>JAZHEH010001736.1:10000000-12400000 GCA_036589455.1 Ateles fusciceps
ACAGTATGGGGCCCCTTAGCTTCCGCTCTCTGCCCTTGGAACCATCTTAAATTGCTCTGCCAGTTTTATCATCTTCAAATATTACTTTCATCAAGTGTGCCTCCTGTTCCAAACATAGAACCAAAACCCTTAATTATGGGAATTTTGGCTTTTCAGGTAACTTCTCAGGCTGCTTTCTTAAAGTTTTTCACCAAAGTTTCCAAATGAACCTTCTGCTGCAGTCAGAGCCAACTCTTCGTCAGGCTGCACATATTTGCTAACAACTCAATATTGGGGATGCCACTTCCCTTTTCTCTTTGAAATTCTGCTCATTGCTCAGGCCCAAAGTGAGTCTTACCCCTACTGTGAAGCCTTCCCTGAATAATTCATCTCACATTGAGCTGAGCTCCTGAAGTACCTGTGGTTTACAACAGTCATCTGGGCATTAAGACATGTCCAGAAGTTTTAATTTAAATGTTTTGATCCTCACTTGTTCCTGTTCTTGAGGAGCTGTATTTTATTAATTTATATTCCCCTTTATGGATTAAAGAAGCAACACAAGAAATAGTATTCATGTTTATCAATGTTTTCTTGATAAATTCTTTTATATTTGCTTTAATTTAAAATGTCATTTTTGAAAATATGATGCTGAATTCCTTTTTTGAGAATTTATCCTTACATGCTGATTCTGCTTCAGGTATCTATAGTATGCTGTTTAGCCATTAGTAGATCTGTCCCTGGATTCCCTAATCTACGAATATACATAAAATTTGGGTTCAAGCAACTCTGTTTTCTCTTGTATCTTTTAATAGATGTATTACCTATTATGCCAGGTATGATAATATAAAAATGAAAATATGCATTTAAAAATTACAATATTACTAAATGTCCTTCTAAATCCACATTTAAGCAACAATTCCGAAGCACAGTTTCTGAAAATAGAAAATGATCTTATTATCTTGTTTACTTTACCTTTCAAAAATCCACTGATAATCTGGGCCATGATGCTTTCCAAACTCACCCTAAAGAGAAAAATGCTCTCTGAATACTCTTCTCCCTGCTACCTTTAAATTGTGCATGAATTCTCTCTGCTTTTCCTTTCACAATCACTCCTTTAAAATTAGTAAAAAACCGAAAAAGTTTCCGTAACTCTCCGATCTCCCACTATGTCGTAAAATCCTTTGCCAGTTTACCCAGTCTGCTGAAGAGGCTCACCGTTTCTTTTTCGAGCGAATTACACAGTTGTCTTGGCAGCGTGATTTGCCATTTGGTTCCTGCTTTATGTTTGGTGATTCTTTGTACAGACTGATAACCATGAAAAGTCTAAAACAGGCCGTTCCGGAGCAGCCTTTTCCCCGTAAAGCAAGTGGATACCTCACAAAATTCCAGGCAAAAGATGAATGATAGAGCACTCACCAATGGCGAGTGGAGAAGAGTATTTTGCCGAAGTTTGCAACCCTATCCTTGGGAGCCAGAGGTGGGAATTTTAAAATGAGGTCTTTCCTGGGAATTTTCTTAAAGTGGTATCGCTGCCCGTTAATACTGAAGTTTGTCAAACAAAGTAAAATCACCAGCTTAGAGGATTTTTTCCCCCTTTGTTTTTAAGAGAGACAAAATGTGCAAATTGATTCTCTACAAATTGGGAGAACTTGCAAGAGTGGAGTCATAGGATACTGTAACATATAATTAGTTGGCAACTTTTGTGTCAATTTGGGGAGGTGAAAGTTATTTTAAAATGAGTAATTTTTCATGGTCAACTATCAGATATTAAGTTAATGCACTGAAAAACAGTATTTCTCTTAAAAAGTAAAAATGAAAACTAAGAGGCTAACATTACTTTGAAAAAATCGTTCTGTTGTTAATCTTTTTTCTTTTTTGGGGGGTAACGCTTCATATATTAAGAGCAAGTCTTATTATTTGGGCTGACCGTTAAATACCCTAAGTATCTTTGTTTTTACACAAAATGTGGATTTCCTCATTTTAAGTCCAGCAAAAAATTTCTGAGTGCCACGAATTCTTAGGTATTACGAAACTATCTTAGAAATACATGACATATACCATGCTGTATACCTGAGTAGCTCTTGAAGACCAGATTTAATACATAACTGATAAATATTTTATTACATATCATACTTTGTTTTGAACCAATGGTTGTTTTTTTTTTTAATCTAACTCTGCTTTCTAGGTTATTCATCTCTATGAGTAATTAAGTCAGCCACTGTAAAACTACATGATAAAGTTAAGGTTCCTTAACAAGGAGCCTCATAAAGAGGCTTTTCACAGAACAAAAAATAGCAGCGATTGTAGTAGAGGAATATACTTTAAAACCTTCATTTCCGAAGGAAATTTGTCATATTAATGAGACACTTTAAACGGTGTCTTTTAAAAATGTTTCCAAACAATGCTGGGAAGTATTCTTACCAGCAAAAAGCCCCTCTTTCTCTGATGCTATTTCGCTGACATAGGAATTTTCGTCTTGAAGAAACACATATTGACGGCCTACTCAGTCATGCTAGGAACTGCCATGGTATTTAACTTACTAAATTGTTCTTGTCCTTTTTAGCAATCTTTTCTCACAATAAACCTTGGGTGTTTGAAGGGCTGAGACTGGGTTACCTCCTCATCTTTGGTATCTAGCAGAGTGCGCAGTGATCCCTTAAACCCAGTGCTTAGGCTCACTGCTTGCTAACTAACGTTGGCTTCGTTACAGAAACCCACTGGCCTCAGTTTTTCATCCGTCAGACTGGCACTGTTACTCCCTGTGTCATGGATTGCTGTTAAGGGTTCAACGAGATAATCTATAAACAGCTCTTAGAATGAAGGCTCAAGGTGGGGATGTCATTGTTGTAATCCCTCAACATGTGCCACCGAATGAGAGGCCGAGTGACTGAATCAATGTATGAATGAAGGAAAAGGTCAGTAACTGGCGGTTCCCGAGGCTGGAGCCAGCTAAATTACCCCTTCAAGTCGCTAAGCAAAAAGCCGCTCCGTCGACTTAAAACTCCACGCCGGAGCCGGAAGCAAGAGTAGGGCGGCGGGCGGGGCCAGCATAGAGGAAGTCGCTCTCCCGGCCAATAGACACATCGATTGGCAAACAAGCGTTTCGCCGCACCTATCGTGAAACTGCGAGAACGCAGGGGATTATCGCGAGGTCCCGTGCTCCTCTCTCGCTCCCTCTTCCCCAGCTCCCTGTAGCGAGGATTCCGCTCCGCCCCCGGGGCCCCGCCCCCGCCCCCCGCCCCCGCCCCCGCCACCCCCGCCATCCCCTACGCCCGGCGCTCCGCCCCGCCCCCGCCCGCCATCCCCCGCTTGCCTTCCAGCGCCGCTTGCGCTCCGGTGCGCTGGCTCTGCCGGCGCTGAGGTGAGTAGAGCTGTCTGCCTTGTCGGGTGGTTCAAGTGGCAGGGCTCTCTGACCCGGCCAGCGGCGGGGACGCCCCAGACCTGGCCTCGCAAAAGCGTCCGGGCCGCGGCGAGTGGGACAGCGGGGCAGTCTGGGCCTCGGGTGCCCACACCTGCCGGGTCCTCCTGGCACTCCGCGGCCCGCGGCCTCCGGCCCCCGGCCCCTGGCCCCTGGCCCCTGGGACCCGAAAACCCTTGATACCGGGTCCCTGAAATCCCCTGCTGCTGGGCTCGCTGCTTCCCAACTGGAACGACCTCAGTGTCTGGCGTTTCGCGTAAGACTTCTGCCAGTGTTTGTTACCACTGAGCTGAGAAGATACCCTTTTATGAATGCTTTTAATATGTAGCTTATAATTCTCTAATCTCCAGCGTTAGGAAATTGAAATGCATATTATACTAAATTGAGTACGGGGAAGTCAGTCTAAGGGACTCCTTTTTAAAATACACTTTAAAATGTGTAGCATTTTGTTAAATGGGAGGTTTTTTTTTTTTAAATAATATGATAGTGTTCACCTGCCAGAAAGCTCGTGTGTAGGCGCGGATCTACACAGCTGATATGAAGTAATACTATTTGCCTTAAGTACGTAAGAGGTAGTATAACTATACAAGAGGTAGTTTGCTTAACTAGGTAAGAGGTAGTAAAGTGAAATGGGGTAAGAAAATTATCTTGTTAAAGGCTGTGTATGGCCCATGAATTGAATGCTGCAAAACTATGAGCATTGTTGATGCTTTATCGGCATTATTGGCAGCTTTGGGATTTCATTAGTTTAGATTTTATCTCCCAAACAGCCTTTGTAGCAGTTTTAACAGAGTGTAACAGTGTTTTTGAAGCAGCCAATCCCATTTCAGAACATTCAAAGGCATCAGGTTACAGGGAATCTCTCATTGAATCTTCCCTCAGTGAGTGTGGTTTTGCATTATAGGGCGGCGGTACACCAGTCCACCTGCGATGAAACTATGGTACGTTACCCTCTGAGAAACTCAGTTTCCTCGTCTACAAAACGTGGTAACTAATGTCTATTGCAATGCATGATTGTAAAGATTAGACGTCCTATGGCATGTGGCAAGCTTAGAGGATCTATCCGTGGTCTTGACATGGGTGGATGAAAAATTAACCTTGCAACGTTGTTTCACGTGTCATCAGGTATTAGAAGACTTACTTTAAAATTTTAAGTTCCTGGGTACATGTGCAGAATATGCAGGTTTACACAGGTAAATATGTGGTGATTTGCTGCACCTGTCCACCCATCACCTAGGTATTATGAAGGGTTACTTTTAGATAGTGTGCTAGATGCAGGTATGCAAGCGTGAAGAAAACAACAGTCTCTGCCCTCAGGATTTGTAAATACGTTTCGGAAGGGTTTATTTACAGGCTTTTTGGCTTGATTGACAATAAACAGGTGCAATGATAAATGTTTAGATGACAAATTGTGAGGAGTCCTACGAAGAAAAAACAGCCAAGTTGCTCTGAAAGGACACCAGGGGAATACTTGGGGGATAGGGAAGTTATTTGTATTTTTTTGAGCCAGAGTCTTGCTCTTTTGCCCAGGCTGGAGTGCGATCGTGCGATCTCCTCTCACTGCAATCTCTGCGTCCCCAGGTTCAAGCGATTCTCCCGCCTCAGCTTCCTGAGTAGCTGGGATTACAGGTGCCCGCCACCATGCCCAGCTAATTTTTGTATTTTTGGTAAAGACGGGGTTTCGCCAAGTTGGCCAGGCTGGTCTCAAACTCCTCACCTCAGGTAATCCACCCGCTCAGAGTGCTGGGATTACTGGCAAGAGCCACCGCGCCTGGCCCAGGGAAGTGATTGTTATGTTGAAATCTGGAGAATGATGGGACATTGCTTTCTAGGCTAAGAGGAGAGCCGCAAATGCTGTTAGGGGTTTGGTAGCTTTAAGGATTAGAAAAAGCCCCAGAACTTGGTGAGGAGCCGAGCAGTGTGCTGAAGAAGTGGGTGGGGGCAGGTGGTGAGGCGTCTTCAAGGCCTAGTGTGAGTTTGATTTTCTAAATAAGAAGTTTCTGAAGGGTTTATTTAGTAAGATGTATGCCGGAAGATGAGACGTAATTGCGTGTACATTTTTAAAAGCCCACTGCTGGGATTAATGTGTTGGAAGTGACCAGAGTGGACACAGGGAGACCAGTAATATAGCTGGCCAGGCAGGAGATGACGGTGGCTTGTGGTTTTGGAAGATGGAGAGATTTGGATGGATTTGAGATGTATTTGGGAGATGGAAGCCACTGGCCTTGTGATAGATTGGAGGTCGTTAGAGAATGAGAGGATGGAATCATTCATGACTTCCTGTTTCTCCACCTTGAACCACTGGGTGGTTGGAGGGAGTGCGCTATTTACTGAGATGTAAAAACTTGGGAGATTCGTATTGGTGATGAAAGTAGAAAGCTCTTTGTGTTAAGTTTGAGCTGCTTGTGGGACATCTAAACTGCTAACAGTTGACTGGTTCAGTAAATAATTACCTGTAGAGTTTCATTTTCTACACAGAATCATTGAGGTTATTTGTAGTCTACTCCCTTCGCTTTATGGGTAGGAGAATTAAGATGTGGAAAGATTATCTTGCACAAAGTCACATAATATGTCTCACAAAATAGGTGAGTAGGTGGAATAAATGTGGGAAAGTATTGGATCCTTACCTTGCATTGGAAATAGTTAATATTTCATACTTTGCCTTTTAATATAAAATGGCAAGTGTTGTCTCATTAGCTAGGAATTTGAGTTTGGAAATAATAAAATATAACCAAAAAATTACAAAACTCCGTTTTTTGAAAGCTTATGTTGCTGGATTTTGTACTAATTTGGTATTAATTACGAGTGAAAGTCACTTTCCTTAAGAAAAAAAATCTTGGAAGATACTTTCCAATAGAGAGTTTGGAAAGAGCGCTGAGGAGAACAGTTAAATCTTTAAGCAAAGCTCAGCTTCTTTATAGTTGTTTTAGCATTTCCTTATTATCCTGTGGAACCTTGTGAGTCACCGTCTGTAAAGAACCCAGGCTTTGAAATCCATTGGACCTGGCATCAAACCCTTGCTTTTATCCCTTGTGAACTGTTTGACCTTGGACAAATCACTGAAGCCTTGAGTTTCTTTCTTTTTGTGTTAACTGATGGTGAAGTTTGTTTTAGCTCTGTGCCTAGTGGATAAAATGGCAAATGTTACTTGTCTTCTTGCCCTTGTCAATTTTAGAGCTAGAAGAGAATTTGTAATAATCTGCCCTGAACTCAGGCCTGTTAACCACTACATTAATTGCTGTCTCCATTGTATATACTGGGCAACTGGAGGCCCAGAGGCATTGTAATATTATAGAATGAACAGGATTCTTGTTTCTTAGTGCAGTGTTTCTTGTTTCATTGAAATAATTTAAAATAATGAAACTGTGTGGCCCTAGATCTATTTATTTGATACCTCTGATAATCTGTAAAGCTAAAAACAAAGAGGCCAGGCACAGTGGCTCATGCCTGTAATCCCAGCACTTGGGGAGGCCGAGGTGGGAGGATTGCTTGAGCTCAGGAATTTGAGACTAGCCTGGGCAACATAGTGAGACTCCATCTCTACAAACAAATAAAAAAATTAGCCGAATGTGGTGGTGATGCCTATAGTTCCAGCTACTTGGGAGGCTGAGGTGGGAGGAGGATCAGTTAAGCCCAGGAGTTAAGGCTACAGTGAGCTATGATTGAGCCACTGGATCCCAGCCTGGGCAACAGAGTGAGACTCTGTCTCTTTAAAAAAAAAAAAAAAAAAGGAAAAAAATAGAGAGATAAAGAAAAAATCAGAATATAGGACAATATTTACCAGGAAGTGAAGAAAAGCTATTAGTGCTGTAGGTATAAATAATATATTTTAATATTTTTGAAACACCTTAAGCTAAATACAAAACGAGGTAGTTCATAAAAGAAATGGGGTTTGCTGCATGTGGTTTTTAAGCTTCTCCTTTGGTTGCATGTTATGAAACTGGTCACTGTTTTTCTTAGACAAGAGGTCCTATCTCACGGGCAAAAACTCTTTTTCCATTAGGACTATTTCTAATAAGTAATAAATATTATTGTCTAATCAGAGTATTTTTATTAAATTGTTATTTATTTCAATCTCCTCCTAAATATGTGTGACAATTTTAGTTGTTATGAAAGTAAAATGTAGGATTGAATGTATTATCTTTTTCAGTGTCTTCAAATAGCTCTGTATGCTAACTGGTTTATATGGCAATGCTTGTAAAAAAATCATATAATGAATACATTTTCTTGTTGTCTTTATAGAAATGGACCAATTTTGACAAGATGTAATGCTACAAGTGTGCCTGATGGGATATATTCAGTCATGGCATCTGAACTTTGTAAGACGATCTCTGTGGCAAGGCTGGAAAAGCACAAGAATTTGTTCTTAAATTATAGGAATCTGCACCATTTTCCGTTGGAGTTACTGAAAGATGAGGGACTGCAGTACTTGGAGAGACTCTATATGAAAAGGAACTCCCTGACAACCTTGGTACAGTATTATATTACACTACAAAAAATCATTTATAAATGTGATTATGATATATTTTATATACCCTAAGATACTCAGACCAAGATTTATATCCCCTGTTGTTACATAAACAGGTAATATAAATACAGACACAGGGGTTTCTTATTGGCTATGAATTTGTATTCATGTTCCTGCAGTTATGAGGTTGCAGGAGAAGTTATGTAGGAAAGCAGAATATTCACTCATGTCCCACTTGTAAAATTAGTACCCATTCAGAAACCCTTTTTCATTTAGCGTGTGCGTCTGTCCTGGCTTGTAATTTGTTTGTGTGTTAAGCTTCTGAGGTGATTTAATCAGACCAGTTAATAAGTAAACAAGAGAAAGGAAACAATACTTTTGAGTTATAGTCATTAAAGGGAGAATGGTTTGAAAATTAAAGCATTGAGAGAGGCATTTGGGAAGCTTAATGTAACTTCTGAGTGTTTTGAAAACAAAACCTTTATGATTGCCCTGTGAAAATTAAATGATTTTGAATTGGGCTAGTGTACAGTTTTTTGGAAAAAAATTTTGCCACAGAAGCAACATTTAATTTTCTCTTTTTATGTTCTAAGAATAAGCACATAGTTTTCCATTATAATCTGAATTGTATCACATGTAAGGTAAACTAAAAGATTTTCAAGCGAATGTCCAAATCAAGCTTTTTATTCCCACTATTTATTGTAAAATTTGGTCTCTGTATTAAATGGATTTACTTTGTATGGCCTTTTCTGGTTATCACTTAACCTCATTTGAATCTTACACTTGAATTCTAGTTCTCGTTCATTTTAGGTGATTTATGAAATTTACTACTTTGTGAATTCACCCATTCTTCATTCCCTTCTCTATATTGGACTTTGCTAAATAACTGGAAAGTGTATCTTACTGGCTTCATATATATGGCTTGTTTTCCAGGAAAAGTTTTATTTAATATGTGTACAATGCCCATAAGTGGGTAGAAAGCACTATAAAATTAATTTATCTTTGCTCTGTCTAGAAGTAAATAGATACGCATGTTTTGTTCTTTCATGATTGGCATATTGATACATATGTTGAGCGTCTACTTTTATTTCTGAAATTAGATTTTTCAGTTTTCTAACTTGGAAAATATATATACAGTTACATAAATCCCTTTTTGCAAGTCATCATACCATATTAGTATTTTTTAACCTTTTAGCAAGAAGTGGTATAAGAAATACTTTGACAAGGATTATAGCCTAGATTTTCATGTGTTTTTTCTTTATGTATAAAGAAATGTTTGTGAGTGGATTACTTATTAATTATCAACCATAGCCCAATGGGGAAGACTTTGTTCAGAGAATTGACCTTTGCTTATAAAAATCAAACTTGTGGGTGGACCACTTGGCTAGAAGTGTGAGGATCTGAGCTCAGGGGTCAGGGTCGGGGGGTGGTGTGGAGGCGGCTCCTGCGACCGAAAGGGACTTGAGACTTACCGGCCACACACCATGAGGGCCCTATGGGTGCTGGGCCTCTGCTGGGTCCTGCTAACCTTCAGGTCGGTCAGAGCTGATGATGAAATTGATGTGGATGGTACAGTAGAAGAGGATCTGGGTAAAAGTAGAGAAGGCTCAAGGACGGATGATGAAGTGGTACGGAGAGAAGAAGAAGCTATTCAGTTGGATGGAGTAAATGCATCACCAATAAGAGAACTTAAGTAGGAAAAGTTCGCCTTCCAAGCTGAAGTTAACAAAATGATGAAACTATCAATTCATAGTATACAAATAAAGAGATTTTCCTGAGAAAACTGGTTTCAGATGCTTCTAATGCTTTAGATAATTTAAGGCTAATATCACTGACTGATGAAAATGCTCTTTCTGGAAATGAACTAACAGTCAAAATTAAGTGTGATGAGGAGAAGAACCTGCTGCATGTCATAGACACTAGTGTAGGAATGACCCTAGAGTTGGTTAAAAACCTTGATACCATAGCCAAATCTGGGACAAGCGAGTTTGTAAACAAAATGACTGAAGCACAGGCAGATGGCCAGTTGCCTTCTGAATTGATTGGCCAGTTTGGTGTCGCCTTCCTTTAGCAGATAAGGTTATTGTCACATCAAAACACAACAATGATACCCAGCACATCTGGGAGTCTGACTCCAGTGAATTTTCTGTAATTGCTGACCCAAGAGGAAACACTCTAGGACAGGGAATGACAATTACCCTTGTTTTAAAAGCAGAAGCATCTGATTACCTTGAATGGGATACAATTAAAAAATCTCGTCAAAAAATATTTACAGTTCATAAACTTTCCTGTTTATGTATGGAGCAACAAGACTGAAACTGTTGAGGAGCTCATGGAGGAAGAAGCAGCAGCAAAAGAAGAGAAAGAAGAATCTGATGAGGAAGCTACAGCAGAAGAAGAAAAGAAACTAAAGACTAAAAAAGTTAGAAAAACTGAGACTGGGAACATATGAATGATATCAAATCAATGTTGCAGAGACCATCCAAAGAAGTAGAAGGAGATGAATACAAAGCTTTCTACAAATCATTTTCAAAGGAAAGTGATGACTCCATGGCTTATATTCACTTTACTGCTGAAGGGGAAGTTACCTTCAAATCAATTTTATTTGTACTGACATCTGCTCTACGTGGTCTGTTTGATGAATATGGAGCTAAAAAGAGTGATTACATTAAGTTCTGTGTGCGCTGTGTATTCATCACAGATGACTTCCATGATATGATGCCTAAGTACCTTAATTTTGTTAAGGGTGTGGTGGACTCAGATGATCTTTCCTTGAATGTTTCCCTTGAGACTCTTCAGTAGCATAAACTGCTTAATGTGATTTAGGAAGAAGCTTGTTCATAAAACTCTGGACATGATCAAGAAGATTGCTGATGAGTAATACAATGATAGTTTTTGGAAAGAATTTGGTACCAACATCAAGCTTGGTGTGATTGAAGACCACTCGAATCGAACATGTCTTGCGAAACTTCTTAGGTTCCAGTCTTCTCATCATCCAGCTAACATTACTAGCCTGGACCAGTATATGGAAAAAATGAAGGAAAAACAAGACAAAATCTACTTCATGGCTGAGTCCAGCAGAAAAAGGGCTGAATTTTTTTTTCCATTCGTTGAGCGACTTCTGAAAAAGGGCTATGAATTTATTTACCTCACTGAACCTATGGGTGAATACTGTATTCAGGCCCTTCCCGAATTTGATGGGAAGAGATGCCAGAATGTTGCCAAGGAAGCAGTGAAGTTTGATGAAAGTGAGAAAACTAAGAAGAGTCATGAAGCAGTTCAGAAAGAATTTAAGCATCTGCTCAATTGGATGAAAGATAAAGCCCTTAAGGACAAGATTGAAAAGGCTGTGGTGTCTGAGCCAGAATCTCCGTGAGCTTTGGTGGCCATCCAGTACGGATGGTCTGGCAACATGGAGAGAATCATGAAAGCACAAGCGTACCAAATGGGCAAGGACATCTCTGCAAATTACCATGTGAGTCAGAAGAAAACATTTGAAATTAATCCCAGACACCCACTGATCAGAGACATGTTTCGATGAATTAAGGAAGCTGAAGATGATAAAACAGCTTTGGATCTTGCTGTCGTTTTGTTTGAAACAGCAGTGCTTTGGTCAGGGTATCTTTTACCAGACATTAAAGCATATAGAGATAGAACAGAAAGAATGCTCCACCTCAGTTTGAACATTGACCCTGATGCAAAGGTGGAAGAAGAACCGGAAGAAGAACCTCAAGAGACAGAAGACACAGAAGAAGACACAGAGCAAGACGAAGACAAAGAAATGGATGTGGGAACAGATGAAGAAGAACAAGAAACAGCTAAGGAATCTACAGCTGAAAAAGATGAACTGTAAATTCTACTCTCACTGTTTGGATCCTGTGTGGAGAGGGAATGTGAAACTTCAGTCATTTCTTTTTGGAGAGACCTGTTTTAGATGCCCCCCTACGAGTCTCCTTCTCCCCTGCACTGTAAATGTGGGATTATGGGTCACAGGAAAAAGTGGGTTTTTTTAGTTGAATTTTTATTTTTTTGAGACGGAGTTTCACTCTTGTTGCCCAGGCTGGAGTACAATGGTAGGATCTTGGTTCACTGCAACCTCCACCTCCCAAGTTCAAGCGATACTCATGCCTTAGCCTCCTGAGTAGCTGGGATTATAGGTGCCCACCACCATGCCCAGCTATGTTTTTGGTAGAGACAGTATTTTACCATGCTGGCCAGGCTGGTCTCAAACTCCCAACCTCAGGTGATTGATCCACCTGCCTCAGCCTCCCAAAGTGCTGGAATTACAGGCGTGAGCCACTGCCCCTGACTTAGTTGAATTTTTTTTAACCTTCCTCTTGAAAGTAACTTTGTCCTATTTAACTGACTATTCTTGATATAAAATCTTGTAATGTGTATAAAAATAAAGAAGATCGCACCTCCCCCACAAAAAAAGTTAAGCTTTTGGTCTTGTGGTAGTTTCTCAGCTTCAGTTTTTTATTTATGAAAATAAGAATCTACAGTAAATTGATGTTTATAATAGCTTATGGTAATACAATTTTAATTCTCTGCAGCCTTTTCAATCATCAAAGGTTAAATTGTATATGTTTATAATGATGTTTATATTTTATTTTAATTGCTGTCTCTTAGCTGGAATATTTGATTCATGTATATCAAAGAACTTTGTAAACTATAAAGCACTGTACAGATATGAGGGGATGGTGGGAATGGTAGCAGTCATCCCAAAGCCGTCCCATTGCCTGAATATATCAGATATGACAGTTTACAGCACAGTTTTTGAAAACAGGTAAAACATTACTTTTCCTAGAGTGCTCTAAAGTGGTAGTGATTCTTAGGGCTCTTGGAATATTTGCTGGTGTTAAAGTACAGTTCCTAAAGGAGAGTAGTATGTAGAATTGTATTTACAACTGCAGTACTGTCCAAAACTGGGGAAAACATTATTGAAAATATGTCGTATCTTGAATACATTATTGATTAATTGGCCTTTTGCTTATGGATTTTTAACAGACTTGGGAATCTTCCAGTCACTTCCATTTTCATGTTGTTTTAGTGTTTCTTAACATTTTTTTTTTTGTTTCCTGTTAACATTTGTGTGTGTGTGTTAAATGCCTTCTCTCAGCATTTTCCTCCTTTCTTCTCCTACCCCTCAGTATATTAGGCCTCTTTCTGAGAAGAGAAGTCACTAATACACAACCTCTATCCTTCTCCCTTTTTACCCTCAAGTTGTTCAGAATTGTGTATTGGCTTATATTTGTAGGATGATTGCACGACAAAAGTCCAGAACTTAGCGAATGCTGATATTTAGAACGAAAGCACAAGAAAAAGCCTCTTCACACATTTAAAAGAATAAACTTTTCAATTGCAAAACCAGTATATGCCCTATGTCAAACAACATAGAGGAGTATCTGGAAAGCAAATCTCTCTTTGTCTAGTTTGTGAAGCAACCAACGTTAATGGTTGGATTGTATCCTTCTGCTTTGGTTCATTTATGCTGCCTTAAGAAAACACCATGAAATCAGTGGCTTAAAAACAAATTGATTTCTTACTGCTCTGGAGGTGGGGGAAGTACAAGATCAGGGTGCTAGCAAATTCGGTGTCTCTCTTCCTGATTCGTAGATGGTGCCTTCTTGCTGTGTCCTCACATGGTGGAAGGGGCCAAGGGTCTCCCTCCGACCTCTTTTAAAGGACACTAATTCCATTCATGAGGGCTGGGATCTCATAATCTGATTGCCTCCCAAAGGTCCCACCTCTTAACACCATCATTATCTTGGGGTTTAGAATTTTAATGTGTGAATTTGGGGGGGGGATACAGACATTCAAACTGCACCACCTTCCACCTCCTTGCTTGTGTTTTTGTAGTTATATATATGCTATTTATATTTTTCCTTTTTTAATAACAAAAGTAGAATCATACATATTTCTCTGCAAGTCTCTTTGTTCAATTCATGATATTCTCATTCCACTAACCTCTAGGCCAGTAGATACATGTACATTCTTGTATGTATGTGTATGTTTATATTTAAGATAGCCTAAAAAGTAGAATTGCTGGGCTAAAGGGTAGATACATTTTACATTTCAAAATACTTTTAGGCCAGGTGTGGTGGCTCATGCCTGTAATCACAGCACTTTGGGAGGCCAAGGCAGGCAGATCACTTGAAGCCAGGAGTTTGAGACTAGCCTGGTCAACATGGTGAAACCCTGTTCCTACCAAAAATATAAAAATTAGCTGGGCATGGTGGTGCACACCTGTAGTCCCAGCTACTCAGGAGGCTGAGTCAGGAGAATCGCTTGAACCTGCAAGGTGTAGGTTGCAGTGAGCTGAGATCATCCCACTGTACTCCAGCCTGGGCAACAGAGTGAGACTTGGTCTCAAAAAACAAAAAAAAATTTTTAAAGCAGTATTTGATTATCATTTATTTGTATAGCTGACAAACCTTAAAACTTTTTGTTTTGTTTTGAGACAGGGTCTTGTTTTGTCGTCCCAGGCTGGAGTGCAGTGGCATGATCCGGGCTCACTGCAGCCCCGACCTCCTGAACTCAAGTGAGCCTTCTGCCTCACCTTCCTGAGTAGCTGGGACTCCAAGCACACACCACCATACCACACCCAGCTAAGTCTTAAACTTTTTTGTAGAGATGGGGTCTCAGTGTGTTGCCCAGGCTGGTCTTGAACTCCTGGGCTCAAGTGATCCTCTTGCCATAGCATCCCAAAGTGTTGAGATTACAGTGAGCCACTGTGCCTGGCCAAAACTTTCTTTTTAAACATAAGCTGGTTTATATGGGAGTCAGTTATATAATTGATAAGTGAATAAGAAGTAGTTGTGGGTGCTGGGTCTGGTGGCTCATGTCTGTAATCCTAGCACTTTGGGAGGCTGAGGCAGGCAGATCACTTGAGCTCAGGAGTTAAAGATTGCCTGGGCAACATCATAAAATCCTGTCTCTCACACACACACACACACACACACACACACACAGACACACACCCTAGCCTGGGCATAAAATCCTGTCTCTAACACACACACACTCTCCCAGCCTGGGCAACATCATAAATCCTGTCTCTACACACACACACACACACACACACACACACACACACACACACAACACACACCCCAGCCTGGGCAACATCATAAAATCCTGTCTCTACACACACACACACACACATATATACACACACACACACACCCCCCAGCCTGGGCAACATCATAAAATCCTGTCTCTCTACACACACACACACACCACACACAACCCCCCAGCCTGGGCAACATCATAAAATCCTGTCTCTACACACACACACACACACACACACACACACACACAACTCCCCAGCCTGGGCAACATCATAAAATCCTGTCGCTACACACACACACACACACACACACACACACACACACACACACACACACAGAGCCCAGCGTGGGCAACATCATAAAATCCTGTCTCTACACACACACACGTGCGCGCGCACAGCTGTCTCAGAAAAAAAAAAGAGGAAACATGATTTTGCTTCCTAACGTTTACCTTAGAAAATGTTTTAAATAATTTTTCTATAATTTTAAATGCAATTCAGGAATGTCTGACCTTTGTGATAGTTTTAAGATAAATCAGATATTAGGAGTAATATAGGGTCTGGGTTTGTGACATGATAGGTATTCATCTAGTGGTAGAATTAAATAAATGAATATAATGTAGAATTACATAAGGACCATATTATAAGAGTTCCAGACTGAGAGCCTTCAAGAGCAGGAACTGTGTCTTACATTCTGCATCTTCAGTGCGTGGCTTACTCCTTAGCATGTGTAGTATACATAATTTAATTGTATGTAGCAGCATTGTAAAAGATGTTTAAAATAAGATCCTATTTGTATGACACTGAAGACTGACTTTGGCACTTAGGAGGAAGAGCATCATTCATTCAATGTATATTTATTTAGTGCTTACTGTGTACCCATCACTCTTCAAGACACTGACAATAGATATTTTGTGGAACAGCTGCGTCTTCTTATGGAATTTTCATTTGTTGGCATTTCAAGTTTAAGTAAAAAAAAAAAAATGAACTAAGACTCAATGGCAAAATGTTCAAGGGCCAAGTTTACATACCTGTTTTGCTTGCCTCGAGCAATGGTTTTATAGGTTCCAGAGCCTCAGGCTTCCTGAGCAATGCTGAGGTGGGCACCAAACAAGAGTGTGTCCCTACTTCAGCTGGAGCAGCTCTTCTTTTGTTTGAGTATTGGTGTTCTCTGTGCAACCCCCCCCCACATAGATGGGATATGCAGAGAGGTCCTTCAGTAAACAGATGGGTAGAGAGGTCTTGAAGTTTGGCTGTGATATGGGATGGGCATAGTGGGAGGGGATTTGACAACAAAGGAGATTTTTCTTCTAATCTTCCCTTTTCTCTTCCCTTTCCTTTACCCCCCTCTCTTCTCTTTTCTAAGAGGACAGAGTAAATGCTGATGGGAAATTCCCATTAAAAGAAGAGTTGAACCTCCGGATAAAGGGAATAATTAAAAGTCCAAGTTATCCTAAGAATGAGCTCCAGAGTACACATGGAAGGATTAACCTTGGGAATATATCTGTTCCCCCTTTGTAAAAGAAAGGGAAGACAGGTGCAAAGACAGATATGCACTAAGGGAGAGAGAGGCAGTTGAGAGAGTTTTTGGTCTGATGCTTTTACCGGGTCAGACCATCTGCTTGGGAATGAACACTTGGGGAGAGGGCAGGTTTGAAGACTCACATGGCAGTTTGACAAGAGAAAGATAGAATTGTTGGGCTTTGTTTAGCAAGCAGTTGGTGACTAAGCTTATAGTGGAAACTTCTGCTTGTTTAGGGAACTTTCTCTAGCTGTATCCAGCTGTCTGAGGTATGAAGAAGGTAGACTGGCATTCATACAGGTTTAGGTTTTTGCTAGGTGGCTGGAGGTTTAGGATTTGGCCAAGAGAGTGATATAACATGAAATCTGAGCGGATTGGAGACAAAGGAAGAGTGAATAGAGAGAATGGAGGTGGGCCAAAGTACCCATTGATGTTGAAGAACTGCTGTATTGGGTGTGACTGAGTAACCCATATGGGATATATGGGACATTTTGGTGTCGGAGAAAGACTGTGATCATGGAGAAGTTTCTGATGATGACACGGTCTGAGTCTGCAAGGTGGAAGGGGCTGAGGTAGAGCCTTACAACCTTCCCTGCATTGGTACTTGTGGTCTTCGTAAGAAGGAGAAGGAATATAGCTTGGAAGTAACAATCACTAGTCCTTTCTAACTCTGAAGTTCCTCAAGGGAGGAAATTAGTAGTGGGAGCATTTGAGGGCTGCAGTCCCAGGAAGAGAGTGTTCCATGGTTCGGTAGCAAAACTCAGGACTGAAAGGTAAGAGATCAAAGTCCTACGGCTTTACCTTTTTGGATTTCAGTTCCTTCATTTATAACAAAAAAGACCACAAGAGACTTGGAGGGAAAAAAAAAATCACAATCTGGAAGCAAAATCACTTAATGAGTTTGTCAACTTCTTTTCTTAATGGAAACAGTTGGGCTTCCTGAGGAAATGAAAGAGTGACTTGCCCAAATACTGATAGAGCTCTCACTAGTTGCTCATTTTATTTTATAAATATGAATGGATAAAAAGAGGTATCTAAATTTTAATGAAAGAGGGGGAGTTTGGCTGATAGCTAACCTCTTGTTTATTGATAACCTCTTTCTAGCCTAGCAGCACCATGTTTTCACCCTGAGGAGAAAAACAAGGGCGGATGGATCCTGATTAAGGAGTTAATCTATGCAATAAGAGATAATTTAACTTAAAAATTATTTTCCACTGAATGAGGGAAGGAGAGGTCTATCAATCATGTTCCTGAATTGGGCTGGGAAATGAGGCACAGATGTTTTTTCTTTCCTATTGGCCCAGGAGAAAAACATTCCTGACTTGCCGCTTCAAATATGAACAGGCAAATGAAAAAAGAATACAGATACCAAAAACATACAAAAAGATGTTTTGCTTTTAGAAGAAGTGACAAAACACTAATAATTTTTACCCATCAGATTGGCAGAGATTAACACCTAGCCAGGCATCTGGGCATCCCAGCTACTTGGCTGAGATAGGAGGATCATGTGAGCCCAGGAGTTTGAGACCAACGTGGGCAGCATAATGAGACCTTGTCTCAAAAAAAAAAAAAGAGGTTAATACCCAGTGTTGGAGACAGTTAGGAGAAGATACTATCACATTCTCCTAATGGAAATAAATTTGATGTTTTTGGTGGGTGGTTGGGCCCTATCTAGCAAAACTACATGAATATCTGCTTGAATCGGCATTTTCACTTGCAAGAATTTACCCAGTAGAAAAAAGGTGAACAATAATATTCATCACAGAATTGAATATGATGAAAAATTATGAAAACCTCAATATTAATATTGGATTAGTTAAAATCTGAGAGCAGCTAACATTATGTGAGCCTTTACCAAGTGCTCGGTCTCAAGTAAATGTCGTGTATTATTTAATCCTCAGGACAATCCTATGATGTAGGCACTATTATTATGTTTATTTTATAGATATATATTTATTTTTATTTTATGCCAAGTAAGGCATAAAAAAAGAATACATCAAACTGAACAGTGATTATAGTTGTAGATGGGTGGAGAGTGTGAGGGTAGGGCTGGAGGCTGAAAGAAACAGAGCCTTACTTAAGTGTTTATAGGAAAAGGGAAAGGCTCTGCTAGTAAGTTTGGTTTATATTATTTTCAGTAAATATTTATTTTTATAATTCAGAGTCAGTTAAAATAAGGTGCTTAGAATATAATACTACTAAGGGTTTGTCAAGCTTTCTAATTGGTGAGTCTAAATATTTTGATGTGTAGTGATGCATATGTTTATGCCATCTTGACATGGATGACTCTCTTAGCGGGTGGCTAGGGTGAGGGTGAGAGAGGTTGATGGCTAGGAAAGTCACACAACTATATCCGCCACCCACCCTTGAATTTGGTAATAGTAGGATCGGGATCAAATTAGCATTGGAACACCCTGAGGAGAAAAGCAGTAAGTTAAGGAGATGGCCTGAAAGAGCATCATACAGCCAAGTTTGGTAGGATAAACAGAGAAGAATTAAGTTTTGTTGTTGGTTTGGTTCATTTTGAATTCCAGAGCAAGGACTTCTTGTTTTTCTTCAGTCTGTTGGATTCTTGCAGCTTGAACTGCTGCTAGGGCCTCCTTAATCACCATGATTACACTGTTCTTCAGCTAGCTCTGTATAATATCATCTTTAGTTCTTAAATTGACTGTGAAATATGTGAGTATATCAAATAGTAAAGCATTCTAATGGTCTGTTCATGTTTTAGTGTTTGTAGGTAATGTGTGGTACAGTTCTGGAAAACAGTCACTGCACATTTATCGTGTCTTTGTAATACACATGTGCCTGAAAATTAAGTTTTTTTACAATAGCTTCTTTTCCTGTTGAATTTTCAGATTTAGAAGCTTTTCTGTCATTGTTACCGATTCCTTGTCAGTAATGTGGAACAGTGATTCTTTGTCAAATAATTAGCAAACTCAAGATAAGCTTCTCACATGTCATAAAGGCTTTCATTCTTCAGGAAAATGAACGTCTGTTTCATAACTCTATGGAATCGTAGGATTTTAAAGCTAGAAACTTTATTGATTATTTAGATAATTTTTCTTTTTGAGGAAACTAAGAAGAGGATAATGACTGGTTCTAAAGTCAGTTTTATGGCTTTTCAATGCAAAAATAAGGTCTACTAATTTGTGGTCCAGTTAGTTTTGCTTTCATTTTAATTCTGTAGATATTTACTGATAACCTCTTTCTCGCTTAGCACTACCATGTTGTTAAAATTTAACCACATTTATCCACTGTGGAGAAATGAAGTGCTGCGTGTTAAGTGAATTTTCCCAGTTAATCTTTGTAAAGCCTGTGTCTGAGTTTTACTGTGAGTAAAAGTCTAGCTTTAATAGAAGTATTTTTAAAACATATATCATTCATTGGTTTTTAAATATAGGGAACCTGACTTAGCATACACCCTGTAATTTGTAGTTTCTGCTTTGGGAGTTAGGATCGGGATGGTTTAGAAAGAGATGGCAGGGCTAAGGGTCTTTTCCTTAGAACAGACTGTTTTCTTGTGTACTTGAAGGGTGTTATTTGCAAGCAAAAGACTGTGTGATTCCACAAGTTTAAATTCATTTTTCAGGCGTTCACTATAATGAGGCACCTGTGTACTAGAAGTGAGACGCCAGTGTCTAAATAAATGTTAGTCCCATCAAATCAGTCAACAAATACATTACGTAAGTAAGGCACCTACACACTGATCTTGGAACATGCTTCCCACCCCAACAAACCAAACAGTTATGTCATAAACATAGATTTTTCAGGCTAGGTTTAATCTTATATCATTGATCTGGCTTTATGGGAATGTGTTTGGTATTCTATTTTTGTGTGTATTTTTACATTGCTTTGAAAATTTCATTTATAAAATTATACTTATTGAATGTATATTAAATAGGTTTTTTTTTTTTAAAAAAAAAAGCTAGATAAGACACTTGATTCTGTAACCTCCAACCCTTGCTTCTGACATTTATATAACTTTCAGTTTTAACAAATATTTTTAAGATGAACTCTTGAAGAGGCATTTCAGCAATTTTTATTGCTTATTTTTTCTTTTGAAAAATCTTTTCTTGGCAATCAAATTTCTATCAAATTTAGAAACATTTTATTTTTGTAAATGTACTGGATATATAGTTTTTTTGATTTTGAGCTCATTCTGTAAATTTTTGCTAAGTTAAAAATATCAGTCTTGATTTTTGTTTTACATTTTTTGCCACAAAACATTTGCAGTTTTGAAGATACTTAAAATTTTTCCATTTACATTTCTTAAGATAACAATTTCAGTCTCTATAAATGCTAAGCAAATACTTGCGTTTATTTCTAAGAAAAACAATCTAAAACATTTATCATTCATACAGTTAAGTAGTTGTTCTTTATGTTTTACATTTGAAGGAGTTGAGTTTAAGTGAACAATTAGTGATGAGTATAAAGATATGAATTCTTCACACTCTACCAACCACATGTGGCGATTAACATTTTTTTTTTTTTTTTTTTTTTTTGAGACGGAGTTTTGCCCAGGCTAGAGTACATGGCACGATCTTAGCTCACTGCAACCTCCACCTCCCAGGTTCAAGCGATTCTCCTGCCTCAGCCTCCCAAGTAGCTGGGATTACAGGCCCCTGCCATCATGCCTGGCTAATTTTTGTGTTTTTAGTAGAGACAGGGTTTCACCATGTTGGCCAGGCTGGTCTTGAACTCCTGACCTCAGGTGATCCACCTGTCTCAGCCCCTTAAAGTGCCGGGATTATAGGTGTTAGCCACCGCACCCAGCCTGACATTTAAATGAAAGCAAAATGGTCTTAGAAGTTCAGTTCCTCTATCACATAGCTACATGTGGCTAATATCTGCCATATTGGACAACTCAGATAGAGAATGTTTCTATCATGGCAGAGAGAGAAACAAAGGAAAATGAGTAGTTAACGGAAAGTGAGCCAAGAGAAAAAGGTAATGGTAACTAGGACCCTCAAGGCATTTATGCTACTGGGAAAGAAGAAAGAATGCTGGTTCCCTCATTCTACACCGTTAGCCTGCTAGGGTTTCCTATTCCTCTGTTGATAAATACTGCTCTATGACATATATAAAAATGGAGAGAAATACTGTTGAAGGAATGGGCAAGTAAAAGATCTACCACAGTTTAAAAAAATCTGGACACATGGTATTTATCTCATGCTGTGTACAGAAGCAATGATATCAAATTATTGATCCAACTGAAAAGCTTATTGAGTGCGTTGTAGTTTGTGAAGTACTTTTTCTTTCCTCGGAACCAAAACTTCATTAGCTTTTTCAAATAATTTATTGGGCTGAAACTGATATAACATTAAAATTAGTCTTATGAAATGAGCAGTAGGATTCAGTACATTCCCATCTATCCTGCCACCTCTGTCTAGTTCCAAATATTTTGTTCACTCTAGAGTAGAACCCCTCACCCATTAAGCAGTTTTTCTCCATTCCCTTATCCCCACCCTCACCTCCCACACCCATACCTGGTAACCACCAGTCTGTTTTCTCCCTGGTTTTACTCTGGATATTTCATATAAATGGGATCACAAAATACGAAACCTTTTGTATCTGGCTTCTTTCACTTAGCAAAGTGTTTCCAAGTTTTATCCAAGTTGTAGCATATGCTAGTACTTCATTTTTTTTGTTTTTAATGGTTCAGTAGGATTCCATTGTATGGCTCTACCACCATTTGTTTACCCATTCATCTACTGATGGACATTTGGGCTATTTCTACCTTTTAGCTATTGTGAATAATGCTGCTATGAACATGAATGTACATGTTGAAAGACCTGTTTTCAGTTCTCTTAGGCATATAAATAAGAGAGGAATTGCAGGGTCCTATGATAATTTTATGCTTAACTTTGAGGAACCACCAAACTTTTCCACAGGGGCTGAGCCATTTTACATTACTGCCAGCAGTGTACAGTGGTTCCAGTTTCTTGCCAACACTTGTTATTTTCTGTTTTTTGTTAGTGTTACAGCTGTCCTAGTGGGTATGAAGTGCCATCTCATTGTGGTTTTGATTTGCATTTCCCTGATGCTAATGATGTTGAGCATCTTTTCATGTGCTTGTTGGCCATTTGCATATTGTCTTGGGAGAAATGTCCATTCAGATCCTTTGCCCATTTTTTAATTGAGTTGTCGTTTTGTTGTTGAATTGTAAGGATTCTTTTTATAGTCTGGATGCTAGACCCTTACCAGATATATGATTTGTAAATATTTTCTCCCATTCTGTAGGTTCTCATTTTACTTTCTTGTAATGTCCTGTAATGCACACAAGTTTTTAAATTTTGATGACATTCAGTGTATCTATTTTTTTTTTTTTTTTTTTTGAGATGGAGTTTCACACTGTTGCCAGGCTGGAGTGCAGTGGCGCGATCTCGGCTCACTGCAATCTCTGCCTCCCGGGTTCAAGCGATTCTCCTGCCTCAGCCTCCTGAGTAACTGGGACTACAGTGCACGCCACCATGTCCAGCTAATTTTTATATTTTTGGTAGAGACAGGGTTTCGCCGTGTTGGCCAGGATGGTCTCGATCTCTTGATCTCGTGATCTGCCTGCCTTGGCCTCCCAAAGTGCTGGGATTTCACGTGTGAGCCACTGTGTCTAGCCCTGTTTTTTCTTATTTTATTTATTTATTTTGAAATGGAGTCTCACTCTTGTTGCCCAGGCTGGAGAGCAGTGGCATGATCTTGGCTCACTGCAACCTCCCCCTCCCGGGTTCAAGGGATTCTCCTGCCTCAGCCTCCAGGGTAGCTGGGACTATATAGGTGCATACCACCACGCCCGGCTAATTTTTTTGGTATTTTTAGTAGAGAGGAGGTTTGACCATGTTGGTCAGGCTGGTCTTGAACTCCTGACTTCAAATGATCCACTCACCTTGGCCTCCTAAAGTGCTGGGATTACAGGCGTGAGCCACTGCACCCAGCCTGTGTATCCATCTGTTTTTTCTATTGTTGCTCATGCTTTTGGTGTAGTGTCTATCAATTCATTGCCAAATCTAAGATTATGAAAATTTACTCTTCTGTTTTCTTCTATGAAGTATGGTTTTAGCTCTTAAATTTAAGTTGTTGATCCATTTTGAGTTAATTTTGTGTATGGTGTGAGATAGTGGTCCAAATTCATTCTGCTCTCTTCTACTTTTTATAACAGCTATAAGAACCCAAATGCATTTAATTTTTGACTTCTCTGAATGTGTTGTTAGAAGCCAGCATGGAGCAGGTTTTGCCAAACTCCGAGTCCCAGTGGCTTATAACAGCATGTATATCTCTTGTCTGCACTGTACTAGCCTCTGAGAGCTTGGGGCCTCTGCTCAGGGATGAAGCCAAAAGGTCCACCATCTGGTGGTCACTGTGGGAGGGATGAGGTCTTTTGAGCTCAATCTTGTCAAGGCTTCCACTTTGGTTTAATTTCACTGACCAAAGCAAGGCCCTTAGCCATGGCCAGCTTTATGAAAGATGTGCAGTCCTAGCAGGTGTTTGGAAAGAGAGGGAAAGGAAGTAGGTACTGTACAGTGCCCACCAGAAAACAGCACTGAACATGGTGGCATTTGCAACATACTTCAAGTATTTGTTCCAAGATACAAAATTTTAAAACATTCCCATTTAAGTGGAGTCTAAAAGGACATGGTAAAGCATCACTGATTCAGAATTTGGCTTAAGTTTTATATTAACTATGCTTGTTGAAGTTTACTTTTTCATTATTGTAAAGAAAAGTTGTTTAGATAATAATGTAAATGAGATTTAATGAAGAGAATCCTGGGCTTGATTTAGAAGAACAGTTTTTTAGGTAATTTAGTGGGAGGTATTTCAGTGCATGTTGTTTATCTGATAAAACTTTTCTGTTTCAAACTGTGAAAAAGAAGGAAATAATAGTAATAGATTAGAAAAGCACTTTAAGACTATTGCTTTTATCAGGATTTCAAATTTAAAAGCATTAAAAAGCTTAATAGCTTGTAAATTCTATGGATTTGGATACACTAGTTTGTGTGACTTCCATAATCCAACATTAGAGCTTAGTTACCAACAAAGTAACAAAAGTTCTGACATTAATTTCTTGTTGTCCAGTCTCTTACGTGCTGTACCTAAATTATAGAAGTATGAAAATTAAAATGTATAGCATTTCTCAGCTACATTGCTAAAAATACAGTATTAGAAAACAGAGTGATATTATGGAACACCGCTAGGTGTCAGTCACAGCCTGTGTGAGGGCTGATTATTTGCCAGGTGTTTTGGACATCTATTCCTAAGTATGTATGTGTTTTAAGGCATTATTCTAATGAACTGCAATTTTCTCAAAGTGAATGTGCTTATTTTTAAATAAAACCCAATGCACCTACTTGTTAATAAAGACATAGAGACGCTCTACTGGCAGCAGAAGCATTATTTCAGTGCTTAATTGTGTGTATAGCTACAGCTCAGAAGAGCTAACTAGTCTGTCATGGAAAGATGAGAATGCTATTTGATGGAGCCAAGTGGACATCCAGAAAGAAAGGCCGTGCAGTGTTTGAATTAGCCAGACACAGGATTGACATTAACCGATGAAAGCAGGTGAAGGTCTAACAGTTAAACAGAATTACTTTTTGGAAAAATCTTTGCTTTTTATAGGAACAGCTATAGTTAAGGCCCTCCACCCACTGGTTCCCTAGTTTTCCTAGGATACTTTGTGTGTATGCCCATAAATGGAAGTGTATATTCTCAAGGGAGTTACTGATACTAAAAACAAAACACTCCAGGGATTTAGACAGATCCACAGGAACATCTGAGAAATGACTTGTTTTGAAGGACCTCGTTGCATGTATCAGTGTCGAACATGGTGCAAAAAGAATCACAGCTTTCAGAATTTGAAAATGAGATAGAAGTGGTACTGTCAAGAGTGGGTATTCAAAAATGCTTCATTGACTTCATAACAATATTCGTATTCAGTGATACTTGGTTATCACAAAAGGATAAGGCTATGTATATATAAGCTGTTGGGGATACCGGTGCTGAGTATTTAAATACATCAGTATGGCAGTATGACATTAATAATGACATTTTCTGGTTTAAAATAAACCAATGAATTTCCACTGTGTTCAGGATTTTTTAAAAGCTATTCCTTAGTATAAAATATAAGTCCTTAGTGATCTATTCCTTGCCATTCTATATAAAATCATACATCTTCATACCCAATGACCCAGACATACCAAACTAATGTCATTTGTCCTAGTGAGTGTTTAGATCTCAAATTGTATATAATTGATTAATCAATTGTATAACAGCTTATACTATACACACCATATTTTAAATTCAATTTTAATTTTTTTCAGTTATAAAAGACACGTGTGTGTTGTTAAAAATCCAAGTTTCTGTATGAAAAATTTCTTGATTATTTAAAATAGTCAACTTTCTAGTCCCTAACACTTTAATTTTTCTATTGACATGATTGTTTTTCTAACAGGATTATTGAAAATGTAAGATTTCTTCAGGAGTGCTGTTATGGAGTTACAGCAGAATGGATTGTATTTGCAGTTTCCCAACTGTACCTTGCTCTCTTTTGGCTTTTCATATGTTGCTTCTTGTGCCTAGAAAGCTATCCAGCACTACCCTCCTCTCCATTCTATGTCAGCCTCTTACAGTTTATGTCTTTTGGAACTTGGGTCAGACCTAATGTCTTCTAAAAAGCCATTCCTGATTCATTGTTATTTATGTACAGTTTACCCTACAATATGCTTGAATGTGGATGAAAAAAATTAGTTTTGACTTAGTGTGCTCCTTCAGTCTTTCGACTAATATCTTTTTGTATGTGTAAATTTGAAATCTGACTCCCCTGTGTGTGTCTGCATGCGTGTGTATGTGTGAGAGAGAGAGAGATTATGTATGTGCATATATACGTGTGTGTGTGTATGTGTATGCAGGCTGGCTTTCAGTTATTTACAGGAGGCTTTCTCCCATACCCCGTACCCCCAGCAGAGAGAAGCCTGCTTTCACCCTGTGAATAGAATTGTTATAGGATGCTTTTCATGGAAAGGCCAGCCCTTTCAGGGCTCTGACTTTTTCTGAGTAAGGGACCTAGGTTTGTCTGCCTTTGTCTCCTGCCCATGGCCAGTTTCCTGTCCCTCCCACATCACACCTCTACTCTGGTCTCTGGATCTGTGGCCAGGTCTGACACTCCCTTGGACCACATGAGCTCCAGCTTCCCCTGATCATTTGGAGCTTAGTCAAGTCTTGGCACCTGGAGGCCCTGAGGTTTTCCCTTACTTTCTCTTGAGGAGGATGATTTAGGAGTTTGGAGGATATAAGTCTCTTAGGGCTGCCATGAGAAATTATCAAAAACTGGGCATCTTAAAACAACAAAAGCGTATTCTCTCACGGTTCTTGAAGCAAAAAGTTCACAGTCAAGGTGTGGTTCGGGTTGGTTCCTTCTCAGGGCTCCTTAGGTGTCACTTCAGTCTCTGGCTGCATCCGTACATGGTGGTCCTCCCTCTGTCGGTGTCTGTGAAGCACATTTTTATTTCTTTCATGGCAATGGATTATGAGGTTTGTGGTTTTTCTAAAGCAGGGGTCCCCAGTCCCTAGTCCACAGACCTGGTGCCTGTTAGGAATGGGGCTGCATAGCAGGAGGTGAGTGGCAGGCAAGCTGTGTGTTTACAGCCGCTCCCAATCCCTTTCATTACTGCCTGAATACCACCTCTGTCCCATCAGCAGCAGCATTAAATTCTCTTAGCACAGACCCTATTGTGAACTGCACATGTGAGGGATCTAGGTTGCACACTCGTTACGAGAATCTAATGCCTGACAATCTGTCACGGTCTCCCATCACCCCCAGATGAGACTGTCTAGTTGAAGGAAAACAAGCTCAGGGCTCCCATTGATTCTTCATTACGGTGAGTTGTGTAATTATTTCATTTTGTATTACAGTGTCATAACAATAGAAATAAAGTCCACAATAAATGTAATGCGCTTGAATCATCCTGAAACCACTACTCCCCCGCAACCCCATCTGTGGAAAAATTGTCTTCCATGAAACCAGTCCCTGGAACCAAAAAGATGGGGGACCACTGCTCTAAGGGACATTGATATTTAAGTGTTCAAATTTATAAATTTAAATTGTAGTGTGGTCTCTGTAAGAACAAAACCCAGACCCACTGATTAATTCTTTTCACATTTTCTCAAAATCTACAGCCCTCAAAAAGATAGTACTTTGTATTTAAACAAATTAGAAATGTTTAGACATTTTCAAATATAAAATGTAATTCTGAGTTTTTAATTTTCAGCCAGAAAACCTTGCTCAGAAGCTTCCAAACCTTGTGGAACTGTGAGTCTGTTTATTCAAATTTTTTAAAAACAAGAATGAAAATAATTCTAAGTTATTTGAAATAATAGTATATGTCACCTTAATGTATTTGTTATTTTTTGGTATCATGATCATGGTACTCATGTAGGTAGACCTGTGGTTCTACTGAACCCAGTAGTATTTTAAAGCATTTAACCATTTAATATTGTATTTTAAATATTGCACTTCAAGGTAGTGAAGATGATGAGAAATGCCTTTTCTTCTGTC
This sequence comes from Ateles fusciceps, assembly GCA_036589455.1. Classification (NCBI taxonomy): domain Eukaryota; kingdom Metazoa; phylum Chordata; class Mammalia; order Primates; family Atelidae; genus Ateles; species Ateles fusciceps. The sequence goes on from JAZHEH010001736.1 coordinate 10,027,996, forward strand.
ACAGAATCTTTCTGGATAGTCCATGTAATTGGGAAAATCTATTATTATTGTTATTACTACTACTACCTGTGATACTTGATATAAACAGATAGTATAAAATGTTTAAAATACACAGTAAAAGGGTTTTTTCTGCGTTGTCCACACTTCATTTGTTTCAGTTCTTTTTATGATTACCTCCGAACGCTGAATACTATGTTTACACCTTTGTTTTTTTAATGCGCCAGTGTTAATTATCGTTAACTTACCACTAAAGAAGATAAATTTAGATACCTTATATTTCTTTCTCTGCCTAGCTGCCTCCTAATTTTTTGCAGGAGGGCTTGCATTGCTATTTCTTGTGCTCTTTGTTATTTGGCATGATTTTCAAGAGGTCAAGGAAGGAAAGCTAGCCTTATACCTCCATCCGTCATTTCCATTGTCCCATCCTTTTATTTTGAAAAATTTCAAACTAACAAGAAAGTTGAAAACAGAGCACCTGTATACCCTTCACCTAAATTTAACCAATTTTGATATTTTTCCACATTTGCTTTCTCTTTCCCTTTTCTACCTGTCTCGTCTCCCTCTACCCACCCCCCACACCAAGCTGAATGATTTAAAAGTAAATTACAGACATAGTGTCATTATCACACCTAAGGAAAGTAATATTGATTCAATATAATTTAATACACAGTTCATGTTTGAATTATGTTTTCAAAAATAATGTCTTTTAAAAGTAGATGTCTGGATTTATTGAATTGTTTGCTCTTGATTAGATTGCATTTAAACATTTTTGGTGGTGTTTGATCCCAAAACTTGCTTTATCAAGTTTTTGCTTTCATTCTTTTGTATGTATGTATATGTGTATTTACTTTTTTTCTGAAGTTTTTGAGAGTTAGTTACATACATCATGGCTTTTTCTTTGCCTCTAAATACTTAAGTATGTATTTCTAAGAACAAGGATGTCTTTCCATCTTTTTAGTCTACTTTTGCGTCCTTTAGCTACTTTATAGTTTTCTTTAGGTTTTGAAAATTTCTAAAGTCTGTTACTAAGTATTCAGTCTTTTTTTTTTTTTTTAACTATTGTAAATGAATTTTGTCATGTGTTATACTTCTAACTGGTTATGTTTTGTATAAATGAACAATATTCATTTTTGTATGTTAACTTTATATCCTGCTATTTTGCTGAAATCTTTATTGTTTCAGTTAGTTTTCATGATATACTCTTATGTTGGAAAATACAGATAGTGTTACTTCTTGTCCAAATGTTATCCCTTTAATTACTTTCTCAGTCTTACTGCATTGGCTAGTTCCTCCAGACAATGTGAAAGTGTCCTGGAGAAAATGGGCATCCTTGTCTTCTTTCTGACCTGGGAATGCCCATAGCGTTTCCCTATTAAGAAAGATGCTGGCTTTACAGTTAAGGTATCTGTAGTCTATTGTGTTAAGCAGATATTCATCTTTGTTGATTATCTATTGCTACTTAACAACTTACCCCCAAATGTAGTGATTTAAAGAATAAACATTCAGTATCTTGTATTTTCTGATGCCTCAGAATCTGGGCCTGACTTAGCTGGGGTGCCTTTGCCTCCAGGTCTCATATAAAGCTGCAGTCAAGGTTGTTGGCCAGGACTGCAGTCTCATCTGAAGACTCAACCGAAGAAGGATCTTCTTCTGTGTTCATTCATGTGGTTGTTGGCAGGTTCAATTCCTTGTAGGCTGTTGAACTGAAGGACTCCGTTTCTTGCTTGCTGTTGGCTAGGAGCACTTCCTCTGTTCCTTGCCACTTGGCCTTTCTACAGGGTAGTTCACAACATAGCAACTAGCTTCCATCAGCAAGCACACCAAAGAGTAAGAAAAGTGTACACTTTCCCCCAATCCCTGGTAATCACTAATCTACTTTCTGTCTCTATGGATATGCCTATTTCTGGATGTTTTATATAAATGGAATATATAGCCTTTTGTGTCTGGCTGCATTAACATAATGTTTTCAGAGTTTATTCATGTTGTAGCAGGTATCAGAATCCATTCCTTTTTTATGGCTGAATAATATTCCATTGAATAGATATATGACTTCTGGTTTATCTGTTCATCATTTGATGGACATTTGGGTTGTTTCCACATTTTGAAAGCTTTTCCTTTTACAGTTTCTGGTTTGTCAGTTGTTGGTTCCAACTGTTTCCAGGCAGCTGTGAAGTTAAACAATTGCCTGTAATTTGTTTCAGTTTACGATGGTTTTTGCACTGGGCAGTCTCCCAATCAGATTGAATAAAGACAGCCTTGCAAGTAGGTCTTGTGGGGAACCATGAGACAAATCTTTGGCAATTCTCTGAGAATGAAGTTTTGAAACCATTCTAACTTGGTCTTACCCCCTCGCTACTGCTATCTCCTTGATAGTAGGCTGTTGGTTTTCGGGTCTCTGCAGAGCAGGAGAGTGGGGTTAGGACTAGAGCAAGTGAAAATGCCATGAAGCCTACAACGCACCGTTGTTACTGACATTGTCATTTTTTTTTCCCTTGAATAAATGCTCCCTGTAGTACTGCAAGCCTTTGGTTCATTTCCAGAGTTCTGAACATGTAGCATTTGGACATTTCTGACAGTTTCTCATTGTTTTTATGGAATAGAATTTTTGGAGGTTCTTACTCTACCACTTTTACTCAGAATTTTTAGTTTTGTAAGAAACTGCCAATTTACCAGCTTAGCCGTCCCATTTTACATTTCCCCTGGCAATGCGTGATGTTCCAGTGTCTGCATATCTTACCGGTATTTGGTGTTGTCTTTGTTATTTTGATCATTTTGATAGAAGTGTGGTTTTCATTATGTTGTAATTTTCATTTGCATTTCTATGATGACTAATGATGCTACTGAACATCTCTTCATATACTTGTCATCTGCATCTTTTCTTTGGTAAATTGTCCATGTATATTGCTCATGTTCTGATTATATATATATATTTTTACTTCTGAGTTTTAAGAGTTCTTTGTAAACTAGTTTTCTGTTTTATATGTTGTTTACAAATATTTTCTCACAGTGTATAGCTTGTGTTTTTATCCTCTTTATGTTCTTTTGCAAAGCAAAAGTTTTATATTTTGATGAGGTCCAGTTTATCATTTTTTTGCTTTTATGTGTCCTGCTTTTAATGGCAAGTCTAAAAACTCTCTGTCTAGCCCTAGGTCCCAAAGACTTTCTCCTGTTTTTCTTTTTCCCCTCTAAAAGTCTTACAGTTTTTAATTGTACATTTATCTCTATTTTTAATTTTTTTTTTTCCTGGGATTAGAATTCTTAGTGACCCGTTTTTTTCCTATCAGCACTTCCATGATATTCATTATTCCCTGGCTTGCATAGTTTCTGAAGAAACATCTACGGTTCTTACATTCGTTCCTTTGTGTGTAATGTGTCTTTTTTTCCCTTGGGCTGCTTTGAAGGGTTTTCATTTTTACACTAGTTTTAAGGGATTTTATTTAGGTGTATCTTGTTGTGGTTTTCCTCTTTCTTGCCTTTGAGGTTCATTGAGCTTCTTGGGGTTGTGTCTTCACAGTTTTCATCAAATTTGGAAAACTGTTGACATTGTTTCTTCAGTTATTGATTGATTGATTGATTGGAGTCTTACTCTGTCGCCCGGGCTGGAGTGCAGTGGCGCAATCTCGGCTCACTGCAACCTCTGCCTCCCGGGTCCTGGTTCAAGCAGTTCTCCTACCTTAGCCTCCCAAATAGCTGGGATTACAGGCAAAAGCCACCATGCCCAGCTAATTTTTGTATTTTTTTAGTAGAGATGGGGTTTGGTTCTTGAACTCCTGACCTTGTGATCCGCCCACCTCAGCCTCCTAAAATGCTGGGATCATAGGCGTGAACCACCGTGCCCAGCCCAGGTATTTATTTATATACCCTGTTCCTGGCCCTTGCTTATGGAACTCTTACATGTTTGTTAGACTGTTTAATACTGCCCTGAAGTCACTAAGACTCTTCATTTCCTTTTCAGTCTTTTATTTCCTATGTGTTTCAGTTTGGACAAATTGTATTCTCAGTGTTAACAGTAATATTTTCTTCTTCAATGTGTAATGTACTATACTAATCCCACTCAGTCAAGTTTTCTCTTTGGTTATTGATTTTTTTTTTTAATTTTAAGACACAGGGTCTTGCTCTGTTACCCAGGCTGGAGTGCAGTGCTGATATCATAGCTCATTGCAGCCTTGAACTCCTGGGCTCAAGGGATCCTCCCATCTCAGCCTCCCAAGTAGCTGAGACTACAGGCATGCACCACCATGCCCAGCCAAAATTTTAAATTTTTTCATAGGCATGGGGTCTTGCTATGTTGCCCAGGCTGGTTTTGTGTGTGTGTGTGTGTGTGTGTGTGTGTTTGAGTCTGGGTCCTACATTGTCACCCAGGAGTCACACTGGAATGCAGTGATGCAGTCATGGCTCACTGTAACCTCAAACTCCTGGGCTCAAGTGATCTTCCTGCCTCAGCCTCCCAAAGCTCTGGGATTATAGGAGTGAGCCACTGTACCCAGCCTGTATTGTATTTATGATCTTTGGAAGTTCTATTTATTCTTCTTTATATCTTACGGTTCTTACAATGTTCATATTTTCATTTAAATAGCTGAATATAGTTGTTATAGCTATTTTAATGTCCTGTTTGCTAATTTTGTCATCTGTGTCATACTGGTTCTATTTGTACTGACTGGTTTTTTTCCTGGTTATGGGTCATGTTTTCCTGATTCTTGGCATATCTAATACTTTTTGATTGGATGATGGACCTTATAAATTTTGCATTTTTGAGAGTCTAAATTTTATTGTCTCCTTTTATTTTCTGGCATGCAGCATTTGCAGTTTATTTTTATTCTTTTATGGCTTATTTTTATGCTTTAGAATAAGTAGGTAGGTTAGCCCTATTACTAAGGCATAAACTTTCTAGGATCTCTCTTGAATACCTCACATGATTAACAAGGATTTGACACACTTGCTCAGAACTTAAATGTCTCTCAACCCTGTGTGAGCTTTGCAGACTGTTTAGTTGATTGATTTTCGGCTGCTTTTGCCTGGAGTTCCTCTTATTTTTCTTCAATTATTTTTTGAAATGGGGGTCTCATTATATTGCTCAGGCTGGTCTTGAATTCTTTGCCTCAAGTGATCCTCCTGCTGTAGCCTCCCAAGTATCTGGGGTTACAGGTATGACCCACTGCACCCTGCTTGAGTTTCTCTTACGTGTGTTTATTTTAGAAGTCAGGTATGAGTAAGGCCAAGGGATTCCTTATTTAAATTTTTAGAGGGTTTTTTTTTGTAGTAGTAGTACTCTCTTCTTCAGAACTTTGCCCCACAACTTCCAGTTGCCTCAGGTTCCCTGAACTCTGGTATATGTCTCCATAACTCAGTGAGACTTTTGTACTTTGGGATCTCCTTCCTGTTCTACAGTTCAGAATTTGCCTCTAAGAAGAAGGTTTGGGAGATTATGTCACTTACTTCCTTTCTCTTAGGGAATGTAGTCCTAGTTGCCTTTGTTAATGTCTGAAAATAACTGTTTCATGTACAGTCATGCACAGCATAATGATGTTTTGGTCAGCGACAGACCACATATATAATAGTGGTCCCGTAAGATTATAATACTGTGTGTTTCCTGTACCTTTTCTATGTTTACGTGTTTAGATGCACAAATACATTGTGTATCAGTTGTCTGATTGTGTTACAGTTGTAACATGTACAGTAACATGCTGTCCAGATTTGCATCCTAAGAGCAGTAGACTACACCTCATAACCTAGGTGTGTAGTAGGCTGTACCATCTAGGTTTGTGTAAGACACCCAATGATGTTTGCACAAGGAAATCACATGATGACACATTTTTTAGAATATATCCCAGCCATTAAGTGGCACATGACTGTATTTCATCTGGTTTTCTTGTTGTTTATAACAGTTGGGTAAATCTTGTTTACTCCATTGCTGTTATTCTTCCTGACTGAAAGTAGAAGTCCTGTTCCTTTAATTAAAAATTTTTTTAAATAACTTTTTTATTTAGGAACAATTTTATATTTACAGAAAAGTTATAAACATAGTACAGAGCATTCTGGTATACCCCTTACCCAGTGTGTCCTGTTGTTAGCATCTTAGAATTCCATGGTACATTTGTCAAAAGTAAGAAGCTGACTTTGGAATATTCCTATTAAGTAAACATCTATATTTAACGTTATTTAAAGAAACTACCAAGCCATTTTCCAAAGTGAGTATACCCCAGAGTGGCATTCCGACCAACAATGAATGGGAGTTCCTGCATTATTTGAGTAGAAGAGGAACATAATAAAAACATTGAAACATCAACATTTCAACTACTCTGAAATTACCAAAATTAAGTAAAAGGAAGTGACTTAAATTTGAAAGTCCTAAGCCTATGATTACAAATGACTCAAAATAACTGTAATAACAATAACAAGTACACTTATTTAACTCTTACTAGGAGCCAAGCAGTATTCTAAGAGCTTTACATTTATTAATTCATTTAGTGCCTACAACATCATAGATTAGGAGAGAGAGCAGTTCTGTAATTTTTTCATAGTCACATGGCTATTAGGGTACAGGCAATGTGGCTCCAGAGCCTGCTCTCTGATCCCCAGAACCAGTAATGGTTCCTAATTGGTTGTACATGAGGATTCTTTGAGTTGAGAAGATATTTCACTTGCTACAGGATGATCTTGGGCACCAATAAGACCCCCGGTGATTCTCATGTGCAGTCAGGGTTGGCAACACTCTGTACTGTTTTTTTAAAGATACATTTATTCAGTGTCATGATGAGACTACTAAATTTAGCAATCAGCATGGGTGCAAAAAAAAAAATCTACATTAAAACCCTTTGTCAGAATGCTTTACACTTTCCACAGAACAGAAACTAAAATAACCTGTTATACAATTAATCACAAATACAGTCCTCAAACTTTTTGCCCACGTATGTGTGTATTTGTCTAAAACATGTCTTCTTTGTAGCAGCTAGGCCCTGCCACCACTGTGCTTGGCTGAGTTCACAAAACTGTTGTAACCTGTAGCTTCCCTGCCACTTCTCTGACTCTCCTATCCTGCTAAGCTTTGTTTCCTGGCAGGAATTAAAATCTCCTGACACTGTCATAGCTACTGCTGCTACTGGAACTGGCATAGTCACTTTGGTTTCATGGTTTGGTAAAGTATTGGCCTCTACCACCATAGGAGCCAGAGCTTCTGCCACCGAAGTTTTCTCCCTTCATGGGTTTAAAAATTGAAGACTGAATGTTGTAACTGTCAAAATCATTGTAGCTTCCACCACATCCAAAATTGCTTCTATCATTACCAAATCCATTGTAGCCATCCCCACTGCCACCATATCCACTGTCACCATGGCTGCCACCAAAGCCACCACAGCCACTGAAGTTTCCACCATGTCCAAAGTTGTCATTCCCATCAAAACCACCTCCATGAACACCACCAAAATTTCCAGAACCACTTCGACCTCTTGGCTGGATGAAGCACTGGCCATCTCTTGCTTTGACAGGGCTTTCCTAACTTCACAGTTGTGGCCATTCACATTATAGTATTTCTGAATGACAGTTTTATCCGCAGAGTCATGGTCATCAAAGGTTACAAAGTCAAAGCCCCTTTTCTTGCCACTGCCTCGATCAGTCATGATCTCCATCACTTCAGTTTTTCCATACAGTTGAAAATAATCTCTTAGGTGATGTTCTTTAGTGTCTTCTTTAATGTCACCAACAAATATCTTTTGCACAGTTAAGTGGGTACCTGGTCTTTGAGAATCTTCTCTTGAGACAGCTGTCTTTGATTCCACAACTCTTCCATTCACCTGTGTGGCCTTGCATTCATGGCTGCTTCCGCCTCCTCCACCGTGGCACAGCAACAAGCCCAAAGACCCTGGCGCGCTTGGTGTTGGGATCTCTCATGATCACACAGTCTGTGAGTGTTCTCCATTGCTCAGAATGGCTCCTCAGGCTCTCATCAGTTGTTTCAAAGCTCAGGCCTCCAGCGAAGAGCTTCCATAGCTGATTGGGCTCTTCACGAGACCGACATAGACGTGATGGCAGTGGGAGGACAGACTTTAACGATGCTTCCTTGGCAGCCTCAGTGGGCAGCCACTGTGTACTATTTCATACAGCATCTTCATTATATGTAGGTAAATTTAATGTTTTAAGGTCTATTTAAAAAATTCTAATGATAATAGTGGGTACTTTGTATTTTGATTTGGACATTTTAAGGTCTTTTTTAATAGCTAGAACTTGAATGGAGGCAAGTATTTTGTTGAAAAAAATTTTTTAATCAGTTTTCTGTTTTGATTTGGGTATTCCTTCCTAAAATTAATGTTTAAAGAGTATTGATTTTAAAATACATATACACAGAGCAAGGAATGAAATATATCATAGAGTAAATGGTGGACTTATTTAAATCGTGTTATACCCAGCAGGTTAGTTAACCTTCTACAAAATTGATTTAATTCAACATAAAATAATCTTTATGAAATTATTAATTTTATTTCTTATTTTGTGTTTATTGACATTTTAACATTCAATATTAGATTTTTAAGAATGCAGAAGAAAACTAAATTCTATTTTAAAATACTTTATATATAAAGATTTATTTTTAAAATATAGTAGATAAAACCATAGGTTTGAAAGTAAAGTTTACTGAAATCTAGTTCTCTTGTCTCTTAATCAATGATATAAATTATTTTCTTAAATTATTGCTGTATGATCTCCAGCAGTCACTTGTTTTGCTCTGAGTAGTTGGTTACTGATTGCAGGATGTCTCCACCAGAGTGTGCTAAAGACATTGTAGTGGAAAAAGTGTTACTTAGGCTTGCTAGACTTCTCAACCTCTGTGAAAAAGAAAATTTTTAAGAGGACCAGTTGATTTCTTGTTACAAAATTTCTTTTGCCATGAAATAAATTCTATACCTTGACAGTTGAGTATTTCTACAGACACTGTAAATGATGAGTGTTTAATCTCTCCGTTGTTGGTTCTCCGTATGCATGCTAGCTAGAAATATCTTATTTTGTGAAGTTATTTTTTAGAAATGAAAAGTTCATCTTCCTTTACACAATAGATGTTGATTTTTCTTCACACAATAAGTTTATTTTTAAAAACCTGAAGAAAATCAACTGCAAAAACTAGTAATTTGTGTTATGAAGTTAAAAAAAACCTTATAGTTTATTCATTATGTGTGCTTTTATTTTAAAATAACAACTAAATCAGTAAATATATTTAATATTTGCAATTCTGATACAAAATATTATTCTCAAAGTGTTCTTAGTTAGCTGTGATAGCCATGTATTGTATGTTGATGCATTAGAGTAGGGTGTGAAAGTTGTGACGTATTTATATTTGATAAATTTCTAAGTGAGCATTTTGTAAACTGATCTGGCAAGAGTACCTAATGATAATGGCTGTTTTTTTTCTTTTTCCTTCTTAGATACTTGCACTCAAATAACATTGTTGTGGTACCAGAAGGTACGATTTACTTAGAATTTTTAGGTAGAAGATAATATAATTTAAGCTTTGCTTTATAATAGAACAAATTTTAATTTTAAGACATCCTTAATTTATTAGTTTTAAAACTTTTTTTTCTAATAAGTTCATTTAAGAACTATAGTTAAATAAATAAGTCTAAAATGGTTATAATGGTCAGGTATACTGTTATTAGATAAATTGCTATTATGTAGATAACATAAATTCTAAATTTAATAAATCCAGTTAAGAATTCTGGTCAGATGAAAAAGTCCCCTGTGTATCATTTCTTGAATTATTTTAGTTTTAATGTTTTTATTTGTGCTGTATTTTAAGTTATATTTTATCTTGAGGTGGAAGTATTTATCACTTTCAGAAACTTACTTTGACCTGTGTTTTTACTATTTTGTGAGCAGCTGATACAAAGCTGTTAAGTAGTAAAATATTTTAACTTGGAATACTTGCATTAAAGATTTGATGTAATACTTGAGTCAAATTCATTTTGCCTTCTCCTTTTCTCTTTGAAGCCATTGGGTCCCTTGTAAAACTCCAATGTCTGGATCTTAGTGACAATGCCTTAGAAATTGTTTGCCCAGAAATTGGTCGTGTGCGAGCTTTACGTCATCTTCGATTGGCTAATAACCAGCTGCAATTCCTACCTCCAGGTAGTCATAATCTATAGCACACAATAGTTTCTTATCTATTCTAAGTCTATATTTATGTATGTTTCTCACTGTATGTCTAGGCAGTGGGCTGTAGATGTATTTGTAAGTAGTTGATTGTTCATTTGTTTGAAGATGAAACTAAGGAATGTTGGTGAAATATTACTAAGAGTCTTTTTTTCTGATGCAAATGTAAGAAGGTAACATTTATATTTTACATAGGGCTACAATTACTACAGTTGTGCATTGCAATAAATATCGCTTTGAATTGCTGCTCTGGCAAAATATTTGTACAAAGAGCTGCTTCAGTTCTGAATTTCACATAAGAGAATTTAGGTGAGCTTTGCATGATATAATTTTGCTATCCAAAAGTCAGATACATACAGTGTTTTCTTTCTCATTCTCCAGTGAGGTAGCTAATGTACATTAACTTTTTTTTTTTTTAAACAGAGTCTTGCTCTGTTGCCCAGGCTGGAGTGCAGTGGTGTGATCTCCGCTCACTGCAGCCTCCGTCTACTGGGTTCAGGTGATTCTTATGCCTCAGCCTCCTGAGTAGCTGGGACTACAAGCACGTGACACCACACCCAGCTAATTTTTGTATTTTTAGTAGAGACAGGGTTTTGCTCTATTGGCCAGGCTGGTCTCAAACTCCGGATCTCAAGTGATCTACCTGCCCTCAGCCTCCCAAAGTGCTGGGATTACAGGTGTGAGCCACCACACCTGACCTAATGTACATTAATTTTGATTTTAAAAGGAATCATGCTAAAATTTAGTAGAATCATTTAAATTTGAACCTTAGAACTGTCAGTTCTGCCTGCTAAACATGTAAGTAGATTGTGATGTACTTTATAGATAGATAGTACTAAAATCTTGCATTTTATTGAGAGCCACCATTAAACCCTTTGATTTCTTGGGAGGAGCATCCAGAGACCTTGCTTTGTGAATCCACATATTTGCAAATTCGACTGTCATATATGATTTCCCATATTAAAAATGATGGTAGATAATTTAAAAATAAAAAACGTATGCTTCAGGTATTATATTAAAGTTACTGTGTATTCAAGAATGAGCAGAGAAAGATACAGATGTTAATTTTTCTGATATTATATTTACTCTTTAGGAACACCAACCAGCCTTTTAGTGTATCTAAGTGAAATATGTGACTCAAACAAAATTGCAAATTACTACCTGTCATAGAACTTCAGGGTTACATGAGAATGTTAAAAACTATCCATGTTAAACCTATGAATGCAAAAGTCTATGATATTTCTTTGTGATTGTACAAATACTTTCTGCAAAGTTTTTTCAAATACAGAAATTTCTAAATTAACGGATTAATTTTTAGACTTTATATTCTGGCCTTAATATATAGATTAAATACTGTGTATAAAAATGGCACCGGTCAGGCCAGGTGCAGTGGTTTACACCTGTAATCCCAGCACTTTGGGAGGCCGAGGTGGGTGAATCATTTGCAGTCAGGAGTTTGAGACCAGCCTGGCTAACATGATGAAACTGCATCTCTACTAAAAATACAAAAATTAGCCAGGTGTGGTGGTATGCGCCTGTAGTCTCAGCTACTCAGGAGGCTGAGGCAGGAGAATTGCTTGAACCTGGGAGGCGGAGGTTGCAGCGAGCTGAGATCGCACTACTGCACTCCAGCCTGGCGACAAAGTGAGACTCTGCCTCAAAAACAAAAACAAAAAAATGGCACTGGTCAGCAGTGACTGTGTTTTAAAAAATATTTTTTTTACCCTCATATAATGAATGTCCTATTTTTTCTAACTAAAGTTAATATAAAAATTTTTGACACAAAATAGCAATACGTTCTTTCCTTTGAGTTTACTGTATATCATCAGGCCAATGGTGTTGCATCATTCTAGCTTTCATCACATTTGTACATTCAGATACCCAGAAAATGAGATACTCCTGAAGATTGCCTAGAAAATGTATCAGTAAAGACAATACTTTAGATTTTCCTAACATTTTCATACATGAAACTTATGTAAGATATACAACCAAGATGCATGAATATAATGCTGTATTTATGAACTTTTTTTAAACATACATTTAAAGAATATGCAAACAGTACAATTCTGGTGGGCATGGTAGTTCATATCTGTAATCCCACCACTTCGGGAAGCTGACGCAAGAGGATCACTTGAAGCCAGGAGTTTGAGACTAGCCGGGGCAACATAGTGATGCCTTATCTCTACTAAAAACCAACAATAAAAAAAAAAAATTAGCCACGTGTGGTGACACATGCCTTATTCCTAACTACTTGGGAGGCTGAGGCAGGAGAGTCACTTGAGCCCAGGAGATCAGGTCTCAGTGAACTCTGATTGCAGTATTGCATTCCAGCCTCGACAACTGAGTAAGACTCTGTCCCCCACTCCCCACAAAAAACAATTCTGTGATAAACCATTATTCTGTGTGTTGTAATATTCTTTTCCTGTAATATAAAAACATGATATGGTAGAATATGATAATTTCCTTCCATTATATATTCTTAGAGGTTAAGGATTTACTTCTAATATCACTGACTGCTTCCTAATAACCAGTGGAGGGTATATGTTTCATGACTACTTCCTTACAATTTATTTATATTTCACCTGTTAAACAATAAATTTGAGGCATAAACTTGTGATTTTATTTTCCTAGCTTTGTTTCTATTTGTGTTTGCTTTTGCTTGTTTTGAGTAAAATTATATACATTAATAGTTAATACATTTGGGATAGGAACTTTTGATTGAGGCATGCATATAGGCTTTATTCTTTCTTGGCCATCGTGAGTAGCAGTGGACTAGGTCTTACTAATTATTTGATTCACTTTATACATCTCATGAGGTGATTTCAGATGGTGTGATATAAGTATGTAAGGGGCTAAGTATACATCCCTTAAATGTTGGATTATGTCTGGAGACATACTATGGGAGGGTATTCTAAATGTGGGAAAGACATGCGCGGGACTGTGATGTTGTCCCTATTTGGTCACAGTAAGTACCAGTTGATACCTTTTTGGTAAACCCCTTCTCCACAGTCCATGCCATTATATGCAGATTTGTCACAAGTTATATTCTCTTAAAAGACTTAACATTTTACCATGTTTCTTTGTTGTTATTGAAAGATTTTTCAATATCATTTTATATCCAGTATTTAAAATTTGCCCATTAGTTTTCAAAGCGGTTTTGCCATTTTACCCTGCTCTCTCAGTGATAAGTGAGAGGTGCAGTTACTCCACATTCATGCCAACATTTGGTGTTGTCTATTTGTTTTTTTAGCCATCGTAGTGGGTGTGAAGTAGTATTGCATTTTTAAAAAATTTTATTAATTTGCATGTCTCTCTTGACTAATGTTGTTTAGCACCTTCTCATGTATTTATGGGCTATTTCAAATCTTTTTGAATTATAGGAGGTATCTCCCTGCTTTAAAGACCAGCTGCCAGCAGGTTCAGTTGCTAAGAAATTCTCTTTGCTCTCCAGTTTGGCTTCTGGCTTTCTGTGCCTTGAGAGCTCTTTCAGCCCTACTGCTCCATCCTTGGCCTGTAAAGGTTGACTGTCATTGCCCTGTACCCTGTGAAGGTGGGTCTTGCCTCTGAGAAGTTTCTCTTGGCTTTTCTGTTACCGCCTGTCCTCCAGGTTTTTTCTTGCTGGAAGCCTAGAGTACGCTGAGATTATTTCAGCTCTCATTCTCTTTTCTTGACATCATTTTTGGTAAAGGTTGGTGGGACAGAGTGTGTGTGTGTGTGTGTGTGTGTGTGTGTGTGTGTGTGTGTTGAGCAAAGGGATTTATTAATAGTACAGTCTTTCTGTACCTACAAATTCTCTGGGTTCTACAGGAGTGGTGTGTGTGTGTTGAGCAACGGGATTTATTAATAGTACGGTCTTTCTGTACCTACGGATCCTCTGGGTTCTACAGGAGAGTGTGTGTGTGTGTGTGTGTGTGTGTTGAGCAACAGGATTTACTGCTGATCCTCTGGGTTCTACAGGAGCGTGTGTGTGTGTGTGTGTGTGTGTGTGTGTGTGTGTGTGTGTTTGTGTGTCTGTGTCTGTTGAGCAGAGGGATTTATTAATAGTACAGTCTTTCTGTACCGATGGGATCCTCTGGGTTCTACAGGGGTATGTCCACATATGATTTCTCTTTAACCCTTGTCTGTGGCAGATTTCTCTTCCCACCTCTATTTCAGTCAGGGATGATAGCAGCTGAGGATCTTTTCTCTTTTAAAATGCGCTTCTCACTCTTTGGAGTTGATTTAGATTTCCCCGAGTCCTCAGTCTCTGATGAGTTTTTATTCAGCTTGTTTTAGGGTGACAGTGATGATCTCTTGGAGTTTCTATTTTCAAATTGGAATTAAGTCCCCTTCTTCCCAACTGGCTTCCACAATTTGTTTTTGGTTCCTCTTTGCCTCCTTTCTATTTTTGGATTTCTTGAGTATGTTTTAGTGTTCCATTTAATTTCCTCCATTGGCTTTTCTCTAGGGTTTACAATATGCTCCCTTAACTTACTACATTTAGAATATTGTACCATTTTGTATAAATTATATGCATTTCCATGCATTTCCATATTGTTATGCATATTTTACAACAGTATACTTCATTTTACTCTCCTTTTGTAACTACTGTGTCATATTTTTGTTTTGATATATGTTGTAAACTCCATAAGATAATATTTGCATGTCTTTAAAATACTAAAAAAAAATTACCTGAATATTCACCATTTTCTGTGCTTTTCATTCTTTTTTTTTCTTAAGAGACACAGTCTTTATGTATTGCCCAAGCTGATCTCAATCTCCTGGCCTCCTAAAGCACTGAGATTACACGTGCGAGCCACTGCACCTGCCCATTTGTTCCTCTAGATCTAGTTTCTATCTGGCATTTCTCTTCAGCCTGAAGTACTTCCTTTAGTATTTGTTTTAGTGCAGTTCTACTGGCAGTGAACTATCTCAGTTTTTCTTTATGCAAAAATGTTATTTCACTTTCATTTTGGAAGAATATTTTTTCTGGAAATAAAATTCTGAATTGACAAGATTTTTTCTTTGAGTACTTTAAGGAAGATCTTCCATTGTCTCCTGGCCACCATTGTTCCTCATGAGAAGTCAGCTGTAATTTGTATCATTGTACCCTGTATCTTCTTCTATGGCTGCATTAAGATTCTCTCTTTAACCTTTATCTTTTCTCTTTATTTTTGGTGTTAGCAGTTTGTATATGATGTGTCTTGATAGAGGATTTTTTACATTTATCCTTCTCGGGATTTTCTTTATTCCCAAATTGACAAGTTTCCTGTTATTATTTCTTCAAATATTTTTCTGTTCCACATTTTTCTCTTTCTGGAACTCCTCTGGTTACACACATTAGATAATTTGGTATTCTTCTACAGGTTACTGAACTTTTTTTTTTTTAATTTAATCTTTTTTGCCCTTATCTCAAGATTAGAAGATGTCTGTTGATCTGACTTCTACTTACTGTTTCTTTTATGCTCTCCAGTATGCTAGCTTTTGTGCTCCTCTGTCTTAATCTGTTCAGGCTGCTGTAAACAAATACTGAAAATGGGATATCTTAAACAGCAGAAAGGTATCGCTGAATTCTGGAGGCTGGGAGGTCCAAGATCAAGGTGCCAGCAGATTTGGTATCTGGAGAGGGCTTATTTTCTGATTCATAAATGACACTTTTCACCATGTTCTCATGTGGTGAAATGGGGTAAGGCAACTCTCTGAGGCATCTTTTGTAAGGGCACTAATTCCACTCATGAGAGTTTCACCCTTAGGACTTCCCAAAGGCTTCACCTCCTGATACCATTGCATTGGTGACTAAATTTCAACATACGAATTTAGAGGTGAGGACACAAACATTGAGATCATAGCACCCTCTTTACTTCCTCACAGCCTTTTATCTTTGGTGCCCTGCATCCTCCAGGTGCTTCACTTGCCCCCCAACTCTGATCTTTGCCTCTTCAGCTCTGTGACACTGGAGCTGTTTAGGTTCCATTTCCCTGTGCTGTGGCCCAAAATATGCCCCATGGCAGAAATTCAGGTCCAACATGGGACTCACCTCTTGTGTTCCCTAGATTTTAATGATTGTAGTTCCAGGTTGCCTTTCCATTTCTTGAAAACCCTTGCTTCCTATGTTTTTAAGTGGTTTATTGTGTTTTAGCGGAAGGCACATATGGTATCAGTTACCCTGTCATGTCTGGAAGTAGAAGTCCTATTAGATGTCCTTTAATTTTTCATCTGATTGCTTCCCTGCATTCTTTCATATGTATGTTTTTGTTGTTGCTGCTGTTAAGCATGTACCACTTAAAACATTTATGTATTGCTTTTCCCTACACCTGGCATCAAAACTATAACATTATTTGTCATAGAATATATTTAAACAAAACTAATTTTCTTCCAATGACATTTTGTAATTTGATTATATAAAATTATGTAATCTATTATGAAGAGAATTACTGTGTACCTACAAATAAAGGATTATTGGGGGAAAGACTTCTATCAGTGTAGGTGCCCCTTTTCTGATTAAATCTTACTAAACACCACAAAGTTCAATGGATGTTTGAGGAGACAAAAGAACAGCCAATCTCTGAGAGTCAAAAGAAACCTGACACCTTTGTGATTTGCTGTAAAGACTCTGAATTACCATAAGAGAAGGTTATAGTAACAACAAAAAGTAGCCAGCAGTCAGAAAAGATGTTGCTTACATCTGGCATACAGATCAGCCTATTTTTAAAAAATACTTTTATCCTCGAAAAGTTGTTTTGCATACCAAAAAAGGAAGGATTTTCAGCCCAAGTAGAAAGCATGAATCTGTTGTGTTTTAATGGCAGAAAGTATGCACAGACAGAAATGTGTACCACATATAGCTAGCATGTGTTGTTCCTAAAACTCGGGCTTCAAGTGTAGTCAAATTTATTACCATTTTTTTCTTAAAATTTATGTTTTCTCCAGTTGAACCTTGTAGCTTTATTGGAATGGAATTTTGTATCCTTTCTTAGATCTGTCCCATTGCCGCCTGAATTGCTGTGAAACCTCTGTGCTTACTGATCTCACGTGGAGATGAGGAGTGGATCAGCCTTTTTCCTACAGAGGACATAAAAACAACCAGGGCCTGCTCCCTCTAGGGCTTCCACTGTTGCTTACTACCCTATTTGTTGAGAGTGTATTGGCACAGGCTGCAGTGATTTTTCAGAGGTGCTGATCTGATCTTGTAGTTACAAACCTGGGCACAGGTGCTCCATATTTGAATTCCCTGTGTTACAGTTTCTAGGAATGACAGGTGGCCCAGGAATACTGGATCAGCCCTCGTTTCCTTATCACTTCCATTGTGCCTACATACTATGTGATCAATTCAAACGGAGAACAGAGCAGCTCTCATTTTGAATTCTCAAAACACGAAGTGTGTTATTGTGCCTCCTGTCCCCAGATATTCAGGGCTCTTCACCCCATATTACCCTCCTTATGCAGATATCATGGTAATTTTGGGTGATTTACTCTTCTGGGAGACTCAGCTTTTCACTGATTACACATCAGTCTGGCAAAATAACTAGCTAGCACTTCTTTCACTAAAAAAGAATCTAAAAAATTAATCTCTGGAAGAGCATCCTTCTGGTGTCACCAGGCTATATATGTGTGGTCAGCAATATATGTAAATAGATTTTCTCTATTTTGTGCGGTTATCTACATGACTGGGAGGGGACTTACTATTTCATCTGCTTAACAAAATAATACTGCTGCAAAATATACCATGCTATGTACTAGAGAAAGTGGGCACCAAGAAGGAGAACAAAATCTGAACCCAGACTTCAAGGGACCTTGTCATATTTTATTGTCTAATATTTAAACTGCATGCAGTACTTCCAAAGAAGCGATTAGATGGAGAGGAGAGAGAAAGAAGCACCGAGTGTGTTATTGTAGCTAGTGATTATCTTGGTACACAGTGCCGAGAGCTCGAGATACCCATTTTGACAACTAATGTGTGGAGGGACGAAATCTAACAATCTGCCTCAGTTTGCTAGATGACCACTGAATAAATGCATAAATTATCTACCAGATAGAAAAAGAATTTGCCAGGTGTGGTGGCGGGCACCTGTAATCCCAGGTACTTAGGAGGCTGAGGCAGGAGAGTCGCTTGAACCGGGGAAGCAGAGGTTGCAGTGAGCCAAGATCACACCATTACACTCCCGCCTGGGCAACAAGAGCAGACCTCCAACCCCAAAAAATTAAAAAATTACCTACCAGAGCCCTAAACTCATATTCAGAACTTGTTCTTTCAATAATTTCATTTTTTATTTTATTTTTTTTAGGGACAGGATCTCACTCCGTCACCCAGGCTAGAGTGCAGTAGAGTAATCCTAGCTGACTACAGCCTTGACCTCCTGGGCTCAAGTCATTCTCCTGTCTCAACCTCCTGAGTAGCTAGGACTATAAGCATGCACCACCCTGCCTGGCTAATTTTCTTTGATTTTTTTTTTTTTTTTTTTTGGTAGAGGTGGGGTCTTGCTTTGTTGCCCAGGATGGTCTCAAACTCCTGGACTCAAGTGATCCTCTTGCTTTGGCCTCCCTAAATTCTGGGTGAAAGGTGTGAGCCATTATGCCTGGCCCTCAATGACTTTTATAGACCTAAAGTTACCTTATTAATCGTAACTTTGTAACGGATATAGTACTTTATTAGTAAAGTAACTTTATAGTATAATTAAATATACATATATTAACTTTATAACAGGTTTTTAATTTAGATTTTTACATAAAATTATCATGGTATAAAACAGATTTCTCAGGAAAATATGTTTACTATAAATAAACTATCAACTATTGTAAAATCATCTTACAAATGGAGTTAAGGCTTTTAAATATTATTTACAAACTTTTACAAGCTTTGAAAATTTGGCAAAACCTTAGGATAAAAATGACTGTTAAAATTATTCTAAAAGAAAAAATGTTTTGTTTTCTGGACCATGTATCCTTCTCAGTGTCAAATAAATACAGAAAATACTCCTTTTTAGGAAAGGTGTAATGCGAAATGGTGGAAAACTTGCCAGATGTCTAAAAAACAAAAGTTCATTGCAGCAATGCTTAAAAAAAAGGCAAAAGAAGAAAAGTTGGTTGCTCAGACTTGGAAAGTGTCTACCATCAATCATGCTTACTGCCTAAGGCACGTTCAGCTCCTTTCCATGGCCCGTTCCTTCGTGAAAAGATTTAAAAGCAACTAACCCCATAACCCAAGTGATCACAATTCACTACACACACAGTACTTCTTACAGAATTAATTTATGACAGCATGGTGTATTATAGGCTTGGCGCTGTGTGGGAACAGTGATGACAGCACTGAGGTCAGTTAAGGAGGGCAGGTGTGACGTGTGGGGACTAAGCTGGTGTGAGAGTGGTATGCAGGAGCAAATGATTTGGTGTGGGTATTTTCCACTCTTTATCTCTGTAATGTATCCATCTCATAATCCGTCATACACACTGCTTCCAGGATTCTCTCTCTCAAATACAGATTTGACCAACTATTTCCCAGGTAAAACCCTTCATTTAAATAAATTCCTGAAAATGTTGTGGTTGCATGATAGAAGCTTATAGTGAGTTCATAACAATTTGTTTATGATGAATACCAGGAATTGGGGACATTTTTAAAAACCTGATAAATATAGACGTGTTTTTAGTCTCCTCAAGTGAATTTTCTTAAGAAGATGTGTTTTATTAGACCTAATCTATTAATGAGACATCAGAGATCTAATTGTGAGATGGAGTCTGGCTCTGTCCCATAGGCTGGAGTGCACTGGCTTGATCTTGGTTCACTGCAACCTCCGCCTCTCAGGTTGAAGTGCTTCTCCTGCCTCAGCCTTTCAACTAGCTGGGATTACAGGCATGTGCCACCACGTCTGGCTAATTTTTATGTTTTAGTAGAGATGGGCTGGTCTCGAACTCGTTACCTCAGGCAATCTGCCTGCCTCGGCCTCCCTAAGTGCTGGGAATTCAGGAGTGAGCCATCGTGCCTGGCCTTGTTATTTTTGTATCTAAATCAGCCTGCAATATTTTAGCGGTGGCATGGAGTAATTCCTACCATACCTTTTGCCATCTTGGCAAAATATGGTTTAATATTTTGTTTTTACTAAAGAACTTTTAAGTATTAAAATATATGAATAGTGATTTGATGTATTGCATTTATTAACTATGGCAAAAGTAGGTTTTAGATAAATAACAAAGATAGTATGTTCATGTATAATTATTTTATAGTTTCGGCTGATTTTTCTACCTTAATTTCAATATATTGAAACGATTCAGTTGATTTTTCTACCTTGATTTCAAGATACTGTTTTGTGACATAATCAGAAAATTATGATTTCATGTAAATTGTGAAGAAAAATTAGTATAGATAGTATATCTACATGTATTATGTACATGGATATAATATAGATTTCAAATAAAGGTATATATAATATACAGACCAAAATAAGTGTTTTTTAAACGTTAATATATTTAATATGCAAAATGTTTTATTTTTCATTTATTTGAACATGCTGTTGCTTTACTTCATCTGTAATTATGTTTTAACTTGTTAAAGGTTTCAATTTAAATCAGATTGCTGTTCTGCTAGTAAGTTTAGAGTTAACAATTGCTTTAGTGAGTGAAAAGCTTTATGACTTGCCAAGGGTTGATGTAAGAGAAGTAATTTTTACAATGTTGTTTGACATTATTTGTTTTGAACCCCCCATTCAATGTGTGTAGTAGTTGTTTAATCCTTTTTATTAATCCTTTTATTAAAAGCTCGACACTTTAAGCAGATACTGTGATATTTCTGAGAAGTTTTGGTTTTCACTGCATTTTTTTTTTGTAGGTAGTAAGAAAACTTGAAGTCAAAACTGGTTGTGGAAGTGAGGAAGGGCTTGAAAAATGAATATCTTTATATGCTTATAATAAATATCACTAGTTGTTTATATGTCTGATCTACTTCTTAGCTGGATATGCTGACATCTCTGCTCCTAACATGATCGGAAGGAGAATTAAAGTCTGGCAGAGCTGTTTTGATGACTTTTTTAAATTTCAAAAGTTTGACATTCTTCACTTTAGTGTGAATTTACATACTAATATTAGTGACTAATTTTTTTTAATAACAGGTTTTACAGAAGTCATACTATTTTCTTATGTGTTTATGTTCTAGCATGAATCCATTTTTTAAAATGAGATAGTTTTTACTGTAATTTCATAGTCATTATCATGAGATGTCAAAATAATTGAAAAGTATGTTGAAAAAATGCTGAAAGATAAATATAGATGTTTATAGTAATATAAAGTCTTAGAATTTTTCTTTATCCATTTTTACCTAGTTTTAAAAATATAAATGCATAGTTTTATGGAGAGTACAAGTCTCATGTATAAGATTAAAGTTTTAATTATTAAAATATTCAATTGAGTGATCAAAGAATTCTTACAATTTTCTGTTTACAGACTATGAAAATAATGTTTAATCTAAAGCAGAACACGTGTACATTGGAAAATATTTTTAAAAGTGTGCACAGTAGGCCAGGCACCATGTCTCATGCCTGTAATCCCAGCACTTTGGGAGGCCAAGGCGGGCAGATCACTTGAGGTCAGGAGTTTGAGACCAGCCTGGCTAACATGGTGAACCCCGTCTCTACTAAAAATACAAAAATTAGCCGGATGTGATGGTGCATGCCTGTAATCCCAGCCCCTCAGGAAGCTGAGGCATGAGAATTGCTTGAACCCAAGAGGCGGAGGCTGCAGTGACCCAAGATTGTGCCAGTGCACTCTAGCCTGGGTGACAGAGTGAGACTCTGTCTAAAAAAAATAAAAGTGTGCACAAATATACATATTGTTATATATGTCCTGAATCAAAATGATGATTTCTGTGGTGCTATTCTTCTATTACCTGATACGACTAGAAGACTGAATAATACCTGTTCAGAATGTGGTACTGTGATGTAATTTTTCTGTACAGCTGAGTACATAACCTGTGAAGGAAGAATTACCATTACTGTTTTGTATACACATGGTGTTGTCTTGCAGTATTTTTATCCATCAGAGGAGCTGCTCTTGTTCAGAGATGAAGTCCTATAACTCGTTCTCTTTAAGTGAGAAGATCCAGTAGCATAGTTGAATATGTATTTTACATAGAACAAATCCCTACATTATTTAAATTATTTAGCAATCAAAGAGTCAAATATTTGTATTCTTTTTAAGTGAGTGTTATATTAAATATAGACTATAGAGTACTATTAATTTTTAAGTAAAAGGGAAAAGTGAACATTTTAACATTTTTCTTTTGAAGCTCTTAATATCAACTTTATAAATCATAGTTACTAATAATTTTATCTATTTTGTACTTCTTTATTTTTTTTCTAAAATACCAACCACCGTATCTATTTTATTTGAATATTCTTGGTTTGCTTATGATATCCCGTGAAATTGCTTTTGAACATTATAGATAAAGCTATTGAAGTTTCCCACAACTGGAATTCCATAAACCTTTAAGTACAATAAACTTTCAATAAAGCAAAAACCTATAAAATTATTGTTACTTGATCCCTCTGTGTCTCCATTTTCTCATCCAGTGTGGTAGGTAAATTTTAACTTGATAGATTCTGGTATTCATCCTACCAGTAAAACTCAACATTTTAAAATTTATACTAGCTCTAGCAGGTTTGATTTTATGGAGGACTTAAAAAGATGCCTTTGAAAATTTGCTTCTGCTGCTAAAAGAGATGACATAATAGGGTGTGAGAGTTTACATATTACCGGTGTTTGTTTCCTAGCTGTAGTTTAAATTTCTAACTACTTCTAAATCAGAAACATATGTAAAATTATGATATATAGTGGTGTAATAGGAAAGAGAACCTTGATTTCCTTATCCCCAGGACATTATATATACTGATTTACAATGTGTATTCTATACGTCACTTTTTTCCCTAAATACCCTTTTAAATGCCATCTAAATAATATCTTGTTAAACTTTATGACACTGTCAATAATTTTGTACTTGATGTGAGTTAATAATTTTTTAAGCTATTGGTTTTTTAATAGCTTTGTTGAAATGCAGTTAACATACCATAAAATTCATCATTTTACATGTATAATTGATAAACTGTGGACATTGAATCAAGTTAAGGAACCCTCATTACAGTCTAGTTTTAGAATACTACCTTCGTTGCAAAAGGTTCCTAGTGCCTGTTTATTGCTAGCCTCTGTTCTTACCCGCAGCCAGCTGCTGATCTTGCTTTTTGTCTCTATAGTTTTGACTTTCCAGAAATTTCATGTAAATGTGTATAATCTCATGTTTTAGTAGCTTGTTTCTTTTATTGCTTAGTAATGTTTTATTGTGTGGATGTGCCGTATTTGGTTTATTAATCAGTTGTTTATTTAGGCTGTCTCCAGTTTGGGCTCTTAGGAATGATGTTGCTAGGAACATTTGTGTACAGGCTTTTTGTGGGCATATGTTTTCCTTTGTCTCGGATAAATACCTAAGAGTAGAATTGATGGATGTGTTTTTAACTTTGAAAGAAACTGCCAAACTGTTTTCCAAAATGGCTCTACCATTTTACATTCCCACTAGCAGTGTTTGAGGGTTCCAGTTTCTCATCCTTGCCAACATTTGGTATCTTCAGTCTTTTTTATTGTAGCTATTCTAGTTGCTGTATAGTGGCATCTCATTGTGTTTTAAATTTGCATTTCACTAATAACTAAAGACTAAGGACCTTTTCACGGGTTTGTTTGCCATCTCTTTGGCAAATATTAACTATATCTTTAGCCATTTTAAAATTGAGTTGTTTTCTTACTATTGTGTTATAAGAGTTCTTTATGTATACTTGTGTTAATGGATAATTTTCACAAAAAAGCTAAGATCGTGACTCCCATACAGATAAAAAAAAATTAAAATGTGGTAAAGCTTTTATTTAACTCACTAATGAGTAAATTGATGAAATGTTATAACCAGTTCAAGGAGAATCCCTAGAACAAAAACATTTATAGATCAAGAATAGAAAAATGGGCTGGGCACGGTGGCTCATGCCTGTAATCCCAGCACTTTGGGAGGCTGAGGTGGGTGGATCACTTGAGGTCAGGAGTTCAAGATCAGCCTGGCCAACATGATGAAATCCTGTCTCTACTAAAAATACAAAAATTAGCTGGGCATGGTGGCGTATATGTCTATAATCCCAGCTATTCAGGAGGCTGAGGCAGGAGAATCGCTTGAACCCGGGAGGCGGAGGTTGGAGTGAGCCAAGATCATGCCATTGCACTCCAGACCTGGGCACAAGAGCAAAACTCCATCTCAAAAAAAAAAACAATATAAATGAATATTCAAATTGAGGCAAAGGTGGTTTTCTCCACAGAGCATTGTCCCCCCCCACTGGATGTAATTTATGTGCGTGTTTATAAACAAGGATTATTTACATTGCTGTCAGTTATTTATAGTTTACAAGATTGTAAAATAGCTTTCAGAGAATCAGAATCAGATAACCTGTACGGATATGCTAGAGACCAAGGATGAGAAAACTCTGACCTGTGGGCCAAATCTGGCACTTCACCTGATTTAGTAAATGAAGGGTTTGGAACACAGCCATGCCTATTCGTTTACAGTGTCTGTGGCTGCTTTTATGCTACAGTGGCAGAGTTGAGTAGTTGTGACAGTGACCATATGGTTTGCAAAACCTAAAATACTTACTGAATAGCCCTTTAAAGCAAGTTTGTCAGCCCCTGTGATTATCTGGATACAAGTCATTTATCAGATCTTTGATTTGCAAATTTTTTTCTCAGTCTATGGTTTGTGTATTTTTTTTTTTAATTGGGGTGTTTTTTTGAAGAGCAAAATTTATTTTTCCTTTTTTCTGGTACTCCATTTATTTTTCTTTCTTTTCTCCTTCCTTCCTTCTCCTCCCTCCCTCCCTCCCTCCCTCCGGTCTTTCTCTCTCACTTTCTTTTCTTTTTCCCTCCCCTCCCCTCTTCTTCCCTCCCCCTCTCCAGGGTCTTACTCTGTCCTCTAGGCTGGAATGCAATGGCATGACCTTGCTTCACTGCAACCTCTGCCTCCTGGGTTTAAACGATTCTCATGTCTCAGCCTCCCAAGTAGCTGGGATTACAGGTGTGCTGGACTGCAGTGGCATGACCTTGGTTCACAGTAACCTCTACCTCCTGGGTTTAAGCGATTCTCGTGCCTAAGCCTCCCAAGTAGCTGGAATTACAGGTGTGCGCTACCACACCTGGCTCATTTTTTTGTATTTTTAATGGAGACAGAGTTTCACAATGTTGGCCAGGCTGGTCTCGACACCGGACCTCAAATGATCTAATGATCCACCCACCTTGGCCTCCCAAAGGGCTGGGATTACAGGTGTGAGCCACTGCATCCGGCCTTATATATCTTTCTTGATGTGTATGGGTAGCAATATTAAGGATGAAGGTCTGAAAGACCATTTATTAAAATAATCTATGGAGATCACAACCCTATTCAGTATAATTTTTAATCACTCCGTCTGTTTCTTGCTTTTATTTTTATTTATGTAAAAATACTTACGATTTTAGCCTTGCTTCTCTGATTTTATTGGGCCTCCACAACAATGTGCCTCTTACCAGCGTTATAGGGAGAGACTTGAGACTGTTTGGCCCACCCCAGTCCTGTGGTCCTGCTCACGTATCAGATCAGCTAGGTGCATTTTGCTGTCCTCTAGAGATCATGGAAATACCTACATAAAAGGAGACTAGATGAAGGCATGCCGGCAGCCAGGATGGTTATTGGAAGAGTTCATCTCTGAGGCTTTTTTATAAATATGAATGAATTTTCTCTCTTGCTAAATGGTAGTAAATATTGCGAACATCTTTTTATTTAGTTATGGCTGACAAGTCTTTCAGGGCTTTTACAGCACCAAAGCTTTGTTTAAGTTTTCTGTAATTTCTAAATTCTGGTATTTAAATACATAAATCATCTATGTAAAGATGTAGATTTTCTAGCACATATTCATCTAATTTTTTATTTTTTTACAGAACTAAAGTAAAACAAATGCTACTTTGAAACTAAGAAAATGTTAATAATGTTTGAATTTAACAAAATGTTTATAAGAAAAAAGTATTTCTGATATTGATAAAACTAAAATTCTCCTAACAGCTTCAGGATTCAAGTTTTAGCTTTCCATAAAATATCAGGGTTTGTTTAGAATACTTTAAGGAATGTTAATAGCTACTATCTTTTTTTAAAAACCCTGTGATATGTTAATTAAGGGCCAGTAAAATTTGGAAAGAGGAATATTACATAGTTTTCCTTATGTATTTTTCTGTCATTTATAAGTTAATTTGAAAATAAAAACAGTGGCTTTGTTTTTTTGAAATCCTTCTTTGTGTTTCTCCAGTAAAATCTCCTTGAATGTTCAAACTAAGCTCTACATAAAGTATATCAGTAATCTTTGTAAGAATTGTGATGTATAACTTCACATTTCTCCTTCATCACTTAGAAAAGAGGGCAATATTTTAGCATCAGTCATTTTGAGAAATTAAGCTTTGAGTGGTAGTAGTTCATTTACTTTTTAACATCATAATTAAGGCCATTCAGAAGAATACTTTTGTTAAACATTTGGATCTTTCCCTTTGTCTTCATTTAATTATTTCTTAGTATTGTGCATTAGGCTAAATTACTTTGGTATCTCTAATTAAAAATTAAATATCTTGTAATGATGTGGCTTTTGGGGAGACTTGCAGAGTAATGATGCTGAGCTATTTCTCTTTGCCGTTGGCCCAGACATTGCCCACTCGGTTTCCTAATTTAGTAACAGAAATAAAACTGTGCACGACTGGGCAGGTTTGGTATGCCGGCATGCCGCCAGGAAGCATGGGTTTCTTAAGCAAATGGACCGATGGGGATTTGAGGAAAACACAGATGATGTTACATGAGCTTTGCACTTTGCAAATCCCTAACTATTTAAAGGAGCTTGGCTAACCCGCTGCCACCTAAATAAAGTCAGTTTGGTTTAAATACACGTACACACAAAATGACATACTGTTTTCCTTTTCCAAAATTAAAAATTACCCTTCATGTTTGTGTTTTTAATTTTGCATTTTTTGACAACGCTTAAAAGCTCTCTCTTTCGGGTAAATAATGTATGAAAATTATTGTTAATTTTGTTAAATGATTTTTATGTATTTGTAATACCCTTCCATATAGCATAATATAAAGGAATCAATAATACACATATGTATTGTGCTTCTGTGTGAGGAAATGAAAGAAAGTTCTGACAGGTTTTCAAAGAAGCCTAGTCTTATACCTTGGCTGTGGCACCGGCTCGGCTGGGTGACCTTGGTGCCTGTTGTCTGTCCTGCACTGTGTGGGTCATGAGGGTTCTGTGTCACGCTAGCACTTCAGGTTGGTCTGCAGCAGTGTCCTTGCTGCGTGTTTGTGCACGGGCTGCTTTCCTATCCACTGACACTTTTCCTTATTGCAGCTGCATCTTGTCTGGCACATCTCTGGTCCTTTTAAGGTCCAGTGCCTCTGAATTTGGAGAAGAGCCTTGAAGCCCTGAGGATTAGTCTGCTTGTTTTCTCCTTCTAGCCGTTATATATTTCTTCAGCCTTTGCCATTCATAGTCAGAATGGGGCCCGCTGTTCACTCTGGTGATCTTTGTTTGATTGCCTTTAAACTGTATGTAAACACTGGAGGCAGGTAATTCTGAAGCATGTTTTCCTGGAGAGAGTTTATCTCATCTTTTACTAGATTTTGACAGATAGAAATGAACAGTTCTGATACTTGAGACACTGTGGGTCGGGTATGGAGAAAGATACAGTGTGCAGGGTCCATATCATGCGTGGAACAAAGTGGATTTAATATAAACTTAAGTGGTCAAATCCCATGGACTTTAGGATCAGCAAGATTTCCCCATCCTGTAAACACCATCCAAAAGTGTAAATAAGAAAGAATACTAAATATCAAAAATTCTTAACTGAAGTGGTCAGAACATTACTAATCTATAAAAATGGTTTTAAAAAAGATCTTTTCCTCTCCTTTTGAATATCTGAATAAGGCAGATAGATGCCCAGTCCTAGCATCAGAGACTGAAGATTCTAATCCAGTTCATTCATTTTTTAAAATGTAAAAGTTGTTGCATATAGAAAAGTTCTCAGATCAAAAATGTGTACTCAATAAATTTACCCTCTTCCTCATCTCGTTTTTTGCCTTCCTTTATTCCTAACCTCTTAGAGTCCACACTCCGTGAAGACTGGCTCATAGTTCCTGTGTCACTAGCCTTGCCTTTGTTCTCCTGACTTCCAACACTCATCTTATTTTTAAAGGGAAACTAAAGATCCTGCAATTGAAAATCTTGTTAAGGTGCAATATTCTATACTTATTAACAGTAAAGACTTAATTATGTGTGACCTTGGTCACTGTGGATTCTATTCTGGATATGAGGGGGGAAATCACTGGTGGATTTTAAGCAGAGGAGTAATATGATATCATTTAGGTTTAAAAGAATGACTCAGATAACTGTAAAGGAGGGGCCAGCGATGAAAACTTAAAGGAGGCACCAGCAACAAAAACTGAGAGACAAGTTAGGAATCTGCCAAAATAACCCCGACAAGAAATGATGATGGCTTGCACTATAGTGGCAGCAGAACTGTTGATAAGAAGCAGTTGGATTTTGGCTTATTTAGTGCTTTATAATTTTCACAGTGTCTCACTCATTTTGTTTTACCAACGGGGCAAGTTTTATCCCTGATTATAAATAAGAAATCTCAAGGCTCAGAGAGGTTATGAACCCTACCCAAGGTTACTTAGTAAGGCAGAATTGAGGCTTATATTAAGTCTTACGATTCTCAGTGCAGTGTTGTTTTTTTTTCTAATCTATTAGCAGAAATACTAAGTCTTTTAAAAAAAAAAAAGATTGTTTCAAATATTTTATATGATTGAGGAAAGTAAAATCATGTACCAGTGGCAGAGCATAGTGGCTCACACCTATAAACTCAGCACTTTGGGAGGCCGAGGCGGGAGGATCGCTTAAGCTAGGAGTTCAAGACCAGCCTGGGCAACATAGTAAGACCCTGTCTCTACAAAAGATAAAAAACTTAGGCATGGTGGCACATGCCTGTAGTCCCAGCTGCTTGGGAGGCTGAGGTAGGATTGCTTGAGTCTAGAAATGTGAGGTTGCAGTGACCTATGAATGCTTCACTGCACTTCAGCCTGGGCAACAGAGTAGGACCCTGTCTCCAAAAAAAAAACAAAAAAACAAAAACAAAAAAAAACCATGTACTAGCTTTTAGTATTATTTATATATCATTACATAACAAATTACCACAAACTTAGTTGCATAAAACAACACAGATTTATTATCTCAGTTTCTGTGGGTCAGTATAAGCACAGCTTAGCTAGATCTGCCTTAGGGTCTCAGAAAGCTACAGTCAAGGTTGGGTTGGCCAGAGTTGCAGTCTCATCTGAGGCCCAACTGCAGACTAATAAAGAAATTTGTGGTGGTTTTTGCTATCTCAGAGAAAGAATTAATTCTGCTTAGGAATAGTGCCTTTGTCTTTTCTTGTATAGTATCACTCCCTTCTCACCTCAGCTTTGGATATATAAACTTAGCACTTGGAGTATAAATACTTGATTATTCCATTCTATAAGAATCTTGGAATGCAGACTATGTTTGTGGGTGTTATCCTCATTTTGCTGCCATGAGTAAATATACTAATTAGGCTTGTTAGTGGTTATTTTCCATTTAGTTTCCTAATTGTGCTTTTGCTGTTAGTCCACTGTCAGGGTGATATTTTGCAGGTTTTTTGGCTGATGAATTAAGAAAATTTGTGGAACGAACCCCTGGGTTCAAAAACAGAGTGACCCTCAACTGTCATCTGAATCTCCACTCCTGAAGCCTCTCCAAATTCTACTCCAGCTTAGTTGATTGTTAGGAACTAGTCTTTATTTGTATGTGTGACATATAACTGAGGGATGTCTTTTCAAAGCTTTTGGGTACTCTCTTCCGCAGTTTCTTTCTCAGGACTTCTGCTTATAGAATTTGGAAGACTAGATAATTCAGACCAACTCTCTCTTGAGGACAGCGTGGGGGTGGGGAGTCTGGGGGAGATCTGTTTCCGAAGGCACTGGTGAGCTAATAAGGTGGTGAAGAATTCCAGGCCAAAGAGATTAAAGCCTTTAAAACCATTTTCCATTAAAATGAACCGGGTTGCTGAGTTTGAGGCACAACTTGTAGAAGATGCGCCCTCGGGACATCTGTGCCAGAAACAGAATCAGTTAGAGACTACTGAGGGGTGGACGTTTCAACCATAAAAAGCAGTGATTGAAATGTATTGAAACGTATCAGGTATAGAAACATCTATGAGTTTGTAATGGTACTCTTGAAAACTTACTGGTAAACTCTGGAGGTTGTTATGTTACCAAGTTGTTCTTCAAAATTTAAAGGGAAAGAATCAAATATTTTTATGCCTTTTTTAAAGCAACTATATTTCAGGGTAACTGAATAGTTGAAGAAGGGAGAGTTTTCTACATGGAATAATTATAGTTAATACATATAGAAGGAATACTGGAGTTTTAAAAACCAGCATTTGTAATTTCTAATGAAACATCTTGGCAAAATCATTACTAGCTTACTGACAGGTAAAAAGTTGATAGGAAGCTTTGTATTGAATGGCTGGTAACACTAGAATTTACTAAAAATTTACTTAACTTCACTAAAAGTGAGACAAGCAGACATTATGTCCTGCTACCCAGTGTGAAGAAATTGGAAGTGTATAGCCCTCTCCTTATAATATCATCATGCCAAAGAAAAGTGAACAAGGGATAAGTGAGTATTTTTAATGACACAATGAAGGCACAATAAACCAAATTCAGGATGCTGAAATTTCTGTAAGACAAAAATCCATGTAAGTAAACGAAAGACACGAAAATGAAGAAGGGAGAGGGAGAACTGTTATAAATTAAAAGAGATTTAAGAATCATATCCTTCTGTTTCTTCAAGTCATATATAGTGACCATGCCAACACCATACTCTTCTGTAAGGTATTTCACACAACACTACTGTCCAGTTTCTCCAACAGCTTGACTTTCTGTGCTGTAGATAAACACAAATGCTTCCTATTTTTCTTATCACTGTTACCCACAGAGGTATTTGCAGGCCTTTTTTGACATTTTCAGCAATATCTTTACACCACAAAGCAGAGAATAAACAAAAAACCGCAGTGAGTAATGCACGTAGGTCTGGCCCTGTGTGGGGCACGGTGGGGAACGTGCCGTTGGTGTCCTTAGCCTGCACACATGCCGTTTCACTACCCTTTGTTGGTTTGCTTGTGTGGGGGCGTCTGTGCATGCACAGAAAAGTTGTATTTCAGCTCAAGAGGACTGGGGAGGGTCTTTTCTCTTGGGAACATGGAATAAACTGTGTTGTGTACTTGCATTTTACTGCAACCTGTCATGTGAGGTCAGGTGTATAATTTTCCGCTTGTGGCATCATGTTGGCATTCAGCGTTGTAGCATTTCACATTTCAGGTTAAGTACTTCTTTCATTGCTTTACCTGAATTTTGATACGTTGTGTGTTTGTTCTCATTCATTTGAAAGATATTTTCTAATTTTCTTCACAATTTCTTCTTTATCCATGAGTTGTTTACAAGTGTATTGTTCAGTTTCCAAGTGTTTGGACGTTTCTCCAGTTTTTTCCTGTCGTTGATTTTCAGTTTAATTCTGTTGTGGTCAGACTGTATTCTTGTATGTTTTCAGTGTTGAAAAGGAAATTTAGTAGGACTTGTTTTATGTCCTAACATTTGGCAAACGGTGATACACAGGCCCGATCTGGCCAGTGGCCTTTTCGTGGTTGTTGTTAATTGCCTGGAAGTTTAGAATGATTTACACATTTTAAATAAAGCCAAGAATATGCAGTGGAATCTGTAGATGGCCTGGAAAGCCTGAGTATTTACCATCTGGCTCTTTACTGGAAAAATTTACCAACCTCAGCTCTCAGAATATGATCTATCTGATATGGTAAATGTATGTGAAATATAAAAGGTTGAATATATAATTTCTTAATTTCTTTAAAAAAAAAAACCTAAAGATTGTTTAAAGCAATAGTCATAACAATGAGAAAAGTGGAAACAGAGCTATATTGGAACAAGTTACTGTGTTTTCCCAGGATTAAGCCAGTATTAACCTGAAATATATTGTGATTAATATGTATTATGATTTCTAGAACAATCACTAAAAAAGAAAACTCAAGAAGTATAGCTAAAAAATTAATAAAATTAAAGCAATACACAAATATTTCTACAATCAGTCATGCATTGCTTAATGAAGGGGATATATTCTAAGAAATGTGGTGTTAGGTGATTTTGTTGTGTGAACATCATAGAGTGCACTTACACAAACCTAGTTAGTAAAGCCTACTACAGACCTAAGCCATATGGTATAACTTATGCTCCTGGGCTACAAACCTGTGCAGCATGGTACTATACTGAATACTGTAGGCAATTACAACACAATGTGACTTTTTTCAAAAAAACTGAGACAATAACACACACATTAGCCTAGGCCTACCCAGGGTCAAGATAATCAATATCGCTGTCTTCTACCTCGAATCTTGTCCCCACCAGAAGGTCTTCAGGGATAGTAGCATGCATGGAGCTGTCGTTGCCTTTTCCTGGACTATCTCCTGAAAGACCTGCCTGAGGCTGTTTTACAGTTAATTGTTTTTATAAGTAGCAGGAGTACACTCTAACAATAAAAAAAGTATAGTATAATTAAGAAACCAGTAACAGAGTTATTATCAGTCATTATGTACCATATTTGTATGTGCTGTTCTTTATATGACTGACAGCATAGTAGGTTTGTTACAATGGCTATAACTCTCACTATGTGATAGGAAGTTTTTAGCTTCATTATAATCGTCTGGACCACTGTCTCATCTGTGGTCTGTTGTTGACCAAAACGTAGTTATGCAGTTCATGACTGTATGAGATAAAAAATAGTAATGGAAAAACAGAGACACAAAAAGACATGAGACGTAATTTTAAAAATAGCAGAATCACAAATGTAAATATAACGTCAGTAATTACATTAAATGTGAGTAGTCTAAACACTACAATCAAAAGGCAGAAGTTTTCCAACTTGATAATAAAGTAAGACCCAAACTATATTTTGTCAGAAGAGATACAATTTAGGATCAAAGGCACAAATAAGGCCAAAATGAAGGAAAAAGACACACCATGAAAACAGGAAATAGTAGCTGTAGTAGCTATTTTAATAACAGACACAATACACTTTAAGACAAGAAATATTGGAAATAAACGGGCAATTTATAATGATAAAAGGATCAGTATATCAGGAAGATATAACAGTTATAAATGTAGGTGCACTTACCAAAAGAGGCCCAGAATACATGAAGCAGAAAATGACAGAATTGAAAGAGGAAATAATTATGTTGAAGATTTGAATAATCCTCTCTTGGCATCTGAGAACAATTAAAGACATAGCAAACTTGAACAATTTTGTTGACCAGCTTGAACTAAGGTAACTCTTCACTCAACAGGAGCAGAATGCATATTCTTTTGCTGCAAACATAGAACATTCTTCAGGATAGATCATATGCCAGGCCATAAAGCAAGTCATAATAAATTCAGAAGAACTTGATTCCTTCCTGTTATTTTGAATTACCATCTGATAATCATTTTCTTTCAGCCCTTTTAATATTTCTTATAGGGCAGGTTTGCTAGCAACTGATTTTATTTCTTATTTATCTGAGAATGCCTTTATTTTGAATTTATCATTGAAGGATAGTTTTCCTGTATGTAGAATTCTTGGTTGACACTTTTTTTTTCTTTTCCTTACAGAGTTTGCCACTTTTAGGTGACAAAGCTGTGGGATTTTATCCCCTGCCCCAAATTGAGGGTGCTCTCTCTGGTAGCCAAGCTTTTGGTTTCCTTTGTCAGCCCTGTTTTGATAAACTATTCTTGTAGACTGAGCTGGGGGTAGGATGGGATAGGAGCCATCCCAACCAAGAAATGCTGCAGGCTTTCACTGTTCTTGAATGAAGGTTTTCTAGAACAAACACTACTGAATGTCTGCCTTTGGTTGATTTCTAAAGTCCTGAAATAGTTTGTTTTTCACAGTTTTATTCAGTGTTATGCTTGTTTTGGTGGAGAAACTTCACTGAGTTTTTCACATTGCAGCCATTTATTTAATTAACTATTTTAAAATATTGGCCAGGTGCGGTGGCTCATCCTTGTAATCCTAGCACTCTGAGAGGCTGAGACAGGCAGATCTCTTGAATCTAGGAGTTGGAAATTAGCCTGGGAAACATGATGAAACCCTGTCTCTACCAAAAATTAGCTGGGAATGGTGACACATGTCTATAGTCTCAGCTACTTAGGAGGCTGAGGTGGGAGGATCACTTAAGCCTGGGAAGTTGAGGCTGCAGTGAGTTGTGATCACACTACTGCACTCCAGCCTGGGTGACAGAGTGAGACCTTGTCTCTAAATAAATAAATAAATAAATTTTTTAAAAATATAAGGAGCTCATAGAGCTGTGGAATCCATATTTTTGTTATAAATTTGTAACACTATTTTATTATCTCTGATTCTGTGGCACTTCTTCGAAAGCTATTGTATAAGTTCCCATATTCACAGTTATTGACAAAAGCATTGAGAATTTGTTTTTATGTTCTTTTGTTTACCGAGATGGTATTTGTCCGGGTATATAAACTGATTTAACCTTCTTACCTCCTTAATCTAACCTGGGTTTTAAGTTTCTCTATAAGATGTTTGAACATCAATCTCTCTAGTGGAAAAAGTAGCCTTTAACTTGTCATTTTAGCTAATTATTCTTATTACAAGCATGCCTTTAGAAATCTTTCTGGTATTAGCATTTTTTTGGTGTGTGGCTCATGCAGGACAATGGAATTTATGTCATTCTTGCAGATTCATATAGCCAAAGACAAATGTAAATCTTTGGTTAGGGAAAGTTTTTTTTAAAGCTGAGAACCTAAAGTTATAATAAGCAGAGCCTCATAAATGTTGCATGTACACAAGTATTCCAGTGACCACAAGTGTTAGACTAGGATTTAGTATCCCATTTTGTTTTTTTTCCCTTGAGCAGAGTCCAAAATAATTCCTTTTTATTTTTCCTGTATAAAAGGAGAAAAAAGATTAGAACTATTAAAAATATTTATGCCTTTCTGATGGAGGACCTAGGGAAAATGTGCCTTAAAATGTTGATGACCAACCATTTCTAAACATTCTTTACATGTTCTGTGAAAAAGTTTATGGTGGCCAAATGGATGGCAACCTGCAATTAAGTGGGTTTCCTGACTCAATAATGCTCTGTGATATGCCAATGTGTATTAAAGATAAACACTGTAGCACATTGTTTTTCCTAAACTTACTAGACCATTGGAACATTGCTCCTAACTGGTGTTCTGTGAACACAGTTGAACTAACCACTACTTGAGATGTGTGTTGTTCCATGAGGTCAGTAGTAAACATTATTACAGACATTTGGTTTTTCTTAATTTAAAAATTAAATGTCAGCTCTCTTTTAGTTCTTTTTTTAAAAGTTGCTTTTTGGGGTGTTGTTTTGAAATAATTTCCATATTTGCTAATCTGCCAGTTCAAATAATAGGAGAATAGAACATAAAATTAATTTGGAAAATGTTAGTATTCTTGGAAATTTTATTTGCAACTAAAGCATTTCTGAAAAAAAATGACATAAAACACACGTCATCTCTGCACCATTGAACTGTTTGCTATTCTCTATAAACATACAAGTTTTATTGTTCTTTCCCACTGTTCTGTTACTTCCTATTACTGAGGAGCATTTAAAACTTTGTTAATGCAGTACACAACAAAAGATTTATAGAGCACAATAAAAGATTTTGAGTTTTAGTATGTGTTGACTGGCTTGCAGCAAAGCAGTAGTCCTCTTTGTAGTATTTTTGGAAAGACTGGGGAATAAATAGAAATCCGAAGAAATATGTTTTTATGTGTTCTCACTAGAAGCATCATACAACTTTATAATACTTGCATTTGACAGAAACTATGAAATTTGAGATTTAAAAAATGTTTTATAACAGAACTTGTGAGACCCTCAGCAATATAGATTTGCATAAAAGCATTATATATAGTCATTTATTAAATTTTTGTTTTCTGTTGCATTGTATTTCAGTGAATCAGAATATCATTAGGAAACTCAAATTTTTGGAATTTTAATCACAGATTTCAGTGTGATAATTCTTAGCTAAAGTAATACAACTAAGAAATAAAAATGTTACAGGTGTTTAGAATTGCTGTATTTCTTGTTCTAAGGAATCCCAATGTGTGTGAGGAGGCACCATTAAATAATTAATTTTTGTTATAGAAGTAGTACATGGGCATAGAAATAAAAATTTAAACAGCATAGGAAATTTTGAAATGAAAAGATAACATCTTTATGTGCCACATTTCATTTCTACCCTTGATATTAATCATTTTTGAGTCATTTTTTTCACTCTGTAAGTGGTTATCTCAGAACTGTAAATTAGAGCAGGCAGTAAATTTAGAGACTTTGCTTTTATATTAAGATTAATAACCAATACATGCATATTCAGAAATCTCTAATGCAACTTTTCCATGTGCAGGAAGTAGAAAATTTCCTTCTTAAAGTGTCTTTTCTTGTTGAAGAATAAGTTTGTTAATAACTTTGTTAATCCTTATTCTATGTAGCAGTTAGACATGCCATGCTTACAGGCACGTAGTACACTCTGTGTCCTTGTACTTTAACCAAGATATCTGTGCTGGACGTGCTCACAGGTATGTCCCAGCTCTCCATTGCTTTTACCTGTTCAGAAAAAGTTTTAAATTGTTAGCCAGTTGGGTTTTAGTTTAGATTGTGAGGTCTGGCTCCAGCCAGTGGAGATCAGACATAGCAGTAAGGATGACCCCAAATGCGTAAGGAAAAAATTTCTGTGTTTTCCTTTGTTCATTGTACTCTGGTGGCAAGATGGCTAGTGAGAGTATCCATCCTGCAGTCCAGGAAGTAAAAATTGCATTGCTGAAGGATCCTTTGTCTCAGTGCTAATTTTTCTTTGCAGCACTGAGCATCTATTTCCAACATCATGTAAATTGTGATGTGAGTTTCTTATTGTTTCTTACAAAGGCTATATATTAATATTTAGAAATCAGAATTATATACTGAATTTTATATGTAATTCTTTTAATTAATGGAGAGGTTTTTTTTTTTAAACTAATGTATGTGTTGTGCATAATGTGTTTTTCCGGTGATTTCTAAGTGTTCTGTCAGTGGAGGTCATCAACCACTTTCTATTTTCCGTGGTAGTTTTTTTATGGGAATTTCAAAGAAATTAACTGGAATGAATCAGTTTGATAATTTGAAATATATGTACACTAAAATGTTTTCCTTTAAAATTTCTTCTTGTTTTGAATTTAGAAAGTGAGATGAAAGCAGTCATCATTATTATATCATTCTTTTTAGCGAGTAAAATAGAGATTGCTTTTACGTATTCTGTGAAAAGTAGTAAAGTTAAAACATCAATTTTTATTCTGGACTATGATGCTGTGATATTTCTTGAGGCAATGATTATAATAGTTTTATACCAACAATAGACACCTAGTGGCCTCATTCAGGTCAAAGCCTAAAAACCCCATTGTGCCAACTCAGTAAAGAGAAAAAAGCCTACCTAGAAGAAGTCTGTAAAATTGACCACCGCTAAAATAAAACATAAAAAAGGGAAAATCTGCTTATGTGATCTCCATGAATCTTGAAGAATGAGGACGATAAAGGATTTTTCCAAGTAGAAATCCATGTACAGACACAAAGCGGTAACAAAGATGCTAAGTTTTAGAATAAATGCTTTTAAAAATCAAAGACAATGTATCTGAAAAGAGATAAATGCTATTTCTCTGTAGCAGTTAGTTATAATTGTAACTTAGCAAGAATACTTTAACGACTAACTGCTTAGATACTCAGTGAACACCTGGGAAATAACTTATTTGGAAGAATGCTGAATGAAATTCTAGTGCATAATTTAGTCAAACACAAAGCACCAGGTAAAATGTCACAAAACAATGTGATTTTTTTTTTCAGTACTGTCTTTAACATTTAAAAATTTCTACCGGGAATTAATTGGCAAGCTTGACACCTAGACATAAATATTTGAGTCAAATTTGTTTTTCTTATATTTCTCAGATGTCATATGTTTGGGAGCATTTTATTGATTGATTTGAGACAGAGCCAGGCTGGAGTACAGTGGTGTGATCTTGGCCCACTGCAAACCCTGCCTCCTGGGTTCAAGCAATTCTCCGTCCCAGCCTCCTGAGTAGCTGGGACTGCAGGTCCCCCTACCATGCCTGGCTAATTTTTTTTTGGTATTTTTTAGTGGTGACAGGCTCACTCCTGTAATCTCAGCACTTTGGGAGGCCAAGGCAGGTGGATCACGAGGTCAAGAGATCGAGATTATCCTGGCCAGCATGGTGAAACCCCATCTCTACTAAAAATACAAATATTAGCTGGGCAAGGTGGAGTGTGCCTGTAGTCCCAGCTACTTGGGAGGCTGAGGCAGAAGAATCACTGGAATCTGTGAGGTGGAGGTTGCAGTGAGCCAAGATTGTGTCAGTGCACTCCAGCCTAGGCAACAGAGGGAGACTCTGTCTCAAAAAAAAAAAAAAAAAAAAGCATAGGAGAAACCTTCTGGTGCTGTTTGAGCCCTGTAAGCAGTCACTCCCTCAGACTTACTGGATCATGGTGTGAACCCAAATCAAACTACTTCTGGCTCATTAAACAGACCAGGTAAGGCATAGATTTGGTTTTGCCAAACTGGGTGGATCTGGTTGTACCTTCCCAAATGTGAAAATGATGTAATAGTTAAATATACCCAGAATTCAAATTTATAAAGTCAAATCATTGTTAATTCCTTCAGATTAATCTTGTAGATACATTTATTCCAACGAGACTTTGTGATTTTAAGTTTAAATAAGATCTAATCGAGTTTCTAAATAATTCCGAAAACAAAAGAACATCATTGTTATAAGCGTGCCTCTGCGCTGTTGTTATGTTCAGGTGGATGCCAGTGTTGTTTAAACATTAAAAAAATGTTTTCTTTTGGACTTGTCTTCAGAGTTTCAGGCATGTTCTTCTGAGTATAATTGGTGGTGTCATATCCTTATTGTTTTGGGAATGGATGTGATCCCTAGAATCCATGAAAAAAATTTATATCAAGATCTTAAGGGAATTTCAAAACAGAAATTTCAAAAATATGAATGAACACATATTATTGGATTGGTTTTGCTGACTTCTGATCTTGAAGGGCAATATTTATTTGCTTACATGACTTCTGACATGCCTGCTGAAAATTTAGTTATGTTATTTTATAGTCAGCTCTAAGTTATGCACATTATATTTATTTCTGTAAAACTGTGTCAGCTATATAGCAGATCACACATGCAGATTTGAAAATGCATAACAGACTGGGGCTATTTAGCTGTGGGCAGCTGGTCTTCTGTCAGTAATGTCTTATAGAATACTCCCATCACTTGCATTCACAGAGATAATTATAAGACATTAAGGAAAACTTAAATTATGTTAAATGTGCAGCAAACCTCTGACAGTCTTGGATTTCACTTTTTCCCCCCGAGGATTTGTGAGTTTCCTCAAAAGTCCACAACTGTTGTAATTTTGCTAAGCAACAAATCTGAATCATAAGTGTGAAGTTTGTATGCAGCTGCAAGTCTGGTCTGTGGTCACTGAACAAGTGAGGCAGTTTAAGGAATACATTAATGAAGTCAAAAAATATTTACTGTGCACCTACCGTGTGCTGGACTCTACTAGGTGCTAGGAATATAGGGAATATAGCAGCAAATAAAGTCAAAGTCCCTGTTGTTTTGAAATTTATTTTCTAATGGAAGGTACACACTGTCGTTTGACATGTAAATAAATGAGTAAGTAATTAAATAAGTAAATGCAGGGAAGGGAATAAATAGGATCCTACCGTTGAGAAATAGAGAATCTGCTTAAAGTCAGGGAAGGCCTTTGTGAAAATGTGATAGTGACGTTCTGAAAGGCAAGAAAGAGTCTACAGTTTGAAGAGTTGGGAAAGAGCATTCCTGACAGAGGCATAGCAGATTCAAAGGCTCTGAGGGAAGAAATAACTTGACTCTTTATTGAGCCAGACAGAGGACAAAGTGATTAGATTATAGCGAGGTAGGGGGAGAGAGGTGGGCCAGGGCTGATCTGGAGGCCACGTGACTAGTAAGCTGGTGTTGGAGATTTTATCGACGCGCAGTGGAAAGCCAGGACAGAGTTTGGGGCAGAGAAGGACCATGGTCTGACTTACATGTTAATATCACTTTGGCTTCTGTGAAGAAAATAGATGGGAGGGGGTGAGAATAGAAGCAAGACGACCAGGGGCAGGCTTGTTGGATGAGTTCACTCAAGAGATGGTAGTAGGGTGAGCTTGGTGTCAACAGTGGAGGTGGAGAGACGAATGAGATTCTGTATGTATTTTGGAGTGTGGCCTCTTGTGGGGCACTCACCTGCCTTTGTTCTCTATTTCTCTCTTTTCTGTAGAGGATCTAGGTTACAGTGGTGGTCTTAGATTTGGTCATTACCTAGTTCATAAAATATCAATAAAATAAGGGTATATTCTATGCTTTTTTAAATAAAAAAATAATTAAAAG
This sequence comes from Ateles fusciceps, assembly GCA_036589455.1. Lineage (NCBI taxonomy): Eukaryota > Metazoa > Chordata > Mammalia > Primates > Atelidae > Ateles > Ateles fusciceps. Next base: position 10,068,744 of record JAZHEH010001736.1, read on the forward strand.
GTTTTACAAGGTAAACTTTCCTTACCTGGAAAGTTATCTTCAGACCCCTATTAAGGTCCAGATACCATTTTACAGTATGTTAATCACATTCTAGTTTATTCTTTCAGCAAAGAGATAATGGTGCCCTCTGTGTTCCAGGCACAGAGCTAAGGCATGTTATTGCAAAGTTGGACAAGACAGTTCTGCCCTTTAAAAAGGCCGTGTCCTGGGGCAAAGCAAGCAAGAGTCAAATAAACAGCTAAGTTACTATTCAACTTTGTAAAAAGAAGCAAGCTACCGAGTTAGCTTGGGTGGATGGTGGCTAATGGAGGCTTTGACCGCTTTGTTGATGCTGCTGATTTTTCTGTGGTATTTATGTATTGTATTTAATTTCTGTTCTTTTCTATCATCTAGTAATTTCTCACAATTTCTGATCCATGATGACTGCCAGTATTTTTTTTTTACTGCTTTTGCAGATTCTCTTTCCTACCTTTAAAAAAAAATGTACACTCAGAAACATCTCAGAAGTATCAAAGTTTATTTGCATTATTAAGCATAATTTACCACAATCTGATTTTGGCTCCCTAGTCTGTGAGCATGATTCAGCCCACATGTAGAGACCAGGTTCTTTCTAGATAGGCTGCTTATTTGCAGTGACCAGTCTGGATTTAAAAATACAAGTACAATAATTCAGTGTTAAAGGACTTAATTCTTGTATCAGAGAATCAGGTTAAACTCCTTCTTAGGAAGATATGAATTCTGCTTTTTAAAAAATGATTTTAGAATATATCTAGGATTTGATCCTAGTTGTCACAAAGAATGTCTAACAGGTTACATTGTTTGATAAGAGCATTTAACTTAAGGGTATGTGACATCCTGAATGCCGTTCTTAACCTTAAAAATGGACTGCTATTTCAAGTGAATCTGAATTGCTTTTAATTTTTTTATTTGTCCAAGGAAGGTAGTGCTTTCCAGTTTCTGAAAGTCATCTATCTCCCAATAAAGAGCCCTTTTCTCCATATTAAACATATTTGCGTTTGCAGTTATTTTCATAATAACTACATCAATTGCAGAAGTATTTATATTGATTTTACATTTAGAATATTTTTTAGTATGATGAACTGAAAATCAGAAACAAATACTGACTTTTCTGTTATGTATTATTGTATGGGATGTTTCAATCACTATTAACCTCCTGAGTTAGGTGTTCCTCTTTTTTTTAACAGGGAATTGATGATCTAAATAGTTGAGTAAATAGCCCATCGTTGCATAGCCAGTAAGTAACAGGATTATGGTTTGAACCTATTTGTACGTACCAGAGTATGTACATTCCACAGCTCAGTCAAGAGAAAGAAAGTGGTTATAAAAAGGAAGACTTACTGTACACTGAATGAAATTTGGCATTGAAATTTTGTCTTTATTTGTACAGTAGTCCCCTTTGTCTGTGGGGGTATGTTCCAACACCCCAGTGGGTGCCTAAAACCTCAAATAGTACTGAACCTTATAAACACTACGTTTTCTTAATCTGTTAACCTAAATGACTAAGTGATTAATGGGCAAGGAGGGTAGACAGTGTGGATACTCTGGATGAAGGGATGATTCACATCACGAGATTTCATCATGCTACTCAAAATGGCATGAAATGTAAAAGTTATCAATTGTCAATTTTTGGAATTTCCGTTTAATATTTTCAGACTGCAGATTGACTGCGGGTAATTGAAACTTCAGAAAGCTAAACCGTGGATAAGGGGGAGTTACTGTATGTTCTCAGCCTAGTGTACTCTGGAGCTCAACTTTGAGCTATTTTTAGTGGTACCAGAAAAAGCAAGTGCTTAAAAATAGCAAGCCTTGTTACTGATTCTCTGTGGTCACTAACTTGGTGTGGAGTGGGTGGCTTCCTTCCATTCCCATTTAAATTTTAGGTTAGGTCATTGTGTATCAGCACAGAACTATGATTTAAAGGGGACTTGCTGTGTTTTTCTTTTGAAATTGACACCATAATGTTATTTTTATGCTTAATCTAAGTACTTACTATGTGGCAATAATAAAATCATTTTCAGGATACTCTATAAGTAGCTGAAAAGTTTCAACGTATTGTATATTTAGCCCAAAAGTAAACAATGCAAACAATTGTAAAGTTAGAGACACTAAGGAAATGAGGTGTACAGACTTATGTTTGCTCCCAGGGAGGATGTAGAAAGGATTGGGAGTGGTGTAATGACCAGAAGACCAGCCGAAAGAGAATTCTACCAGGATTCCAAAGAGAATGCATTGTAACTCTGTCAGTAATACAACATTAATTTCAGCATGACACAGCAATAAGTAATTTTGAAGATGTCAATCATGTTAAATATTTTTTAAATTATACTTTAAGTTCTAGGGTACATGTGCAGATCTTGCAGGATTGTAACATAGGTATACACATGCCATGGTGGTTTGCTGCCTCCATCCCCCCATCACCCACATTAGGTATTTCTCCTAATGTTAGCTCTCCCAACCTCTCCACCCCTGCTGTTGCTCCCCTAGCCCCCACCCCACAACAGACCCCTGTGTGTGATGTTCCCCTCCCTGTGTCCATATGTTCTCATTGTTCAACATCCACTTATGAGTGAGAACATTCGGTATTTGGTTTTCTGTTCTTGTGTCAGTTTGCTGAGAACATGGTTTCCAGATTCATCCATGTCCTTGCAAAGGACATGAACTCATCCTTTTTTATGGCTGCATAGGATTCTGTGGTGTATATGTGCCACATTTTCTTATCCAGTCTATCCTTGATGGGTATTTGGGTTGGTTGCAAGTCTTTGCTATTGTAAACAATGCCACAGTGAACATATGTGTGCATATGTCTTTATAATAGAACTATTTATAATCCTTTGGGTATATACCCAGTAATGGGATTACTGGGTCAAATGGAATTTCTATTTCAAGATCCTTGAGGAATCTCCACACCGTCTTCCACCATGGTTGAGCTAATTTACACTCCCACCAACAGTGTAAAAGTGTTTCTGTTTCTCCACATCCTCTCCAGCATCTGTTGTCTCCAGATTTTTTAATGATCGCCATTCTGACTGGCGTGAGATGGTATCTTGATGTGGTTTTGATTTGCATTTCTCTAATGACCAGTGATGATGAGCATTTTTTCATATGGTTGGCTGCATAAATGTCTTCTTTTGAAAAGTGCCTGTTCATGTCCTTCACCCACTTTTTGATGGGTTTGTTTGTTTGCTTTCTTGTAAATTTTAGTTCTTTGTAGATTCTGGATATTAGCCCTTTGTCAGATGGGTAGCTTGCAAAATTTTTTTTCCTATTCTGTTGGTTGCTGGTTCACTCTAATGACTGTTGTTTTGCTGTGCAGAAGCTCATAAGTTTAATTAGATCTCATGTGTCTGTTTTGGCTTTTGTTGCCATTGCTTTTGGTAATTTAGTCATGAAGTCCTTGCCTATGTCTATGTCCTGAATGGTATTGCCTATGTTTTCTTCTAGGGTTATGGTGTTAGGTCTTATGTTTAAACCTTTAATCCATCTGGAGTTAATTTTTGTATAAGGTATAAGGAATGGGTCCAGTTTCAGCATTCTGCACATGGTTAGCCGGTTTTCCCAACACCATTTATTAAACAGGGAATCCTTTCGCCATTGCTAGTTTTTGTCAGGTTTGTCAAAGATCAGATGGTTGTTGGTGTGTGGCGTTACTTCCAAGGCCTCTGTTCTGTTCCATTGGTCTATATCTCTGCTGCTTTGATTACCATAGCCTTATAGTACAGTTTGAAGTCAGGTAGCATGTTAAATTTTTAAATGGTAAAATTATAGACATTTTTATTAAAAAGAAACACAAAACCATATTTAAAAAAAAACAAAAAAATGCAACTAATACTTCATTAGAAATCAAAACAGCTAATACACTTATTAAATTATGTGAACTTATACGCGGAATAACTTTTCTACTTCTCCTAGTGTTCAGATAACAAATATGTGGATTTTAAAAATATCTGCTTTAATATATACGTTACATGTAGCATTTAGAAATAATTCTGTTTTTGAAAATAATTTCTTAGTTACTATTTTTATTTATTAGCATACAGAAAAGTTCACCCTTTTGGTGTACGGTTATGTAACTACCACTACCACAGTCAAGATACATGAGTTACAGTACACCCCAAGGCTTCTGTGCCCTAATATACCAGCCTTTGTCTACCCCACCCAGGCCCTGGCAATCAGTGTTCTATCTTCTAGTTCTGTTACCAAACTGAACTGGGTTCATTTGCCAATGCACAACAGAAAGCCAAACATCAAAGCACTGGTTTTTGTAGGGGGGAAAAGTTCATTGCAAGGCTACAAAGTAAGGAGATAGGAATTGGGCTGAAACCTGTCTTCCCAAGCTGGTGGTTGAGGCAGGTTTTATAGTCAGAGGATAATGAGGAGTGATCTGATTGGATTTACAGTAAGGTGATGCTGGGGGTTTGATGGGACTGGATCCTGCCATGTGGTATATACACTTAATTCAGTTCCTTTTCTTCAGTCTGCACCATTAGGTTCCACCCATTATTGCACGCTTGGTTCATCTGGGCATGTTCTGGTTAGGTGACCTTCAACCTGGGGTTCCATGGCAATTGAAAAACAACTCACAACTTTGTTACATAAAAGTTGAACTAGATAGGTCTGGTGCAGTTAGAGTTCTATAATTTTGCCTTTCCCCGACTATCATGTAAATGGTATCATATTATATATACTGGGGTTCCCCAACCCAGGCTGTGGACTGGTACCAGTTGATGGCCTATTAGGAACTGGGCTCCACAGCAGGAGATGAGCAGCAGGCTGATGAGTGAGCATTACCACCTGAGCTCCACCTCCTTTCCGATCAGTGGCAGCGTTAGATTTTCATAGGAGCTCAAACCTTCTTGTGAACTGCGCATGCCAGGGATCTAGACTGCATGCTCCTTATGAGAATCCAGCTAATGCCTGATGATCTGAGGTGGAACAGTTTCATCCTGAAACCTCCGCCACCACCACCAGTCCATGGAAAAATTGTCTTCCACAAAACCAGTCCCTGGTGCCAAAAAGGTTGGGGACCACTGGTATATACCATCTGAGGCTAGCTCCCTTCCTTCACATAATGGATTTGAGATTCAATCATGTTATTTGTATCCATAATTTATTCCTGTAAGTAGTATGTCATTGTATGCTCATAACCAGGATTTGTCCATTCACCTGCTGAAGGGCATTTGTTGTTCTTTTTCAAAATTGTTTTGACTATTCTAGGTCCTTTGCATTTTAAATATAAAATTTAAGATCAGCCTGTCAATTTCTACCAAAAAACCCTCCTGGGATTTTGATAGGGATTGTGTTGAATCTGCACATCAGTTTGGGGAGCATGTCATCTCACCAGTGTTGTCTTCAAATCTATAAACATGAAATATCTTTCCATTTATTTAGATCTTCTTTAATTTCTCTCAGCAGTATTTTGTAGTTTGCAGCATGTAAGTGTTATACTACTTTTGTTCAGTTTATTACCAAGTATATCATTTTTTGGGTGGTGGTGTGAATGGAATTATTTTCTTAATTTAATTTTGGAATTATTTTTTTCCTGATGTATAGAAATACAGTTGATTTTCTAATATTGATCTTGTATCTGGCAACCCTTTAAAACTTGATTGTTAGTTCGAATAGTTTTTGTGGATTGCTTAATTGGTATTTTCTACTAAGGATCATGTCATCTGCAGATAAAGTTTTACTTCCTCTCTTCAGTTCTTGATGCTTTTTGTTTGTTCAGTTTTTGCCTTCTGGCCTTTGCTAGAATCCCCAGTACATTATTGGGTAGCAGTGGAGACACACAGCCTCCTTGCTTTGTTTCTGATTTAAGGGGGAAAGTACTCAGCCTGTCACCATTAACCTAGTGTACCATATGTTCTGAGCTCGAGGTGTTTTGTAGATGCCCTTTGCTGGCTGAAGGAGTTACCTTTTGTTCTTAGTTTGTTGAGAGTAGTTGTCGTGAGTGGATTTTAGATTTTTTAAAATGCTTTTTCTGCATCTATTGAGATGGATTATGTGGTTTTTGTTCATATTCTGTGACCATGTATATTAAATTGATTTTTCAGGTGTTGAACCAGCCTTACATTTTCAGCATCAGACCCACTTGTTCATGGTAAATAATCATTTTAAGTGTTGCTAGCTTTCGCTTGCTAATATTTTGTTAAGAATTTGTGTACTTATGTTCATGAGGGATACTGGTCTGTAGATTTACGAAGTTTTTTATGGTTTTAGTATCAGTATTTTATGGGTTTTAGTATCATTTTAGCTCATAGAATGAGTTGGGGAAGTTTTTCCTCCGATTTTCTGAGACAGTTTGTGAACAATTGATATTATTTCTTCCTTAAGTATATAATAGAATTGAAATATTTGATAGAATAGAAAAGCCATCTGGACCTGGTCATTTTTCTTATGGGAGGATTTAAAGATTTAAAGTTACTAATTCAATTAAAAAAAATTTTTTTTTTTTTTTTTTTTTTTTGGAGACAGAGTCTTGCTCTGTTGCCTCGGCTGGAGTGCAGTGGTGTGATCTTGGCTCACTGCAACCTCTGCCTCCCTGGCTGAAGCGATTCTCCTGCCTCAGCCTCCCAAGTAACTGGGATTACAGGAGTGCACCACCACGCCTGGTTAGTTTTTGTATTTTTAGTAGAGATGGGATTTCACTATGTTGACCTGGCAGGCCTCAAACTCCTGAGGTGATCCTCCTGTCTCGGCCTCCCAAAGTGCCGGGATTACAGGCATGAGCCACTGCACCCAGCCACCAATTCAATTTGTTAACTTGTGATACATCTATTTAGATTTTTAATGACTTCATGAATTTGATAATTTTTGTCTTTTTAAAAATATGTTTAGCTGAATTGCTAATTGGTTGAAATAAATGTGTTCATATTAGTGTGTCCTTTTTAATCTTTTTAATTTCTGTAAAGTTAATAGTGATATTTCATCCTTTGTTTCCAGTTTTGGTAATTCAAGTCAGTTTTCTTTTTCTATGTATGTGTTTATTTGCTTTGGTTAGTCTAGCTAAAGATTTGTCAATTTTGTTCTTTTTAAAGAACTAACTTTGGTTTTCACTGATTTTTTTTCTGTTGCTTTTCTGATTTCTAGTTCATTGATATCTACTATAATTTTTTTTCTGCTTATTTTGATTTTAGTTTTTGCTTCTTTTTCTCCTTTCTAAAGGTGGAGAACTTCCTTTTCTAATATAGGCATTTGAAGCTTTAAGTCTCCCACTAATCATTTCCTTGGCTGCATTCTGTGAGTTTTGATATCTGTGTTGGTTGTTTCTATTTGGCAAAATGTTTTCCTAGTTTCTTTCTGATTTCTTTTATTATTATGGGTTATTTAGAAGGGTGTTGTTTGATTTCCTAGTATTTGCGGATTTCCCAGATTTCTTTCTGTTGTTGATTTCTAATTTAATTCCTTTTGGTCAGAGAACATACTTTGTATTATTTCAATTATTTTAAGTGTAAGACCTACTTAATAGTCCAGCATATGGTCTGTCCTGGAGAATATACCATGTATACTTGAAAAGAATATGTGTATTCTGCTGTAGTGTTCTTCTTATATGTCAAATTAGGTCAATTTGGTTGCAGTGCTGATCATAATCCTGAAAGATATAATCCTGAATGTTAGAACCCCAAATATTGAAGTCTTGAAAAATCGAATTTCCTGGCCGGGCGCAGTGGCTCACGCCTGTAATCCCAGCACTTTGGGAGGCCAAGGAGGCAGATCACCTGAGGTCAGGAGTTTGAGACCAGCCTGGCCAACATGGCAAAACCCCATCTCTACTAGAAATACAAAAAAAAAATTAGCCAGCTGTGGTGGCGGTCACCTGTAATCCCAGCTACTCGGGAGGCTGAGGCAAGAGAATCACTTGAACCTGGGAGTCAGAGGTTGCAGGGAGCTGTGATTATGCCATTGCACTCCAGCCTGGGCGACAGAGTGGGACTCTTCTCAAAAAAAAAAAAGAAAAAAAAATCAAATTTCCTCAAAAGCAGAACTCCTAACATATAAAATTCCAAAAGTCACAATTGTGAAAGATCAAAATCCTGAATGTTGAAATCCTGAAAGCCAAATTCTAGGGAAGGAGTTTTGGTACATTTTGGTTGTACCAGGATAGTTGCATCATGTTAGGTGGAACTATTACCTTGTTAGTGTCTTTATTTTGAAATTAAGTATGGTTTAAGGAGACCCATATGAGTGCCAGGTTGACAAGGAGTGGATTCATGGACTTAATTTTAGATACCGACTTGACTGAATTAACAAATACCTAGAGACTTGATAAAGCATTATTTTGAATGTGTCTGTGAGAGAGTTTCCAGAGTAGACTAGCACATGAGTCTGAGTGGACTAGGTAGGGAAAATCTGCCCACAGTATTGGTGGACACCATTTAGTAAGCCAGAGGCCAAGAGAGAACAATTACTGAAGGCGAATTTGTCTCTCTCTCTCAGAGAAGGGCCAGACATTTCTCCTAATACCTTAGACATTAAAACTACAGCCTTGCCATCCTTTGGGCTCCAGGATTTACATCGGCAGCCCGCTAGTCCTCAGACTTTTGATCTCAGACGGAGTTGGCATCATTGGCATCCTTAGTTCTGAGGCCTTCAGACTGGGACTGAAATACACTGTGGTTATCGCAGGGTTCCAGCTTGCAGACAGGCTGTCATGGGACTTCTCATACATGAGCTGATTCCCCTAATAAATCCCTTCTCATATGTCTACACACGTATCTTACTGGTTCTGTCTCTTTGAAAAACCCTAATACAGATTTGGTATTGTGGAAGCCAAGTATCATTCCTTCTTACCATTTTCCCTATAACACAATGGAAGGGATCAGTGAAATTGTTCCCTTGCAAAAACGCTGTGATAAATTAAGTGTATGAGGCTACTTAATGGTAAAATATAAACTTTATAATGGGTGCCATAAAAACAGAAAATCACTTAATTGTAACGGTCAAGCAATAACCAGACTTTCAAATAGACAGCATATACTCAGAAAATTCGTAGACCACAACCACCCTCTAAATACAAGTGGAGAGAGTGTTTTGAAGATCATAGAAGTGAAAATGCAGGCAAAAATTACCAGAAATCTCCCCCTGCCAAATTTTTCATTGGTGTACAACTTCTTCCCCTTCACACAGTGCCAGTTTGTTATGCTGAGTATTTCATCTTCAAATCATTTCCAACACTGGAGGTGTAAGTTGTGTAAAAATTTCAAGAGTCGTGGTTTGTTTTGCGCATTTTTATAAATTTGAGTCCAGAAAAGTGCATTATCACAGTGTTAACTTTGGGTATAAGCACTGTGCATGTGTGAAAAAGATCGAACCTTCCTCAGTAAATGAAGAGATGTCCAAAGAGATTGGCTCTTTGGATATGGGGTAACTGTATACTCGGTGATGACCCATCACAGTTTTTCACTGATCTCGTCAGAAGACTTAGGTTGTTCATCACAGTATTTCATGCAGCTGACTATAGTTATAAAGCTGACTGCACACAGTTGTCAACCATAGTTGTATGCATTTATGCATTTTGGTTTTTGACATATTTCCTTATGAATATGGTTTTTCTGCTTGTAACTATTATACCCATGCAACTATGATTAATATATCTGAGTGTTTATGCTTGCAAAAACTATATATATGTTGTTATTGCCTATTTTATTGTGTAAAGTGACCTATCAAATATTGTTAGGTTTTTATGTTTCTAAAATAAACCCTCTTTTAAAAATGTGTCTTTTTTAAAAAAGAATTTTTAAAAATTATTTCTTTCCAGAATTATACTTTTGGGATTTTGATCTTTCAGGATTGTGATTTTTATTCAAGATTTTACACTCTTTGGATTTGGATCTTTGAGGATTTCAACATTTGTGGTTTTCAGGATTGTGTCTTTTAGGATTATGGCCCAAGCCCATTTGGTTGATTGTGTAGTTTTAAGTTTTTTATATTCTTGCTGATTTTCTGTTTAGTTGTTCTATTTTTGTTGAGAGTAATATATTAAAATCACCATCTATCATGTTGAAATGTCTGTTCTGTCAGTTTTTTGCTTTATATAATGTTGGGCTCTCTTGTTAGATGTCTGTATATTTATAGGTAACTTACCTTTCTAAAATATTATGCATTTTACTATTATGAAATAATCCTCTTTGCCTCTTATAGTATTTCTTGTCTATTTTTTTCTAATATGAACATAGCTGCTCTCTCTTATGTTACTTTTTGCATGATATGTTTTTTTTTTTTCCATCCTTTTACTTTTCAATCTATTTGTGCTTTTGAATCTAAAGTGTATTTCTTATGGATAGCATATTGTTTTTATGCAGTTGACATTCTTCCCATTTGATTGGGTTATTTAGTCTGTTCACATCTAATGTAATTATTGATATGATTGTGTTTATTAATACATCAGCCATTTTGCCATTTGTAGTGTATGTATCTTGTATGTTTTTTTCCTGTACCTCTCCTTTTATTGCCTTTTTTCATGTTAGATAAATACTTTTAGTGTGCAATTTCATTTACTGTGCTGACTTTTTTTAGCTGTGTATTTTTAACTATATATTTTTAGTTATCTTGTTTCCTCTGAACATGATGAGCCATTTTTCTGTTGATGCTTTCAAGATCTTTGTCTTCCATAGTTTGATTATGATGTGTATAGGTGTGGGTCTCTGTGTTTATCCTACTGGGTCTTTATTGAAACTTCTTAAGTCTTTAATATTTCTCATCAAAATTTAAATTCATAATTACATATTGTTATTTTACAATAATGCAAAACAAATTTAAAATGAAGAACAAGTGCAAGCCTTAATAATTTTTGCAGAAAACAAAATGTTTTTACATGGCACATTTAATTATTTTTGAAATAGTTCAAAATCATTTATTTTATTTTATTTATTATTTTACTTCTTCCATGTAAATTTTGATGGATTTTTCTCAAATACCTTTAGGTAGATTGTTTGTGAATAATGTAATTCAGAGGTATTGATGACATTTTGTTTTTCTATAAAAATAAATTTTTAGCATTGGCATCAGCACACTGGGACTGTAATAGTCTAGAAGCTTGTAACTGTCTTTGACTTTTTCTTATTATTTTCCATATCCAATCAAGCTTACTTCATGCTTTTCTTAAGTACCTCTGGAATTTGCCTTCAAATTCTAATGCACTGCCTTTGTTCTGGTCAAATGTCTACTTGTTTTGTCAGCCTAGGATCTCTTTCCGTATCGTTGCTTTCTTCATATTTCCTGTCTAACCTTTCCAAAACACATCCTTTCATCATTTAAGAATCTTCAGGAGTGTCATATTCTCAAAATAGTAAGTCCAGGCTCCTCTACCCAGTATTTATTATCATTCCTGTCTCCACCACGCTCTGTCTCTGTATTGGATTTATTTTCTGCTCTTCTCCCATTGGTGTCTTTGGTATTTGTTGGTCCCCAGAGAGCCTGTTGTGCAGCTGTATTTTTCACTTGCATGCCTTTCCTCATGGTTTTAGCCCCACCCCTATGCCCTCTGAATGCTTTATGCATTTTCTTTGTGCCATATTCAAATTCCCATCTCCAGGAAATCTTGGAAGAGTTTCTCCAAGCCTTCAAGTAACTTGCTCTGAGCAACTTTTGCACCTTGTCCGTTGTGTGTGATGTGCTTCTCAATGGCAGAGGCCTTGTCTCATCCTTGTCTTGACATGGCTCATGGTATGTCTGGGAATAACCACATAGTTATTTTTTGGTTTTTAAATTTAGTTTTTTCTTTTTTCTTTGTATTTCTTCTTATGACATAAAATATGATGATTCTTCCTCGTGTTTTATCCCCACACACCCAAAATCAGAAGCATTTTTGTTTTGTGAAAGAGATAGAGAGGCTTAGTAAGGTAGAATATTGTGCCAGTGGAGCCAAGCGTGAAATTGACTCCCCCTGTGCACCAGTTAAGTTCAAGTAGAAAACTCCCCTTCAGAGTCACAGGCTGTATACTGAATCCTGCCCGCCTGCACTGCTGCAGATGTATGTTTTATTCAGTATTGAGGAAACTGAGCAGTAATGTGTGAACTTCCTAGCACAAATTCGTAAATATTAGAAAAGTAACTATAAGTTAGGGTATTTTGTACTTGTATTACTTTTATAAAGTAAAATAATTATTTAAAATGCTTCTACTAAAAAAAAGTCTATAGCAAAGATCAGCAAACCTTTTCTGTAAATGGCCAGATAGTATATATTTTTAGGTGTTGCAGGCCACATGTGGTCTCTGTCACATGTTCTTTGTTTTTATTGTTGTTTACCATTCTTTAAAAATGTAAAAAACCAGTTTCAGCTTGCAGGCAGGACAAAAACAGGCCATGTGTTAGATTTGGCCTGTGAGCCATAGTTTGCCACCACCTGGTCTTTAGCAGTGAGAAAAGCTAATCTGTTTAATTCAGCATCCAAGATGTCAGAAGACTCTTATCCAGTAGAGAAGACATTATGCTAATCCAAGTCTTGAACAAACTGGAATGTGCATAGAGGGGTGCTGTCAAATAGTAGAGCATGGCCAACCTTAACCGAAGAGGACTGGCTCGGGAACGGGGCAGGATGAGAGAAGGGGAAGAGATGGCATCACAGTGGTCTTCAACATCTAAGTCTACATGATGTAAAAGTGGACTTGTCCTGCACAGTGCTAACTGTAGAGTCTTCAGTGTAATGTACTGTCCTGGGAAAGAGTAAATGTCCTTCCCCTAAAATGGTGATTTTCCCTGAGAAGGACTAAGTGCCTCGTAAGGAACTTCCTAATCTTCACTCAAGTTTTAGTGATTTGATGTATGAAAAGGACATAATTGTACTCACCATGGAACAGATGACAACTGTAGACATCAGTGATGAGGGAATTTTGGAATAAATGGAAATATTTAATTTGGGAATTAAATCTTTATAGGGTATGTATACTTCGGGTTTTTTAAAAGAAGCCACATGCTTGAACAATATCTAAAAATGTTCTTTAACTGTATCTCATTTTATTGTTATAATCTTTACCGTGGTGAAAATTTCCAAAAGATTCTAATTTCTACTCCAGAAATCTATTTACTTCATATAAACACCATCTATCTAAGTTGCACTTACTTCAGTGCTATTATTCATAAAATCTCCATTTTCTACTTAGATAGATGGTGAAATCACACAAGTGTCAAAACCAGGTTCCTCAATGTGACTGTAATTGTTCTTTTCTCGCCCTAGCAACAATTTTGATTCATCAAGATGCCGAAGCCATAGTGACAGACTTCTGGTTGAGATTCACCACACTTTGTGTCTCTTTTTTTCTCCATGCCAGCCAGCCTTTTCTCCACTTAAGAAATTCTGGCAGGCTAATTTAAAGACACCCACCTAGGTTGTATTATTTGCATTTTCACCAACAATGCTGTACTTCAGTATTCATGTTTATGGAAATAGTTGCAGCTACTGATTTCATTTGGTTAAACTGTTATGGTACTGATTCATTTTGTTTATTTCAGTTCATAAGGATGCAATTTATCCTACTTTTGATTTTGGTTGTAGAGGTTGGCGATTCGAAGGAGCTGCAGACACTAGACATTTCTACCAATCGTTTGCTAACTTTACCCGAGAGGCTTCACATGTGCCTTTCTCTGCAGTACCTCACTGTGGACCGAAATCGTCTATGGTATGTGCCGCGCCATCTCTGCCAGCTGCCCAGCCTCAATGAGCTCTCCATGGCTGGAAACCGTCTTGCATTTTTGCCACTTGGTAAGTGATTGTGTTTAAAGTAAAACAGCCAAAGAATAAGATGGAAAGCCGTTTGTTTCTTTGACTAGGACCAATTAATTAATTTCCCTCCCCCCTGTTTATTTTGACGATTGCTTCTCTCAGTTTGTTTTTGCAGAGAACAAAGCCTAATTCCTGGTTAACAAATGGAATTTATTTCAGCTAGGGACTTTATACTTGAGAAAGAAGAAATCTGTGCTAAAACTGTGTTTAGGGATAAAATATATGAGATGATTTCCTCTGAGAAAGGAATTAGAGAGAGAGAGAGAGAGTGTGTGTGTGTGTGTGTGTGTCTAAGGTATTGAACAATATGAAAGGATAGCTACTGGTACAAACATATTGGTTTAGATGTTGACTTCTCCCAAAAAAAATTGATATTGGGTATCCTAATAATTAGTATTGCCAGATAACCAGATTACAAAACTTTAAAGACCTTAAAATTGGCTGAACTGCCTGCTGAGCTAGAAATGTCAGCTTGGCTAAGAAATAACCTATTATGCACTATAGAATTCTGTAGCTCACTCATTTTGACATATTATATGTCAAAGTACATAGGCCTTTAATAAAACAGTACATTTATTTTATAGATAACTCCATAGTTTTGTTAACTTGTAAGAAACAAAAGTGCTATTTTAAAAAATTAAAATATGAGACCGCTTCAGACCTTAAACTGTCACAATAAGCATCATATGATTTTGCTCATAAATGCATTTTTATAATGAATAATTTATCTCTGAGGGCAGTAAAGTGAATAATTTACTATTCCCTAAAGGAAATATTTTCCAACATAATACAATGCATATATTACTTTTAATTTAATATGTTCAAGGTAACTTTAAAATACTGGATACATCAAAATCAATTGAAGTAATCAAATTTAAGGAGATTATTTTTCCATAAATACAATTAAATTTTGTACTTATAAAATTAACAAAATGAAATGAGGCTGTTTCAGAAGCAAGCTACATTTCTAAGAAATCAGAACTTCTTTCAAGAGAGAAAAATATCAAATATAAATAGATTTTTTTAAATAAAAGTACCTGCTATACTAACCCCACAGGTCATAGACCAATTATGGTGGATAAGCACCAAATTACAAATCCAGAGATCCAGGTGACAGCCTGATTCCACCATACTGTGACAGTATGTGACCTGGAGTAAATCACCAGAACCTCTCTGACCTTCATCAGTTTTATTTTCTGTGAGCCAGAGATCACATTTATCCTGCTTCCTTTACAGTTCTTTTCAAGTCGAATATGATAGTTTATGTATAAGAATTACAAAGCGCTGTACAAATGCAGATGATTCTGAAATGAGAAGATGCAACTTGTAGGTTACCATATCTAACTTAAAAAAATTTTTTACTCTTGAGCCAGGCATGGTGGTACATACCTGTAGTTCCAGCTACTCAGGAGACTGAGGTGGAAGGATCACTTGAGCCCAGGAGTTTAAGGATGCAGTTAGCTATGATTGTGCCTGAGAATAGCCACTGCACTCCAGCCTGAGCAACATAGCAAGACCCTGTCTTTAAAAAAATTTTTTTTTAGCCTCGTCATATTCACCCCCTCTCCTTGTAGTAACTACCTAAACTTGTATTTACTACTTCCTAATGGAGATGGAAATGCGACCTATACCAGTGCCAACTCCCTACCAAGTGATTGCCAGGATGTTGCAGTCAGTGCTGGCAATACATGTGGGAAGGCAAGGAGAGAGGGAGGGGAGGGAGAGAAAGAATGTGATGGTTTCATCTGTGTGGCATAAAATGCAGCTTACTGGCATAATACCAGAGTTCAGAGTAAAGCTGCAAGCTTCATTATAAACAACCTTATCTTACTGTGGTTTGACTTTCAGATGCTACCAGAAACAGATTAGCTTTTTAAGTCTGGGGTTACCTATACTACTGTTCATAATGTTGTTGTTATTATAGGTGATCTTTGTAAAAAGGAGTATTTCCATGTGCAGTAATGGTATTCATACGTACTGCTATGACTATTTGTAAGAATAATAATGGCTATCACTTACTGAGCACTGACTCTTCGGCCAGGTATTCTGTTTAATTGCTGTACATATGCTAATTTAGTTATCAGAAAACCTTATGACAGAATCTATTATTATAAAACGTATTGGCAGCCTGATTTTACAGATAAGAAAATCGAGGCTCACAGAAGTTAAGTAACCTGCCAGAATCACAGCTAGTAAGAGACAGAATTGAGTTTCAGACTTGTCTCCTTCTCAACCCACGTTCTTGCCACATTGACATGCTTTCTGCATATTGCAGACATGGTCTCTCTACAGGGGCTCTCATTTGGGAATAGGATTTAACCATATTGAACATCTTTTAGTTGTTATGTGGCCATCCCCAGTGTCAAAGTTTGGCTGTGCCATTTTGGGCTCAAGATACTCCTATGGACACTCTCATTGGCCTTGTTCAATCTAGGTCTCTCTTCGCTTAGCAAGATTACCTGCTGGAGGCTAGTGCTTTCTCTCACCTCCCTGCTCTGTACACCAACCAGGTGCTCCCAATTACTTCCACCTGGCCTAGCGTCAGTAGCTTCTGCAGCAACAGAAATCTGATAAAAGCCTAGGCCACAGACCTGTTATCTAGGTCTGTCTTGATGTTAGTACCTCTTCTTCCATGGCCTGGCCCCTGCAACTTCAGTGGAGCTTCTAGTTCCTTAATTTGGAGGTTGTGCTCCTAACACCTTATTTTTCTCGTCTTGGTTATTCCATTACATACTCTTGTCTCAGCTGTAAACCATTCATACAGCTACTGGCTACATCTAGCCTGCCAGAATCTGATCCACAGCCCTGTTCTCTTGTCTGATACTCAGATGTGCTCTTAGCAGAATGCCGTCTGGTTCTAGAGCCCTAGCGCTGCCTAGACTCCTGCATACAACTGAACTCCTTAAGTTGAATGGCTATTGTTTGCTGCAGCTGGTTTCTGTGCCCTTTGCCTTGCCTGTCTCTCCCTCCCTCATTATAGCTCCTTAACCCTGGCTCCTCATTCCCCTGGTCATTGGCCACTCATTCCTGCCTTCTTTTTTTAGCGGCGACACAAGCTGAGTATGTGCCAAGGTGGCAGTGGTGTTGGGAGAATAGAAGGAAGCCATTCCCATAGGAACCTGACCACTGTAATGTTTGGGGTACTGGGGAGTGATGCTGTGTGCCATGCTGAATGCTTGCAGCAACAGAGGACCTGACTTGCAGTGGCTGGTACAAGGTGATAGAAGTGGTTATTGGGTAGAGAACTGAGTGCTACACATGGCTAGTCTGCTCTTCTGCCTTGGCACCTTCAGTTATTTACTAGGGCGTCTTCTGTATACACCATGCTAAAAGCCGGTGTGGCTATGGAGGTGGGCATCTCTCTTCAGTACACAATATTCAGTGGGGAGTTGAACTATTACATAGTAGCTTCTGTCTCTGGGTTTCTTGTCACTCCAAAGCCTTGCCTCAGTGTCAGGAGCAACTTTTCTTTGTGAACTTGTGAATGTGGTGTCAAAGAGCTTTAGAGGCAAGAGGGTCGGCTCTGCACTTTGAAGAAGATGCCTCATGACAGCTGAAGTAACCACAGATAGGAAGCAGCTTCCACAAGGCTCTGGGCACCATCCTGGCTCATAAGGCTTATAGCCCTGGCAGAACATGGGCCTGTGAATAGGTTTTACTTTACTTTAGAATAGCATACAGGTAAGAGGATGATGATGAAGATTATCCGGTATAAAAGAAGCAGGCTGCTTGAAGCAATGCTCTGCCCTGGTCTAAACTGGATTCTTTGAGAACAGCAGGAAGAAAGGATCAGGGAGCAAATACAAGCACCGGTGGCCTTGCTACATCTGATATATGGGATATTCTTTGTAAGAAATGGATGAGACAGCTAGAGAGCTCTGTGTGAGGTCACTCAAGGAAGGCTTCAGGAGACTGGAGGCAGGATAATCCATGGAGATGAAGAAAGTGAAGCTGACCAAAATAGCCACAGTCTCCTCAGTCTTGTCTTTCTGTTTTTGGGGGGCATTTTTGCGACCATGAAGATGGGTTTGGAAATGGAATTCAGTTAAGTCTTTAGGAAGAAAACAATTAAATTTATATACTTAAAACCTTTCCATGAACTGTTTTCTGAAAGAGAAGCCATCTAATACTAAGAATTATCTGGGAGAGAGTCAAACAAAGCATGCAGCCTCTGGCACTGCTCTTTATAGAGAACTGAACAGTTCTTAGAAACTTAGCAAATAGGGGTACCTCTTTACAGTAGTTTGGAGATACTGTGTACACACACGTGTGCATACACCCATGTGTACCCCTAAAGTTTTCAAATATTAGAAGGCTCCTGTGTTCTAAGAACCTCGACTCTACAAGCATAATACAGGAACTTGAAAATTTTATGAAATGAATGCTGTGATATCGCTCCCAGAGATAGGAGGTGGGATCTTATTTTGGGGAGCCACTTAATGAATTCAATTTCTTGCCCAAAGAAGTGTGACTTAGGAGAGAATCAGTTTTTATGTGGCTTCTTAAAGGAATGCCTCTTCGAAAGATAACCAGAGATGCCATATGTAAGGACGACTTAAATCACTTATAATACTGTCTAACCCATTAACAGTCTTTGAGTATGCTCTCTTTAAGTCACTTGTAATACTGTTGAAACCACTAAGACTCTTTGACTATGTTCTTCTCTAAGATGAAAAGATGCATCAAAAGAAAAGGGTGTTATTATTGTGCCATCACAACTGAGTGACAGATGATTCTACAGATAGAATCTTTGTTCACAGTGGTGACTATCAGCAAGGAGGAGGGGGAAGCAGTCACTTGAGCCTAGTGCCATGAAATTTAATAGAGGCCTTGAAACTTGAAGTTTTGCTTTTGATTCAGTATAGCTTTGTTAACTAAATAACTCAGAGAATTGCAACTCATTTCTTGGCTTCTGAAAGTGTAGGGAGATATAAAGAAAAGGATTTTTTTCTCTGAAGCTTTTTAACCATGCACTTCTGGTTTTCATTGCATAATTAATAAGTCCAATTATCCAGGCATGTTTACAACTTATTTAATGTTGAGTAATAGATATAAGGATTGTGAGGTTGCCCATTCACAAATTTACTATGCGAGACTGTCCTTTAGTGAGCTCCCAGGAAATGCCGTGTCAGCCAAACTCAGTGCCAGTAACTCCTGTAGTTTAAGAAAACAAAAGTTGTACCCACGTTAGGGATGGAATTCTTATTGAATGTTAATTTAAAAACAGCGATTGGGCTGGGAACCATGGCTCATGCCTGTAAGCCCAGCACTTTGGGAAACCGAGGCAGGTGGATCACATGAGGTCAGGAGTTTAGACCAGCCTGGCCAACATGGTGAAACCCCATTTCTACTAAAAATACAAGAATTAGCAGGGAATGGTGGCAGGCGTCTGTAATCCCAGCTACTCGGGAGGCTGAGGCACAAGAATCGCTTGAACCAGGGAGGTTGCAGTGAGCCAAGATTGCACCACTGTACTCCAGCCTGGGTGACAGAGCGAGACTCCATCTGAAAAAAAGCGATTAAATTCTTAATCAGGAATGTTTGGCACAGGACATTGAGATTTGCAGAATAGCTTGTGCATAAACTACCATGTAGTAGCTCAACAGCTAGAAGATAATAACTTTCTACTAAGGAAAATTAACTGGGTTTCTAAACCAGCCCCAGAGTTATCTCTTGGAGATTATAGTAGTGTTTATTTTCTTGGGAAGAGTTAGTCTGTGTATCAGGTACTTGTGCTACATAATGAAACGATGTTTGAAAAATATCAAATATAAATAGATTTTTAAAAATAAATGTACCTCTGCACTAACCTAAAATTGTTTATAGAACAATTTTAGTGGACAAGCCAGCACCTGAGTGCAGAGATTCATGTTCTAGTGCGTTTCCACCACTCCTCCAGATCACATGCTGTGACTTTCATAAGGGTATAAAACTGGCCCTTTATCAAGCAGCAGTTTTTTTGTAGTGGTAGTACTTATATTTGTTTGTAAGAATTGGATGCCTTGTGTAGAAAAATTACATAGCAAGTAATGGTGCAGTTTTAGAAACTAGCTCCTAGGCATTTTCAAAGCACATGCTGAAATCCCCTCCTCTTGTTGTAAATGCAATATAAAAGGCACAGATCTGTTAACTGTACTTGTTTTTTCTATTGCCTCTTGTTCCTACTTTCTTTATATTTGCCTAGAAAGTCAGGAAAAGAACTGCTGCTTACTATTTTTTAATAAAAATTAAGTCAACACAGTAAAACTATTTAAACTTCAAACTAGTATTGAAACTAGTTGGAAACCAGTTAATAATTTCCTAATCTCAGACTTAGAGATGAGTGTAAACTATACTGTACTGAACTGTGAATGTGTTTCACCTGCAGTTTGAAGAACTAGGCCTTGACATCATTATTTAACGGGACTAATTTGCAGAATTTGTGGACTTAAATAAATTTCAGTGTTAAGAACTTTAGTACAGACAGCAAGTCCCAGAAATTGGAGTGAGTTCTGTGTTTGAGTAGAAGGTGTGATAGCTGCTTTCAAAAGGGGGGATCCAAACATGTGACAAAATTACTATAGAACAAAATCATGTTCTGTAGTCATTGTTGGGCAGGTCTCTATTCAAGGGCATAATGAAAACGGAGAAAGAAGTCTTGAAAACAAGTTCAAAATCTAGCAATAGGAAAAAATGAGAGAATTAGTCTGTTAACAAAAATCCATACAGATCTTGTTTCAGGAGAAAAGTTACAGCTCTGAAATGCAAATGTTGTCAAGGAAATGGATGTGCAATGCTTCTTTTTAAGCTCTGTCTTATTGTAAGTATTTGTAACAAAAACTCTTCTTTATCCTTGTGCTGCTTACTCGTCTAAGCCTAGACTACTCTCTTCGAGTTTCACTCTTTCACCCAGGCTGGAGTGCAGTGGCGTGATCTCGGCTCACTGCAACCTCCACCCCTGGTTTCAAGTGGTTCTCCTGCCTTAGCCTCCCAGGTAGCTGGGATTATAGGCACCTGCCATCACACCTGGCTAATATTTGTATTTTTAGTAGAGTTGGGGGTTTCACCGTGTTGGCCAGGCAGGTCTCGAACTCCTAACCTCAGGTTATCCACCAGCCTCAGCCTCCCAAAGTGCTAGGATTACAGGCATGAGCCACCGCACCTGGCCTATTCTACTGTCTTCTGAAAATGCTTTGTTTTTCTTTCATTGGATAAGGGTTTTGCTCTCCCTGTTAGGTTTTCTTAGGAAGTTAACAGGATTATTTCATGTGGCTTTGGCCACATGAAATGGCCCGGGCGTTGCAGCATGGGCCCGGCGTTGACTTACTATGCTCATGTATGAAGAGAAAAGTGCACCTAGATTAGGTGAGCTTTAAATGAACAAATTTTTATTTTTCTCTAAGTTTCAGAGTAGGATTTAGGGGGTGGGGCATGATTAATAATCAGAAAATGAGCCCCTGTTCTCCTGAATATCAATTAAAAGAAAAGAAAATGCTGCTCATTCTTAGGGCACAATGTGAAGTTTAGAAAAATAGCAGCATGAGGGCTAGTACCATGAGCAGAATGTTTACCAGAAGAGTTTTTTGTTATTCTGGTTCTAGAACTCACAGCTTTATAAATAGTGACAAGAATGTGCAGTACTAGTAAAGTCTGGAAGATGTTATGAATTGACTTAAAAGCAAGAATCTGGAGTTTCCATCAGTAATAGCTTTCAGTAAAGTTCTTAAGTTCCAAGCAAACCAGAGAAACAGGCACGTAGTGCAGCTGAGCAGCAGTTCAAGGTACAATACAGTGAAGACATTTTGCTCTTCACACAGCCTCCATGGTACTGTTGTATTTCGCAAATCCATACTGGACAGTCAGCCAGTTTCCTTCTCCAGGATCTTCTCTGAAGGAATTCTTGGTATTTCTTTTTCTAGTCCTTTAAAGGAAGCAAAGAGAAACTTTGTTCATGACTTATTTCCTTGGCAATGTGTGCTTCAAGACCCAACTCTGATACTACACCTGGATGCCTTGGGCAAGCACCAGCTGTCTCATACCCTCAGCCCCCATGCATCCTGTTAGGTAGTACCACTCCCTGCCCTGCATGCGAGTGGCCTGCTTGTGTAGAAATGATGTCATGGGGGAGTCTGTCTAACTCCCATCATGGTGAAAAGGCAGATGTGCCTTTAAATCCCAGCTCTACCACGTAATCGTGGACTTAGGAAGCTTATTGAAGTCTCAGTAATAGGGTAATATTAGCACCTACTTCATAGCACAATTGTGAGAATTAGATAAGATCCATAAAACACATACCACTCATAAATACTACGTAAGTCAATATGAACTGTTTCTGCTCTGTAACCAGACTGTAAGGAAGCGCAGGAACTGTGTGTCTTCATGTTTGTACCCCAAACATCTAGCACAGTGCCCAGCCCATTGCTTACCATCTCTTGTTACCTGAACTGTGCAACAGAAATAGAGATGCTACAGCATGAATATTTAAACCAACAGCAAAGGGAGCCTGCAGTCATTCAAATTCATTAAAATCTTTTTAGTTTAATTTAACAGTTGATGATCTACCGTGTCTAAAGTATCTTATTAAATTATAATTCACTGTGAAGTCTTATTTTGTAAAAACTCAATAGACCAGAAAGACAGAGACTTTGTAAAAGAGTTAATGGAGTCTGTGTGTGTTTTTGTGTATTTAAAGAAGCTAGCACTTAAAAATTTATTGCTCTGACAAAGTGGTTGAAGGGTTCTCTTTGTAAAAAGCATCGTGTAGGTAATTTAAATTCATTTTAAGAAGTATTTTGGAATATACTGTGAATTCTGAATTCATTACTAAGAAGCCCACATTTTATAGTATTTAAAACATTGTAATTATGAATATCTCTGATTTATTGAACGGTGATAATTGGTTTAACATTGAGAGAGCATTCTAAACAATTTATTTTGATTGCTTTGCTGTTTGATGTTGTCGTTTCTTTTGCTCCATCATTTTGTTGATGAGAATACACCATTCACCTTTTGATAAAATAAATGAGTTTCATACTGGTCAGCATGAAGTACACACAGATCCTGTTCTGTCCACTCCTGTGCTGTCATTCCATGCTTGCTTTTACAGTATGGTTAAAGGGCAGTAGCCTAAATACACAGGAGCTTTTTGTTCCATTTTCAGCCACGTGGACTGCATATGCTAGAGACTTGAGGTTGAAAACAGACAAACAAAAAGAATTGGAGTTTGTGCAGGACTCCTAGATTTTGCTGATTTCTAAGTCAGAAACTTTGATCTGTGAGTCTGGAAGAAAAAAAAGGAAATATTTTGGACACACTACGGTACTTTAAAAAGCCACATGAAAAATTTCTTTATGGCTGTAGCATCTATGCAGATGGACAGCTTCCTTGCTTTATAAATTTTACATACTGAGCATTTTTGCATGAGAACTTTAAAAAATATTATGGCATGATATATTTATTGTAAGGTGTTGGTGCATTAATATTATAAAAGGAAAAAAACAAACCACCCCAGTGGTTAGTAGATGAGTGGTCTCTTCCAAAGTTAATTATTGAGTGAAGGGTTTTTGTCTGAAGAATAAGTATCTCAAAGCCTTTGCATGAAGTACATGTTCTTATCTCAGCCTCATTATGGTTAGGAATGCCATTCCATTGTGCTTGGGGTTTTTTGCCAGCCGACTGCTTTCTGGCCAGGATCAGGCTCTCAAGAGGCTGTCACAGCAACGCCCTTACAGCCTGTGACCTTGCCCGGCACTGTGGTGTCCTGGCCTCCCCCGGCAGGCTGCGCTGTGCCAGCTAAAACAGTAGAGCTGCTGCCTGGTTCTCTTCTCTTCCTCATCCCACACTGTTTTGTGATCTCCTCTTTGTATTCAGAAGGGGGAGGTAAAAGACTAATGTGTATTGAGTGCCAATTATTTTGCCAGGAATAAAGCTGGGCACTGTATATGTTGTTTAATCTTTACAACAGCTCTATGAGAAAGGAACTCTTATCCCCTTGTTACAGTGGAGGAAGCAGGCTCAGAGCATTTCATTTCTCCTCATGTCAGGAAGCGGAAGTGGGGAAGCAGGATTCAGACTCAGTTCTGAGTCCTGCACCCACTGCATTATCTAATTTCAGTACTGCCATTCCCCACTCTATATCAGATTGTGTATTTGGAAAGTTTAAGTGTCTGCTTTACATACTCATGTCCACATGGCATTATGCTAGCTAATAGATCTGAAGATAGCTGATACTGATTTTCTTTGAGCTTTAACATAAAATAGGGTATTTCATGGTAGCCAGGAGGTGCAAACTGAATTATCTGGAATATTGAAAAGCTAAGACAAGATCTGAACCTATTAGCGTTTTTAAATTATCAACTCCTTTTTTCTTGTAAAACTAACACAGGGAAAGAAGACTGAACTATGTAAGAAGTAGCAAGTGTCAACTTGTATTTAACTTTATTGTGTGATCTTTGCACTTCACCTCATTTGATTTGCACAAGCTCTTTTGCAGTATAGAGAAAAGAGGTGCTTCCTCTGTCATGTTCCATTTTGTGTCCTTGGTTTGAGGGGATGAATCATTGTCTCTGGAGGCCATTGCCTCCAACTCTTTTCTGTGCAGTTAAAGTATAGAAAAGTGTTACTACAATTTGCTGCATGCCGAAGAGAATTCTCTCTTAATTGGCGTTCTGTTGTAGGCCTTACTTCCAAATATGCCACTTAATAATTAGAACAGTAAATGCTGTATATTGGAGAAGGATGTGTACCAAGAATTCTACTTGATAGTTTTTAAACCTTGTTAGCAATTCTCACTAAACCTGAGGACAGCCTTATTTTCCCCAATATACTGATGAGGAAACTAACCAACACATTTTCAGTAAGCAGAACAATGATTGAAACCCAGGTTATCTGACTCCAAGTCTGTGCTCCTTCCTGCTCTCTTAACTAGTATGCCACACCCCTTACCATTGCATACACCCAGGTAAAGAATATTTCCTGCTCTCCGTGACCCCTCTAGGGACTCTGGAAGACAAATCTGAGACCAGAGATCATTTGCATTTTATCAATGCAGTTTCATTTTGAAAAAATTATTCCAACGTTTTCTGTGTGCCTTAGAAGTCTACAAATTTCTATTTGTGACTAAAGGATTTATATGTATACCAGAGAAGTAGTGAAGAAATTTAAAATAGGAATTCTTAGTGCAATGTTGAGGCCTGTTTAATGCAAGTGGATTCTGGTATTTATATTTTTCCCATCTATATTTTATAAATGTATTGCCTTTTATACCAACAGATATGTCCATGAATGTTTACTTAACAGTATGCAATATTTTGGTAATTCTCTAGTCTGATGCTTAAAAAACATACTGTATGGTGATTTAAATATCACAGATTTTTTTATTTTTGGAACATACAGTGACCTCGCAACTGGTCAGATTGAGGGACCAGGTACTGTTACGCCATTTAACATATGAGCAAACAGAAGCTCTGCTCACATGCCTTGTAAGTGAATAGTTAGACACATGAGTCCTCATATCCCCCACTGTATAAAATTATTCTCTTCAGTGACTTACTTTTGGGTTAACACCTTTCTCTCTCTCTCTCTCCTCTTTCTCTCTCTCCTCTCTCTTATTTTAGATGGAGTCTCACTCTGTCACACAGGATGGAGTGCAGTGGCATGATCTCAGCTCACTGCAACCTCTACCTCCCAGGTTCAAGCGATTCTCCTGCTTCAGCCTCCCGAGTAACTATGATTACAGGCACACACCACCACACCCAGCTAATTTTTGTATTTTTAGTAGAGATGGGGTTTCACCATGTTGGCCAGGCTGGTCTCAAACTCCTGACCTCAAGTGATCTGCCTGCCTCGGCCTCCCAAAGTGCTGGGATTACAGGTGTGAGCCACCATGCCCGGCATCTTTTTTTAAGCAGGGTCTTACTCTGTTGCCCAGACTGGAGTGCAGTGGCACAGTCATGGCTCACTGCAGCCTTGAACTACTGGCCTCAAATGATCCTCCTGCCTCAGCCTCCTGAGTAGCTGGGACTATAGACATGGGCCACAATGCTCAGCTAAAAGTCATCCATCCATCCATCCATCTATCCATCCATTCATTTATGTTTTTTGAGACAGGGTCTTGGTCTGTCACCTAGGCTCGAGTGCAGTGGTGCAACTGTGGCTCAGTACAGCCTCGAACTCCTGGGCTCAGGTGATCCTTCTGCCTCAGCCTCCTGAGTAGCTGGAACTATAGGCACATGGTACCACTCCCAGCTAATTGTTTTGTAGAGACAGGATCTTGCAGTCTGTTTCCCATGCTGGTCTTAAACTTCTGGCCTTAAGTGATTCTCATTTACTTTTGTTTTAAGATAAATTACATTTTAATACAATATTTAAAAAAATAAAATTAATGTGAAGAAATCCATGGTAAACCAAATAGCAGAAATTGGAATCAAGACAGGATCTGGCAATGCCATGTTGAGACATTTGAAACCTAAGGCAGAAGGAAAAATGTGCACTCCTGTGGTTTTTTTCTAGAACATTAATTTTTTTAGGGCATTAAAGTACTTGAAAAAATATCAAAAACTGAAAGTAGGTGTAATAAAACTTGACATTATTCTAAGTTTAAATATTTTGTTGGCCAGGTGGGTGGCTCACGCCATAATCCCAGCACTTTGGGAGGCTGAACTAGGTGGATGAGAAGGTCGGGTGTTCTTGACCAACCTGACCGACATGGTGAAACTCCATCTCTACTACAAATACAAAAATTAGCCAGGCGTGGTGGCATGCACCTGTAATCCCAGCTACTCAGGAGGCTGAGGCAAGAGAATCCCTTGAACCCGGGAGGCAGAGGTTGCAGTGAGCCAAGATCGCGGCATTGTACTCCAGCCTGGGCAACAGAGCAAGACTCCATCTCAAATATATATATACATATATATTTTGTTTATAATAAAGCCAGAATTCATTGTAAATTTACTTCTCTAGCTTTAGTGGAAACACACACATCAAAAATATTTTCATTAAAACCATTACTCATTAAAAAAATACATAAAAACCTGTATATGGGGTGTACATTTTTTCCTTTCCAAATTGTATGACCTCTATTCAGTGTTATTTTCCATTGCAGAAGGTTATATATATATTTTCTAAAATAAATTTTATTGTGTATATTTGAAGTTTATAATACAATATTATGGGATACAAACAAATAGTAAAGTGGTTACTGTAGACAAGCAGATTAACATATCTGTCATCTCATAGTTTTCATGACAAGAGTGGCTAAATTTAACAAAATTCTGTAATACAGTAAAAGTTTATTAACCATAGTCCTCATGTTGTACATTAGATCTCTAAAATTCTTCATTCTATATATCTGCTATTTTCCATTCTTACCTTCTTCCCACATGGTAACCCCTGTTTCATTCTCTTTGTGTATTTAGGCTCTTTTTAAAAATATATTCTGTATATAAGTGACATGGTGCAATATTTTTCTTTGTGTGCATGGCTTATTTAGTATAATGTCTTCCAGATTCATCCAGGTTGTGGCATGAATCTCTTTCTTTTTTAAAGCTGAAAAATATTCCATCATGTATACACACCACATTTCTTTATCTAGTCATTCATCAGTGGGCATTGACATCGTTTCCATATCTTAGCTGTGGTGAATAATGCTGCAGTGAACATAGGAGTGCAGATGTCTTTATGAGGAGGTGATTGTATCTCCTTTGGATATATCCCTAGAAGAGGGATTGCTGAGTCATGTGGTAGTTCTATTTTTAATTTCTTTAGGAACCTCCATACTGTTTTCCATAATGGCTGCACCAATCTACAGTCCCACTAACATGTACTAAGGTTCCCTCCTCTCCATGCCCTCACCTACATTTGTTATCTCTTATCTTTTTTATAATAGCCATCCTTTTAGGTGTGTGGAGATAATCTCATAGTGGTTTTAATTTGCTTTTCCCTTATGATTAGTGATGTTGGGCACCTTTTCATACAGCTGTTGGCCTTTTGTATATGTTCTTTGGGAAACCGTTTGTTTAGATGGTTTGACCATTATTTAATTGGGTTGTTTTTCTGCTATTGAGTTGTAAGAGTTCTTTATAAATTTTGGATATTAACCTCTTACCAGTTATGTGGTTTGCAGTTATTTTTTCCCCCAGTTAGTAGGTTGCCTTTTTGTTTTGTTAATTGTTTTCTTTGCTGTGCAGAAGCTTTTTAATTTGATGTAGTCTCCTTTATTTATTTTTGTTTTTCACACCAAAAATATTTTTGATATCACACCAAAAGCTTGAACTGTTGGTGTGATATCAAAAAAATCATTGCCAAGGGCAGTGTCAAGGAGTGTTTCCCCTATGTTTTATTCTAGGTGCTTTATGGTTTTAGGTCCTGTATTTAGGTTTCTTAATCAATTTTGAGTTGATTCTTGTGTATTGTGTAAGACAAAGGTCTAGTTTTATTCTTTTGCATGTGGAAATCCAGCTTTCCCAGCATCATCTATTGAAGACAGTTTTTTCTGTTCCCTATTATGTCTTCTTGGTACCCATATATGCTTGGATTCATTTCTGGTCTCTCTGTTCTGTTCCATTGGTCTAGGTTTCTGTTTTTATTTGAGCATCATAGTGTTTTGGTTACCATAGCTTTGTAATGTAATTTTAAATCAGGAAATGATATGCCTCCAGCTTTATTTTTCTGTCTCAGTATTACTTTGGCCGTTTGGTTTGTTTGTTTGTTTTTGTATCTCCGTATGAATTTTAGGATTTTTTTTTACTATTTATGTGAAGAATGCCACTGGAATTTTAATAGCGATTAAATCTGTATATTGCTTTGGGTAGTAGTATGGACATTTTGACAATATTAATTCTTCCCATCCATGAACACTGGATATCTTTTCATTTATTTGTGTATTATTCAATTTTTCCTACCAGTTTTTTTATAGTTTTCAGTGTACAAATCTTTTCACCTCCTTGGTTACTTTATTCCTAGGTATTTTTTTTAACACTATTATAAATAGGATTGTTTTCTTGATTTATTTCTCTGACAGGTTGTTATTTGTGTATAGAAATACTATGAGTTTTATATGTTGAAATGTATC
The DNA here is from genome assembly GCA_036589455.1 of Ateles fusciceps. Lineage (NCBI taxonomy): Eukaryota > Metazoa > Chordata > Mammalia > Primates > Atelidae > Ateles > Ateles fusciceps. The sequence continues at coordinate 10,097,528 of JAZHEH010001736.1, forward strand.
CTGTAGCTATACTGAATTCATTTATAAATTCTACTAGTTTTTTTGTATATGTGAAATCTTTGGGGTTTTCTCGCTCTTATTTTTTTTACATATTTACAGTTTGATTAACACCACAGTTATTCTCTTCTGGAATATGTACACTTTACAACTTTTTTTCTCTTCTAGTATTAGAGATCTTTTTTTCTTTTTGGTGTACTGGAGTAAAAATGGACTAAAATTTCATAAATGACACTGAGACAGCTGAATCAACATTTGAAGAAAGGAATTAATAGCTGTACTTTTTATGCCATATGTAAGAATAGACTCCAAATGAATTAGGGCTCTATATGTTAAAAAAGGAAAAGAAAAATGAAAACATGTAAACACTTGAAGAAAACATAGGTGAATTCTGCTTAAATTTGGGTGTCACGGAGAAGAGGTTTCCTAACTATGACTCAAAATCTGGAGACAGTTTAAAAAAGAAGATAAGTTGGAAAAGACTTTTCAGAATTTTGCATGACAAAAATACACCATCAACAAAGTTAAATGACAGCTGACAAACTGAGAGAAAGTATTTGTACATAAACCACAGACCAGGAACTGATGTCCCTGATATATAAAGGACTCTTTAAGGGATGAAATACCAAAAACCTGATCAAAAAATGAGAACAAGATTTGAACAGGCAGTTTACAAAATATATAAATGCCCCTCAGACATAGTTTGAAATGTTCAAACTCATAAGTAGAAAAATCCATGTTAAAACAATGTCAAGATACCTTTTCTTACCTATAAGGATGGCAAAAATGTAAAAAGATGACGTTTTGCTTCCTGTAGGGAAGCAGGTGCACTCATACGTAGCTGGTGGGGGTGTAAATTGTTTGTAACCCTTTTAAGGGAAATTCTGTTGCCTTTTTGTAACTGTGCAGAATGATTGTAATAGGACCAGCAGGAAGTAATGTTAACCCTCCCTAGCCTCTCCCACAGGAAACTCTTTCTTACCTTAACTTTATATTATGCTCCTCCTGCTTTCTGGGACAAATTGTCTAGAACCCATCTATGAACCATAAGACCCTCAACCAGCCTCTCTAATAGCAGTGATCAAATTGTATTACAGTTACTGTTTTTCCTGTCTGTTTCCACATCAGTTAATGCTGTATTCATAGCTATATTTCCAAGGCCTAGCATAGTGCCTAAAGGTCCTTAACAGTTAAATGGGTTTTCTTTTACAATGTAAATGAATCTAAAAATCTCCTAATTTAGCTGTCTGGGCCTTTGACTTTCCTAAAGAAAGATTAGGAGGAAGAGCTCTCCTTCAGCCTGTCTTCTATTTTCATAAGCAAAACCCTAGAAAACCTTTCAAAGACTATGTTGTTTTTCTCTCTCTTCTCTCTTTTTTTAAAATTTTGTGTCAGGGTTTGGCTCTGTTGCCCGATGCAGCAGAATGATCTTGGCTAATTGCAGCCTTGACCTCTCAGGCTCAAACAATCTTCTCACCTTTCCCAAGTAGCTGGGACTAGAGATAGACACCACCACACCTGGCTAATTGTTTTTTTTTTTTCTTTTTTTTTTTTGGTAGAGATAGGGTTTCACCATGTTGCCCAGACTGGTTTTGAACTCCTGGCTCTGGCAGTCTGCCCGCCTTGGCCTCCCAAGGTGGTGGGATTACAGGCGCAAGCACCACCACCCACCACTCCTGCCATATTATGTTAGAGCAGAGGATTAGCAAGACTGCTGAGGACACTGTTGTGTACCTCTGTGGCAATAAAAACAAATAGCCCTAGTCAGTGAGTGCTTAGGAGTGGAGAGGAGAGCTGGTCACACATTCCTGGGCACATGGGAAGGGATGGCCTGGATACCTGGGAAGTGTCCCTGCTACGTGTACTTGTCAGGAATCTCCATCTGTACTTTCAGCCTTATTTCCTCATTGGATCCTCTTCCACTCTGCCCTCTCACTGCCCTGCCACCTCTGGGAAATACCTGAGTTCTGCCTCTTTCTGACATTCCCGTTACTGTTGTAGATCCTTCTTTGGGGGTCCCCCTTTCTCAGTTTCCTCCCTTTCTAGGTTCATACCCATTACAGCCCCTGCTCTCTGGCCCTTAAGTCTTGTCTATGCCACTGTTACATCTCACAGGACTGGGATTTGGGTATTTGGGTTCTGCTTTACTTCTTCCTCATGGGGAAGTTCTATCTATTCTTATATCTGCCTGGATCATAAGACCCCTTCCTAGCCAGTGCCTGATGCCTAGCCCTCCCCATCCACCTTTGCCCATGGGAGGTGAGACACAGGAAATCTCTGTATGAGGTGTTAAAGTTATTCAGTAGCACTTGTTAAAGCATAGTAAGGAAGACTTTGAGACCATCAGCTTAGGTACAAGGACCACTGCAACTGGGTCTTGTAGTTGGGGGAAAGAGATTGGGCCAGCTCTAAGCATAACATGGGCAAGTAGGAATTTACAGCCAAGGAGCAAGGTGGTCAGTGGATGGAAAATTGCTCAGAGGACACTTCAGGAATAAGGACACAATATGTAGTTCTGGCAAGAAAAGGGATGACTAACCAAATAGAATTCTTGCTGAAGACAGGCCAGGGTGATCAGACCCAGGGGCTGAGGGAGAAAGGAGGAACCCAATCAGATATCCTGAGTAAGGAGTTCTTGCCAAACTGACTTAGAAAAGTTCTTGGCTAAAACTGGATTTTACAAGGTCCACAGATGGACTGAGAAGAAAGTTTGGGAACCTGACTAAAGTTTGGCCAAGCAAAGAATCTGTCTCAAGGGGCCGAACTAGGCTTGTTTAGGCTGACCCATAACTTACTTTATATAACACATTTTATGATTTTCTTCCAGAATAGAAATTTTTGAATATTTCTAATATTATATGTTAGATTTTATATTTCACATAATGATGGCTGTAAATAGGATTATAGCACTTTTCTTTCTCATTCAGATTTAGGTCGATCTCGAGAACTACAATATGTATACGTGGATAACAACATAAACCTGAAAGGCTTGCCATCTTATCTGTACAATAAAGTCATCGGGTGCAGTGGGTAAGGCTGATTTCACATTTTGAACTAAAAAACAGATTAACTACTTTTGATACTTCCGTTCAATTTTGTCTTTGCCCTTAATATGCTAAACCAAGTATCCTCAGAAACTAAGGATAAATAGGCACTGAAAGCCCTCATCTAGGGCTTTCTCAAGATAACAGTTGCATCAAGTTTTCCTAAAAAAAGGCCACTACTCTGAGGACCGCCCCTGGAGCTATGCAGTGACAACAGGGGGAGCGGCTGTCTTCTGTGTTCTGTATAGATAAGCCCTAGAGATGGGTTCAGTGCCTATACAGGCTGATGAACTCCAAGCTGGAGGTGTATTCTGGAACCTTCTGTGAAGCAAAGATAATAGACTAGGTCTCTTTAGCTCAGGCAGTTTGGAGTATTGCATGCTGGGTTCAGTCAATAAGTTATTGTTTTCTAAAGAAAAATGAATCCATGTATACCTTTTTTGTTATGAAAATAAACACTTTAAGTTTCCTCCCACACCCCAGCTTTATTGAGGTAGAATTGACAAATAAAATTGTGACTATTTAAATTGTATACGTGATGGTTTGTTATACATACATTGCCATACGTACCATTATAAACTTTGTGGTGTCAGTCACAGAAAGTAGAGGAATCAGCATTAATTTAGAAGGTTTTCTTTCTCTGAAGCCCATTGCAATGACAATTTTACTGCAGTGACAGTCCTAGTATCTAGGATTTTACCAGTTGGAAATATTTAGAACTCAACATTTGAGATAGTCCCTCAAAATAAATCATGATTCTAGCAACCAAAACAGATATTTCAGTTAATGGGTTTTTATTTTCAGAGCAGCAATAATCTTTCCTTTTTAGTCAGGCTTTTAGAAAGATGGCTTCATCTTCTCCTTCTACGACACTGGCAGAGAACCACCCTAAAGTGTTTCCCTGAGTGGCCAGGGATTAAGATGGGGCCACTCAACTACCAGGACCCACGTGTGACTGACCTTCCTTTTCCCACTTAAGCAGCCAAGTGAACTCCCTCAGGGGCACCTAACCAGCATGTTTTACTCTCCCCTTCTATTCCCCATCATCCTGAATGATTTGGCCCATGCTGTGTTTAGTTCTGGCAAGAAATGGGATGACAGACAGTAAGTGTATACATAGAAGACAGCCGCTCCCCCGTTGGCATAGCATAGCTCCAAGGGCAGTCCTAGGAGTAGTGGCCTTCTTTTAGGAAAACTTAATGCCGTTGTTATCTTTGGAAGGCCCTAGATGAGTTCAGTGCCTGTGTAGGCTGGTGAACTCCAAGCTACGAGATATATTCTGGAACCTTCTGTGAAGGAAAGAGAATAGGTGTTTTTAGCTTAGTGATTTTTCTACAGTGGATTATGTCACAGCTGTGATACTATGTAGTCATTAATCCTAAATGAGTGCTTAAAGGATCATTAATACAGCCTAATTTTTCCAGGTGGTGAATAAAATGTCCACAATCACCATGGTATATAGAAAGATGCAAGCAAGCTCCAAAGCTGAAAGTACTTTTCCCCCACACCAGAACCTTCAGAGAGCACGCTGAAATGTGATCTGTGTCTCTGCCACAAATAGTAGCTTATTTAACCAATGTGGATACAAATCCAATTTAAGAAAAAATGCCTTATACTTTGTTGTTATATAGATATAGATATAGATATAGATGTTATTGACTACTAGAATGTTCTATTTGTGTTAAGTAGAGAGATATTTTGAAATCTTTGACTCGGTGTCTGGTAGCAGTGGTAGTGAATTTGATGAGAACACCAAATCTTTTTAGAAAAACAAAACAGTAGGGGAAAATACACAAATTATTAGGTAGTAGTCTACTTTTTTATTATTAACCTTTTGTTAGTAGTAGTAGAGAAATAAAATTATTAACAGGATAGTATCATACAACCAGTTTTCTAATATTAGAAGAATTGAGGAAATAAGCAGCCATACTTACAAATGGCCTGTAATCTAGAGGCATTTTTACTCTGTCGGTTTAACTCAAAACTCAGAATGCTTTCTTTATAGAAACAGCTCTGGCCCTTACATTCCTAAGCAAACTCATTAAAGAGTCATTTGACCTATTTTGCACCCAAAAAAACTGTATGCATATAATATTTCTATGGCAAAATGTGTTCAGAATTTTAATAGATGGTAACTACTGAAGCTTTGACAGCAGCATTAAGAATCTGCTTTCTTCTGCCTCTTCTATCTGTTGGATATGTGAAAAGGGACTTTCCGGTTCCAGTTCACACTGGTAGTGCTTAGTGCCTCAGCCTAAAGGAAAGGAGAGGGGAAGGGGTGTAGCACAAGGGTCTGGAGGAAATCTAGCAAACTGGTAGTGCTTAGTGCCTCAGCCTAAAGGAAAGGAGAGGGAAGGGGTCGTAGCACAAGGGTCTGGAGGAAATCTAGCAAACTGGTAGTGCTTAGTGCCTCAGCCTAAAGGAAAGGGGAGGGAAGGGGTCGTAGCACAAGGGTCTGGAGGAAATCTAGCAAACTGGTAGTGCTTAGTGCCTCAGCCTAAAGGAAAGGAGAGGGAAGGGGTCGTAGCACAAGGGTCTGGGAGGAAATCTAGCAAACTGGTAGTGCTTAGTGCCTCAGCCTAAAGGAAAGGAGAGGGAAGGGGTCGTAGCACAAGGGTCTGGAGGAAATCTAGCAAACTGGTAGTGCTTAGTGCCTCAGCCTAAAGGAAAGGAGAGGGAAGGGGTCGTAGCACAAGGGTCTGGAGGAAATCTAGCAAATGGTCATTGGTATATTTGAAGCCTAGAAAGTGCCCTTCTTGCTACAGAACAAGAATCTTGGTCCAGTTGTTTCTTCAGTGAACATGTGTTGAGCAACTACTCTGTTTGATCACTGTGTGAGATAATGGCTATACAGTGATGAGCTAAGCGACACAGTACCTGCCCTCATGGACCTTCTGATCTAGCCAGGGAGTCAAGCAAACCCTAAATAATTGAACAAAGTTGGTGCTAGTCCTCTTGAAGGAAGTGATTTGAGACCTGAAAGATCAACTCCTTTGATTCTTCACTGCTATCCTATGTTGCATCTGGCCCAGATGTAGGCCCAGCATGTAAGAACAGCTTCTTCTGTGCTGTACAAGCTCTGAAACAATTGCAGTACCCTTTTCAGATTGAGGGTCCAAGAATTAGAGCAACAACTGAGCAAAATGAACACAGCTTGTGGGACAATATGAGAAAAGTCTGAGATATGTATGTCAGATTCACATCTCAGAGGGAGAATAGAGAATGGGGTATAAAACTTATAAACAGGTATAAAAATAGTAAATAACAAATGTTGTAGTTTTAAGAAATCTCAGAGTCTCATAAAATTATCTTTGGTATTCACGGAAATGCAAACAAAGTTAACTTCTCCTTATTCTATGTTTATTTATTTGTCAAATAACTAGTGAACATTAGCAGACCAGCACAGTGCTAGAAATTGTGGGAAAAACATAGTTTAGATGTTTATCTTGATATGCAAAAATAACTATAATACAAATAATAAATACCCTAAGAGAGAGGTAGAGTGATGGGAATGTATAGCATAGAACTGTGTTTTATGACCTAGCTTCAAAGCCACACACCGTTGTTTCTGTTATATCCTGTTGATTACACAGGTCAACCCTATTCACAGTAGGAGGGGGACTACATGGGGAGAGTGGACCATTGGGGGCCCACGTGGAGACTGGCTGTCACAACTTCATGGCATCTATGCTATTTGCTAGCCTCATGGAAAAGAATGATCTTTATTTTTTCTGGGTTTTACTTACTACAGGAGTAAATGTCTCGAGTTCTTCTACATTATGGCCAGAAAGAGAGGTTCATCCTATGTTAGAATTTTAGAGAATGGTAATTGGCACATTTGCTATACAGGATGATTTTTTGCAGTTGTTTGATTATATAAGAAAGAAAGAAAAAAAAAAACCAAGCCACTGCTTTGCTTTTTCTTGTGTAAACAAGCAATTATAGCTGGATTTGTGTCTAAATTGGTTAAATATTATTCTAATGGTTTATTAATATAACCACTGAGGGTAATAGAGTTGTTTGTATAAGAAATGTATTCTGAGTTCTGGGTTAAACCAGTATACTAAAAGTAGTCCATTTTTATGTAGGGGCTGCCTGCCCCCAGTATGGGATACCCAAAACCATGGAGCAGGACCAAAGTGGCCTGGCTGCAGATGAAAGTACTGAAGTGTGATTGGAACTGTCATTTAAGAGACTGAGTATGTAGTTTGATGCCTATAAAGTTAATTGTTGTTAAAACAAAAATATTAATTACTTTTAAGTGTTAGTGGAATATAAGAGAACCCAGAGTCTCTATAATATAACTTTCGCAATATCCAGGAAACATTCCAAAATTACAAGACGTGAAGAATCGGGAAAATGTGACCCATTCTCCAGAAGAAAGGTGACCAGCAGAGACTCCAACTTGAGATGACCCAAATTGTTGAAATGACAGACAAGGATTTCAAAGCAGCTGTTATAATTATTCTCAATGAAGTAATGAATGAAAAGGCCAGAAAAGAGAGACTTTTAAAAAAAGGAAATCTAGAATTGCAAATACAGTGTTTGAAGTAAAAAATTAACTTGATGGACTTCATGGCAGAATGGTTGTAACAGAGGAAAAGTCACTGAACTTGGAGGTAGATCAGTAGAAATGATCCAATCTGAAGGACACATAGACAAGACATTGAAAACAAAAATGAACACAGCATTAGGGACCTGCCAGCCAATATAAAAGAGTTTTATGCATGTATAATTGGCATCCTAGAAGGAAAATAGGGAGAGAATGGGTAACATCAACAACAAACATGTTTGGAGAAATAATGTTTGAAAATTTCCCAAATTTGATGAGAAACAAATTTATATTTTCAAGAAGTGTCGCAAATCCTAAGCAATATAAATTCAAAGAAAACTATGCATAGGCAAAGCTGAAAAAAACAAAAGATAAAAAGAAAATTTCAAAAGCAACCAGAGAAATAATATTACATACAAAGGAGCAATTCAAAAAGATGGTTAATGTCTCATCAGAAACTTTGAAGTCCAGAAAACAGTACAGCTACACTTTGTAAGTGCTAAAGAAAAAAGTCAACTCAGAATTATATAAATACATTCTCAGAACAGAACTTAGCCTAAGTAGCTCTGCCAAGATGACAGACTCTGTCCAAGCCAAGGTTTATTCTTTCTAGGTGACATAGTTTCTTTCCATCTCCATATCCACTTCTCCCCTTTCCTTTTACTTTTGCTGAAGAAAAACTTTTTTGCTAAAAAGGAGAAGGGTAAATCTGTAGCAGTTCCCAAAAGAATGCACATGTAGATGACACAGCATACTCTCTGAAGGAGAAAAGGTCATTATATTATGACTATCAAAAGTCATACAGCTCTCACTCCTCCCTTATTATATATTAATGTCTGTCCTCACTGTAATAGGCCCAGTTCTGATCTTAAGTGTGTTCCTCACAAACGTATATGCTCATATGTACCAAATAAAATACACAATTTTTATGGAGGCACGGTCTGTAGTAGTTCCACACTACTACACAGCAATGAAAATGAATAAACTGCAGTACACACAGCAACATGGGTGAATTCCAAAAATACAATGTTAACGAAAGAAACCAGGCACAGCAACCTTCATGCTGTTCAAAAAGGCCAAACCAGGCTATAGTGTTAGAATTTGAAATAGTGGTTCCCTTTGGGGTATGGGTTTTGCTTAGCAGTGGGACCCAAGGTGGTCTTCTGAGGGTCTTGTTGTTGACCTTGGTGGTGATTAGTGTGTTCAGCTTGTGAAAATCACAGAGCAATTGTGATTTGTGTACTTTTCTATAGGATTATATTTTTAAATAATGTTTTAAATATTTTAAAGTTTACCTTAAAATATTGATAATTTATTACTTCAACATTATATTAAAGAAAAACAAACATGATTATATTGGTATGTTAAGAAACACTTTTAGTGAATTCTGTAGCCATATATAATAATTTTTTTTTTTTTTTGAGACAGAGTCTTGCTATGTCACCCAGGCTGGAGTGCAGTGGCGTAATCTCAGCTCCCTGCAACCTCTGACTCCCTGGTTCAAGCGATTCTCCTGCCTCAGCCTCCCAAGTAACTGGGATTACAGGCATGCACCACCATGCCCAACTAATTTTATGTATTTTTAATGGAGACAGGGTTTCATCATGTTGACCGGAATGGTCTCTATCTCCTGACCTCATGATCTGCCCACCTCAGTCCCTCAAAGTGCTGGGATTATAGGCGTGAGCCACTGTGCCCAGCCAATAATAATTTTTATGTTAAATTATGATATATTCAATCTACAGCCATTTAAAATCAGGAATAGGAGAGGAGCGAGGACCCATTGTCGCCCCTACCATCTGTCTAATGGAATAAGATGGAAAAAAAGGAAACAGACTTTATAAATACTGGGAAAAAAGAACTAGACAGATCTTTATAGGTGATACACTTGAATACCTAGAAGACTCAAGATATTCTACTAAAAAAAATTTTTTTCAGACACATAAAAGAATTTAGTAAGGTGACTAAATATAAGATAGCATACAAAGATCAACAGCTTTTCTTTATGCTTTCAATAATTAGGAATCAAAGTTAGGGGGAAAATGTCATTCATATTTGTACCACCCATTTAAATCTCCAGTAATAAATTTCACAAGAAAGGAACAGAATCTATATGGAGAAAATTGCAAAATGTGTATTAAAGGATAGGATATAAAGCACTAGCTAGATAGTACAGACATACCATGTTTGCAAATAAGGAAATTTATTATCAAATTACCTGTCTTAACATAGAAATGAATGTTAATTCTAATCCAGATCTCTGGAAGTCTTTAGAGAACTGTAGATAAAATAATTATAAAGTTCAAATTGAATCGTAACTGAGAATTGCAAGAAAAAAAATTGAACAAGAATGGTTAAGGCAGACTTATCAAATGATAGATTCTTCTATAAAGTATTATAATCAAAACACTGTAGAATTGACACAGTTAAATTAATACATCACTGAAACAGACTAAAGACTCCAGAAGCCAGTGCCAGGGTATATGGGAACTTAATATGATAGAGAGAACATTTCAGTTCAGAGGTAAATGATAGTGTTGCTTAATAATGCTACTAGTATTATTTTTCCATTTGGTAAAAGAAAAAAAAAAGTTGTGTCCTATTTTATATTATATAACCAAGTAAGACAAGTAGATAAAACATCTACATGTAAAGGCCAAGTGTGGTGGCTCACACCTGTAATGCCAGCAGTTTGGGAGGCTGAGGCAGGCTGATCACTTGAGGTCAGCAGTTCAAGACCAGCCTGGCCAACGTGGTGAAACCCCATCTCTACTAAAAATACAAAAATTAACCAGACGTGGTGGTAAGTACCTGTAATCCTAGATTTCTGGGAGGCTGAGGCAGGAGAATCACTTGAACCTAGGAGGCAGAGGTTGCAGTGAGCTGAGATTGCAGACTGTACTCCAGCTTGGGCGAGAAAGACTCCGTCTAAAAAAAAAAAACACTCCATGTAAAAATACAATAAACATACCAGAAGAAACTTTAGGATAATATATGCACAGTCTTCAAATTAGGGTAACCCTCTTGAGAAATTCAGAAAATGTAGATGCCATGAAGGAAGTAAGTGGATAGATTTCACATCAGAAAAGAATGGCTGCTGACAAAGGGAACCATATGCAAAGTTAGACAAAAACATTTTTGGTGATAAATATTTCAGTGCATATGACAAAGAATTGTTAACACCAATATGGAAGTTCCTACAAACTGATATATTTTAACTCGATAGAAAGTTAGGTAAAGGATGCAAATGGACAGTTTACAGAAGAAGAAATATAAATGGGCAGTAAACCTAACAAAAGGTGATCAAACTCACTGGTAACCAAGGAGACAGTTTCCATTAATCAGCCTAGCAAAAACTAAAATGACTGATAACATCCCATAATGATGATGGTGTGGGTAAATGGATACTTGGCTTATTGAGTATGCCAAGAATATTTTCCCCACAAGTTTATGGAAGGATCTAATAAAGTTATCTTCTGCCATTTAAAATCTATTTGCTTTGTGGGTTTAAGTTTTTCTATACAAAAATTATATTAAACCAAGATGTTGTTACTCAACAAAGTATTCTTTTTTTCTTTTGATTTTGTGAGTTTCAAAAAAAACACATACTTGGAGAGGGTAATAAAATGGGGAAAAGTGGAATTTACAAAGCAAATTGTGTAGAGCCTAAGAAGGAAAGTTCCTTTAAAGTTCGTCCTCGCTGGAAGTGACTGGGCCTCGGCAATGATTTAGCCGAGTTCCAACTGATGAGTTTAGATTTCTAGGCCAGGTTTTATGAAGGAACCCGGGATAGCATCTGTTCACTTTGAAAAGAATTCTGGCAATTCAGCAGTGTCATAAATTTTCAAATGTATATTTTGATTAACACATTTTATTGGCACCCGTATTCTTTTTTCTTATTGCTAATAATACTGTGAATGTGTGTCTTTCTGCAGCTGTGGTGCTCCCATTCAAGTTTCTGAGGTGAAGCTGCTTTCCTTTTCATCAGGGCCTCGAACCATTTTCCTCCCAGCCGAGGTGAAGGCCATAGGGACAGAGCATGATCACGTCCTCCCTCTGCAGGAATTGGCCATGAGAAGTCTGTATCATACCTACCACAGCTTTCTGAAAGGTACATGGGACTTCTGTTTTGTTTTGTTTTGTTTTGTTTTAATTTTTGTCTCATTTAGTGAACATTGTGCTTTGTGTACCTGTTTAGTCTTTCATCTTTAAAAAAAAAATTATTGTGGTAAAATAGAGATAACAGAAAAGTCACCATTTTATCCATCTTTAAATGTACAGTTCAGTGGCATTAAGTACATTCACATTGTTGTGCAACAGGATTTTCTAATAAGAAAAATAGTTTTGATATTTTATTAACACTGATCACTTTAGCACCCCCCCCACAGACAGAAAGAAGCATTCTTTAAAACGTAGTTGTCAGTTGCAAAGGACAGTGCTTTCAAGTTCAACTGTGTGGTTTCAAGGAAGGAACTTGGTGTTTGGGAATGTGTATTTGGTTGAAGTAAAGGCTGGCAGTAGGGGAAATTTGGAAAGATCTTGTCTTTCAAGTTGGATATGTCAGTAGAGCAGGTTTTTCCCTTGCTACCTCCTCGCATCTGAGCAATGTGTATACCTAAAGGAGAAGTACCGGGAGCTGTTGGCAGTATTGTCGCAGCATGCCAGCTAAAATTTGGAAAGGATTTGGCAGTGCACAGATTTGATAGGTATTGTGGGTGTATGTCTGAAATGCTTTAAGACAGCACTAGGCAATATTAATATGAAAAATACATTTCAAGTGTTTTTAAAACTGTGAAATGTTTCGTCTTTCTTAAAAAACAGTCCATACAAAAACATCTCACGTTAACCTTCCAGAAATGCCTACTGCAAAGTTAAGTTGGTTTTAAAAACTAAACAGAAAATTATAGTTGTTCACCAGTGAGTAAATTCCATTTTTCTAAGTGTTACTGATGAGTCTGGATGGATGTAAAAGGTAAAACGATGATTTTTATGTCCTTCCCAAAGATGAATTAATTTTTAGATTGCACCTCAGCATGACCATTTCTCTCTCTGTTGCATGTTCATCATCAGTAGAAACCCAGCGTAAATGTGTCCTCAAGATTGCCTAGGTCACTGGGATGTTTTGCTTTAAACAGTCTCTTTTGTGTAGCTCAGACTAAGCTGGGAAGGAAGCTCTCTATTTTTATTAATTACATCTTTTGGGAGTGAGACAAGGAAAAGCTTGGTTTCATTATTTTTCATTCTTTTTGATTCCTCCTTTTCATTCTCTTCAGTAAATATGATTTAGCCCTGGTGGATGATTGATACTGAATGCCTGATAGATTAGGGAGCAGCTTAATGAAAGTCAGTTTTAGTCTTCAGTTCAAGTATGTTTAAAATTCTCTGACCCTTATTAAAGTTTGCAAAATCCTCTTTGGGCAAATTATGCCTTTTGATCTTTGTTCTTAAAAAATATTTTCTCTCTCTCATTCCTTGCCTCTACCTCAGGACAGCTTCTGGTTGTTCTTAAAATGAGTGAATTTGTGTTTTCTTTTATTATCAAAAATATAAAAAAACTCCTTTCATTTCCAAATGATGTTAGATTTTTATTCAGTGCCTATAAATCAGATACAGAATTTTCAACATGAAGTGCTTTTAAGTAACTGAACTTATTTGGTAACAAAGAAAAATATTTTGAGAAGCCTGGTTTAAGGAAGTCTGATTTTTTACTCATTTGTGTGATTTTTCTCTTGTGTTCCAGATTTGAACTTTCTGTCTCCAATCTCATTACCCAGAAGTCTCCTGGAGCTGCTGCACTGCCCTCTGGGGCACTGTCATCGGTGTAGTGAGCCTATGTTTACCATCGTCTACCCGAAGCTCTTTCCCTTGAGAGAGACGCCAATGGCAGGGCTGCATCAGGGGTAATCATGCCTAAGTGGGCACCAGGGTTTACACCCAGGCAAGGGGTGCTGGGCAGGGAGGGGAGAGGCTGTGCATGAAGGCATTAAGTCAGCAGTTTTAAAGGGGCATAACATGGTTCTGAGAAACAGCTAAATGAAACGATGCACACTTTCAACATCACAGGAAAACTGGACTTGCCTTTATTAGTTAATTTTTTGGTCATATGCTAGACAGTTTTATTGTATATATTACTTAGAGGAGCTTATTCTTTGTGAGAATGTTTTCCTGCTCTTTCCCTATTCACAGTAGCCTTTAGGCAATAAGGGATGCAAAGGAAAAAAATGTGTTGTATAATGGGATGAGCCCAGCTCTTTTATTTAGTTGGTGTTGCTAACTGAAAATGTATGGCTGAGTTGTGTGTGTGTGTGTGTGCGCGCGCGCATAATGCACACACACGTTTCTGTTTTGAATTTCTACCCCTTCCAAGTGGCATTCTCATGACACTCTTTATTTCTTTAGCACATTTGCCTTGAATTTGCTAAGAATGTTCACTAAGCAAAACCCCAATACTGCTACTTTAAAAAAAGAATAGCAGTTAAAGATAGGTCATCAAATGAAAAATCCCCCATTTGCACAACCTTAGTTTATGGGCTTCCTAAATTTAGGAAACTAAATTTAAACTTTTTCTAAGATTGAATTTTTTGTAAGTTAAGAAAAAGTACTGTAGTACCTCATTTATCACCATCAAATATATTTCAGATGAGTAAATTTTCCAGGTAACTGAAGCCATTATCCCTCTTCAGTGCCAAAAAGCATTTCACTTGTAATCATGTTAATAGAAACCTTTCCAAGATTTTCTTTCTTTCCTTCGTTTCTTAATCCGTGCAAGCTAGGCAGTATGGGGCAGTGTTCAGAGCATGGACTTTGCACCCGACAAGCCTGGCTCTTCTGTTGTGAGAACGTCGGTGGGTTATGGGACTTCTCAAAATGGGGATACAACAGCCTGCGTGATAGGGCCATGTGAGGCTTGGCAGATGAGAAGGGCACACGCCTGGCACTTAAGAGATATTCAACAAATGGTAGTTCCCATTTCCATAGTTCTACCGTCTCTGTCCCAAAACTGTGTTTATCTTTTTCTTGCTCTGGATAATCCCGTTTTGCTGTATGTCAGTTCCTATTTCAGTCTTCTTTGTTTTTAATGTTTCCTGCTTACAGGAGCCCTGCTCCAAATCTTTCTAATTTGATACTTCTAAAGTGATCAGATAACCAGATTTGGTGGAATTGCATTTAAATTAGAATAAAAAGCACTGAATTGGGGTCCAGGTGTATTACTACATGAATGAAATTAACAAATAGACACATTTATAAGAAGCATATAGTGGTCAAATGGACAGGCCCTGATTCTAACTCCACAAGGCAACCTCAGGCAACTTACCCTCCCTGAGCTTAGTCTTTTTGTCAATGGAATGGGAGTAATAATAATATCTGTTTAATAAGGTTATTGTGAGAATTAAATATGATCATCCCTGCAAAGAGCCCAGGATGGTATCTGGCATGTAATAAATACTAAGCAAATGTTAACTATTATTATCTATTTTTGTAGCTCAGAGGCTTTTTCTTATTTTTGTTGTGTTTTTAGCAAATGATGTTTATATTAGCAAGATATCACAGGAAAATCTTAACAATGCATAAGGGTTTTAACTGTAGTTTAATGAATTAGTTATTATACAATTTCCTGTAGAAGACATTCCCTTACTGAAAATATGACAACATAAACAAAATGATATGGTCAGGATGCTCAGTAGCCAATCAAAGTCTGAATACCTGTTTTTAAAATTAAACTTTATCATGGCAGTTAATTTATGAAAATAAAGTAGATCCTTCAAATGAAATCACTTTTATATTATCTTTATATGAAATTTGGGGGAATTTAGTCAGTACTCGCATTTTCCATTTACTGTTTAATTTCCCTGCTACATCTTAGAAATATAGTGTGACTAATCTTCTTTTGTTTCAGAACATAAATATAATAGTATTAATAGTATTAACTAATAGTGTTAATTTCATAAAATGAGTATATCAAATACATAGGACTAAGGGAATGTCCCTTTCTTGCATAAATAGCAGAGATGAAATGCCAAGATATGAACATGACTTTCTGTGGTAAGTTAATGCTAGGGTCTGAAATTGAGAGTTTGTGGCTTTCATTTGGTCCACCAGGCTGTGCTCCTTCCCATGTTGCCATGGAGATTGTATTAAAAGCATTGGCTTCAGTTTCTACCATAGTCTTTAACGTACTTTCTTTTTGTAACTGAAAACCAAATACTTGAATCTCCAGTAGCTTGTTGCTGAAAATATTTTTTAATATCATAAACTCTAAAAGATTTTTCTAAGTTTTCTAATATATTCAATTGTTTGCATTGCTTGTCATAAAATAATACATCAGCCGGTATCTAAATTAATGTGAACATCTGGCATTATTTCAAAAAAGGAGCATGTTGAATAATCTTCTAAAATACCAAAGTCAATGGAAGTGTTAGTTTCAACCTAAATTTAATATTGAGTGAAGTAAAAAGAAATGACAGTATTTTGCATAAACAATACCAAACTTTCAAATATATATAGCAAAGAATAGCAGCTAGTACATTTATGACATTTGATTCTGTAGGCATAGCAATTTTTTGTTTTTAAAACTTACCGTTCATTAAAATGAAGAACTTCAACATAGAAGATTATTTCTTAGTAAAATAACATGTATCTCTTTTTCCAAGCATGTATGGATCTCACAAGTTCTGTATTTCCCAGCAGGCAACCAGGCTACCCAAAGTTTTTCAGGGGCATTGGATTAGTTTGCTAGGGATGCTGCAACAAAGTACCACAAACTGGGTGGCTTAAACAACAGAAATTTCTTGTATCTCAGTTTTGGAGGCTGGAAGTCCAAGATGAAGGTGTCAGCAGGGTTGGTTCCTTCTGAGGCTGTGAAGGAGGGATTTGTTCCAGGCCTCCATGGCTTGTAGATGGCCATCTTCTCCCTTCGTCTCTTCACATCATCTTCCCTTTATGAATGTCTGTCTCTGTGTGCAAGTTTTCTCTTTTTATAAGGATACCATTCATACTGGATTAGGGCCTACCCTAATGACCTCATCTTACCTATGTGCAAGGACATTGTTCCCAAATAAGGTCTCTGTATTAGTCATCTCAGGCTGCCAAACAAAATGACAGGGTGGCTTAAAGAGCAGAAATTATTTTCCCATAGTTCTGGAGGAAAGTCTGAAATCACGGGGTCAGCATGTTTGGGTTCTGGTGAGGGCTCTCTTCCTAGCTTGCAGGCAGTCAACTTCTCATCATGTCTTTACATGGCAGAGAGTGTCTCTCTTTATAAGGGCACAAATCCTATCATGAGAGTCCCACCTCATGACCTCATTTAGACCAATTATCTCCCAAAGACCTCCTCTCCAAATGCCCTCACATTGTGGGGTTGGGCTTCAACATAAATTTAGGAAGGAAATAGTCCAGTCCCTAATAGTCACATTATGAGGTTCTAGGGGTAGGACTACAACATAGGAATTCTGGGGGCTTTACAGTTCAACCCATAATAGTTTGCCCTCTAGTCCCACTGAGATAAGAAAAAAGTGTTTTCTTTTGCTCTTGTCCAGTCACTCAATACTGAATGCCTCACATCTTGTCACCAAAATTTGTGGGAAATTCTCCCCACCAGCAACCAATCGGTTCTCCAGTAGATACTAGCTGGGTGTCCTGTAAGTCCGTCCATTTGTGACACTATCTTACTAGAGATAGGATTACATCCCACAGGTTAAGGGCTCAGTCCCACAAGACTGCCTCCACTTCAGATGCCAGTTGCAAACTGTAGACTGTCACCTGTACTTCTGACCAACCAGCTATATAAAATCAGGGCTGCCAATACCTCCTTCTTGTGTTCAATTTAATTGTTAGAGTGGCTCACAGAACTCATGGAAACACTTAACTGTTTTATCTGTTTTATTCTGCTATGACAGAGTACTTGAGATCGAGTAATTTATAAAGAAAAGAGGTTTATTTGGCTCATGCTTCTGGAGCCTGGGAAGTCCAAGATCAAGTGGCCACGTCTGGTGAGTGCCATCTTGCTGCATCATGACATGTCAGAAGGGCAGCGAGTACAACAGACAAAATCAGACCAAACTCATCCTTTTCTTCAGGAACCCCCTCCCATGATAACTAACCCACTCCTGTGATAACAACACTCATGAGGACAGAGCTCTACTGGCCTAATCACCTCTTACAGGCTTCACCTTCCAGGACTGTCACATTGGCAATTAAATGTCAACATAAGCTTTGGAGGGGACATTCAAACCATAGCACTTGGGTTTACTGGTTTATTATAAAAGATACAGATGAATAGCCAGATAGAAGAGATACAGAGGGCAAGGCATGTGGGAATAAATATGGAGCTTCCATGCCTTCTCTGGGCATGCAGTCTTCCAGCTATCCCAAAGTTCTCCACACCCAGTCCTTTGAGCTTTTATGGAGGCTTCATTACATAGGCATGATTAATTAAGCCATTGACTATTGGTGATTGGCACAACTTTCAGCCCCTCTTCCCTTCCCAGAGATCAAGGATGGGGCTAAAAGTCCCAAACCTCTAATCATGTCTTGGTCTTTCTAACGACTGGCACAGACATCCTGAAGCTACCCAGGGATTCCCCAGCTACCAGTTGTTTCATTAGCATATGACAGATACTCTAATCACTCAAGAGATTCCAGAGTTTTAGGAGCCATATGTCAGGAAACAGGGTCTAAGACTAAATATTTCACAATACCATATCCCCCCAAAATTCATGTCCTCACATGCACAATAAATTCACCCTAATAGACTTAGGACATCCAGAAAGTCCTAAATCTATTTCAGCATCAGCCTTTAAGTTCAAAATCTCATCTTAAATATCTAAATTAGGTATGGCTAAAACTCAGGATATAATTCATCCTGGGACAAAACTCCTAACTATGAACCTATGAAACCAAATAGCAATTTTTCTGCCTCTAGCATGTAATGGTGGGACAGGAATAGGACACACATTCCCATTCCACAAGGGAGAACGTTGAGAAGGGGGAAAAAAGGAGTCACAGGTCTCAAGTCTAAAATCTAGAAGGTCAAATTCCATTAGATTTTAAGGCTTAAGAATAATACTCTTTGGCTCCACACTTTGTTCTCTGGGCCCAGTGGGATGGCAGTCACACTCCCTTAGTCCTGGATGAACCAAAGAGGTTGCCCTGCCCCTGGAATTGAAAAGGTTGCCCTACCCTTGGGCTCTTTCTTCCCTTATAAGGATAACGTATGTTTGCATCTAGGTAGACCTTTTGGTCATCCTGCCTAGAATCCCAGGAGTCTGACAGCCTTTCTTCATCTCATCCCATCTCTCTCCTGTTCAGTACAAGCTAGCAGTATTTTTGCTGAAATAGTTGATGATCCACAAGTCACATGCCTAATCTGTTTGCAAACCATTGTCCAGCCACACCCTTGGTGTTCTTTCCAAAGCATGTTTTCTCATGTTTTATAATACGAATAGGGTGAGAATTTTCCAAATCTTCAAGTTCTGGTTCCTTGTTGTTTAATAATGTGCTCAATTTCTCTCTCTCCTCTTTTATTTTACTGACATCTATAAGCAGCAAGAAGAAACCAAGCTGTGCCTTCAACACTTTGCTTAGAAATCTCCTCAGCCAAATATCCAAGTTATCACTTACAAATTCTGCTTTCCATCCAACAGAACACAATTCGCTCAAGTCCTTTGCTAGTTTATAACAAAGATCACCTTTCTTCCAGTTTTCAATAACACATTCCTCATTTGCAGTCTGAGACTTCACCAGAAGCATCTTTCACATTTGTATTTCTGGCAACATTCTGTTCTGACAATGTGTGTATTTTCTAAAACAATAGAAATTTTCTCTATAGCTCCTTCCTCCCTTTCCTTTGTGAGCCCCCACCAGATTCTTCTTTATTTCTCCCAATTATCTCTTTTTTTGTCACACACCTCAAAACTCTTCCATCCTCTATTCATTAACTCATGTCAAAGCCACTTCCACATTTTTAGGTATTTGTCACAGCAGCATCCCACCTCCTGATAGCAAAATCTCTCACATTGAAAGAGAGAGAATGATTGATTTTAAGGAATTGGCTCACACAGTTGTGAGGGCTGGCAAGTTCAGAACTGTGGGGCAGACTTATAGGCTGGAAGTTCAGTTAAGAGTTGAAGTTGCAGTGTTCAGTCTGAATTCTGCAGGGCACCAGGCTGGAAACTTAGGCAAGGATTCTTTATTGTAGTCTTAAGGAGAATACCTTCTACTTTTTTGCTCTTAAGGCCTTTAACTAATTGGATGAGGCCCACCCATACTGTGGAGGGTAATCTGCTCAACTCAGAGTCCACTGATTTAAATGTTAATCATATCTTTAAAAAATACCTTCACAGCAACAGCTAGACTAGTATTAGACCAAACAAATGGGCTCCAGAGCCTAACCAAGTTGACACATAAAATTAACTATCATAGTTAAAAGGTCTTACTTTAATCACCAGGGTATTTTGAGACAAGAACTATAGGTAGCCCAGTATCCCAATGGTTCTTCCCATATTTCTGGGTTAAGCTTTAGCCATAACAGGTAGTACAGAGTGTGTTCAGGCTTTATTGCTGTGTTATCTATGCTTTTGTGTAATAAGCCATGGGATGCAATGGAAGAACCAATAGTCCTTGGGATAAAGAGATCATTTGGGAGTTGAGCTATATTACTTTTCTTAGTACTCTAAGATGGGTATTTATCTTAATCATACAAATCATATGAACTTCCGTATGGTCTAACCTAATATTCCTTTTACAGGGGAAACAGGTACAGGAAGATTACAAACTGGGCCAAGGTGTCATACCAGAGCTGGGATTTGAACCCCAACAGTCTGGCTCCAAATCTGTGTTTTAGCCACTGTGCTGTTTAATTAGCTAAGTGGACAAGCACATTAGCATGGGGAAATCTTGAAATAAATGAACTCATAAATAATGAGTTTAAACATACTTTCAACTCAAAAACTCATAAACACAAAATTAAATATTCTTTAACATGGTGAACAAGATACTTTTGAATATGTGTATGTATATACACACACACACACATGTGATTTGGGTGTTTGCACTAAAGAGTCCACAAGGGTGGAGCTCCAGCCCTTTACTCTGAGTATCTTGGGAGGGGGGAATGCGGAGTTTTGAAGTAGTCAGGTGGGGAAGGGAACTTTCATTTTCAACTCTATATACTTGGGACATAATTTTACAAATCTATGACTGTTCGAAAAAAATTCTACCTAGAGGTATTTGAAAAAGCCCTTTGCCTAAACTGTATACACATAAGAAAAGGAAAGGTTGTTATGGCAGTTTTTTTTGTTCAATTAAAAATGTTAAGCAAGTTGCATAAAACATTACATAGTGTGATCCAGTCTTTGTCAAGCAATTATAGGTGTGAATATATGTGTATATCTGTATGCACACATATAGTAAAAACATGCACATACACACAGATTGAAACAATTGTATATATATATAGAGAGAGAAAAAGTCTTGAAGGACTTATATACCAAAGTAACAGTGGTTTCCTTTGAGTAGTGTTGAATTTTTGTAACAAACTGGTTTTGCTTTAGAAATTAAAAATATTTTTAATTATTAAAACACTACTATGCCAGGTGCTTGTAATCCCAGCTACTGGGAGGCTGAGGCAGGAGAATTGCTTGAACCCAGGAGGCAGAGGTTGCAGTGAGCTGAGATCATGCCACTGCACTCCAGCCTGGGCGACAGAGCAAGACTCCATCTCAAAAACAAAAACAAAACATTAGTATACCAATGGCTTCTTTTAAAAAAGGTTTTGAAGTTACTTCCAAATGGCTCAGAAGACTCGTCCTCTTGCTTATTAATTTATCCACTCAGTCAGCAAACACACTTTGAGCATCTGCTGCCAGCCAGGCACTGTGGTAGGTGAGGATGCCGTGGGTGAGTTGGGCCACTTGCAAGCTCAGATTTGCATAACTTGGTTCTTTCTGGAATTCTTGGTCTTCTCGGCCAGAGTGATTCTATGAGAGTGCCAGATGTCTGAGTGATTAGTGTGCCCTGAGATAGAGACCTGTTTGTTAGAGGGCCTGCAAAGCTGACTTGGTCTTGCAGTTTCCCTTTGTCTTTCAGAACGACTGATACTCCCTTCTCCCACTCACTACTAGTTTATTTTTAAAAGAAGCTCTTTTATATAATTCTTATCTGGTTTCATCACTTATGAAATGTTTCACATTTCCTTTACCCTTGCTTCTTGTGGCTATTGCTTCTTTGAAGCCAAGTAATATCAGTCACACCAACATTATCTGCATACTCATTTTGGAGATTTTTTCCTTTTGGCAGAAACCTATTCATTGGCACCCTCTTAAGGTGGCTTATGAAATTTCCCGTAAGTGAAATAGTCTTCAAAAATTTAAGTAAAAAGTTCTTAACTGTTTCTTCCTCCTTATAACATTCAAGAATTTTTTGTTGACCATCTGTCATGGGCTATGCTCTGCAGTAGGTACTGAAAATTCTGCTTTGACCCCACCACTCAATTCTTTTCTCACATGTATATCTCATTCCTAATGTCTAGGGCAAGGGACAAATCAAGAAAGAAGTCTGCTTGACATTTCTGTTTCTGCACACAGAATCTTCCCATGAAGGACAGTCGCTACTGACATAAATGCAACAAGCAGATACAATATGTTATTAGATCATTCTTAATATGTACACAAGCTCAGGATTTTAACTTTGTCTTATAAATATTATTTTTTCTTTTGGCTTGACTTTCTGTATGAGTCAAATATATGCTTTGTGTTTTTAATCAGGAAACATATTTGCAGAAAAAAATCCACATTTCTTATGATTTTCGTGGCTCCAGTATGTGCCAACAGCATTGTGATTTGTTCTTTTAAGGAATAGTGGTATTTCTGTATTTTAAAACCAAGCTGAAATGCTCTTTCTTCTGCCTTGACTGTACATATGCTCAGAGATTCTAAACTAACAAATGCCATGTCTGACGTTCTTTGTAGAATTTATCAGTGTCATGATAAATTCTAACTGTAGAAGCTTTTTTAACTGTAGAGCTTACTGCTTAGCTCAAAGTGTCTTCCCAGACCTCTGATGTCTCTGGTGCCACAGTTCTGATTTTAAAGGACTTAACCTACATGAATCCATTCTTAAGGCAGCAGATTTGTTGGTGTACTTGTAATAACTCAGATTATTAATACAACAAGCAGATACAATATGTTATAAGATCAGTCTTCCAAAAGCAAGTAAGTACACAGGCTTGGGATTTATTTGTAGCACAAATATGACACCTCCGAGGTTACTCACTCCCATGAGCTTCATAAGGAGTTGATGATGATCCAAAGGAGACTCACCTTTAATAAGTATAAATCCCATGTCTTCATGGAATTGGATGCTTTTGCTTGTTCTTATGCTGCTATGAAGAAATACCCAAGACTGGGTAATTTATAAAGGAAAGAGGTTTAATTGACTCACAGTTCCACATGGCTGAGGAGGCTCAGGAAACTTACAATCATGACTGAGGGGAAGCAAACACATTCTTCACATGGCAGCAGGAGAGAGAAGTGCTGAGCAGAGAGGGAAAAACCCCTCATAAAACCATCATATCTTACTAGAACTCACTATCATACAAACAGCAGCATGGGGGTAAATGCCCCCCATGATTCAATTACCTCCCACGAGGTCCTTCCTATGACACATGGGGATTATGGGAATTACAACTGAAGATGAGTTTTGAGTGAGGACATACGTAAACCATATCAGGAGCTTTATTTTTGAAAACTAAAGGCTGTGGTATTAAATGTATCCCTTGTATTAATGATTTGCATTTAACATAATTATCTTTTGATCCCTGTGTTTTGCGTTTTGTCTAGCTATCCCCCCAAAATGCACTTGATAGTTAAATATTATTTTGTGTCTGTGGTTCTTTTCAATTATGATTTATACAAATGTATACATTCTGGTGTAGCATAAAAATTATCGGAACTAGGGTTCCAACCAACTTTTTTTTTTAATTTTAAAATTTTTTTCATTTTTAATTTTTGTGGGTACATAGTAGGTCTGTATATTTATGGAGTACCTGAGATGTTTGATACAAGCATGCAATCCATGAAAATCACATTCCCCTCAAGCATTTATTCTTTGTGTTACTAACAATGCAATTATACAATTTTAGTTCCTTTAAAATGCACAGTTAAGTTATTGACTATAGTCACCCTGTTGTACTGTCAAATACTAGGTCTCAGTCATTCTTTCTGATTATTTTTTGTACCTATTAACCATCCCCACCTCCCCCTCAACCAACTTTAATTTTTAAAAATTAGAAGTAATGCAAAATTATAACTTAAAATTTACGTAATTTCCTGAGTTAAGAAAAAAAAATTCAAAAGTGATGCTTGCCTTTTCACTTTCTTGATGTCATTTGAAAACCAGTCTTCTGTTTTGATCAAGTTAAATTAATTCATTTCAATTTTATAATAGTGCTTTTTGTGTTCTAAGAAATCTTTACCTACCCGCAAGGTCATGAAGCCTATGTAATTATATATTAATATACTATAATGCTCTGTTCCATTCACTTGATGTGTGTCTATCTCTTAGTCAATACCAAACTGTCTTAATTGCTATAGATTATGCTAGGCCTTAATATCAGGTTGAGTGACACTTCCACTTCACTTTTCCCTTTCAGGATTGTTTTAACTATTCTAGGCCCTACACTTCTCCACTGAATTTTAGAACAAATTTATCTTTTTTTAATCCAAAAAGCCATGTTGAGATTTTCATAAGGATTGCATTTAGGCCAGGCATGGTGGCTCATGCCTGTAATCCCAGCACTTCAGGAGGCCGAGATGGGTGGATCACCTGAGGTCAGGAGTTTGAGACCAGCCTGGCCAATGTGGTGAAACCCCAACTCGACTAAAAAAAAAAAAACAAAAAACAAAATTAGCCAGGCATGGTGGTGGGCACCTGTAGTTTCAGCTACTCGGGAGGCTGAGACAGGAGAATTGCTTGAACCTGGGAGGCAGAGGTTACAGTGAGCCAAGATTGTGCCATTGCACTCCAGCCTAGGTAACAAGAGCAAATCAAAAAACCCCAAAAATGTTTTCTTAAGTTTACACTAAAATATTTCACTTTTTTTGGTACTTATAAATGATAGTGTGTTTTAAAATTTCAATTTCCATATGTTCATTGTTAGCATATGGAAGTGTTATTGATTTTCATATTTTTTATATATGTTGCAGCCTTGCTCAACTGGCTTATTAGTTCTAAGGGTATTTTTTGTAGATACCTTGGGATTTTCTGCATAGAAAATCATGTCATGCTGTCTACTAAGGCATAGTTTTATTTCTTCCCTTCCAATCTGTATGCCTATTTCTTTTTCTTGCCTTATTGCAATGGTTAGAACTTTGAGTACTCTGCTAAGGTTGTGAAAATAGACATTCTTGCCTTGTTCCCAATCTTATCGGGGAAAACACTCAGTCTTTCACTGTTAAGTATAATGTGTTAACTGTAATAACCTAATATACATAATGTGTTAAGTATAATATATAATGTTAAATATAATATGTTAAATATAATATGTTAAACCTACTGTTAATTAGGGTTTTTTTGGTATGTTCTCTTTATTACATTAAGATTTCCTCTGTACCTTGCTAGAGTTTTAATCATGAAAAGTGTTCGCTTTTATATGATCATATGGTTTTTCTTTTGCCTGTTGATATGGTGGGTGTTACTCATTATCAAATATTGAACTAGCCTCACATGCCTGGAATAACTCCCACTTGATCATGATGTGTAATTCTTTTTGTACATTTCTTTAATTTGTTAATACTTTGTTAGATTTTAAAATCTTTGTTCATGAAAGTTATTGGTCTGGTAATTTTCTTTTTGTATTGTGCTGGTCTGGTTCTGGAGTCAGGACAATACCAGCCTCATGAAATGAGTTAGGAAGTGTTCTTCTGTTTTTTTTCTGAAGAAATTGGGTAAAATTTTCACAAATTTCTTTTTTTTAACTCTGTTAGAATTCTCCAGTGAAACCATCTGGGCAGGGAAATTTGTTTTCTTTTTTAAGTTATAAACTCAGTTTATTTAATTGTTGTAGGACTATTCAGGTTGTCTTCTTTATCTCAGTTGAGTTTTGGGTAGTTTGTGGTTTTCTAGACATTGGTGTGTTTGTTCTAAGTTGTCAGATTTATTAGTATAAAATTGTTCCTGGTATTCCTATACACCTTTTTAATGGCTGTAGGATCTGTGATATCACCTGTTTCATTTCTAATATTAATTTGTGCGTTTTCTTAATCTTTGTCAGTGTTGCTCAAGATTTATCAGTTTTATTGTTATTCATAATCCTGGTGATTAATTTCATTGATTTCTTCTCTTTATTTTTTGCTATTCTTCTGCTTACTTTGGGTTTATTTTGTTCTTTAAGTTTTTAAAGCTCAGAGGAAATTATAGCACTAAGTACTTACATTAGAAAGAGGAAAAGTCTCACATCAACAATCTTAAGCTTCTTTGTAATATAAGCATTTAGTGCTGTAAACTTCCCTCAGCACTGCTGTCTCTAGCTACGTACCAAAATTTATTTTTCTATTGTATTTTTGTCTTCATTCAGTTTGTGTATGTTTTAGTTCTTTTGAGATTTCCTTTTTGACCTATGGAAGTGTGATCATTTGACCCATGGGTCAAAGAATTGTGATGTTTAATTTCTATATGTTTAAAGATTTCCCTCTTTTTTGTTATTGATTTCTAGTTTGATTCTATGATAGTGAACATACTCTATGATTTTTACTTGCTTTAAACTTAAATTGTTCTT
The DNA here is from genome assembly GCA_036589455.1 of Ateles fusciceps. Taxonomy (NCBI): domain Eukaryota; kingdom Metazoa; phylum Chordata; class Mammalia; order Primates; family Atelidae; genus Ateles; species Ateles fusciceps. Next base: position 10,123,893 of record JAZHEH010001736.1, read on the forward strand.
CATTCTGTAGTTTCCTGGTAGAAATGTGAGTTATTGATTTTAGATCTTTTCTACTATGTGTGTTTAGCATAAGTTTCCCTTTAATTACTGCTTTGGCTACAGCCTATTACTCTTTGATGACTTGTATTTCATTTTCATTTAGTTGAAAATTTTATTTCTTCAGATTTCTTCTTTCACCTAGACATTTAAAATTGCTTAATTTCTAAATATTCAGGAATTTTCCAGCTATCTTTTATTGATTTCTAGTTTAATTCCATTGTTGCTTGAGAACATTATTTATATGATGTCATTTAAGTTTTTTAAGGTGTGGTTTTATGCCCTGATTTTGTAAAATTCTCCTTTAAAGTGTTCCTACCAGTTTATGGCTCTAGCAGCTCTGTCCAGGTGGGCAGACCTCAGCTGTGACTTGGTGTATAGTTCATGGGCATTTGAAAAAAACAAACAAATGTATATTTTGCCACTATTGGATAGTGTTCTATGTCAGATTTTTAATTTATTGTGTTGTTCGGTTTTTCTATACCTGTACTGATTTTCTGTCTAGTAATTCTATCAGTTGCTGAGAGTAAGGTATTGAAATCCCCAGTTCTATTTATGGATGTATCTATTTCTCCTTTCATCTCTATTATTTCTTAACAGCTTTATTGAGATAATTCATGTATCATATAATTTCACCCATTTAAAATATACAATTCACTTTCTTTTTCAGTGAGATGTACAACCATCAGCCCAATCCATTTCAGAACATTTTCTCATCATGACAGAAACCGTGATCATTTAGCTGTTGCCCCTGTCCCTCTATCCCCATCATACGTAGCCCTAGGCAACTGCTTATCTACTTTCTGTCTCTGTAGATTTTCCTGTCCCAGGCCTTTGGCTTGGAGTCAGTTCTGTCTGTGCCTGTTACTGGTTCTGGATTGGAGGCTTCTACAGCATTCTGTTTAAGATATAGAGGGCAGTAAGGTACCCAGGGAACTGGCCAGCACTGCACTGTTCCTCAAGTCCCAGAGTCCCTAGGCTGTCTGCCTTCATTCTCCCTTTCAGAGCTTGCTTGTGCTTATTTGCTGTGTTTTGTCCAGTGTTTCAGGTGTAGGGGAAAAACCTGGGAAGAATGGGGCCTACCCCATCTTGGCAGAGCCAGAAGTTCCCACTGAAATATACTTTCCCCCCAAATCCAGAGGGATCCACCAAGTGTGTATTTGTTTCTCTCTAGTGGGCAGTTCTGGATACAACTCTTCTTTTCCATTTGAAATGGCACTGATGTAGCAGGCATGTGAACTCTTGTAGGATTTCTCTCACTTCTCATAATCATGTATCTATTAAGACATCAAGGGTGCGTGCTACTTCCAGTTTGTATTCTGCTTGCAAGTACATTTAGCCTTAGGGAAGAAAAACACTTGTTGGACCTCTTGGAGATTTTCAGGAGGTGGCTGAGCAGGATACGCCACCTTGGGTCCTCTCCGCAATCTCATTTCTCCTCCCTCTAGAGTCTGCAAGGGGAGTCTAGCATAGCTGTCTCATCAGCTGTTGGCCTCCACTCAGTGCTTCTGTTAACCATTCCTGGGTGCCTAACGTATTACATTCTGAAGTCTAGGTGAAGTACTCCTGTTGGCCTGATCCAATCTTATATGCATTCTTGCTGGCTAATGTACTTAGAATCCATTTCCGTGTGTGCCCTCCAGGTTCCTGCTAATATAATTTGACAAGATCCTGCAACTCCATGAGCATGTACATGATTTCCTCCAAGAGGAGACCTTGCAGTGATCTCTAGATCATGCTAGCATTTTACTCTTTTTTGGCCCTATAGGCAGTGAGTATTGATGGTTGTGGGTCTTAAAAAGTTTTTAGATGACCACCCCAGATGAAGCCATTGAAACATTTTTACCCAAGGGAATGCTAGTTTTCTTAGAAGGTAGAAAAGGGCTGTTTCTGATATGAAGAAATGTTAGAGAGCCAAGGTTCTCAGATTCATGCCTGTTTAGAGGCTTCCATATCATCAAGTCTCAAGTTCCCACTCTTTCCCAAGAGCACCTTTACCTTAGCTGAAGGGACATGACATAAATATATCTTGATCTGGCATGTGATCCTGAAACCTCTACATTTAGCCTCAGTCATGTCCCTTGCCGCTTCATAAAATAAGGATTCCTTTAAGGCCACCATAAAAACTTTCTGATTTTCTGCCCATGCCTTGAGTTGAGCTCTCAAGGCACTAAGCTAATCATTTTCTTTTTGGAATCTCTTCAGCACAGTCAAATGAAGCCATCTCACCCCACCATGATGCCATAGCAATCAAGTGCCACAGCCATTTGCTCTCCCAATGGCTTGCCCTCCTGTTACTTTCTATTTCAGTGATATTTGAGTAACCGTGATGCCACCACATGCTACAGATTAGCAGGTTCCCACTTCTCCCTAGTAAGAAAGAAAGCCATTCATGTACTCACCAGCCCAACCTCCAAATCTCACTTGGATGAACTGCTTCATTGGGCCACTTCTCATAACACATACTGTATTCATCAGGGCAGGAAACAAAATGCACATTCGGCTGAGACTTTAAAGAGAAATTAACGAAGAGGGACAATCAGCTGAAGTTTGGGCAGGGTGCAGAGCACCCAGAAGGATAATGAGACAGCCAGGGACTCACAGCAGGAGGAAGCCCTTACCATGCTTAGTCCTTGGGCCTGAAGGGCAAATGGAGCTCTGGAGCCTGGTGAGAACCAGAGGTGGCAAAGGAGGTCTGCCCGATAGGAGCTCCAGCTGCAGAGGAAGAGAGGGAGTGGGGTGGAATACTCAACCTTCCCTCTTCCTGCCCCTCAGCCTCCTGCTGGTGCCTCCCACTGGCCTAACCAGAAGCTGAAGATGAGGCAGCTTTGCTGGTAAAGTCTACAGAGGTCCCCTTCCTGGGCCACGGAGAATGGCAGACTGGGTTGAGGGTGAGGAAATGGAAAACAATCAGCACAGGGGGTCTTGTGGAAATAATAGGAGACTCTTCTTCCCCTACCAGAGGATAGCGCTTCTGGCTGGAAAACAAGGCATCTAACAGCTGGAGCTGTCAAGAGTGGGTCAGACACCCTGGGGCTCGTGACTTACTGCACAAAGGTGCCCAAACTCTGCTATATGGGGAAGACCTTTGACCTGTATTATTCAGATTCTGAAATGACCTCTATGAGCAATCTATGTGTATACATACATTTGTAGGATAAATTCCTTAAAATTACGTTGTTCAGGCTCTGTGGTATTTATGTGTTCTGGCTAAATGAGTGACATTTTCTGTTACATTACTTTTATAGTGGACTTCAAATTCTATCATTGCACTGCTGGTTCTAGTAAGCAGAATTTGAAATGTAATGTGGAAAAGGTATCTTTTTTAATTTCTACTTTAGGGATAGTATAGCCTCTGAACACTACTATTAAAATGAATATTCACGTGCACATACTTCACCTGATTCCAGTGCTCAGTTTTAAAAGGAAATTTAAATTTCTATTATGCAGTTTGTTGACTATGGCTAATACTTCATTGTAACAAAGAAAAAAAGTTTCCAACAGAAGGAATCAAATTTCATCTTGAACTCAGTGTTCTTCTCTCCCTTTCTCCCCTTCCAGGAGGACAACTGTTAGTTTTGTGGCTTACTGCTGCTCCACCCAGTGTCTGCAGACTTTTGACCTGCCGAGTTGATAAACATTCAGGAGCCTCAGGAGCACTGCCAGCTTGACGCTGGGAATCCGGCCAGTCGAGAACAGACTCTTCCATCCTGTCCTGTCCAAGGCGGGGCACTGCAGAACTCTCTGGAAATGTCATGATTGGGCCTCAGAGCTAAAATGCCTCACCCTTCCCCCAAGTTGGAATATATCCTCCCCTAAATTAAGGACCCGTTTGTCTTCTCTGTTTTTCCTTTTTATGTGAGTGTGTCTTTGATGGGCCTCCCCAAATCTGATTTAAAGCAAGTTTCAGGTCCCTGGAGAATAGTGATTTGATCGTCTAACCAGATTCCCTTTTGAACACACATACCTTCAGTGATGCTTCCTCTCTTCTCCCTTGCTTTCCCCAGAGGGTGATTTCCCTGAGAGCATATTCCGCACAATATCTCCAGTGGAAATTTGTCACTTTTTGAGGAGTTTCAGCAAACCCCATGGCCTCAGTGGTCTTGAGTAGCAGGGTGGGGTGCCTGAGTTGGCGGCAAAGTGAGACTCCCATGGAGGCTCAACAAGGATCCCAGAGCGCACACCCTCTGGAAAGTTCCAGCCTTGTTTGTAAGTTTTGCTATGTAGCAAGAGACTTTTGTGAGGGATTTTTAAAACAAAAATGTAGATTGTAATGAAATATACTCTTATTTTTAAAAAATGTTTGCAGAAAAAAAGTTTAGAAATTTTTAAATTTTCTGATAAGATTTGTTTATATGAGAAGAATTTGAGGAATATTTGAAGCTTTACAAGATCTGATCCTTTTTCTCTCTCAATATAAACAGTTTCCATACAATGAGAAAGGGGGAGAAAACACACATTGAAATAAGACCTCAGTGTTCTTTTTTGATGGGTTTATGATTAAATTTATACTGACTGAAATATTTTTGTCACATGTGAAAGACAGGCTTCAGCTACTTCCCCTACTAGTTTTTAACAAGGTGATTCTAAATACAGCCTGTGCACATTTATTCACCGGATACAGGAGATTATCTTCATTTTCACCCTAGTTTCTTATATACTTAACATACTGCCCAGATGCCACTGAGAACATACAGGAAAAGCAGGGCCAAAATCAGCCTTGGACTTCTGCAAAAGTCCATAAACAGAAAGTCTGCGAGCCTCCACTGTGCCAGAAAGAACTGCTCTTCATGAAGAAGTCACGTATTTGCTCTTCCTTTCAAAGGATGGCATTTTAATGCTGCTTTGCTGCCAGATGTTCATCTGGTTGCTGTGAAGTGATTCTTTTTTTAAAAATGTTTTTTAATGATGTAAGTTTTCTAAAAGGCAAGGCTGAAAGGAGAACCAAGAAGATTTGCTTGGTAGAAAAATTATTTTTTTTCAGATTTATGAAAAATTTGGTCGATGGAATTTTTATTAGCTGCCCTGACTTTATAATGCTGTGTCCTAACAGTGCCAGAAATCCTACATAGTTACTGACAAATGTGTGATCTTTTCACAGTCACACCACCTGCTGCCCGGAAAGCACACCATCCACGTAGAATGGAGAAGGCAGAAAGTTACCATGTGTTCCCACTGTATCTGCACTGTTCTTACTTCCTCTTGTTCCTTTTCATAACTTGGTCTATTCAGCCTTAACATTTCAAAGGCTTATAGTAAAATAGGAACTGAAGATCTCTATCAAAATGTAACACTTCTTTCATCCTTTGGAATAATTGAAGTTTTAAGGTAACCTCTACATGTATATAAGTAAGCAGGTGAAAAATGTGGCATGAAATTTCACAATTGTGCCTCAGGCCTAAGTGACTGCTACCTATCATTTAAGTGACAGTAAATATCTTGCTACATTTTTCTATTTCATCCTCTACAATCATATGTCATGGAATGGAGCTATGAAATGTGCTAACTTGATATTCAGGATTCTCACTGCCATAAGGTAATACATTATTACCTGGTTTGAAGTTTTACAAAGATGCTTACAATCCAAGCATTCCTTCTCTACCTGTTATGAACTACAGTGTGTTAAACAACTGCAGTGGGCTGGGCATACAACCTTTGTGCAGTCTCAACCTTCGTCCTTGGGTACAGCACCAGAACTTAATTGATAAGAAGTGGAACTTAAATGGTTTCCCTGGTGCTGTTCGTTACGGAAATTCTGTGCTGGATTCATCAATGATCAATGTCATTCTTAATCTTTGGATATTATAAAGGAGTGTTATCAACTGGAGAAAATTTGCCTACATGCTATATATTTGAATTGTGTCCAAAGCTTTGCAGAAAAACAAATCTGAAGTTATTATGTTGTTTTCTTGAGCAACAGTGACACTAGGTAGAAAAGTATTTCACACAATAAGAGTAATGCAAACAAAGTGAACTACTTGGAAAGTGTCATCTGTCCAGGTAAGTTTTCTTCAGTGAGCTCATGTGTGGTTGGTGGTAAAGTCCAGGAGAGCCTCATGAGCATAGGCCTTCCTATGGTGTCACGCAAAGGAGGCCCATTTTAGTGGATTACCCTATCATTGTTCTTCAATGTGCCCAATTGTTATCATACCAAAAGCCTAAATTAAGTAACATTGTATGGATGAAATGCTGCATCTTCAGTTAATACATGTTTTGAGCACACTTTTAAAATATATAATAATTAAATGATCCCTATACAAAAGAGCCCAGCCTGGATGGAGGATCCACTCTGGCTGATGGATAAGAGTGAGGAACCTCTTCATTATCTGGCCCTTCTCTTCTGGAAAAGTGAGGCTTACATTAAACATCTTTTGGTCAGTATGCCTCACGAAGACTTTTCACACTCCAGCTTGTCTGACTGTAATGTGCATCTCACTTCTGTTTTACACTGAGCATTACGAATTAGAATCTTTGCAGTCTAGGAAGAAAGTCTTCAACACCAGTAGGTTTATGAGGCTCTGCACATAATTTTCTCTAAAATACGTAACTATTTTGTAGTCTCGGGACTTTCAAAGCCAGTTTTTAAAATTATTAGTAGTACAGTTGTTTCCTGAATGAAAAATCAGAAATTCTAATCTTGCTATAAAGTGCTTAAACACAATACATTGCCTCGGCATAAATTAAAACATTTTTAAGATGATTTATGAACATGGATTTCTAACTGGACCAACATTAATGCAATCTGATATAATTAAAAATCGAGATGTAAATTCATTTCACAGACTCATAAACACACTCTAAGACTCTTCTTTAAATGGATTCTTCCATAACCCTGCCCGTTTTATTATGCCTTCAGTTTTGTGGTTTTCATTCACTCCTGCTTGTTCCTAATGAGGTTCTCCTGTATTTTCCCAGAAACTCAGTGAATATCTTATCTTTTCTTCAAAGGGGGTTTTTATAAAGTTTGTATTCTTGAAACTAGCTCTATGTCTGTCTAAAAATCATTCAAGTCTTGGCCAGGCACGGTGGTGCATGCCTGTAATTCCAGCACTTTGGGAGGCTGAGGCGGGCGGATCACGAGGTGAGGAGTTCCAGACCTGCCTGGCCAGCATGGTGAAACCCCATCTCTACTAAAAATACAAAAAAAGTTAGCCAGGCATGGTGGTGCACACCTGTAGTCCCAGCTACTTGGGAGGCTGAGGCAGGTGGTTCAGTTGCTTGAACCTGGCAGGTGGGAGGCTGCAGTGAGCCGAGATCGTGCCATCATACTCCAGCGTGAAGGACAGAGTGAGACCTTGTCTTTAAAAAAAAAAAAAAAAAAAAAAATCATTCAGGTCTCACTGTGCCTACCCAGAAGTACCTCCTTGTGTCACCAGCTAATAGATCTGAAAGTCATGCAGGTGTCTCTAGGAAAGGGACTGATCATAGCCAAGTGACTGATATTCTCACTCAGGAAAAGAGCTTGTCGCAGCCTTTGAAGCATGACTTTATGTGTGGTCCCCTTGTACTCTGGAGACAGAAAAGTACTGGCAGCCAGTGTGGTGGCTGGGCAGAAGGTGGAACATTCAGAGATTATTTCTATATGTAATTAAGGACCTGCAAGGGTTAGCCGGAGTTTTTTCCACTCAAGTGTGGATTATCCTTGTTACCTGTGTTAGACACTATCAGGTTTTGTTTCTCATGGTGATTTTTGAGTTTATAATGATCCAAGATTTTTAAAATAGATACATAATGAAAGGATTATCCAGGCCTCTGAAAAATTATGGCAACATTCATTTGGAATGTGACTAAAAACTCAAACTGTATCCAGTTTGGTTGCCTCTCTCAGTTACTGCAGTTTATAGAATAATTGAGCTTGAACCATGTGAATGCTCAGAATGTCAGTGGTGAAGTATTTATTCAAGAGAAATGGCTGAATTCTCAGTATGAATGAGCTTCGTGAAGTGTTATAAGTTGCCCTATTCCTATCTCCCCCCCCTTCCATCTCTGTTGTATCCTTGAAAACCAACAGTGGGCAATGAAGGTGAAAAGTAGCAGCCTGGAAGCCACTAGGGGGTGCAGAATGGGGTTAGAATCCGTTAAAGGCTCATTCCCAGAGAATTGTCATCATTTGACCTGTCAGGCAGTTCCCTGGAAGACCTCATTTGCAAGACTGTCTTTATTTTACCAGATTGGAGCTTGCCAGGTGTGAAAAGCCTTTTTCCCAGGGACATTAGTCAAGAAAGACTCAGAGACAATTGATTAATTTTGTGGTTGCCTCAAGTAGTGGCTAACCCTTGGAGCAGACAATAGGCTAACCAAAAACCTAAAACGAAAAGCTAAGGAATAAGATATCCATAGGGACCTTGAAAAGCTCTGATATTGGGAATTCAGATGGTCATGTGTATGTATAGAGCTTTGCATATGCCAAGGGTTATACTCCTGCTCAGGAAAGACTTAAGAACATCTTGAGCTTTCACCTTAATTTGACCTTGACACAGAAGCAGAAAGAGAAGCCAAAGGCAGCTTCCTTCCTGTCGCCTTCCTGGCTCAGTGTTGAAGGGGTGCCCCAGCGTGCAGCCAGAGCCCTTACCACAGACTTGGAGACGTAGCATAGTAAGGACACTCCCTTAGTAGGGTTTAGGGAAATTTCTGTCCATTCATTAGCTGACCACTAAATGACCCTAGCATAAAGACTTCAGTATCCATGCACTATAAAGAATATAGACTTTACTGAATTAGTTCAGAATAGTCACTCAACAGGACTAAAGCCAAAACCCAGAAGGTACATCTAACCCTTAGCAAGGAGATAAAAAGGTAGGTAAGTATGATTTCCAGAGTTGCCACATTGTTCTTTGAAATGTCCGGTTTTCCACAGAAAAATTATGAGACACATAAAGAAGAAAATATGTTCCATACACGGGGAGAAAAAATACAGACTGTACCTGAGGAAGTCTAGACATTGGATTTTTAGACGAAGACCTTAAATTGGCTATTTTAAATAGGTTCGGAGAACTAAAAGTATGAAAATGTCTCACTAAATAGAAAATAATGAAAAATTATTTTTAAAAGAACCAAATATAAGTCTTGAAGTTGAAAATACAGTAACTGACATGAAAAATTTGAGGTACTCTAGTCTGAGAAGCAGAAAAAAAGAATGAAGAAAAATGAAAACAGCCTCAGAGACCTGTGGCACACCATCATTCGTACCAATATATGCATAATTGGAGTCTCAGAGGAGAGAAAGAGGTAGAATATTGGAAAAAAATTATGGCCAAAGACTGAAATTTGATGAAAAGCATTGATTTACATACCCAAGAAGCTCAATAAACCCTAAGTAGTATAAACTCAGAGACCCATGCCTGGACATCAAATCACACTGTCCAAAGAATCATGGGAGCAAAGAGAGAAGTGATTCATGTACAAAGGATCTTCACCAGAAACTATGAAATGTAGAAAACAGTGGGATGACATATTCCAAGTGGTGAAAGTGAATGACTATCAAGAATTCTATTTCCAACAAAACTATCCTTCAAAAATGATTAGGACATGCCCACGTAAACAAAAACAATTTGTCATTAGCAAGTCTGCCCCTACAAGAAATAACAGGGAACTTCAGGCTGAAAAGATAATAGTAACTCAATTGCACATGAAGAAACAGCACTGGTAAAGGTAGCTATATAGGTAAATATAAAAGGCAGTACAAATGCATTTTTTGTAAATTTTTTTCCTCCTATCTGATTTGAGGCGACTGCATAAAACAATAATCTGTTTGGGTGGGCACAAAGTGAAAAACAATTTGTATGACAATAACATTACAAAGGAAGTGGGAGGGAACAGACTTAACAGCAAGAAAATTTTTTGTACTGTTGAAGTTAAGTTGGTATTAATCCAAACTAGGTTGTTGTAAATCAAAATGTTCTAATCATCAGGGAAATCACTTAGAAAATAGCTAAGAGTATATAGTAAAAGCTACAGCAAAGAAAATGGTACACTAGAAAAAAGCTGCTAACAAAAGAAGGCATAGAAATCAGGGAAGAATAAAGGAACAAAAAAAGACAAAAGACATAGAAAACAACAAGGCTGATCACAGTGGCTCATGCCTAGAATGCCAGCACTTTTGGAGGCTAAAGCAGGAGGATTGCTTGAGCCTGGGAGTTCAAGGCCAGCATGGGCAACATAGTGAGGCCTTGTCTCTATTAAAAAATAGAGAGAATTGCAGACTAAACCCCACCTTATCAATAATTGCATAAAGTGTAAATGGATTAAACACTCAAAAGGCAAAGATGGTAGAATGGATTCTAACCATGGTCCAACTATATGCTGCCCACTAAGAAACGCTTTAGATTCAATGACACAAGTAGGCTGAAAGAAAAAGGATGAAAAAAAATACATGTAAACTAAGAAAAAAAAAGAGCTTGAGTGGATATATCAGACAAAATAGACTTTAAAATAAAAATAATATTAGAGACAAAGACGTTACATAATAAAAGGGACAATCTATCAAGAAGGCATAATTTTTAAAAGAATTGAAATTATACAAAACATGTTCTCTGACCACAACAGGATGAAATTAAAAATTGGAAGAAACTTTGGGAAACCTACAAAAATTTGGAAATTAAACAATACACTCCTATTAGCCAATGGGTCAAAGAAAAGAATCACGAGGGAAATTACAAAGTCCCTTAGAGTAATGAAGATGACAGAATATACCAGAACTTAAGAGATGTAGCTAAACCATCACTTAAACGATCATGTCTAGCTATAAATGTCTCTGTTACCGAAAAGTTTCAAATCAATAACCTAGCCTGTAACCTTTAGATACTAGAAAAGAATAGCAAACTAAACCTAAAGCAAACAGAACAAAGAAATAATATGGATTAGAATAAAAATAAATGAAACAGAGGATAGAAAAAATAGAGAAAAATCAAACCAAAAGCTGGTTCTTACAAAAAGGCAATAAAATAACACCCTTAGCCAGCCTCAAAAGAAAAATAGAGAAGACAAATTACTAAAATCAGGAATGAAAGATTACTACCAATCTTATGGAAATAAAAACTATGAGTTCATATGACAAATTAGAGAATTTAGATGAAGTGGACAAATTTCTTGGAAGACGTATTACCAAAATTGAAGAAGAAATAAAAATTTAAATAGATCCAAACATTAAATGAAATCAAAAAACTTCCCACAGCCAGGCATGGTGGCTCACACCTGTAATGCCAGTTATTTGGGAAGCTGAAGCAGGAGGATTGCTTTATGCCAGGAGTTTAAGACCAACCTGGGCAACATGGCGAGACCTTGTCTCTTAAAAAAAATAATAATACAAATAAAACAGGTGTGGTGGTGCATACCTGTAGTCCCAGCTACTTGGGAGTCTGAGGTGGAAGTATCCTTTAAGCCCAGGAGTTCAAGGTTGCAGTGAGCTATTGTCACACCACTGCACTCCAACCTGGGTGAGAGTGAAACCCTCATCTCTTAAAAACAACAAAATTCCCACAGGGTAAAGTCCAGGAGCAGATGCCTTCACTGGTGAATTCTACCAAACATTTACAGAATACCACCAATTATTCAAACACTCTTCCAAAAAACAGAAAAGGGGGATACCCTTCCTAATTCAGTATCACCCACATTAGAAATCGGGCAAAGAAAACAACTATAGGCCAATAGCCCTCAATACAGATACAAGAATCCTCAATAAAATACTAATGAAACTAAATCCAGCAACATACAGAAAGGAATATACACCATAAGCAAGTGAGATTTAGGAATACAAAATTCAACATGCAGAAATCAATGTAGTACACCATATTAGAATAAAGGACAAAAACATCATCTCAATGCATATAGAAAAAGCATTTAACATTTGGCAAAATTCAAAACTCTTAGATGAAAACATTCAAAAAGCCAAAAATAGAATGACTTTTTTTTTTATCCTGAGAAACGACATCTATGAAAAACCCACACCTGATAGGTTGATGCAAAATACTGTAAGCTTTCCCTCCTAGAGATCATGAATAAGACAAGGATGTTCTCTCTCATCACGTCTATTCAACCTCGTACTGGAGGTTCTAGCCAAGGCAGTAGGCAAGATGAAGTAAAACGCATCCAGACTGGAAAGGAAGAAGTAAAACAAGTTTGCAGATGACATGATCTTGTATGTAGAAAATATTAAGGGATTCACACCGTAAAACTACTAGTGCTAATAAGTTCAATGAGGTTGCAGGATACAAGATTAATATACGACGATCATTGATTTTTATGCATTAGCAATGAACAACACATGAAAGAATTCCATTTACAACAGCATCACAAAGAATAAAATACTTGGATTTAACATCATTAAAAAAGACAATTTGAGTATAAAGAAATTTTGTGTTCATAGGTCGGGAGAAAATATTGCTCAGATGTCAATACTCCCAAACTGATCAACAATTTCTATCAAAATACCCCCTGCACTCTTTGCAGAAATGGACAAGCTGATCCTAAAGTAATATGGAAATGCAAGGGACCCAGAATAACAAAATAATCTTGAAAAGATTAAAAGGTTGTAAGAATCACACTTCCCATTTCAAAACTTACTACAAAGCTACTATAATTAAGACTATGTGATGCTGGCATAAGGATAAACACATGATCAATGGAATAGAATTGAGATTTCAGAAATCAACCGTTACACTATGGTCAATTTATTTTTGACAAAGATGCCAAGACAACTCAATGAAGATGAATGTATAATATTTTTAACAAACGTTGCCAGTGAGATAGCCATATGAAACAATGAAATTGAACTATTTCATACCAAATGCAAAACTTGCTCCAAATGGATGACAGACCTAAATGTAAAATGAAAATCAACTCTTAGAAGAAAATGTAGATGTAAACCTTTATGACATTGGACTAAGCATTCGATTATTTGATATAACACCAAAAGCACAAGCAAACAAAAAAATAGACAAATTGTATTTCATTAAAATTAAAAAACGTGCCTCAAAGACACTATAAAGAAAGTGAAAAGACAACTCACAGAATGGGAAAAATTGTTCCAAATTAGGTATCTGATAAGGGTCTGGTATTTAGAATATATAAAGAATCCTTACAACTCAAAAAAATTTCAAAGAAAAATGGCCAAAGGATTTGAATAAACATTTTTCCAAAGGAGATACACAATATACAAAAGCACATGAAAAGATGCTGCACATCGTCAGTCATTAGGAAAATGCAAATCAAACCATGAGGTACCATTTCACACACACCAAGATGGCTATAAACAAACAGGTGGAGAATAATAAGCCTTGACAAGAATGGATCAATTGAAACTTTCATATATTGCTGGTGGGAATGTGTTAGCTATGCACTCTGGCTCAGTCTGGCAGTGCCTCAAAAGGTTAAACAGAGTTACCACATGACTAATAATTCCTAGGTACTTAAGAAAACTGAAAACACATCCACACAAAAACTAGTGCATGAATGTTCATAATAACCAAAATGTACCCATCAATGGATGAATCAAATCTAGCATAGCCATATGAAGGAATATTATTCAGCCATAAAGAGGAATGGGTTAGTGACATGCCACAGCGTGGATGAACCTTAAAAACATTATGACATGAAAATGAAAGGAGCCAGCCACAAAAGATCACATGATTCCATTAATATGCAATGTCCAGAATAAGAAATCCAAAGGGACAGAAAGTAGATGGTGGCCAGGAGTTGAGGGGAGAGGAAAATGGGTACTAAGTGCTAATGGGGGATGGAGTTTCTTTGGGAGACAATGAAAATGGTCTGGAATTAGATAGCAGTGATGATTGCACAACCTCGTCAATGTACTGAAAACCACTGAATTGAGGTAAAATTCAGTGTACGGTATATAATATCTCAATTTAAAAAATCAAACTAGTGATGCAGCTTACTTTACATATTTGTTAGTACATCTTTTGCATAGACCAACAGTCTTTCCAGAAGCCAAGGAACTGCTGTTGCTGTGGCTGTAAAACAGATGAAAGCAGCACTAACAGCTCATCTGGTTTCAGATTCTGTCTCTCTGGTTAACATCAGCATCAGGCCAAAACTGCAGAAACCTTAAATTTTCACTTGGAGTCTTCCAACTCACTTAATTTATTGATCAGTTACCATCCTAGTGAGCCCTCCTCAAGGACTGAAACCTGCTGAAAGTAAAACACCATGAAATTAACGTGTTTGAACATAATCAAGTGGAAAATTCTGTAAAGTACTAGGAAGTACTCCTCTGTAAAGCATTTGGATGCCACATTTACTTTTTTCCTCAGTTTCCAACGCTGTTTTGGTACCATTCTTTCTCTAGAACAAAAATGTACAGGAAGGAATTATCTAACAAAGGTCCTATCTACCTTTGGAAGGAATTATCTACCAAACATCATCCTACAGCTTGCTGGTGCCTGGCACGGACCTGCACTGTTAGATTTTTGACTGAAGAATTACACATTCTTTGATGGTATGCAGTCTAATTCAATAGCTCAAAGCTATGTCTGGATTTTAAATAAAAGATAGGGATTTAAAATTGTATATAAAAAACAGTCATTATATCTTGCTTTCTTTGGCTATGTATTCTTTATTTAATTGAGCAAAGAATTTTAAGAGAAAAATATAAAATCCAGTTATAATATTATTAATTTGATCTTGCTATTTGAAAGAATCTAGGTCAGTAGTGTTTTGAGCTCTTACTGTTGAGTACCGTACACTGATTATATAATCTCTCTTTTTTTTTAATTGAGATGGAGTCTGTCTCCCAAGCTAGCGTACAGTGGTGCAATCTTGGCTCACTGCAACCTCCACCTCCCGGGTTCAAGTGGTTCTCCTGCCTCAGCCTCCTGAGTAGCCAAGACTACAGGTGCACACCACCACGCCCAGCTAATTTTTGTATTTTTAGTAGAGACAGGGTTTCACCATGTTGGCAAGGCTGGTCTCACACTCCTGGTCTTGTCCTCCCAAAGTCCTGGAATTACAGGACTGACTACCCTAAAAAGGAAGACCTGGTCTTTCTGTGTTTAGTACAGGAGTGCAATTTAATCTCAGTCTCCTTGCAGGAATCTCTATCCATGTAGTATTGTTTTAGTTTCTAATTCATTACAGCAGCCTTTTTCTAATCACAAAAGTAATACTGCAGATTAAAGAAAAGCATGAAGAAAAACCTTGACATTTCATTAATCCCCCTCTCTTTTGATGAATACTTTCCTATCTTTTCATTCTTTTGTATGAATCCTACACATACAGATGTGGCCTGACTGAAATGGCAACTTTCTATGCAGTTTTGTAACCGGCTTTCTTCACCTATTATGAAAATCTCCATCAACAAACATATATGTACATAATCACCGCATAGTATGACATGTCTACTGGCCAGATGCAGTGGCTCATGCCTATAATCCCAGCACTTTGAGAGGCTGAGGCAGGCAGATCACCTGAGATCAGAAGTTTGAGACCAGCCTGGCCAACATGGTGAAACCTCCTCAAATAAAAAAATTAGCTGGGCATGGTGGCAGGTGTCTGTAGTTCCAGCTACTCAAGAAGCTGAGGCAGGAGAATCGCTTGAACCCAGGAGGTGGAGGGTCCAGTGAGCTGAGATCAAGTCACTGCACTCCAGCCTGGGCCACAGAGTGAGGTTCCATCTCAAAAAAG
This sequence comes from Ateles fusciceps, assembly GCA_036589455.1. Lineage (NCBI taxonomy): Eukaryota > Metazoa > Chordata > Mammalia > Primates > Atelidae > Ateles > Ateles fusciceps. Next base: position 10,139,565 of record JAZHEH010001736.1, read on the forward strand.
AAAAGGATTACATGTACACCAATATCATTTGTATTTAATATATAAAATATATTTAATATATTTTTAAACGTAGGTCTTTTTCTATTGTATTTGAAAATACCAATTTCTTTTAGTTTCTTCCTCTATGTAGTACCACTTTATTTGAACAGACAGATGGAAGATTAATTCTTTTACAAGCAAGTACTAAATTGCTACTACTTTTATAAACACACATGATCAGTTCAGCTCTTTTCAACCAGAGCAATCTTGAAAAACGTTATCTTTTTTTTTCTGAGTCTCATTTTGTTGCTTAGGCTGCAATGCAGAGGCATGCTCGGCTCACTGCAACCTCCACCTCCTGGGTTCAAGCGATTCTCCTGCCTCAGCCTCCCAAGTAGCTGAAATTACAGGCACCCACCACCATGCCTGGCTAAGTTTTGTACTTTTAGCAGAGACAGGGTTTCACCATGTTGGGCAGGCTGGTCTTGAACTCCTGACCTCAGGTGATCCGCCCACCTCGGCCTCCCAATTTGCTGGGATTACAAGTGTGAGCCATCACGGCTGGTCCGGGAAATGTTATCTTTTTATTTAATGTAAGATTCATTTATGACAAGGCTTGAAATAGGATTTAATTCCAAATGTATTTTTATTTGTGTGACTGTCAGGTGTACCATGGCCACAGTCTTCACTAGAAGGTTTCCCTGAACCATCTTCATTTGACCTTTTATGTAAGAGCAGCAACAACAAAACAAGCTGGAGTTTGATCAGTTAAGCTTTTGCTTAATATTAGATTCACAGCATTGATTTGCATCAGATTCATGGCCAAAATATTAATAGTTGCCATGTTGATCTGGGGTCACTACAACAATAAGCTGTAGTTAAAATGAACAGCTCACAGAAAGAGCTGTGTGAACACTGAGAAAACGGCCTCAGGAAGACCAGGGCGGCAGCAGGGGCCCGTGTGTCCACTGCAGAAGAGCTGTGTGAACACTGAGAAAACGGCCTCAGGAAGACCAGGGCGGCAGCAGGGGCCCGTGTGTCCACTGCAGAAGAGCAAGCCACACCCTTTGGGGAGCTTTTGTGGCTGAGGAACTCTGCTGACTTAGGAAGTGTGAAGAGTAAAGAGATTGGAGAAGAGAGAAAGAAGAGGGTGGTGGGGGTGGGGGGGGAGATGATGAAACACAGCAGCTTTAGGAAGGAATTACTTACACAGGAGCATAATTTTACCAGTTCCTATGTTTGCTCTGAAAGAAAATCCAAATCTAAGGAAAGAAATGGTACGGAGCTCACGCCTGTAATTCCAACACTTTGGGAGGCTGAGGCGGCTGGATCACATGAGGTAAGGAGTTTGAGACCAGTCTGACCAATATAATGAAACCCCGCCTCTACTAAAAATACAAAAATTCACCGGGCATAGTGGTGCATGCCTGTATTCCCAGCTACTTGGGAGGCTGAAGCCGGAGAATTGCTTGACCCCAGCAGGTGGAGGTTGCAGTGAGCTGAGATCACATCATTGCACTTCAGTCTGGGTAACAAAGCGATGGAGTGAAACTGTGTCTCAAAAACAAGAAATGTTATGAATTAGTAACATTGATCATCCTCCTACAACTTGCTGGTGCCTCGCTCTGACCTGCAGCAGCCTCCGAGATTGCTAACAGGCTGAGTGTAGGAATAGCCTGGACCATGTCTCATGGGTGTGGTGATGGCTCTTCTGAAGAAAGACTTAGGCTCAGTATTTAGAAAACTTGAACTAACAATGAGTCCACCTCTGTTTACCCTGTAGGAAGATAAGCTAAGTGAGTAGCTGAAGATGAAGAGAAGCCCAGAGTTTTGCAGGTCACCAAACAAGCCCTAATTGAAGGAGGTACTATACAATTGCAGAAGAAATGGTGCATGATTGTTTACAAAAGGTTCCTGGGTTTGCAGTATTTGGCAGAGGAAGAGGCATGGAGAAATACTGAAACTCGTGCTAAAGGTAAACATGAAAAAGTCAGATTAAGAGCAGAATCATCTGATATCACGAATATCAAAAGAAAGCAAGAAATAACTTGATTTTTGCCCATGCCTGTGGCCACCTCAAGGAGTTGTCTTCACACGCCACTTTCCTTTGGGACAGTCTTGCCCAGTCCCATATCTTTGCATGGATCTCACTGATGTATCTGAATTGGCAAACCTATCTCAGAGGATGTGGAAAATTCCTTATATAGAATTCATCATGCCTCACCCAAACTCACCCTCAGGTTTCTCCAAGAAGCCCCTCTCAGCCCCTTTGCAAACCTATAGCAAGCAAATGTAGATGATTCCTACTTGAGATCACCTCCTCTACTTCTATTAGATGGTTCCTTATTTATTTTATTTTATTTTTAGACAGAGTCTACCTCTGCTGCCCAGGCTGGAGTGCAGTGGCTCAAGCTCAGCTCATTGTAACCTCCACCTCCCAGGTTCAAGCAATTCTACTGCCTCAGCCTCCTGAGTAGCTGGGATTACAGGTGCATACCACCACATCTGGCTAATTTTTTGTATTTTTTTTAGTAGAGATGGGGTTTTACCATGTTGACCAGGCTGGTCTCAAACTCCTGACCTCAGATGATTTGCCTGTCTCGGCCTCCCAAAGTGCTAGGATTACAAGCGTGAGCCACTGTGCCTGGCTGGTTCCCATTATTTTTATATCAATATTGTAGTCATATTCAGGAGTTGTGGTGGCCATAATTTGCAAACTGCATTTTCCGCATTACCAATATTAACACAATCTCTATTCTGCTTACATAAAAAGAGCCTTCCAGGAAAATCTGAGCATTTCATTTGGACCACTTTCATGTCATGTTTTTCACTAGGGTCTTAAAGGTCCATTCTAACTCAAGCATTCATTTGAAAATATGCCGTCTGGTACCTCACTTTGGTCACCTGAGTTTCTGAGAAGATGCACACTTCAAAGCCTGAGTTAAATGGCCACTTTCTATTTTAACCCGCCGCTTCCTCACAAGAACACTTTTCCACGGTACTGTATTAGTCCATTTTCATGCTGCTGATCAAGACATACCCGAGACCGGGCAATTTACAAAAGAAAGAGGTTTATTGGACTTATGGTTCCATGTGGCTGGGGAGGCCTCATAATCATGACAAAAGGTAAAACGCATGTCTCACATGGTGGCAGACAAGAAAAGAGAGCTTGCACAGGAAACTCCCCCCTTACATAATCGGATCTCGTGAGACGTATTCACTATCACAATAGCATGGGAAAGACCCATCCCCATGATTCAATCACCTCCCAGTGGGTTCCTCCCACGACATGTGGGAATTGTGGGCATTACAGTTCAAGATGAGATCTGGGTGGGGACACAGCCAAACCATATCAGGTACTTTTACTAACCAAAGTAATACACAAAGCAGTCACCACCAAGTGATATCCTGGTTCCTCTGAACAAAAGAATTCCAAACAAGACTGAAATCTGGGAAGGGAGCCCACCCAGACCGGCAAAAGCAGAAGAGCTGAGAAAGCACCACAGGTCTATCACGTTTGTAAAGTGCTTTTAAAAGTTCTCCTCCCAACCCCAGCTCATCTTGTAATTAGGAAAAAAGAATTCAAAACAATTCAAGGTATAAACTGAATAGAATAGATAGGATGGTGATGACGTGTGTAAAAAGCAACCGCTCATACTTTTAGACTTGTGAAGGCAATTCTTTAGCTATGTTTTGGCCTATATAGAGGTTTAAGAATATTCAGACATGTATCTGTTACATGAAATAATCATTTCGCTTCTAAAAATACTCTTCTGCTACTAATTCAATTTAAACAATGCAGCAGGAAAGCTTAATTAAGCTTTCTAGGTTGTTAAAACTCTGCTTCCAGAAAAATACACTATTCTTAGAGTCCCACAGTCAAATTGCAAGAAACAACTAATATATTATCAGTCAAGAAATGTTGTTCCCCTTCTTGTGCTTAGCACAGAGCCCAAGATAAGAGATTTTTAACTTAGTAAACCCCGAGAGTGGGCACCTAGAAAGGACTTTGTTCTGCTGGTGATGTCAGCCCCGCGAGAAGGTAATTGACAAGAGGCCAAATTCCTCCAGGAAATTTGGGACTAGTTGAAACCATCCTACCCCCTCCTTGCTTTGATGATGGTGATTGATGATAAGTTTTAACCTTTCAGCACCTGGTATTAACAAGGCAGGCTTCACAGCACCAAAACAGCAGCAAAGAAAAACCGAAAACGCTGTTTACAGATGGGCAGCCTGATCCAGAGAGGAGAAAGTAGCGAAGGGAGAAACTTGACTCCCTTTTCCAGACATCCTAGGGAGAAATCCAACCTGCTGAAAAGCCACAGGAGACATGAAGACAGTGTGGTGTTTGCTGGTTGGGTGGAAAGAGGCCTGCAGGCAGGGCCGCCCTACCTATGAGTGGATTCGAAGGCAGCGTCCCCAGGAGGCATGGCCAGGAACAGCGCATCGTTCCCGGGCACAGCTCCTGGCAAGGATGCTGGTAACCCGCACTGGGCTCCAGCCCCTCTTCTCTGCCAGGCCCCCAGTGTGGGGCAGGGCACAAATGGGCGTCCCAGTCTGTAGAGGAAATGTCTACAATGGCAGACAGTCCCAATTCAGAGAAAACGAAGGCTTTCCAAAGGCCTACCAACCATCCAGAGCTGTACAGCAATACAGCAAAGAATCACTGTCTCTCCCAGCTTGGCCAACATGGCGAAACCCCATGTCTACCAAAAAATACAAAAATTAGCCCGGCGTGGTGGCGCATGCCTGTAATCCTAGCTACTCAGGAGGCTGAAGCAGGAGAATCACTTGAACCTGGGAAGAGGAGGTTGCAGTGAGCGGAGATTGTGCCACTGCACTCCAGCCTGGGTGACAGAGCCAGACCCTGTCTCAAAGAAAGAAAAAAAATTGCTCTCTCTCCTGTGCAGTCCTGGGTGGGGGCAGAACTCTTGCCCACAGTTATTACGAGAGGAAAGTGATACTACAGGAAATGCGGAAGATGCAGTGAGAGTTTCACAGCCTCACTGTAAAAAGTTGAGGCTAAAACTGCATCACACATTCACGTACTCGCAGGACACTCCTTCAAAGGGGCAGGTGCTGTGCTGGGCTCTGGGACTCACTGATGAAACTGCACAGAGCTCGGCCCTGCCTTCAGGGGAAACAAGCCAGACAATATGCAAAACATCCCTAAAGAGACAGTCACAAAGACAGCGAGCGTCCGGGAGGAAAATGGAAGGTGCCGGGAAAGGGGCTCCAGGGCCTACTCACCAGCGAGTCAAAACGACGAGAAGCAGCCAGTCGTGCGAAGAGCTGGGGAAGATGGTTCCAGGCAGAGGAAGAGCAGGGCTGTGAGGCAAAGTCCTGTGGGACAGGGTGGGGTTGAGCGTGGACGGGATGGGGTTGAGTGTGGGCAGGTGTTGGGGCTGAGCATGGACGGGATGGGGTTGAGTGTGGGCAGGTGTTGGGGGTTGAGGGTGGATGGGATGGGGTTGAGTGTGGGCAGGTGTTGGGGGCTGAGCATGGATGGGATGGGGCTGAGTGTGGGCAGGTGTTGGGGGTTGAGTGTGGATGGGATGGGGTTGAGTGTGGAGGTGTTGGGGGTTGAGCGTGGATGGGATGGGGGTTGAGTGTGGGCAGGTGTTGGGGGTTGAGCCTGGATGGGATGGGGCTGAGTGTGGGCAGCTATTGGGGGTTGAGCGTGGATGGGATGGGGCTGAGTGTGGGCAGGTGTTGGGGGTTGAGCCTGGATGGGATGGGGCTGAGTGTGGGCAGGTGTTGGGGGTTGAGCCTGGATGGGATGGGGGCTGAGTGTGGGCAGGTGTTGGCGGTTGAGCCTGGATGGGATGGGGCTGAGTGTGGGCAGGTGTTGGGGGTTGAGCCTGGATGGGATGGGGCTGAGTGTGGGCAGGTGTTGGGGTTGAGCCTGGACGGGATGCGGGTTGAGTGCGGGCAGGTGTTGGGGGTTGAGTGTGGACGGGATGGGGCTGAGTGTGGGCAGGTGTTGAGGGTTGAGCGTGGATGGGGTGAGCCTGGGTGGGTGTGAGAGTGGGTGGGTATGAACATGGATGGGGGTGGGCATGGATGGGGAAGAGTGTGGAAGAATGTGGGTGTGGACAAGGGTGAGTGTGGATGGGGGTGACTGTGGACAGTTGTGGGTATGGCTCGGGGTAAGCGTGGACTAGGGGAGTGTGGATGGGGCGGGTGTGGACCAGGCCACAGGCCAGGCCCACCTTGGGCAGCACTGCTGAAGGGATTGTGTTTTCTTCCCTAGAGACGATGGCTGCAAAGCTGTCGAATCATTTCAGGGAGGCTATTTTGTCACACTTAGTGCAATGCTGCAGAGAAGGGACTTGGGGGAGGCAGGGGTGGGGAGTGGACACAGAGGTCCAGGGAGCAGTGGTGGTGGCTTGGACTAGGCCAGAGTGCAGACGGGATAAGGGACTGAGGGCAGAGGCAGGACAGTGAGGAGGGCTGAGTGAGGGGACTGTCCTGGCGTTTCCAGCAGGACCATCCTCTGCCTCCTCCGCCTCCACCTTGCCGCCCTCTTCATTTTCCATGTCTCCCTGTTCTCCTCACCAAGAGAGCAGGCTCCCTTCCTGCTCCCACTCCCCCCACCCTGCCTTTCCTACCCTCTGACACCACCCCTGACCCTCCTGGGGGCACCCCCAGCGGCTTCACCCCTACCCTCCCTCCCTGGGCCCTGAGCCAGGCTCCCGGCTTCCTGACGCCTCTCTGGCCAGGTCGCCTCCTCCTCCTGCTCCCACCCCAAGCTGTTGGACTAGGGATGCACATGGTCCACCCACTGCCTGTGGCTCCCACCATGGCCTTGAAGGAGGGGCCATCTGGACCCCATGTCCAGTCCTCACCAGCCCTGAGGCCTGGCCTGCGTCCTCAGCCTTAGACAAGCTCAACTGGTCACTTAAAATGAGACTGCAGCGATCTTGCACAACTCTGGGAATGTACTAACAGCCATTGAGTTCTGCACTAAAACCTGTGCATTTTATGGTACATAAATTATACAAAACAACAGGAAAAGGCCACCAGCTCTCCTCTTCTCCCCAGCCCTAACCTCTACACCCATGCCCTTGTCGTCAGGGAGCCACCACCTGTCCCCAACATGACTCACTGACTCGTCCCTCTGACTAACTTCCCAGTCCACAAAGTTTCCACAGTTGGCCAACCCTCGCCCACTGGTATTTCTCAAACCATACACCTCAGCCCCCACCATCCACTGGCAACCCCCCACCCTGGAGGGCTCTGGGTTAGTGGTTCACAGCATGGGCACTGCCACCCAGGGAGCATTCAGCCCTTTGGTGGGGGAAAGCGGGTGCTTTCGGTTGTCATGTGACTCCAGGGCACGGCCAGCAGAGGTGGGTTGGAGAGGATGCTGAACAGCCTCCTCTGTCAGCCGTGCCCTGGAGTCTTACGACAGATCGTCGTGTCCTGCAAGCCTTTAGAGCACCGCATCTGCTTTCTCTTCTGTCCAGATCAGTCTGGTCCACTATGATTTATCCTGATACTCCATTCTTGTATTAACCGGTTCCTCTGCTCTTTGTTTTCATGAATCTCTAATACAGAATGTCTTCTGACCCTCTGATTTTCTTAAATTCAAAACTGCCCCTCCTATCCAGCTGTCAGCAACCGATTCCTTCACTTTCTACGAGAAAGGAGAACGGCACTCTACGGTCACTGTGTGGTTCGGACCATGTGCTAATGGGGACCTGGGCCCCCATCTTCTAGCCAGAGGGGCTGCCTCTGAGCTCAGCCCCATCTGGGACACATGATATTTTTGCAGTTTCCTGGGCTTGAGTCTCCAGTTGCCAGACTTCCATTCCCAGACAACTCCCAGAAGCAGCTGGCACCACCAGCCAGACTTCCTGGCACCTTGCAGCATGGGTATTCCCTCTGTGACGGGGCCACTTTCTCATGTGGGCCCTACAAAGGGGCAGAGTGACAGATGTGGGGAGCCTCCCATGGGCCATCTGCTGGCCAGCTCCCCCACCTCCCCACTGCCCCCGCTACTGTTCTGCTCTCTGTGGGATGCAGGAAGATGGGTGGGCCCAACTCCTGTCTCTGGCTGATCCTGGCTTTGTAAGGGTCCACATCCCCCAGCCAGGCCTGTTCCCTACCGGGGCCGGCAGTGGCGTGGAGTCCAGGCTAAGCCTGTGAACAGGCTGCCCTTTGCTTATTCTTGGCCCTCGGGGGTCAGATGCCTTTGGACCTCCTCACTTCTGCCGGTCAGCAGCAAGCGCTCCCCTCTCTCCCTCTTAGAACATGCTTTATTTGTAGTTCTCCAGTGATGCTGGTCACTTCCTTCTTTCCATATGACAGTCCCCTTTCTCCCACTGCAGTGCTTTCCCTGCAATCTGTGACAAGTACATGCAGGTCTCATCATTCTGGAAATATTTAACACGTACCTAAGGTCTCATACTAGATACCACTTTAGGGCCCAGCAGATACACTGTTAGAGAAAAACTATTCTGTGGTCATGATTAAAGTGCGGGAAAGAAGACTATTCCAGACCATCGGGATCACTACAGGGACTGCTGCGATGGGCTTATCCAGTGGAGAGGGAGATTGGGCCAGCTCTGAATATGGTACGGGCAAGGGGGAATTTACAGCCAAGGAGCAGGGCAGGGCCAGTGGATGGAAAACTCTTAAGAGGAAACAGGAGTAAAGGAGGATTTGGGAGATCGTGAGTAAACGGACCTTGCAGGATTCTTGCAGAAGACAGGCCAGAGTGAGCAGACCTCACCTGGGGGATGGTGGAGAGGGGAGGAACCTGATCAGATATTGAGGGTGATCAGGTACAAATGATAGGGGATTCTTGCTAAACGGACTCAGCAGGGTTCTTGCTAAAACTGGATTTTACAAGGAAATGCAGAGATGGGCCTAGGAAAAGGCCCAGGAATCTGACTAAAGTTTGGTCAAGCAAAGAATCTTTGTTGATTCCTACAGACGGAACACAGTCCCTGCCTTTGAGAAGTTCACAGTGTATTCATTTGTAGCCGTTGGAGCACAAAGACATTAGTAGGAAAAGAATGGAGGGAGGGAAGAGGCAACACTTATAATCAAATAAGGATAAATGCCACCCTGTCCAAACCCACTGTTTGGTCCAGTCAGGACTTTTGTGATGGGTGACTGGAGCCAGCAGCAGGCCCAGTCATTCTCCCCGGGAATCGCCCCCTTGCAGGCTTGGGTGCCATTTCAATGTCCCCCTCAAGGCTTCCCTCTGCTGCCGGATGGACTAAGGCTCACCTTGGGGGCAAGAGGTAGGCTCCATGAGAGTCTCTGTGGTCCCCAGTTTCTACTTCCTCAGACAGAAGTGCTGCATCTGGGCGGCACAGAAGGAAGCCCCAGCTGCCACTGTTCCAGGAACCCTTGCAGTTCCACTGTGATGGGGAGAAGAAACAGGCTCTTCTAGAAACAGCCTTGGGGAAGGAGACGCCACACAAGAGACTGCACTCCCGGGTGATTGGAAGATCGGACAAAGCTCCTATAAAATGAATGAATAAAGTGAATGAATGAGAAAGTCAAGTGAAATGAATGGTGTGGGGTGGGCTTCTGGCTTTCCACCTTCTCACCATTCCACAGTGTCCCTTCCTTACAGGGAAGCGGGGCAATGTCCTGGGGCCTTACTCTTTGGCAAATACTGTTATTTCCAGCCAAGGCACCCTGGGCAAGCTGTGGATAAGTCATTGAACATGGCGTGGTCAGGGCACAAAGGGCATCTGTGTTCACAACCGGGAAATGAAAAAGCAGAGATATGACTTTGTCAGGATGAGGACTGCACAACTCCTGAACTAGGCGATTCCTGCAGGTGTGAGATGGTGGCAACAACGTGCCTTCTTGCTCATAAAATAATTCTCGCCCCTAAAAATGCTTCACACAAAAACCTCCCCTGGTTCTGAGGCATTCAGTTGGCCTTTCCAGAGCCAGAAGTTTGTGGCAAGAACTCTCATCCTTGCTCTGAAAGCAGTGGCCAGCCTTCCAGGTGCACCCACATAGCCCCATCAGGCTTTCTTGTGCTCCCCGCCAGCTGCTTCTCTGGAGCTAGGATGTGCCAGGGTTAGCATCTTAAAAATAAAGATTTCTTCCAGCTGAAGATCAAAAATAGACTTGGTGAGAGTTTTTCAGATGAGAAAGAGAAGAGCAGATTCTCTAAAAACTGGTCCCAATTCTCACCAAACCCAAGCTAGAGAACTGGATGTGCCCATGAACTCAAGTGGCCCTTCTCAACCTCTCAGAGTTCACCCCGTGGCCTGAAATCAGGCCTATCCCCCACCTTGTGCCAAGCACGGTGCTGCACATGGCTCTGAGGAAGCTCTCGGTTTCTCCAGGTGAACAGTTGGAACCTGAGAGACAAAGAAGCCTGCAGCGCCGGTGTAGCAGGACTGGGTGGACGTGGCATGGACCAGGCTTGCTCTTCCCCTCCCGTCCCAGCCAGGAGCGCTGTCTGGGTGGTCCTGGCCTGGGTCTTTGCCAATCAACCTACATGAACTGACGTCCATCTGGCACTGATACCCTGCCCAAATCGGTTGCCACCTTGCTGTGCTGGGACCTTGGGCAACACAAGGGCCAGGGTGATCAGCTAGGAAGCAGGTGCTTCCAGCCTTCAGGCAGGTAGGGCTCAGACAGAGGAGCTGGCAGATTCTGCCTAGGGGGTCCGCCAGGACCTTTTGAGGGCTGCTCCCCATGACCCACCCTGGGTCTCATGTGCGTGAAAGGTTTTATCTGCCTTGGAAACTTGCATGTATTAAGTAACAGCTACTTAACTGTTCCATTTTTCTTGATAATCAAAGCACATGTATCTGTGCACACAGCCTCAGGTCAGGCGGGAGAGTCTCTGGGTTGCCATAACCCACCTAAGGCAGGTGTGCTGGGCCTGCAGCGTGGGCACGTGTCTGCCTCCATGCGCTGCTCCCGGGCCCTGCTTCCCATTTGCAGACCTCTCAAGCCCTGGACTCAGATTCAGAAGGGCTGGGCTTTGAGGACCTAGCCCTGTAGCCAGAGAACCATGAAAGCTGCTGAGGGAGGGCTGAGGCTTCCTGTGGGCTGGTGGGGGCTGACTCTGGAGGTGACAGTCCCCAAGTCCTAGTCACTGGCACCGCCACATTCTGCGGCCCCTAAAATCCAAAGCCACCTTTGCCCTGGAGGGGACACAGCTCTGCAGCTAGATGGCATGTGTTCACCCCCAGCCTGACCATGCCCCTCAGCCTCTCTAAGCCTCATTTCCTGATCTTATCAAGGGAGACAACAAAGAGATTCTCCTAGGATTTTTATGAGGAATAATGAAATGTGCCTGGTATATGATAAGGCCTCAAAAGGAAACCTTCTCCCCATTCCCCCACCATCCCCCAAACTCCGCTCCCCTCCTGCCCACTGCCTCCCTCTCTTGGGCGTGGCTCAGTATGTATCTTCACTCCCTGGAGCTGAATTAGGTTGGGGGAGAGGGGGTGCTATAGGAAAGCCCTCCTCCTGTCCCCAGAAAGATAGCGTTCCCAAAGGGCTGATTCCAGCCTCCGCTCGCATCACACTCCTGCCAAGCCTGCGGCCTCCTTTTTCTCCTTATGGCTCGAGGCCCAGTTTTGGAGACTTTTGGCTCTGATGCACTTCTAAGTGCTGAGACAAGTTACTTGGACGCCTTTAAACCCAAAACAAGGTCAGACATCAAACACATCTCCCTGTGCAGCCAGGCTTCCACTCCCAGCTACCCCAGGGAGGTTGTGGAAAGAATAAAAAAGATTAGTGGTGGAGTGAATATTGTGCCCACCCAGCCTCCAGGCCCTTCACCAGTTGCAGCCACTCTTGCTGATGGTGGTCGGGGGTCTCTCTGTTCATTTTCTGTATGTTTACACATGTAAATGTTGCACATCTTACATAGTATGGTTTTGTGGGCACTGCACAGATAATATTGTTCTTCAACTATGCTTTCACTAACTTGGCATTGCTGAGATGAAGCCCTGTGGATAAGGTTTGTGCGTGGTTCTCCTGAGCTCCTGGCTACCGCTGCCCTCCCCAGAAACGGCCAGCATTTGCTGACTCTGAGGCCGTGTCTGGCCAAGGAGTGCCTTTCTTTCCAGACCACAACATGATCACTTTAATGATAATGTCACTTCAAGACACAAAAAACAAGGCACATTTGCCTGATTTGCAGCTGAGAGTGGATTCTGTATGCTGGTTTAGGACTGCAGAAAAGTGTTTGGTGCCAGCTGACACGTAAACAGCACTGTTTCCTGATCTGGGTCATGGTAACGGCCGTGGCACCCTGAAGAGCACCAGAGGTGGGCTGGATTTTAGGGGCAGCAGAATGTGGCAGTGCCAGTGACTAGGTCTTGGGGACCATCACCTCCAGAGTCAGCCCCACCAGCTTACAGGAAGTCTGGGGTAGACGGAGCTCCAGAGCCAGGGCTGGGCTGGAGATTGCTGCTCTACCTGCTCCTCCTGTGTCCCCAGCTGCCCGAGAGAAGCTGCTGCCTTCCTATTTAAACGCATCTTAAATCTGTGCTCATCAAAAGCATCACCCAGAACATGGGCCTGATGGGCAGCATGGATTCCATCCCAGCAGCCACCTGATAAGCGGGACCCCACTTGATGGGAGCCCTTCTAGAACATTTCTATTGTAAATGCCACCCCTCCCCCTGCAAGGTTATGGGCAGGGGACCTCAGTGTCTGCCTGGTGCTGTGTGAGAGAGGCTGCTATGCCCATCAGGGACAGAGGTGGGCTGGATGCCAGCCTCCACTGCCCATAACAGATCCCTTTCTTCACTTGTGGCTGTTTGTCTGAGATGTGAGTCAAACCTACCTTCAGATGGCTTCATAAATGTAAAATTGACAGGGTGGCCTGTTGCTGTCACCGCTCATGCCTCTAATTCCAGCACTTTGGGAGGCGAATGGGGGCAGATCATTTGAGGCCTGGAGTTCGAGACCAGCCTGGCCAATATGGCGAAACTCCATCTCTACTAAAAAGAAAATACAAAAATTAGCCAGGCCTGGTGGCACACATCTGTAATCCCAGCTATTCAGGAGGCTGAGGCAAGAGAATTGCTTGAAACTGGGAGGCGGAGGTTGCAGTGAGCTGAGATCACACCATGGTACTCCAGGCTGGGTGACAGAATGAGACTCTGTCTCAAAAAAAACAAAAAAATTAAATAAACAAATAAATAAAATAGCAGTGCATCAAAGCTGTGAGTTCCCAAGGGTCTCTGAAGACCTGGGCAACCTTGGGGAGGTGGTCCACAGCAGAGAGGATCCATTTCCAGCTGTCACACTCTGCAGCAGGTACGGTGCAAAGTGCAGGCCAGAAAGTCTCTCTCTCTCTTTCTCTCTGGTTTTGGCTTCTAAGCCAGCCAGGATGGATCTTAAAGGAAGGATCCATGCTAGGACACAGTCACCAGCCAGCCTAGCTGCCCAGTCCTAAGGCAAAGGCCCACTCTGAGCTGCAGAGTTTGATTTTCTGGGTTTTGACTAGTCCTCTCCTTTTAGAGCTTGGGTTTCTCTGCTGCCGTCCACCAGCTCCCTCCCCCTCTCCCCTAGGCCTGCCCCTAGCATCCCTCGCCCAGGGCTGAGCCTGACTGACCAAGCAGCATCCTACTATCTTGGGCACCATGATTGGTGGAGGAATCCAAGTATGAGCCAGTCAGCACAGGCCTTGCCCTGGGCCCCAGAGTTGCAGCTGCAGTAGCTTGGAGGTGGGTGTGTGACCTAGTTTGAGACAGCGAGATGTGAAAATGGTTCCTTGCTCTTAAGAGTGAGCCAAGGAAAGAAACACCTCCACTGTCTCTGGACAGCTGGGCATGAGGGTGTGAGGCCTGGGACAGTTGCCACCATTTTGCCACCATGAAGGAAGCCAGACTGAGGATGAATCTCACACAGTTAATGCAGGGAGACAGAGAACCACTGAGAGATGGGGCCTCAGCTCCTGGACGAAGCCAGTCCTGAAGCCCACCCTGACACTGGGCATAGAATTTATGTGAGAACAAACTCCCTGTGGATAGGCATCTTAGTGGAGGTGGTTTTCTTTGTGCTTAGGTGTGCAAGGTCCGAGGGTCTTCTATTCAAGCAAACCTCACTTTCTGGCAAACACACCTACTCTGAGACTAGTCCGGTGTGACTCAAGGATCAGTATTGCACTTTGAAGTCACAGGGTGAGACGTCTGGATTAACAGGCATGTCAAAGGCACCTGAAGCCTTGGCTCTTCCTGTCCTGGATCCCTTTCCAAGTGAACCCCCAGAGACCCTCAGTGGAAGGAATACAAGCAATGGGCTTTGAGACCAGAGCTCTCAGGCAGTGCTTTCCAGCAGCACCGGGAGGTAGAAGGCTTCTAGAACTCAGAAACTTATCAAGGTTCCCAGACCCACACACAGGCCGGATCTGAAGGGCAGGGCAGGCTGGGGTCTAGTGTCTCACCACACCCCGGACAGACCAGTGAGCAGGGCCTCCAGCACCCTGGCCTCACAAAGAAAGCCTGGGACCTCTGCTCTTCCCCCAGGAAGAAGCCCAGCGATGGCTGAGGTCAAGTTCCTTCCAGCCCAGAATAATGAGGCCCGGAGCTGAAGCTAAATGAATCCATAGAAACAAAAGAAATGACTTCCTTCCAGCCCGTGTTCATGCCCAGCACATGTATACAAATCCTATACATCGCTGCTAATCACGCAGGGAGCGGTGGGAATGAGGGGCAAAGGTGTGAGATGACGCGGCAGCTTCCCTGAGCGGGCACCGCAGGGTGTGAGTTCTGGCCCTGCTGCGTGAACTCATCTCCCACAGGCACAGGCTGGCCGTGGGAGTCCGCAGGCGGCTGCAGTCTCCTCATTCCCACCTCCTCCAGGTTTCCTTGCAGCCTCCACCTCCGTAGCTGAGTCACGAAGCTCATGGCCCCAGGGAATGAAAAGCTGGAAAGGCCTAGGACTTCAAGGTCACAGAGCTGTCAGCCCTCTGGGGAGTGGCCTTGGCAGAAAAGAGCAGCCTCCTGACCCAAGGTAGTGCCCCTGCCCCAGCTAGGGATGGATCAGCTTGGGGCCATAAACCTCAGTTCCCTCACCGCAGCTTGGTGCCACCTGCAGGGCCAGCCCAGCTCCAGGGCTCCCTCGGGCCATCCTGCCCATCCCATTCTGTCCCCTTCCATCAGGGCTGAACCCCAGAGGACACCCTCACAACTTCCTGCAGCCCAGGCTCCACCTGGGTGGGTAGCAGCTTCCCTGAAACCAACAGTGCTTCTCATGCAGTCCCTGCTGAGTGAGAAGCAGCCTGAAGACTCTCGCCTGCTTCCAGGGAAGGCCCCGGGGGATCTGCTGAGAGTCTGGCTGGTTGGCTTGCCAGGGAACATCATTGTGAGGGTCAAGTGTCCCTGTCTTTGAGGGCTGCACGCCGACTGCCCAGGCGGGGGCTGAACGGCAGCTGCAGACCTCAGGAAGCCACAGTGTGGGCGAGCCTAGGCTGCAGGACCCAGCCACAGTAAGGACGACACAGGCTGCCAGCGCCCCGTAGAGGAAGCCACCGACCCCAGGGCAGCCCAGGCCTGCCACGCCTGCAGTATCGCCCACTCAGGGTGGGACATTCTTCTCTCCAACCACCTCTAGGAAATACATAGTCTTACAATCTTTGCCCATCTGAGGAATTACAGACAGTCCCTGGCGCGTGGTAGCTCAATGTATGATAGATAGTTTTTTGACTTTATGATGGTTTGAAATCTTGGCAATTTTAACAAATGTACAGTATTCAATACAGTGCATGAGGTATTCAACAGTGAGCCCAGACTGCGTCACTGGCTGCAGACTCATGGCCCAAATAATTGCTCACTGCTTCAAGTCACTGAGTTGCAGGGTGACCCATCTCACAGCACTACTGTGGCAGTGCTCACTGACGGGGCAGTAGGAGGGCTCCCGGTAGTACCAGGAGCTGTTGACTCTTGTCAGAAAGGACCTAGTAGTAGCCAGTGCGGACCTGGAACAAGAGGATGGTCCTTAAAATGAGGGTCTCCAGGCACCATGAGGGGCTGACTCGCACAGACTCATCCACAGGCTTTGTGTGAGATGATTCTGCCTGACTGTAGGCTAACCTGAGTGTTCTGAGCACGTTTAAGGTCTACTAGGCTAAGCTAGGACGTTCGGGAGCTTAGGTGTATCAAATGCATTTTCTTTTCTTTTTTTTTTTTTTGAGACAAAATTTCACTCTTGTTACCCAGGCCGGACTGCAATGGCGCGATCTCGGCTCACCGCAACCTCCGCCTCCTGGGTTTAAGCAGTTTCCTGCCTTAGCCTCCTGAGTAGCTGGGATTACAAACATGCGCCACCACGCCCCGCTAATTTTGTATTTTTAGAAGAGACAGGGTTTCTCTGTGTTTCTCGCTCTTGCTGTGGCTCAGTCCTGCAGCCTAGGCTCGCCCACACTGTGGCTTCCTGAGGTCTGCAGGAGCCGTTCAGCCCCCGTCTGGGCAGTGGGCGTGCAACCCTCAAAGGCTGGTCTCGAACTCCCGACCTCAGGTGATTCCCCCGCCTCCGCCTCCCAAAGTGCTGGGATTACAGGCGTGAGCCACTGCACCCGGCCGCATTTTCAACTTACGATATTTTCAACTCGGAATGGGTTTGCCCGGATGCAGCCCCCACGTAACTCGAGGAGCGCCTGTGTGCCTCTGTTGGCCCCCTAACAGGGCTGATGTGACGGCTGCCATGTCGGAGATCGCAGGTCTGGAACGGAGGTCAGAAGAGGATCCTGGAAATTCTCCGAGGTTTCCTAACAAGCCCCCAGTCATGGCGGGAGGCTCGAAGGCTCCACTGGGGCTGGAGAATCTGCTTCGAGGCTCTCTCACTGCTGGGCCTCCAGGTCTTCTCCAGCTGCTGGCGGCGGACGCGGGTCACAGGGTGCTCAGTCCCGGGCGGCTGGGTTTTCCCAGAGCGAGGGTTCGGAGGAGAGAACAAGAGAAGGCGGGGGAAGGTGGGAGGCACAGGCATTTTGTAGTCGAATAGCCTTGGAAGTAACAGCCCGTGACCTTCGCCGGATTCTACTTAGTAGAAGCCAGTCGCTAGGTGGCAGGAATCACGCGGGCCGTGGGAGGGGGCTGCGTCTCCTACAGGATCGAAGAGGGGACAAGGCCCAGCAAAGGCCGTGGAGCTGGAGACCAAGCCCATTCAGGAGGAACTGCAGAAGGAAGCTGCAGAGCCCGCTCCTCCGTGTCTTCCCTTCACTGGGGCAGACCAGCTGCGGCCAGCCTGTGCCCACTCCTTGCGGACCTGCGTACCGCTTCCAGGGGTCTTTCAGTCCTGGAAGTTTAATCATTCTGGTTTTTTTTTTTTTTTTTTTGAGACGAAGTCTTGCTGTGTTGCCCAGGCTGGAGTGCAGTGGCGCAATCCCAGCTCACTGCAACCTCCGCCTCCCGGGTGCAAGCAGTTCTCTGCCTCAGCCTCCCAAGTAGCTGAGACTACAGGCGCGTGCCGCCATACCCAACGGCCTCTTTGCTCCCAGCCCTCCCCTGTCACTTGCTGCTCTATTGTGCTAGCTCGGTTTTCACTTTTTGCCTTTGCCATGCACAAGGGTTAGCAATTCTTGATGGTACAGTCTCTCTGTTCAGAGAGCTGGGGTGGTTTCTACCTCTAGCTGGACCCTGAGTGATCTTTCAGGCAGGGGTCTCTGTGACTGGAGAGACGCCCTGTGCATGAGGCCCTATGTACATTCCGATTGCATCCCCCACCCTAGACCAGACCTGAGAGGCAGGCGAGACAGTCCCCCTCTCACCATCTCTGGGGTGGACTACCTTGTTCAAGGCCACACAGCTTCGAGTGGAGCCGACCGCCCCTGCTCCCCCACCGCCCCTGCTCCCCTACCGCCCCAGCTCTTCCGCCGCCCTGCCCTGCAAGCAGGAGGAGCTCAGTCTCGTTTCCTGGGGAAGGTGGGGACTTGAGACCCCAGGGCCAAGTCGCTCCTGTGTTCAGGAGCATTTGCTTGAATCTGAGAATTCAGTCATCTGGGAATTATTTAGAGTGCAGAGGCCTTGAAAATCTCAGCTTGGATTGATTGAGGGAGGGAGAGAGACAGTGTCCCGTGTTTTCTATTTGCTTTTTTTTTTTTTTTTTTTGAACTTTTAGGTTCAGGGGTACATGTGTAGATTTGTTATATAAACTGCGTGTCACAGGCGTTCGGTGTACAGATTGCTTTGTCACCCAGGTGATAAGCACAGTCCAGATAGGTAGTTTTTCTGCTCCTCTTCCTCCTCCCATTCTCCACCCTGAAAGCCCCAGTGTGTATTGTTTCCCTCTTGGTGTGTCCAGTGTTCTCATCATTTACTACCATTTGTAAGTGAGAACATGTGGTGTTTGGGTCTCCTGCATTAGTTTTCAAAGGATAATGCGCTCCATTTCCACACATGTTCCCACAAAGGACATGATTTCATTCTTTCTTACTGCTGCATAGTATTCCATGGTGTATATGTACCACGTTTTCTTTATCTAGTCTTCTGTTGATGGGCATTTAGGTTGGTTCCATGTCTTCGCTATTGTGAATAGTGCTGCAATGAACATATGTGTACATGTGTCTTTGTGACAGAATGATTTATATTCTCTTGGGTATATACCCAGAAATGGGATTGCTGGGTTGAATGGTAATTCTGAGTTCTTTGAGGAATCACAACACTGCTTTCCACAATGGCTGAACTAATTTATACTCCCATCAACAGTGTATAAGAGTTCCCTTTTCTCCACAACCTCACCAGGGTCTGTTGTTTTTTGGCCGTATTAGTAATGGCCATTCTGACTGGTGTGCGATGGTATCTCATTGTGGTTTTGATTTGCATTTCTCTAATGATCAGTGATATTATTTTTTCATATGCTTATTGGCCGCATTCATATCTTCTTTTGAGAAGTGTCTGTTTATGTCCTTTGCCCACTTCTGAATGGGGTTGTTTTTTGCTTGTAAATTTGTTTATAGATGCTGGATATTAGACCTTTGTCAGATGCATAGTTTGCAAATATCTTCTCCTATTCTGTAGGTTGTCTGTTTACTCTGTTGATTTGCTGTGCAGAAGCTCTTTAGTTTAATTAGATTCCATTTGTCAATTTTTCTTTTTGTTGCAATTGCTTTTGGAATCTTTATCATGAAATCTTTCCAAGTTCCATGTCCAGAATGATATTTACTGAGGTGTCTTCCAGGGTGTTTATAGTTTTAGATGTTCCCTTTAAGTCTTTAATCCATCTTGTTGATTTTTGTATATGGTGTAAGGTAGGGGTTCAGCTTCAATCTTCTGCATATGGCTAGCCAGCTATCCCAGCACTACTTATTGAATAGGAAGTCCTTTCCCCATTGCTTGTTTTTGTCAGCTTTGTTGAAGATCAGATGGTTGTAGGTGTGTAGCCTTATTTCTGGGCTCTCTATTCTGTTCCATTGTGTCCTGTATTTTCAGTAAGGGAGACAAGGCCCTGAGCTTATACAGCTCCAGCCCCTCCAGGGCTGCACGCCAGGGACCCCTGCCCAGACCTTCCTGGAATGGCTGCTCCTGTGTGGGCCTCCAGCTCAGCCATGCATGGACACAGGCAGACCTATGGCCAGAGCCCAAAGGGCCATGGGAAGAATGCCAAGGGCAGCATCAGCTCCGCGGAGGGGGCGGTGGACCACTCTTACATGTAAATCCACCTCCCAGTCAGGAACACATTCACTTGCGTAACACAACTTTACTGTGTTTACACAGTTAAACCACAGCCCACGTGTTCACTGTAGACACAGAACTGCTGTGAAAGGACCGCCTATTTCTAGGCTATTCCATGAAGATTCATATGCTACTTGTTCGTTCCCTGTGTCGTCTGCTAGCATTGGCCAGTCTGTGGCGGGTTAAGGAGAACTCACCAAGGAAGAACTTAAATTGGAGGGAAAAAATTCTAGTAGATGCTGTTTGGTTACTCACCCACCTTCCACCACCCTTTCTGCTGTCTCAAGAATGCAGATTTTTTTGTCATGGTTCCCCCAGTCCTCTCTCGGTAGCAGCCCCCAGGAAGAGCCCCCAGAGGTGGAGCTCTCCAGGCACTGTCATGAGCAAATGCGAGCCCAGGAAGGCCATGGCCACTGGCAACACACCTTGTGGAGGGAAGTGTGCACCACCCAGGGGACTGGGGGACCAGAGCAGGTGCCGTGAGAGAAGCCCACCCTGTAGCCCCTGGCCTCTGCTTAAACCAGTTCGAGCTGGATTTCCTGTTACCTGCAGCCAAACCATTTTAACTGCTGCAATTCTACTCATCTTCTTGTCTCTCTTAAGCTGGTCAAAGGCAAGTGAACGTGGGTTCTGGCTGGATCCTGAGTTGAACACTGCATCTCCACTCCTGCTGCACCCCCGTGGCACACGTTGCCAGGAGCCCGGACTTCTTCCCTCTGCCTGGAAGGGGCATGGCTACATCTGGGTTTCCCCCTCAAGCAGACTGCAGTGAGAACTTGGGTACATAGAGTGATCCCAGGAAGTGCAGGGCAGGGGTGGAGGTGGAGAGGGGAGGCAGGGGGAGGGGAGAGAGGCCCATGAATGAAGGATTTCCACTGCGGGCAACAGGCTCGACCCACCAGGACCTCAGGGAGACTGTGGGGCACAGGCCTCCAATGTCCCCACTGGAGAGGGCAGAGGTGAGCATTTCTACAGACTCCCATCCCCATGGATGAGGGGGCCCCGGGGCACAGACTCCCCTGGCATAGCCAAGCTGTTTGCAGGTGGGAGGGACATCGCCAGGGGGCAGAGAAGAAAAGAATAATTGAGAAGCAGGCTAGTAGGTGTCTCCTGTCCTGCAGGAGAGCTGGGTGGCTGTGGCTCTGGGTGGAGGATCACAGCCTCTGCTTAATCACTGAAGCCTCAATTTTCTTATCTGTGAAATGGGGCTAGTATTTGGGGTACATAGCTGCCAGGGCTGATGTGAAGAGAAGCAATAATAAATGCACTTCCTGGCATACAGCAGGGGCTCTGTAAGTGCTGATCCTGTCAGTGGCAGCTCTGTGAGGAGGGCAGCTGCCTCGGTTATGGTGCCAAATGCTGTGTGCCAGGCTCTGCTCTCCCTCTGCCACTTCCACCCCACCTCTTCCTCCTGAGTGGCCCAGGGCTCCAGGCAAATTAGGCTTGAGCACTCCGAGCTGGCCTGCTGGCCTAGAGGCTAGGTCACTGTCCTGAGGTGTCCCGGCCAGGGCTGTGGGGGCCATATGAGGCAACCAGGCCAGGCGGGTGCCCCAGCTCAGTGTCCACAGCCTGGGCCCAGGTTGATCTGTGGGGTCACTGCCAGCTGCCGGCGCCCACAGGCCTCACCACTTGGCCCTCTGGCCCAAGCAGCCACCTGCTCCCCCTCCACAGGAGGCCCCGCCGCCTGACCTTTCCCCTCCCAATGTCATTTTCCGTTCTGCTGTGTTATTGGCCAGGCCTGAAATGCTCCTCTGAGGGCCCGGGAAGGACTGTTCTGAGGCTTGTCATTGTTTCAGGATCAGGCTGCCTCAGCCTCAAACCTGACGGAAACCAGAACCTCCGCTGAGTCACCCACACCCATGACAGGGGCCTCAGGTGGAGGGTGGAGCTGGGGTGGGGCTGGGGTGGAGGGCAGGTCTCCCTCTGCCTCTCTGGGCCTAGAAGGCCTCAGTGGTGCCCTCCCGCCAGCAGCCCAGCTCCAATTTTGTAGCTCTGGCCAAGCGCCAAGCTGGCACGAGGGTCTGGACCTCAGCCTGAGCCCTGCCCTGCATGAGCCAACTTAGAGGGCAAGGTGGGAAGGTGGCGGCTCCTCTTGGGCAAGGGAATGCAACCGCTCACACGACGGAACCCAAGGAAGGAGGCTTCTGAGGAAGGAGGCTTCGGGGGTTGGAATTAACGCTGCGAAGTGTCCGCAGGAAGCCCCTTCAGAGCCTCCTGAAGGCAGATGAGGGAACCCCAGGACCCCAGCACTCACTTCCTAAGTCTCCAGCCCCATATCCAAGACTGGGCCGGGTCGTGAGGACCCCCGC
Source organism: Ateles fusciceps (assembly GCA_036589455.1). Classification (NCBI taxonomy): domain Eukaryota; kingdom Metazoa; phylum Chordata; class Mammalia; order Primates; family Atelidae; genus Ateles; species Ateles fusciceps. The sequence goes on from JAZHEH010001736.1 coordinate 10,161,469, forward strand.
ACAGCTCACCACTTGGGCGCCCTCTAAACAGCCTCCTGTACATCTGCGCCCCATATGTCCTTTGAGGAGGAAGGAAGCCGCCTCCAGGCGTTCTCAGGCACTGCCTGGAAGAAGTTGGCTCTGACCTCAGACATGCGTCTCCCATCAACAAACGAAAGCCCAGCCGCTCATCAGCTCCACCGCCGGCCAGGAACCTGCAGCCCGCTCTCGCTCTCCGTCTGTACGGCCGGGGGTCCCAGCCCCATCCCACCCCAGGCTGGCTGGCTGTGGATTTCATGCCAAGACCCACTGCCCAGACACGTCTCCAGCTGGCAGGAGGCCATGATGCCACATTCAGGCCCTGCCAGTGCTTCTGCAGCCTCTTGTCCGCTCTGAAGGGGCCACTCCTCCTAGATGTTCCTAGTTCTTCCACTACAGAGCGGCCAAAGGAGGGGCTCTGGCTCCCGGCCTCGGGTCCCCAGGAGGAGGGCCTGTCTGTCCTGTTCCTGCTGCTCAGCCTTTCCCATGCTGCAGCCTTTGAGGACTTCAGCTGAATCCCACCTCCCTGCCCTCCACAGGTTACGGCCTTCCGCATGGTCATCTGCATTAAGCACCTACTGTATACCCAGGGCTGTGTCCCATGAAAACAGAACAGATGTCGCGCCGGGTCTTTGGTCACAGCACCAGCATCTGAAAAGCATTTGCAGTTTGAGAAATATTCAGTTGACCCTCATGGTCACTTCCAAGTGCACAGAGTCCAGGAACTGTCCCGTTTTCCAGATGAGGAAACTGATGCTTTGGCGAGGTCACATCACTGTAGCGGTGGTGGGATTAGAATCTAGCTGTTTTGGAGCCGTCTTTTCCGTGATGCCGAGGGGTCTCTCTGTTTCTTTTGAGTTTCATGCTGAGTATTATCGACAAGGTGGTCCAGGCAAGACCGCTCTTGAGCATGGACAAAGGCGGGTAACCGTTACGCACAATCACCCCACTGCAGAGGACCTCAGATGGGAGAGGCCTGTGGGAGGGTGAGGTCGAAGGGGCCCTGGGTGGGCGGCAGGTGCAGCACTGAGGAGAGACTGTCTCAGGACCTGCTTTGGGGATCTGCTTTGGGGGATTGGCGTGGGGAGGCTGGACGAAGCGGTGGGGACAGAGCACAGATGTGCCTGATGGCTGCGCCCTCCAGCAGGTCAGGCTGGGCTGGTGGCAGAGTCAAGATGAGAGGCTTGGGACCATGGTCTGTGCTGCGAGGTGATGGTACCACAGCAGGTTTGGCCCTGGAAGGTGACTGCCTGAATGCGTTCTGTCTGGAGTATCCTGGGGAAGTGGTGAAGAGAAAGGGTCTCCAATGACAGCAACAGCTGTCGCCCACCTGGAAGGTGACAAGGCCTGGAAATTGATTTTAAAACTTAGAGTCAACCAGATGATTCAGTAACAAGTGGGACACATCTGGCTTGTAATAATAATAACCCATTCTGCACTGCAGAGGTCTCTGTGGACCACAGACCGTTTTCTCCTCCTGTGCCTATGGGAAAGACTTCATCACCCTTCGTGGCAGCTCATCGCCTTCAGCAGCCTCTGGAAGGACCACACAAGCCCTCACTGTGCTCTGAGGGTTGCTCTACACCTGTCTGCATAGACTATTTTGGGGGTCTCTGCACCCAGACGTCTCCCTGGATGGGGCTTGGTAGGTGGTCAGTTTTGCTGTGTGAATTGTAGGTAGAGTCTTTTAACAGCCACTCCCCCACTCTGCAGCCTCAGCTTCACTGCTCTGTGCCCCTCGCCTCTTTCCCACCTTGTACTCTTTGGACCCCTTTCTCAAATCAAAATCTGCTCCCTGGAAGAGTCAAAGAGGAGTTACTTCTTTTCCTTCGGGCCACATCTTCACTCGGTCATCACTCTCCTGTAAGCTGATGAACGTCACACCTGACGTAGAGTAGGTGCTCAGTAAACTAGAAGGAAAGGAAAATGTGTTTTGAAGGACTGGGTGGATGCATGGCCGTCCATGTGAAGAGGCTCTCTATGCGGAAAAACTACCGAAAATGGATTGGATTAGAGAAAAGTGGGAAGAAGAGGCTACTGGATGCTTCCTCTCTCTTACTGCCTGGGCGTTACTCTTCAGGCTCTCACTTTCTTGCAAGTGACAAGAGAGAAAGCTGATGAGTAGAGCGCTGACAGTCATAGCAACATACATGCAGTGTGAGCAGAGGGGGTCCAGGTTGAGGCAGGGCGCAGCCAACTCAGTGGGACCCAGGGTACTGCAGGGCCACGCCTCAGCCTCACATGCAGGGTCCCAGATCCCTCCAGATAGAATGGGAGGCAACACAGCCCTGATCTAGCTGGTGACACCGGGTGTCTTTTACCTCCTGAGACCCCACTTTATTCCCCTGATGAGGAACTATACTGAAGCAAGATGGTTTCCAGGGCCCCTTTGCCCCTCCGCTGATCCTTAGGTGTCATGGGTTAGAATGACAAAGGTTCTGGGACCCCGAGGTCTTCCCAGAGCTGGCTCTCAGGTTCTTGGTGGCTGATGAGTTTCCCTGGCCAAGCTTTTCGGCATCACTGCTGATGACCTGAAGTGTTCCAACACCTCCCCTGCTCTTCCCACATCCCCCAGCCACTCACTCTGGGGGGATCGCTGCAGATGCAATGTTTCTTGACAGGAGGGAGGGTGTGACTCCAAGCCAGGCTGAAGAACTGCAGCGAACCGGGGGCCTCCAGGAAAGGCCTCCTCTGCAAGAGGAGCCTCAGTTGGCATAAAAAGCCGTTTTCACACTTGCCTTATTTTCTGCTGAGACCTCATGGTCTCCTCTGGATGTGAAGCAGCCAGGGAGACATCTCTCTCCCGGGAACGCCGTGTTAAGCTGGTTGCTGAGAGGTGCACGCATAACCTTGGCAGGCCTGGCTCTGCCCCTTGAGCGTCTGCAGCCCACGTGCATGCCCGGCACACCCAGTGTGGACGCGCTCTCAGTGCCCCTGGGGCAGGGCGGGCCACAAAACCAGCAGCCCTCAGCTCCGGCAGTGGCAGGTTCGATGGGGAGGTGGTTTTTAAAAACCTCCTGCTTATCGATTTCTGCGTGGTGCGGGAAACTTCAGCCAGCCTTTCTATGGAGAGAGGCTGAAAACCGACCCTGCTTTGTCCACATCTATTTCCTGCCGGCTCTCAGCAGCCTGACCAGCTGCCTGCTGGAGGCGTGACCTTGGGCACGTCACCTCACTGCCAGCTCCCAGTTGCTCCCTCATCCCTGCCATCACCAACATTTACTGATGCCACCATGGGCCAGACGTGGACTCCATGTCTCACGTGAATGCTCACAGAGCCGCCCTGGGTAGGTATAATTTTTCTCCATTCTCATTCTTCTGGACAAGGCGATTGACACGCAAAGAGGTTAAGGAATGTAATGGAGACCACCCAGTGGTGGCATCGGATGAGAGAGCTCAGCCCAGTGCCCACCCTGGGGACTGACCACCCAGATGTACGCTGCCAAGACCCACTCCCCTTCTGATTGGAGTCACTTTTTCCTCCGTGTCATGCCTGTGCCCACCTGCCCTGGCATTTATGAACACATCGTTCCCTTCTCTTCCCCATGGGGACAGCACAGGGATGCTGGTGGCTGGCTGTGCCCCCAGCCTTGTGAAGATTTGATGGGCCACCCTCCCTGCAGGGTTTAGGACCCGGCCTGCCCATGGGCCCAAGTTACAAGGGAAGCCATGGCTGGTGACAAGGGCCATGGGGACCGGCCTGATGCAGCAGTGGAAGGTGGGGCTGGCCGTCTCTCTAGTGGTCATCCCTGCACCCCACACAGAATGTTGGTACCAACATAACCCCTAGTGGCAGCCCCCCGAGTGTGGTGAGCACCCACCAGAGCCAAAACCCCAGCTGGTGCTGGGAGACAGGCTGCCACCCCTCCAGAGGCCTGAGTCAAGCAAAAGTGACATACCAGGAAGGGGTCAGGCCCCGAGGGGAGGGCCTCTGACTTAGAGAGCACAGGAGGAGGTGCAGTCATGGGGTCTTGCCCAGCTCTCAGCGGTCCTTCTCTGTTGCCCATATGGGGCAATGATAAGACCCAACCAAAGATCCCAGCAACATCAGTTTGACCTGGGGTAAGGGGGCCTTCATTCCAGAAAGGCCACTCGGGGGGCTCTTCCCTTGGAATGGGATGGGGGTGTAGTGGAGGGAGCCTTGTCAGGCGGTGTTGCTCAGCACAGGGTTAAGACCTGCAGGTGTCTGGCCCACACTCTTCCATCAGCCTCCATAGCAGGAAGGAGACCCAGAGCAGGGGACACACCCATACCCCATCCTTCAAGTCCTTCAAGGTAACCTTGATGGTGAGCTCACGGCTCCTCCCAAGTTCACACCCCGTCCTTCAAGGCTAACCCTGATGGCGAGCTCAGGGCTCCTCCCAAATCCTGTCTGGGCTCTGCCACGTCCATCCAGGTCCTCCAGTGAGCAGACCCCAAGCCCAGAGGAAAGGGGCAAGAGATCCACTGGGGGAAGCACCCATGGCAGATGGGGGAGACAGCCTCGAGCCAGGGTGCAGGTCTGACCTTGGGAAGAGAGAGAGGGAAGGGGGACTGGTTAGGAGGATGTGTGTATCCGGTGGAGCCCTGAGAAAGCCGTGCTGCTAGGCTGAAGAGAAGCCCCAGAGAGAGGCCTGCACACAGGGGAGTCGGTGGGGGCAGGAACTGCCTGGTTCTAGGGTCTAGTTCCTTACCGTATCCAGTCACTGGCTGGAGCGGCTAGGGAAGGGGAGGCCTCTGTTGGGGAAGCAGTGGGCAGCTGTTCCTTGTTCCAGCAGGTTCTCTTAGGAGAACCCCTAATTCCCATTGGTTTCTGGGGCCCCCTTTCCCCACAGGCCCACAGGCCTCCTAGCCTGCCACGCCTTCTGCCTGTAAACCTCCTGCCCCAGCTGACTGCCACCCCCTCTGGTCCTGTCTGGCAGGCAGCTCCTGCTGCTGGGTCTGGGACCCACCTGCTAGGCGATCCTCCTGCCCCCCCAGCTGCCCAGAGAGGGACACCTAGAAGCAACTGCAGCCTTGGTTCATAGGGGGTCCTGTGTAGGGGCAGAAATGGCCCCCTGTGGGTGAGCCGGGACAGGAAAAGGCCGTGGAGATGAGGAAGGGACCCTAAAGACAGACCCGGCCTTGGCCACACTCATGCCTGGAGCTGGCTTGAGCCCTGTCGCGTGGGGTCAGATGGAGCCCAGATGCTGACTGGAGGGTCCCGGTGAGCACGTGCCGGGCACAGGGACAGCCTGGCCAGTTCTCAAGGGACCATAGGCAGCAGGACATTGCTGCACCCGCCTCAGCTGGGCCCAGCTTTTGAGAACAGTGAGAGGAAATGGAGGCTGGGACGGGCAGGGCCTCACTGGACACATGCTACGTCCTGGGAAGGAGGCCTGTGTCTGAGAATCCCCTTAGCCTGGGAGGGCAGAGAAATAACACCCTGCGTGGGTGTTCGGCCTTCAGCAGCACCACACCCTCCCGCCCCCAGAGCTATTTCTGCAGCTTCCTGGCTTGGTTCCTCTTGCTCCACCCCCACCTCTGTCCCCGGGGTGAGACCTGCTGGGAGCAGAGGCCCTGGGAGCCCCAGCAGGGCAGGGCCTGGGGACGGGGACGCCCCCTGTGCAACAGCATGGACTAGGGGTCATTGCAAAGTCACAGCCAGGTTTAACCCCTAGAATTCCAGTTAAAATGGAAAATTGGGGCTGAGTCTGCCTCTTCCCAACAGAACCTGCTGGAGCTCTAGCCTGGCTCCTTGCTGGGCTCTGGGGGCTTCTTAGTCACTTCTCCCATGGCAGGGACGCCACGGAGCTGCAGTGGCAGATGGCCACGTGTGGCTGCTCCCGTTGGCTAGAGGGGACAGGAACCTGTGACAGTGTCCTTTTTCTTCCCATAAAGCAGAGCCGAGGACCGGGAAGGCGCCCCATCACCAAGGGGACAGACCCTGCAGAGCACTGTGAGGAAGAAGATGGGGAGGCAACAGCTTGGAAGCACCTAGCAGAGCTCTCTCCTCCTGCCCTGCAACTGCCAGTGTCTAGACAGGCAGTCGGTCAGCCCTGGGACCGCGCGAGTGCTGCCTGCACCTCGAAGCCGTGACACAGAGCCCAGCTGCCCAGCATGGGAAAAACAGGGGCTGGGGTGGAAGAATTTGTGTTCTCATCACACATTCAGAAATTACTTTTTTTTTTTAAAAGAGCCTGTACTTTGGGGCCCTTATAAACAATCCATCGTCTTCTAAAAGTCTGCCTGGGACAGGCTGCATATCCTCATGGCCACCTATTTAAATAAACGACACTCCCATCCCCATCACCACGCAGGCTCCTCTCTGCTCCTGCTTCATTTTGTCTCCTAGCTTGCCCTGTCAGTAACACACTCCGGGTTTGACTTATTTACCTCATTATCATCTCTTCCTACCCCTGACTCCCAGTAGAATAGAAGCTGGAGGAGGGGGTGCTGGTGCCTGTCTTGTTTACCCTGTATCCTCAGAACTTAAACCGTGCCTGGCATGCCATAGGCACTCTATAAATATTTCTGGAATGAATAAAAAGGATGCTTTCTTCAGAAAATGATGATGCTTTCTCAGCAGGGCTGGAAGGGCGGACGCTGGCATCCTCCTTGCTCCTAGATGCCCTCCTGGCAGGGTCCGCCCTGGGCGAGAATCGGGTGCAACTCCCTTTTTTGTCCTTACCACAACCTGGGACACCCTGAGACTGGACCCCTAGATTGGTGGCAGGACCAGCTCCGAGCTGCCCAGCGAGACCTGGGCAAGCTGCCCCCACCAGCCTGGGGCTCCCGACTTCCTCTGTGCTCGCCCCTGTACCCTCACCTGAGAGCTGATGAGACACGCAAAATCTCCAGCCCCACCTTGGACTTGCAGGGACCAGGGGGATGCATTTGGACCAAGGATCCAGGCGAAACAAGTGCGCACTGCAGCTTCCCATGCAGTGCCCTGCCCACAAAGGCACCCTTCTCCCAGGGTAAGCAGAGAGCTTTGCTGAAGCCATCTTGATTTTTTCTCCCTGCAGCTACTAAAACAGGCAGCACTGGCAGCTGAGGGGCGCGGGCCTCAGCATTACCTCGGAAACCATGAAGGGCAAACCCGGCAATTAGCTGAGGAGAGTGGGGGAGGCGAGGCAGGCACAGTGGGAAGGCAGGGGAAAGGCAGCTGTAATTGCAGGGTGTGCCAGCCGTGGGGGACACATAGGGGGAGGGCATTAAGAAGTGGAGGCAACCACCTATGTGTCAGCTCCTGTCGGGTGGAGGCTGGGGGGGGGCCAGCAGGGGAGGAGCGGGGTGACGATGGGTGGAGGGGGGTGAGGAAGATGTGAGTCCAGCCACCTGGCACTCCTCGAGCCTGGACCCAGCCTGCCCAGGTCTGCAGGGGGAGCCTCCCTCACTGTCCCCACCCTTGCTGGGTGACACCCAAGAGACGCTGCCCCAGGCGTCTTGGCTGCTGGAGGGTGAGGCTTCCTGGAAGCTGTTTCCCTGTTTGCTGTAGCTGTATTGAGTCCAGAGAGTTCTAGGCCATCAGAGTGAATTTCAACCTCAGGTTCCCCTGGCACCCTGGGGCTCCATGGCAGGGTGTGGAGGCAGCTCTCGGGGCAAAGAGGAGGCCAACCTGGTAGGCTTCCTGCTCCTTGCCTGACCCCTCCATCCCACACACCACGACTTCGGCCAGGCAGTGTGGCTTCTGTTCTAAATTGAAATTTCTAAATGAGATTTCATTTCAGGAATGAGGTCTCACTACTTTAAAAAGAGAGGGGAACTTGATTCATCTGCCCTGCTGTCTCATTTTACAGATGAGGAGGGAAGTGGCGTGCCCAGAGATACTTGGGTAAGAAGAGACAAGTTCCGTCCTCCTTCCTTTACTTCCTGGCCCGGAGAAGGAAACAGCACATTGAGGGAAGACTCTGTCTCCTTGGGCAGATTCCCAGAGCCTGGGCATTTTTATTGTCCTAGAAAAATGGTGTGGAAGCTGAGAATCAGACACTGAACTCCCTGGAAGATACACAGAGGTCTGAGAGGTAGCTGTGCTTGGCACCCAGGTCTGCAGGAAGCATTGGCCATTTGGAGCCCAGGGTGATATCACCCCACCCCTGCCAGCCTCTTCTGCTCTGTCCTTGGCTCCGCTGTGTCCAGCGCCAATCAGTCATTGCAGGGCAGGCGTTGTGCGGGAGATGGATCCCCCAGCGACCCTGATGCTGCCCTCCTTGGCCCAGAGTCCAGCAAGACTGGGCACAAAAGCATATTTGATTTCACCCATGGGAGGGCCTCAAAGGAATGGGAAAGCAGTTGGGGCCAGAAAGGACTGAAATTGCCTGAGGGCTGCCACTCCCTCCTACCCCCTGCCCCTGGGCCCCCTACACCATCATCTCAAGCCCATGATGTCTGATCTGCCCCTCACGTTCCATGGCGAGACCCACTGCATTCCAGGCGCCTTCTCTGAACCTGCAGCCACCAGGCATGCTGCCTTCTTTCACTCCCCCCTACCCCACCAGGGACCCCCCCACAGAGGACCCAGTTCTGCCTGCAGAGAGGTTCCCCTGCACCGGCCCCATGCCCGCCCTCCTGTGACAGCCCCTCTGTGGGAGGTGGACCTGGGTGGGACGAGCCCCTGACACTAACCTGAGTGTGACCGCAAGGAGACCGGGCCTTTTCTGGCTCTCCTTTCCTCACGTGTCAAACCAGAAGACGGTACTGGAGGAAAGGTCTCTCGGTGACCCCCAGCCTGACCTCTGCGACCCAGTGCTCCCCCCGGCCATCCAGGGGTCCATCAGCATTTCTCAGCGACAGAAGGACACCAGTATCCTGGATGCTGGGGGAGTGGGGGAGTGGGGGAGGGGTGCCGTGCCTAGTGACCTGAGGGCCAGGGCCACGTCCCAGGGCTGTCTTTGTAGAGACTGCCCATTCATAGGCCAAGTGGGGACACGGCCTTGGGGTCAGCTCAGCATCGCTCCTGCTCTCTGTCCAGCACCCCTGCCTCTGGGGACTGCCTTTCACCCCCCCTGTGTAATTCTAGGAGTCTGCCGGGCATGTGGGCACATATGAAGAGAGCCCTTCCTTCCCTCCCTGGCACTAGGTTGGGAAGGTGGGCGCTGAATTCAAGTGGAGGGTCCCCTGCTCCTGGGAAAGCCCATTCCACACGGGAGAGTGAGGTCCACAGGCAGGCAGGGGTGATGCTAAGGAAGAGACGGAGCGCAGCCCTGCACCACAGCGTGCCCCTGGCCTGCACTGGCTCTCGGCAGGGGCACTCCGGCCCTCCTTACTGTCCGAAGCCCAGCTTTCCCCCTCCCTGACCTCTCCCTGTCTCCCTCCTCTCTGTGTCTGCCCAGGACGGCTGACTGCCTGGTTAAGAGCAGCTGTTGGCTTTTCCCATGTCCCCCACCTGGAGCATTCAGCCCCACACCAGGGACCAGGCTGGAGAGAGGCCTGGGCATCAGACAGCCAGGGCGAGAGTGAGGCGGAGGGAGAGGAGCCTCTCTGGGGTACAGAGCTGGCGAGGAAAGCAGCTTCAACCCTATCTGGGGAGGCCCTCTGCTCCCGCCGTGATGCCGACCTCTTTCTTCCCCGTAGAGCAGAGCCAAGGACTGGGAAGGCGCCCCATCACCAAGGGGACAGGCCCTGCAGAGTGCTGTGGGGGAGGAAGACAGGAGGCAACAGCTTGGAAGCACCTAGCAGAGCTCTCTTCTCCTGCCCTGCAACTACCAGTGTCTAGACAGGCAGTCGATCAGCCCTGGGACCGCGCGAGTGCTGCCTGCACCTTGCAGCCGTGACACAGAGCCCAGCTGCCCAGCATGGGAAAAACAGGGGCTGGCGTGGAAGAATTTGTGTTCTCATCACACATTCAGAAATTACTTTTTTTTAAAAAGAGCCTGTACTTTGGGGCCCTTATAAACAATCCGTCGTCTTCTAAAAGTCCTCCTGGGACAGGTTGGATATCCTCATGGCCACCTATTTAACCAAACGACGCTCCCATCCCTATCACCACGCGGGCTCCTCTGCTCCTGCTTCATTTTTCCTTCTACCTTGCACTGTCAGTAACGGGAGGCCTGGGGCCCAGCACACTGGGGGTCTCTGCCCTCCAGGGACCCAGGACTTGGGGAGGGAGAGGAGGTGAGCGCTGAACAAAGGCCTGTAACACGAGGCAGGAGGATGTCGGCACCCGGAGAGGCCTGGCCGAGAGCCAGAGTAATCAGAAGCATCCAACCCTGAAACCTGGACTCTTTTTCCTGAATGATCCTGGGCCTCAGGATAGCTGGAAGGGCCAAGACCTGAGTCAGGGTGAGTGGCTGGGCTGTCTGTAAGTTCCCCTGAGCACCCCCACCCCTGGGGGACTCTCTTCTGATCCTTGCTTCCCCCGGTCACCCCATGCTCCCGCAGGCCCCTCCACGGGGCTTCCCTATTCCCTCCAGCTTTCTGTTTCTATGCAGAAAGTTCCCGAAGCCTGGACCAGGAGTGGGCTGAGCGCCAAGCCAAAGGAAACCAGGAAAGGGCCACACCAGCCTGCCTGCGCTTCCCCAGTTTTAAAGTCTCGTGCCCGGAGAAACATCAACCTTTAACTTTAGCCATGTGCGATTGCTTTTCTGCTGGAATAACTAGCAGCATCCAACCCTGAAACCTGGACGCTTTTCCTGAATCATCCTGGACCTTAGGACAGCTGTAAGGGCCAAGCAGCTCACACAGCCTTTCATGCCGCCCTCCTGCCGGCCCACACAGGACCGGAGTCACACTGGCCAAGTGGGCTGAATGACAATATTTTATTTTAAGACCCAGATTTCCAGCCAGCTGCCCCAGCTGTGTTATGACCCTCTGTGTTCACGCAGGTTGAAAGGAAGATGGCAGGCAGCGCCCTGCTTTGGGGGGTGGGAGGAGGCCAGCAGCGTCACCCTTTCCCTGGACTCCTCTATTCCCTGCCACCAGGATGAAAGCAAGACCCTTTAATATCCCCCCGGCCAGGGCAGCCCAAGACCCAGTGTCACCAGGCCCAGGGGGTGGGTCCTCCGGCCAGGGTGCGGGGGAGGCTCCTGTTTCCCGCCACCCCCCACCTGGCCTGAGAAGGTGCAAATAACGAAAGGAGGGAAGGGGAGGCACCCCCAAATAAAGGCCTCTGAGGATGAAAGCCCGAATCCAGTTTTTCCACGGAAAAAAAGACTTCCATTTGTTCTTGGGTGGAGTTTAAAGAAGAACAGAGTATTGTCATCGCGCAACGGTTTCATTTCAAGCCTTGACTTTGGGGGGTTTGTTCTGGTTTTGTACTTTCTCTCCTCCCTGTGGCTGCTGCACATGAAAGGCTGGGGTCAGGCCCGGCACGGGGGTGGGAGGCAGGGGCCGTGCGTTTTGCTTTGATTTCCCCGAGAACAGCAGGAAGCTCATTCCACCTGGAGATGTCTGGCTGTCTCCTTCCGGCCAGCCCCAGACTTTGCTGAGAATAATTCCTTCTTGAAAAAAAACATAACAATTCCCATTAAATGTTTCAAATTGCCCACACCAAACTCAAAGCTCAGAGTGAAGGCTTTGAAGGCTTTTCAGGGAACAAAATAAAACCCTTCGCAGACCTTGGAGAGATGTGGCTGAAATAACTCCCGGGTATGTGAAACGCGCCTGAGATACGGGAGCGGCAGAACAGCAGCCCTGGAACCCGAGGTGGGGAAGGTTTGATGAACAAATGGAAGAAATGAGGATCGTGGCTGGAAGAGGCGCTGCCCCCAGGGATTTCACAGATTTTTGTGATTTGACCCAACATTGGGTGATGATCTCCACTAATGAGGAAGCAGATACTCCCAAACAATGACTAATCCCTCTAGCGACCTATGCCCCTCTGGCCATCAAGATGGCTGGGAAGAAGGGGACCAGCCCCTACGGAAACCCATGCAAAGGTCTGTGAGGTCATCTGAGCTCAGTCTAAACGCAGCCATACCCAAATTCAATTAATGCACTCAGTAAACATTTATTGAGCACCTACTATATGCCAGGCATTGTTCTAGGTGCTGGAGATACAGCAATCAACAAAACAGCAAAGATCCCTGGGCATCTCGGCTGCGTAGTTCTACAAACCCAGAAGGAGCATGTGACAGTTACCCGGGGCCACCTTCTCCAACTGGACCAAGCAGACAAATCACCTGGGGCCTTGTTAGGAGCAGCCTCTGATCAGAGTCTGAGGAGGGGCCTGGGGCTCTGCATTTCTGACAAACTCCCAGGCGGTGTCACGGCTGCTGGCCCAGCTGCCTGGCTTCTATCCCAGCTCTGTCACCCACTATGTCAGCTTGGGCAAGCTTTTAAGCTGCATTTCATCTCCATTTTCTCATCCACAAAATAGAGCTTCAAATAGAGCCCATCTCACAGAAATGTATGAGGAAAGAATTTAATTTTTTCTTTTTTTTTTGCCTAAGCCCACGTGCACTGGGTTTCCAGCCCTCGCAGTGTCTGCGGATGCATTTTTGTATCGTGCTCTTGCTCTGAATTCCGCCGTCTTTCCTGCCAAGCCTCCACATGCCCTTGGCTCAAAAGGCTCCTTCCAAACCTGAGAGGGTAGAAAGGTGCCTAGCTTTCTCCTCAAAGGCTGCCACTTGGGGTGGCTGAGCATGGAGAGGGGGAGGGGTGGGCTTCTCCCTAGAACTGTGGCTGGAGAATCTCATCCTGCACAGCCTTTGAGCAGCCAGGGCACTGAACGGACTGCTGTGGACTGCCACAAGACCCAGGGACCACAGAGATCATCTGGAAAGACGGACTAGCCCAGAGTTACTCAGCACCCTGGATCTGTGATCAGACTCCCCCGGGTGCGACTCTGGCTCCTCCACTCAAGACCTGGGTGACCTTAGGCACAGGACTTAACCTCCCCCACTCCTCTTCTGCTCCAGTAAAATGGGGCTCAAGGTGGTGCCGACTCCTAGACTTGGTTGTGCGTCCATTTCTCTGCTTTGCCCTGATCCAGTTTGGAAGCAGGCCCACAACGAACATGATGGGGAGGCCTCAGTTCCAGGCAGTGGCATTTTACCTTGGGGCCGAGTTTGTGGTTTAGACACTGCTAGTGATGATCACATTGGTAGGTGATGGAGACTGACACCAACCTACGTTCCAGCAAGGGGTTCAAATGTCTTCGTGACTTTCCAAAGCTCTTCCAAAGCTAAAAGATGGAAAATGAGCCTGACATTGTGAGACTCGCAGGGCAGGGCAGGGAACACGCCCAGTGAAGCCTGAACCCCTTCATCTGGGTGGTGACCAGCCTGAGTACTTGAGTGTGAGTCAGGGACAGCCAGGCTCAGCTGCAACTCACAGCCTTCAGCAACCCCTGCCACCCACCACACTTTCCTGGTGTGTTGGGAACAGGAGGCCTTGGTCTCAGGAGAATCCCATCTACCACCTACTGGGTAGATGACTACAAAGTGACTAGACAATTAGCTTAAGCCCGCTGGGGCTCAGGTGTTTCATGTATAACATGAGAACATTGGAATCATGGTTTCTAAGGATGGTTGGCTTAGTGCCAGGTGGGACGACAGAGACTCCAGCAGGACAAGGGTTGGCAATGTCACTGTAACAGGTGGCGGGGACTCACTCCAGTCCAGCCTGGCCCAGAACCTATATGGAGGCTTCCTCCTCTACAGCAACGCCATGTAATATATGGTAGATACTTTACAAACATTCATCATTTACCTGAGATTCAGTTTTAACTGGATGTCTTCCACTTTATCTGTCAACTCTACCCCCGAATCCATGCTCTGCTTTGGCTTCCCAGTGGGAAGCCTCCCAGCCTCCCTGAAGCCTGGCTCACCTTGCGGCCTGCCCCAGCTCAGATGCCCCTCCTCAGCTGGGGGAAGAGGACGTTCCGTCTCTTGTCTATACTATTATTGAGTACAAACTGCTTATCCCCAGCTTCTTTTTGATTTGCAGAAAGTCATCCTGGATTTTGTTGCTGTTGCTGTTAGCCTGTTTCTTGCTTCTTTTCATTTCCACAGTCACTTCCCTTCTTCTGAAGGCAGTGAGGGTGTGAGGGAAAGGGTGGGTGTGAGGACTTTGGGGAAGGAAGAGCTCAAGGACGAATCCTTTGAGACACTGTCTCCAAGCGCAGGGAACTGAGGAGGCTGCCACTACTTGTGCGGAGGGTGGGGAACAGAGTCACTCTGGGAACTCAAGGGGGTGGATGAGGTTTAGCCGTGCTAAAGGCATCTTGTTTAGAGCCCAGCTGTGTGCATTGATGAGGCCCATTTAAATATTTTAAATAATTAGTAAGTTCCTTTTTGCAATAGGAAATGCTTGTAGGATAATTTTTTTTTTTACTCAAACAGCACAAAATGGCATTGAGTGAAGCCTCACACTTTCCCATCCCCAAGCTTTTCTCTACTCTCCAAAGACCACCTTGAGGACACCCTGAGACATATCCGTCTCTTTGGTTGGGTGTGTTTTGGGCACAGACAGTAGCTGTGCAGGGTGCATGGTTTGGCATCCTGCTCCCCCTTCCTCTCCTATGCTGGAGAGCATTCTATCGCCACCCCATCTGCAGTCGCCTTTAGGTGGGTTACCACAGACAGTGGGGGATGTGGTCTCAGCACCTGTGCTGGGGAGAAGGGCCTGGCACCAGCCATCCATGAAACACTTGAATAGCCCCTGGGAATGCCACCCTCCTCCGGGGAACAGTTGGTCCAGATTGCTGATTAATGTTTACCAGAACAATTTAAAGCTCAACTTTGCATTCAAAAGAGAGCCCAGTGCGATAGCAGGGTCATGGCTTTGTGATTCAGCTGAGCTTTGTTGAGGTGCTTAGAGCTGTTTGTACACACTTTTAATTAGTATATACACACTGACTTGTTTTGCTCCCTTTAATGTCACTGCTCATAAACACTTCCCTGCACTAACATAAGATCATATCTTTTTGATTTGCAATGGAAACACTGTGTCACTATTTTTTCCACCACTCAAGAATCTACGGACTTGATCTATTTGCCAGAGTTCTCTCGCTGGTGTTTGAATATCAAAAAGAATGTGAACTGTCATCTGAAAACTGCTGATTAACTCTTAAAATCTCTCAGCTCTCATTTGCTCCACATGTAAAGATTAAAAGCGATAATAGTCACATATCTGCCTTCTTCTGCTTCAGAATGCGCCCCACCCCCACCCCCCCGCCACCATCTTCTCCACACATGCCATTCCTTGCAGGCTTCTGGCAGTGGAAAGGATTAGTCAACTATGTCAAAGGCCAGGAGCCAAACATCACGCCCCGAGCTAGCCAGGAAAACCCTCTCCTCCCAAGCCATGCCCTCTCCCCTGCCAGCCCTGACACCCCAGGCACTTGGTATAAAATCACTGAGCAGAGAGTGGGTGCTTCGATGGCTAATTCTCCCCTTCAGAGCATTCACTGAAATACACACTAGACCGCGCTGGCAAAGAGCATACGGGGTTTCCCCTGGAAGGATGATGAGGCTGAGTCGCAAATGTGACGACAAAGATGGATTTTGAGCTTGGTGCAGACATCAGTAACCACAGACGTGGTATCACCACGTGCTGGTGCTGGAAGGCAGTCACCCAATGAGAAAACATGACGGTGTATGGGCTGGGGCTGGAGCCCACTTCAGGGTGGGGTGAGGCTGTTAATCTTTGAGATGCTGGGTCCCCCAGCGGCCCTGGAGAAGGGCTGGATCAGCCAACCATGGGGGCACCCACAGTGGGTACTGAGCCATAGTCTGGAAGGATGGCAGGGTCCTCATAACCAGCACAGTCATCCCTCGGAGTACTGGCTGAACTCTAGCCCCTGGAGTAAGGGAAGTGCGAGGTTCCCATGGTGGCCCCACCTTCTTTCCACGCACTTACGCTGAGGCTGCCCTCAGCAATCCTTACGTCCTACAGAAAGAGCCAATTCCACCACAGGTTAGGAAGAAAGATGTAGAGTCCTGAAGACTTTGGGGAGCCAGGAAGACAGAGTCCAGCACAGAACAGGAGCACAGCAACTCCTCAGGAGCTGTGCCCACTATTTTGTGTTTTTTTTCTGAGATGGAGTCTCGCCCAGTCTGGAGTGCAGTGGCACCATCTCAGCTCCCTGGAATCTCCGCCTCCCGGGTTCAAGCAATTCTCCTGCCTCAGCCTCCTGAGTAGCTGGGATTACAGGCACCCGCCACCATGTCCAGCTAATTTTTTTGTATTTTTAATAGAGATGAGGTTTTGCCATATTGGTCAGGCTGGTCTCGAACTACTGACCTGGGGCTCCCAAAGTGCTGGGATTGCAGGCATGAGCCACTGCACCCGGCCAGGAGCCCTGCCCGCTCTTTCCCAAACAGCTGCCTCGCCCACCCCTCCTCTCCTCCACACAGCCTCTCAAGACCTTGCTGGAGGTCCTGGGCAGCTCAGCTCTGACACACGTGACTGAATCAGTCATACTTCACAATAGGCACTCTGAACGTGAAATGAGGGTGATTAACAATCACGCCAGGTGCTACCCTAGCAAACCACGAACTTCTCTCTCCCTCGCTCTGACTTCTAAATCCTCCTTTGCACAAGAAAAGCCAGTGGTTTGCTAAACAGAGGGCCTTTATCCCCCCCCAAGCATTCTCCTTGGAGACAAGAACAAGTTTCTCCCTATGGGTCAATTCAGCTGTGGAGAAAATACTTTATTCCTAGTCTTCCATGTGTACGGTCAGAAGGAAAAAGGAAATAAACACATACATAAATGCACATTTTGTGGGCAGTCTTTTTGTGCCAGGAGCTCCATGTTCAATGCCATTTAACTTAAGCCACACAGGTCTGTAAGAAAGGTGGGGCTCTCCTCCCCCTTTTTTTTTCTTTTGAGACAGAGTTTTGCTCTCACCCAGGCTGGAGTGCAGTGGCTCAGTCTTGGCTCACTGCAACCTCTGCTTCCCAGGTTCAAGCAATTCTCCTGCCTCAGCCTCCCAAGTAGCTGGGATTACAGCCATGTGCCACCACACCCAGCTAATTTTTGTATTTTTATTAGATCCAGGGTTTCAGCATGTTGGCCAGGCTGGTTTCGAACTCCTGACCTCAGGTGATCCACCCACCTCAGCCTCCGAAAGTGCTGGAATTACAGGCGAGAGCCACCATGCCCATCGGTTTTCCCCATTTTATGGATGAGAAAATTGAGACTCAGAGAGGTTCTCAGCTGGTGGGTGGTAGGGTCAGGATATTAATCAGCCAACCGGCTTGTCTGACATTATGTTCCAAGCTTTTCAGAGAACAAATCACCCATATTTCTAAAAGCAAAGACACAAGGTATACTCAGAGGGCCATTTTCCCTTAAAATGAGGACTCAAGGCTGGAGACATTTAGACCCTTCCTTCAAAGCATTTTCCTTTTTACTTTGGACCTTTTTGACATTTTTTATCAGTGGGCTGCTGCTGACTGGTTTTGATAGCCACATTTTTATTTACATGCAAATTCTCAGCAAGCAGCTCACGTGTAAATACTATACTAATTATTAAACTTGTATGGCTCATCAGAATGCTGCATCCTAATTGGCTGCTAGATTGTCGATAACCCACAATAGCCTGATTTGGAGGCTTACCGATTTTTTCCATCTGCATAATAAAAGGAAACAAGAGGTTGAGAGTGTATACCTACTTTATATGTCTCTTCAAGGTCAAATAATCTTTTATTTCCTTCCCAATCTACATATTCATAAAGACCTTTGTACAATTAATGAGACGGAAGATTAAATGGTTGCAGATTAAGAACAAACCCTACTGTTCTAATTAGAGTAAAAGTTACTTAGTCAATCAGATTAGAATTCCAGATTTGAACTAGTGAACACCGAGGCATAATAATGGCAGCACACACTGTCCCCCTGGCTAGTAGCTGACACACAGCTAGTGGAGCCGGGGGGGCAGGAAAGCCATGAGCCCTGGAGATTCTTTATGCCTTTGCAAAGACCCTTCTAAGTGTCACCGATGGTTGAAAAATGAAGAGGAGGGGATGGAATCTCATCACATCACAACAAGGCAACATTGTTTGGCATGATTGGGGTTACAAGAAAAACGAGTCCGCCCACATCAATTGGTTTGTGATTTTCCCCAGAATCCTCTTTGGGGAACCTTAAGGAGTTTGGCAAGCAATGAGTGCTTATGCATGAGGTCTTGGGGCACTGGGGCTGGGTACAGAGATTTAAGATTTGGTCCCTTTTGTAAGGGAGCTTGCAGTTTCCTTTGGGACATCAAGACCTGTACATCTGGACATCGGGAGATGATTCTGAGTGAGGTCCTCACCTGGGCTCCACAGACTCCTGGAGCAGTGTTTTTGTTTTGTTTTGTTTTGAGACAGAGTCTCGCTCCATCACACAGGTTGGAGTGCAGAGGCACGATCTTGGCCCACTGCAACTTCTGCCTGTCGGGTTCAAGTGATTCTCCTGCCTAAACTTCCCGAGTAGCTGGGATTACAGGAGTGCACCACCGTGCCTGGTTAATTTTTTTGTATTTTTTAGCAGAGATGGGGTTTCGCCATGTTGGCTAGGCTAGTCTTGAACTCCTGACCTCAGGTGATCCTCTCAACTCGGCTTCCCAAAGCACTGGGATTACAGGTGTGAGCCACTGTGCCTGGCTATGGAGCAGTGTCTCGAAGTGCAGTTCTAGAACAAGCATCTAAACGACTTCAGGCACTGGCCAAAATGCAAATTCCCTGTCACTGATAAAGCTTGAGCATCTGTATTTTTGACAAGCCCCTGATGATTCTGATGCACATTGAAATTTGGAAACCACTGGCTTGAAGAGTCCCTGAATAGACTTTAGAGAATCCAGAGACCCCTGATATTGCAGACATTTCATTTTTTATGTACATTTTCTGGAAAGAGGTCCATAGCTTCCATGAGGTTCTCAAAAATTGTTCATACTCCAGAGAAAGGTTAATATCCCTAGAATAGCAGAAAGAGATTTGGAGAGCGGAATCCAGCGAACCAGCAGACCTTGGACACATAGGACCCAGGACAAATCATGAAACCCAAAGTTTAGAGATATCCCCAGTGCAGTGAGGTGTTGGCAATTCTTTCCTTCAACTCCAGTGGTGCAGGCAACAGCAGCACAGGAGCTCAGAGGAAAGAGAGAAGGTGAAGCGATGGCCGGGAGGAGAGCTCTTCCCAGCAGAGGCAGGCTCCTCTGATCCACAGAGAAAGGGCATTCCAGCTGTGGTCTCCACCTGAGCACAGGTGGGGTTTGCATAGCCAAAGCACGAGCCAGGCGGGGGACACGGACACAGGGAGCACTGTGGGTGTGAGTCTCCTCCTTTGCTAAACATGCCCGTCTCTTCTTTGCCTCCATATTCCCAGGAGAGTTGGAGCTTAGTCCCATCTGCAACTGGAGCAGATGGTGCATTTTCTCTGTCTTGAGTGCCTCCCTTACTCCGCGGGGCAAGAGTCCCCTCCCGATCTTCTGCAGGATCGCTAATAAGATGAAGCCTGCCTGTCGGGAGGGGGAGGTTATCCTGCGGCAATAGGTTATTACCCTTGACAAGCGAGCTCTGCCAGCCCTGCTGCCTGCGCGCCCAGGGCGCACACACCTGGAGGGGCCAGGGCAGCTGCTGAGAGCCACTCCTGCAGCTGGCGGCTCATTAGCAGACGCAGCCTCGCCGAGGTGGGGCAGAGCCGGGTGGGGGACAGCACTTGGGCCTGTCTGGGCCTCAGGACCAGATCGCAGAAGAGGTGCAGCCCCTACCACTCTGTCCCTAACCCAGCTCAGCTCTGGAGTTGGGGCTGGGGGATTCCCTACCACGCAGGGGTCCGTGCGTCCTAGAGAGGCAGGGCCCTCATTTTGTGGAAGGCTCTGAGGCCCTTGCCCTGCCTGGTCCTAAATGAAAAACCTTCCTCTGGGCCCGCAGGACAGTGAAGGGAGGCATCCAGTCTCCAAGCAGGTTGATCCTCCACTCAGATCTGCGGCTTCTCGTCCCTGAAGCTCAGGAGAAGCCTCTAAATTGCAATCCATCTCCCCCAGAGATGGATTTTCTGGTCCCTCCCTGTATATCCCCTTGCTTTGGGGTCAAGCTGGCAGGCTTGCAGAGTCAGAGGAGGGGGAGGCACCGGGGGTTCGCAAAGGGCATGGACACGCCCACCACCCGCGGAGGCCCCGCCCACAACCCCAGGCCCCGCCCACAAACCCCGCGCCAGCCTGCCGGGAGAACCCAGAATCTCAGACAGGTGCCACGTGCTTTCCCCATCACTCTTCCCTCACGTTAACCTCCGTCCACCCGCTGTGCTGCACCCCTCCCCACCAGCACGGGGCCTGTGGAGGCTGCCAGCTTCCTGTGGCCCCCCACACCTGTTTTTTGCCGCAGCTGCGTGCAGGCCTTTGGGGGGCCTGCCAGGGCTTTCGGGAGGTCCACGTGGACATCTTTATCCACGCTCGGTGAAGGAGGCCTCCTCACACTGCCTGAACACCTGTCGTTTGGCGTGGATCTTCATCCAGACCCCAAGCCTCACATACTGTCTTTCATATTATTCGGTGGGGAGAGAGGTGACTGTGGGAGGGGGAGGAGAGAACAGCTGTCTGTTCCTGAGTCATGGTCAGATACGGGGCAAAAGACACCCAGATAATCCACACCCCTACCCAGCTTGGGCCTACAGAAGCAGAGGCAGGGAGGCCTAAAGGACTGCGTCTCTGCTGGTCTACGCCGGCTGCGCTGACACCACGCCACAACACACCACAGACCCGGTCGCTTAAACAACAGAAGTGCGTTTTCTTACGATTCTGGCAGCTGGAAGTTTGAGACAGAGATGTTGGCAGGCTTGGTTTCTTCCGAGGCTCCCTTCTTTGCTCCGTAGACCGCCACGTCTCCCTTTGTCCTCACGTCGGCTTTCGTTTGTCTGCGTCCAAACGTCCTCTTCTAAGCACACCAGTCAGGCTGGATTAGCAACCCCCAATGACCTTTTAACTTAATTACCTATCTCCAAATATGGCAACCTTTGGAAGTACAGGGAGTTATGATGACTTTCACATGAGTTTTGCGAGAGGAGGCAGCATCCCAGGGACCCCGCAATTCCTCTGGGGCTTGCCAACCTGCAAGGCAGAGCCTGAACCCCTTTCCTGGGCAATTCCCCCACTCTAGGTGGAGAAACAGTGGTGAAGGAGGCAAGCATGTGTCCAGGTGCTGGGAAGCCGCTTGTCAGCGGAGTGGGGAAACCCTGGGAAGAATTGTTAAAGGCGATTGATCCAGGTGCCAGCACCAGTGGGGCGTCAGGGAATCTTTCAAGTTGATCTGGAGCTTTTAACCTTCTTCAGCTGAGCATTTGAGGAGGCATCCCCCTAGAGAAGCACACACCCAACCTGATGCTATGAAGCAGATTTTCTTATCCCCGCTTTACAAAGTAGAAAAGTGAGGCATGGGGTGACCCGAGAATCAGGAGACCCAGGATTTGAACCCAGATTGTCTAGTCCTGGAGCTCAGGCTTGGGCTTGAAGAACTTGAAGAAAACAGGAATTTAAAAAAATATCAAGGTGGAAAAAGCTTTTTAAAGCATAACATGCATCCAGAAGCATTCAAGCCAGATACATTTAACATCGTACACAGAAACCCCTTCATGTCCTGTGATAACAATCATAATGGCGGCCACCACAACTCAGACCAAAGACAAATGAGGTGCCAGCGAAAGCCACTTGTAATATACGACAATTTTCATTTTCTTTAACGCACAACGAGCTCTTCCAAATCAACAAAAGTACAGCAACCCAAAGGAAAAATGGGGTGAGAGGCTGGGAAAAAGCTATGAGCAGACAGTTCACAGAAGAAACAGAAGTGATTATGAACCACTTCTACGTGCAAAGTCACCCAAGGACACTCAAAGAAATGCAAATCAAAATGCTGACTCTCCATTTTCACCTGTCAGAATGGCAAAATGGAAGAGACTCATAATTACAGTACTGATGAAAGAATGGCAAAAGGAAAATTTTTCTGTATTTTGGGAGAAAAGACAAATTGATGGAGCCTGGTTTAGGGCTATACCTAGCATCTGGCAAAATTGGCACCGCAAACACCATTCCACCCAACAATACTAGGAGGCATCTGTCCCCAAAACAGACTCTCATAAGAATGCTCATGGCACCAGCCTTTGAGAGTGAAAATCTAGAAGCAGCCTAAATGCCATGGATTGGGCAATGGCTGAATGAATTATGTCCCCTCCCCCTGTAAGAGTATTCTATACAGGTATAAAAAAGAATGAGGTTGGCCAGGTGTGGTGGCTCACACCTGTAATCCCAGCACTTTGGGAGGTCGAGGCTGGTGAATTACCTGAAGTCAGGAATTTGAGACCAGCTAGGCCAACATAGTGAAACCCCGTCTCTACTAAAAATACAACAACAACAACAACAACAAAAAAGCTGGGCATCGTGGTGCACAACTGTAGTCCCAGCTACTTGGGAGGCAGAGGCAGGAGAATCATTTGAACCCAGGAGGCGGAGGTTGCAGTAGCTGAGAGTGCACCATTGCACTCCAGCCTGGGCAATAGAGTGAGACTCCATCTCAAAAAACAAAAAACAAAAACAAAGAAACACCAGAATAAGGTTGATTCCTAACTTCTGGAGTTGGCAAAAGGGGGGTGAATCTAAGATCTATTTATTAGGTGTAAATGTGGAGCGCTGCGCAGTGTGGGCTGGGAGTGATCCCATCTGTGAGAGTAAAAGAAGGCACCCCCCAGGGAGCCACCCCGGGAGTGAGAAGTTTGCTTTCTGTGGTCTCCATTCTATATTGTAGGGTTCTCAGACTCTGCTGCCTCAGGGTCCCCTGGAGGGTTGTGTTCAAAGACAGTCTGCTGGGCCCGCCCCGGGGGTGTCTGATTCAGCAGGTCTGGCGTGAGTGGTGAGGTGGGGGAGGAGGCAGAATATGCATTTCTAACAAGTTCCCAGGCAAGGCTGCAGCTGATTGCCCCTCTTGCTGCTCTAGGAGCCCCACTTTGAGAATTCCCGCAGTGGTGTTTGAATTTGGGCCCCATGTGCAAGTATCAGTTTTATAGATGTTTTAATAAGAATTTATGAAAATGCTCCCCGGCCAGGACTGCACCTCTGCACAAGCCCACGCCGCTGGTTTGTTGTCTTCACCTTTTCGGTCGGGAAGCCACTCCCTGTGTCTGAGCCCGTCTCTCCGGCTTTGTTCCAACCAACCCCTCTCCCCCAGTGAGGTCAGCTACTCACAGGAAGAATAAGCCATGCTGGGAACAAAGCTCCCACCCACTGGAAGACAATGACCAGACCCCCGCCCCTTGAGCCTTCTCCTGCCTAAGAGCAGAGCTCCAAACCCTGATGGTAGCGCTAGAGCAGCCCTTTCCTGGTTGCATAATCACAAGGCACAGCCTCAGCTTCCCGCTCCTTCCCCTACGCTAGAGGATGTGCAAAAGGAACCGCTGACACCTGTGTCTGTGGAAAGGTTATGACTTCCCTGCGACAAGCCAGAAAGCTCAGAGCCCGACTCGAGGGAGTCTGTGCGCCCAGAGACTCGCCATTATGAAACCAAGAACAAAGCTGCACGTTGCAGGGAGAGGAAGATGGAGTGCTCCTTCAGAAGGCTACTTCTGTCTCATACACCCCATTTAGATCTCTTGGCTGATGGTGAAGGCAGACAACCTCCAGGTCACCCCAGGAAGAGGCCCCAGCAGCGGGGCTCTGATCACTGTGGCAACCCAAATTTCCT
Organism: Ateles fusciceps; assembly: GCA_036589455.1. Lineage (NCBI taxonomy): Eukaryota > Metazoa > Chordata > Mammalia > Primates > Atelidae > Ateles > Ateles fusciceps. The sequence continues at coordinate 10,185,046 of JAZHEH010001736.1, forward strand.
GCTCGGAAGTTCTAGACGCTCTCTGCCCTCCTTGCCCCTAAGTGGAAATGAGTCACACCCACAGTTCTCTCCCATCCGGCACCCCTATGAAGCTGCTGGCAACCACGCAGAGCCCAGAGAGGGACATCTCACCCTCGGTAACACAACGCCTTGGAGCATATGCCTGCTGAGTGGAGGGGCAGTGTCCCTCAGCCACCCTGTCCCCTCTCCTGCACTTCACAGCCTCCCGACCTGCCTCCAGCGACCTGATTCCCCTTTCCTCCTCCTCTCTCCTCCTGCCCAGGGAAGCGGTGACCAGCTCCCCTGTCTCCATCCTTCACATGCTCCCTCCATTTCTGCTTTCAAAAGAGGGAGAAAGTGTTTTGATTACAAAGCATTTCCAGGGTGGTTCAGGGCTGCCAGTGCTGGCTCTTTTGTTTGCCTTTCCTCCTGGTCCCCGCCTGGGTTGAGGCAACATTATTATCTCCTCCGTACAGGTGAAGAAATGCTAATTGAGGAAGGCCACACGACAGCCAAGGTCAGACACCCATGTGGACTGGAGCAGGGCAGAGGCCCCGCCACCTAATCGTGGGGCCCGAGGAAATGCAGGACAGAGACCCCGGCCCCTCGTTCCAGAGCCAGGCACTGCTGGAGGGAGATATGAGGGCCCCGTGGTAGCAACAGAATTGAAGAGGGTGGGGAGTGCAAATCCTGCGTGGTCAGAGAGGTAGATCCTACCCAGGTCTGAATTGAGGGATGATGAGGAAGAAGGGAGAGTCAGGGCTTCCTCCCTTGTACTTCTACCAGCCTTTAACCCTTCAGTTGTTCTCACAATCATACCCTCGCTTGATTCTTAGAAGCACCATGGGGCGGGGCGCGGTGGCCCACACCGGTAATCCCAGCACTTTGGAAGCCCGAGGTGGGCAGATCACGAGGTCAGGAGTTTGAAACCAGCCTGAGCAATATGGTGAAACCCTGTCTCTACCAAAAATACGAAAATTAGCCAGGCATGTTGGTGTGCACCTGTGATCCCAGCTACTCAGGAGGCTGAGGCAGAAGAGCTTGAACCTGGGAGGTGGAGGTTGCAGTGAGCCGAGATCGCACCACTGCACTCCAGCCTGGGCTACAGAGCAAAACTCCATTCCAAAAAAAAAAAAAAAAAGCAGTAGCAGCCCCATGGGCAGTAGTCGGGAATGTCAGGGAAACCATGGCTCTTGGACACAGAGACGCATCTCAGGTAACACTGCTTGGCTGTGATGACTTCAGTGAGCTCTTTCCAACCAGAAGATATATTATAGGCTTTGTGGGTCCATTGTCGAGAAGTAGGAGGCCCTGTTCTGCCCAGTGGCCATCTGGGAGTGGGGTCACTGTGACCCTGCTGTGGGAAAGGTGGCCAGAAGCACTGAGTCCATTGCGACCAGCCTGGAGCCCACTCTGCTCCTGCCCCACCTCCACCGCCCACCTCACCACTGGGCTTTTGTTCCAGGCAGTCACATTTCTCAGCTTTTCCCTAAGCTAGGACCTGGAAGGGATCCAGTTCGACCAGTGAGTTGCACGTGGTAGGGTGCCAGGACGCCTGGGGAAGTGTGGTGCTCCAGACACAGCCACCGCCCTGTCTCCTCGCTGCTTCCTGCCTGAATGCAGAAGCAGAGCCCGGCCGGGGGTGGCCATCTGGTGACTCTGAGGACAGAGTCGATGCTGGGGATGGCAGAGCCGGATGCTCAGAGGAGCCTGGATCCCCAGCACTTCCTTACGCCGTTCCACCAGCCCTGCCTGCTTCTTGACTTGCTCTGTTAGAAAACAAAACTCCTATCAGGTTCAGTGGCTGTGGTCGAGCTGTGGTCAGGGGCACCTGAACAGAACCTGAGGTCTCAAAGGTTGTGGAGCCCATGAGAAAAGAGGAGCTCCCTGGCTGCCTGCCACCTCTCAGTCTCAGATCCAGCTCCTGGGACCTCCGGGCCTGCCCCTCCCCCTGCCATGTACCCCAAAGTCTGGCTGGGACCCACAGCCCCCTCCCTGCAGCTGCCGGGGAGCTGTGAGTGGCACTCACGCACTCTGGGCCTGGTCTTTCAGCCACGACTCATGCCGCCTCTGCTGGGCAGTCTTAATAAGTATTATTCCTTCCACGCAGCTGGAAGGACAGTTCAGCAGTTCCTTCTGTCTGTCCCACCATCCACAGCGGCCAGTCTTGACCAGATCTATGTGGTCTCAGGACTGTGCTGCAGGGACCAGGAAGGCTTCTGTTTTCCCCAAGTTACACATGAAGCAGCCATAGGTGAAGGGACTTGCTGGGGGCCTGTGGCTGGTGAGTGGTAGAGACGGAACCAGAACCTCATTCAGATGTCCCCCGTTCTGTGGCTCTCAAAGGGTAGATCCCTGAGCACACATCAGAATCATCCAAAACATTGCTCATGATGCACTCCCCCAGCCTCACTCCAGACCTACCAAATGGGGATCTCTGGGAAGATGCCCAGGAATCTGCATGGTTGGGCATCCCCCTCACAACCCAGGCATGATTCCAGTGCACACCGAAGACCAAGCACCTCTCTTGAGCTGAGGTGTCTCCCCCAGGCGTGAGAGTCAGACCTGCAAGGTGTCAAGGGCAAGCCTTCATCTCGTGGTTCATGGTTTCAGGTGGTGACCCTGAGCCCAGCACCCCAGAACACAGAAGCACTTGCAGCCTGCAAAACAGCCAAAACTCCTGATGCCCCGGCTGAAACCCAGACCAGGGAAATCTGAATCTCTCAGAGTGAGACCCAGACATGGGTTTTTTAGTTCCCCAAGTGATTCTAAGGCCAGAGCTGCCTGTCCCCAGGCTGTGTAGGGGAGAACAATGCTTCTTCCCAGGGGTAGGTGTTTGGCGGGGGAGGCTGTTAAATATCCAACTGGGCCCCACCCCAGAGTTGCCCATCTAGCATGTCTTAGGAGGGCCCATGAATTTGCACTTCTAACAAGTTCCCAGGCAGTGCTGGTGCTGCTGGACTGGGGGCCACACTCTGAGAACCCCTAGAGAAGAAGGAAGCAGGAGTGAAGGAAGAACAGGGTGGTTCCATGTGGCCCTTGTCAAGGGGTAGGCAACTTGCTCCACTGAGCAGGACCCACCTGTCCTGTTTCCTTAGGGGCTATGGATTCTCCAAAGGCACCTGCTGAGACTGGGAACGTGTCCCTCCTAACATCGTTGCAGCCATACAGATAAAGAATTGGGACCGGGCATCCAGGTCCCTGGGATGGCAGGGCAGAGTGTGCACTGCACAAATCCAGAAGCCACCATTCACCTCCCCTGGACTGTGGTCCTCCCTGGCATTGCCAAGCCTAACATGTTTCCCACTGAAAGCCCAGTGTGTGACCATGGCAAGTTTCTCGTGGCACCTTAGAAATCCTGCACCCACATTTGCTTTCGTATGTCTGCCTTCTTCCCCCTCCTCATTTCTGTTAGAGCTTCATCCCCTTGGGTTTGGGCTGGGATGGATCTGGCTGGCCTGGTACGGGGGCCTCTGCCCTACACAGGACCCACCAGAAGTGAGCCTCCATCCTGGGACCAGGCACTTGGCCTGGCTGAGCCAGCTGATCTGGGCACGGGCAGCTCGGCCGGGTCAGGAGCACATGGCCTCCCTCCTCTGCCACTTCATGCTGCTGATTAGGCCTCCTCCACCAGGAGATAAACCTGCTGGAGGAATTTGTTTTCTCTGGCAGCCCACACTCCATCCAACAGAATTGCAGGCTGACTCACCAGTGCTGGTTTCCCTCTGAACCCCCGCCCATCCATGGCCTGTTCAGGCTTCTCCCTTTCAGGAGGCACTTCCTGGCTTGATGTACGTGTCCTGGGTGTTTCTGTCTTGTGATTCGGGCCCAGCTGCCACCACATTCCTTCCGTGACACTTGGCTGGTGTGGGTGGGCAGCCATGAGCGGGCGGGGGAATCTTATCAGAGGGCGTTCCGTTTGGGGCCTGAGCACAGAGAGAGCTCACTAGCCCAGGAGCCTGGATGGCAGGAGCAGAGGGCCCCATGCTGCCCCCCCAGCTCTCTTCTCCACAGGGAGGGAGGGCAGGTGGGCAGGGCCCCCAGGGGGAGAATACACCCAACCCACCAGCAGGGAGTGAGGCATTGCCAGGTATGAAGTTGTTGGGGAAAGAATGTTCAAAGCAGCTGGTGCCTCCCTCATTTCTATCTCCAAACCGGCCCTCTCCCCTAAAATCTGAGGTCATAAATCCAGCTGCCTCCGCCACAGCCTGCACTCCTGATTTCTAACCCCAAAGCTATGCCTCCCAACATCTCAGCAACTCCATCGTTTCTTAGCTCAAGCCAAAAATCATGATGCCACCCTGACTCCTGTATTTCTTTCAGCGCTCACCAGTAACTCTCCACAGGGCCAGGTGGGCACTGTGAGAAGCCCTCCCTCCCTTTCACTTTCTCCATGGCAGAGAGGAGCCTGCACTTAGGCTTACTTCCCTGGGAGGAAAGCAACATCCTCCAACCTCTCCCACCAAGGTGAGCTCCCCATGAGGTCACCGATGGTCCTGAGTTGGGACCAAAGGCTGGCAATATGCCTCTCCAAGCCCTGCACTTGGGACAAAGCCTGGAGCAGCCCCTGGCTGGGCTAGCTCACCGGCTTCCTGAGAACTAACCGCTACTCAGGGAGCTGTGCTCTAGCTGGGAGGACCACCTTCTCGAAGGCCATGCCCCACATTTTGCTCGGTCCTTGGATGGGAGGAGGGAGAAACAGAGGGCATGAGGGATGTAACAGGCCCCTTGGGAGAAGCTAAACCTTGGAAGCTGCCACCAGCTGCAATTACTTGCTTCTGCCTTTAATTTCATGTTGAGAAGCCACGGGTGATGGAAAAAGAAATTGGTCCCCATGGGCAGAATGCTTTTTCAATATGCGTTTATTAGCAAAGCTTCTGAAGGTGTCGCAAGCTGAATGTGAGGCAGCTACCTCTAGAAATGAGAGTCACGAGCAGGGTGGAAGTGGTAGATGGGAGATTAGGAGGAGAGAAGATTTGGAAAAAAAAACAACCTCTGTTTTCAAGAGACTGTTATTTTAAAGTTCAGAACATTTTTGCAACTATCCTCCTCTCCTCTGGCAACCTCCTGACTGACTTGTCCCTTATTTCAAATCTATTGTTGCTCTCAAAGGGCCCATCCAAACAGATGCTCTTCTCCGAATCCATGAACCTAGGAATTTTAGTACAGGTGCACCTTGTTTCACATAATTGATGTGTGTCTGAGAAATGACATGTTAATTGGCTTTGTTACAAATTAAGTGCTGTTTTAAATGCAACAAGATGGTTTGCCTTTTAAGATAATTTGATGACAAATTCATTATTTTCAAAGGCTCTTATAGCCAGTTATACTCAGGCCCACGGCTCCTTCCCCGAGCAGCCTCAAAGACATGACTGGGATGGATTATGATCATATCATCAGAGATACCCACAAATGGAGAGAAACTCAAACATTTTCTCCATGGTTCCCAAATGCGTTCTCTCTTTTCACCCGTGGAACTAACTCTTCACATGAAATCTGGCTCAGAGCTAAGTGAATGAGACAGGGGAGAGGAGGGTCTCGCCTATTGAATTAGGGTGGAGAACCCAAATCCCCACCTGCCTGACACCCATGCAGCCCCCTGTGTTCCCTCATGAAGTCCCCAGCACCCCTTGGAATGCCCAGTTTGAAAAGCATTGCTCTCAAAGTATCATGAACATTCTCTCTTATCTGCAGTTCTACCTCAAGACTCTAGATCCTCCCACTGGAGCACAAATGTTCATCACAGCTTCATTTTGGACAGCAAGTATTAAAGAGGGGAAACAGTTTAACTCCTGCCACTGCTTTGTCAAAGGAGAACACACGGAGAGCCTGGACTTAGCAATAATGAGGCATCCCTCCTGTCTCCCACAGGGGTAGAATCAATGGCGCCTACTCGGGAGCTAGAATTGCCACTCTGGGCTATCAGGAACAAGGATCCTCCCCTCTGGCATTAATAAAGGACAAGTAGAGAACATGAACTTCTACTTCCACCTGGCAATAACAAGACAGCATAGTGTGTCCCCGTTTTTGCTGCTGAAGCAATCTAGAAGAAACCAACTGGAACAGAAGGTTTAAACAGAATCCAGAATTTCACAACGTAATATCCAAATGTCCAGTTTTCAATCAAAAATCACTTGTCATATTGAGAACCAGCAAAACCTCAATCTGAATGAAAAAGACAACCAGTATATACCAATACTGAGATGATGAAACGTTAGAATTATCTGCAAAGATTTAAATTAAACGTTAGAATTATCTGCAAAGAATTAAATCAAACATCGTAAATATGCTTCAACAAGCAATTACAAACACACATGAAACAACTGAAAAATAGAAAATCTAGGTAAAAAAAATTGACAATATAAAGAAGAACCAAATGAGAAATTTAAAACTGAAAAATATAGTAACTGAAATTAAGAACTCAATGACGGTTTTAACAGTAGAATGGACAGAGAATAGTATCCACAAACTTGAAGGTAGAATAGCAGATATTACCCAGTTTGAACAAAGAGAACATAGACAGAAGAGGAAGAAGAAGGAGAAGGAGAAGGATAAAGAGAAAGAAGGAGAAGAGTAGTAGTAGAAGAACAATAGAGTTTCCAGGACATGTGTGATGATTTAAAACAATCTAACATTTATTGTCGTTAGAGTTCCAGCAGAAGAGGAGAAAGGGCTGAAAAAGTACTCAAAGAAATAATGGCTGCAAACTTTCCAACTTTGTCAAAAGACATAAACTTACTGATTCAAAGAACTGAGTGAACCCCGAACAAAATAAATTCAAAGAAATTTATACCAAGAAACATCATGGTAAAACTTAATGTGAATCTTGTACATTATAGCGAAAACCAAAGACAAAGGAAAAATCTTGAAAGCAGCAAGAGAGAAATGGCACCTTATCTAGAGGGGGAAACAATTCAAATGACACGGGATTTCTCATTAAAAATCAAGGAAGCCAAAAAGAAATGTCACTGCATTTCTTAAGAGCTGAAAGAAAAGAAATCTCAGGCTGGGTACAGTGGCTCATGCCTGTAATCCCAGCACTTTGGGAGGCTAAAGTGGATGAATCACTTGAGGTCAGGAGTTCGAGACCAGTGTGGCCAACATGGTAAAACCCTGACTCTACTAAAATACAAAAATTAGCTGGGTGTGGTGGGAGCACCTGTAATCCCAGCTACTTGTGAGGCTGAGGCAGGAGAATCACTTGAACCTGGGAGGTAGAGGTTGCAGTGAGCTGAGATCTTACCACTGTACTCCAGCCTGGGTGACAGGATGAGACACCATGTGGAAAAAAAAAAAGTTATATAGATATAATGTAATACCCAGAGCAACAAGTTAGAACGCCACACAGTGAGAGACACTCCAACACACTATCAATAAATCAAAATGGAATCTGAAGAAAATGTCCAAATACCCACAGAAATACAGGAAAAGGGAAACAGAGAAATGGAAAACAGAGAGAACAAACAGAAAACAAAAACTAAAATGGTAGACTTAAGCCCTAATAGGTCAATAATTACATTAATGTAAAAGTTCTAAATACGTAATTTATTTTATTTTATTTTATTTATTTTTTTAACCTTTTAAGTTCAGGGGTACATGTGCAATTTGTTAATAGGTAAATTGTGTACCACGCAGGTTTGGTGTACAGATCATTTTTTCACCCAGGTAATACGCAGAATATCAACTTTTTGATCCTCTTCCTCCTCCCACCCTTCACCCTTAAGTAGACCCTGGTGTCTGTTGCTCCCGTCTTTGCATCCATGTGTACTCAATGTTTAGCTCCTAACTATAAGTGAGAATGTGCAGTATTTGGTTTTCTGTTCCTGCATTAGTTCACTTAGGATAATAAACTCCAGCTCCATCCATGTTGCTGCAAAGGACATAATCTTGTTTTCTTTATGGCTGCATAGCATTCCCTGGTATATACATACCACATTTTCTTTATCCAGTCTACTGTTGATGGGCATTTAGGTTGATTCCATGTCTTTACTTTTGGAATAGTACTACAGTGAACATATGCATGCATGTGTCTTCATGGTTGAATGATTTATTTTCCTTTGGGTGTATACCCAATAATGGGATTCCTGGGTCTAATGGTAATCCTGCTTTTAATTCTTTCAGGAATCACCATACTGCTTTCCACCATGGCTGAACTAATTTGCATTCCCAGCAGCAGTGTATAAGTGTTCCCTTTCTCTGCAACCTCTCCAACATCTGTTATTTTTTTGACTTTTAAACTTTTCAATTCTAGCATTATATATATATATATGTATATATGCTATATATTTCCATGCTTGTAATATGTATATAGTTTATAATATATATATTTCTTGTATGTTTGTAATATATATTTTTATATATGTTTGTATATAATGTATGCATACAAACAATATATATGTTTGTAATATATGTATGTGTGTGTATATATATATACACACACATATATATAGATACAAAACATGGAATCACAGTAGCAGAATACACATTCTTTACAAGAGCCTGTATAGCAAAGACATGGAGTCAACCTAAATGCCTATCAATGGGAGACTAGATAAAAAAAATGTGATATATATAAAAGAGGGAATACTATGCAGCCATAAAAAAGAACAAGATTATGTCCTTTGCAGCAACACAGATGGAGCCGGTGGCCTTCAGGCATCACACCAGGTTCATCACTTTTACACTATGACAAAAGAATCAATCAACCAAGATTTAACAATCTGAGATGTGTATGTACCTAACAACAGAGCTACAAAAAATACGATGCAAAAACTGAAAGAACTGAATGGAGAAGGAGAGTAATCTATAATTATAGTTGGTGACTTAAGCATTCCTTTGTCCACAACTGATAGAACAACCAGACAGAAACTTAGCAAGGATAAAAAGGACAACATCAACCAACGGGAGCTCACTGACATTTATGAAGCATTTGATTCCACAGTAGCAGAACACACATTTTTTACAAGATCCTATCGAACAAATATCAAGATAGATTGTCTCCTGGGCCATAAAATAAATCTTAACAAACAAAGTTAAAAGAATTGAATTCATGTAGAGTGTGTACTCTGACTACAGTGAAATCAAACTAGTAATCAGTAACAGAAAGACAACAGAAAAAAAACCTCCAAATGTTTGAAAATATAACATACATACACTTCTAAATAATCCACGGATCAAAGAGGGAGTCCCAAGAAAAAAAATATATTGAAGTGAATTATAATGAAAATATGTCAAAATTTGTGGGATATAGCTAGAGCATATAGAAAGAACATAAAATTAAACCCAAAGCAAGTGGAAAAAAGGGAATAATTAAGGTAAGAGCATAAATTAGTGGCATTAAAAACAGGAAAACAAAAAGGAAAATTCTATGAAATAAAAAGATCAATAAGATTGACAAATTTCTAGCAAGATTGATAAAGAAAAAGAGAGAAGACACAAACTAACATTATCAAGAACAAAACAGAAAATATCACTACAGACCCTATAGCCACCAAAAGGGTAATAAAGGAATACCATGAAGAACTCTACAACATAAATTTGACAACTTGAAGGAAATGGACTAATTTCTTGAAAAGCGTAAATTACCGCAACTCACCCAGTGTGAAATAGATAATTTTAATAGCCCTGTAACTACAAAGAAAAACAAATTCATAATTTAAAAATTCTCGAGAGAAAACTCCAGGCCTAGATGATTTCAATACTAAACTGTATTTAAAGAAGAATTAACATCGATTTTAGAGAATCTCTTCCAGAAAACAGAAAAAAAAGGCAACAGTTCCCAATTCATTTTATAAAGCTAGTCTTACTCTGATACCAAAAGCAGACAAAGATAGTTGTAAAAAACAAAGCTACAGACCAATATCATGTATAAGTGTAGATGCCAAAATCCATAACAAAAAATGAGCACACAGAGTTCAGCAATATAGAAAAAGAATTATACACCGAAACTGAACAGGATTTATTCCAGATATGCAACAATGGTTCACCATGTAAATATCAATCAATATAGGTTGGGTGTGGTGGCTCACACCTGTAATCCCGCACTTTGGGAGGGTGAGGTGGGCGGATCCTGAGGTTAGGAGTTCAAGACCAGCCTGGCCAAGAGACCAGCCTGGCCAACATGGTGAAACCTTGTCTCTACTAAAAATACAAAAATTAGCCGGGTGTGGTGGTGGGTACCTATAATTCCAGATACTCAGGAGGCTGAGGCAGGAGAATTGCTTGAACCTGGGAGGTGGAAGTTGCAGTGAGCCAAGATCGTGCCATTGCATTCCAGACTGGGCAACAGAGTAAGACTTCTGACTCAGGAAAAAAAAAAAATCAATCTCTGTAATCTACCATATCTATCAGGCTAAAATAATAATTACATGATAATGTCAATGGAGTCAGAAAAAACATTCGACAATTTGACAAAATACAACATCAATTTATGATTTATAGAAAACTCTCGGGAAATTTAGAATAAATGGAAACTTCCTCAGCTTGGTAAAAAGCATCTACAGAAAACCTACAGCTAACATTTTACTTAATCACAAAAGACTGGATGATTTCCGTCTAAGACTGGGAACAAAGCAAGGATGTCCACTATCATCAGTCTTATTTAGCGTAGTACTAGAAGTTCTAACCACTGCAATAAGGCAAGAAAAGGAAATAAAAGGCATACAGTTTGGAGAAGAAAAAAATAAAAATGTTCCTATTTGCAAATGACGTAATTTTCTATATAGAAAATCCCAAGAAATCTACACAAAGCAAAAAACTTCCTAGAACTAAAAAGTGCATTCAACAAGGCTGTGGGATCCCAGATAACCACACAAAAATCAGTTGTACTTCTATAGACTAACAGTGATCAGGAGACATTAGCATCCGATTTCTCATTGTTTTTTAAAAAGCAAAATACATGCAAATTTAACAAGACATATAAGAACTATATGCTAAAAATTACAAAATTCTTGAAAGAAATCAAAGATCTAAAAAATGAAGAGCTGGACTGTGTTTGTAGATTGGAAGATTCAACATAGTAGAGACATCGATTATCCCCAATTTGATATGCAAATTTAACACAATTTCCATCAAAACTCCACTGAGAGTTTTTTGAAGAATTATCTTAAAATTTATATTAAAAAGCACAAATAACTAAAATAGCTAAAAATTTTCAAAAAAAGAAGGGCAAAGTGAGATTAGTCCACACAGTTTCAAGACGTATTTTCTAGCTCTAGTAATGAAGACTGTGCAGTACTGGCAGAGGGATAGACACATCAATCAACAGAAAGAACAGAGAACCCAGAAATAGACCCGCACAAAAATGACCAACGGATTTTTGACAAAGGTGTAAAATCAGTTCAATGGGGTAAGAACAGCTTTATGCTGTACAGTTGGACATCTATAGGCAAAAAGTGAACTACAACCTCAGCCTCACAGTTAATTCAAAATGGAACATGGGCTTAAATGTAAAATATAAAACTATAAATCTTTTAGAAAAAGAAATGGAGGAAATCTTTGGGCTTTATGGTTAAGCCAAGGGTTTCTAAACTTGACACCACTGGCACAATCCATAATGAAACAACTGATAGATAGGACTTCCTCCAAGTTTCAAATTTTGTTCTGGAAAAGGCGCTGTTAAAGGGATGGAAGGACAAATTACAGACTGCGAGAAAATATTTGCAAACTACATACCTGACAAAGCACTGGTATCTAGAATATATAAAGAACTCTCAAAACTTAATAGAAAGAAAAACAAAGACAAAAACAAACCCAAAAAAGCTAATTAGAAAATGGCATGAACAGACACTTCATCAAAGATGTCCAGCATCATTAGGCATTAGGGAAATACAAATTAAAACACAATGACACATCAATGCATATCCATCAGAATGGCTGAAATACAAAATAGGAACAACACCAAATGTTGGTGGAGAAACTGGATAGATTGCTGGTGGGAACGTAAAATGGCACAGCTGCTCTTGAGAGAGGTCTGGTAGCTTCTTAGGAAACTAAACGTGCAATTGCCAGATGGCCCAGCATTTGTGCTCCTGGACTTTTATCCTAGAGAAATGAAATTTATATTCCCATAAAAACCAGTACACAAATATGTATGGCAGCTTTACTGGTAATATCCCCAAACTGTAAACAACCCAGATGTCCTTCAAGAGTGAATGATTAAACAAACTGGTACATCCATTCTGAGGAATACTACTCAGTAGTAAAAAGGAAGAAACTCTGATATGTGCAACAACTTGGATGAATCTGCAGGGAATTATGCTAAGTGATAAAAACCAATTCCTCAAGCTTACATTCTATGTGTTTCTATTTACATTCTTGAAATGACGACATTAGAGAAATAGAGAACAGATTAGTGATTGCCCAGGGTAAAAGACCACGTGCAGGGAATGGGGAGTGAGAATGTGAGGGACATGAGTTTGTGTCAAAAAGGCAACAGGGGCTCATGCCTGTAATCCCAGCGCTTTGGGAGGCCAAGGTGGGAGGATCACCTGAGGCAGCCTAGGAGTTTGAGACCAGCCTGGGCAACATAGCAAGACCCTGTCCCCACACTACCAATAAATAAACAAATAATAAATAATAAAAAAGGCAACAGGAAGGATTCTTACAGGGACGGATCACTGTATCACTGCATCCTGGTTATGACACTGTACTATAGTTTTGAGTGGTGTTACCATTGGGGGGAAATTGGATAAGGAGTACATGATATTTCTCTGTATTCTTACAGCTGCACATGAATCTACAATTACCACAAAATTAAATATTTAATTTAATTAAAAAATGTCTTCAAGAAAAACACTCTGTTGTCAGGAGCCCAGCAAAATAAACTATGGGTCATACACACTCTGTGAGACAAGCAAGTTTGACGAAGAATAAGAGAAGTCAGCCTGAAGGGCGTGGAATCGGAGTTCAGGAAAAACAGCAAGACACAGAGGACTATGTAGATGTCATTCTTTGTCCTCAAAACAAGACCAATTTGAAGAATGTCTGCAAATGCATGTAGAAAAATGTCTGGGCAGGCACACTGAGCGCTTAACACTGGTTTCTTGGGGGAAGGGAGTTAGTTGGATGGCACACTTCTACTTTTAGCAACAAGCTTGTGCTAAACAGCAGCAGACGGTGCCATAACAATTGGACATTTATAGGCAAAAAGTGAACTTCAACCTCAGCCTCATCCTTAATTCAAAATGGAACATGGACTTAAATGTAAAATATGAAACTCTAAATCTTTTAGAAGAAACATTGGAGGAAATCTTTGGGCTTTGTGGTTAAGCCAAGGGTTCCTAAACTTGACACCGATGGGTACAATCCATAATGAAAAAACTGATAGATAGGACTTCATCCAAGTTTCAAATTTTGTTCTAGAAGAGACCCTGTTAAAGGGATGGAAAGACAAGCTACAGACTATGAGAAAATACCTGCAAACTATATACCCGACAAAGGACTGGTATCTAGAATATATAAAGAACTCTCAAAACTTAGTAGGAAAACAAACCCGAAAAGGCCAGTTAGAGAATGGCAGTAACTAAAACAGCTAAAAATGCGCCCCACACCAAGTCCTGCTCATTCTGCTTACAAAGGGCACCCACCTCATGTTACAGATTAAGCAACCGAGGCTTAGCAGTGATGAAAACAATGGTCAAGTATGGGGAAGAGGTTCCCAGCTTGGCTCCAAACTCAGAGCTTCTGACTCAGGAGGGGTCGCAGCAGGAAAGCAGCTGCATGGGCCTCCTCCGGGCCTGCTGCCGCTGTGCACTCCAGGGCCTGCAGATAAGGAGTGGTCCAGAGAGGAAGAACCTCGGACAAAGAAGACCTGAGCGGCTGCGCAGGACAGGAAATGGTGCCGGCTGGGGTTTTCCCTGCCTCCTGGTGCAGGCAGTGCCGGGAACTCGGCAGGGCAGAGAAAGACGGGGCCAGGGAGTCTGGATTTGGGGGAGGTGCCTGGCTACTTAACAGGCTGTGCAGTGGGCACTGGATGCCACCTTCCCTGTCTTTCTGGATCTCACCCCCCAGGCAGGAAGCCAATCGCAGTCAATCACCAGGGTGCAGTGTGATCCTGGAATCACAGCTCAGGGACGCCTAACCTGGCTGGAGGCCTGGGGGAGCCCCAGAGAAGCCACGTTTGACTTCGCTGTGCCCTGTGTTCTGGGCACAGTGGGAAGAGGTGGTTTTCTAGGAGTAAGGATCAGCACGGACAAAGGTGTGGGGGCAGAGGGTCGCCTGGGGCTGAAACCAGCAGGCCTGGCTGGAAGCACGAAGCCAGGCTGCCAGCGGGGGTCCTGAGCTGACTGTCCCTTGTTCTGCAGGCTGTTGTGAGCCCTGGGGAGAGTCGCAAGGTGGGTGTATGTTTCTGGAAGGGAGTTCTAACAGCCAAGTGAGGGGAAGGGGAAAAGGTGGAGAAAAGTGGAAGGGCTGCTGCCCCCAGCTCAGGCACCGCATGATAAGGCCGCAGCCTGGGAATCGCGTGGCAGGAATGGATTGGAGAGATATCTTGAGAGAAATATATTTGCAATGTATCTGAGAAATATTTTGTAAGCAGAATGAGCAGGACTTGGTGTGGGGCACCTTTGCTGAGCCATGTCCCCATCTCTGGTCACAGGGCCTTGATTTCCTCTGGGGACATCTTGGACGGTCTCCCAGCCATAAAGCCCTGCTCTCAACCTGGGCTCCATTATCTTTACCTTCTGCCTTGGGGCTTTGACTCTTGAGAGGAGGAGGCCAACATGGTCCCGGGTGAAATCCCCCCAGCAGCTGCAGAGCCCTGAGCTGCGGTCTCCAGGCTTCCCTCAAGCCTGTGGCCTTCCCTTCCCTGCAGCCCTGGCCTGCAGCTCACAGCCAGAGGGCCTTGGCGCAGGGTCGGCTGTGGCATTGGAGACAGGGAGGAGGCCCCTTTGTTCTCCATCCTCACCATTCTGAGGTGTTTTAGATGTTCTCCTGGGCCTTGTGGGCTTCTTTATTCATTCTATGTGGTCTGAGTTCTGCTAGAATTCAATCATCTATTAATGCCGACTCACTCTTTCAAGGAACATAATTCAAAATTAGGCTGGGCTTGGTGGCTCATGCCTTCAGTCCCTGCACTTTAGGGGGCCAAGATGGGAGGATAGCTTCAGCCCAGGAGTTTGAGGTTATAGTGGGCTATGATCCTGCCACTGCAGTCTAGTCTGGACAACAGAGCAAGACCCCACCTCTAAATAAAAGCAAAAACATGGAGCACGTCTGTAATCTCAGCTACTCAGGAGGCTGAAGCAGGAGAATCGCTTGAACCTGGGAGGCAGAAGTTGCAGTGAGCCAAGATCGTGCCATTGCACTCCAGCCTGGGCAGCAAGAGTGAAACTCCATTTCAAAAAAAATAAAAAGCAAAAGCAAAAAGTTTCCATGACTCAACTTCCCAGAATCTGTCTGATGGTGGTTTCAAAGAAATGTTCCATCAGTTCTGCTCTCTGAGGCACTGGGTCAAGATGTCCTATAAGACATACTGCCTGAATATAAACGCATGGGTCTGCTTACATGTTTATGACACCGAATTTCCCCAAGTACCCAAGCACCCTGAGCAGAGGTGCCTAAGTCCACTTGTGGATGGCACTAATTGCCATTTGGACTTTAGTTAAAAGTTGCCCTCTCAAGGAAGAGGCAGGAAGAACAACATTGTTGCCCTTGGGGGATTTTGTGTGTTGGCAAGGAGACCTAAGGACACTGGGGTATGTGGAGCATCTTCTACGTCCCAAGCACAGAACTAAGGATCACAGGTTCTCGCAAGAGCCCGGAGGGATACAGGTTACCTACCATCTCCATTTTACAGAACAGAAAATCAGAATGTAGAAAGATCAGATGTTAGCAAGTGGCAGAGTGTGTGTAGACCTCCAGGTGTGTCTGATACTGAACTCTGCATTTTCCATCACACCACATTGACTCTCATTGGAAGGAGGGTTCCAGAACAAAGAAGGCGATCTCGACACCCAAAATCCTGCTCCTTGGCAAATTGGTAAGGCTGAAGATAACTCCTACCAGAGCCTTTACTAAGACAGGTTGTAATAAAGAGAAAAAGAGAGAGCCTGAGAGGGCGGAGGCGGGGATCCAGGTCTTCCACCTCCTACGTGGCATCAGGAAACTCTGAGAGCACCACTTTTTAATTCATTTGTCTGACAAAAAGTATATATATTTATGGTGTACAACACGTTTTGATATATGTATACATTGTGGAATAGCTAAATAAAACTATTTAACATACGCATTACTTCACAAACACAATTTTGAGGGGATGACAACCCTTACAATTTACTCTCTTAGCAATTTTCGAGTATACAATACATTATTATTAACCGTAGTCATATGATGTACAATTGATCTTGATGTATTCCTTCTATCTAACTGGAATGTTGGGTCCTTTGACCAATACCTTTCTAATCTTCCTGTCCCCCAACCCTTGGTCATGACCATTCTACTCCTGCTTCTATGAGTTTGAGCTTTTTAGATGCCACATGTAGTAAGTAAGATCATGTGGTATGTGTCTTTCTGTGCCTGGTTTATTTCACTTAGTAGAATATCCTCTGCATTCATCCATGTTGTCATAAACAACAAGATTTCCTTTTTTAAGGCTGAATAGTATTTCATTGCATATATATGCCATATTTTTTTCATCCATTCATCCACTGATGGGCACTTACGTTAATTTCATATTTTGGCCATTGTGAATAATGATGCAATGAACAAGGGAATGCAGATATCACTTCAACATACCGAGTCTATTTCCTTTGGATATATGCTCAGTAGTGGAATTTCTGAGTCATAGGGTAGTTCTATTTTTAATTTTTTGAGAAAACTCCATACTGTTTTCCATAATGACTGTACTAATTTATATTCCCACTAACAATGTGCAAGGGTTTCCCTTTCTCCAGATTCTTGCCAACACGTGTAATTAATATCTCTCATCTTTTTTTTTTTTTTTTTTGAGATGGAGTATTGCTCTGTCTCCCAGGCTGGAGTCCAGTGGCACGATCTCGACTCACCGCAACCTCCACCTCCTGAGTTCAAGCGATTCTGTGATTCTCCTGTCTCAGCTTCCCAAGTAGCTGGGATTGCAGGCGTCCGCTACCATTCATGGCTACTTTTTGTATTTTTAATAGAGACGGGGTTTCACCATGTTGGCTGGGCTGGTCTTGAACTCCTGACTTCAAGTGATCCAACTGCCTCGGCCTCCCAAAGTGCTGGGATTACAGATGTGAGCAACCACACCTGGCCCTCTCGTCTTTTTGATAATAGCCACTGTAACAGGTGTGAGGTGACAGCTCATTATGGTTTTGATTTGCATTTTCCTGATGATTAGTGATGTTGAGAACCTTTTCATACACCAATTGGCCATTTGTCTTCTTTTGAGAAATATCTGTTCAGATCTGTTGCACATTTTAAAATCAAGTTATATGTTTTCTCACTATTTAGTTGTTTGAGTTTCTCGTATATTTTGGATGTTAACCTAATCAGATGGATGATTTGCAAATCTTTTTCTCCCATTCCAGAGGCAATGTTGATTGTCTCCTTTGCTGTGCACCATTTCCATCTCAGGAGCAGGACATGTCTCCTTTTGGAGTGCCACCCTGCATTGACTATTCTCTTAGTGTTGATCCCCTCCACCCACCTACCTACAGAGGAGGGCTTCTGGCGGCTGTGTCTCTATAATACGACCCTGTCCCCTGAATCCCCGATGTCTGGATTAAGGCTGGACACCTAACCCAGGCTGGACTAATCAGTGCTTGAGGACTCTGGCTGGTTCTATAAACAGAGGAGATGTAAACTCAGAAGCTGTGTGATGACCACCTTCTACCTATCACATGACATGTATAGGGAAACACAGAGAATGGGTTGGTGGAGAGAAACAGAGGCAAGAACACATGTGGCTTTTGCAAGAGACAGCTGGGGAGCAGCTTCCTGCATTTCTGGCAGGTTCTGGGCCTAGTTCCCACCTCCCTTGTGGCCCAATGGTTCAATTTCATCTTGGTTCCAAAGAGAGCCCAGTTTCCCCCAACAAATTCCATGGCCTTGTTTGAAGTGGACTTCTGCCACTTTTGACCTAAAGTGTCCTAATAATCCCAAATAACAGGGATGTGTGTCCTTTTAAAATAGTAGAATTTTACTCCTCAAAGATCCTTCCCAGGTATTCCAGAGAAGCTGGGGGGAGAAAGGGCCAACCCTCTTGTACCCAGTTGAAGTTGAGATCCTCATTCCCATATTAAGTGCCTATGATGGGTACTTTTGTGTGTCAACTTGCCTGGGCTAAGGGATGTCCAGATACTTAGTACAGCATTATTTCTGGGTGTGTCTATGAGTGTTTCTGGGAGAGATGAGCATTTGGATCAGTTGGCAGAGTGAAGAAAATCCGCCCTCTCCAGAATAGAAGGGCATTATCTCATCTATTGAGGATCTGCTTAAAACAGAAAGGAGAAGAAAGAGTAAATGTTCTGTCTCTTTAAACTGGGACATCCATCTTCTCCTGCCCTTGGATATCAGGGCTTTCAGACTCCAGAACTTAAACTAGTGTCTTCCCCATGCCCTGGTTCTCAGGCCTTTGGACTTTGACTGAATTCCACCAGCTTTCCTGGGTCTCCATTTTGCAGATGGCAGATTGTAGAAATTCTTGTCCTTCATAATCTTGTGAGTCAATTTCTATAATCTATCTATCTATCTATTTATCTATTTGTCTATCCATCCATCCATTTGTCTATCTGCCTGCCTATCTCTCTACCTATCTATCCATCCATTTCTCTATCTGCCTATCTATCTGCCTATTTATCTATCTGCCTATCTATCTATCTGCCTATTTATCTATCTATTATCTGCCTGCCTACCTGTCTATGTATGTATCTATGTATCTATCTGTCTGCCTATCTATCTATCATCTATCTATCTGTCTCTATGATATTGGATCTGTTTCTCTGGAGAACTCTAATAAAATATCTCAGTCAGTTAGAGACGCTACAGCAAGATATTGCATACTGTGTGGCTTAAATGACAAACATTTATTTCTCCCAGTTCTGGAGGCACCAGCAGATCCAGGATCTGATGAGATCCAGCTTCCTGGTTTATATATAGCCACCTTCTCACTGTATCTGCACATAGTTAAGAGAGAGTTCTAGCCTCTTTCTCTTCTAGACACTACTGTCGTCATGGGAGTGCCACCCTCAAGGCCTCACCTAAACCTGATCACCTCCCAAAGCCCCCACCTCCTGATACCATCCCACTGGGGGTTACATTTCAACATACGAGTTTTGGAGGGGGCACAGACGTAAAGGCCGTAACACTAGGTGGAATGAAAGAGTTAAATTCCGAGGGCATTAATCA
The DNA here is from genome assembly GCA_036589455.1 of Ateles fusciceps. NCBI lineage: Eukaryota > Metazoa > Chordata > Mammalia > Primates > Atelidae > Ateles > Ateles fusciceps. The sequence continues at coordinate 10,204,375 of JAZHEH010001736.1, forward strand.
TAATAATTAAGCCCTATCAAAATTAAGCAGGCATCGCTCTCCCTATGATAACTGAAACTTTCAGTGTCAACACCAAGGACACAGCTTCTGGGTGTAATTCATCTGTGGAGACTGTTCTGTATTAACCTACTAATCTGTGTATGGCTAATGACCCAGGACGGCATGTTGACCTTGACTTCACTTCAAGGTTTTCGTCACGTCTGCCCTCCCAGATAAAAGCCAGGGATTGCAAATGGGTGGCTTGTCATAACACTTATTTCCCTCCACAACCTGGCTCAGGTGTTTAAAGCATTCCATATAATCCTTTGGCCAGTATTTTACAATCTTTCCCTGGATCTTTTCCATAAGTCAGGGAACCCACGACTCTGGTGCCGGCTCTGGCAAGCCCTCCACTGTGGCAGAAATGCATCTCCCCTTCTTTCTGCAGTCACCCCCCTGCAAAGGCCCAACCACTTCCAAGCACCCTGTGCCCGGCATGGGGGACAGGCAAATCAGCTTATATGTGGCTTCATGGGGGGGCCCTTCCAAGGCCTTGGCTTCCTGCTCTTGTCAGACCCCTGCCTGGCACTGAGGAGAAGACCTGGGGAAACCAACAGTGGCAAGTTGCTGGGGCAGGGGCTGCTCGGAGTCACCCACCCCCTTTTCTCAGAGCAGTGATCAAGGAGGCATATCCACTACCAGCTGCAGCAAGGAGCAGGAACCTTGACTCTTCCCTTTTCTGATACATCCCAGGGTGGCCTTGGGGCAGATGGTCCCCAGTGCTGCGCGCACCAGGTTTGCGGATGGAGGCACCAGCACTGTGCGTGCTGTGACCAGCGGCCTGAGGACCACCCCGTGTTCAGTGTCTGTAACCTCTAAGCAAACACTTTGCCTTGTATTGGGAGCCTCATGCAAATCACAAGCGTCCAGAGGCACTTAAGTTCCCATTTCTTCTTTATCTACTTAGATGCTAGACCAAAAAGCTACATTCTAAAATTTCAGACTGATTTATATCTTGCTCGTTTCCAAAAAGCACGACAATAAAACCACAGGTACAGTATGGCCAGCAACATTTCACCAAGACGAAGGAGGGGAACAAAGGCAGAGAATATGCCCAGCCTTGGCCTTTCAGGAAGGTAAAATCCAAGATCTCATTCTCCAGGTGTCTTTAAACTTCCCCAAGATGTAAGGGCCACTTCGTTTTCTTTCTGTAAAGCTCCTCCATCCCCCACTGGAAAGGCAGCCCCCTGCTTTGTGATAAGCGTGGGAGGCCTGTTCCCTCTAAGAGGAATTACTCTGTTGCAGGCTGGGCTGCTGAGGCCATGGAGGCTGAGGCTGCCTTTTTTGCCCAGTCACTTGACAGCCTTCCGCTCAGCGGCCCTACCCTCTTGGCTGCAGCCACAGACAGCCCGGGCAGGATTGTGTTTCTCGGCTGACTCTGCCACACTGGTCCAAGCTGTGCCCTGGCCCAGGCTTGCAGAGCTTTCCATTTCCCTGTGGATACAAAGGTGAGTGACCAGAGTGAGCCCCTGCACTGCGGGACGCCCAGATCACCCAGGAACGCTGTGCCCCTGGAGGAGGCAGACACAGCCCCAAATAGTGTCTGGAAGTGAAAGGGGAAGGGAAGGGGGTGAAAAGTGCTGAGTGCGTGCTTTGCAGAGAGCTCCTCTGGTCAGCAGGGTTCCTCCAGGAGCCCAGGGCACAGGGACACCCGGTGGATGGGGCTTCGGAGCTGGCATCGCCTACACTGGAGAAAGGCCAGAGGGGGTCTTGCTTAAGCTCCGCCCCCTTTTAGTGGCTCTGTCTCAACCTTAAAACCAGGAGACACAAAACCTTTCCTTTGTTTCTACCAATGGAGCTTACAACGAGAAACCTGTGCTGAGAGATGGGGCCCGGGTCCTCCACCGCTGTGACCTCTTGCTTCAGGCCGTTGCCTGGAGGCACAGAACATGTGGCTTGAACTTTTGTTCTGCCGTGTGCTCTTGGCTTAGTTTCTTTGGACTTTTTTGAGTCTTGTTTCTCCCTACTTAGAAAACGGGGATAAACGATAGCCACTCTCTAGGATATGGAAATTCAATAAAACTACAAATATACCAATAAAAGAGTCACATATACGTACAGTATACGCATACACTGCATTGACATCTACACGTGTGACTATACTCACCACACCTGCTGCACGCCCTCCCTGCAGAGCCTGGAGTGCCCCTGACCGTGGCTCCCTGGCCCAAGTGTGACTCAAGCTCTTCGGGCAAGGGCAGCTGCCTCTGTCCCTGGCGAGGCTGCCTCTCTCCTCCCCCTCCCCTGACCCACTGCAGCCTGGCAGCAACGGGGCCCCCTGGGATGGGCCAGAGCTCCGGCAGCTGGTCCTGGATGGGAACTTGGAGGCCTGACCATGGGCGGAGCGCTCCCTATGCGGGCCCTGGGCCTCGAATGCCTCTTGTGAAACCCCAGCCTGCTGACCTTTTGGGCACAGTGGGAAGTGAAGCCTGCTTGTGCCTTGGAGGCAGGAGGGCGACTGGAGTGGCGGGAAATGATGGCAGCCATCTGGCTGTGCTGTTTGCCCTGGCTGCGAAGCCACCTTCCTCCAGCTTTTCTCTTCCCTTCCCTTTAGCATCCTCATCCCAAGTATACTGCCACCCTCACTGACAGTGATCAAATAATAACAGCAGCTGCGACGTTTCCTGAGCTCCCACTGTGTGGGGGTGTGCATGCTCCCCTTTATTCTCACCCTTCCTGGGCCCCTCCTGCCTCCCTGGCTGCTCCTCAAGTCTTCTGTGTTGGACCCTCGCATGCCCAGCTCCAGCCTAGCTCACTGACGGCCCTGTGATTCTGGCCTGCACCAAACTCTGTCCTCTGCTTGGTATTCACCCCCAACCAGACGTGCCGTAGAGGCACAGGGTAGTGTGTAGTGTTGATTGTATAGTGTCCAGAACTTAAGCGTCAATGGGGTGGTCCAGCGCGGGCACAGAGGCAGTGCTTGGAAAATGAATGAATGGATGAAGAAACAGATACTCAGAGAAGCGAGTAACTTGTACAAAGCCACAGAGCTGGAACGTGGTGGGAGGGTTCCAACCTCAGTGCCTCTGACTCCTGGAGCCCCTGGTATCTGAACTGCCATCCCCCACTTCCCACCCCCTGTCCAGAGGTCCCTTTCCCTTGCCCCACCACCTCCGCAAGGAGTGCCTCACCTCTGCTGTCAATCACTCTCTACTTCCCCTCCCCCCACTCCCAGATAGCATTACCTAGGGGCACCAAGGGGGGTTCACAGGCCCCACTGGCCCAACCCGTGGCCTTTCTTAAGCTGTCAAACCTGCTGAAGGAGAAAATGACCACGTCACCCATAAGCAGGAGCATCTGGATAGGAGCCCGAGGAACATCACCCTTCTGGCTCCTTCCAAAACCCCAGAACCCCGTGCATGGGCAGCCTTTTGAAGACAGGCGAGCTGGCCCTACCTGTCTTTCTGATTTGGAATCTAGGTCACTCACTGCCTCCCCCTCCTCCTTTAGAAGATCAGCAGGATATCTTGTAGGGTCTCTAGAGCGAGAGAGGGGACAACAGGGAAAAACGTTTCAGTGGAACCCATACCCTGCCTGCTGCTGTCAGAAACACTTCATTTTGGAGCCAGTATAATTTATGAGATGCAAATGGATTTAGCATTAAAAAGAAAAAAAATATTGGAAAAGGTACAAAGTGAGCCTCACACCCTGTGTCGAGGCGTGTTTGGGGCTCCATTAATCATCCCAGACAAAAGAGATTTAATCTCAGGCTAGCTGGTCCCGAGAGCACTGGCATCTCTCCCCACGCCCAGGAGGCCAGCCACGGGAGCTGCAGGCCCGGCCTCTGTGCAGGCTCCAGGGCTCCGGCGCACAGCACTTGTGCTCGGCTCTTGTCTGAGTCACACAGTAGATGAAATTACAGAGGTTTCTGCACATGATGAATCAGAAAGCGGGGATCAAGACAAATATTTGGACAAGCCTTGCCCCGCATGGAGCAGGATGAAGACTTAACAGCCAGCAAGCAGCCTGCCAGCAGCAAGCCCAGAGACCGTTTTTGACAAAGTGGTGCCGTGGGGGCAGGCTGCTGCTCGGGAAGGAATTAGCTCAGACCCGTAAAGGCACTCGGCAGCTGGATCTCATGGCCAGCACCGGGGGAAAGGGGCCTGTGCATACCCCAGGTCCCTGATCCGTGATTCAGACTCGGGCTCAGAAGAGAGGTCTTGTCAGGGTGCAGCGTGCAGGGTGGGGAACGTGGGTTGGGGGAGGAGATGGTTCACTTTTGAGTCACCCTACGAGCCTTCTCTTTCTGGGAGTCATCAGACAGCAGGCAGCGTTTCCTGCAGCCGTGAGGAGGCCACGCGGCCCTCCCCACACTCCTGCCTGGGCCCTGGTGAGGGATGCAGGCAGACACGGTGACCACAAAATGGGGAAGGAAGTGAAGCCATGAGTCCCTTGGCAAGGCTTTAAATGCTTTGAAGACTTTCACCAGCGGCCTAATTGCTACCCTTTGGAGCTCCTGAGTTAGTTTTTCAAGGTTGTTTTGAACAATAAAACCCGTAATAACAATACCATGTTAGATTTGTCTGGAATCTTTTTTTTTTTCCTGTAAATTAACTTTTGAAAGAACTCCACAGTCTTGGGTTTATTTTAAGCGACTTTTCTCCTTCACAGGGTTGCTTCCAGGCACTAAAATAGTCTGCATTGACGAGAACAAACAAATGCCTACAAGTAAACAGTTGATGTTGGTGACTAGCGACAGTAGCTGACATAGGCTGGCGACTGACCCTGTGCTAGGCAGACTCCTGCTCCATGCTTCACATGGAAACTCCTTGCCTGAGCTTCACTAGAACCCCCATGAGGTGGGTGCCATGATGTTCCCGTTTTGCAGGTGATGGAACAGGCTCAGGAAGGTTATATAACTTCCTAGGACCACACAGCTAGTATTGCACAGCCAGAATTGAAACCCAGGTAGTCACATCCAGCTCATATTCTGCCTCTCGACAGCCCTAACGTTGCACAAACTCAGCGGCCAAATGACCCTGGGAGCAGGTTCAAGCCATACTTTGATGAGGTTAGACTTGATGGCTGCCTTCTGGAGCCTGGCCCACTCTCCAAGCTTGGAGAAGGCTGCTGGGGAGGAGGCTTACTGAGAGGAGGTTAACTATGGGTTAACGAGTCTAAGCCCACGTGGGCCAGCCCTGCTTCCCCTGAGATAAGACGCAGCAAAGATCTTCCTACCAGGGCTTCCTACTGCTAAGGAAACAAGGCTGCTGAGCTTGCATGAGAGAGCAGAGCACAGGCCTGCAGTCCACGGCCAGACCCCTGGCTCAGAACCTGGCTGGGGCCCTCATGAGCTGCAAGGCTGCTCCTGTTAGCATTGCTGCGTAAAGTCCCGAATTTGGTGGCATAGCACTGCTATTTATTGCATTCACAGATGCTGTGCTTTGGGAATTTGGACAAGGTATAGCAGCATCTACTGGCTTCATGGTGTCTAGGCTTCAACTGGGGACACCTGAAAACAAGGGTGCGGGGGATGTGACTTGATGGCTAGGGACTGGGACCGTCTGGAGACATCTGCCCACATGTCTGGTGGTTGATGCTGGCTGTTAGTTGGGACCACTGCTGGAACTGTCACCAGAATACATAGAAGTGGCCTCCCCATGTGACCTGGGCTCCCTTGTGGGCCTCAGTGTAGTCAGACATCTTGCATAACAATTATATTCATTTTCTAAGGTGGCCATAGGAAAGCACCACGAACCAGGTGGCTTAGAACAACAGAAGGTTGTCATCTTACAGTTCTGGGGGCTGGAAATCCAAGATCAAGGTGTCAGCAGGGTGGGTTTCTTCTGAGGCTGAGGGAGGGATGTGCTCCAGGCCTTCCTCCTTGGCTTGTAGATGGCCATCTTCTCCCCATGTCTGCACATGTGGGTCTCTGTGCCCAAATCTCCCTCTTTTATAAGGGGGAAATTTATAATTCAATATCTCTTTTGGATTTATAACCCAAAATCTTTTATCAGGGGGAAATTCATAATCCAATAACTCATATAGGATTAGTGCCCACCTTAATGACCCCATCTTAACTTGATTACCTCTATGAAGATTCTATGTCCAAATAATGTCACATTCTGAGACATAGAAATTTGGGGGATAACACAATTTAACTTATGTCAGTCACTCTGGGCTCCAAAGGCAAGTGTTCCCAGAGAACCAGCAGAAGCCACATGGCCTTTTCTGAGCAGCCTTAGAAGTTGAGCTTCATTCTATTTGGTTACAAGTAAGTCACTAAGGTCAGCCCAGATTCAAGGGGAAGGGACAGAGATCCCACCTCTTGGTTGGAAGAAAGGTCAAAGAATTTGTGAACTTTTTCTTTCTTTTTGAGATAGGTACTATTTTTATTCCTCTTTCATAGACAGAGAAAGCAAATCCTAGCATGGTCAGGCAACTCACCTGGGGTCTGACAGTCAGTGGATGACGTGACCAGCGCTGGATCTCAGTGTGGATGTGCTTTCAAACTTCCCTCTGACCTCTTGCAGGTTACGTAACGTCAGGAAGCCTTGATTGCCTCATCTGTGAAATGGTGATCATGATACCCAATTCACAGAGTTGTTTTAAGTACTGAATGAGGTGAATTATGTAAAATTCCTGGCACATGCGAGGAACTCAATTAATGCTAATTCCTCTCCTCCTCCTCCCTTTTCTTCTTCTCCCAGCATCATTTTTATTATCATCATCATTAATCTGAGCAGTGGAAACATGATGACGGGAGCTTTGTGGGGTAGGGTAATGAAAAAGCACCAGGTGGGAGGTTAAATTCCTCGGATCTGGATTTGAGCTGTGGATGTTCACAGCTGCTACCCTTACTGTGAGTGTATGGTGTGTCCAGCGCAGAGCTGATCATTTCCAACTTTAATCCCATTTAACCTGTACACCAGCTAGCAAAGGACAGAACTCATATTCGAACCCGTGAGCCAATGCACTGAATCTCTATGTAATCCCGCTTCTGACCAACAATCTCTAAGCTTTTTCCCAGCAATAACAATATATAACCCATAATAATAGAGCAGGCACAAATGCCATGCCCCATGCTCTCGTGTGTGCAAAGATTCAACTTTATCTGCCTTTCCATCAGAAACTACTTCCTAACTTTAGTCCCCATTTTCTCCCTAATGAAAAAAAAAAAAAAAGGAACCTAGTCATTTCCATGAAAAACCAATTGAATTAGATGATTTCTCAAGTTAGGTTAAAGCTTATTGAAGTTTAGGATTTTTCTCCCCTGAAAGGACATCTCAGCTCCACAGGGAATTACAGATCACTGTGTCTAAGACCTACCTGGTCTGTGATGGTGGTAGAGACGATATTAGGTTTTCCCAAGCCCCGTTTCATTTCCCTCCTCCTGGGCACATGGAAGACTGCATTGCTGCTAGTTCTGGTGAAGGGGCCGTAAGAGGATATAATGTATGTCATTTCCTTGCTAAGGCAGTGGGAAGCCCTCTTTGCAGCCTTCCAGTCCTCCATTTCTGCTGGGGCCATCCTAGAAGTCAAAACTAAAATGGAGCAAACCAGACCCCTGAGTCATGGCTTGGAAAGGAACTACCTAGGAGACCCTCAAGACACACAATGGGTTAGATCACAACGAAGAGAAACACTTATTCATGTGTCAAGCTACTAAGTTCTACAGCAGAGCCTATCCTAGCCTATGCTGATGATAACGACTCATCCTGTGCTGGCTCCTACCGTCAACATTGATTTCCACTGGTATCTGCTGAAGCGACCAGCATTTCCTCATGTCAGTGTCTACGGGACTGAACATATCTCTATCTGGCCCCTGGCTTGCCCAGCCCTCTCTGCCACTGATGACTGTGTCTGCTTGTCATTTGAAAATTAGCCACCAGCCTGGACCACTGGCTTCCATTCTCTGTTCACTACTACACCCATCCCAGGAGCATAGGTAGTTTGAGCTATTCTCCCAATCTACAGTCCTGGTAAGACCGAGGGAGACCCCATATAGGGGTTCCCTTATCTTCACCTGAGTCTGAGCCATCAGATAGGACAGGCGGGCTCACAGACCTCTCCCTTCCAGCCCCTTCTCCCTTGGCTTTGGCAACCTGGATCTGGTCTGCACATTACGTTGCTCATGTGGCTTCTTCACCTGCCCTCTTTCCTTCCCACTCTTTGGGAAATAAACTTTATGCTCCAATTTTTTAAGAGTTTTTTAGTTTCTCTTTGAAACTCAGTAAACCATTTCTCTTTCAAAAAGCTTCCTCTTACATAGGAAAAAGTCTTGATTCACATGATGATTTTTTCTTCTATACATTTTAAAAGCCCATTTTGAAACTCCCAAGTCAAGAATTGGATTCTTCAGTATTTGCATTCTGCTGCTTCTTTTCTTTCACAGGGAAAGGAGACCTCTGGAACAATCAGAGCAACAGGGACATGCTGGGAGGGGGTGGGAGCCGGATTCTGAATATGCATCTCTGACTCTGAATATGTATATGATTGTGCTGCAATCCTAAGGGACATTTGCATGGTACCAGTACACTTTAACCACTTACCACTCACAGCAGCCCTGCTGGATAGAATTACCTGTCTTTTACAGGTTGGGAAAGGGATTTAGGACATTCAATTGCCTTGCCCAGGATCAAATGGCAATGCCTTAACCTGGGGAGAGTGGTCTTTTTCTAGGGCATGTGTCAACACAGCTCGAGAAAGAAGCCTCCATCAGGAGAAGCCAAAGTCAAATGCATGGAGCCAGTGCAAGCCGGGCAAGCTCCCAGGGTGTGACTGTGCCCAGCAAAACCACAAGAATCCTCAGGACCAGAATGTTGACACGCATGGACTGCCACACAGTTCAAAAAAGAAGTGTGAGCTCTAAGAGAGTAGAAGCTCTGTTCTGGTCAGCGCAGTAGGCCTGGGTTCTGGAACAGCGTCTGGCCCACAGCAAGAGCTCAGATGATATTAGTCAAATGAGTGAATGAAGCACGAGGAACAAGATCTGCTCTCAGGCACCTCATCATTTGGCTGAGAAAGCCAATTTCCCAAAGAAGGAAAATTAGAGAGCAGATTAAGTGTTAAACCAGGCAAAAGTGACTATAAGCAAATGTAGATGCAATGAAAAATAAAAAATCAGTCTGTGGGTGAGGCCACTCACAGATCACAATCTGTCATAAATGTGTCACACACAGTATCATATATGTCACACATGATATAAATGTCACACCTCTGGGTCCCACATCTGAGATGCTCGAGGGTTGACTCTGAATGGCTTTATGCAAGTCATGATGTACTGGGAACTTCATTTCCTCTTAGTGGCTGGTATGGAAACTTCTCTCAACGAGAGACTTCCTTTGTCAGGGAAAATATGTTTTTAAGCAGATTGGGATAAAGAAGGATTCTAAAGGGTGCACTCAATCCACAGAAGATGGCTGCTTTGGGAAGGGACAGGGATTGGAAATTTCCAAAAGGAAACCCTCATGGGGTAAGAGCAGTAGGGTCAGACCTTGAAAAGGTGTGTCTTCATCTATTTTGTGCTGTTATAACAGAATATCACAGACTGGGTGGTGTACAGTGACCAGAAATTTATTGGCTCATAGCTCTGGAGGCCAGGAAGTCCAAGACTGAGGAGCTGGCATCTGGGAAGGGCCTTCTTGCTGCATCTTAGCATGGCAGAAGGGCAGAGAGAGAGTGCAAGACAGAGCATAAGAGGGGAAAACCCACCCTTTATAACAAACTCACTTCCATAATAATGACCTTAATCCATTGGTGAAGGTGGGGCCCTCACGACCTAAATACCTCTTAAAGGTCCTACCTCCCAATTCCATCACAATGGCACTGAAACACCACGAGTTTGAAGAGGATAAGCATTCAAACCATAGCAAGATGCAGCGGGGCGCATGTCAGAGGCAGAAGCCCCACAGTGGGATGATAAAGAAGGCAATTTGAAGCAGAGGCTTTTCCAAGTAAAAATAACGTACACTGTTCACCAAGCACCAGTGAAGCCTCAATGAGATCACAACATACCTGGATAGGTTGGTTGGCTTTTTTGCAGCAATAGGGAAGGTTGCAGGACTTCTAGTTCCTGCCTGGAGAGGAACTGAAACAAAATCAAATGCAAGTGGCCATACTTTTCTCACCAGATTCACCTGAGGGTTTCTAATTTAAGCACTTAACACCAGGAAAGTATTAAACACCGAACCCTTATTGACTGTAGGTGCTCTGGGTGGGAGTGGGCTGGGGTAAGATGTAGGGATTGAACCCATGAGATTCTGGAGGAGTGGGGGACTGAACACCTCTTCATTCTGTATAGTGTCTAAGTAGTCAGGAGAGCTCAAGGTGTAGATCCTGTCATTCTTCCAGGCTGTGCCTGTGGCAGACATGACCAATGGATTGCAGCACTCTTTCTCATCGGCCAGATCTACACTCAGAGTTCCCGTCCACACTGTTCTCCAGGTAGCCACTATTAACGGGATAGAGTTGATGGCAGATTAAACCAATCTGCCTTCTTTAGCCTGAGCCAGAGGCCGTAGGCAGGCAACCCATGAGTTGGATGCAGACTGTTTTGTTGTTTTCCTTATATAAGGTCTTGAAAGGTTGGAATTAGTTGATAACATTTTTATACTAAGAAGTTCACATAAATATCCAGATTCCAGCTTCTCTCTCTCTTTCTTTTTTTTAAGTCAGAGTCTCGCTCTGTCACCCAGGCTGGAGTGCTGTGGTGCCATCTCAGCTCACTGTGACCTCTGCCTCCCAAGTTCAAGTGATTCTCTTGCCTCAGCCTACCAAGCAGCTGTGATTCAGGTGCACATCACCACGTCCAGCTAATTTTTGTATTTTTAGTACAGATGGGGTTTCACCATGTTGGCCAGGCTGGTCTTGAACTTCCAGCTTCTCTTGAAAAGCAAGAGTGTCTGACACACTGAGCCTACTTTCCTGCAAGCTAACAACTGCCTGTGGTTCAAGAGCAGCTGCCCACTGCCCCTGCTATGAAGGCTGAGGGCTGTCTAGTCTGGCCTAGTCTGGGGGTCCCTGCAGGCTTTTTGGATCGACTTCCATGAAAGACTCTTGTGACCAGGCACGGTGGCTCATGTCTGTAATCCCAACACTTAAGGAGGCCGAGGCAGGTGGATCACAAGGTCAGGAGTTCAAGACCAGCCTAACCAACATGGTGAAATTCCGTCTCTACTAAAAATACAAAAATTAGCCAGGCATGGTGGCGCAAGCCTGTAATCCCAGCTACTCAGGAGAATTGCTTGAACCCGGAAAGTGGAGGTTGCAGTGAGCCGAGAGCGCACCACTGCAGTCCAGCCTGGGCAACACAGCGAAACTCTATCTTAAGAAAAAAGAAAGAAAGAAAGAAAGACTCCTGTGTCTGACCACCCTCATCCTGGGAGCATCCCGTGGCCTCTAGGGGCTGCCTGCATCCCTGGGGACTCAAGAGTGTCCATGGTGGCCCTGAGGCCACAGCAGAGGTTGTTGGTGGGGACATTCTTGGGGTAAGGTCTGCAGAGTGTGGGTGGTACATTAAGCAGGCAGCCGGAGGGGCATAAGAGTGTTGGAAAGAAAGGGGTGCTTTGGGGACAAGAGCAAATCTCCCATCCTAGAGAGACTGAGCCCTGCCTGTGTTTGAACTGCATGCACTGTCTCCTCTCTGTTTTACAGAAAAAGGCCATCTGTCATCAAAATTCAGCTGAATGAGTTCTTCTGATTCAGCCTCTTGTTCCTCCAGCTGTGCCAGCCTCTGCTTTGCAGGTCTTGCCAGGGTGGGAGGGTGTGGGTTTAGATCTACCAGCACCCCAAATACCTTGGAGCATGTTCTACAGGCTCCAAAGCTACTTCTGAGCAGGAATGGAGGGGCAGGCTGGGACCCGGAGGTGAGAGGAAGCAGTTAAGTCAACAAGCAAGATAAAAGGTGGCGTGGGGGGCAGAGGCGGAAGACACGGAAGGAAGGAAGGACTGGGAGGAGAGGCTCCGTTTTTGTCCTTGCCATTTCGAGGGTGGCAGGGAAGAGAGGAGAAGAGAACAAAAGTTTTGCAGAGACCATGAGGGAGGTCACGTCCAAGATCTTCGGGTGAAATGGGAGTGAGGCGTGGAATTCATTTCTGACTGCTGACTTGTGCTATGAATGTTTTGAATCCAGCACTGCTCCAGGTCTGAACCATGGGAGCCCACAACTTCTATGGGACTACCGAGGGCTGGGGCGGAGTGAGGGGTGAGGGCAGAGACACTCCATGAAAAAGGGATCTGTCCAGCAAGGACCCATGAGATGGAGGGACTCAAAACGTCCAAGCCTGGTCCTGCCTTCAAGGAGCTCGCGTCTGGCAGAGGCGAGAGAAATGCTGGAGAAACAGATGTGAATGTTACAAATTCCCCGAGCCTCCAAATGCCTGGCGCCACCCAGTCAGCCCCTTGGGCTGCGCTCCGTGGGCCAGTTTCCCCAGACTGGCAGCAGCCACGCAGCCCACGTCTCCAAGGCCTGGCTGCGCCAGTGAGCCGCACTGAGGTCGCCTGGGCTCCCACGGACCCCGCCTTCGCCCTCTGTCCTCTATGTGTGTTTCGTGACAGGAGGGATGTGCAATGTCCAAATATTTTTCCTGGAGCAGGAGAGAGGTGGAGTGAGGGGGAGGAAGGAGATGGGGGCGGGAGGGGCGTTACCCAGTGGTCTCAGCAGCCTGGGAGGCGAGTGGCTTGCCAGGGCGCTGGGCATGGCTGTCAGCAGGACTGCAACATGTGCGTGTGGCACTCTGCCCGGGAGAGAAATCCGAAACAGCTTTCTACACCGAGCCGCCACTCCTGCGTGCAGGCCCCACCCAGCTCAGAGCCAAACAGCTTAGGAAGCCAAGGGATGCTGGCCTCGAACCCTGCAGGGGACAGGAAGGAATTTCTTGGGCCAGGGTATTTGCAGCAGGTATAAAATTTACAATTAAGATTCTGATGCTCAGAAATGTTAACTTTATTCACTACCATTGAACTCCATTTGTTGGAGAGCCTCATTTCTATTCAGCAGTGGAAAAATACAAACCTCATCCATGCTGGAGAACGCAGTCCCATTGAGTTTGCAGTGCAGTCCATTCCCGGGGTGCACTCAGTCTCTGGGAAATGCTCAGTCTTCCCAGGAGGGATGTGGGAGCCTGGGAAGTCTGTGTAGAATCTTGGGAGAGGGGCTGGGCCCTCTGGCTGGCAGGATGCCAGGGAAGCACCCTCCGTTCTGGGATTCCCTAACCTTCTGGGGTCCCCATCCTTCTTCCTCCTGTGATGGAGAAGCAGAGGGCACCCACTCAGCCCTCAATTATTTTGCTCTGCCCTCTCTTCACACCCTTTTCCAGCCCAGGAAAATGGAATGTACTGCATTCCCGTGTGCCAGGAAATTGAATACATATTCTATCCCACTCCTTTCCCATTCTACAGCTAAAAGGCAAAACTCTCCACTCTTCTGTGGAACATGGAATAGTCCACTTCATAGTGGCAGAAAGAGGAATGAATGGCAGGGGCCAGGGAAATGGGGGAGTAAGCGTTGAGTGGGACAGAGTTTCAGTTTGGGGAGATGAGAACGTTCTAGATGGATGGTGGTGATGGTTGCACAACAGTGTGAATATACGTGATGCCCTTGAATTGTACACTCAGAAAATGGTTAAAATGGAGCCACACGCAGTGGCATGTGCCTGTAGGCTGGGCCACTCAGGTGGCTGAAGTGGGAGGATCTCTTGAGGAATGGATTCCGAGGCTGCAGTGAGCTCTGAACAAACCTGTGAATAGTGACTACACAGCAGCCTGGGAGAAACATAGGGAGACCCTGTCTAAAAACAAATAAAAATAAAAAATAAATTTTTAAAATGGTTAAGGCTGAGCACGGTGGCTCATGCCTGTAATCTCAGCACTTTGGGAGGCCAAGGTGGGTGGGTCATCTGAGGTCAGGAGTTTGAGACCAGCCTGGCCAACATGGTGAAACCCTGTCTCTACTAAAAATACAAAAAATTACCCGGGTGTGCTGTGAGTGCCTGTAATCCCAGCTACTCTGGGAAACTGAGGCAGGAGAATTGCTTGAACCAGAGAGGCGGAGGTCGCAGTGAGCTGAGATCAAGTCACTGCACTCCAGCCTGGGCGACAGAGTGAGACTCTGTCACACACACACACACACAAAAAGTTAAAATGATACATTTTATGTTATGTGTATTTTACTATGAAGAAACAAAGCTCTTGTCCAGTCTTTCTGTCTTTGGTACCTGAAATGTAAAGGAACGCCTTCGGAATTTAGAAGACTTCTCTCTCAAGTACTTGGCGCTTACGACTGAAAGACTCAACTCTTGTTTCTGAAATGGGTTTCAGGAGCTTATCCAGTTGTCAAGAAGGAATGTTGTCCCCTTCTCTGTGTAGTCCAGCTGTAATAATCTTAATCCCCCCAGCGAAGCTGGAGGGAGATCACTGGCAAGGAAGCATGAAAAAAGAAAAATCATTTCTTAGTCTAGTGTTATCTCCTGTTTTCAATAACCATGCATTAGAAGCGCTGGCTTTATCAAGAGATGGGGATTTCACCGGTCCCAGCACTGCTTGAGGCATCCGAGTTCGCATCTAAGGGTCTCCTTGTGATTAGTTTTAAGAACGCAGAAAGAGAACCACAAAAAGGAATGAAATAATGGCCTTTGCAGCTACCCCGGATGGGATTGAAGATCATTATTCTAAGTGAAGTAACTCAGGACCGGAAAACCAAACATCGCATGTTCTCACCATAAGTGGGAGCTAAGCTATGAGGACGCAAAGGCATAAGAATGATACGGTGGACTTTGGGGACTCAGTGGAAAGGGTGGGGGTGAGGGATGAAAGACATTGGGTACAGTGTACACTGCTTGGGTGATGGGTGCACCAGAATCTCGGAAATCACCGCTACAGAACTTATTCATGTAACCAAACACCACCTGTTCCCCAAAACCCTATTGAAATAAATAAATAAATAAACTGGTACTTGGAGGAGAAAAAAAGAATTCAGAGAGAGGTAAGGGGTCTGATGGGCAAAGTGGCAGCAAGTGTATTCGTTCATGTACTTACAGCACCTCAGCAAAATGCCTCCTCTCTCCTATAGCGGATTCACTCCCTTCTGCTGCTGTAACCAGTGACCACAAACCTAGAAACTAAAAAGCACACAAATTAATTTCTTACCATTTTGGAGGTCAAAAATCTGAAATGGGGCCGGGCACAGTGGCTCACACCTGTAATCCCAGAACTTTGGGAGGCTGAGGCGGGTGGGTCACTTGAGGTCAGGAGTTTGAGACCAACCTGACCACCATGGAGAAACTCCATCTCTACTATATACAAAAGTTAGCCAGGCCTGGTGGTGCACACCTGTTATCCCACTCTGTTGCCAGGCTGGAGTTCAACGGCTCGATCTCGGCTCACTGCAACCTCCGCCTCCCGGGTTCAAGTGATTCTCCTGCCTCAGTCTCCCGAGTAGCTGGGACTTCGGGTATGCACCACCACGCCTGGCTAGTTTTTATATTTTTAGTAGAGACAGGGTTTCACCATATCGGCCAGACTGGTCTTGAACTCCTGACCTCAAGTGATCCACCTGCCTCGACCTCCCAAAGTGTTGGATTGCAGGCGTGAGCCACCACGCCTGACCTTAAATTTTTAATGTGTGCTGGATGGTGTGTGTGAAAGAACCCTGGAGGATGTCAAAGGAGTTTCACCCTTTCCACTGTCAGCAAGGCATCAGAGGAGGCAGCAAGCCAGTGAGAAGTGGAGACCCTCTATTGGGACGTCTCTCAGAGAGCTCAACAAAAGCACCATCCTTCTTCCTCACTCAAGATCTGAAGCAAGTGAGAAATAAGTAGTATAGAACCCAAAATGTCACCTTTACTATTGATGCGATGTCTTAGCTTGGGCACTATAACAAGGTACCATACACTGGGTATCTTATAAACAGCAAGATTTTATTTCTTATAGTCCTGGACACTAGAAATCAGAGATCAAGACACCAGCATGGCTGAGTTCTGATGTGGGACGTTTTCCGATTGCAGATGGCCATGTTTTTTCTGTCTTCACATAAGGACAAGAGGACAAGAGAGGGTTCTAGGGTCCCTTTGATAGGGGCACGAATCCCATTCAAGAGGGCTTTACCCTCATGACTTAATCACCTCCCAAAGTCCCCACCTCCTAATCCCATCGCACTGGGAGCTAGGATTTTAACATGTAGATCTGGAGGAGACTCAAACATTTAGTCCATACGCAGGGTGTGTTAGAAGACACGGCATTTCTCTGCGGGCCTTCATAATACTGGCATTAATTTTAAACTAACACTTAACTGCAGAATTAGCCAGTGTAGCTACGGCAGCCCAGAGAGAGAGCAATTGAGACCACGTGCATTCAACAGACAGCCTCCTCCAGAGACACAAGGAAGGGGTGAGTGGTGTGGGGTCGCTTCCAGTTCCAAACCAGCCAATCAGAAGAGATCCCAGGGGCATAAGGGAGACAGAGAGGCCCCAGGAGGGAGCCAGCAAGAAGATAGAGAGACAAATATAAAGCCAGGAGGAGAGTCCTCTGAGGAGAATGTGGAGGGATTTGAGGGTGAGATGCTGCAGGTGCGAGGTCTCCAGCAGAACAGGGAGAAAGGGAAGCAGAGGAGGACAAGCCATGGGGAAGGGAAAGGGACGTGGAGCCTGGCGGAGCTCTCGGAGCTCAGCAGGGGCCTGCAGCGGCTGTCTGCCTTTGGCTGGGGCAGGAAGGGAGTTGAAGGCAGCCTCCGTGTTGGGAAAATGGGTCTTGAGTTTTCAGTCCTGATGCCCCATGGCCATGCCTCCAGGGATCTTTTAGAAACTCAGATCTGACCCAGTCCCCCAGTCAGTGACCTTGGGCATGTCTTCAGCATCTTCAAGGAAAAGGATGATGTCCTTGGCATGACTTCCTGGGCCCCCTCCGGTACCCCTGTGTACCCTCCCAGCCCCGTCTCCCATCGCTCCACCTTGCCCTCCTCCTGTCTTTGGCTTCACTACAGGACTCTCCTCTGACCTCGGATCCTCCAGGGCCGCGGAGAGAGGGGGAAGGCCAAGGTGGGCAGCTCCTGGAAGGTCAGGCCTGCCAGGAAAGCCCACCGGGGAGCGGTCCTGAGGCTGGGCCAGGCCATATTCTAAGCAACATTTACAAAGGAGGACACAAGTGTTGAGCTCAGAGACAAAGTTGGAGGGGAACAGACAGAGCGTGCGAGGGCTGGGCTGGAGGGCCATGAGCCCAGGAATGACCCGCCACAGCATCCCTTTTCGATGAGGCTGACCCCCCTACGCTCGACCCCCTACGCTGGACCCCAGCTGTGACCACCGCAGGTCTCCATACGCCCGATGTCACTTTTCCTTCATTGCGTGTGTGGCCTGCTGCAGTGGCCTTCCTGCGCTCAGCGGGCCCTCCTCAGAGGCCATCATCGCAGGCACTGCTGGGGCCTGTAGCTGAGGCTGTGCACTCCCCCGTCTGAGGGAGCACGGGGGTGGGTCCCACATCCCCCGGCCTGCACCCAAGTTGCAAGAGAACTGGAAATATATTATTTTTTTGAATTCAACAATAGAATGTATCTAAAGGCAGGCTAGATTTTAATGACATGTTTGCGACATCAGATTATTAGCGTCCCCATACAATTGCCATCACCTGGGTTCTTGGCTGCCCCTGAGGAGACAGCACTGCCAGCTCCAGCCCATGTCCTCCAGTGGAAAGGCACCCCCACCTCCTCCTCAGGAGCCCCTGTGTTCTACCAAGGAGCTGCCCTGCTGGCCCCTCAGCTGCCGTCAGCCCATCAGGGACACCACAGTGCCCAGGGCCATCCCTCCTCTGCAGTCCCTGGCCCTCACAGCTCATGGCTGTCACCCTCTGCGGGCAGCAGCACTGCAAGCCAGGGCGCTGAAAGAAATCACCTCTCAGGGCTGATTTCTCGGGAGCCTGTCCTCTGGCCTGGTCTTGGGAGCTGTGAATTCAGTGGGGATTCAGACTCTGTCCTCTCTCAGGCCAGCCTCTTCCCAGGGGGAGGGGCCTCACTGCTGACATCAGCAGATGAGAGCAGCCCAGGTGTGATGCTCCCTCACCAAGGACCCTGGAACAGCACAGGGTTAGCAATTTCAAGGACACAGGCTGGACTCCAGGACGGCCTCCGTTACCAGCGGGGGACAGAGCCTGAGCACCGTGCTTGGTGGATGGACAAAGGATGGTTTTCACTGCACAAATGAGGCCCAGAGGAGCATCCCAGGAAGGGTGGGAAGCACCCCGGGCTCCAGCCCAGGCAGCCCTAGCCTCGCCGAGGCCACCAGCTAGGGGACAGGGACAAAGATGGAGAGCGGGCAGGGCCTGGCCTTACGGACTTGCAGCTTTGCTAGCTAGGGAGCAGCCCTCGGTTCTGACTGCTGTTGGATTGATCAATATTTGGACAGTGTGAGCCTCAGGATTTCTCCTACTAAAGTAGGCAGGGACTCAGAATCACGGACACGTGGATACTGACGGTGAATGCGTTTGTCCCTTAGGGCTGACGACATGGTGTGTGCAGAGAGCCTGTGGAAAGGGCTGCTCCTCTGGGGACCGTGTTCACAAAAAGACCTCCCACGCAGACCCAAAGGCCAGGAGGAGACTGCTCAGCTGCTCTAGGCAAAAGCAAGATGGAAGGGAAATAACTCACTTGTAACAGAGTGACTGAGCCCCAAGGCAAGCCTGACTTCAAGAGAGTCGGTGCCACCCCCATCCCAGTGGCAGGGTTAGGGGTCACTGCTGGTCAGACTTGAGAAGCAAGGAAGCGACTCGAAAGAGGCCGGTCTGATCCTTCAAAACACAGAGAAAGAGTCCACATTTGTAATTGAGATGAGAGAAGGAGTTGCATTATTTATGAAACGGCTGAGCCCGGAGTTAACAAGGAAGGAGGAGGCCTTTACAGGGGAAAGTGGTTTCAAAAGCATCCGTATTTCGCTAAAAAGAAAAACCCATGCAAACTATGATTTAGAGTGTGCTGAGGTTTAGAACCGGAGATGACTCTAGCGCAGTTAAGACCACGGGTGGGGGGAGGACGAGGGTGTGGGCAGGGAGGGCAGAGGAACAGAGGGGCAAGGGCAGGGTGTTCCCGCAGGCTCCACGCAAGAGAGGGGCATGTGGGGAGGGGCTGCCCCTGGGCATGAAGGAGTATGTGTGTGTGTGTCCATGTACACACTCACATTCCCCGAGCATGCAGTGTGTGTGTGTAAGAGGGCATGTCGACACTTGAAACACATCGAGGGACGGAGGGAGGGTGCCCCCCACTGAAGATAAAGAACCTTCTGGGGTATGTGTGTTTGCCAGGCTAATCTTTCATAAGAACTTGAGCCAAATGCAATAAAAAATATATTAAAAAAAGAAAAAAAAAAGAACTTGAGCCAAAACTTTAAGAAGAGGGGTTTCTTCAATGTTCTTTTTAAAAAATTTTAAGGTATAATTGATGTACAATAAAATGCACAGCTCTTCAGTGTTAGGTTTGACAATTGTATATGCTTATGTAACCACCACCGAACACAAAATATAGAACATAACCATCAGCCCAGAAAGTTCCCTCATGTCCCTGGCCACCTTTTGACTTGTATCAACATAGATCAATTGTGTTTGTTCTAGAAATTCAATATAAATGGAATCATACCATATACACTTTTTTGTATCTGGCCTCTTCCACTCAGCACAGTTTTTTCTGAGGTTCATCCATGTTGTGGGTCTAAGAGAAGATCGTGTGTTGGCCAGGCATGGTAGTTCATGCCTGCAAACCCAGCACTTTGGGAGGCGGAGGTGCGAGGATCACTTGAGGTCAGGAGTTCGAGACCAGCCTGGCCAACATGGTGAAACCCCATCTGTACTGAAAATACAAAAATTAGCTGGGTGTGGATTATAGGCATGCACCTATAATCTCAACTACCCGGGAAGCTGAGGCAGGAGAATCGCTTGAACCCAGGAGGGGGAGGTTGCAGTGAGCCAAGATTGTGCCATTGCACACCAGCCTGGACACAGTGAGACTCCATCTCAAAAAAAGAAGATGGTTTGTTGTATTCCTGAGTGATGTTCCATTAAGTGGAGATGCCGCATTTGGTTGATCCTTTCTGTTGACAAGCACTGGGGTTGTTTCCATTGTTTGACTCTTATGAGTATGGCTACTATAAACATTCTTGTCGAAGTCTGTGTGTAGACATTATTTTCATTCCTTTTGGGTTAATAACTAAGAGTGGAATTGACTGCTGGGTCATAGGGTAGTGTATGTTTATTTACTACCATAAGAAACTGCTAGACACTCCTTCACCCACAATGATGAAGAGTTTCAATGTTACCACACACTTGCCAATGTTCATTATATTTCATCTTAGCCATTTTAGTGGACGTGAAATGTTATCTTATTGCAGTTTAAATTTGCATTTTCCTGATGAGTGGGGATGTTGAACACCTTTTCAGTGCTTACTGACCATTCGTTTGTCTTGTGAGATACCTACCGAACTCATTTGCCCATTTAAAAAATTGGGCTGTTTATCTTTTTTGTTGTTGATTTGTAGACATTCTTTATACATTCTAGACCCACAAAAGGAAGGTTTTTAAAAGTAAAACAGCCACTGATTATGCTATCCTTGTCCTTTAAGCTAAATACCTGCCACCCCTCCCATTCCACCTCATATCATATCACTTTGAGTGCCATACTGGCTTTAAAATACACTCACTGTCACTCAAATGACTGAAATGCTAAACTCTGTTTAATCAAACTCAACCTTCTCAAGAGGATCCATTTCCACTGAAAGCAGAAAACAAAACAAATGAACCAATAAAAGCAATACATCTTACCGCTTCCAGGGAAACTCTCTCCCACTTGACACTTAATCTTTGTATAATGACTCTGGCCATTGAGGATTTATGTAATTAATCACAGGGTAAACTCTTTTCAGAGTTCCAACCTCTTGCAAGTCCTCCTGTCCTCCAAGGGATCGTCAGGAAGTTGTTTCTGTTCCTCATGGGGGCAAAGTAGACATTCCTTGTCTCCTGTCTGTCCTCCAGTTTCAAGTCTGACTGTGTGGGAGGCACCTGGGTTTTTCTCCCCGGTGCCTGGAGGTCGGCTCCACCCCTGAGCCATGCGCTCTCTCCACCCCCACCCCGTGATCCTGTCTTGGCCTCCAGCTGAAGGGGCTTGTCTCCTATCAGGCACCAACCTCTTCCTCTCCCGTGACCTTCTTAACACTACTGCTCCCCACTCCTACCCCACACAGAAAGTTCTAGATCTCACCCAAGCCGCACACAGACCCAGGGAACTTCCTCTATGGCATCTCAGACTCCCTCCCTGTCTAAACATTCCACACCATCATTTCTACTCTACTGAAGCCCCCCAGCGTGGGTGTAGATCACCTTGCAAGACAGTCTCTGCCTGGAATGCTAAACAGAAAGTGGAACACAAGCTTCTGGATTCTTCTTGGACCATCTGAAATGTCCAGAATTTCTCCTGCACTTTAGGTATAGTGGTTTTTTTTGTTTTTTTGGTTTTTTTGGAGACAGTTTTACTCTTGTTGCCCAGGCTGGAGTGCAATGGCACGATCTCAGCTCACTGCAACCTCCGCCTCCCAGGTTCAAGTGAGTCTCCTGCCTCAGCCTCCCGAGTAGCTGGGTTACAGGCATGCACCACACCCGGCTAATTTCATATTTTTAGTAGAGATGGGGTTTCTCCATGTTGGTCAGGCTGGTCTTGAACTCCCTCACCTCAGGTGATCCACCCGCCTCTGCCTCCTAAAGTGATGGGATTACAGGCGTGAGCCACCGCGCCTGGCCTAGATATAGTATCTTAATGTAATAATCTCATTAACTGAAAATGTCTGTCATCTCTGCCCCCCCACATCCCAGCCCAAGAGGGCTGTTCCCCTTGCTGGGGGACAGGGGAACTGCTCTTGGGTCATTTGTGAATCCTTCCCTACTCTATGGTGTGTGGTGAAAACTCCATGCTGGTCCTCTAAGATTTTTATATTTAAAAGAAATCTATGCGGATTTAGGAAACCCAGTCTTCTCTCAAGAGCGCAGCTTTTGCAGCTGAAGTCTTGGCTTTCCATCCCCTGTTCCTGAGTTTCTTTAAGTGTCTGAAGCTCAGCATCCTGTCTTCATTCCCATTTCCCCTTTCTCCTTCATTCCAGCCTCTGCTCGTGAAGATAATGGAAACTGTGGCTAAGTAGGTGGAAATCACAAATACGGAGGAGTGAAAAAGAAAACACAGTAATGTAATTCAAGGTATTAATCTGAACACATTAACATCAGTTAACTAAGAATGACTTATTCCCTCCTCCAGAAAGAAAAGAAAGAAGAGAGAGAAAATCGTGTATTCCTGCTCTCAGCTCCAACTTGGCTCCCCCCAGGCCCTCCTACATTTGCTGAGCCTCTGGACTTTCCAAGCCTTAGACTCTCAGATCCCTTTCTTACTCCTGCTTTTCTGTCAACTCTATGTCTGGCATTGCCTGGTGTTAAGCAAGGATTTCTCTGGTACCCAGCTCCACAGGACCCAGCACTCCTGGGGCACCAAAGGGTCAGGATACAGACCCTGAGGGCAGGAACTCCTAGGAAATCCCCCCAGATCAATTTCTTGATAATTCAGGTGAGCCTAACTTTGGACTGGGAGCTCGGTGACAGCCACCTCCAACATGGCCATCCGTAGTCCCACCTCTAGTATCCATGCTTTGTGTGGTCCCCTCCTACATCGGATCAGGGTTGGTCCACGTGACCAATGGAGTAAGGTCAGGTGAGGGTATAGCTGCAAAAGACTTTGTGGCTTCTGCCCTTGTCTCTCTCAAATCACTTGCGTTGGGGAAGGTGACTGCCATGTTGTGAGGACACTCAGGCAGCCCCATGGAGAGATCTACGCAGCAAGGAGCTGAGGCCTCCTGCCACAAGCCACGTGGGTAAACCATCTTCGAGCAAACCCAGAATGACAGTAGCAGGCCTAGTGGCAGATAGGACTCATCCATCCAGCCCCATCAGCTCAGAGCTGAGGAAGTAGAGGCCCAGAGAGGTTGAATGATCCATCACCACCACACGTCTGGTCAATGTCCAAGCCACATCTTGGCTCCCATCCCATTTTAGATAAACTGACTGATCTTCAGCTCAGAGTGGCTTCTTGGGCCGGGTGAGGTGGCTCACATCTGCAATCCCAGCACCCTGGGAGGCCCAGGCAGTTGGATCACTTGAGGTCAGAAGTTTGAGACCAGTCTGGCCAACATGGTTTTAATAGAAACCCTGTATCTACTAAAAATAGAAAAATTACCCGGGCGTGGTGGTGCATGCCTGTGGTCCCAGGTGCTCAGGAGGCAGAGGCACAAGAAGTGCTTGAACCCGGGAGGCAGAGGTTGCAGTGAGCCAAGATTGCACCACTGCACTCCAGCCTGGGCGATAGAGTGAGAATGCATTTCAAAAAAAAAAAAGGTGGGGGGTTGCTCTTGGATTTCACCATTCATGTTTCCTGTGCTCTGGCTTCTCCAGCCTGTGGCGCCTGGTCATCAGGAGAGTCCGGGACGTCCTACTGCAGTAGGCAGGAAGTTAGAGTGGGCAGGGCAGGCCGATGGGCATTCTGGGTTGAAGAGATAATGGGGCTAAAGACACAGCGGTGTGAACATGGGTGGCATTTTTGGAGAGAGTGAGTTGTCTTCTGCAAAGAAAGGCAGGGGCTGTACACAATATGGCATAAAGTGACACTTCCTGGAGCCTACTGAGACAGCCAAAGGCAGGTGTCGGAGTTCCTGCCTTGAGTTCAAATCAGGACAGTTTTGAACTGAACAAGAAACGCCAATGGGAGGATGTGTCTGATTCGCCTGAGTGTTGTCCAGGACAAGATGCCGCTGAGGCAGGCAGGGTTTGGTCGGTCTCATTCGTGCTAGATCAGCGGAGATGTTTCCAGAATAACGTGAAGCTGGAGGGTGCAGAGAGATCCCGGCACTAGCAGATCGGGGCTCCAGGACTAGCCCTGATGACCAAGAATGCTGAGCTTTTTGGCAGACTTTCTCACCAGGCTCTCAGCAACCTCTGCGCCTCAGCGTCCCCAAACGAAGGCTAAAGCAGCAAAGGCAGATGGAAAGGCATTGATTCCTTGGGTTCTGCTTCGCCTTGTTTTCATTCAGTGCAGTAATTTTCTTCCCAGGAAAGCAGAGAATTTCCCAGAATAAGGATCCTGGCCCTTCTCTATGTCCTGCATATAGGTATCATTTTTCTTTTCTCTTTTTTTTTTTTTTGAGATGGAGTCTCACACTGTTGCCCAGGCTGGAGTGCAGTGGTGCGATCTCAGCTCACTGCAACCTCTGTCTCCCAAGTTCAAGCAATTCTCCTGCCTCAGCCTCCTGAGTAGATGGTATTATAGGCCTGTGCCACCACACCCAGCTAATTTTTTTGTTTTTGTTATTGTTTTGTATTTTTAGTAGAAACAGGGTTTCACCATGTTAGCCAGGATGGTCTCGATCTCCTGACCTTGTGATCTGCCTGCCTCAGCCTCCCAAAGTGCTGGGATTATAGGTGTAAGCTGCTGCGCCCAGCCTAGGTATCACTTTTCAAGATCAATTTACAGACATATGTATCCTGCCAATAAGTTCAAAGATGTAATCACAGCAAGGTCAGAAAGCCTGGCGTTCTTAAAGAGAAGGATAAAGCTGAGCTGGAAGACAGTGAGTTTTCTAGTCTCAATCTCCACCTTCTTGCAAAACCTAGGGTGACCCCAAGGGGTGAGAAAGGTTGACATTTTTCAGACTTTTGCAGGCAAATAACTTACTTAATTTTTCTGATTGAATTTAATGCAGCTCCAAACCCCTTATTTACATTCAGTCACTATCAAAATTTTCTCAGTGTCCTTTAATAAAAACGGCATCAGTTATGGATTTTTTTTCATTCCTCTTTCCTCTCCTTCTCACCAGGTGTTAAGCCTGGGGAAGATCCATTATGGGTTGGGAGGCACAGTGTGTCTGTGACCCAGATATTCAATGTTCATTGGCCCCAGGACATTGGCACCTACCCTGCTACCCCTGTATCTGTGGCCCCTCCACCCTTCGGTTGCCAGACCCAAGCAGGTGCTCCTGTGTTCTCTTTATCCCATACCAAGGCTCTGCAGCCTGCTCTCAGGCACACCGATGCTCTCTCCATGGCATGGAAACATTGGCTGTGCCACTCTGGGAAGCTGAGGTCTCAGGGAAACCATTCGTGGCCCTTCTGCTGGGGCCCCTCCATGCTTCTGGTGCCACAGAGCATGTGGGCTTCTCAAGAGGCTTGCTGTCCCTTTGTCCCTCCCGTTCGCTTTCAATGTACTTGTTGAAGAAACCAAAGCCTCGGCTTTGTAGAGTATTGTCACTGCCATGTGTTTAAAGAAATCTATTCAGAAATTCACATGACTTTCCCTCCTTTACCTTGGGTAGAGGCTGCAGGCCAAGAAGGAAAATAAGATACAGAAACCATGAGGATGGGAGTTGGGATGTGCTTTAAGGTGGAGGGAAACAAATGCTGTTTACCATAAGTTCTTAGTAGCAAGCAACAGACACCCATTTTGGCTAAATTCAGCTAAAGGGAGTCTCATGAAAGGCTATGAGGCTGCTCCGAATCCTGCGACGGTTAGAGGACAGACAGGCACAAAGCTGATCTTTGAGGAACTGTGAGTCTAATCATACCCAGAACAAGGCGGATGGGGAAACCCTGCCACCACTGCTGAGCACCAGCACCTCGCCCACCCCAGGAGCTGTGCCTGGCTGCCACTGCTCCTGCAGCCACCACTGTCCCTTCCCCCCTTAATCACCCACTCTGAGTCTGGTGTTAGCACCTTCACCTGGCTGGGAAGCCCCACTCTTTGAGCCCCAGCTGCAAGGCAGGCTGGGAAAGGAAGAATCTGACCATCACTTACCTTTCGGAGAGGTGGTTTTGCTCTTCACAAAGAGTCAAAAAAAAAAAAAGAAGAAGAGAGAGAGAGAGGCAGTTCTCCATGTAAATATCAAGATCACGCTTCAGGTGCTGAGAGGCCAGAGCGCATGACCAGGGCTCTCCTTTCACATCAGAAACACACTGGGGCTGACCTGAGAAGCTTCTCCGAGAGCCTCCAGGGTGCTCCACTCAAGGACACAAACCAAGCAGCAGAGATTCCGCCTCCAGGAAGAGGAGCAGAGGCCTCGAGAAGACCAAGGGGCTGGGAGGGGACTCAACAGAGGGCTGAGAACCATAGGAACGTCCCTCTGCTGTGGAGGAGCCTGGGGTGAGGCACCGAGGAGAGGCGCCCCGCCCCTGAGGACTGCGTCCATTGGCTGCAAGAGGGGGACTGAATTGAAGGAAAGACCACTGTGGCTAGAAGTACTTGAGCGGCCAGCAGTGACATTGCTCACGATGGGCTGCGCCAGCCCCTCCCTCCCATGACTGGGAGTGCAACACTGGGATGAAACCAGATTCCATGGAAATTAGGTCAGGGCCAGGGAGAAGAGGGATGAGCTCAACGCTTGGATGCAGATGTCGGAGCCCACCTCCCATCCACCTGCTTGTGGGCAGGACAGGTGGGAAGTGCAAAGCTGAGTGACGGTAGAGGCCCCAGGTGGGCAAACAAGGCCGCTCCCGTTGGTC
Organism: Ateles fusciceps; assembly: GCA_036589455.1. Classification (NCBI taxonomy): domain Eukaryota; kingdom Metazoa; phylum Chordata; class Mammalia; order Primates; family Atelidae; genus Ateles; species Ateles fusciceps. The sequence continues at coordinate 10,230,907 of JAZHEH010001736.1, forward strand.
CACATGTTAACCTTTTGCTTGTAACCCCTTGCCCACAAGGATAGAATTTCCACTAAAAGGTAATCTCCCCCAGGCGGCAATCATTACTGTTTTGCAGCCTGTTGGGCAAGGTCAGATGCAAGCCATCAGATAACAAAGAAAACAACCTGGTAAGAGAGAAGCAAATATCTTGGGGCACTGCTGTGGCAGGTCCTCACCCCTGAAGGCACCCATCACCCTGGCCAGTGGAGACGGTTCCTGCCCCTTTGCTTAGCTCTCACGGTCATGGGGTTTGCCTTCCTCGATGATGCCAGGTTGGAAACAAAACAGCTCCATCAATTCAGATTGTTGTGAGGCGCTTTCAGAAGAGATATTGGTTGCATTTAACACACAGTTGGGGCCAAAGTAAAGGCTGGGGTAGGTGCCCGGGTTATTCAGTGGGAAATGACATCCAGGCAAACCGTCTCACAGCACTCCTTCCCCAGGACTCCAGATTTTCCAAGCAATGCTTCTGTTCTTGCCTCAGACACAACCTGTCCCAGCTGGGAAGGCCAATGGGAAGGCCACCAGGAGACCACGGTGGCAGTGAGCAGACAGGAAACACAAGAGTGCTGTCACTGACCTAATCTTTTTTCTTCGCAGAAACAATCTCAATTAAAAAGCATCACTCCAGAAACCCTACAAAGGACCCGCTCTGTGAATCCTCTCAAAGGTCATCTTAATGATCCAAACCAGTTGCACAACCAGGAAAGAATCCTTCTCTAACGTGGTTAAAAGTAAGACGCGCGCATCATTGGAGCCTTAATTCCAGAAAAGGTGGGATGTGTACAGATCTGTCCTTTCCGAGGAAAAAGACTGAGTGTGGCCATTGTCCCTAAAAATAAAGGTATCCTGCCAAGCTAGTCATTGGCACCCTCAACCTCCCCTTCCTGAGGCTGACATGGGGTTTCCTTGGCCTCCTCACCCCCCTCCAGCATAGAGCAGAGAGGCCCAAGGTCTCTTCTCAAAATCACTCACATTCAAACGTGAGTCACTGACATCAGCCAAATTGGGAACCAGAGTCAAATCTGAAACTCAAAGGAAAAAGCTCCCAGAGAAACCAGAAATCTTCACTGTGGGGGAGATGGGGACCCATTAGATGGGGTAGGGGGTCTTTATGGCTACTGTTTCTCTGAAGGGACAGAAGGACCAGACTCCCTGGGTCTGCGTAGAAACCCCAGTTATGAAAGTTCCTTCTTACATGGCTTTGGCGTGATTACCTGGGGTGATTCTGAGCTTGCTTCTTGCATCCATAAACAGGAGAGACCCATGTGGACTTCTCAGGCTGGGGATGAAGTGGGATCCAATTTGTGAAGGTGTTTGGCCCACTCAGGTGTCCGTAGGACTAAAGAGCCTATGCAGAAACACCTGTGGCCAGGACCGGGCGCCTCCAGGCTATGGTCAGAGCGGGCCAAATTCTGGTGGAAAACTCTGCCTCAGTCAAGGGCTGTTCAGAGGTTGGTGCTCTCCGCAGAAAGCCAGTCTCTGCTGCATGACTGACACAACCTACAGGGGCTTCCAGAACCCATCACAGCGGTGCCTCTGGCCTGGGGACCTGAGCGTTGCTCTCTGAACCCAGCATTTACTCAACAACCTCCTGGAGCTCCTCCTGCACGCCTGGCCTGAGAATGAGTCATATTGCCCGACACCACATTCCTTTGTTCAGAATTGATACAGGACGTGGAGTTCCTGTGAAATTAGCTCGAAATTAATTTAGCCACAATGGCTTATTATTAGATTTAATTGTAAATGAAACAATTCACCAGGGGACGTTTTACTTTGTAAACAAGCACCTCAGATTCGGCAGGGAATTTGAATTTATTTTTTTCCTACTCTCTAGTTGCTGCACAGGTTTTTTACAAAATCTGTGGCCAAGCATAAAACGTATTTTGGATATGGCCTTGGAGGGGACAGCCTACTGCCATTCGTCACCCTCTTAGGTGCCCTGGCATTGGGTAGGAGCAGTCTGCTTTCACACAGCCTGCTGGGCACAGGAAGGTGCTCTTTGCTACAGTTAATTTATTGTCCAAAAATCACCCTGACTCTATTCCAGAACCCCCAGTGCTCCTGCAGAAGATCAGTGCTGCTCAAATTAAAGAGTCCAAAAAACAGGGTCTGGACCGTCCGGGCTATGGTTTCCTTCTGAACTGCATTCCTTAGAACATGATCCCACACCACAGTTGGAAAATACAATTATTATCAACATTTAGTTCTCGTTTTAATGGTTACACGTTCATTTTAAGATGTATTAAAACAAAAATCATTCATCGAAACTGTGATTTCATGGTAACACACATAGGTTTACATCAAAAGGTAGGTCAGCCAGGCACAATGGCTCATGCGTGTAATTCCAGCACTTTGGGAGGCTGAAGTAGGCAATTGCTTGAGCCCAGGAATTTGAGACCAGCCTGGCCAACATGGCAAAACCACATATCTACAAAAATACAAAAATTAGCTGTGCATGGTAGCGCACACCTCCCAGCTAGTTGGGAGGCGGTGGCAGGAGAATCACCTGAGTCTGGGAAGTGGAAACCAGTGAACCGTGATTGTGCCACTGCACTCCAGCCTGGGTGACAGAGGACACCCTGTCTCAAAAAATAAAAAGAAAAGAAAAATGGTAGGTCAATATGAAGAAAAGTAATTTAAAATTAAAAAAAATTTTAAAAGTAAATTGTATGCAAATTAAAACCACAAGGTATCATCTTACACCAGTCAGAATGACTGTAAAAAGGCAAAAAATTACAGATGTTGGTGAGGACGCAGAGAAAGGGACTGTGTATGCACCATCAGTGGGAATGTAAATTAATACAATCACTATGGAAAACAGTATGGAGATTTCTCAAAGAACTAAAAATAGAACTACCAGCAATCCCACTATTGGGTGTCTACCCAAAGGAAAAGAAATCATTACATCAAAAAGTGGCTGGGCACAGTGGCTCACACCTGTAATCCCAGCAATTTGGGAGGCCAAGGCGGGCAGATCACTTGAGGTCAGGAGTTTGAGACCAGCCTGGCCAACGTGGTAAAACTTCGTCTCTACAGAAAATACAAAAATTCGCTGAGTGTGGTGGCAGGTGCCTGTAACCCCAGCTACTTGGGAGGCTGAGGCAGGAGAATTGCTTGAACCTGGGAGCTAGAGGTTGCAATGAGCCGAGATTGCACCACTGCACTCCAGCCCGGGCAACAGAGTGAGACTCCATCTCAAAAAAAAAAAAAATGTACCCACATTCGTATGTTCATTGCAGCACTGTATAAGATAATCAACCTAAGTGTCCATCAGCAGATGATTGGGTAAGAAAAATATGATGTATATGTACAATGGAATACTATTCAGCCATAAAAAAGAATAAAATCATGTCTTCTGCAATAACATGAACGGAACTGGAGGCCTTTCTTAAATGAAACGACTCAGACACAGAAAGACAAACACCACATGTTCTCACTGTGAGTGGGAGCTGAATCATGTGAACACATGGACACACAGTGTGGAGTGACAGGCAATAAATGCTTGGAAGAGTGGGGTGGTGGGGAAGGGGGCGGATGATGAGAAATCGTCTAATGGATACAGTCTACATTGTTCAGGTGATGGATACTCCAAAAGCCCAGAGTTTACCGCTTGTTATTATCCATGTATTAGGTTGGTGCAAAAGTAATTGTGGTTAAAAGTAATTGCAGAACCTCAATTAGTCTTGCACCAACCTCTGACAAAATGACACTTGTACCCCATAAATTTTACAAATAAAATTTCTTGAAAAATAAAAACTTAATAATTTAAAAAAGATGACATGTGGCAAAAATCATGACTGAAGTTTGCTAAATAACGCCAGGAGCCTAGCTCCTTCGAAGGTGGTCATCGGAGAGCTCAGGGGCATTACCTGGGAGCTTGTTACGACTTCGCAATTTCTAGCCCCACCCCCAGACTTTTGCAGTCAGAAACTGCATTTTAGGCAGGTTCCTGGGGATTGAGCATGCATTTTAGAGTTTGAGAAGAGTAGCCTAAGAAAACCCTGGGGCAGCGTCCCACGGTACTGCTGACATTGCTAGGTGGATCAGATACATCTAGCTGAGTGCCCTCTGGCACAATTGGGTGAAGTTCTGGCCAGCAGACAGAAGTATTTTGAATATCTGTGACTCCGCCTTCGCTCTCACAGCAAGGTGTTTTGTTTCCAACGGTGCACGACTCCGGGCCACCTCAGTGACCTTGCTGTGCTTGCACAGAAACATGGGTTCAGCTGGCCCTAGAGTAGGCAAAAAAGCCCAGAGCAGAGGACAGTCTGGGATGGCCCAGGACGACTTCCCAGTGCACATGGCTGAGCCTAAAAAGAATGCCGCAAAGACTAGGGGGGAGGCTGCCAGCTGCAGGGGCCAGAAGATAAGAGTGTTAATTTAGCTTGGCTGGCATCCAGAAAGCTGAGCAAAGCTAGGCCTCCAAGCTCAGGGTAAAAATAAATAAATAAATAAATAAATAAAAGTAAGTAGGCAGATGTTTATGCTCCCTTCCTAACACTAGCTAGCAAGTATCTGGCACATTCCATGTGCCTTGTAGCAGCTCCAGAAAAGGCACCGTTGTCTCGTCTCTCGCCAAAACCCCCAAAGGTTAGCATTGTCACCCCATCTCACAGTGAGGGCCATGTGGCTCCAGCGGTGTTCTGCCTGCGGTCACCCAGCCCTCCACTCAGCCCCACCACTTTCTGCTGAGAGCTGGCTGTGGGCAGGAAATGGAAACAGGCTGGTCTTTTTCAAGGCTGCAGCATAACCAAAGCCCTAGTGGATGCTGGATTGAAAGAACTCTCGGTATCCTAATAAGGTTTCAGAACAGAAAGGAGTGTCTCCATCACTCTCGTCTTTGCCAACACCATCCCATCAATCTTCTCTGTACTTTGACGCAGACACGATGGACTGTTATCCACGTGGCAAACTTGGAAGCACCTTGAAAGAGAGTCTAAGCAAGTTGCCAAGATGCCCGTCTTAAGGCCGGGTGCATCTATGACGAATAGCCTGAGCAGCTGCTCCTTGCCAAGACGCCAAACGGATGAAATGGGGTCACTTTGAGAAACTGCACAAGATGTGCCTGATACACCGTAGGTGCTCAGTATGTGGGCAGTTCCTTCCCCGTGCCCTACTCCCTCTGAATGTGTCTGACCATTTTAAACCATTTCTTCCACTCACCCCACAAAAAACTAAAGAGATAAAGTCGGCCTTTGTCCAAACAGGAATGAATTCTGCCACTGGCAAGGCAGTTGGAAAACTCCCTGTCATAATGCTATTTCTCAAACATTTTAAATCTATGTCCCATTTTTGATCAATGTAAACATTGTGTGCCCTTCTTCAATATTATTTGAAATTTCAAACAAAATTAAATGTTGTGATTCAAAGCAGAGCAAATAAATCATATAATTTAATACACTATGTGCAACTGTCCCCATCCTCCAAGATCCTGATATGACCATCCAACAAGAACAGCCTGGCTGCTCTCAGTTGAGTCCTTATAGATCAGGCCATTGCAGGGACATGATGAAAACACGTGGACAGCAAAACAGAAGGCCGTGGCATCTGCCCAGCGCTCTTACTGCCCTGCCCCTGATAAAGACTTTGCCTCTCCTACCCCATGGAGAGGCGCATAGACAAAGCTGGGCCAATCATAGTGCTTCACCTGCCACTGGATGCAGTGATTGACTCAGGAGGTGGGTACATGGCCAAATCTGGGACAATCATAGTACCACACCTGCCTCTGATAGAGTGATTGGTCAGGGGGTAGGCACATGACCAAATCTGGGCCAATCCTAGTACCACACCTACCCCTGATGCAGCGATTGGCTCAGGGGGTGGGCACATGACCAAATCTGGGCCAATCCTAGTACCACACCTATCCCTGATGCAGCGATTGGCTCAGGGGGTGGGCACATGACCAAATCTGGGCCAATCCTAGTACCACACCTACCCCCTAATGCAGCGATTGGCTCAGGGGGTGGGCACATGATCAAATCTAGGCCAGTCCTAGTACCACACCTACCTCTGATGCAGTAATTGGCCCAGGGGTGGGCACATGGCTTAACCCCCAAAGGACTTTTCCAATTGCAGGGGTAGGGCTTGGTCAGGGAGGAATGGGTACTCTTGTCTCTGGTCTGGAAGCTGGGATGGGGGAACAGGACAGCTTAAAGCCCAGGCATGCTATCTCCTGCCTCATGGAGAAGTGGTTTGAGACAGTGAAGCCCATTCACAAGAAAGGCCGAGATGGGAGGTAGAGTGCAACCAAAACAGCTTCGTTTGCCCCATTGCAGGAACCCACCTCGTCACCCCACTGGTGGGCTGCAGGAGGTATCATTCTCTTAGCTAAAAATTGTCCAGTTAAGGTTCTCTCCCACGTCTCCATCAAGAGTGGCCTAACTAAAGGGGCATGGGAGAGAGAGGATTCCACAATATCGCTGGACACAGGGGCACGGTCTCAATGCCACTTAGTTTGCACAGACCTTGCCCTGCACAGACGTGGCTTTTTTCCTTTGTCGCTTCACACCTCCCTCTTCCTTCGTCTCTCTGCGTCTGCCAGTTCCTCTCAGTCTTTCTACACCTCCCAAATTCTCTGCTTTTTCACCGCATCCTTTTGTTCACCCAGGCCTCTGACTCTTATCTACTTTGGCTGTTGGTTCACACTTCCTATAATATTTTTTCCTCTGGGAAATCAAGATGCCCACATGCCCCTGCTCTTGGGGCACTGTGTATGTTCCCTGGCTCTATGCTCTGGAGATGCTGGCCTGTCTGGACCTGGCCGGTCTGCCCCAGGCACACACTTTAGCCAGATGCGCCTGGGGTGGGAGGGTGGCGCGGGACTAAAGCCACAGCAGACTTGAGAAATACACACAGGAAGCAGCCCATTTCCTCAGAAGCTGCCCAAACTTCTGCGATACAATTTTAGCATCTGGCCAACCAAGCAAGTTGGGCCTGATACATTTATAAAATCGTTTGTTAAGGAAATCATATTCCAGAATCCCATCTGTGGATTATTTTCTGTTTGGCGTTACACATGTTTGGGGAAAGAAGTCAATAAAAACCATCACAATTTAATTTTAATTCCCACAAAGACAAGAGACCCCCGCAAGTGACATGACAGAAATCCAGAAGGTTCAGATGACTAGTGCAAACTCATGCGAAGGGCTGTAATGTCAACTCTGTGGTCAGCGAGCCAGGGTTTCAAGTCCCGTCTAGCTACATCAGCTCAGCCAAGTTTCTTAACTTCTCTTAGCATCTCTTTCCTCATCTGTAAAACAGAGGATACGAAGGCTTTCTGTGTGAATTCAGGATGAAGTAAGTCGTTAATACTATTGCCGTTCTGGCCCTAGACTTACCTGCATCTTGGATATTTGCACTGAGGAGTGGATTAGGGATGCAGTACCACAGCTGTATGTCGATTTCCAAATCTAAGTGGAGGCCAGGCATGGTGGCTCACACCTGTAATCCTAGCACTTTGGGAGGCCGAGGCGGACAGAGCACTTGAGGTCAGGAGTTCAAGACCAGCCTGGCCAACATGGCGAAACCCTGAAATCCCATCTCTACTAAAAATACGAAAATTAGCTGGGTGTGGTGGTACGTGCCTGTAGTCCCCAACTACTCAGGAGGCTGAGGCAGGAGAATTTCTTGAACCCGGAAGGCAGAGGTAGTGAGCTGAGATTGCACCACTGTAATTTACCTGGTGACAGAGCAAGGCTCCATCTCAAAACAAACAAACAAACAAAAAACATGAAATCTAAGGGTAGCCTGTTGGGTTCAATAATGTCATAATTTGTGTTAAAATCTCAGTTAACCACATTGTGTTATATTACATAACACTGTTTAAAGTTTTAGGGAACAGTGGTGACTCTGCTGCGATAATTCTTCCTACAAAGAAGCAGCACAGTGGATTTGGAGAACTTTAAACCACTGGCCATCCAAGAAGACTACAAACTTCCCATCTGTGGGGGCACTTAAAAACTACAAACGCAGTTTGGCTTTCCCTTGCATTTTGCACTATTACTTTGCATTTTGATGAGAATGGGTTTTTAAAGATCTCCAGTTGTCTCAGTAGCTGGAAATTTAAACCAATTAATTTTCTACTTAAAAAATTTCTACTGTACACAGTAAGACTACATTTTTCACTATGGAAAGCCCTCATTTTACCACCTCCCCTTTTTAACTTTTCTGTACATTTTTGCCTTAGAAATGTAAAAGGCTATTTCACACCCCAAGGCTGAGGATTAGTGAATATACTCTTTTTGATAAAATACAATTTTGTGGTGAAGTGAACAAATAGTTTAGAAGGAGAAAAATACGATCTTATGAAGAAAATACGACACTTCTAATACCTCTTCTCTGAGGTCCATTCAGATCGCTGACTTTTTATAAGATGTCCAATTCTGACCCACCTAGGTACACCCAGACTCTATAAATATACACATACCTAACACACTTCTAAAAGGAGTAAATGTGTGCTGGGGAAATATTGGAACAATGACGTTCCTGAGAGAAGCTTGTTTTTTCAAGTTATTAAAGGAAGGTGGCAAGCATTCATGAGGTTATAAAAACTTAACGTCGTCTGAAGGAAACTCTTGAATATGGTTAACATTGCAGCCAAGCATCTCAGCTATGTTATGTCAGAATGTTCAATTGCAAGCGACGCTTTAATGAATGGAAAGATACGGTAACAGCAGGAAGTTTCTGCAGCAACTCACAGCAATCTTGAAAACCGAATTCCCAGAGTTGGCTGGGCTCACTGGTTCGGGGGCTTTGCTGTCTAGTTGCCTGATCTGCCAGTTAGCAATCAGGTTTATCAGGGGCCAACCAGGGAGGAGCAGGAGAGCAGGAGCTATCCGCCCTGCTCCTCATTCTCCTAGCCAATACTTACACAGACAAGAAGCTCACTTTGCTCTTTCTGAAAAAGTAGGCGGTCCAAGAAATACAGCACTGGATTGGGAAGACAAGATCTCAGTGGCCCCCTGCATTAAGTACATGACTCCCTTCTTTCCATGCAGCTCACTTGCAGCGTGATGCTGCTATTTTTATCGATTCTCTTCAACCCAGCTGTTGCTTCATGTTAACATGGCGAATGGTGTGAAAATCCCAGCAGAGGAGCGTGAATCCCAGAGGGACCCATCTTCTGTCATTTCTAGAACAGATAAAATGTCATGAGCCTCAGTAGGGGATGGGGCAAGAACATTTGGCTAATGGGGCCAATGAGAACATATCTGACGTTACAGTGACAATAGTGACATGGACGTAGCGGCCATCAATCCACGTCCAGTGGCCAGTAAGGATCACGAAGATTTGTAGAGAAATTGGAAGCAGGAGTCTTCACATTTTCAGGGCAGGCCATGGCTGTTCCAGGTGTTTGACATTGTGGAGTCATGAGGTTGGGACAACTGCCTAGAGTCCAGCCTGGAGGTTGCCCCAGAGAACCCACTTCCTTTTCCTGAGTTAGATGTGACTTGTAATTTTAAGCCCACTCTTTGTATTTCCTCTGCGAAAATAACAGCGTTTTGGCAAGACCGTGTGTATGGGGGAAAAAGTGCCACATAAAACTTACACAATTTAAAAATACAACTCTAATTGCAGGTTTGTCGGCCCATGGTTTGGCAAATTAGGGGGGCAAATTGGAGAGGCCCTCGGAACCTGCTCCAGGCATGAAAAGATTGCTCAGTTACACATCTGACTGTGTAGTTGGTGAACTCTTTCAAAACCTATGGAAATATGATTTAGGGGCTTCCTTCTAGAAGAGCAACTATTGGCTATGGGGGGGATTATTTTGTGACTGAGTGCTCAATTTAAAATATAAGCATCAAGGGTTTGGACTTTTCCACGCTTTTCTTCCTCCAGCTTTATTATGAGAACAAAATGATGTCTCTTCCTACTCCAAAATTTTCAGATTCTCTCAGGTCTAGCTGAAATTCAGTGAAAAATCAATACCTTCTAGTATCTAAGTGAAGATATGAAATGCCAGCAAATTGTTTATTTTGAAATGATTTATTTTAAAATCACGTAGGATTTGCAGTATACAGAACTCCCAAGGACAAGAGTTAGAGCTTCTGTATTTCAGTGCAAACTCTGACTCACGTTAAAGATGAATACTTTTAAGGTTTAAAAAAGGGAGGCTAAGAGGAGAAGGGCATTGTGGACCAACACGCAGTCTGTTTGGCCATCCTAGTGGGCCTTTGTGTACTGCAAGGCTGGTTAGCTAGCAGCTGCTTTTTCCAGGATCCCTTGTAGCTCTTTCGATATGATTCTGTTTGGGCTTTTGAGTGCCCTTTCATGAAGTTTGGGAGGCAGAAGTAAGGCACAGACCACACTTTTGTTGTTTCTGTGACGAATCCCACCAAGGCTGAGTGGGATCATGCAGCAGCATTAGCCGGCCCTGTTTCCATTTTTCCCTCCGGAGGCATGGCACGGCACACTCATGTTTTTGCTGGTGTGGGTCAAAGTCACTGCTTGGTTTGAGAGTCAATATTTCCATGGTAGTTTGCTGATCCCCCAGATTGCAACAAAGGGAAGGTATCCTATAGGCAATGTGTCCAGGGCAGCTTCTGGATTTCCCTTGCTTCTGGCTGTGGCAACTCTCAGCACACCAGTCATATTCCTCGTTCCCCATCCTAAGGTCTGTGCCTGGAACCCTCTGATGATTTCTTTCAAAGCATACTGTTCCTTGTATTAATTTTTTTATTGTTGTTCAAAATACTAGTGTGGTTCCTGATGTCTACAAACGAACCCTAACATAGAAAGTAGGGATATTGGGCTACAGAAAATTGGATCCTAGCCTCAGCTGTGTCCTCACCAATTGGTTGGGCTACCCTCTGCAAAATGTCTCCTCGGCTCTGTCCTCCTTCCTGTCTGCTAATATCATAGCCTCTACCTTCACAGAGAAAACTGGGGGCACTAACTTCTTCAACCTTTAAAATTTACCTATAATCAAATGAGTCCTGTGTCCTTTATGTTCCTTTACATATTAAGAGAAAACATCCGTCACCAGGAATCTTAATGAACAATATAGGGCTTTACTTTTGGTATTCCTACAGGGTAGCTCTTGGGGGTATTACCCAGCACACACCACGGATAGCTTCCCTCCAACCCGTGCAGACCTTTCTTCCCCGGCCACCTCCAGGCAGCAGCATCTTCCTGCTCTCCTTTGCTGACCTTGGGCTTCCTTTCCTCCTGCAGCCCCACTCCTCTTTCCTCCTCCTCCCCTCCACAGTGCTCTCTCCTGGAGAAAGTCGCCACAGAGACATTTGCTTTATCTGCCCACCAAGCCTGCAGGTGACTGGAGACCCCACAGCATCGTAACCTCTGCTCCTCCGTGGCTTCCTGGTCAGAGAAGTCAGGAAGGCCCTAAGCTTGAGAAACAGCGTTTCCCCTATCAGTCCGACTGCTTTTCTCACGAGGAAGCTTCTGGTGAGTAAGTAACATTTTCCTGGCCATACACTCAGATGTTTTTCAAAGCCGATAGATATAAATTTAAGAAGGTAAGGGAATATTTCCATCCATTTTTTTAAATTTAGGTGAAATTCACACAGAAAATTAATCATTTTAAAATGAACAATTTGCTGGCATTTAGTATCTTCAGAGTGTTGTTCCAACCACCGCTTCTACCTGATTCTGAAACGTTTCCATCGTTCCAAAGTAAAAGTTCCATACCTATAAACTAGGTACCCTCCTATCGAGTACCAGCTTGGCTGGAGAGACCCCCACCCAGGCGGCACTGAAGGAAATGAGAGGAAGACATCCAGATAGAAAGGCAAAGTGGGTCTCTCTGGGGGCCCAGCAGCCTTCCAAACTGAGAGCCTCAGGGGCTGACAGCATTCCAGGCTGAAGGCCCCAGCAGATTCTCATCTATGTGTTTATTCTCTCTGAACAGGTGATTATTATTAACAGGTATTCTGTATTTTCTCGTAACACAAAAATAGACCAAGTAGGCAGCTGTTGCTCGCTTACCACTGATTACAAACAAGCTAAAATGTATTCTCCACGAGGGGGCCACAGGGGAATGGTCAGAGAGCGTAAAGAATTGTTTTAACAGGTGTATGATATTTACACATTGTCCTGCCACTTTGGAATGCCCCAAGTAGTTTTCTACTTGGGGAGGGGCAGCTAGGTTTTCCTTGCCATCGTTCTTCCTAGCAAACAATATATTCTGTCATACACTCAGCATTCATCAATATTGATAATTTCTCAACACCCTCCATTCTCCCCTTACCCTTCAGCCCCTGGCAACCACCAATCTGCTTTCATTTCTATGAATTTACCTATTCTGATATTTCGTATAAATGGAATCATACAATATGTGATCTTATGTGTCTGGCTTCTTTCACTTAGTTAAGGTTTTTGAGGTTCATCCACATGGAAGCATGTATCAAAGCTTCATTCGTTTTTCTGGCTGAATAATATTCCATCGCATGCGTGAATCACTGTTCATCCATTCATCCATGGATGGGCATTTGGGTTTTTCCACCTTTTGGCTTTTGCGAGTAGTGATGCTATGAACATTCACGTGCAAGGATTCGTTTGAGTGCCTGCTGTCATTTTAGGGCGCAAACACCTAGGGGTGAAATTGCTGGAGTGCAATGGTGTAATCTTGGCTCACTGCAACCTCTCCCTCCCAGGCTCAAGCGATTTGTGTGCCTCAGCCTCCGCAGTAGCTAGGACTACCGGCTTGCACCACCATGCCCGGCTAATTTTTGTATTTTTAGAAGAGACAGGGTTTCACCATGTTGTACAGGTGGGTCTTGAACTCCTGACCTCAAGTGATATGCTGGCCTTTGCCTCCCAAAGCGCTGGATTACAGTCATGAGCCACCATGCCCGGCCCATTTGTTTATCTTCTTTGGGAGAACTGTTCCTTCATTTTTAATCTGGAAAGTTGATGGCCTCTATAACTAGTGAGACTCGAGTTCAGATACATTAAACTATTTAGAAGTGGTGTGACCTGAGCACACTCCTTCTCCAGGCTTCATTTCCTTCCTCTGGGAAAAGAATAGAACAACTTCCCACAGCTGCCTGCTTGAATTCTTCAGGTCGGGATTTAAATTGAACGGCTCAGAGAGACTTTACTGATACTCTCATTTAAGATAGATTTCTGTGTTGCTCTGTTTCACAGTAGCCAATTTTTTCTTTCCTAGCACTCAACACAGTTTGTAATTACATATTCATTTGTAGGTTTTTGTCATCTGTCTCCTCTGCCAGATCATTCGTTCTTTGTGGTCACCAGCCATTGACTATCTTGGTTTTTTTGTTTTTTTTTTTGTGTGTGTGTTTTGTTTTGTTTTGTTGAGATGGAGTTTCACTCTTGTTGCCCAGACTGTAGTGCAATGGTGCGATCTTGGCTCACTGCAACCTCTGCCTCCAGTTCAAGTGATTCTCCTGCCTCAGACTCCTGAGTAGCTGGGATTACAGGCATGCACCGCCACGCCCAGCTAATTTTGTATTTTTAGTAGAGATGGGGTTTCTCCATGTTGGTCATGCTGGTCTTGAACTCTGACCTCAGGTGATCCGCCCGCCTCAGCCTCCCAAAATGTTGAGATTACAGGCATGAGCCACTGTGCCCAGCCGGTCATTGACTATCCTGTTCACAACTGTATATTCAGAGCATAGCACCATGTCTGCATCTAGAGGGTGTGTAATATTTGTTGAATGGGAAAAAAATTAATAAATTATTAAATAATGTTTGTAAAGAACTTAGCACAGTGCCTGGAACACATGAAATGAATGGTTCACAATGCGGGATTTTGGAAATGTGGTGGTGGTGATGGTAGTGTTTGTGGTTAACACAGTAATTGAAAAGACAATACTGGTGTTTAGCGAGCAGAGCCAGGAGCACAAGACGATACCCATGGTGTAATCCTACCATGCAAAGAATTGTCTCACATCCCACCAGACATCGATATAGTGAGAAAATCTGTTTCTAATTATCTGCATTTATAATGCTGTCTTTTTCATATAAACAGAGAGTAACATCTGTACAATTTTAATATGCACTGAATTTTCCAAGAGTGCACCACACATACATTTAGAAAGTTGTTTCACATTTTGTTTGAAACTCCACTAAGAGTTGTTTGCTTTTTCAGAAAAATCCCATCTCTATAAGCAATACTGCTCATGATATTTGAACCCTCAATATGACACCCCTTGATCAGCCTGTATTTGTAAGTGTGATGCTACATATTGGTGCAAAAAAACCTGATTAGTTCATTATGTCTTCTAGTCTAGGCATGCCTGAATATGTACATGTTGCAATACATATTATTTTATTGTAAATTTTTCCTTCTTCTTTATATTGTATTTAAAATATTATATTTAATTATTTTGAAATTAGATATATAAGTAGATTATGAATCTAATTACAGGATCTTAGAAAAAACCTTTTTGTTTTAAAAGAAAGCACTGAGTCAAATAGGGATTAGGTGTATTAGATACACTCTTTCTTTTAATAATAATCATCACAATGGAACTTTACAGCCTTTTCTGAGGTAAATGGCAAAGGAAATAGATCTTATTTTTATCCTAAGATCTTGTTTTCTTATTCTTATTGCCAAACTGCTCCTTTTCACATAAGTAGGGACATTTTTAATACTTTGTGCACCCCAAAATATTGATGGTTCAAAGTAAAAGGTACGTTACAGAACTTGCGAGCAAAACTTCTACAGAGCAGCCCAAAGTGAGGTTTACGCAGCTGCAGTTACCTGCAAAGTCTGGCTGGTGTTTGAGAAGGACGTATTTGCTGAACTTGAATCCTTGCTCTATTCCTTAGTAACTGCATTATTTCAGAGTTGTTTAACTCACTGGTCCTCAGTTTTCTCAACTATAGAATGGGGTCAGTGACAGCTGTTTCTAGGGTGTTGTGTCATGAAATGTAATCAGGTACATACCAGGCCCAGCACGATGCAGTCACATGGTAGGTACCTAGTGTTAATTTTCTTCTCTAAAATTATTTTCTTCATCTCCCAAATTATTCTAATAATTGCCATCCAAGACGTCCTACATAGTATTTCATGAATACAAAATCATAAAATAATACATCACAGACACCACTAGCCTGGATTACACAAGCATATTTTTACACTACATTAGATATCTGCTTAATGTAAATCTTAGTATGTGGTTATTGAAACTGCAGTCTGGTGTATGTGGGATTTTTTAGGAATTCCCCCAACTTTTGCCATTCTAAAAGGAGACTGCAAGCTCCAAAGGTTAGAAATAACCACCTGGCTGGGTGTGGTGGCTCACGCCTGTAATCCCAGCTACTCAGGAGGCTAAGGCAGGAGAGTTGCTTGAACCTGGGAGACCGAGGTTGCAGTGAGCTGAGACCATGCCACTGCACTGTAGCCTGGTGACAGGACGAGACTCCATCAAGAAAAGGAAAAAGGAAGAAGGAAGGAAGGCAGGGAGGGAGGGAGGGAGGAAGGAAGAAAGGAAGGAAGGAAAGAAGGGATGGAGGGAGGAAGGAAGGAAGGGGAGGGGACGGAGGGAGGAAGGAAGGGAGGGAAGGAGGGAGGGAGGGGAGGAAGGAAGGAAGGAAAGAAGGGAGGGAGGGAGGGAAATAACCACCTGAGAGTCAATTTATTAGTTTTGATGCAATTATCAGACAGTGAAGTTGTGTTGTACTTTACAGGCATGTAAGAAGTGTGTTAGATAAGTTAGTGTCGATCAACTACCTAGATCCATTCGCTGTCTATTGTGCTAAATACTCCATGGGGATTTGAAAGATTCTCTCATTTCAAGGAGCTGTTGGCCGAGTCTAGGAGACAAAAAAACTTCAGACAACATCAGAACAATTAGAGCAACTGTCACTGGCTATAGTTCAGGATGCACATGTCAAAACTGAGGACATTCCACAAAGAGGAGAATTCACATCGAAAAGGTGAACTCGGAGAGGGTGGAATGCTGGACACGCGCTCTCGGGGTTATCAATGCGTATAGGTCTAGGACTATATTGGAAGGAAAATATTACAAAGACCTCTTAACTGAGGCCAAATAAGTATGCTATTGTATCATAGTCAATTCAGTCTTACTAGTAGAAACGTTAATTTGAAGTCCATTCATTGGTTTGATGGAAAATGCATGCACTTATTCAAGAAATATGTATTGAATTTTTGGTATGTGTCAAGCACTGAAAAAGCAGATAGGGATGCCCAGTGAGCAGCTGGACACAATCCCTGCCCCCGTGGAATATACATCCGAGGAGGGCTTGTCGATGTTATCAAGTTATCAGCACACAGCTGCCTGCCACAACTCAGGAAAGAACCAGGGTCTTCAAGAGCATGTAACTGGACCAAATCTAGCCTGGGAAGTCCAGAAAGATTTTTCTGAGGTAGTGATGGTTCAGTTGAATTTTGGAGGATGAAAAGAAATTAGCAGGGTGAAGGGGAAAAGAATATCCCTGACAGAAGAAACTGCATATGTAAAGGTTAAATTGCTTTTACCTGAAAATATTTTTTTGATATAGGTCTTGCTCTGTCGCCCAGGCTGGAATGCAGTGCCATGTTCATGGCTCACTGCAGCCTCAACCTCCCAGGCTCAAGTGGGTTCCTCACTGTCCCAAGTATCTGGGACTGCAGGTGGATGCCACCACACCAGGCTAATTTTTTAATTTTTAATTTATTTGTAGAGAAAGGGGGTCTCACTGTGTTGCCCAAACTGGTCTCGAACTCCTGGGCTCAAGCAATAATCCTGCCTTGGCCTCCCAAAATTCTGGCATTATAGGCATGAGCCATCCCACCCAGCCTGCCTTATTATCTATCTGTCCATCTATCTATCTATCTATCTATCTATCTGCCTGCCTGTCTTTTGAGACAGGGTCTTCCTCTGTTGCCCAGACTGGAGTGCAGTGACATGATCATAGCTCACTGCAACCTCAACCTCCTGGACTCAAGCTATCCTCCCACCTCAGCCTCCTGGGTAGCTGTGACTATAGGTGTGAACAACAGCAGCTGGCTATTTTTTGTTTGTCTGTTTGTTTGTTTTGGTAGAGACAGGGATCTTGCTATGTTGCCCAGGCTGATCTCAAATTCCTGGGCTCAAGTAATCCTCCCCCACTCAGCCTCCCAAAGTGCTGGGATTATAGGTATGAGTCACTGTGTCTGGCCTATAATATTATTAAAGAAATCTGTAAAAATAATTCAAAATGTCTGACCCAGTTAATTCTGCGTATAATATTATTCACACCATAATTAAACAAAATATTGTATATTTTTTGTGGTCTCATTCAATTAAGAAAATGTCCCCTGATATTTTAAAATATCATCCTAGGACCCCACAGAAGACAATGGCCTGGGGTCCATAAAAACGGTAGGGGTGAGGGACACCTACTAAAAGAGCCAGATAGTAGACTTGATCTTTATGCAAAATAGAGGCACAGATTGGAGAGAGGCAGAGTGGTTGGTGTTGAGGACTGCAGGGCCATTGGGATGCAGCGACGGAGGCTGTGCGCAGTGACAGGAGCTGCACTTCATTGCCCTGAGTTGTAGCAACTAGCGGGAACAGAGACTCACGGAATTTGAGATCAGAAATGATCTTAGACAGATTTTTTTCCTATTCTCTTTTATTCTCAAATAGCCAGATTTTTGCTGTATTATGCCATCTGGCTAAGAACTTTTTGTTATAACTTTTAAAACATGATAAAAGTAATGTCCTCTTATTTTTGAAAAATTGGAAGTTGTGAAAAAGAATGGTCAGAAGTGCACTCATTATCCTATATCCATGTTATTCTATTATGGAATACAAATATGGATAGACAATTGTTCCTACAGCATTTATTGAAAAGTCAATCCTTTCCTCGTTGAATTACCTGGTACCTTAAAATTTGATAATTTTCTTCATTTCCTAATAGAAGTATTTAATGCTATTAATTTTCTTGTAAATACTGGTTTAGTTTCATTTCACGTATTTTAATGTTATTTTACTTTCATTCAGTTCTGAATATTTTCTGATTTCCCTTGTGATTTCTTCTTCATGAATTTTTAAATGTCTTGTTTAATTTCCAAATATTTGGAGATATCGCAAATATCTTTTTTGTTATCAATTCTACTTTAATTTTGTGTTTTAGTAATTCTTCTGGCCGGGGACAGTGGCTCACACTTGTAATTCCAGCCCTTTGGGAGGCTGAGGTGGGTGGATACCTGAGGTCAGGTGTTGCAGACCAGCCTGACCAACACGACGAAACCCCGTCTCTACTAAAAGTACAAAAATTACCCAGGCATGGTGGTGCGTGCCTGTAATCCCAGCTACTTGGGAGGCTGAGGCAGGAGAATCACTTGAACCCGGGAAGAGGAGGTTGTAGTGAGCTGAGATTGTGCCACTGCACTCCAGCCTGGGCAACAGAACAAGACTCTGTCGCGAAAAAAAAAGTTCTATAATCCTCACAAATGTTCTTATAGTTGGTCTATCAATCACAGATAAAAGGAATGTTGACATTTCCAACTCTAATTATGGATTTATTTTTCCTTTCAATTATTTCAGTTTTTGCTTCACATATTTTGAAGCTGTTACTAGTTGCATACACATTTAAATGTGATCACAGCCTCCTGAGCAGTTGACCCTGTTATCATTATGAAATGCTCTTCTCTATTCCTGGTGATATCCCCAGTTGTGAAATCTACTATGATGTTAATTTAGCCACTCCAGCTTTCTTTTGTTTAGTATTTTCATGTTGTGTCTCCCAAAACAACTCCCAGTTTCAATGATTTACTAGAAGGACGCATAGAGTTATATTCATAGCCATAATTTATTATAGTAAAGAGATACAAAGCAAAATCAGTATACAGGATGCACTTAATTCTTTCAGCAGTGAATCGTAACAACACATGTGAAATGTTTTCTGCCAGGGAAGCTCATTAAAGACTCATGCCCAAGGTTTTCTTCTGGTTTTCTTAGAGCATTGGTCACATAGACACTCTCTGATTAGTGCATATCAAAATTCCAGATTCCCAGAAGGTAAGTGGTTGTTCACCATAAACCACATTATTTGTACAAACAGTTTAGCCACAGTAAGCCATCGTTATCTATCCTGAAAATGGTAGTAACACTCCCAGAATTCAAGTTCCCACACACCATTGACGGCCAACTTTGCAAGAAGGCCTGTCTAGAGATAGCAGTCTTAGACCTTGTATGTTAACTCTTTTCTGCACACAGGGTATATTGTTTGCTATTCTTTTTCTTTTTAACATCTTTGCAACTTTATACTTAAAATGGCTTTCTTATAGGCAGCATATATTTGGATCTTGTGTTTTAAAATCTAATTTGACTATTTTTGCCTTTTAATAGGAGTGTTTAAATCATTCATATTAAGCACATTCCTCTTCGATGAATGGTGAATGGGAGAAAATATTTGCAAGCTATTTATCCAGCAAGGGATTAATATCTAGAATATACAAGGAATTCAAACAACTCAATACAACAAAAAACAAATAATCCCATTAAAAAGTGGGCAAAGGATATGAATAGACATTTCTCAACAGAAAGCATACAAAAGGCCAACAGGTGAAAATATGCTCAATATCACTAATCATCAGAGAAATGCAAATTGAAACCGCAATGAGATATCATCTTACCCCAGTGAGAATGGATATCGTTAAAAAGACAAACAAACAGATGCTGGCCAGGGTGTGAAAAAGGGAACGCTTCTGTACCATTGGGAATGTAAATTAGTAAAGCCACTATGGAAAAGAATATGGAGATTTCTCAAAAAACTAAAGATAGAACTACCATATGATCCAGCAATCCCACTACTGGGTATTTAGTCAAAGGAAAGGAGATGGGTATATCAAAGGGATACCTGTAGCCCCATGTTTATTGCAACACTGTTTACAATAGCAAAGATACAAAATCAACCTAAGTGTCCGTCAACAAATGATTTCATTCTTTTTTGTGGCCGAATGGATAAACAAAATGTGTTATATATACACACGCAATGGAATACTATTCAGCCACAAAAAAGAATGAAGTCATGTCATTGGCAACAATATGAATAGAACTGGTGGTCATTATATTAAGTAAAATAAGCCAGGCTCAGAAAGACAAATGTTGCATGTTCTCACTTACATGTGGGAGCTAAAAAAGTGGATCATGTGAAGACAGAGTGGAATGATAAATAGGAAGGGTGTATGGTTGGGAAGTGGGGGGTGAAAAGAGGTAGGTTAATGGGTACAAGAATACAGTTAGATAGAAGGAATAAGTTCTAATGTTCCATAGCAGAGTAGGGTGGCTGTAGTTAACAATAGGTATTTATATTTCAAAATAGCTAGAAAAGAGAACTTGAAATGTTCCCAATTTATAGGAATGATAAATACTAGAGGTAATGGATACCCTAAACACCCTGACTTGACCATTACACATTCTATGCATGTAACAAAATATCACAAGTACTCCATAAATAGAGGCGAACATTATGTATCAAAAATATTTTTAAATGTAATTATAAATATTGAATTTAAATATCTTGTTATATTTTTACAATTGATTCTATCCAATCTTTGCTCCTTTTTAAATTTCTTTTGGATTATTTTTTAATAATCCCATTATATTTCCACTCTCAGTTTATCAGCTATACCTCTTGATTTTACTTTTTCAGTGGTTGCTCCAGGGTTTACAGTTATGTGTGTGTGTATTTTATAATATATGCATATGTACATGTGTATATATATATATATATGCACTGTCTTCATCTTATTTCAAATAACATATTTGAAATATTACACCGTCTATAGTATAAGAAACTTACAACAGCATTATTCCAGTTCTACCATCCTGACCTTTGTTCTATGGTTGTCATACATTTTGCTTCTATATATGTTACAAAACCACAACACATTGTTTTTATTTTTGCTCTAAATAGCCAAATACTTTTTTAAAAGATTAAAAAAGGCCAGGCACGGTGGCTCATGCCTGTAATCCCTGCACTTTGGGAGGCCGAGGCAGGTGGATCACCTGAGGTCAGGAGTTCGAGACCAGCCTGGCCAACATGATGAAACCCCGTCTCTACTAAAAATACAAAAAATTAGCCAGGCGTGGTGATGGGCATCTGTAATCCCAGTTATTCAGGAGGCTGAGACAGGAGAATCACTTGAACCTGGGAGGCAGAGGTTACAGTGAGCTGAGATTGCACTACTGCATTCCAGCCTGGGCAACAAGAGCAAAACTCTGTCTCAAAACAAATAAACAAAAAACAAAACAAATAAAAGGTTAAAAATTTTAAAAACATTGATTTTTTAACTATAATTTTATTCAAAATTCTGGAAAAGAAGATATTCATATGTGGTAAATGCCAAAGTTAAAAACAAAACCTCCTAGTCATTTTGATTCAACTGTCAGCAAACTCTCCATCATTTTAATTCAACAATGTCCACGGACGAACAGTGAGCGCTTGACCAGTATTACTTAGTACCGCCACAACTCTGTCTTGTTCCACCAAAGATTCATAGAGATTGCAGCAAGCATCTAGCATGTCCACATTTCTTTCCCATATAGAGATTTTTTTCCCCAACTGCTCTTAATACTTTTATCCAGCAACCTAGCACCATGATGTTCCTCAGACTTTTTCACACCGTGTTATGACCCGCTTACTTCAAATACCCAGCTCTGAAATTGGACCCTCATCTTCTATTGGTTTCTCTGAAAATCCTCCAGCTTCAATGTGAGAAAGTAAATAAACAGCAAGTAAATTCTTATTTTCTAACCACAGAAGCAGCTCTATTGCAATACGCTGCTCTAAACTGTGCCAATCAGTTCTTTAAATTAATCAGATTATCTTTTCAATATTTTCATTGGCACCGTGGTATTATATTTCTCTATTTAGGCAAATGACATCTCATCTTTTTTTTTTAGTGTTAAGTTTCAGGTTTTGGGTTTACACAGGAAATTAAGAATTATAGAGGAAGTTCTTTTCATGAAGGAACAGACAGAACAGATATAGGACTTTTGGGAGCCTTTCCGTCGTGCTTATTATCGTGGTATAATTTTGTTGCTTTCCTTTTTCTACGTCAGTATTACTGATAGAAACTATTAACTCGAAGGACATAGTCAGACTACTATGACTTTAAGATACTTGAAATAATTATTTGCTCTGTATGAATAGGTTATCAATTTGATATGGTGTTTTTTAGTTTACATTCTTTTGTGTGTGTGTGTGTGGAGACAGGCTCTCACTACGCTGCCCAAGCTGGCCTTGATTTCCTGCCCTCAAGACCTCAAGAGATCCTCCCACCTTGGCCTCCCACAGTGCTGGGATTACAAGCATGAGCCATAATGCCTGGCCTAGTGTATGTTCAGCTTTAGTTTTTCCTTTCTTTTCATTTTAAATGTTATTTTTTAAATACGTAAGACATTTACATAGATCAAAACTCAAAGCCATTTAAAAAGGGGTGGGGAATTTTGCCATTCATATTCTCTTTGACCTACTCCTGTCTACCCCCTCCTGGGTAGGCATTTTCATTAGCTTCTGTGTTTCTGTTTGCAAAAATAAGCAAATGTGTATGTGTGTGAATATTATGTATTTTTTCTCGTTCCCCTTTCTTTCTTACTTGAGAGATAACATATTATATACACTGTTCTGCATCTGCTTTTTTTTTTTTTTTTTTAGACGGAGTCTTGCTCTGTCTCCAGGCTGGAGTGCAGTGACTCCATGTTGGCTCACTGCAACCTCCGCCTCCCAGGTTCGAGTGGTTCTCCTGCCTCAGTCTCCCGAGTAGCTTGACTACAGGCGTGCGTCACCATGTCCAGCTAATTTTTGTATTTTTGTTAGAGACGGGGTTTCACCATGTTGACCAGGATGGTCCTGATTTGTTGACCTCGTGATCCGCCCACCTCAGCCTCCCAAAGTGCTGGGATTACAGGCGTGAGCCACCGCACACGGCTTATCTTGCTTTTTTTAGTAGTTATTCAATCTTTGAGTTTGTCACCTGTGACATAGGGAGAACACCGTGTGTGAAAATTAAATAGAAGAGGGCACACAGCAAGGACCAGGCACAGTGGGATCTACCCCTACATGGTGCCTAGGGCCTGCTCTTGTTCCTCCAAATGGCAACATGATGGCTACAGATCCTCCCATTACTTCAGGGAGTGGTTTTAGATTAAAATGTTCTTGGAGAAGTTGGGAGTACACAGCAGATCATCCAGGATGAATAGTTTGTAGCTTTCCAGTTGCATCTAACAACCAAGGCCACTGTACCTTTTCCATCCAAGACAAACTCTCAGAACCCAAGGTTGGCTGCTGACAAGTCTCCTCCTGATGGTGCTCAGTAGCCAGTCTTCCTGCAAATTTAGCCATGAATCCATCCCATCTGCCACATGGAGGCAAACAGACTCATGGCAAGTCTGCCGGGAAAAGACTTCTTATTAATAGATATATTTTCTATTTGCCCACGTATTTGCAGTACTCTTCCTTACTTTGTGTAGATTTATTTCCATCTGGTATCATTTTCCTTTTTCATGAATAATTTCCTTTCCTTGTGGTGCAGGTTTACTGGGAATAAGTTCTATTGCCTTTTGTTTGTCATTTTTTACCTTTATGTTAAAAAAACTTTTTACTGGATATAATATCCTACATTGACAGGGGTTTTCATTCAGTGCTGTTGCCTTATTTGCCAATAGCTTGCATAGCTTGTGACTAAAATCTGCCGTCCTTCCTATGACTGTTCCTCTGTATATAGTGTATCTCCTCCAACTACCCACAGCTGCTTTTAAGATTTTTCTCTTCATCATGAGTTTTGAGCAATTGGATTATAATGTACTTTGGTGTGGTTTTCTTTATGTTTATTCTGCTTGAGTTTTATTGAGCTTCCTCTACCATGGGTTTCTAGTTTTCATCACATTCGAAAGGCGTTTGGTCATTATTTCCTTCATTTTTGCTGCTGCTTCCTTTTTTCTGAGACACCAGCTACATGCCAGTCAGACTACTTGTTTTGCCCCACAGGTCACTGTGTTCCATCAATTGCTGAGACATCAATAATTGAGAAAGGACTATTGAAATCTCCGACTATAATTTTTCTTTTTCTCCGTTTCTATCTAGTCTTTGTTTAATGTATTTTGAAGTTCTGTTACTAAATGCATACATGTTTAGCATTGCTGTGTCCCCTTGATGAGTGACCTCTTTATCCTGATGAAACAACCCTCTTTCCCAAGGTCCTTAGCTCCGAAGTTTGCACAGTGTGAAATTAATATAAGCATTCCAGTTTTCTTTTCACTGGTGTCAGGATAATATATCTTTTTCCATCTTTTTATTTTTATGCTATTTAGTTGTCATTTTTAAAGTATGTTTCTTACAGGCAGCGTATCTCTCTTTTATCCAATCTGATGATCTGTCTCTACCTTGTATTTAGGACATCAAGGCCACTTATATTTAATGTGAATGAATATGGTTAGGTTTACATTTGCCATATTGTTACCTGTTTTCTATGTGTCTCATCCCTTTTATGTTCCTGTTTTCCCTTGTCGTATTTCTGTGGATTGCTAGAGTATTTATTATTTCACTTTATCTCCTTTGTTGCTTTATTAGCTCAAACACTTCATTGGATTATTTTAGAGGTTGCTGTAGAATTTATAATAACTTTTTAAATTTTATCACAGCCTACCGCAAGTGATATTGTATCATGTCATGTATCAGATAAGAACTTTACAACAGTGCTCTTCCATTTCTTCCTTCCCAAACTTTGTGCTATTGTTGTTATACATTTTACTTCTACATATGAGCCTCACAATACACTGTTTTGGATTTTGTTTTAAACAGTGACATCTTTTTTAAAAAAGAGATTTAAATTATGTTTTAAAGCTTTATATTTACACATATTTCTAGTTTACATATATTTCTAGTGCTTTCAATTCTTTTGTGTAGATCTTGATTTCCAAATAGTATGATTTTCTATCTAAAGGACTTTCTCTAACTTTTTTTTGGTAGTGCAGACCTGCTAGTAATGAGTTCTTTCAGCATTTTATGCTTGCAAAAGTCTTTAGTTTGCCTTCATTTTGAAAAGACTTTTTTCTGGATAAAGAATTCTGTGTTTGTTTACCATTTTAGTTATTTGAGTTTTCTCTTTTCTCTTAGTTTGGTGAAAGCTTTGTCAATTTTGTTTATCTTTTCAAAAAACCAACCCTTCAGTTTACCAATAGATGTCGTTTGTCTAGTATCTGTTTTATTGATTTGTGCTCTGATCTTTACTATTTCCTTCCTTATGCTTTATTTAGTTTGTTCTTCTTTTTCTGGATCCTTGAGGTGTGAAGTTTGATTTGAGATCTTTCTTTATTTTCAGTGTAGGTGTTTATCATTATAAACTTCCCTCTTATAACTGCTTTTGCTGCATCCCATAAGTTTTGATATGTTGTGTTTCCATTTTTGTTTGTCTCAATATATTTTTAAGTTTTTTTTTATTGCTCGATACAACCATTGGTTGTCCAGGAGTATGTTGTTTAATTTCCATATATTTATAAATCTTGTAATTTTCCTCCTGCTATTGATTTCTAATTTTATATCATTGAGGTCAGAAAATTGATTGATTTCATTCTTCTTCAATTTGTTAAGACTTGTTTCATGGCCTAACATAATCTACCTGGAGACTATTCTGTGTGTACTTAAAAAGAATGTATATTCTGCTGCTGTTGGATGGAATGTTCTGCATATGTCTGTTACATCCTTTTGGCCTACAATCTGCTATTTATTGATTGATTTTCTGTCTGGATAACCTATCCACTGTTGAAAGTGAAGTACTAAAATTCCCAACTATTACTATATTACTGCCTATTTCTTACTTCAGTTCTCTTAATATTTCCTCTATATGTTTAGGTGCTATGATGTTTGATGCGTATATATTTTCAATTATTACATCCTCCTGATGAATTTGCCCCATTATTATTGTTATATAATGACCTTCTTTGTCTCCTGTGACAGTTTTTGACTTAAAATCTGTTTTGCCTGATATAAGTATAGCCACCTCTACTCTCTTTTGGAAAGAGAAGGCATTACAATTGATACCACAGAAATGCAAAGGATCATAACAGACTATGAACAATTATATGCCAACAAGTTGAATAGCCTAGAACAAATTGATAAATTCCTAGAAATGTCCAACCTACCAAAACTCAATCATGAAGAAATACAAATTTTGAACAGACCAATATTGAGTAAGGAGATTAAGTGAGTTATAAAACCTCCCAAAAAATAAAAGTCCAGGATCTGATGGCCTCACTAATGAATTCTACCAAATATTTAAAGAAGAATTAAAGCCAATCTTTCTCAGAATGTTCCAAAAAATTCATGAGGAAGAATATGTCCAAGCTCAGTTTTTTACTCTGATCTCAAAGCCAGACAAGGACACGATAAGAAAATAAAATTATGGATCAATATTCTTGATGAACTTGTATGCAAAAATTATCAACAAAATACTAACTGAATTCAATAGCATATTAAAAGAATTATATACCATGATCAAGGGGAATTTATCCCTGGAATGCAAGGATAGTTTGACATACACAAATCAATAAATGTGATACACTATATTAACAGAATGAAGGATAAAAACCACATGATAATTTCAGTGGATGCAGAAAAAGTATTTGACGACAACATTCTTCATGATAAAATCTCTCAATAAATTAGGTATAGAAAGAACGTACCTGAACATATTAAAGGCTATATATGACAAGTCCACAGCTAACTTAATCAATAATGAAGAGCTGAAAGCTTTTTCTCTAAGATTAGTAGCAAGACAAGGATGCAATTGTCTGGCATAAGCAAGACAAGCTCACTCTCACTGATTCTATCCAATATAGTACTGGTAGTTCTAGCAGAGAAATTAGGCAAGAAAGAAAAATAAATGTGGTATAATCCTCATCTTTGTTCCTCTGTACGTAAGGTGTCTGTTTTCCTCTGGTTGCTTTAAGAGTTTCTCTGTTTGTTTGTTTATTTGTTTGTTTGTTTTGTTTTTGAGACAGAGTCTTCCTCTCTCCCTCTGTTGCCCAGGCTGGAGTGTAGTGGCATGATTTTGGCTCACTGCAACCTCTGCCTCCCAGGCTTAAGTGATTCTCATGCCTCAGCCTCCTGAGTAGCTGGGATTACAGGCGTGCACCACCACACCTGGCTAATTTTTGTATTTGTAGTAGAGACGGGATTTCACCATGTTGACCAGGCTAGTATCGAACTCCTGGCCTCAAACGATCCACCCACCTTGGCCTCCCAAAGTGCTGGGATTACAGGCATAAGCCACCGTGCTCAGCCCAAGAATTTCTCTTTACCATTGGTTTTAAGCAATTTGATTATAATATGCCTTGGTTTTCTTCACCTATTTATTTTTTTATTTTAAATTTTAGAGACAGGGTCTTGCTCTGTCATCCAGGCTGGTGCAAAGCTAACTGCAGCCTTGAACTCCTAGGCACAAGTGATCTTCCTGCCTCAGTCTCCCAAGTAATTAGGACTACAGGTGGACGCCAATGTGTTCGGCTAATTTTTTAATTTTTTGTAGACATGAGGTCTCACTGTGTTGCCCAGGCTAGTCTTGAATTCCTGGCCTCAAGTGATCCTCCCACCTCAGTTTCCTGAAGTGCTAGGATTACAGGCATGAGCCACCATGCCTGGTCTTCTTCACATTTCTTGTACTTGGAGTTTCATTGAGTGTTTTGGATTTATCGTGTAAGTTTATATTTTTCTATCAACTTTAAAAAATTGAGGGTATTATTTCTTCAACTATTTTTTCTGTTCTCTCCTCCTTTGGAGACTTCCTTTACACATACAGTAGGTCACTTGAAATTGTTCCACAGTTCTGTTAATTATTTTTTTATTCCTTTTTTCCTCTGTGTGTTTCATTTTGGATAGTTTCTGTTGCCATATCTTCAAGTTCACTAAACTTTTCTTCTGCAGCATTAATCCCATCCCAAGTATTTTTCATCTCAGACATGGTAGTTTTCATCTCTTAATTCATATGTGTATGTGTATATATAATATCTACCATGTATCTACTTAACATCTTTATCTTCTTGTACACGTAAAATACAATTATAATTACTATATTTATGTCCTTGGCTAGTTACTACATTATTTCTGTTATTTTGGAACCAGTTTCTATTGATTAATTTTTTCTCATCATGGGATATATTTTCTTGCTGTTTTGCATGCCTGGTAATTTTTTTCTAGGATATCAGCATTATAAATTTTATATTTTTAAGTGTTGGACACTTTTATATTCCTATTCCTATTAATATTCTTGAGTTTTATCCTGAAGTTCAGTTAAGGTACTTGGGTCCAATTTGCTTCTTTCAGATTTTACTTTCAAGTTTTGACAGGAGTGCCCAGAACATCCAGAGCTAACTTTTTTCCCACTATGGAGGTAGAATCAATGACCACGAAACTATGAACCCTTCCCTGCTCAGGCTGATCTCCAGGGGTTGCTCCCTGTAATCCTTTCAGGGGTTTCTTTCCTCGGCCGTAGGTAGTTTTGTCTTACATATATGCTCATCTGTCCATAGCTGAAGACTTACAGGGACTTCCTTAAAGATCTCCAGAGCTCTTTCTCTTTGCTGTTCTTTCCTCTCTGATACTATGTCTTGCAAACTCTAGCCACCTCAGTCTCAGACTTCCAGCTGAAGTCTTCTCAACCAGGGGGAGACAAGCAGGCTCTACCTGGGTTCCCCTCCCTGCACTGAAGCCCAGAAACTGTCTTCTGGCTGTACACTTTGGTAATGATGGGCTTCCCTTCATTTCCCAGCTCTCATGGATCACCATACTTTGTTAGCTGATATCCAATGTTTTGAAAACGGTTGTTTTATATATTTTTTGCAGATTTTAAGTTGTATTGACAGAGAGTCTCTGACCCATTATTCCATCTTACCTGGCAGCAGAAGTTTTCAGAAGTAATCAAGTGCCAAAGATTTAGGCTAACGTTGAACGTGATGAAAAGGAATTACCATATTTTTATTTTAATGCAGAAATTCTTAAATGGTTTTACACTGCAGATCCTCTGGCCATCTTGTGAAACCTACAGATGACTTTTGAGAATGTTCTGAAATGCACAAGGTAAAATGCAGAGGACACAGTGGAAATCATTATAGTGAGTGTAGTAATCGGATTTTTTTTTTTTTTTTTGAGACAGAATTTCACTCTTCTTGCCCAGGCTGGAGGGCAATGGCGCGATCTCGGCTTACTGCAACCTCCACCCTCTGGGTTCAAATGATTCACCTGCCTCAGCCTCCAAGTAGCTGGGATTACAGGCATGCAACACCACGCCCAGCTACCATTTTTTAATTTTTTATTTTTTTTAGTAGAGACGGGGTTTCTCCATGTTGACCAGGCTGGTCTCGAACTCCTGACCTCGTGATCCGCCCACCCTAGCCTCCCAAAGTGTTGGGATTACAGGCATGAGTGAACACGCCCAGCTGGAATATTTTTCTAAGTGAATTTATGTCATAGTAATAGGTATGTTTCTTAATTAACACATTGAATAAGAAGACCTAATAGTGGGTCTAATAAGTTCTGTAATTTTCAAGTATTAATAAGCATAAACATTATTTTGAGATATGTACAATAAGGTAATGTGATTTCAATATATCACTCCTTCCCATTGGTGACTATGTCAGGGTACTATTGATTTTACTGCTGTTTGCTGCCAACATACGTTACAGAAGGCAATGCTAAATTTTAGTCCTCAGAGATTAATAAAAATAAACATGCAATTGCTCTTTCACCCAAGATCAAAGACCCTGAATTCTGTCTACAGACCCCTGAGAAGTCCGTGGGTCCAGGATAAGAAACCCTATTAATGAATGGAAACTGGAGTGCCTGGGAGTTGTGAGTCTTACACAGTTGGCTAAGCTTGTGAACTGGCAATGATTTTGTTTGAATCTACCTTGTGAACGTGAGCTGCCATGAGGAGAGTTTTGGTGCAGAGGGCGGGGGAATAGCATTTGCAGGACAACTGGGAGTGTCTTTCATGCCAAGATGGGTCTCCCTACTGTGGTTTCCCTACCAAGGAAGTTGGCCCCCACTGCTGAGGAGTCCACCTGTCAAATGGCTTCTTGCCCAACTCCCAGCCTGAAGCTCAAGATTCATCACTCAAAACTGACAAATGGGGCAGGTCTGCTGTTTATTTTTGCCTCTGGTCCTTTGGCCAGGCCACACACTCTTGGATTTGTGAATACACAGTTCTGTTCCTAACCAGTGTGTCCCAACCAGAAAGTCACTGTAATTTTTGGTTTTGTTCCCATACTCCCTCCAAATGTCATTAGTCATATCCTCCTTCCCATTTCTGCCTTGAATAGGCAGTCATTATGACGAAGCCAGGCTTGTTTCAGAATTCCATGAGAACCACAGTGTCAGGCTGTGACAACTCTGGGGCTGGAAATGGAAAAGGCTGTGATCTGGGGTTGGCTGGCACTGTCCCCGTGAGTCATTATGGAAACACTGTCCCCGGATGCTGCTGAGAGGACTGGGTTGCTGGTGAGTCCATCTGTCAGATGAGATCCTGACCCCCTTGACATCTTAAAACGTTCCATAATATGTGGAATGTTGGGCCTTCTGTCTGGTATCCTGGCTACATTAAAATTTGGGTTGTTTTATTCTATTTTTGGTTCCCTTGCAGTTTCCAATGTGTTAAAAAAACCAAAATACAATTTTTTTTCGGATTACAAAAATAATACATATTCATTGTACAGAAATTGAAAAAGGCAGAAAAACATACAGAAGAAAATTCTACCACCCAGAGATAAGGATTTTTTTAAAATGTGTTACATTTGCTTTCAGATGCTATTTAGATTATAGTTTATAAAATACTTTTGTAAGCTGTGTGCTTTTTAAAACTCTAACAGTATAGCTCACACAGTCTGCCTTATAAAAAGCATACAATTCTATCATTTTTTTCTCTGGAGGAGACCTTATATAAGACCATCTAGTCTAACACACTTTTTCTAAAAATGAGGAAACTGTGATCCCAGGAAGGTAAGTAACTTGCTTAGGGCTCCCCAGCGCATGAACCACAGAGTCAGGAATGGGAGTCTGGATCTTTGTCTCAGCATCCTGCTGCCTCATGACCTGCCCATGTCCTGTCAGTGTTCATCTTCAGACAAGAGCTGAAGGCACTCCGGCCTCTCTGCCTCTTGACCTGGAGGAAATGTAGATGAGTTCCCAGGCTTACTGAATAGGACATTTGTCCCCGCTTTAGACCTTGAGTTAGGGAACTGTTTAACGTCTTTGAAATTTTCATTCCCTAGGGGAAAGCTTAAAATCTGAGGAAAAACAAAAGGCTCTTTCCCATGCAAAAATTATTTTTGATTATCATTTTCTAGGCATTATCAGTAATGCCTAGAAAAATAGGCATTACTAACAACTTAATGACTTCACGAATATGCCTGCCTTTAAACTTAAGAATGATTATTTAGTAAAGTTTATAAACTCTACTGAAGTGTGTACACAATAGGATGTGTATTTTATAATATGTATATTTCCAAGAAATGTGAATTCACCCCAGAAAGTAAGGAGGCTGCATGGTATGGTATGGTATGGCATGGCATGGTAATGGTATGGTATGGTGTGGTAATGGTATGGTATGACATGACATGGTATGGTATGGTAATGGCATGGTATGATAATAGTATGATATGGCCTGGCATGGTATGACATGGCATAGTATGGTATGGTATGGCATGGCCCGGCATGGTATGCTATGGTATAGCATGGCATGGTATGATAATGGTACAGTATGGTATGGTATGGTATGGTGTGGTATGGCCTGGCATGGCATATGGTATGGTATGGTATGATAATGGTATGGTACGGCATGGCATGGTATGGTATGGTAATGGCATGGTATACTAATGGTATGACATGGCCCAGCGTGGTATGGCATGGCATGATACGGTATGGTATTGCATGATAATGGTATGGTATGGCCCAGTATGGTATGGCATGGTATGATCTGGTATGGTATGGCATGGCATGGGATGGCAATATGGTACGATGTATAGTGTAGTCTGGCATAAAGTGTGGTGTTATATGGATCGTATAGTATAGTATAATATAGTAAAATGAATGTACTTGAGATTTAGTTGGTCTTGGATTGAAATCCTGTCTCAGCACCAATCTCATCTGGCTGTGTAATCTTGGAAACTGAGCCTCTTTGAGCTTTATTTCATTATCTGTAAAATGAGGACAGTAATAGCAGTTAACTTCAAGGACAAAAAATAGGGTCATAGTTCAAGTGGAACACGGTTGAGTCAATCAACACCTTTCACCTTGTCCTCCAGAGGATAACAGTAGTAACAGTTATCCCAAGATGTAGGTACAATAAATAAAACAAGGCATTCCCATTTCCTTCTTAGAAGAAAGTAGAAGAAAGATAAGAAATGAATTTATGAACTGGTGATTGTAATATTTCTGAATTATTGATTATAATACTTACCTATTGCACATCCGTATTGCTGAGCCAAAGAGCTCTGATGGGAAGGACGGGGATAAGACCTCTCCGTAAGCATGGGTACCAATTCCAATAGAAGGAACCACTGAGAGGCACACTGCCACCCCAACTGGTGAATATTTCACTCTTTACGATCTTCTCGTTCTATTGTTTTAAATCAAATAAAAACCAAATCTATAAAAATTACAAAGTCAAATATTTCAATTAAATTGAAATATTGGGTAACAGAATAATGAATGTTTCAGAATACACAAGGATACGGACAACAGGATGTGTTAACTTCAAGGACAAAAAAATAGGGTCAGACTTCAAGTAGAACATGGTTGATGAAATCAACATTTTTCACCTTGTCCTCCGGAGAATCCTACAAAAGCAGCAATGAGAATGAAAAACACCCTATGCACTCCACTTTCAGTGAACTCAAGATAGCTAGATATTATACGCAGACCCTAAAATATGGGCAAGGAATGTCAAAACAGCTGATATTAAGCAAAAGCTATAAGAAAAATATAAAGAACAAGGTTCAGAGAGTAGCTAGGTGGCCCAGGGTGGGGCTGGGGGGTAGCAGAGCTGAAAGTGCCAATAAAAATAGGTAAGAGGGTCTACTTGAAGTGTAAATATGCATCTCCTGTTTTCAGTTTAAAAAAAGCAAGAACTATAGTAAGCAAAGCTGGACAGCAGACACATTCTTGGACTTCATAGGATACAAAAAAGCAGAAAAAGTGGGGTTGCTGAAATAATCACAAAGATGCTGAATATTTGCAAGAAGCAGTCTGTCTCTGTGGTAGAGCAAAGAAGAAGAAAATCAATGAGTTGTGAAATTTAGAATGTTATACTGTCTTCAATCCTCCTCTCCATACCACCTCCCTGCCAGAAACCTCTTGATCCAGGGAAACCCAAGTCTTTCAAAGATGAATAATTTTTAAAATGAACTACCAAAACACAAACTTAAAGATATATATATTTTTTATTTTTTATCTTGCTGGAAAAATCAGCAAGATTTTCCAAGAAATAAAGAATACTTATCAGGAAAATATTGTCGTCATGAAAACAACAAAATGTTGCCCAGTATGTTGCCATGAAATTTAAAGATTATTGAAGAAATTGCCTCTGAAAGTAAAACTGCAAAGCCAAAATTAAAATTAAAAAATGAAAATATCGGCTGGGTGCGGTGGTTCCCACCTGTAATCCCAGCACTTTGGGAGGCTGAGGTGGGTGGATCACCTGAGGTCAGGAGTTCAAGACCAGCCTGATCAACATGGTGAAACCCTGTCTCTGCTAAAAATACAAAAATACACTCACAAAAAGCCGGTGTGGTGGCGGGCGCCTGTAATCCCAGCTACTTGGGAGGCTGAGGCAGGGGAATCACTTGAACCCGGGAGGCAGAAGTTGCAGTGAGCCGAGATTGCGCCATAGCACTCCAGCCTGGGGGCAAAACTCCATCTCAAAAAAATAAAATCAGGGAAGAGGTGATAGAATAACAGGAAGAAATGAATAATGTGAAGAACTTGGAAATAAATAGAATAACAGCAAAAGGACCATAGAATTAAGACAAAATGGACAGGAACTTAAAACAGAAGACACAATACTGACAGAGTAAAACTGAGAATAATGAACAGATGAAATGGACATAAAGAAAGTTTTTCAAAAGATGAAAGAGAAAATGTTAGACATGGAAGACAAGCAAAGGCTATCCAACACATACAGACAAACTTCAGAAAACCAAGAGATGGTTAAACTTAGCATCTACCTAACTATAGTTCTAAGGCTAAAACAAACGTGGGGATTGGAATGTCAGATCAGAAAATGTGTCTCATAATCTGCTGAGATGTTAGAAATGATACAATTCCAGATTAAAAAAGAGAAGGGAGGAAAAGGTGGAAGGTAGAATATGCTTACTAATCAACTCCTTTGCAGCAGCAGTAATCAAAAGATATCACTTAAGGTTGAATATGAAATAAAAGATTTACAGGCATATTAAATTGTACAAAGATAAACATAAGAGAGATACCATTGACTAAAATTAGATGATCAATGAAAGGAAAAAGTAGGGAAGGGGGAGGAAATATGCTAATTTTATTATTGCTCATAATAGGGGCCTGATACAATCCAAAGTAGAGAACTAAGAGCATTATATGAAGTTATAATTACAAAGGTTAACAACAAACATGCAAACCTGCCTAAAGTGCAGAAGAATCTTGCACACAAAGCGAGAGAATAAGGTGAGTAGTGAATGACTTCAAAAGAGAAAGTAAGCATAATATAAAATAATATGAAGTACTGACATCACACATATCTGTCACTGTAAAGCAGCTTAACTTACCTATAGAAAAAGAGTTTCAGGCTGAATTACAAAATTAAACCCAACTCTTTTTGGTTTTTTTGAGACAGAGTCTCACTCTATTGCCCAGGCTGGAGTGCAGTGGCCCAATCTAGGCTCACTGCAACCTCCACCTCCTGGGTTGAAGCAATTCTCATGCTTCAGCCTCTTGAATAGCTGGGATTACAGGGACACACCACCATGCCCAGCTAATTTTTTGTATTTTTAGTAGAGACAGGGTTTCGCCATGTTGCCCAGGCTGGTCTCAAACTCCTGAGCTCAGGCAATCCCCCCGCCTTGGCCTCCCAAAGTGATAGGATTACAGGCGTGAGCCACTGTGCCCAGCCCAACTCTATTTTTATGAACAGAAAGAGTGAAAGCAAAAAGTAGAAAGAGAAGTTTTCCTGCTGGCCTGTGATGGAGTAGCAGGCACAGACTTAATGTCCCACTATCAACAACTAGAAAACTGGACCACATATTTCAAACAATGGCTTTCTGATATCGGACATTGGACGGCACAGGATTGTGATCCCTCAGAGAAGGAAAATAAATGAGGTGAGCCTGACGATTGTCCCACTCTGCCTGGAGACAGTTTCTAGACCACTGGGGCAAAGGGAAGACATAGACCGAGCCCAGGAGCCTCACTGAGCTAAGGAGATGGAGTTTTCAGTTAAGGACGCTCTGATGAGAAATCTGGGAAAACAGCCACTCTCATACGTTTCTAGTAGGAGTGTAAATTGGTAAAAATCTTTATGGTGGCCAATTCGTCCATATTTGGCAAACTGACTTTTTGAGTTAGTAATCTCATGTCTGGGAATTTATCTTACAGATATATGTGCATAGGTGGAAAATTATATATATATATATATATATACAAAGTTACAGCAGCATTGTAATATTATTTGTATAAGAAAAATTCTGGAAGAATGCAAGTGTCTATTAATAGGAAGCTGGCTAAACAAAATATAACACATTGATACAATGGAATAGTGGGTATCAAAAAGTGCCAATATATACAACAATCCTAATAAGATATTAGCACCTCAAATCCATTAGTTTATTAAAAACAATATATTACCCCTAACTAAGGATAGAATTTGTTCCAGTTAAAGGAGAAAAAAACAAAATTCTCCTGAGAGACACAGAGAACTCAGTTGACAAAATTCATGTCCATTCCAGCTAAAAGCAGAAGGAAAGTTTTCCTTCTAAAATCAGATGGAAAGTCTTATTAACTTGACTTTAATAAGTCAAGGGTATGTGATATTTACTAGTGCTTTTCTCCAGTATTTCTGTTTTCCTCTACCCAAGCAAAATACATGTTATAAGAAAGATTGACCAAAAAAAAAAAATCGACTGAGCCTCCTGTTTTGCACTACAGTTAAGGCTGAGGCAGGAGTATCGCTTGAACCCGGGAGGCAGAGGTTGCAGTGCGTCTAGATCATGCCACTGCACTCCAGCGTGGGTGACAGAGGGAGACAAAATCAGTAAATAATGGGGGGATAATGCAGAAAAATGTGTTTATAACTTCTCATGCTATTATCAAGCGAGATTCATACTCAACAATCCGTACCAGAAATGATTAATATAGTTGCCTGCACAAAAATGTATTCCTCTGTACCAAAAGAGAATGTATTCAAAAGTTCAAATATAAGAATAGACTGTGGGGCGGCGGGAGGGGGAGGAGTGGAGAGAGAATCGGGGCAGTGAGGAGATCGTTGGTCAAAGATTACAAGATTTCTGTTGGACAGGCTAAATGCCTTTTGGAGCTCTATCACACAGCAGGGTGACTATAGTTAACAGGAATGTATTGCATGTTCCAAAATTTCTCCATTTCAAATGTCTCATCACAAAAAATGGTAAGTGAGGTGATATGCTGATTTGCTTGATTTAATCACTGCGAATTGTATACCTATATCAAAACATGACATTGTACCCCATACATATATATATATGATCCATCAATTAAAAATAATATTAAAAATAGCACAGACTGAGTGAAAATATTTCAACAGAAATATTTTTGACCCTGTTTCAAAACAAATAAAATTGAGAGTTTGTTAATATGCAGGGTTGGTGAAAATGAGGCGAAACAGTTACTTTTTCATTGTTGGTAGAGAAAGGACTGCAGTCTAGACCAACCCTATATGATGGAACTTTCTTTGATAATAGAAATGTTCTCTCTGTACTCCTGAACAGACAGCAGCTAGCCACATGTGGCTAGTGAGTACTTGAAATATAGCCAGTGTGACTGAGGGACTGAATTTTAAATTTTACTTCATGAATTCAAATTTAGATAGACAAGCTGGGCGCGGTGGCTCACGCCTGTAATCCCAGCACTTTGGGAGGCTGAGGCTGGCGGATCACCTTAGGTCAGCAGTTCGAGACCAGCTTGGTCAACATGGTGAATCCCGTCTCTACTAAAAATACAAAAATTAGCCAGGTGTGGTGGTGCCCACCTGCAATCCCAAGCTAATCAGGAGGCTGAGGCAGAAGAATCACTTGAACCTTGGAGGCAGAGGTTGCAGTGAGCCAAGATCACACCACTGCACTTCAGCCTGGGCGATAGAGGGAGAGAGGGAGACTGTGTCTCAAAAACAAAACAAATAGTTTTAGAAATCCCAATACACACCTAGGTTCCATGACATTCACTTTCTCCATCCCACCATTCTTTAAAAAGTTTATTTTGATTACAAAGTTTCTAAGGTACAGAAAACTACAGAAAATAGTATCACATACATCTACAGAGCCTCCACTTCCCAGGTAACAGATGTCGATCTTTTGCTATGTTTCTTTCAGATCTTTGTGTGTGTGTTTTCAAGTAAGCAGAAACAGCTGAGCCCCTCCCCTCTGTTCCTCTTTCCTCTCCTTTTCCTTTGCACTTTAGGGAATTTCTCTCTCCTGAAGTTAGTATTTGCCATCTGACTTTTACTCTAAATTCGTCTGTTAAGCAATATAGAGTCCCAATTTAATTATTTAAACTATTAATTAAAAGTTGAAATAATATACAATCCTGATGAGCAATTTTTTAAAAATGTCTTTAGTAAGCAAAGAAAAAAGACTTCTTGAAACAAAGAAATGTCCATTCAAGGGGGGATTTGGTGGGATACAGGGGTCTTATTCACATGGAGGATAGTTTCTGCCTTGCACATAAACCCACTTTCTGCAGAAATAACCACTGGACCATAGCCCATCTACCAACTCATCTCAAAATTTTAAGCACGGGCATCATCTACCACACAACCCACAACATATGCTCCATGGAATGTCTGACAGCTGAGTGATCAAGATATCCACTTCTGGTCTGCAGCATTTATGGGTGGACCTGCTAGTGACTGCTGGCCTGCTTGCCTGAGGCCAGGGACAGCTGTGACCTATAGGTGAGGCCCCTGTGGTTATCCAAATCCCTTCTTGCCCTTTGGATAGCTGGCCCTGGGTTCTTTTTTGTGACATGCCCTGGGGTTTGTAGCGGCTATGCTGACAGGTGCTCCAGCACCTGTTGGGCCAAGGACAGGGCTGTTGCATGTCACCTGACGTTAGACATGATGAGTTGCCTAGGTCCTAACACTTCTTCTGCAACAAGGATTTCTGTCTCCCTGGAGTGGCTCTTCTGATTCGGCCATTGCCTCCAGCTCCTATAGAGACTCCTCTAGGGCTTGTGAATGCCCTGGCCGCAGCACAAGATCTGATCATTGCCTTGATAAGCATTTTTTGGGGGAGCTCCCTGTACAAGCCTTGCAGTAGTTTCAAGAGAATTGCATGAAAGTGATGAGACTTCCTCATGGGTTAGACGTAGAGAAAAGAAAGGGAAGAATCAGGATAATGGCCGTGTTTCCAGATTGAGCAACTAGCTGAATAGTTTGCTGCTTCCTGAGACGTGGAAGCCTGGGGAGGAAGGTCAGGGTTGGTTTAAGAGGTAAAATCAAGTTCAGATTTCAACATATTAAGACTGAGAAGAGGCTGAGGTATAAAATGGTCACGCTGAGCAGGAGAGCAGCAAGCTTACTAAGGAAATGTAGTCAGATTGCCACAGGCATTGGGTGCCCATTTAAAATTTCTTTCTTTTCTTTTCTTTCTTTCTTTTTTTTTTTTTTTTTTTGAGACAGAGTCTTGCTCTGTCGCCCAGGCTGGAGTGCAATGGCACGATCTTGGTTCACTGCAACCTCCGCCTCCCGGGTTCAAGCAATTCCCTCACCTCAGCCTCCCGAGTAGCTGAAATTATAGGCATACACCACCACACTGGCTAATTCTTGTATTTTTGGTAGAGACAGGGTTTCACCATGTTGACCAAGCTGGTCTCGAACTCCTGACCTCAAATGATCTGCCCGCCTTGGCCTCCCAAAGGGCTGGGATTACAGATTACAGGCATGAGCCACTGCACCTGGCCCCATTTAAGGTTTAAAATCATGAATTAAATGCCAAACTGTGTCCAGCCATGTTCAGCTACTTAGGTGCAGTCCTCAAGAGGGAAAATGGAGAGCTCATCACAATGGCAGGGTGTTGCCAGCTCATTATTTTCAAGGTAGAGAAGGGCAAGAGAATGGAGGCTATTTGCGGGGTGCAGCTACAGGGATTGCGGTGGAGACTGCAATGCATCCACCCAAGTCATTTTCCTCTCCTTCCTTCCTACATTTCCCTGATTTTCTTGCAGGTAGGCGTGGCCACAGGACTGGTGCTAGTCAGCGGAATGGGAACAGAAGTCCTGAGGGCCACTCCTAAGCCTGGCCCATTAAAACCTTCCAGATGTGTCTTTCCATGCTCTTGTCCCCCGTTGAGCGAACTGTTTTGGTGACCTCAGGGGGAACCATAGAAGCTGCTGTTGAAAATGGCACAGTTCCAGTCAGTTTGTGTTTCTGAGGCCTGTATGAGGCCACTCCTCTACCACACTCATATCCACCTTACCCTGACACCTGGGACCTAGATTAAGTGAGCTAGAAATTAATTCCTCCTATCTTGCTCCATTACACGTTTGGTATATTTGTTACTAAAGCCATGCCTGCCCCAACTAGTACAGTGACAGGTCATGTCAGAGGGTGAAGAAGGAGTGGAAACTAATGAATCGGAGGGCCACATGGGGGCCCATCTCTCTACTGAAACCTCAGAGAGCTGGGTAGCTCACCGAGAGAAACTATGGCAGTGGTTCTCAACCCTGGCTGCACATTAAAATCACCTGAGGACCCTTAAAAAACCCTGAGGCTGGCCAGGCATGGTGGCTCATGCCTGTAATCCCAGCACTTTGGGAGGCCAAGGTGGGCAGATCACAAGGTCAAGAGATCGAGACCATCCTGGCCAACATGGTGAAACCCCATCTCTTCTAAAAATATAAAAATTAGCTGGGCATGGTGATGCAGGCCTGTAGTCCCAGCTACTGGGGAGGCTGAGGAGGAGAACGCTTGAACCCGGGAAGTGGAGGTTGCAGTGAGTTGAGACCAGGCCACTGCACTCCAGCCTGGCGACAGAGCGAGAGTCCGTCTCAAAAAACAAAACAACAACAACAAAAAACCCTGAAGCCCAGGCTGCACCAAGACCAATTAAATCAGAAGATCTGGGGAAAGGGTGAGCCCCTGGTATTTGTAAAAGCTCCCTAACTGATTCCAAGGCGCTGCCAAAATAGAGAGCTACAAAACTAGGGTGAATACCTGGGGAACCGGATTCATCGATCTTTGTCCAGTGGGGTTTTACAGCCATTTTATAATGAATAGGGCACTTTTAGGAGCCTCATAGCTGAGTAAGAGAACTCTGCATCCAAGCCTTAGCCAACACGAACAAGGGGGTGACCATGCTTAAGATCTAGAGCTAAGTGGAGATCTCAGGGGATGCCAACTGGTTACAGAGAATGACCGTGAACCAGCATCCCCCTCCCTCCACCCCAATACAGGTCAGGAGCAGACTAAAAAGGGGAGGATTGTTTTTTTAATGGAGACAAAGTCTCTCTCTGTGCCCCAGGCTGGAGTGCAGTGGTGTGACCTCAGCTCACCACAATTTCCACCTCCCAGGTTCAAGCGATTCTCCTGCCTCAGCCTCCAAAGTAGCTGGGAATACAGGCGCCCGCCACCACGCCCAGCTAAATTTTGTATTTTTAGTGGACATGGCATTTCCCCATGTTGGCCAGGCTGGGTCTTGAACTCCTGACCTCAAGTGATCCGCCTGCCTTGGCCTCCCAAAGTACAGGGATTACAGGCGTGACCCACCATGTCTGGCCAGATTCTTGAATTAGATGAGATTCAATTTGCAATAACCCACTTTGCTGAGATTTACATTATCTGCTATCAGGAGAAATAAAAACATCACATTGAGACATTGGGTTGCATGACTTGAGAAATAGGTACGTGCTCACCTGCATTTTAATCATGAGCATTTTGTTCTGTTTTATTTTATTTTTATTTTCAATTTAAAAGCAGACACTGTTTAATAACTGACCAGATTAGAAAAAATCCTGGTAGACACCTTAGTTCATCCGCCTAAGAAACCTATTGATCCGGTCTTCCCTGTTGCCAGCATCTCCACCTTCTACAAAAATGGGTGGTCTTTTTCTTTATTTTACCTCATGGAGAGGATAATTTGAAGAGCCACAGGAAGTTATTAGCTTCTTTGAAGTGTTTTTTGTCAGTATAGATCTCATGAATCAGATCCTCCGTGCAGGTGATGCCATATTTACCAAGAGATCCAGCAATCAACATGTTATCTGCCAAGGCAATTTGCTTATTGATTTTGCCATAACCGTGCTTGTAGATTAGTTCATTTACTGACTTCAGGCTTGGCTACCCCCCCATGCAATATGTGGTTCTACAGTCCTCAGCATGTTAATTGAAGCCTTGCTGTGCTTAACAAAGGTTCCATTCAAGATTTGACAAAGGCAAAGAAGCTACAACACCTTTCAGACCTCTGGGCTCACTCACACCACTGATTCCTCTGATCCTGATGACAAACACCAATTTGGGTTCTGCAGATACTTAGAAGTTGCCAGCTTTTTTTGCCATCCAAGCCATTTGAGTTTCAGTTCTGTACATCTGTCTGTATTTCCGGTGATAGTGCTTCGCTTT
Organism: Ateles fusciceps; assembly: GCA_036589455.1. Taxonomy (NCBI): domain Eukaryota; kingdom Metazoa; phylum Chordata; class Mammalia; order Primates; family Atelidae; genus Ateles; species Ateles fusciceps. Next base: position 10,272,677 of record JAZHEH010001736.1, read on the forward strand.
TTCATAGATAAGTTTCCTCCTTACCTTTCAAAGCACCTTTAAGGCAAACTTCTTTCTCAGGCACTTGATCTTCTGCTCTGCAAAATTCCTTGGCTTTTTCTTAAGGGTTGTGGGCACAGCAGGAACCTTCTTCTCTTTGATACCTCCAGGGTTCCAGTAGACAAGAGCGCATTAAAGAATTTTTTTTTTCAATGTAAAAGCAGCCTCTGTTGTCATCTCTATGACTCACTATAATGACGATTTCAGGCTCTGCTCCATCCTCAAGAAAGAGATTTTTGTGGCAATTAGTACCCAAACCACTGGTCCAGTTCATGCCCTGATTCTTTCTTGGATGTTACCCAAATTTTTGGCCCTGGTTAGCTAGCTTGCAGTCAGAATTCAGTGCAAACCCATCCCCTGCAGCTGGCAGGTAACTCAAGAGGTCGATGCCTGTGTCCATGTCTGAGTCATCTTTTTTTTTTTTTTTTGAGATTTCGGCTCACTGCAACCTCCGCCTCCCAGGTTCAAGTGATTCTCCTGCCTCAGCCTTCCGAGTTGCTGGGACAACAGCTGCATGCTGCCACGTCTGGCTAATTTTTTGTGTGTATTTTAGTACGGATGGGGTGTGGTGGTACACGCCTGTAATCCCAGCTACTTGGGAGGCATGTGCCACCATACTCAGCTAACTTTTATATTTTTAGTAGACAAAGTTTCATCATGTTGGCCAGGATGGTCTCACTCTCTTGACCTCGTAATCCGCCTGCCTCGGCCTCCCAAAGTGCTGGGATTACAGAATCATCTTTATTTCCTTCACTGAACTAACCACAGATGCTTTTTGCTTATTGTAGACATTCAGAATTACCAACAGATTAAAGGGTAATAGAAACCATCATCATCATAATAATAACCACAAGACTTGCTCCACTCATTCAATGGCATTTCTCAGACTTGAGAGCTCCTCTAGCTGCCATTTTTACTTTAAATAAATTTGGCTGTAACTTTAAAGAAGAGTTTTTAATTGTCTCTTTAATTTCTTAGTCTTTTACATAGTCTTTTTTACATGCTGATGTTTTCTAAATTTTCTTTTATAATATGTATAAGTTTGTATTTGTATAAGTAAAAAGGAACATAAAAACAATTCAGGCCAGGTGTGGTGGCTCACGTCTGTAATTTTAGCACTTTGGGAGGCCGAGACAGGCGGATCACCTGAGGTCAGGAGTTCAGCCTGTCCAACGTGGCAAAACCCCAGCTCTACTAAAAATACAAAAATTAGCCAGATGTGGTGGTACACACCTGTAATCCAAGCTACTCAGAAGGCAAAGGCAGGAGAATCACCTGAACCCGGGAGGTGGAGGTTGCAGTGAGCTGAAATTGCACCACTGCACTCTGGCCTGGGTGACAGAGCGAGACCCTGTCTCAAAAAAAAAAAAAAAAAAAAAATTTCAAATAGTCCATACTCTTACCACCCTGATAATACCTGTCAAAAACGTTTAAAAGTGCATGCAAATGTACATGGTTAGAATGTTTAAACAGCATGTGAGAGTATGAGATGCCACAAGAAAGCTGCCTGGGACACTCACCTTTACCCTGCCCTCAGCTCTTTTCCCCATAGCAACGATGTAAGTGACTATTATTCCTTTCAGAAAGTGAAATGTCTATGGCAAGATGCAATTGAATGTATATGTACATATGTACATAGATTGACAGATATAGACGAGACATATACAGATAGATGCTTGTAATTTACATAGAAGAAGTCTATCATTCACAGTGTTCTCTAACTTGCTTTTTTCAAAGATCGCATCTTAGAGATTATTCCATATCAACATATATGGACTAACTTTATTTTTTTTTAACAGTAGCAGAATATTCTATAGAGTGACTACAGTGTAATTTATAAAACAGTTTTCTCCTGGACTTTAAAAAGTTTTCAGATTCTTGCCATTATGAACAATGCTGCAACCAATATCCTTGTAGCCCTGTCTTGGCAAAGTTTTGTGGGTAAATTTTTATACGTTAAACTTGAATTTGTGTTTAAAGTATCGGAAGAGCTAATATGCGATTTGAATAACAAAAACTGCACATTCTGGCCATCAGAGAGGTGTAGCACTGAGATATACTATCATGAGAGGAAGAAAAGAGTGACTGGCCTTTCTGCATCTCCAACTTCTAGAGTCAACAGGAGTAGAGGAAATCAAACAAAGCTACCCACTTTTCTTTACTTTTAAAGTCAACACTCAACACATCAGTGATGTCTGTCTCTCGGTGACCAGAAATGACCCAGGAACTTGTGAATTCCAAGCAGTTTTTCTCAACCTCAAGCTCACTCACTGCATCTGCCATTTTGTCTAAGCAAGGAGGGGATCAAGGCAAAAGAAGATGAAGGAATGGCTGCTGTGAAACGTGCTGCTGCCTCATACCCAGCCTGAGAGAGCCTGAGAATGCATATTGAAAAACTGCTTAGCATTTACCCTTTAACAGAAAATGTAGAATATAAACACGTGTGAAATTCCCACGAAGCCAAAACGGTCTTCAGTTTCCCTCCTTGGAGGAAGAGATTTGTTTAGGAGAAGGATTTTTCGTCCTTGGCACTGTTGACACGTTGTACTGGGTGATTCTTTGTCGTCCATGGGGAAGCGCTTTTCTGTGCATAGAAGGATGTTTAGCAGCATCTCACCTCTATCCGCTAGCACTCACTCCCTCCTCACCCACAGTGGTCTCTAGACATTACCAGATGTCTCTCTTCTCTTGTTGAAAACCACTGGTCTAGGAGCACATACACACATATGCACACATTTTTGTGTCATATATATAGTAGCTGAATACTATTCTCTTATATGGTTATACTATAAATTATTAACCCAATCTCACTTTGATAGATATTTACTTCTTTTTTGAATTATTTTGTATTCTAAACAATTCTGCAAGCAATATATTCTGCAAGGGACAATTCTTAGATGTGGAATTGCTGGGTCAAGGCTATGCACATTTGACATTGTGATAGATATTAACCAAATTGCCTTCCAAGGAGAATGCACCAATATTCACTCACTAACAATGTATGAGGATGCCTCTTTCTATATGCCCTTGCCAACTCAGCATGTTAACAAACCTTTTCATGGTTTTTAATCTGTAAGTTGAAAAATGGGGCTTTTCTGTCACAGCTCGGCTGCTGTGTTCAGTTCTAGAACAGGTATGCTAAAGAGAAGTTCCTCAAAAATGCACTCTTGTATAGATCCAAAGACCAGGACAGAGAATTCTGGAGAATTCTGATAAAGCGCTTCGGTCTCTTTTTTTTTTTAGATTAAGCCAAATCCAACTTATCTCAGCTGCTGGAAATTGCAAATGATTCTCAAGGAGAGACCCAGCCCCTTGAAACTGTGTGCTTAATTCACACAACATGCCAGAGCATGATTTCTGGAAAGGCTTTTTGCATTCCTGTAGATCCATATATGATAAATACTTTTATCATTTTCTGTGGCGTTCACCATCATGGTGCTGAGAGGTGCTGTCTGCTTTCATCTTTGTGCTGAATTACAGATACACATGATCAAATAAAGTCAAGACAAGAATCAAGCCTCATAAAAATCTTGCCTACAGCATGTACCCAAAAAAGTCAGCTGTGCCAAGGCTATGCAGGCCAAGTGAAGCCAGAAGTTGTGCAATTACCCAGAAGAGGTTGAAATTTCTGACAAAAACAGGGACCTCATTGAAAATGTAAGCATAAAATGAATCCTCATTAAAAGGGAAAAAAAAAAGCTGCTTCAATACCTTGCTAATGTGAACACTGAAAATCGTGGTTTCTGACCTCCAGTATGTACTTCATCTGTGAAGCCCAGGGTGAAATAGATTTTCCATTCCCTGATTTTCTGGGTTGGTCACTTTGGCTCTAACTTAAACCAAGTTTTTGAATCAGACCAGAGTGTTCCACACTTTGCCATTGCCTGATTGAAGACAAAGTTCTATTCTTTCACTCAGGGATCACATGTGGGAAGCCTACTATGTGTCAGGTCCTCAGCTAGGCTCTGGGGAAGGTACTAATGAGGAAGACATCACGGCTGCTGGCCTGACCTTGCATCAGCGAAGATCTGAGAAGAGAGGCTGGGGACCAGCAGAATAGAGGAGCTTTGCGGGTGTGTGCGGCGGTCCCCACGCCACTGGCAGGAGCTCTTGGGGTTTATCAGTCCAGTCCGGTCTGAAATTAACTGACCAGTGCAAAGGGCTTTTGGCTACCAACAGGAAGGTAATTAGATTGTGAATTCTGATCACCTCTTGTTTACTCTTTTGGTGAAGGAGGGATCCCTTGCTCTAATTAATGTGAGATGGCCAAACACAAGACAATTCACACTGGGGAGGTGAGGTTCGCATCAGTTTATTAGTCACATATCCTCACAGCCTTGGGGAGGAGGATACCGCGTACCATGTGGGGCCACATGGGGGTTACACTTGGGGCTGAGGGAACCAGCAGGGGCTGTGGGAATCAGGCCTTGTAGCAACAAGAGGGTGAGGTGTCCCCCAGGTTCCTGCAGCAGGATGTCATTGGCTTGTTTTGATAATTTTACAGGCTGGCAGTGACATGGAACCTATTAAATGTAGGTCTGGATGGTGTGCAGCTGGTCTGGCTGTTAGGGGAACTAGCTGGGTGAGGAATCTTTCCCGCTGAGTGGGGGGCATATCTGGAGAGTGAGAGCAGGGGGTACTAGGGTGAGGCCTTTGGGATCTCATGAGGGTCAAGAGGGTCAAGGCAGCAGCACATGACCTTTTAGGCCTTACAATATAGTCTGTTACATTTCTTATTGACAATTTTCCTTCTCTATCTCTTCCAATAGTAGCCCAGGATTATCTTTGAGGATATGGACCAAATTTCTGCCAACTTCAGCCTGAATACAAGCATACAATCAACACTTGCTGAACAACCGCTGTGATATTTTCTTTTTGTCTGTCTGACACACAGGCCCTCTTCTTCTGATAATAGCATCTCAATTCAGGGTAGATGGCTCTCCTCACTCTCAGTCCATGTGCCCCTGAGGTTTTGATGAGTTTGAGTCCCCTTCCAGGACTCCAGGGGCAGGTGAGTCACCCAGAGATGACCAATCAGAGCACTCTATCACTCTGGCCATGGTGATTGGTTGAGAGAGACATGTGACCTGGGCCAGGCTCAACTCTGGGACTTTGCCAGTGAGAATGTAAAATAAAGCTCTTTTTTGAGGGGAGATCACAAAGCTGGAAACTCTAAGATCAGAGTTGTTGCAGGACCAGCTGTAAAGAGGGCCTGCACGGGAGTGAAGGCCACACAGAGGGGCACAGAATATGGTGGTGTATGGGGGGCAGGATCTGAATGGATGATGTCATTTCCGCTTCTAACTTAGCAGTGCTGGGACTGGAAATATCCCTGAACCTTTCAGTCAAACAAATTAATACATTCTTTTTTACTTTTTGGCTTAAGTTGGTTTGACTTGGGTTCCTGTTACTTGCGGCTAAAAAACTAATCAATAGCCAGGGCCAGGCACAGTGGCTCATGCCCACAATCCCAGTACTTTGAGAGGCTGAGGTGGGTGGATCACTTGAGGTCAGGAGTTCGAGATCAGCCTGGCCAACATGGCGAAACCCCATCTCTATCAAAAATACAAAAATTGGCTGGGTGTGGTGGCGCACACCTGTAATCCCAGCTTCTAGGAAGGCTGAGGCAGGAGAATCGCTTGAACCCGGGAGGCGGAGGATGCCATGCGCTGAGATGGAGCCACTGCACTCCAGCCCGGCAGATGGAGCAACACTCCATCCCCCGCATAAAAAACCAAAACAAACAAAACCTAATAGACAGAAGTAGATTGACTTGCCCCTTTTAAACAGGAAGGGAGCAGTTTGCACTAACCCTGCTTATGATTCAATCTACTGCTTCTTCCTGGTTATCCTGCTTAGGTAACAACAATGCAACAACCACCTTCCAATGGATTAAAACCACCCCTTGCCCCCAATCTTGCTCCAGCCACACTTGTGCTCTTTCTGTTCTTTCAACAAAATAACCTCTCTCCCACCTTGGGAACTTGGTTATTTCCTCTGCCTGAAATACACTTCTCCAGGTCTTAATCTGGCCACTTAACTGAAATGTCACTGCCTCAGAGAAGCCTTTCTACAAACACAGCTAAGGCACGGGCCCCATTACTCTATCTCCTGATCATGTGATACTTTCATCATAGCTCTTCTCACCATCTGACATTTTCTTGGTGGTGCATTTTTTATTGTCTATCTACCCCCATGACTGCAAGCGTCATGGAAACATGGATCTCTCTGTATTTCCAGGTTGAACAGTGCCTGGCTTACAGTAGGGGCTCGAAAGTTTGTGGAAGGAATCAGTGAACGACCACACATGTAACTATTATTTATGTTGGTACATGTAGCTTATGGAGGTGTTTTAAATAACCTTGAATAAGGCTGTCTTACTCAAGGTTATCATCTTTTATGATAAGCTTTTATCACCATCTTTTATATGCAGGAAAATTGAGGTTTGGAGAGGTTGAGCAATTTGCCCAACATAACACATGCAGGAAATGGTAAGAGATGTGATCTAAACAGAGGAACTTTTGACTCCAAAATTTGTGGTCATTCCTTTTCAGTCACTCCCAGATTTGTCTCCAATCTCAACATTTGAAAATTCTAACAAATATAAATCCTTGCTAGATTATGAGTTGCAATCTGGAAATGATTTGTGTTCTCTCTGTAGCCATCACAGAGAGAACTGACCATTCTCTCTGTACAAGATCTTCAGGGACATCCAGACGCAGAATTGGTCTAAATGGACATCTTAATAGGCATGGTAGAGTCTGATAATGCCTGGAATGCATTTCAAAAGAGATTACTGAAGGGGAACTAAAGTGTTCTTGGTAGGAGAGGACAAGACTTTAGAAGAAATTTTGTGACAAAAATACACAGGCAAAGGGAACAGTAAACAGAGATCATGATGGTTACATATGCAAGGGTCGATGTGGGTGGGATACGGGAGATGTATGAAATGCAGCCTCTCTTTGGATAGAATTTAAAACGTGAAAAGAAAATAAACTCAAGGTTTCTAACTACTGTAATTGACATGTGAATATATTGTTGGTTGTGGAGAGAATCACAAAGTCTGAATAAACTCTGTACGGTAGAAAAAAATATAGCAAAATGACAACATATAATAGAAACTGAAAGACTTATTTGAAGTTCAATTGTGTAAAACATCCAGCTGTCAAAGATTTGATTTCTTATATTTTAAAAGTTTATTTAATCTTTAGGTAGACTTGCACATGTAAGAATATAAACTGAGCAAAGAAAAGCTCTTTTATCTGCTTCTTTGAGAACCTGAATTCATCCTTTTCATCATCAGCCATTCAAGAATAAAAGCCCATGTGATATTAAAATAAGAAAAGTGAAAACACCCCTTTCAATGCCTGAAAAGGATGTAATGGGCCACATTATACATGTCCATGTGTCAGTTTCTGGCATTTGGGAAGAGCCACGTGGTGGACATGGAACCCTGCGGCTTTGTGTAATAATTGCAAACATGTTATTTTCTGCGATTTCCTTCCTCAATTCAGCACCTTGGTCACCTTAACACATTCATACTTATAAACATTTTCCAATGGTCTTAATAGTGCCCAAACTGAAGTTGAATTTACCCTTGTAAGGTATTGTAAGAATACTTTATACCAGACATATTAACTCCATATGAGGGTTAAAACTGGGGAATTGAGTAAAGCATAAAATACTAAAATATGTTATCACTTAATTTTTTTTATCCTGAAATAATGTTAAACCTACCAAAAGTTTTAAAGATGGTGCAGAGGTCTGGGTGCGGTGGGTCACGCCTGTAATCCCAGCACTTTGGGAGGCCGAGGCGGGCAGATCATGAGGTCAAGAGATCGAGACCATGGTGAAACACCGTCTCTACTAAAAATACAAAAAAGCCGGGTGTGGTGGCACATACCTGTAGTCCCAGCTACCCAGGAGGCTGAGGCGGGAGAATCGCTTGAACCCAGGAGGCGTAGGTTGCAGCGAGCCTGGTGACAGAGCGAAGTATAAAAAAAAAATTGTGCAGAGAATTCATTGAATGCTTCCATAAGGATAGTATGATTATCAAAATCAGGAAACTAACATTGAGATTTGAGATAACACTATTGTATACTCATAGACTACAGACCTTATTCAAATTTCACCAGTTTTCCTATTTCTGTCTCTTTTCTGCACCAGGATCTAATACTGAAACCCATTTTACATTTAGTGATCAGTTCTCCTTGATTTCCTCCACTCTGCAACAGTTTTAACGAGCATTGGTCAGTTATTCTGTAAAATATCCCCGCAATTGCAGTTTGTCTGATGTTTTCTTGTGGTTAGATTCAGATTATACATTTTTAGCAAGAATACCAAAGAAGTGAGATGCCCGTCTCACTGCATCTTATGATGGCGTACGTGATATCGATATACTTTATTACTGATGTTGCTAGCCTTGTTTACTTGCTTAAGGTGGTGTCTGCTGGGTTTCTCTACTGTAAAGTTGCTATTTTTCTCTTTGTAATTGATAAATATCTTGTTGGAAACTACTTTGAGACTACGCAAATGTCCTGCTTCTCATCATCCTTTCACCCATTGCAACAATTATTCATGGTGGTGTCTGCCTAATGATGGCTTTGTATTCTCCTTATTCCTTCTACCTCTTTTAGTTGGAATTCTTCTGTAAGGAAGATCTGTACCTTCTCTCTCACTTATTTATTCATTTAATTATTTATTCATATCAGTACAGGCTCATGAATATTTATTTTATTACTTTTGACATGGCCCCATCATTTTTTGAGCACTTCCTTGTTTTCTGGTCCCATGAGTTCATCTTGTTTTTTCTTCTCCCAGTCCTGGAATCAACCATTTCTGTAAGGAGCCATAGTTCCTTTTATTGTAAAACGCCATTTATTACAGATCTGGGCATTTATCGTAGAACTTGCAATAGAAAAGGAGTGTACAATTTTCTCTCTCTGGCACACAGACATTAGGGATCTGAAATCTAAAGAACTTCCCATGAATAGAACAAAGCAGATTCTGTTTTTATCTTTAGGTTTAATTAATAGTGTAGAATTTTGATCATCTGAAATAGTTACAAGTCACTAGATCTTCAATGTGACAAGTAAGACAGTTTCTTACATGTGGCATTTCTCAACAAGAGACAAGTCTTTATACAAAGTTAAATCTGGAGTGAGAATTTACTAGTAATTTGTGGTAAGAGATTAAAAGCCTTCAATTTTTAATTATTTATTCTCATACAAGATTGATATATGGAAATATTTATTGAGATACTTTGCTTGGCTCACACCATACTTTAAAAATATCAACTCTGTGTAAGTGTTGGAGACAGAAGATTGAACATGGCACGGTTCCGGTCTTCGAGTGGCTCACAAAACTCCTTCAAAGCTCATTTTACCCCAGTCACTCATTTGCTCTAGTTTTCCCTGGTTCTGGTGAACTTCCTTTCTTCCTTGACCAATCCATTCTTCTCCCTGACCTCCTCCCTCTGGTCGTCTTCTACTTCATAAGTCATTTCCCTTTTTCTTTAGCCCATATGCCTCAACTTCAAAAATCTGCTTAAATTTTTCTTCCTGGCTGGGTGTGGTGGGTTGTGCCTGTAAGCCCAGCACTTTGGGAGGCTGGGACTGGTGGATCACCTGACGTCAGGAGTTCGAGACCAGCCTGGCCAACAAGGCAAAACCCTGTCTCTACTAAATCTACAAAAATTAGCCGGGTGTGGTGGTGGGCACCTGTAATCCCAGCTACTCGGGAGGCTGAGGCAGGAGAATCGCTTGCACCATGGAGGCGAGGGTTGCAGTGAGCTGAGATGGTGCCATGCACTCCAGCCTGGGTGACAGAGCGAGACTGTGTCTCAAACAAACAAACAAACACACACACACACACACACACACACATACACAACTTTTTTTCCTCCTCTAAGAAGTCCCTGCTAATGTGTCCAGTCTCATCTAGTTGTAACTTTCTTCAGCTCCTGAGGCAAAAGAGATATTGTCCCATAGGCATCTCAAATTCAACACAAGAGGAATGGAACTCATCCTATTTCTTTCTGTCCAGCCCTGGCTCCTTCCATCTTGTCTTCCTCCAGTGTCCCCCACTTAAATAATATGGCTACTGTCCACCCAGGAGCCTAAACAAGAAACCTGGGGGGCAACTGGGACTCCTCAACTCTCCCTGAGCTCTGGTTCAAAGGTCAGCAAGCCAGTGAGTTGTGACTTCTAAACAGCTCTCTGTTTTGCCCCTGCTTTCTCATTTGTATTAGGAAACTGTCTTCATTCAGGTCCTCTTTCTTATCTCAGGTAGAATCTGCATCAAATACGTCCTCTGAAAAGTAGACTCCCAAAGATTCTGGTGTAGGTAGAGTGTTTGGAAGGTGATCCCAGGAAGTGAGAGAGGGGAAAGGAGAAGAGGTAACGGAGGTGTGCAAATGAGTAGGTCACCACTGCTGTCAATGGGGGCCCAATCTACTGGGACACCCCATCCCTCCACAAGAGGCTTTGGGGAGCAGGCCTCAGAAATGTCTTCCCGAGATGCGAGGAAGCTGGGATACTTCTCTACCAAGAACAGTCCTCTAGCTAGAGCATGCTGTCAAACAGACACACAGGAAGTCATCAGCATGGAGATCTTTGGGGATGGCAGCAGGAGAGGGTCTGACACCATCCGTACCTCCTAACTGGTTGTCTTGTCTCCAGGCTGGTTCTCCTCACCAACCACGACTCCCTACGTAATCTTTCTAAAATGCCAAATTGCTTAAGCTTCTCACCTGCTTAAAATCTGTTGGTGGTTCACATTGCTTTCAGAATAATATCCAAATGGCTTGATCTTGACACGTTCATGATCTGCACCATCTCACTCCCAACTCCTCTTTCAGCTGCTTCCCAGTACTCAATGCTGACTCCAGGCAAACTGTGCTAGCTGTGGCGTCTGTAGGAGCCACATTCGAGGTCCCTGCCCATAGCAAGCAGTCCCTCTGCCTAAGGGCTGCTCATAAATATTTAAGAAACATTTATTTGATTTTCTAGGACACCAGGCACTGTGCTAGACACAGTGAATACGATAAGGAACAAGTTACAGTTTTAGTCTTGAAGGAGCTGGCTCTCTAAAGGGAGGAGACGGACCTGCACATAGAAATACTCGGCCGGGCACGGTGGCTCACGCCTATAATCCCAGGACTTTGGGAGGCCAAGGAGGGCAGATCACCTGAGGTTGGGAGTTTGAGACCAGCCTGACCGACATGGAGAAACCCCATCTCTACTAAAAATACAAAATTAGGCTGGCATGATGGTGCATGCCTGTAATCCTCTACTCGGGAGGTTGAGGCAGGAGAATCACTTGAACCCAGGAGGCGGATGTTGCGGTGGGCCGAGATTGCGCTATTGCATTCCAGCCTGGGCAACAAGAGCAAAATTCTGTCTTAAAAACAAAACAAAACAAAAATAAAATAAAGAAATACACTATAGGTTGAGTAAAACCCCACATTAGAGAAAATGATGCTTAAGTGGAGACTTGATGGATAGGCTTGATGCAGGGTTTACTCTGCATACAGGAGGAAACAGGCTGGTGTGTACAGAGAAGCTTCTCAAATTTCTGAATGGAGAAAGCGGAGATCAGGAGAGAAGAGGTGAGGGAGAAGCTGGCCAGGTGGTCAGGGGTCCCTCTGGCTTCTAAGCAGCTTCAGCATTATTCTTCACATCCAGACACAGTGGAGGCCCTTTTTCATCCTATCAGGAGGTTTTCCAGATTCACTGTGGGCATTTCCTCCTCTAAGAAGCTTACTCTAATTCTTGTCCCTCCTTAGACACTCATCACCTGTGCTCTTCCTGTATCCTAGGAAACCCCTTATGATGGATTGTGTTTTAAAGTATATCCTCCCCATCGTCTGCCAGCCCCTTTGAAGGAAGGGCTGCTCCTTCTTACCTCTGTATCTCAGTGCCTGGCCCAGTGTGGAGCCCCTGTAGCTCAGAAACACCTCCTGGACATGTGAGTGCCTTCTTTTTTTTTTTTTTTTTTTTTTTTGAGACGGAGTCTTGCTCTGTTGCCAGGCTGGAGTGCAGTGGCGCAAACTTGGCTCACTGCAACCTCTGCCTCCTGGCTTCAAGCGATTCTCCTGCCTCAGCCTCCCGAGTAGCTGGGAGCCACCACATCCGGCTACTTTTTCTATTTTTAGTAGAGATGGGGGTTTCGCCATGTTGGCCAGGCTGGTCTCGAACTTCTGACCAAGTGATCCACCTGCCTTGGCCTCCCAAAGTGCTGGGATTACAGGCGTGAACCACTGCACCCGGCCAGGTGCCTTTAAGGAGGCCAGACAGCGAGGAAAGACTGACAGATGCTGTTCCTCAGTGCCTTCCAAGCCAGTGGCACATGTTTAAGTGCTCGGCACAGGGTCTTTGCCGAGTTGAGCACTGGAAGTTGCTAGAGACACTAGACTTCAGACATAGGTTTTCAACAGCTGAACAGAGGCTGTGGCAATTTCCTAAAATCGGTTGCTTTAATTACAAATAACAGTGATTGTACTCTGCTAATAGCTGTGCTCCAGAATTCTTAAACTTAACCTTCCTCCCTTCCTTCTCTCCTTCCTTTCCTCCTTCTTACCACTGCCTGCAATTCTCAGACAAGGGCTTTGACACGCAGGGAGTGGTGGGAAAGAGGCCTTCCCTAAGGTGATGCAAATACTCTTTTCATTTCTGCTTTGGCTGGACTCATAGTCAAGTTCTCTGCCTGACTTTTGGGGGGTAACAATAGCATTGGAATGGGTAAGAGGTGGGCAGTCTGAGCTGAGTCTTCTGTGTCTCAGGAGGCTCAACTTCTGGAAGGGTGGGAGCTGGAGAGGAGCAATGAGGGTGAAAACATCTTTCGGAACACTCTGTTCCCATTGCCTCTTCTCCTTCCAGGGTGAGAGCAGGTGGCAAGGAGGGGGCCCCTGATCACTGTGCACCCACTCCAGACCCTAAGCTTTAAAGAAGAAGTATCAGCTTGAGCATTATTCTACACATCCAGAGCAGAAGAGCCTGTTCTCCTGGAGCAGAAGAGCCAAATCCAGCTGGCTCTGCAGCTTCTGGCAGGTTAAAAAGCATGCATTTCCACATGACTTGCTGATTTACACCACATTTTGACATGTTTTAAAAACCTCCCTGCAGTCCCTTTTGCTGGCTCCCCTGAACACTGATGTTGTGGAGCTCTGAGCAGAGGTCCAGGTTTATTTTCCGGCGTCTGCTGTCTATGTGCCGCCTTTGTTTTGGGCTCTCCCCGGCACATTGCCCCGTTGTCCTTGAGGGAGGAAGCCAGCCAGCCTCTGGCTTCCTTTGTAACTTCACAGTTCCTCTGCTCACGGCCTCTTCTCATCTGCTCACCCACCCCAACCACTTTGTTTTAAGTGCTGTGGGATTGAATTTCTCATTTTCCAAATGCAAACAACCATTTGGCTTCGTGTCCATTACACAGGCACCTCTAGGGGCACATGCAGGCACTGTGGTCCCCAAAAAACTCTTGGAAGGTGAGTGGCTTTCAGGATGAGAGGACCAGCAATGGCTCATCTTCTAAAGACCTCTCTCAACAAAATCAATAGCCCCAGAAAACACAACAGCTGTCCCCAGCCTATCCCCTTTGCACTTCTCTCAGAAAAGGCAGCAGGCAGAGTGGTCACTAGTTCATGTCCTCAGGGCCCTCCTCTGAAGCTGTGACTCTGACAGGTCACTTTAGCGCTCAGCTTCCCTTTCCTCATCTGTAAAATGGGAATAGAAACTGAATCTGCTTCACAGGGCTGCTGTAAGGATTACATAAGCGATCATATGCAAAGCATCCATCACATAGTTTACCGCCCCAGGCATCCTAGTACTATTATTGTCACGATAGGAGATTGCTACTGTCCTGGGACGTGGGGAGCTCGGGTGGCCAGTCTGAAAGGGGCTCCTCGCCCTCGAGACCCCTTCAGGTCCCATTCTCTCCGGTCCCCTTGTGTCTGCTCCTGAGGGTGACCTGCCCGTGTCCCGGCGCGAGCACAGGTGCCGCCCTGACTACAACACGGGCGTGGCGAGCCCACATCTGGGGAGGCCGAGGGCGCCTCGAGGGAGGGGGCTGAACTGGTGTCCCGAAGGATCCGCCTGGCCACGGACTCCAGGCGGCCGCTGGCCTCGCGCCCCGGACCCGCCCTCGGGAGCCCCGCCCCGCCCCGCCCCGCCGCCTGGGTTGGCTGCCCCGCTGGCCACGCGCGGCGATTTGCCACGCGACGCGTCACCCGGCCGCTCCCGGCTTGGGCTTCCGCGGGCAGGTCAGGGAGGCGGCGGCGGCGGCGGCGGCGGCGGCGGCTGAGCCGGGGAGCGGGGGGCGGCAGGGCGCGACGCCGCCGGGCCGCCCCGCCCTGGGGAGGCGCCCGGGCCCTCATCAAGTGACCAGTATCCCTTCCAGGAGAACACGGTCCTTCAGAGGGAAGCGAGCTCCAGCCCGCGGCCCCGGCGCCAAGCCGCCGTCATCTCCTTCCTGTGCCGGGTGATCGTCTCCTCACCCACCCGGAAAAACATAGTCCGCCCCCACGTCCTTGTGGAATAGCGCCCGCTTCCAAGCACTGTGACTCTCTTGCCCTATCCTTGCCTTTCCCATTCCAAGTACTCTAGAACCCACGGAGAGGATAATTCAGCCCTGAAAAGAAACCCATCAGGAGAAGCGAGGAAAGGAGGGAAAGGCAGGGCTGGCGGAGGGACACCGAGGCGCCGGATGAAGTGCGCACGCGCAGCGCAGCGCAGCGCAGAACGAGTTCCGGTTTGGCCGGGGCCTGTCTCCTAAAAATAGCCCCAGTGTGGGGGATTCGTGCGCGGATGTCCCGGCGAGTCCCGGGCTGAAGGAGGCGGCTCCGGGCGGCGCGGTGCGCTGGTGGCGGGCCCGGGCTGCGGCGTGTGAGCACCCGCCAACTGCGCCGGAGACACGGTGAGGGCCGCGGGCGGTGGGGCTCAGTCTGCGGCGCCGGCAGTGCTGGAGGGGGGCGGCGTCTCACTTAGGGGGGCGAGTAGGGGTTGGGTGTGGGTGCTGGGGCGGGGACGGCACGGCCGAGAGGGTCGCCCGCGGGGCTCCGGGGACCCCTGGACGAGGCCATGTCCGGCTGGGAGGGGACCAGGGTTGCGGGCGCGCGTCGGCGGGGCGGGCAGGGAGCTGGGAGGCGGCGAGGGGTGTTCGGGTCGGGGGTCGGCTCTGAGGAGCGAGGCGCCCAGGGAGGTGGGGGCGGGGTGCCCCGAGGGCGGGCCGGGGGGCTGGTGGGGCTCGGCTGGGCGGGCCGAGGGGGAGCTCCGCCGCGCCGGCTGGTGGCGAGCAGCCTCCCCGGGCGCGCACCGTGTGGGTCCGGGGGGCGGTGGTGGACGTCTCCTCCTTGAAAGTTGAAGGAGTTCTCTGGGGACCCCGGAGCTTCTCCGAGGCGGTGCGCCCCGAGGGCCCTTTCCTTCCCCTTACCTTCCGAGCCCAGGGGTCTACCCAGAGGGATTAGCCCGAAGTGCGGGGCCTTCTGCCCCGTTGGACTTGAAGAAGTTCCCCGACTTCTGCCTTGGAAGAAGACTGGTCTAACGGGGCGGAACGTTTAGGTACGAATTCTGCGAGTGTGTGTGTAGATGTCAGTGGCGGGGTCAGTGCTTGGCACGGATACCTGCGGTTGCCGACCCCGACCGTGCGGGGAGACAAGGCGGGGACGGAGGGGGCTGCACCGGGAACCGCTGGCTGCCCCTGCCATCCAGGTAGATCCCAGCACGCAGGGAAGGTTTTTGTCTTGGAAACCTTGCTTTTTGGCTCGATTTCGTGCCTGTGAGCAGTGAGGGTTAAAGTGAGATAGTGCAAACAAGTTTGGAAAAGGTGAGCAATCCTGAATTAAAAACAGTTTCTTTTAAAAGTGTAACTATAGAATTGTTGCTCCCATCCGAAATAGATTCCCGAGCTGTGAAGTGAGCCTCCCGTTATGGTCCAGCAGGGAACCGTGTGTAGCTTGAATGTAGCATAGTGTTAACCCGCATTTTAGTTTACAGTGCGATTGGGATTCCAATAAATGTCCTACTAGAAAGGCCTGCTGTGATGTGTGAACAATGGCATATGTATTTTTAAGCAAATATTGTCTAACATTTTTTTCGGGTTTTTAGCACAGTATGTTTTTATTGTGTCATACTTGTATCATCTGTTACTATATGAAGAGGAGGTTCTCTCAAGCTGTAATTAGGTGTACATTACTCAAGAGTACTTTCCCTTTAAGAATCCAGCTGTGTTGTTTTGGCAACTGCTAAGTACTCTAGTTGTCAGTTTTAAAATCTGTGTTACCTTGGCAGTACTTGAACAGTCTGTGGAAAAGGTAAACAAAATAGTTCTTTTGTAAACATACAAAAGACATTTCTTTTAACATGAATTTAGGAAGTGAGGGTAAAAATAAGTGTATTGTGCCATTATGGCTTTCGTATGTACATTTTTTTGTTTTTGTGTATTTTTGGAGAGCTGAGTCTCTATTCTTATTTATTTTTCGGTAAATTACAACCTTAGTTTTAGGAAAAGAGTGAAAAGTTTTCACTAAAGCAGATGCCGATTTAGATTATGTTAAATGTCATAAACACATCTGTATGTCGCATAAAGCATTAAGATCAGTATTTGTTGTATATAGTGATTCATTAATTGACAATAGAATCACTTTAATTCTCAGTGAGCATTGTTGCAAGAAGTTGTGGTAATGGTGTTATAACAATCAAAAGTACTGTGAAAAGTTAAAACTGGTGATTTGAATATTTGTGGACTCTAGAGTAACAATTTTGTTGAAGAGTGTGCTTCCAGTGGATACTTAGTGAAAACAGTGACCGTGAAGTAATGGTGACCTCTCTACATACAGTTATTTGCTTACCTTTTTCCTTTAATTCACACTATGGTTATATATGAAATTAGGGTTTTATTTCATATTAGAACAAAAGTGTTAAGATTATACTTAACTCTTTACTTGCCTTCAAAAGTTTTTTAAACAAGTTGTGAATGGTGTTCAGTGGAAGGAAAATAGCTTACTGAAGCTCAGAAATAATTGTAATGTCACCATGTTGAATTATGGTTTGAGAACATTCTTCTGTATTTTTGTTTTCATATGGGTATGTGTGACAAAGATTGTTTTTTCTGTAAATGCAATTGGAAATAATCTCTTAAAAATGTTGAGTTGTTTCAAATGGTGATGTTATGTTTTTCAAACCAATTTCATTACAATTTGCCTTTTCCATCTAGAATGCATTGCGGGTTAATATTAAATTTATTAATATTCCAGCAATAGCAATGTTATCCATTAATTGGCTACCATAGAGAGGAATATTGAACTATATTCTGAGGGTGGCTAAGTGTAATTATGGAAATGTTTATTAGAATATGATTTTGGAATTTGAAATAGTCCAGTTAAATCTTTTCAGTAGATTTGTATTCTGATTTAGGAGGAAGAAACCGTGAACAAAATTGTTACTGAAAGGTAGCATGCTTGTCAGTTTTGGAAAACCATGTTTTTTCTTCCCTTTGGTGCTTTCAGTCTGGCAAGAAGAATGTAATGTAATGTACCATGATCATGGGCCTGGATTTGGGGGCATTTCTGATTTCAAGTATTCTTTCTTGTCATCAGACTATGCCCTGTTTACTCATCGTACATATGAATGTTTCAAAGTCTAGCTGAAGTTTTCTTTTATGTGATGAGGCTATGAGAACACTATTTGTGGACCGAAAATGATCACTATTTCTTTTTTCCAAATAAAAAGGACAATCTATACATTCTTAGTAAATTGAAAAGTGAGTGCCTTCTCTCCTAACGTTTAAATAATAAGTGTAAATATGGAAATCAGCTAAATCTTTAAGCTGGATAATCTCATGCAAGAGAATGTTTTAACATGTGCTGATTTGCAAGCCCCAGTAAAGGAAGGCTGCTTGACTCCGTAGTCATGTCTTGATTCAGGTCAAGCTCCATTGCTGACGAAGTTGAGATATCGCCTGTAAAATATAAAGGATTATGCCTGCCCCATGTTAGAATTAAATGAGATAATGAGCATAAAAGTTCTAGCACACTACCTGAAGCTTAATGTGCAAAAATGCATATTGCTTGATCTCCCTGCATTCCTTCCGGCTTTCATCTTTCCTTTCCTCTGAAGATTATATAGGTACCCTGCCCAGTACCTATACTTTCAGTGTTTGTGACCAAAAGGATTTCATATAATGTATTAGTAGAGAATGCTTATGTATTTGTTTTGGATAAAATATCCCAGCATCTTAAATTCATGGTCAGATTATACATAAAATGTTTAATTGGCTGTTTTAAAAGTTAGAATTCTGATCTTCAACCATAGTTTATTTCTAATCTCCATAATCTCCCCAAATATTTTTTCTAAAGATTAAAGTTAAATATAAATAGTTTCCTACTCTTCACTGAATTCTGTCTTTCAGCAATTGTCTGTGGGAGTGGTCTCTAAGATATGGTATTTAAAATTTAAAGTTAGAAGAATACTTTTGTAACCTACCTGGAATAGGTATTTTAAAATAACTTTATTTACTAAAGAAAAGTTTTAAAATATTTTAATATTGAAGGATATTTTAATATTTTAAAACAACTTTTCTTTAGTGGTTAATCTGTAATTTTTTAATACTTTTATTTGGTCTGTGAATGTAATGATTTTCTTTGTGTATAGTTTATCTGTGTGCCTTATAATAAATGGACCTTGTGTCCAGTTTATTATAATTAAGAGTGTAAATCCATTTGTTAATTAGTAAGTCTTACACATAGCACAGGATATAGGTTGGTACTTATTTAATAAGTACTACATTTTTATATAGATGCTTTATACTTTAATTAATAATTGTATTTACGGAATTTAATTGATATTTACTGAATTTAATATTTTAATTATATTAGTAGTTGAGATGAAATTATAAACATACTAATTTAAAAAATTAGCTCCTTTGTGAGGTGGAATGCCGTATTTAAACATTGATGTATGAAGGCAGGTAATTCACTTCATTATTATTTTAACAGGTGATGTTGGTAAAAGCCAGAGGAACAAACATGGACAAAAAATATATTAATCAAACTTCTAGTAAATACCAACTGAGGCATGTCTTTTTATGGTTGTCTTGAATTAATACTAATTTTATTTCCTTGCACAAAAATATAAACTTCAAAAACAAAATAACAAAGCAAAAACAACAAAAAATAAAAACAAAACAAAGCAAAGCAAAAGCAAAATAAAACAAAAACCTTTAATATATGGACTTAAAAAAATTCTCACCATTATTAAAGTTACATGCTTTGCGAAATGTTTTCAGTAGTGGGCTGTAAGTTTATACTGCATGATCTAGACTTTTTTACTTGGTTACTTGTGTGACTAGCAGCATGCATGTGCAGGATGACTTGGATTCATTTGAGGTATGATTTGTGACACTTGGAACAAAAGGCTGCTTCCCATTTGACCGGGTACTAGAACTTGTAACTTCTGGGCTTAATATAAAACAAGCTGCTCTTGCATAGAGTAATACTGAATTTGCCTGTTTCACCTCTCATCTTCATCCTTAGCAGTTCATCTTCTGCATAGAAATTGAAATTATGTTTCTAAAATTCAGATCTATATGTCATTTCTTCTTAATAAAAACAACTTTGAAGGTATATGAGATCAATAGAGAGGCAATAATGTAAGGGATAGAAGATTGGCCTATAAAATCAGACTTCCTGGCTGGGTGCGGTGGCTCATTCCTGTATCCCAGCACTTTGGGAGGTAGAGGTGGGTGGATCACCTGAGGTCAGGAGTGTGAGACCAACCTGGCCAACATGGTGAAACCCTGCCTCTACTAAAAATGCAAAAATTAGCAGGGTGTAGTGGCTTACACCTGTAATCCTAGCCACTTGGGAGGCTTAGGTATGATAATTGCTTGAACCCAGGAGGCAGAGGTTGCAGTGAGCCGAGATTTCGCCACTGCACTCCAGCCTGGGCAATAGAGTGAGACTCCATCTCCAGAAAGAAAAAAAAAAATCAGACTTCCTGAGTTAAAATACTTGCTCTGCTTACTGTGTTCTTATTTACTTACACTTTATGCTCTTTGGCTGAGTGTATAAAATAGTAATTATAACATTATTCTATACAGATTTTGAGAGTATGATGTATGTATTATAAAGTACAGTGCCTGGTATATAACATGCATTAATTTCCGCCTGCTATCATTACTACTACTGCTATCGCTATTAGTCATGGCTCACTTTATAATATGATTCCATCCTCTCTCTTGAAGCTCATTTTCAGCCATCACCTTTCAGTTTCTATGCCCTAGTCAAGGCCAACTATTAGCGCTAGTCTGAAAAGGCCACGTGTTTTCATGCTGATGACTACTGCTTTTATTTCTCTAGCCCAGGCTTCTCTTGAGCTTGATAGTCACTTGGAAATCTAGTTGGAATCTCAAATATAAATGATATGGCTAAAATATACCTATTTTTTCCCTCTCCTCCAGCCTTCTTCCTACCCCTAGACCCTGGTGTCTCTGCTGGCATTCCCCATATCTATAAATGGCAGTACCCAAGCCAAAAAGTTAAGATATTATTCTTGATTCTTTCCATTTCTCTCAAATCCAATTCATCCCTAAGTCCTGTCATACCTTCACAGTTTATCTTGGGCAGTCCACCGCTGTTTGTCTTCGTTGCCACCTCTTTATTTGAAGCCATCATTCACTTGCATGAAATACTGCAGTAATCTTCTAAGTGGGCTTCTTATTTCTCTGCTTGCTCCACACAAGTTTGTTTTTTCTTCACACAGCAGCCCTGAGAATCATTTTAAGAGCCTACATTGGATCATATTTCTCTGCTTAGAATCTTCCAGTGACTTCCCATTCCTCTGAAAATCAAGTCTGTCCTCCATTTTGTGGCCTAAATGAGCCTGAATGATCTTTTTCCTTCTCATCATTCTTCCCCTGATTCATTGGATGCCAGCCAGGAAGGGCTCTCACTGTTTCTTAAACCCTTTACACCCTTTCTTCTTTTAGGGCCTTTTGCACTTTTTGTACTTCTTCCTTGGGATGTTCTTCAAATGTCTGGCTTGGTCAGACACTTTGGAGCTTGCTTGGCCCCATCTCACTTCTTGCTCAGAGGCCTAACCTGACCATCCTATTTAATATTGTACTCTATCATTTTACTCTCTTAACCAGATTATTTCCTTCAAGACAATTATTGTAATTTGTGTATACCTGGTTTATTTAGTTATTGCTTATTTATGGTATTTGTCAATTAACTGAATATAAACTCCATGAAGGCAGAGGCCTTGTTCATCTTATTCTTAGCTGTATCCCCAGGCATTAGCATGCTGCCTGGCACTTGGAAGATAGTAAATATTTGATGCTTCTGTATCTTTGTTCATGTTTTTGTCAATGATTAGAATACTGTCTTTGCACATACAGTAATAGTTACTGAACTACTTATCCTTTAAGTCTTAGCTCAAATGTCATCTGTGGTTTAGTTTTAATTTCCTAGACAAAAGATTTTTACTCTTTCTCTTGTATACTTCTGAAGCCCTTGATACATGCACTATTTGTAGAGTAAATCCCATGTTAGGTATTTAGAATATTATAATTGATGTCACTCTTCTGCTAGGCTGAGTTGCTGTGTCAAGGACCAGCTGGCTCTTTTGTGTGTTCAGTATCCACCAACCAACCTATCATAGTACATATGGTGAATTCCCAGTAAATGTTGAATTTGAGTAGAAGTTGTCCTAGCCAACTGAAATAACCAACCACAGACCAGTTTTACCAAATCACACTTTAAAAATCACAAAACTGCTTTCCAGATTATAATCTTATTTTATATGTTTTCTGTTGACATACTGTGATTATCATTCTAAGGGCAGGAATTTGAGAGCTTTGGAGCTCAAGTGTCATTTCCTCAGATTCTATATAATAAGGACTAGATTATAAAGAGCCCTTAGCTATGTTAAAGAATTTGAACTGGCCAGTCATGGTGGCTCATGCCTGTAATCCCAGCACTTTGGGAGGCTGAGGCAGGTGGATCACAAGATCAAGAGATCGAGACCATCCTGGCCAACATAGTGAAACCCCGTAAAAATACAAAAATTAGCTAGGTGTGCTGGCATGTGCCTGTAGTCCCAGCTACTTGGGAGGCTAAGACAGGAGAATCACTTGCACCCGGGAGGCAGAGGTTGCAGTGAGCCGAGATTGCACGACGGCACTGCAGCTTGGCAACTCTGTCTCAAAAAAAAAAAAAAAAAAAAAAGAATTTAGCCTTTATTCTGGGGAAAATGGATGGAATGATCTTAAACCTGGGAGGAAACTGGTTAAAAAGATAATGCTGGTTACACTGTGGAGGAGAGTGTGGTTACACTTTCGAGAGAGTTAAGACTGTTAGGCATGGAGGATGTTTAGGAGAGCTTTAAAAAAATTATTTGAAAAGGGTGAAGTGGCTTACATCTGTGTTAGTGTGTTAGTGGGAGGAGGGTCGAAGAAATAGGTGGATATGAGAGGTATCTAGCAGATAGGATTAAAGGACTCAGTGATGGAGGGCATGTTGAATGTGAAAGAAAAAAAAATGATGGTTAGAGGGCAATGATTAGGTTATGGCTTGGGCAGTGAGAGGAATGAATGGTCTGTTTACTGAAATGGGAAGGATAGAAGGAGGAGCAGATTTGAGGGAAGACGATGAGTTTATTTGTGAGAGAGTACCCCAGAAGAATAAAAAGGTGTAGGCAGAGAGTGGGATGTATGAATTTACTATTAAAAATGGGGCAATTCCTGATAATGAAAAGGTCTTGGATTGAGTATTTGAAGAGAAGTGGAAGGGAAGGTATGAAATTGTCAGGGAACTGAGAGGATTTATTTCTAAAGACTGAGGACATGTCTGCCCTAAGGTGGGGCACCCTGTTTTAGATGACCTGAAGGTATTTAATGTTTGGTCTTGGAAAACAGAAATGAAAAATTATAAATACTATATTATCAACAAGATTATCTCAAGTTAAATAAAACAAAACCCCCTACAAAAATAAAAACTTTTTTCCTAAACAAAGCAGGGTACTATTTAATTATTCTAGATATTTAATATGCTTCTCAGCAATGGCTAAAAATCATGAAACATATCAAGCATACAAAAAAGGTAGTGAATAATGTAATGAATACTAGCAGAAAGAATGCAGTGGACATCTTGTAGTCCCATTGTCCTTTTTCCTTTTTGGAGATAGTCATTATCTTAAAACTTGGATTTACCTTTCTCATTGATTTGTTTTTAAAATGACGTATATGTTGCTGAACAATATGTAGTATTTTCATGTTTGAAAACTATTGAATGGTACTGAACTCTTCGATACTTTCTGCAGTTTGTCTCAGCAAATATATAAATCTTCTTTTCAGTGTATAATGAACTGAGTATTAACATTAGAACAAAGCAATGAGAAACTATGTTATTGATGAATTATTTTGAATTGCCGTTGGAATTGTAATAATTTACTTGTTTGTGTATAAATGAAACTAATAATCATGAATATTCCTTGTTGTAAATGTTTCCATCCATAAAAGACAACATTGAAAAGTTTCTATTGTGGAATAATGTTGGATTTAGAGAAAAGTTGTAAAAATAGTATTGTGTAGAGTATTTGCAGTTACTGTTTATTCAACTTGCTCTAATGTTGGAGAACTATATAACCATAATGTAAATACCAACACCAGGAAAGTAATATTGGTATGATACTATTAACTAAACTGAAAACCTTTTTTGAATTCAATCAATTTTTCTTCTAATTATGTTTATCTGTTCTAAGTTTCAATCCATAATCCCACATTGCATTTATTTGTTGTGTTTCTTTAGTCTTCTGAAATCTGTGATATTAACTCACTTTTTTTCTTGTCTTCGATGCTTTTTTTGAAGAGTAGTCGTTGTTTTGTAGAATGTCTTTCAATTTGGGTTTCTCTGATGTGTTCTTATGATTAACTTGGGATTATGCATTTTTGGCAATACACCGAAGTAATGGTATCATATCAGGAGGTATGTTTACATCAGGGGCTACTGATGTCACTGTCTTATTACTGGTTATGTTAGTCTTGTTCACTTAATTAAGGTAACATTAAGTGATCTCTCCCCTGTTTTGGGGGACATACTTTGAGATAATGCTAATTTCTGGTTTTTCTTCTAACTTTTATCCATTCACTTTAGCATCTGTTGCTGGAACTTATCTGTGATACTTACTACTCTGGTATTAACCACATGGTGATTTTGTGATTTCCTTGTTCCTTTCTCATTTATTAATGTAAATTCTTCTTTAATGAAGAGGTGCCCCTTTTCCCTCATATATTTATTCATTCCTTTATAGACTCAAAGGCATTTATTTTGTGGATTGTAATCTGATGCTGTCACTTACATTACTGCTCAGATTGTTCTGCTTTGACATTGAGAGCTCCGTCTGGTTGGTTCCTTGTCCTTTCCATATGCCCCCGTCCTTTTAAAAGCACTTCTTCACTTTCTGGCTCATCTTGCATTTTACCTGCTCCAATCTTGTAATCATCTTCTTTTCCAAAAAGCCCTGGCTCCTTGTTTTGGGGGATAGCATTTAGAAACCAAGATCTGCGTACTAGGACTGCTGCTCATTGCTACTGGGGAATCATTTTTTTTCTAGGCCCTCTCAGCAGACAGAGCTAAGAAATATGTGTATGTATACGAACCCACACATTTAACACATCCACAGTCAATTCTGCTATAACACAGTGTATGTGTTCCCCAAAATTACTATGTTATGCATAATCATGCAGTGAAAGCCACAGGGTTTGTGTGATCAGTGAAGTTAGAGAAATAGCCTTAAAAAACTTTGTCACTGACACATTAAAAGAAAGGATAGGAGCTTGAACCTGATTAAAATAGCATGGTTTTAGACATGTTAAGCCATTAATGAATACCTAAGTACATAATAACTGTGTTACTTTACCATGAAAAAGACATGAAGTTTGCTTATGTGAGTGTCCTGAGGTATGGTTTTTGAGTTACTGTGAAATGGTGGAAAGAGAGTTATCAGACGAAACCTAACACCAGATGTGAATACATGGGGCTCATAACGCATGAGCTGTGGTAGCTCATTTTCATTCGAATCACTTCTTCCTTGGGTGCGTTGCAATTTAGTCTTCATATCTATACTAATTTTGTGTTTTTTTCATTTCTTGTCAGAATTTAGCCAGCTTTTAAAATTTCTCTTTGTGTTTTGTTCATTTAGTTTTTAGATTTTTGATTCAAGGTGGTTTTCATATCACCAAATGCTTGTTTAAATGTATTTTATTGTCTTTCGAGTATTAGCTTGTGGTTTTCTTCTGCTTTAAGGTTTTTTGTTTTTTTTTTTGGGTGGGGGTGGGGGTGGGAGTGGGCAGGGTTCCTCGCTAGATATTTACCACATTCTATTTCTTAATTTTCTGGACTTTTCTTTTGTTTTTTTATTTTTGAGGCAGAGTCTGACTCTGTTGCCCTGGCTGGAGTGCAGTGGCACAATTTCAGCTCATTCAACCTCTGCCTCCTGGTTTCAAGCGATTCTCGTGCTTCAGCCTCCCAAGTAGCTGGGATTACAGGCATGTGCCACCATGCCTGGCTAATTTTTTGTATTTTTAGTAGAGACGGGATTTCACCATGTTGGCCAGGCTGGTCTCAAACTCCTGCCCTCACGTGATCCACCTGTGTCGGCCTTCCAAAGTGCTGGGATTACAGGCATGAGCCACTGTGCCTCGCCTTGTTCATTTTCATAGTATTGGGGTGTTTTATAGGATTCCTAGTTTAATGATTCCCTCTTCTGTCAGTATAGAGTAGTCCTGTTACTTCAGTGGTTTTTATTTGTTTCAATGGTTGGAGAAGAGTTGTGGGACTTGCAATTTTATGAGTCTTCTAAGGTCTTGTAGAACCTTAAATATTCCCCCTTTTCTTTTTTCCTTTACCTTACAGTTACCGAAGGACAGTTTCTCCTCCCTTTTGCCCTTTTTTGCCCCCTGCCAGAAGCTGTGTGTTTCAGAGTACCTCTCTATGTGACCCTTCAAATCAACAGAATTTTGAAATTCCTTCCCTGTAGTCTGTGTTTTGATCTCTCCAGACACTTCTCCACTATTTACAGATTTAGGATGGATTTAATATTTCTGGTGGTCTTTCCAGATGATCCTTAGACCCCGTTGCTAGCCAGCCTCTTGCCACAAAACCTTGGGGTTTCAGATGGATGAAAGTTTGAGGGATCAAAGAGTTGGGGTGAAAGACAGTTCAAGGGATCAATTGCTGGGATTTGGCGACTTCCCCCCCCACTCACAGTTTTGCATTTATCAGCATTCTTTGTCTTAAAGCTATGCTGTGTGGTTTTCTATAGAATTTCCTTTTCCTTTCTTGTGTTTTCACATGGTTTAGGGAGAGTATTTTAGAGTTGCATAGACATACTTGCCACGCTTGTCCTCAGTTTCTAAAGTCTCTACTTTTGGAGGAGTGAGGAAAACCTGTTTGCCTTATCCTGCCAGTGCTAATAAAGATTTTAGTTAGGAAAAGACATAGGCAGTCAGCTTCACTGGTGAGCTAGTGTCTCTGGAAAGTATGAAAGAGGAGAAATAGACTACATTTAAATGCCCTTACTTCATTCTGATAACATGCAAATGCTGGTTCTGGGTTATTGCAAGTCTTACTGTTTTTTCTGGAAAGCAAGGTTATTCAAAGGTTTGTATCTGTAGTATAAATTGGAAATGCCGTGGTTTTATTATTACATGAAGGAGTTATAAGCCTATATTTGACCAAGGGCTTCCTTTGATGTTTTTTATTCTAATGTCAAGCTAACATAAGATGTTTTCTGAAAAGGTAACTTCTGAATTTGTGAATTGATTTGGTATATGGTAACTTTTTGACAATTAAACTTCATTGTCTCTTTATATATTCTACTTTTGATTTTCTTGGTTTTATTTTATGGTTTTGACAGTTACTTACTTCCAGTAAATGGTAGATATGATGTTATTCCTTGAGTCTACATTTGTTATTGTGTTTAATAAGATGGCGTTAAATCTGTTTGGTAGCTAAAGTTAATTAGTTCTCTGTCTTTTATGCCTTTTATCTATTTTTTTTAACTTGAGAAATTTAGCAAAGTTGGAATTGTGTAGAAGTTCTTTATGCTTGCTTTTTATAATTTAGTTGCTTAAAATATTTATTACCTGTGAACAGTTCTTTCCCTAGAAATAATAAGCAGTCTGTCAGTATTTTCTGTTGGGAGTAGAAATAGACTTAACTTCATTAGCCATTATACGTTTCTTTTTGTAAAAATATCAACCAGAATTAAAGGGCATATTGGCTTTTAACTTCCGAATTCTATAATAATGTAAATTAAAACCTTTTGCTGTTAGTGACACAGCTTTGGAGTTATCCACATGGCTTTCAAATGCTGTTTAAAGGCAGTCAGTCTCTATGCTCATCTGTCTGTCACTGGGACTTAATTTATGAGCTTTCCTTTCTTTTTCATAGTTTCCACAAGTCTTAATGACTTGACAGACTCATTATACCTTCATTTCCTCGTTTGATCGTTTGCCAAAGCTGTTTCTTTTTATTGACTTCCCTTTTTTTGTCTTTCAACTCGTATATATGGATAGCCCCTAAACAATGGCCTGGGCTCTGGTTACCCCAAACCCTTCCTCTTTGGACTCTGTCCCTTATCTGTTTCTCACTGTTCTAATGATTATTTCCATATTGTTGATTCTGAAAATAGAAACATATGTAAGATATAGCTCTTTGCTTCTAGGAGTTAATAGCTTAGGGAGGGTAAAATCCCATTAATTTACTAAGTGATATGTAAATCTTACATATGGATTAGGAAGTTCAGGAAAGGAAGAGTTTGGAGGTGTTCAGAGGATGCTTCATGGAAGAATTGACATTTGAGCTGGATATCAAGTTTTAGTGTCAGAGTTGTGGAAAAAATACACCACAGAACAATTTGAGCAAAAGAGCCAAAAATAGAAAAAGGAGAGCTGCGTACTGGACACAGTTTGGCTAGATTGGAGAGTTTTTCAGAAGTAGAAGATGGTAAAGTGGGAAAGAGAGCTTGAGGCCAGATTGTAGTGCTGCTGGAATGTTCAGCAGTTTGAATTTTGTTCTTCAGGTTAAAAAGAAAAACAGCAAAACAAAACCGTTGACAGTTTTTAAGTTTGGAAGTGACCAAAGGCTTCTTTAATATGCCCATATAAGATAATGAAGATCATGTGTATGTCCTTTCTTATTACTTCTAACATTAATAATTATTAATAAAGCTTGGTGCCTTTTTAAAGAATAATGCTCAAGATACTTTTTAGAAAGCACAGTGGTAGGCTCCTACTTTGATGTTTGAAGGGGATTGGTAGGATACACAGCTTTCAAGTGGAAGATTTGGGTAAAGATTGTTCTTTCCTCATTCTTCCTTGTATCCTATTTTCTTCTTGATTTCCTTTCCCAGGTCAGACTGTGCTATCCTTGAAAAGTGGATTCCTTCTAATTAGTAGTTTTTCTCTTTGAAATCTGCTAGTATTTTTTCTGCCTTACTGTATTGTTCATATTTGACCTTATGCTAAGATAATAGATGTATACACACTGCATTGAAGGTTTTTATGCTTGTCTTATTTCTTCTTGTATTCTCTTGATGTAGCATCTCAGTAAAAATATGGTAAATGAATCTTTTAAATTGCTGTCTTACTAATGACTCAGGATTTTACACTTTGCAAGGTTGTTATTGATGCAGCATTTGGACTGAGCTAAGGTTTTGAAATAATGGCTTTAAAGTCATCTCTATAGCTCTGCTGTTCTAGATCAGTAGTTGTCAACCATTTCTGCTGTGAGATGCAGTAGGTAAAAGTTTGACATGCATGATGCATTCCCATGACTTTTATAGCAGAGAGGTATAGTATTATAGTAATTTATAATTGCTACAACTATCCTGGGATATGTTGTAGATATAACAGTAGGTAATATGCAATTCTTATGACAGTGGCTGTAAATTGCCCCAGTTCTCTTCCATGGAAGAAATCATATCATAATGTAAGCAAAGGGGATGCTATGAGAATAATCTGAAAACACTCATTTTTCTTTTAAGATTCAAACTAATACTTTAGGAGTATCACATTACTTGTGAGAGAACTCCCAAGTTCTTATGATGTTCGTCTGTCAAATTAGCTTTAAGACTTTTTGGAATTTTTATTTTCCATTAGTTCAGGTACTTTTTGTTTGTTTTAGATAGATAGAATGCCTTTTCAATATAGATTGGATTGGTAGTCAGGATTATACACCTGGATTCTATTTCATTTCTATGAGCTTTAGAGTTTGCATTCTTAGAACATCCTCTGAGGCTTCTTCCAGTTCAGAACTTTAGGAAGCTGGTGAATATCATGAATAGAGCATCCAAATATTTTCTGCGTTCTGGTTAAAAGCCTTATTAATATGGTAACCTGCTTGATAGACTTTGAAACTTTACCAGATTGTTTAACCAAAGTGATGCATATTTGACCATTATGTGAAGTGCAGAAGATTACATTTTAAAGTGTTCCTATTTTTAAACTTCGGTTTGTGTGTGCTTCTTGTTATAGGTGTCTGGGGTGGTTGAGGACTGTGAAAGTGATGGATTCCAGTTACCGTATGCCTGAGAAGGAATACTGGGAGTATAAGCCTGTACCATCATACTGAAGAGTAGGGCAAATAGAACCTTAGCATTTGGGAAGTCACATCCTCCACCTGAAGAATTACAGATTCATTAGAATATGTGATAAATATTAAGTTTAATGTGAAAACTTGCAATATGGTTCCTGATTATAGATTTGAGGTGGTAGCGATAATTTATTTGGGAAAATATAGTAAGTACAGTCATGAGTCACTTAATGACAGGGATATGTTCTGATAAATGCATCATTAGCCAATTTTTAAAATTTTATGAACATCATAGCGTGCACAGTATTTACACAAACTTAGATGGTACAGTCTGCTACACACCTAGGCTGTATTTGGTATGGCCTATTGAGCCTAGTCTGCAAACTTTTACAGCATGTTACTGTACTGAATACTGTAGGTGTTTGTAACATAATAGTACATACTTGTGTATCTAAACATATCTAAACATAGAAAAGGTATGGTAAAAATATGGTATAAAAGTTAAAAAATCTTACACCTATATAGCACAGCTGCATTATAATCTTATGGGACTACCGTCATTTATGTGATACATTACTGACTGAAATGTCGCTATGCAATGACTGTCTTAGTAAGTTACCTAAAATGTCTAAACTGTGGAGTATTAACTTATATGTGGATCACTATGAAGAAGATGTTAGATACCCCAACGAAGTGATACAGACAATCTGAAGACACTCTTAGGTTTTTTATTAAGAACAGAAGCTAGAAATGAGTATATAGATTCAGATGAAAACTTGTGTACCAGTGCTCATAGCAGCATTAGTTATTATAATAGGTAAAAAGTTGAAACCACTCAAATGCCCATCAGTTAATGAAAGACTGTGTAATAGGTTGTATTTCCATACAATGGAATATTATTCAGCAATGAAAAAGAGTAAAGTATAGATACATGCTACAACATGGATGACTCTTGAAAACATGTTAAGTGAGAGAAGCTAGTCACAGAAGACCACATACTGTATAATTCCATTTATATGAAATTTCTGGAATAGGTAAACTTATTATAGAGACAGAAAGTAGGTGGCCCACTGCCTGAGGCTGGGCCATAGTGAGCTGGGGTGGGCATAAGGAATGGGGAGTGAGTCCTAATTAGTACTGTTATTCTTTTAAAGGTGATGAAAATGTTATGGAATTAGATAGGGGTGAGGGTTGCACATACCTGGGGATGTAAAAACATTCAAGTGTAGGCTTTAAATGGGTGAATTGTATGATACGTAAATTTTATCTCAGTAAAGCTACTTTCTTTTTTATTTTTTCAAAAAACAGAAGCTGTTTGAACAGGTGTTTTGGGCCTTTGGGTAATTTAGGGGATGTAGATGGAGGTAGCATGGGGCGATAATGGGCATTTCTTGGCATTGCTGTATTATCATACTGTCACAAATGCTACCTTCTCCATCCACTAGCTAAGAATGTAATAAGTTGTGTTTTAGTGGAGACTGTGTGAAAAACTATCTTTTAAACCTTACCTAGCACTGGGGCTGGAATTGTGCATTATTCCAGTTGACAGGATTAATCTTACCATTCTCTTACCTGTGTGTTTTTTATATTAAATTCAGATGCTTTCCTATTTTTAGGATTAAGATTATACAAAACTGTATTCTGCCCATCTGTCTATCTTAACACCCTCCTTTGCATTTTCATACCTATTCAAGTTTGTGTTATTTTTCTTGTTTACCTCCTGTAATTAGAACAATCTCTTGTTTCGCGAGTGTGTGTATAATCACTGTCTTCCTTAAATGCTTCTGTGAAATTTTGCTGACTTAAAGATACTCTTTCCTGTGAACTAGTATCTGTTTATATGTTTCAAAATAAATCTGTTCTTTAAGACCTTAATAGTATTTTTAAAAAATTCTAGTGTCAGCTGCTTAATGATTCTAAATATATTCCAAAACTTCTAATTTGGCTTTTGCTGTAATATTTGCCTTTCTGATGTCTTGGACAAAGTGATGAATTTTCAATAGGAATGTCGTTAAGAAATTAGTTGTTGTGTACCATAGTAAATACTTGGTCCTTAAGGAGTTTTTATGTTTGCCAGTCACTGTGCTAAGCACATTACGTGCTTATTTAATTCTCACAACTGAATTTACAAGGTTTAGAAATTACACTGTTTATAGATGAGGAAACAGACTCAAACAGTAATGCTGGTTGTTCTTGGTGTTAACTTTGTGAAATCACAAAAATCTTTTAAATTGTAGCTTTCCAGTGTTAAGGAGTGGCTTTCATAATGTGTGAATCGTGGATCTTTTTGTGTTCTTCGGTGGTGTCTTAAAAATTTGTACGTTTTTTCCTAAACGGAAACATACAATATGTATTCTCTAGTATGTATTCTCAGCAAAATGTTTTTGTGATTCATCTGTGTTTGTATCTGTCAGCAGTTTGTTCCATTTTTCTGTTGACTAGTGTTCCTTTTATGTTTATACTAATTTCACTGTTTGTCTTTCATGGACTTTTGGTGGTATTATGAATAAAACTGCTATGAAGATTTGAGTACATGCCTTTGTATGGACATATGCTTTCATTTTTCTTGGGTAAATATTATACAAAAGTGTGGGATTTCTGGGTCACATGGTATGTATATCTTTTATTTCATAAGAAGTTGTGATAAAAAATAAAAAAAATTGTGAAACTGTATTCCAAAGTAGTTGTATGATTTTACAGTTCCATCAGTAGTAAATCAGAGTTCCAGTTTCTCCATATCTTCACCAACACTTTGCTTTGTGAGCCTTTTAAATTTGAGCCATTTTAGTGGCTATATACTTGTATATCCTTATGGTTTTAATCTGTATTTCTTTGATGACTCATTAAACATTTTTCATATACTGAGTGGCTCTTCATACATCTGTACATCTTTTTAAGTTAAATGCTCACATCTTTTGCCTTTTTTTTTTGAGACGGAGTTTTGCTCGTTGCCCAGGCTGGAGTGCAATGGTGTGATCTCGGCTCACTGCAACCTCTGCCTCCTGGGTTCAAGCAGTTCTCCTGCCTCAGCCTCCCAAGTAGCTGGGATTACAGGCATGTTCCACCACGCCCGGCTAATTTTGTATTTTTCGTAGAGATGGGGTTTCACCATGTTGGTCAGGCTGGTCTCGAACTCCTGATCTCAGGTGATCTGCCCACCTCAGCCTCCCAAAGTGCTGGGATTATGGACGTGAGCCACTGTGCCCAACCTTCTTTGTCCATTTTAACAGGGTTATTTGTCTTATTGCTCAGCTGTAAGACATCTTTATATATTCTACATAGAAGTCTCTTTTCATTCTGTCCATTATGTTGTGAGTATTTTTATCCCTTAATGGTGTCTTCCAAAGAGCAGAAGGTTTCAGTTTTGATGAAGTGCTATCTGTCAGTTTTTTTCCTTTATGGTATCTGCTTTTTTTGTGCTCTATATTGATAAATGTTTGCCTTACATGGAGCAGTAGGATTTTTGTCCCAAATTATAAAACTGAGAAGTTTTCATAGTTTAGCTTTTATCTGTAGGTCTGCAATTCATTTTGAGTTAATTTTTGTGAATGTTATGAAGTAATGTCAAGGTTCAAGTATCATTTGTTGATAAGGTTTTTCTTTTCCCCTTGAATTACCTTGACATCTTTGTTGAAGATCAAATGACCATATTTGTGTAGATTTATTTCTGGGATTCTGTTATGTTCCATTGATTTATGTTTTTGGTTATAAGAGCAACCTGTATTAAATAGTCTTAAAATCAGGTAGTATAAATCCTTCAACCTTTGTTTCTTTTAAACATTGTTTTTGCTATATTATAAATTTTTAAATTTTCATCAGCTTTTAAAAAAATGCTTGCCAAGATTTTGATTGAGATTGTGTTGAATCTATAGATCAATTTAGGGAGAATAAATATCACAGCAGTATTAATTGAGTGTTCAGCTCCATGAACGTGGTATATAATCTTTATTTTTGTAGCCCTTAATTTCTCTCAGCAGTGTTTTCTAGTATTCAGAAGGTTAGTCTTGCATGTTGTTAAATTTGTCTTTAAATATTTCTTGCTTTTGATATTGATGTAACATATTTTTACAAAACTTAATTTTACATTTTAATTACAAATATGTAGAAATGCAGTTGATGTTTAATAGTGATCTTGTATCCTGTACCCGTGCAAACTCCACTTCTTAGTTCTGGTTACTTGATTGAAAATTTTTTTGGTTTTTCCTGTGTATGATATCATGCTTAAATAGAACCTATTTTAATTCTTCCTTTCCAATCTGGATTCCTTTTCTGTCTTTTTCTTACATTATTCCACTGGTTAGGACCTTCAGTAAAATGGCAATTAAAAGTGATGAGAGTGGACATTCTTGTTTGTTCCAGTCTTAGACGGGGAAATTAGTCTTTTACCATTAAGTATGATCTTAGCTGTAGGTTTTCTGTGGATGCTCTGTATAGGTTGAGGAAGTTCCCTTCTTTTTTTTAGTTTGTTGAGAGTCTTTTTTTTTTTTTAGTTGAGGCAGAGTTTCCTCTGTTGCCCAGGCTCTTGTACGGTGGTACCATCATGGCTCACTGCAGCCATGACCTCCTGGGCTCAAGCAGTCCTCCTTTCTCAGCCTCCCGAGTAGCTGGGACCACAGATGTGTCCCACTACACCCAGCTAATTTTTTTTTTTTGGGAGACAGAATCTCCCTCTGTTGCCCAGCCTGACACTGTAAGCATTATGAAACATCCCTTTATTCCTTCTCCTATAATCTTCTTTGTCTGATATTAATATAGACACTCCTGCTTTTAGGATTCATGTTTATATGATACAGCCTTTTCTGTTTTATGTTTCCTATCTGTGTTAATTTAAAGTGGTATCGTATAGACAGCATATTTATAGTTAGGTCTTGTTTTTTAATCCAATTTGACAATCTCTACTTTTATTCTAGTATGACAGTCTCTGTTTAATTCAAGTGTGCAGACTATATATATTTACTGTAATTATTGATATAGTTAGATTTAAGTGTATCATCTTGCCATCTTTGTTTTCTACTTGTCCTACCTGTTTTGTGTTTTCCTCTTTCATACCTCTTTTGAATTGTGTATTTTGAAAATATGCATTTCATTTGATTTACTTTCTTGGTTTACTAGTTTTATGTATTTGGTAGTTGCTGTAGGGTTTTACAACATGAATCTTGAACTTATCACAATCCACCTTCATCACTTTAGAAATAATGTAAGATCTTTACTGTAGTTGTACTTCTAATTTTCTTCCCTTCATTCTTTTTGCTATTGTCCTTCATTTTATTCTGCATGTTATTACTGTACATTATTATTACTTTTGCTTTAGACAATCAAATATCTTCTTAAAACTTAAATGTCTTATAATTTGTCACATGTTTACTATTTGTTGCTCTTTCTTTGTATAGAGGCAGGTTTCTACCTCCTCTTTAAAAAAATTTAATAATTTCTTAGAGCAGTTTTAGGTTTACAGAAAAATTGTACAGAAAGCACAGAGTTCATATATGCCACCCCACCCCTACCCTTTGCAGAGTCAAATTATCAAAAATACAAAGTAATTCTAAACATTTACGTAGCCAGTGATAGAGTTTAAAAACACATAAAGGAAACACTGACAGAACTAGAAGGAGAAGTAGATAAATCTACAGTTACAGCTGGAGATTTAAATACTTCCTTCAAACTAACTGGTAAAACGAGTAGTGGAAAATCAGTGAAGAGATATATACATATATATGACCTGATATATAATAGGTTAATAATAGGGCGGTTTATAATGCTGTTCAGGTCATATATATATCTCCTATTATTAACCTCTTGTATTGGTGTGGTACATTTGTTACAATTGAGGGCTAATATATTATTATTAACTAAGTCCGTAGTTCACATTAGGGCTCACTCTGTGTTGTATAGTTCTGGTACCATTTTTCTACTTAAAATTCTTCTTTCAGTGTTTCTTGGATTGCAGGCCTGCTGCTAACAAATTGTCTAGCTTTTGTTTGTTTGAAATGTCTTTATGCCCCCTTTATCTGTGAAAAATATTTCTGCTTTATATAAATTTTAGTTTACAGAGTTTTTTTTCTTTCTAGCACTTTACAGGTGTAATTCTTCTGTTTTAAATTTGTTGCCTTGTTGCATTACTTTTGACAAGGAGTCTGTGATAAATTCTTTTTTTTTTTTTTTGGTGAGACGGAGTTTCTGTTGCCAGGCTGGAGTGCAGTGGCGTGATCTTGGCTCACTGCAACCTCCAGCTCCTGGGTTCAAGCAATTCTCCTGTCTCAGCCTCCCGAGTAGTCGGGACTACAGGTGCGTACCACCATACCCAGCTAATTTGTGTATTTTTAGTAGAGACGGGGTTTCATTATGTTGGCCAGAATGGTCTTGATCTCTTGACTTTGTGATCCACCTGCCTTGGCCTCCCAAAGTGTTGGGATTACAGGCTTGAGCCACCACGCCCTGTCGGTAATTCTTATCTTTGTTCCTCTGTGTGTAATGTGTCCTTCCCACTCCTTTGGCTTCTTGTAAGATTTACTCTATATGACTGGATTTCAGCAATTTATTATTATGTGCCTTGGTGTGGTTTCTTTGTGCTTAATCTGCTTTATGTATACTGAGTTTCTTGAAGATGTGTGTTCAGTTTTCCTCAAATTTGGAAATACTTTGGCCCTATTTCTTTGGATATTTTTGTTTTCCTTTCCTTCTGCAACTCCAGTTACACTATTTCTAGGTTGTCCTTGATATTCTCACAGGTTCTTGATAATCTGTTTTTGTTTTGTTTTGCTGTTCTTGCTGTTTTTACATCTTCAATTTTGTGATCTTCTTTTCTGCAGTTTAATCTGTTAATGCCATACAGTTACTTTTTTGAGCTATTGCATTTTTCATGTTTAGAAAACCCATTTTATTCTTTTAAAAATCCTTTTCTTTTTTTGTTCCTTTAAAAAATCCTTTAATATATTTATAATATTTTGAAGTTTATGCATTTAAAGGTATCCTCTCTTGCTTCTGGGTGTCTTTCTTTTTATCATATTTCCCCCTTAGTGGTGTGGGTCACATGTTTCATCATTTTCTTATGTTTAGTGAGTTTGATTGACTCCTGGACACTTACCACACTGTTGTCTGGATTTTGTTGATTTCCTCTAAAGAGATTTTAATTTTGTTTTGGCAGACCGGTAAATTTTTTGTAGACGTGTATGAATCTTTTAAGCTTGCTTTTACACTTTGTTTGGGCAGTTCTAGTGTAGCCTTTACTGTAGGAGTAGGTTAGCACTTGGAGGTGCTGCTGCATCATTTTCTACTGATTGCCCAGGTTTCTCTGGGTGCAATTTGAGCATTCTCAAGTCTTCTGTAATCTTTGAGGATTCTTTTTTATTATACTGCTTTCTGATCGTTGTTCTTTGCCTGGCCTTATGAATTTCACTTTATTCAATCATACATTCAATGAAAAACTGTAGAGCTGTGTTGTTAAGTGTGGTAGCCATTAGCCATATGTGGCTGTTGAATGCTTGAATTATGGTTATTCTGAATTTAAATGTGCTCTATGTGCAAAACACACTGTATTAGTCTGTTTGCATTGCTATAAGGGAATACCTTAGACTGGGTAATTTATAAAGAAAAGAGGTTTATTTTGACTCCTAGTTCTGCAGATGTGCAAGAAGCATACTGCTGGCATCTGCCTCCAGATGAACGTGTCAGGAATGTTACGGTCATGGTGAAAGGCAGAAGGGGGAGCAAGCTTGTCACATGGTAAGAGAAGAAGCAATAGAGAGGCAGCAAGAGAGAGTGGGTAGGGGGAGGTAACACACTCTTGAACAACCAGATCTTGTGTGAACTCAGAGCGAGAACTCATTGCCAAGAGGAGGGCACTAAGTAATTAATGAGAAGTGTCCCCCATGATGCAAACACCTCTCACCAAGTGCCACCTCCAACATTGGGGATTACATTTCAACATGAGCTTTGGGTTGGGACAAATACCCACTCATATCACATACACTGAATGTTAGAGATGTAGGTGAGGAAAACATATATAAAAATCTCACTTTTTAAATATCAGTTACATCCTGAAGTGATAGTATTATGAGTGTATTGGGTGGTATACATTGTATTAAAATTAATTTCACCTTCTTTTATTTTACAGTGTGGTTACTAGAAAAATAAAAATTACGTTTTAGTTTCATATTATGTTTCTTTTTGGCAGTGCTGCTCTAGAATCCCTCTGCAGGTTTCAGGAGCACTTTCTCTCCTGAGTACCATCATTTTTTGCTAATCTGTCCCACAAATTCCCACTGCCTCAGACTTCCTAAATTTTTGTTTGTCTCTTGTACTCAGTGAGTCCTCCATTTTCTTCTTGGCTTCCCTTCCTTGCACTGTTGTCCTGACTGTGCATCCAAGCATTTGTAGGGGACACTTTGTCTTTTTGCAAGCCTGACAGTGCTGAGCTGCTTATTGTCTGATGTTTTAAAATTGTAGTTTTATATGTTTATCAGTTTCCTAGTTTAGTTCAATGGGAGAGCATGTTTGATACCAGTTACTACATCATGGCTGGTAACAAAAATCTTAAGGCATGAGGAGATAGGTGCCTATGTGAGTTCACCCTCATTTGAATTAAAAATACCCATTGCAGCTAATCCTAAATTTTGATTACAAATGAAATTCATAATTTTGTGAGTTTCATTTTGGATTCACTTAAGAACTGTTTGTTTTCATATATAAACTTTTGTTTTCTTTGACGCTGCATTATGCTCAGTATAGAAGCATCCAGTGAACTTTTGATAGTTTTCAAATGTAAGATAGTACAAATAGTTTGAACGCTGGTTGAAGTCATTTCATTTAACCGTTCTTACTAGTATGGAAAACTGGAAGCTGAGTAAGTTAAACTGTGATATAAAACATGATATTCAACACTTAAGTGTCCATGAAATGATAATGCTTCAAGGGTCTTGTTTCTTTCAGTAGTACCTTTTATTAAAAAAAAGGTGTTTTGTTTTGTTTTGTTTGTAATCACCTATTGTTTGAGATAGAAAAAAAACAAATTATAGTTTTTTGTA
Organism: Ateles fusciceps; assembly: GCA_036589455.1. Classification (NCBI taxonomy): domain Eukaryota; kingdom Metazoa; phylum Chordata; class Mammalia; order Primates; family Atelidae; genus Ateles; species Ateles fusciceps. Next base: position 10,311,323 of record JAZHEH010001736.1, read on the forward strand.
CTCTTTCATACATCACTCACCACAGGTTACTTTGCCTCTGGTCACCAAAATGTGTGTGAGGATTTCCCATATACCAACCAGTTCACCAGTGGACACCAGCTGGATTTCCTATAATTGAGTTCAGTTATGTTAATATCTACCTGGAATGGCATCAGATCCTACAGGTTTGAGGGCTTAGCCTGACAAGACTGGCCCACTTAGTATGTCAGTTGCAAGTTCCTGGTTGTGACCTGTACTTCTGACCAATTGGTTATAAATCCAGGGTTCTCACTACCCCTTCTTTGGATTTGATTAATTTGCTAGAGCAGCTCACAGAACTCAGGGAAACACTTTACTTATGTTTACCCATTTACTATTGAAGGGTATTTATTATAAATCACCAGATGGAAGAGATGCATAGGGCAAAGTGTATGGAAAGGGGCACAGAGCTCCATCCTCTGTCTGTCATGTTACCATCCAGTAACCTCCACATGTTCAGCAATCTGGAAGTGCTCCAAACCCTATCCTTTTGATTTTTTCTTTTCTTTTGTTTTGCTTTTTTTAAGGGTTACCTAAGCATGATTGATTATATCATTGACTGTTGGTGATCAACTCAACCTTCAGCCTCTCTCCCCTTCCCAGAGGTTGGGGTTTGGGGCTGAAAACATCAACCCTCTAGTCATGCCTAGGTGTTTCTGATGACCAGCACACATATTGAAGCTACCTAGGGCCCCCAGTCACTCGTCATTTCACTTACCACTCTGGCAGAAATCAAGTATATATTTCTTATTACATGATGTTATTCCTATCCATGTGATTTGTGTGATATTATATAATTTTTAGTTCTGGTAATTGTCATCTAGAAACTTTAAATATATTTTAAAGGATATTGTGAAATTATCAGCAGTTGCAAATATTTCACAGAAGATACCTACCTGTTAACTTACATGATGTGTATGATATATAGGTGTTGATGTACAATGTATATTTGAACGTGCTCAAATGTACTGGTCCTCTGAGGCTGAGATTTGCTTTGCTGTCTTGAATCTATTGCTATAGTAGGCATTCATTTTTTTCCTCCTCTCTTTATTCAACAAAAGCATCTGCTGAAATGTGGTTATGTATAGCAGTTAAAAACATTCCTGGATTCTTAACCCTGGCTTCACCACTTTACTAGCTGTATAACCTTGGGAAGTTCCCTCTTTAGTGTTTGCATTCCCTCTGGAGAATAGTAATGGGGTAATAATGAGGTTGTTGTTGGCATTACATCAGGTAATGACATGTAAAGCAATTAGTATGCTGATTAGCATATGATAAATACTCAAGTATTACTGCTGCTCTTGTAGTTGATGTTATTGCATTAGGCTTTCCCTGGATACATTGTCTATAATTTTAATCTCCTTTCTCAGACGGTACTTCTTTCCCCTGCTTAATTTTTTTTTTCTCATTAAGGACTTTTCCACCAACCTACCACATATACTATATATTCCTTATTCACCTTGTACTGTAGGTCTCCCCCACTAGAATGTAAGCTCTGTGAAGTCAGGAATTGGGATAGGGATTTATTTCTAGCACCTAGAAAAGTGCATGGAATATGTTGGATACTTAGTAAATATTTTCCAAATGAATTATATTGATTCGTGGGCCAGATATTGACTAGATATCGGGGTTATAAAAATGAACAAAATTACAAAGTTTCTTCTTTTAAAAACGCATATGGTGTAATAGCGGAGACTCATGTTTGTACAACTAATTACAGTAATTTTACCCCCTGGAAGTGATGGTGATAGTTAAGGTGTACTGAGGATGGTGCCACAGAATGTGTCATGGAACTGGACATTTGCTCTGTGTAAGAGACAAAGAAGAAAGTTATTTCCAGGTGGAGGAAAAAACAAAGTTAAAGAGCTTGGCAGTTTTGGCAGTGCCTTGTTGTCCAGGTTAGCAATGTATGTCAGTGGGTAGTAGAGGGAGATAGGGATAGCAGTTAGAGGTCCAGGTTGTCTTCCTTTTAGATGGACAGAAGCAATGGGATTTGAAGTTTCAATATATGAAATTTGATGATAACTGACTCAGCACTAACATTTTAGTTTAGTTTTTTTTTTTTGAAAGAGGATGTTTCATTGGAGATTATTGTAAAAGAACTATAAAACTTGATTTTTTACAATATTGTCTTTTAGAAACTACTTGAACACTAAGTACAAAATACATCATTAGTAACAGTACATTCATAGAATTGAGGAATGCATTTTGATGTGAAAATATATACTATGATGTATAACTATCAAATTTGTGTTTAATCACTTGTTTGCCATAGGCCAAATAGCTAAATTTTAGCTTCACTTTGAATTATTGTATTTTAGAAGTTGGTAATGTAACTACATTTGAGGAATCTTTTTCTTTCCTGTGTTTTAGTACAATTAAAAGCTGAAATTGGCATTTTAAAGCAAGCGCCTTTTACCTTTGCAAAAAAAAAAAAGCCATGTTTATCTGTTTTTATATCTTTTAAAGTTTGAGCTTTTAATACTTAATTTGTAAACATAAAAAGAATACTTGGCAGTTTGTGTTTTCCCCCCCCCTCTAGAGGAGGTGTCCATTTCCAAATACAAAATCAGTGTCGTAATAATACTGCTGAATCAGATTCAAAAGATTGGTGTTTCTTTGGAGAAATTACCATTTTCATTTGATGAAGTGGATTTACTTGGAGATTGGTTGACTAACCTGATCATGCAATTCTAAATTATTGTGTTAGCATCATAATTGATCCTGGCCAATAGGAGTGAGGGAGAGGGATAGCTTTCCTTTTTCTACCAAAATGTCCTGCTCTATCTTCAAGCAAGAATGTAGGACTGGATTATTCTTTATGCACCTAATCCATTGAGCAGTGTTCACTAGTGTTTCTTTATTAATGTGAATTAAAGACAGTCTTTTTCTATTCATGTCTGTCATTTTGTGTTAATTTCATTTTTCCCTTTAAAAGATAGCTAGCTATTGAAAAGTACAAATATACACATTGTATTGGAATACAGGTATTTTATGGTGATAACAAATAACTATTTCACAATTTTCTTGATGAAAACTATGGTGAACATTTTAAACTATTTAAAACAATTTTAGTTTACTGAAACTGGTAAGTTCAATAGGCTATACACACAATATACATAAACATATAAAGGATAACATATAATACAGACATAGGAGAATGGGACCTAGGAAACCAGTTTTTGAATCTTGCAACGCAAAAAATATTACTGAACATTGAAGTAATACTTCCTGAAGAAAAAAGATTCATAACAATAGAAACACTTAGTTGGCTAACATTTTGTTTTGGTTTATCCCAAATAAAACAAATGACTTTTAAAAATTTAATTTTCACTTAACAGTATTTACAGCTTTCTGCTAGGAATGGTGTTGAGTGCTAGAATTTTGTAATAATTAAATATATATTTAATTCATTTTTGGAGTCAAGAACAATAACCCATCTCAAATTTTTTTCTTTTTTAAGGAATCACATTTTGTGAAAAAACAACGAAGAATTTTCTGCAAGGATCCTATCTAAGTGCACTTTTTGCTGATACTTCATTTCTAGTAAGATGCTTTTTCTATGTTAAGAAGTAAATACAGTGGAAATTATTTTAAAAATCAGGCTGTTCTTGTAAGATTGAACGGTAGTTATTTTAGAGGTTTTTTTGGGGGGTCGGGGAGGCTTAATTTAGACCAGTTAAGGAAATATGTAAAATTCAGTTAACCTCTGTTTGAGGAAAGAACTAAAAAAAATTAGGTAGTTGGTATTTACTGAGACAGTAAATAGGATGAAGAGATGGTTGGGGGACATGAGTTATATGAGCCGAGGAAAGATTTTCAAGTGAAAGATGACATGGACATATCTAGCCATATCTCATGAAGCATGGGAAAGGTCAAATAGAAAAAGCAAATTTCAGGGGATCTTTTAGAAATGTGGACATTTTTAATGACTGAATTTACTGCCTTAAATTATGGGTTTGTATTTGCAAAGTTTGGGAGATTATTTTGATTAAAAATATTACACTGGCCTAGGTTAACATTCACAGTACGTCAGATGTGTAATCCTCAAAAGTTTTCATGAGTGAAACCCTACCTGAATTACTTTCGACTTACAATGGAAAGGAAGTGAATTATATTAGTGCTAGAATATTTAAAAATAAGTAATTTTGAAAAATGTTCGGGGATGTTCTTCAGTGTGTTATAATAAGTTAACATTAGCATTTTAAATATTGGATATCATTGATCAAGCCTGATTATGTCAGTAAAAATCTTGGAAAAGATATCTCAAAAATTTTTCTTTTGCTCATTTCAGAAATTCTTTTGCTACTTCACATAGGTCTAAATTTTTTTCTTGAATAATTAAATGGTAGAAAGAAATCACATTTTACAAATTTATAAAAATTATTTATTTGTTAAAATATTCCAACCTCAGTTTCATATGGCTGTTTATTTTTCTTGTTACAACTTGACTGAAGAACAGCCCATTTAATGATTGGTAATCTTTAGGGGACTAGGAGAAAAGGTACTGCTTATCCAACTGATGCAAAGTACCTTCAGTTTAAAACTTGTGTAGGTGGGATGGGAATAGTGGAGTTTAATTCTCATTTTAAAATATAAACCTTAGTCTCTGTAAATCTTTTTTTTAAATTTTCTCATTATAACAGTTGGCCCTCTGTATCCATAATTTCCTCATCTGTTGACCAACCAAGTGTGGGTAAAAAATAGTCTATAGTTCAAAACAATAAAAAATAATACACCAATAAAAAATTTTACATTGCTTCAGATATTCTGCATAGTATTCTAGAGATGATTCAAAATATGGGAGGATTTGTGTAGGTTGTATGCAAATACCACATCATTTTATATAAGGACTTGAGTGTCCTTGGATTTTGGTATCCATGGGGGATCCTGGAACCAATTTCCCACTCCATAGATGCTAAGCGAGGATTTTATTTACATTTCTCACCTGTTTGTTTTGTTCATTAACTGCTGGAAACTGGGTCATATGAACTAAAGTACTCATGCCCATAGCTAGGAAGTCTACACTTTCTCTGAACCTCAGTGATGGCTGTGGGAATAATAACTTCAGATGTTATATTTTGAGTGATGATGAAATTTTAGGGAATCCTCTATGCTGCTTCCTCTACTATTCTCTAAGGATGTAGACAGTGTCTTATTCTTCATGATGGGCCTTCTATGATTCTATGGATTGTGCTTGAGTTAATAACTACTTGCTTAGGAGTTACTCTTGAATATTTAGATTGGAAACGCTCTTTCTTTTGAATTGACTCATGTGCTAACTGGCGAACCTCAGAGATTTCCCTTACAATTCTGCTGGAGTAAAAATTGGAGGTTTGTCATAGGGATTAAAATTTCTCCTGGTTTTCCTTCATGTCTTAGAACTGCTTTGGACTATTACATTTAGGTCAGTGATCCATTTTGAGTTAATTTTTGTATATGGTGTAAGGTAAGGGTTGAGGTTTATTTCTTTGAATGTAGATATCAAATTGTTCCAGCAGTTTTTTTGAAATGATTGTATTTTTCTCCTGTTGAATTATGGTACCACTGTTAAAAATTAATTGGCCATTATGTGTGGGTCTATTTCAGGACTCTGTTCTGTTCTGTTGATCTGTATATCTGTCCTTATGACAGGGCTTCACTGTCTTGATTACTGAAGCTTTATAATACATCTTAAAATCTGGTGATGTAAAACTTCTAAATTTGTTCTATTTCAAAGTTGTTTCTTCTGTTCTGGATCCTTTTTATTTCTTTCTATGTAGTTTAGAATCAGCTTGTTAATTTCTACAAAAAAAGGCCTAATGGGATCTTGATTATGAATGTTTTTACCCTAGAGATCAATTTGGGAGAATTGACCTCTAAGGATATTGAATCTTACTAATGGTGTGAACTTGGTACCTCTGTTCATTTAAGTCTTCTTTACTTTTTCTCAGCAGTGTCTTGTAGTTTTCAGTGTAATGGTTTACAGATATATTGTTAAATTTGTCTCTAATTATTTTATAGTTTTTGTTATTATAAATGGAAATTTAAAAGAATGTCAGTTTCCAGTTGATTGTTGCTAGTATACAGAAATAGGATTGATTTTTATATAAAACATTATAATTTGTAGTATTGCCAAATTATTAGTGCCAGTGGCTTTTTTGTAGATTTCTTCAAGTAGTTTTATAGATCATTATCTTCTCTGTGAATAAAGACTATCTTACTTCCTCCTTTTAAATTTATAAACATTTTATTTCTTTTGCTTACTTTATTACACTGGCTAGTAGTCCCAGTGCACTGTTGAATGGAAATGGTGAGAATTAACATTCTTGCCTTACTTCTGATCTTAGATGGAAAACTGAGTTTTTCACCAGCTCTTGGTGAGAGGGTTTTTTGTTTTTTGTTTCTTTTCATGAATAGGTGTTGAATTTTGGTCAAGTGTTTTTTCTGCATCTCTTAATATAGTCACCTACCTCTCCTCCTTTTTGTCCCTGTATGTGGTCAGTTGTCTTGATTTTAAATATTGAACCAACCATTCATACATTCTTAGGATAATTCTCACTTGGTCATGTTGTGTTACAGTTTTTGTATATTGCTGGACTCACTTGCTAACATTGCATTGACTCCTTTTAAAAAGTCTACATTCATAGAAGGCATTGGTTTATAGTTTTTGTCTGTTTTTTTTGTGTGTGTCTGACAGGGTAATGCTGGTCTCATATAATGAGTTTAATTTTCTTGTTCTTGAAGAGTTTGCATAGAATTGATGTTATTTCTTCTTTAGGTGTTTGGTAGCATGCACTAATGAAGACCTCTGGACCTGGAGGTTCTTTGTGGGAAGGTTTTAAACTCTTACTGGCGGTGAATCTGCATGGGTTTGCAGCAACCTCAGTTCTTGCTTTCTCAGAAGAAAGAATTCGACTGAGGGGGCATAAGGCAGAAGGAGAGACTGGGGCAGGTTTTAGAGCAGGAGTGAAAGTTTGTTAAAAAGCTCTAGAACAGAAATGAAAGGAAGTAAAGAACCCTTGGAAGAGGGCCAAACTGGCAACTTGAGAGATTGGTGTGTGGTTTGACCTTTGACTCAGGGTTTTATATGTTGGCATCTTTCTGAGGTCTTGTGTCCCTTCTCCCTGATTCTTCCCTTGGGGTGGGCCGTCTGCGTTCACAGTGGCCTAGCACTTGGGAGGGAAGCCTGTGCAGTGTGTTTACTGAAGTTGTGTACAGGCTTACTTGAGGCATTCTTCCCTTACTGGTCGAGTGTCCTTAGCAGTTCATATGCCAGTTAAATGCCACCATTTTGCCTTTTATTGCACATGCTTGAGCCCACTCATCCAGCTTCTGAGGTGTTAGAGGGAAGCTGCCGATCACCAGCTTCAGGTATGTTCCATCTGTTGGGAGACTGCCTTTCATGGGAATGGGCTGCAGCCAATTCTCATTTTAGACATTTTAACAATCTCCTGACCATCACCTGGTGGTTACCTGACATTCCGTGGTGTGTGTGTGTGTGTGTGTGTGTGTGTGTGTGTGTGTGTGTGTGAGAGAGACACATTCCTTGTGTGTGTGTGTGTGTTTGTGACATTCCGTGTGTGTGTGTAGGGGTGGGGGGCTTCTGCCCTGCTCATGTCTGACTACCTACCTACTGTAACAAAACTATGAATTCAATTTCTTTAATTGATATAGGGCTATTTGGATTCATGTTAATTCTTGTAAAATAAGCTTTAGTTGTTTATTTTTCAAGGAATTTGTAGTTTTATGTAAGTTGTCTAATTTATTGACATGAAGTTGTATTTTAGAATCCCTATTCTTTTACATTTGAAGGATCTGTAGTGATATCCCCCCTTTTGTTCCTGATATTTGGAAACTTTCTAAAAGAGTATTTAATCTTTTAATTTTCCTTTGTCCTGCATCCTTCAAGTTAGTAATGTTGTGTGTTCATTTATATGGAGTTCAGAGTATTTTAAAACTTCCATTGTGATTTTTTTTCCTTGACCCATGTAATTTTCAAATATTTGGTTAATTTTCCAGATTTCTTTCTCTTACAAGTTTCTAATTTGAGTCTACTGTAGTTCAAGAACATACTTTGTGTGATGTAAATTCTTGTCAACTTGTTAAGATTTATTATAAGGCACAGTTGTAGTCTGTTAGTAATTTTTTTTTTAAAGACAGTCTCACTCTGTTACCGAGACTGCCGTGCATGGCACGATCTTGGCTTACTGTGACCTCCACCTCCTGCGTTCAAGCACTGCTTTCACTTCAGCCTCCTAATTAGCTGGGACTACAAGCAAGTGACCATCACACCTGGCTAGCTTTTTAAAAAATTATTTTTGGTAGAGACAGAGTTTTGCCATGTTGGCCACGCTGGTCTCAAACTGCTGACCTCAATGTCTGCCTTGGCCTCCCAAAGTGCTGGGATTACAGGTGTGAGCCACCATGCCCAGTCAGTGTAAACTTAACAAGAAGAATGTGTTGAGTAGAGTTCTAAAATTAGGTCAAATTGGTTGATAGTGTTAAGACTTCTGTGTTCCTTTTGATTTTCTACTTGTTTTAATTTCTCAGAGAAGGAGTGTTGAAATATTCAATTTTAATTGTGGATTTGTTTTTTCTTTTACTGGTTCATGTATTTGGAAGCTCTGTTATAATTAAGTCCATGCGTAATTAGGGTTTTTAGGTTTTCTTGATGAATTAGGTCTTTATCTCTGTTCAATGTTGTGAAATAGTTTGTGAATAGTTTCTGACAAAAAGTCTGCTGCTGTTCTTACCTTTTGTTCCCTGTAAAGTTTTCTGTTTTTCTTTGGCTGCTCTTAAGACTTTATTACTGGGTTTTAATCATTTGATTATGATGGGCTTGTATGGTTTTCTTTGTGATAGTGCTGCCTAGATTTTTTACTTAATTTTTTAAAAACCAATTGTGGAAATGTTTTGGCCACTATTTCTTCAAATATCCCACTTGCCCCAGGTTTTTCTTTTTGTTCCCCCTGTAATTTTAGTTATACATTTGAAATACTGTCTCTCTTGGCACTGATACTGCTCTTGTTTTTGTTCTTTTCTTTCTCTCTGTGCTTTATTGATTGGTTAATAGTACCATGTCTTCAAGTGCACTGATCTTTTCTTCTGCAATGAATAATCCCATCCAGGGTGTTTTTAATTTCTGAAAATCATTTTTCATCTTTGGAATTTTTATTTCTTCCATTATTCTCCTCATGTTCTTATTTTTCCTTATCTTCTGTAACATACTACGTTTATTTGTGATCATTTTTTTAATGCCTTTGTCAGTTCGTTAACTTTATCATTTCTGGATCTCTTCATATTGATTGACTTATCTTATTATGTGGGCCACATTTTTTGCCTCTTCTCATTCCCTGTAATGTTTGGATATTGGACATTGTGGTTTGACATTGTTGGGTGAAGGGTTGGTTGTTTTTTTTTTTGTATCTTTTACATAGTGTTGGACTTTGATTTTATACGTAGATAAGTTAGTATTAGCTGAATCTTTCTGAGAGCTTTTGTTTCAGCTTGTCAGTGTTGGTCCAGAGCAGCCTTTATCATGGGGTTAATTTGCTGCCCATTAAAGTTATATCCTTTTGAGGGCTATACTCCATATTCTTCTGAGGATTATTCTCAATTCAAAGTAATCCCAGTCAATATTCCAAAAATTTTGTTAGTTTGTCTGTTTATGTGTTGTGTTTTTTTTTTTGTTTTTGTTTTTTGAGACTGAGTCTTCTTGCTCTGTTGCCCATCCTGGAGTACAATGGTGTGATCTCTGCTCACTGCAACCTCCTCCTCCCAGGTTCAAGTAGTTCTCCTCCCTCAGCCTTCCAAGTAGCTGAGACTACAGTCATGCACTACCACGCCCAGCTATTTTTTTGTATTTTTAGTAGAGACGGCATTTTGCCATGTTGGCCAGGCTGGTCTCGAACTCCTGGCCTCAAGTGATCTGGCTACCTCAGTCTCCCAGAGTGCTGAGATTACAGGTGTGAGCTGCTGCATCCGGCATTTCTTTGACTTTTAAAGATGTGTTTACTTTGAGCCCACCCAGATAATCCAAATTAATTTCCCCTATTTTAAGGACAAATGATTAGCAACTGTAATTCCATCTGCAACCTTAATTCTCCTTTTCCATGTAATATATTCACAGGTTCTGGTGATTTAGGATGTGGTTATCTTTCTGGTACAGTTATTCTCCCTGTCACAACTTTGAAAGTTGAACTGTATGTGCAAGGTGGACATCCAAGCTACCAACAATGTTGAAAGCTTAGATTTGTTCAGCACATTTACAGACGTTACACATTCTTCTTTACACCTGAAAGGTAAACCTTGTACATGAAGCATGAATATATAAATTGGTATGCTTTTTTGTTGGATTCTTAGCTCAGGGCCTAAGGAGCTTTGCAGTACTTTTTAGATTCTTAGAGGTTTGAAAAAAAAGAGGCCGGGTACAGTGGCTCATGTCTGTAATGCCACCACCTTGGGAGGCCAAGATGGGTGATCACCTGATGAGCCTAAGAGTTTGAGACTGTCCTGGACAACATGGTAAAACCTGTCTCTACAAAAACTACAAAGCCTCATATCTACAAAACAATTAGCCAGGCATGGTGGCACGTGCCTATGGTCACAGCCACTCAGAAGGCTGAGGCAGGAGGATCATTTGAGCTTGGGAGACAGAGGTTGCAGTGAGCCGAGATCGCGCCCTTTATTATGTTTTAAAAGAAATTATGTGGCCCAAGAATAGCTTAAGTAGTCTTGAAAGAGAAGATCAAAGTGGAAGAACTTTATTAAAAATTTATATATATCTACAGTCATTAACTTCATGAAGCCACCTGGAAAAGGGTCCATGTGTACAGGGACACTTGCTTTATGACAAAATGCACATTTTAGGAGGGAAAGAATTATTCAATAAAATGGTACTGGAACAACTGATAATCTATATGGAAAGAAATGACTTATGTTCCATACCATATGCAAAAATCAGTTTAAGAATGATTTGTATATTTCAACATGAAAGACAAAACTGAAACTTTTGGAAGCTAGTATAGATGAACAGGTTCATGCTCTTTGGACAGGAAAATATTTCTTAAAAAAATCAGAACTGCAAATATTAAAAAATTGATAAGTTTGACAATCTTAAATTTAAGAAATTTTGTTTTTGCAAAGTCACCATTAAGAAAGGAGAGGCAAGCCAGAGCAGAGACGATATTTGCAGTGCCTTGAACAGACAAAAGGCATGTATCAGAATAGTCAAAGCACTTCGACAAATCAATGTGACAGAGACAATCCAATAGAAAAATAGGCAAGAGACATGAAAAATATTTCACAAAAGAAATTCAGATATTTAAGAAACATGGAAAAAAATCCTTAAGCTTATTAATGATCTGGGAAATGCAAATTAAAACTGAGGCTCCATCATATGCCCACTAGAATGGCTGAAATTTTTAAAAAAAGGGATTTATAGTACAAGTTTTTGAGAAGATGTTAGGTTTTGGGAACTTAACCACTTTAGGAAACAGCTTGACATTTGCATACCCTATGACCCAGTAATTTCTTTTCATGGATATACGCTTTAGTAATGCATGTGCATGTATGCAGAGAGATGTATTAAAGAGCATTGGCCCCTATGTGTAATAGCCTCACACTCAATTCGATGTTCCTCATAGTTGGCTGCATAAATAAAATCATGATACATTCATACAATGGAGTACTTTACAGCTGTCAAAATGGAAGAACTACTGCTACTGATAAATATCACAAATAAAATGTTTCTGAAAGGAAGCCAGAAACCACGTTATGTGTGATTCCACTGATGTAAAAACAAAACATGCAAAAAGAAAACAGGTAACATGAGCTATGATGTTTAGGGATCTGTGCTTCTGCCATGAAACAGAAAATAAATAACAACAACAACAACAACAAAAACAAGAGAGTTGCCACCACAATAATCAGGAAAATAGTTGAATCTTGGATGTGGTGAAGGAGGGATTTAATGATTGCTGAGAAGTAGTGGGTGATTTCAGGAGTGCTCATATTCTCTTAGATCTGAGTTGTAACTTGAGTTTGTAATCCTCGAATTGTCAATTTTTGTTTCATGTATTTTTACATCTCTGATATATACTCAGAATCATATTTGACTGAATAAATATTGATAAGGTTAGACCTAGAGCAGCATTTTTTACAGGTTTGATTCAGATGATATGAAGTTAAAAGATTTTAATATATTTGATATTTGAATCATAATGTGTAGAACTGAGGTTATTTCTAGTAATGATAATTCATCTTTATATATGATTTAATTATTTGTAAAACTTTTTTTCCAAGTAGTTACAACATCCTGAGAAGTATTTGAGATAGGCATAAGTATCTGCATTTTACAAAGGAGCATTAATTTAGAGAGTGAGTTGTTGGTGGTAGAGGATTAGAATCTCATTTTCATTTCTGTGCCTTACCTTGCTGTATTTTTTATTTCTCTTGTGTGTCCCATGGGAAGACAGGGCATCATTCTTTATGTAGGTGTAATTAATCTGAGAATGAAAGACCATCTGTGGAGGGGCTCTCCTTTTAACAGGGGCAGTTCGAGAGTGCCCACTTCCACTTGAGAGTTGAAGGCAAGTTGGCTGTCTAATGATTTTCGTAATGTTGTGCTTATCTCTAAGGAGTTCAAGGTGCCCTCTGGTTATATCTTCAATTCTTATGATTTCCTGTAGGGGTTTTGAGCCATAGTCTTGCTGTGCTTTGTAGAAATGATTTCAGATGGTAAAAGACGTGAATCACTGAAAATCAAATTATGACACATTGGTATATTTGATATTTTGTAGACTGGTCATCCAGATAAAAATTTTGAAGTTACATTTTTTTTTTTAAAGTCAGTGGTTTGGATGATTTACCATGATCAACTAATGGTTTATGTAGTTTTAAAATAATCGTATGTCCTGTTTAAGGAGGCCCAACTTAAAAAATCTTTCAACTCCTTCTGCAGTTAAGTGAAGGAAGTGATTCTTGACATTACAAAAAAATTGCTTACAGCTTTAATCAAATTTGGTTAATTTCACCGTGAATGTAAGGTACTTAAACTATATTTGCTATTCATTTTGTTAAACATGTTGCATATTTCACTAATAGCAATAGAGTCTAATAGGAACAGGCTGTGAACAGTTTACCCCTAATCTTTTATTTTTCAACATTCAGCTTTTAATGTCTCTAATCTAAAAACACTGTGTGGAAGCATACAAAAATATGTCACTTGTTATTAATCAGAGAAATCCAAATTAAAATAGAAAGATGCCATCTTTTAAACCACTTTTTAGATTTTTAGATAATTTCTCCCCTTCACCTATCCTGTTTTTATTTTGGTGTATTGACTGTTTTGCCTAAAACATAAGAAATAAACACATTATAAAAAGTGATATTTTGAGTGAGTGTGGTGGCTCACGCCTGGAATCTCAGCACTTTGGGAGGCCAGGGTGTGGGGGAGATCACCTGAGGTCAGGAGTTTGAGACCCAGCCTGGCTAACATGGTGAAACCCCGTATCTACTAAAAATATATAAAATTAGCCAGGTGTGGTGGCCGTACCTGTAATCCCAGCTGCTTGGGAAGCTGAGGGAGGGGAATTGCTTGAACCTGGGACAGTGGAGGTTGCAGTGAGCTGAGATCATGCCACTGCACTCCAGTGTGGGAAATAAGAGTAAAACTGTCTCAAAAAAAAAAAAAAAAGGTCTATTTTGTTGTTTAGATTTTAGGCAAAGGTACTCAGTATTTCAGTTGTCTTAACTTTTCTAACAAGTAGATAGTTCAGAGATGTCATAGCTAGACCACAGCTAGTCTTTGCAAAGTTAGAAAAGACTCTTCTGATTTTAAGTAACTAGTGCCTTCTGCTAGGGTTATGGTATTAGAGAATGGAAGACAAGTTGGCTTTCAGTCCCCACTTGCTCACTCTTGGCCCCAGGCCCATGTGCATGGCACCTCTACCGTTGTTCATAACGGGTTTGAGTCATAGTGATTTCTTGCTCTCTTCTAGTTAGTAAGTGATTATTTTTCTCAATGCTGTCTGTATTTTTGTGTTTTTTTATCTTATTTCTTGAATCAGATATTAGTATTTTTGAATTTTACCTAAAAATGTATAATAGTTTAATTCAGAACTTCATAAAATTAGTGTGAGTGTTCATAGGGTATGTTCTACTTTTATGAAAGTTACATAAAGCCAAACTGCATTTTTAAGTAATGACCATAAGTCTGTGTGCTTTATATTCAAAGTACTTATTATGTTTTTGTTGTCAAATCATTTCTTTATAGCTGTGATTGTGTTCATACAACATCATGTTGTATTTGGAAAATGTATGATTATATAGCATGTACAATTCAGGCTCAAATGGAATGCCTTAGTCATTTTCCATAAAATAATAACTTATGATAGTCTCAGGTTAATTTAGAACTTGAATTTTAGCGTGGATATAAACAGTAATGAAAACAGTTTAGTAGGGACAAAGGAAAATGTTCTTATATTAAAAGTAATTAGATAATTCCATAAGGGTAAAGAATCTGTGGATGTATTACAAATTATAGAATAATTTTCCTCAAGCTTGACAAAGAGAGTATACAGTATGAGTGGGTTTTTTATGTATATATTTTATAAGAAAATACATGGCATCATTTTTGTGTATGGAATGTAGTTGCATTGTCTCATACTGAAACTGGGATTAAAATTATTTGGCATTTCTTGATTCTGGTTTTTCAAGATCTTTTAGCAAAGGAGGCAGCCACTGGGTTTCTTAATTTAGATTAATTTTTTTTTTCCTTCTAGTAGATAATATTTAGAGGACCCAGGGTATCATATTTAAATACAGTAAAAATTTTAAATTAACCTTTTATGTTACTGAAAGTGTTTGAAATTAATAATCATATAGAACACTGGCAGTGAGCAATCAAAAATGAAGTTATGAAAATTATAATATTATCAAAATAATACAGTTCTTAGGAATAAATTTCACAAAAGAAACAGAACACCTGTATACTGAAAACTACAAAGCATCAGTGACAGAAATTAAAGAAGACCTAAATAAATGCAAAGACGTACTTTATAGATTGGCAGATTTAATCTTGTTAAGATTGCAGTCATCCCAAATTGATCAACGTATTTAACACGATTCCTATCAAAGTCCAGTTGGTCTTTCCCCTTCCCCCCAAAAAGTTTAGCAAACTGATACTAAAATTCATATGGAAATTCAAGATACCTAGAATAGCCAAAACAATCTTTAAAAAGAATAAAGTTGCCGAGACTAGAGTCACATCCTGACACAACTCTTGTCCTGGTGTGCTAGAGTACTTGGAGAGAATCTACTGGTCTTGATTCACTGGCGGGGCAGTGGGTGCCCCCATTAGTGCCCAGATCAGAAACATGTAAAAAAAAAAAAAAAAAAAAGAATAAAGTTTAGGACTCCCACTTTTGAATCTGAGAATTTAGTACAAAGCTACTGTAACCTAGACAGGATTAAAGGCACAGGGATAAACAGATCAATGGGACAGAATTAAGAGTTCAGAAATAAACCCATATATTTATGACCAATTGATTTTTTTTTTAATAAAAAAAATTTTTTTTTGCAATGATGCCAAGACAATTCAATGGAGGGAAATGGCTTTTTTTTTTTTTTTTTTTTTTTAAGATAGAGTCTTGCTCTGTTGCCCAGGCTGGAGTGCAGTGTAGTGGCACGATCTCGGCTCACCACCACGTCTGCCTCCTGGGTTCAAGTGATTCTCCTGCCTCAGCCTCCTGAGTAGCTGGGACTACAGACACGCGCCACCATGCCCGGCTAATTTTTGTATTTTAGGTAGAGATGGGGTTTCACTGTGTTGGCTAGGCTGGTCTCGAACTCCTGACCTCGTGATCCACCTGCCTCAGCCTACCAAAGTGCTGGGATTACATGCTTGAGCCACTGTGCAGGCCGGGAAATAGCCTTTCTGGCAAGTAGTGCCAGACCCCTGACACTATATACAAGAATTGGCTCAAAGTGGATCAAATACTTAATGTAAGAGCTAAAACTGTATAGGTTAAAATCTTCATGACCTTGAATTTGGCAATGGTTTTTTAGAAATAACATCAGAAGTAGAAGCAACAAAAGAGGAAATAGGCAAATTGGACTTCAGCAAAATTAAAAACATTTTGCTTCTAGGGACACTATCAAGAAAATGAGGCTGGGTGCGTTGGCTCACGCCTGTAATCCTAGCACTTTGGGAGGCTGAGGTGGGTGGATCATTTGAGGTCAGGAGTTTGAGGCCAACCTGGCTAACATGGTGAAACCCATCTCTACTAAAAATACAAAAATTAGCCAGTTGTGGTGGCAAGTGCTTGTAATTCCAGCTATTCAGGACGCTGAGACAGGAGAGTCACTTGAACCTGGGAGGTGGAGGTTGCAGTGAGCTGAGATTATGCCACTGCACTGCAGCCTGGGTGACAGAGGGAGACTCTATCTCAAAACAAACAACAAAAAAAGTGAAAAACAACTTGATGAGTGGGAGAAGGTATTTACAGATCGTATATCTTTAAGCATTTAGTATCCAGAATATATGAAGAACTCTTAACATCTCAGCAACGAAAAGACAGTAACCCAATTTAAAAAAAGGATTTTCTCCAAAGAAGATATAAATGACCAGTAGGCACATGAAAAGATGCTTAATGTTATTAGTTGTTATGGAAATACAGAACTAAAGCCACAACATAAAACCACAACAAGATACCACTTCACACTCACCATGTTGGCTATTATTAAAAAGACAGAAAATAACAAGTGATGGAGAGAATGTGGAGAAATTAGTATCCTCATACTTTGCTGGTGGGAATGTGAAATGGCTCAGACTCCTTAGAGAATTGTCTGGCAATTCCTTGAAAAGTTAAACATTCTATATGACCTAGCAAGTCTGCTCCTAGCAATCTATCTGGTAGAATTGAAAATATATGTTCACACAAAAGCTTGTGCACCATTATTCATAGCAGCGTTATTCATAGTGGTCAAAGTGGAGTCAACTCAAATGTCTATCACCTGATGAATGGGCAAATGAGATGTAGTGTATCCATACAGTACAATATTACTTAGCCAAAAAAGGATGAAGTACTGATTCATGTTGTAACCCAGATGAACCTTGAAAACATCATGTTAAGGGAGAGAAGCCAGACATAGAAGGCTATAGATACATAATTGTGTATTTCCAGAATAGGCGAATTTCATAGAGACAGAAAGTAGGTTAGTATTTGCCAAGGACTGGGGAGAGGAAGGAATGGGGAATGCCTGCTAATGAGTATCAAGTTTCTTTTTGGGATGATAAAAATGTTCTATAATTAGATAGTGGTGATGGTTGCACTGCTTTTTGAGTACAATTTTAAAAACACTGAATTATACACTTTAAAAAGGTGCATTTTATGGTATGTGAATACCATTCACATTTAAACTCAATTTAAAAATCATATAGAAATGAAGACACCAGCCTGACAGAGCAACAGTGAGACCCCATGTTTGCAAAAAAGTTTTTAAAAAACTTAGCAGGGTCAGGGGCACAGGAGAGGAGCTGAGATGAGAGGGTTCCTTGAGCATAGGAGGTTAAGCTGCGATTGTGGTACTGCATTCCAATCTGGGTAACTGAGTGAAACTCTGTCTCTAAAAAATTTAAAAAACGAAAACAGTGGTATACTTCTAATAAACTACTGCTAAATGGATACTTTTGACAGTGAGGTGTCTTACTTGATAATTACACCTGCATAATAGACATAAACTGAGATTTACCTGTCTCAGGTAAACCAAAATGTATGTTCTCCCTACTTTCTGGTGTGTTGAAACTGTTTTTCCTTCAGGGTAGAAATTGAAGAACATAAAATTCTTCTTGCATTCTTCTTTGTCAAGTGAAAAAAAAAGGAAAGACCAAGAAAGCCATGTAATTCAAGGAAACGAGAGCGATTTCTCAATGGAAATGAAGGACATAAATGTGTGTATCATTGTAGTTGTAATGCAATCAGCACTTGATTCATTTGTATGATTTTTCTACTTTACTCCTGCACATAGCCAATCAGTGTTTGAATAAAGAGTTTAATATTGTAATATAATAAAACAGGCTGTGAGCTAAAGATGTACATCATCATAATCTGTGGAGCTTTTAAAAATTACTCTTGTTTGGATATTAGTCTCAATTATGATTTGATAGTTTTATTGTAGGGCTAGGGCAAGTTTGTACACGCAGAATATATGTTTTAGTTCCACAGTTGAATCCGTTATCTTTTTAAATTGAGAACTGCTGCATTAAATCAGTGAGTTTTACTGATCTATTTATTGAACTATCTGGTTATTGTTTTATGCAAAAATAGTAAGCAGCAGTAGAAACTGAGAGAACCTCAGACTATACTCACTTTAACAGTCCCCCCACCCACCCAACCCAGGGCCATCCCTGTAGGTAACCTAGCAGTTGTGATTCCTCTAAATCTTTAATAATTGAGATTGAAAGGAATCATTTTTTTCTCTCTTTTTAAAGTTACCTTGAAGCTAGAGTAGTAGTGGGAAGTAAGAAGCTCAAGTTCTTTTGCAAATGCTTTAAACTACAGTATATCTGTGGAAGGCAGGGAAAGGTACCAGTGTTGATATGCAGAGTAGGAGGGACTGGGAAATGCAGACCTTTGAGGTCAGAACTCTGAGTTAGCTGATAACTGCTCATGGCATGTGTATTTTGACAGCTCATTGAAGCATCAGATAAACTGCCTTTTAACGGGGAATGTAGTGCAATGTAGTGGTCCTTTCTAATGCTCTAGTTTCCTTTGTGCAGCTATATACAACTTAGTATAAATTGTTTTAATACTGTGCTACTGAAAAGTACCATAAACTCATGAAATTGGTGTTAGGTGGCTCCTTGAGGGTTTTATCACACCGGTGACATTTTTGACCATGATTTAAATAGTTCCAGTGGTGATACTGCACTGTTATGGAAAAAGACATGATATTAGAACCAAAATTTCAACTCTTCCTTCTTGTATGCCTTTGGGTGAGTACTGATTGTTTTGACTTGCAGTTGCTTCATTCAGGAAGTGGAACAGATGCTATCTGTCTCACAGGGTTATTGTTACTGTTACATGAGATAATATATATTAAAGTCTAACGTAGCTACTGATAAATATTAAGTTGCCTTCCCTTCTGCAGTTCAGTGAAGAATAACTTTTTTTTTTAAATTAAGAGATGAGGTCTCACTGTTTCCCAGGCTGGTCTTGAACTTCTGAGCTCAAGTGATCCTCTCATTTCATCCTCCCAAAGTGCTGGGATTACAGATGTGAGTCATGATGCCCAGTCCAGCAATAACTCGTAACTCCAAAAAATTGGTTCTTAGAGAATGTCTAACAGCCTGAGCTTGTGAAAGCTCTCATACTTTGACTTTTGCTTTCATTAATTAAGCAACTCTGGTAGCAGCTGAGGTTATAGAAGTCAATACAACAGACTGCGTCTTATCCCTTTCTTACAGTTTGGTTGAGGGAAAATAAATTAAATATTTAGTTGTATAAGCAAGTAATTACAGTTGAGGTAAATGCCATAAGAGAGAAGTACAGTCTGTTAGGAAAGTTTATTAGAAGAAGGCCCTGGAACAGAAAGGAGTTAGGAACTTTCTAGGTACATACAGCCTGTGTCAAGAAGCTTGCTGGGCAAGAGGAAGAGTGTCATGGAATGAGGAGTTCCATGAGTAGAGGAGTGACAGGATAAAGCAGGGCCTTCCAGGCCATGTTAAAAGCTTGGGCTTTTAAGAACAATGATAAGTGACATGATTATATTGGCATGTTAAAAGGTTACTGTAACGAAAATGAGGAAATTGCATTGGAGGGGAAATAAAAATGCCTGCTGAGACCAGTTAGGGAGCTGTTGCAGTGCTTAGGCTAAAGGTATAGAAAAGGAATAGGCTTGGTGTGTTTGGTTTAAGAAAATGTTGGATTTTGAGATACCTGTAGGATATCTAAGTTGAGTAGTTGAGAGTGTGGTTGGAAATAGCCAGTTAGGCTAGTGATTTCGCTCTGGCCGAGGCCTTTGCAGTACGCTGATAAACATGAGTTTCTGGTATTTGTCTTTTATGCAGACTTCACAGCAACTTGAGTGGATGTGTTGTGAGTATTTTTACACTCATTATTTTACAATTTTTTATATTAAGTAATGGTTATCACTTTATTAAGTAATGCTTAATACATTATTTTACAGTTTTTAATGTTAGGTAATGGTAATAATGCCAACATTATTGAGCACATGTGCAGAATACTAGGCCAAATACTTTGTATGTGTTATCTCTTAATCTTTACAAGTCTGTGAGCATTGTTATTAGTCCAGTGTTTTAAAGATTTGCCATCTGAAGCTTAGAGAAATTGAGTAACTTCAAGGCAGCACATGTAGTAAGTGGTGGAGCTGAGGTTTGAATCGAGGCGGGCATGCTGCAAAACCTGTCCTGTTAACCATTACTGTATGCCACTTCTCTGTGAAATTGAACCAGCCAACCAAACAAAACAGAATGACTGAGAGACCGTTTATTACTGAACTTTTATGGAAGACCTGTGTATACTACGCGTTGTACTATAGATGATTTACTTTCTCGTTTATATCAACATTCACATGGCCTGTGAAGTATGGTTTTTGCCTCATTTTAAAAATGAAACTGGCTGAGTGAGTAAGTGACTTGGTCAAGATCATAGAAGAACTAGAATTCAAAATTGACTCTTTTGTTATACTACTTTTAAAAAAAAAACGTGTTGACTTAAAAATAAGAAAGTTTCCATGGGGAACACAATCAGATTTAGTGGTTCCCGTATATCATGCCATGGTCATTCTAGTTCTTAAAAATAAATTCAGATCTCAGTGTTTAAAATTACAGATTGAACTTAGAGAACAAACAGCTGAGAAAATTGAAATACTTAAAAATAAATAATAGGTATTTTACATGTACTCAAAGTAAAGATTTCATTAAAATTATTTTAGAAGAGATAAAATGGGAAATTTTTTCTAGTAAATTTGTATCTGTTTTATGATATCTGTGAATAAATTAGACAAAATTATAATATTGATATCTTGACTAGTTTTTTTTGTCAATAGTTAATTGTTAGCATTTGTATAGAACTGCTTCTAGATCTTGCCGTATTTATTCCATCCTTCAGAATTTCTTCTGTTTCTTCCTTAGTTTTGAGAAGACAAACAGAAATTAAGTCAATGAGGTGACAGTATAATGCGTATTAAATATTGGCTTCTTATAGCATCAGAGCTAAGACTTATCTTACCAGTACTTTCTGCTGCCTACTAAAAATTAGTGAGAGGCAGTTAAGCATAGGATTAACAGTGTAGCTCCTTCAGGTTCTGGCTTTTGGAATACTCTGTTTTCAGTAAGCCCTTTGCAGAGAGAGTTAGTCTTAGGTATATACTAAAAAAGAAAAAAAAAATCCTCTATCACTTTTTTACTGTCAGTTGATGATGAGGGACATCTTTTGGTTACCAAATACCTGTAAAGTAATGTTATATTTGATTTTTTTTTTCCAATTGATGGGTACAGCATCGGAGAGCTATGGCCATGGGGCTTCTTATTACAGTAAGAAAAAAACCTATCTCCTGATGCTAGCAGAACCTGTGTGAAACAGATCACTGGATTCTGATTGGTTTGCTGGATGTGAGAGAATTTGGAAGCAGTCTTACAAGGCACTTTTGATTTTAGGAAGCCAAATCAGCAAAATTACTCTTCCACTGTCTCCTGCTTTGTCTTTGTTATAGTCATTTATTAATTTGTCTTTTTTGTATGATTATGATATGTGTATATGAAAAGAATTGCTTGCTCTTTGAATGCTATCTTCTGTCACCCAACACTGCTGCTGTTTAGCAGGTTTTGAGTACTTGACTCTCACATCATCTTTTCTTATAAAGACTATGCTCTACTGAGTTACCTGTAGGATATCAGAAACAGTCAACTTCAGAACTGTGTGAGAAGTTTCATTTTTAAGGCCATCATATATATATATATATATATATATATATATATATATATATATGGTGTGTGTGTGTGTGTGTGTGTGGTCTGTATTTATTTGTAAGGTATCTTTGCTTTCTATTTCCATCTTTCTCTATCATCTGGCATTTTGATTTAGATGATTTTGGTCTTCTCAGCACTTTAGATATGTTATTAGTACAGTCTTTATGGCTAGAATAGAAATTACAAGATGAAATGACAGATCAGAGAAAGAATAGTTATGATTTGACATGAAAATGACCTACCTAAAACATTTTTGATTGATAGTTTCCTTGTCCTTTTGGGAACAGATTATCGTCAGCTCTTAAATTATCAGTATATATGTATCAGGATGCTTTCTGGTGCAAGTAACAGAGAGGCTAATCAAAACAGGAAGGATTTTATCATCTCATATAATGAGAAGTACAATAGGGTGGTTCCAGGGTTGGTTAACTCCACTCCCTCTTTCATCTTTTTTATTATTTTCATTTTCTTCTTTCATTCTAAAATTTTTGTTTAATTGCCCATGACTGTTAGCCTAGTCTCTAAGCAGTGTGTGGTTGACATAAACTGTTTATGCCCATGGGGAGAAGAAGCAGTAGTTACAGACTTCTTTGCTCTAAATTATTTCTAATGATTCTAGTGTATTTTCTGTTTCATCTTTTATTTGCATAGTTGAAGCCAAAGGAATATGAATTGTTTCCTAGATATCTAACAGTGTTTATTTGTAAATTACATGTAAACACTTAATGAAACGAACTTTTAAAAAGCAGTGTTTCTTTCTGTAGTCAGAAGCCCTGCAGACAATAAAACATCCTGTCAGTAAATCCATTGCACTTACTGTGATGTCCCTTGAGTTGCAAAACATAGTAATCTTTGCTTAGCAGAGATTATAATCTTCAAGTAATATTACATATTTTATTTTTAGAAGTGCTTTATAGATATTAGAAACATGGAATGTTGGAGCTGAAATACTCGGTAACATTTGTAGAGTACTTTGTATGTGCTTGGCTCTTAGTTTTACACACATCAATGTGTTTACTCTTCAGAATACCCACATAATGTATATGTTATTATCCTTACTTTACAATTAGACATAGAGAAGTGAAATGACATTTCCAAGATCACACAGTAGCAAAGCCAGAATACAACTGATGATAGCTTCTCATCACATTTAAAATAAATTCTCTCCGTCTTGGAATCTGACCCCTGCTTACTTGTACAGTTTTATGTTTTTTCATTTTCCTACAAATACCCTATGCTTTATTCCAACTCATTGTGGTTTTATGAACATTTGATGTCCTGTTCTTTCGTATTATGTACTCTCTATCCAAAAAAAAATTAACAAAGTTGAAGTCAAATAATAATAATCAAAACTCTTATTTGCTCCCTTCTTTATTATATTAGTAAATTATGTACATGCTTGTCACTGAATGTGGCACTATATTGACATTTATTCATGTGATTCTCTTGAAAGAAGAAAGATTTTTTTAAAAATTTGTTTCTTGAGTGTTTAGCATTTTGTTTAATACTTAATATTTGCAACTTATGTGTATGTTGGACTGAACTTTGTGGCTTTGAAACTGTTACTTCTGAATCTCAGTTTCTTTTGCCTATGAAGTGTGAATAATTTGGACTAGAATCTCTGCTCTTTTAACTTTTTACAACTTAGAGTTTTATGTTTAGTTTATAAAAGAAAACCATATCAAGCTTTAAATTTTAAGGCTGCTTTTCTAGTATTAACAAAGCAGTTAACACATTATTAGACTTTACAGTGAAACTCAGTAGAAAAAATGAAATCAATATTAACTAATGAGAAAAGCAGAGTTGCAGAAAAATAAGTATAGTATGTTACTTTTGTGTAAGTAAAATGGATAAATAAGAAAGCACACATATATCTTCTTACATTTGTGGAAAAGAAACACAGTAAGGCTAAATCAGTAAGCACTGAAATTGGTTACCTACAAAGGGGAGGTAGGGAAAAGTGTCCATTCTTTGACTATACATTTTAATATAGTTTGGACTTGGAGAAGCACATTAATGTTCTATGTATTAAAAAAAAAAAAGGATGAGGGGAAAACATTGTAAAACTAAATGCAAACAGACATGAACCCAACTGTATTCTAAGTGAGTAACAATAAGTCTTAATGGGGGCTAAGGGAGGAAGTGGACTGATCCATCTAAATTTTGAACATAGCTTTTGACTATATCCCCTTAGTTTATGGGGGAAAAAACTACAAACAAATATGGAGCTCTTTTTTTTTAGTGATTTTTGTTGTTGTTTTTGTAATGGTGTAAGTGAGACAATTCTGAAACAATTTTATTTGTATTGTAGGCAGTGCTTCTCAACCAGTGGTAGTTTTCACCCCTAGGCAATTTGGCAATGCCTGGAGATGCTTTGAATTGGTCATGACTTAGAGGGAGGTGCTACTGGCATCTAGTGGAGAGGGGTGATGTTATGTTACTAAGCACTGTACAATATACAGGACCTCCCAACACCTCCCCACCAAACCAAGAATTATATCTGGTCTAAAATGTCAATAGTGGACCATTAAGAAACTCCAGGCCAGACATGTGGCCTACACCTATAATCTCAGTACTTCGGGATGTTGAGGCTGGCGGATCACTTGTCAGGAGTTTGAGACCAGCCTGGCCAGCATGGTGAAACCCCATCTCTACTAAAAATAAAAAAAATTTGCCAGGTGTGGTAGCATGTGACTGTGGTCCCAGCAATCCGGGAGGCTGGTGGAGAATCGCTTGAACCCAGAAGGTGGAGGTTGCAGTGAGCCCAGATCACTCCACTGCCCTCCAGCCTGGGGGACAGAGCGAGAACCTGTCTCAAAAAAAAAAAGAAAAAGAAACTCTGGATTAAGGAAATGAATAAATGCATTGATGTTGGTGCAAGCTAGGGTTCTTAATGATGGGAGAAGGGAGGTTCCGGAAGGGAACTTCTTCCACTGGGAAGGCAGAGAAGAATCTTGGGGAAATTGGAGGTATCAGTATGAACATGTATTCATATTATATTTATATATTTCACAGAAATGGCCAAGCCTCAGTGGTACCACCCAGATCTTGATTTCTAAATATATTTCCCAATGAAGGGAGCCAGAAACACTTGGATAAATGGCTGATTCTGGGGATGTATCAGGAAGGCACCAGATCAGTCTAGAACATCTTGTTGGACCAGAAAGTAAGAAAATGCTCAAGGAAATGCTCTATTAAAATAAACAAACACAGGACCCAGCTTAAGGGAAGTCTTACTGGCCAATTCAGGGATCATTTGAATTACAAAATAGGTGAAGGGAGCAATAGGTTATAATCATTAAATAAAAGAGGAATACTTAAATTTATATTTATAATAAATAGACAAATACTTAGAAGAGAGGAAAGGACTTGTCTTTACAGTTAATAAATATGGAGAGAGTAGTAGAATTGAAAAATTATTTTGTAACTGTCATGGTGTTGATTGGTTCAGGCAAAAATCACTTAACAGTTCTAAATCCAAGGGGAGAGTTTGATGTGGAGTAAGATATTTTTGTGGTTTTAACATGTCTTCTCACAGAAGAGGAAAAGAGGTTTTATATAGCAGAGAAAGCTAATGATACCTTAATCAAGTGATCAAAATAAGTATCAGTAAAAGGTAGATAGGACTAAATGCCTCTGGATATGTTACCCTAAGAAGGATAGAGAATCACTTGTATAGTATGTTGGCTAGAACAGTTCCAAACTGAGGAATATTCTGTAGAATGACTGGCTTATATTCTTGAAAATGTCAGTGTCATGAAAGAGAAAGGCCAAGAAGCTGCTCGAGATTACAGGAGACTAAAGAGACTGACAACTAAATGTAATATATGGTCCTGAATTGACCCTGTTACTGAAGAGGGTAAAAATGTCCTAAAGAACGTTATTGGGATAAGTGAAAAAATTGCACTTATGGCCTGCACTTTAAAGAATTGCGGCAATGTTATATTTATTGAATTTGATAACTGTGCTGTGGTTATGTTAATATTAGAGAATATTCTGAGGAAATTTACACTTAAATATTGAGGTGTAAAGGGTGTGATATATGCAACTTACCCACAAGTGGTTCAGAAGAGTACATTTATTTATGTATTTTTATATAGATGTGTAGTACATATGCACATAAACATATCCATGAGAGCGAGGAGAGAAAGAATGAAAGTATATGAAAAAATGTTAAAAATTGGTGAATCTAGGTAATAGGCATTCTCTATACTGTTCTTGTAACTTTTCAGTAAGTTTGAAATTATTTTTTAAAATACAAAGTTAAAAGTTATAAGTTAAATAGTAAAATAAGAACAGTTTTTCTAAATGGTTGCAAATGTGAGTATACTTGCTAAAGACAAGCTTTATATTTTAAGGCATGTGTGAAATTTAAATTGTGAAAGGATAGATACACTGGATCTAGGAAGATCTGTATGCCAAAGTATGAGCAAATAGTAGGTGGCAGCACTTGGAGCTTGAAAGATTGTGATGCCTCTGGCATGACTGCTGAGGATGGAAAGAACTAGGCTATGAGAGCAGTGGTGGGGTTTCTTTATGTCACTGGGGTTTGTAGTCAATGCTCTTTTGGCAGCAGTGAGATGAGGATTTCTGTGGTAGGGCTGGCCAAGTGGCAGCCAGACTACTGACATGGGAGAGAGCCCTGGACCTACGGTCCCTGGGCAAGGCTGGTGTATTGCGCCTGAGACTAGCTGCTCTGGGAAAACTGATGCAGAACTTTAGCTTCTCATCCCCTCATGAAGGCAGCAGAATACAGCAGTTGGAGTGCTCTTCTGGAGTAACACAGACCTGAGTTGTCTTGGTTCTAGTATTTAGCATCTGCGACCTTGGTGGGGTGATATTTACTGCCTAGGCTTCAGTTCTTTTTCAGATTTAAAATGGGAATAATTATAATGCCTATCTTATAAAGAAGTTGTAAGAATTTAAAATGTTATGCGTAAAGTGCGTTGTGGTTGTTACTATGCAGCAGGGCCTTAGAAAACCTTTATTTCTACATTCAGCCAACTGATTACATTATAAAAAACTTAACTCTCTGTATGAATTTAGACTTATCTGATTAAATGGCTGTGAACTTACTGTAAATACAGACTAAGTACGCTTATCCTAAATGTTTGGGACCAGAAGTGTTTTGAGTTTCAGATTTTCTCTGCTTTTTTGAGTCAGAAAAAAAATCATATACATAATGAGATACCTTGGGGATGGGACCCAAGTCTAAACAGGTAATTTATTTGTTTCTTATATACCTTCTACACATAGCCTGAAGGTAATTTTACACAGTATTTTTACTAATTTTGTGCATGAAACAAAGTTGTGGCTGTGTTTGACTGTGGCAAATGTTGGTGCTGAGAAGTTTTCAGATTTTGGAGCATTTCAGATTTTGGATTTCCACATTAGGGCTATTCAACCTGTATTACGCAAATATACTTGAGAGGCTTGATGAAAGATTTAAAAAAAAAAAAAATTTCCACATTGGATAACAGAAATGAATGGAAATCATACCCATTTCCCATCATTGAAAATTTCCAAGTGTATTTTTACATTTGGGAAAAAGACTTCAGACGTCTTTTGAGGAAAAACTGTTGAAAAAGTTACTCTTTTGATTAGGAATTAGTATTTAGTATTATAACCCCATTACGTAGGGTTGCCCAAACTTTTCCCTTTTCTGATTGTACACGTATGACATGGGATTCTTTGATGTGGTTTACATTAAAACTAGAAGTTAAAGTTATCTTCCTAGTTAAATGAAGCTGAATCCCTCTTTAACACCACTTTGATGCAGTCTCATTTTTTCATTCAGGAGATTATTTTCAGGTATGCATTTTTATAAATCAGATAATTAGATTTGTTATAGTTACCATAATGGCTTTCATATTGCTACATATTTGTGTTTTCATTATTTTTAAGGCTGTTATCCATTTGTGGCAAATTATACTAGTTTTATAGCAGTAATAAACCTTTGTATTTGAGTACATTTATTAAAATAAAAAATAATGTAAAAAATAGGTAAAAATGTATAGAGTGGTATCTAATTAGGGCAAAGATTGCCAGGTTTGTGTATGAATGACCAAAGTTCAGGAATAACTACTCTGTTAGTAGAAAAGTTCCTGGATGCTTTAACTAAGACTTTAAACAGTTTACTTATCCTCCTTGAATGTACTTATCCTCCGTGGATCTCAGTGTCTTTGCTGAAGGGAATAGGAGTTATAATACAAGATGATTTCCAAGGTAACTTGAAAATTACAGGATTTTACCATCCTTAGGGCAGCTTGATTGGAGTTTTGTAAAGAAAAAGGCTTAGATTAAAATGAGTCCTGAACAATAT
Source organism: Ateles fusciceps (assembly GCA_036589455.1). Taxonomy (NCBI): domain Eukaryota; kingdom Metazoa; phylum Chordata; class Mammalia; order Primates; family Atelidae; genus Ateles; species Ateles fusciceps. The sequence goes on from JAZHEH010001736.1 coordinate 10,339,639, forward strand.
TGAGTCGGCAGCACTTGTTCTTTCTTCTTTTCATTTGATAGACTACAATAAAAGGGAAAAACCAAAGTATCTACCATGCTTAAGAAAAAGTTTAAAGATATATTATTAATTTTATCTTTCATATTTAGATGAATTTGATATTTAGTTATTGGAAATTAAAATGTTTTTCATTTAATTATTTTCTCCTAATTTTCATTATGCATTTAAGAAGATGATAATATATTTGCAGAGAAGTATACAAAATAGCAGGCACACAGGAAATACTTTGTTTTCAGATCATAAATGTTAACATTATAAATGTTAATGTGTTCTATACCATGCTTGAAAATGTACGTGTTAGTATAGTAGTAATACTGTGTCTTTTGGACCACTTTCCCCAAAATATTTGCAAATGTATGGTGTTTTATTCTAGCCTCATGTGGTACATATAATGTATATAATTTCAATTTTCCTGTTACAAAAAGTCACTTTTACTTAGACATTGTCAGGTACCAAAGGCTATACAACTAGTTTAGTGACAAGTTTGAGGCTGGGATCCAGGTTTTCTCACTTGGCTTGCCATAAACCTTCTCAGTCAGTTTATGAAGAAAGAGTAACTGGAAATTGCACAAGATACTAAAGTAGAAGCAACATTTCAGTAATGTTTAAAGTTCATTCTGGAATGTTTTCTGGCATTCAGGATTGTTTTCTTAATTTTAAAAGCATCCATTAGTTCTTGTTTTGTAGTAACTTTTTCTTACCACAACAATGGTGTGTTTTTAGAAAAAAAAAGAAAATATTTTTTAAAAATTGCCTGTAAGTTATTGCTTTAAATAATTTGAATATTTGCTGCTTTTATCTATGAACGCAGTATCTACAGAATTTTTTTCTTTTGACTTTTATTTTTGGTTCGGGGGTACGTGTGTATGTTTGTTACATGAGTAAATTGCGTGTCACTGGGGTTTTGTGTATGAATATTTATGTGACCCAAATAGTGAGCACAGTACATGATAGTTTTTCAATCTTTACCCCCCCTCCCACGCTTCTCCCTCTAGTAGTCTCCAGTGTTTGTTGTTCTCAGCTTTGTGTCTATATATGCTCAGTGTTTAGCTCTCACTTATAAATGAAAACATGTGGTATTTGGTTTTCTGTTCCTGTTAATTCGCTTAAGATTATGATCTCCAGCTGCGTCTATGTTGCTGCGAAGGACACTATTCTGTTCTTTTTATGACTGTATAGTGTTCCATGGTGTATATGCATCACATTTTCTTTATCCATTCCACTGTTAATGGACATCGAGGTTGATTTTGTATCTTTGCTGCTATGCATAGTGTTATGATAAAAAGTACTTGTGTCTTTCTGGTAGAACAGTTTATTTTCCTTTGGGTATGTACCCAATAAAGGGATTGCTGGGTCAAATGGTAGTTCTGTTTTAAGTTCTTTGAGAAATCTCCAAACTGCTCTCCACAGTTGCTAAACTAATCTACATTCTTACCAACAGTGTGTAAATGTTCCCCTTTCTCTGCAACCTCACAAACATCTTTTTTTTTTTTTTTTGATACAGAGTTTCACTCTATCCCCTAGGCTGAAGTGCAGTGGCGTGATCTCGGTTCACTGCAACCCTCCGCCTCCGGGTTCAAGTGATTCTCATGCTTCAGCCTACCGAGTAGCTGGGATCATGGGCAGCTGCCACCATGCCTGACTGATGTTTGTAGTTTTAGTAGAGACGGGGTTTCACCATGTTGGCCAGGCTGGTCTCGAACTCCAGACCACATATAATTTGCCCACCTCGGTCTCCCAAAGTGCTGGGCAACCTCATCAACATCTATCTACAGAATATTTAAAAACAAAACTAGAATTATATTTTTTTCTACCCACAGCAATACATTGTGAACATTTATTGTACAGTGTTCAGCCTTTTTAATGGCTACAGTATTGTACGGACAGGCCACCCTTGTAGGCTTCTGTGTTATTCCCCTGCCACATATTCACTGTTTTGATTGTGTTGGGATGAACATCCGTATATGTTATTTTTGACTTTGTCTTATTTTTTCCTTAAAATGAATTCTTGAAAGTAGAATGGATTTTTGCAGGGGAAGCCGAAATTCATTTCTTTGTGAAATATTAAGTTTTTAAATGTTGGCCATATTTAAAAACTTTACATCTGCAAAATGATTTGGGGGTCATTCATTTGCAAGAGTAGTGTTTCTGTTTCTTGGGGCTGAGTTTGCTCTTTTCATTTTACATTTTGTCCCATTAGTATTGTCTGTATGCCTAAGACTCCCAAATGCATACATTTATCCCTGATGTATGAGTCTTATGTCTAGTTTCCTATTTGACATTTTCACTTGTCCATGACCATCTCAAGTTTACTATGTCCAAAATTGAATTCTTAAGTTCCACTCTTTTAAAAAATTAATACTTAAAGATTTTCTTTTGACAGATGCCTGTTTCTTAAAAGAGTTCAGTTGTTGATTGTACATAATCATTTTTATTCCAAAAATTATTTGGTAGTTTTAAAAAAATTAATGTATAGTTGATTCACTAGAGTCATCAAAATGGGGTGTTCTTATGAACTCAATGATTGATGTTAATAAGGACTCAGGTTAAAAAGTAAAATTTACCCCCTTTTTAAAGTCCATGCTCTTAAAATATTTATTTACTTAAGCAACAAGATTCTTTAAAACAGTAGACAAAATTGAGTTTAAAGACTGAACATCTGTGATCAGTATTAGTACTAAATTGGTCTGAAGACGAGCGCTAGATTCTATGATATCTTTTAAATTATGACAGTAGAGTTTATATTGGGAATGTTTTTAAAAATCTGGTTCCTGATTTTTTTTTTAATGACAGATTTTTTTCAGTTACCTGATAATTCAGTTTAAAGTAATTTTTTCTGCATTCCTATTGCCTGAATAACAGATTATAGGACTTGGGATTTAATTAGAGAGATTCTTTTTTCCTTCCTAGGAAAAGATAATATTATTTTATGTGAGAAATGCCCATCTGTGTTTTCTAAAGGTAGATTTTAAATGTTGCCATTTTGAGTGAAACTCTTTTAGCTTTACCATATGGAAAAATCTGTACTTGCATGATTTAAAAAGTTAGTGGTTAGCTTGCATTAATAAAATCTGACTCCTGGAATTATTTGAAAGGTATATGCATTTTTTTTTCAGTATTTGAATATTTTGAAATTGTGGTAAAACATCCTTAACATAGAATTTACTATTTTAACCTTTTTAAAGTATATAGGTTAGTGGCATTAAATAAATATACATTGCTGTACAACCATCACCACCATCCTTCTTTAGGATGTTTTCATCTTCTAAAACTGAAACTCTGTACTCATTACACAGTAATGCCCTACTCTTGACCCTCCCTGCAACCCTTAGCAACTATCTGCCATTCTGCTTTATGTCTCTGAATGTGACTACTTTAGGTACTTCATACAGATGGACTCATTAGTAGATTAGTCCTTTTGTGATTGGTTTATTTCCCTTACATAATGTCTTCAGGGTTCATCTGTGTTGTAGCACGTGACAGGATTTCCTTTTTTAAAGCTAATATTCCATTGTATGTATGTACCACATTTTGTTTGTTCTCCCCACAGATGGACATTTGAGTTGTTTCTACCTTTTGACTATTGTGAATAATGCTTCTGTGAACATTGGTGTATGGATATCTAAGTTCTTGCTTTAAGTATGTTTGATTACATACCTAAAAGTGGAATTCTTGGATCAGATGGCAATTCCATATTTAATTTTTTGAGCAAATGCCACACTGTTTTCCATAGCAGCTGTACTATTTTACATTCCCAAGAACAGTGCACAAGTGTTCCAGTTTTTCACACCCATGCTAGTGCTTGCTGTTCTGTTTCTCAATAGCCATTCGAATGGCTGTGAAATGGCCCCTCATTGTGGTTTTGACTTGCATTTCCTAATGATTAGTGATGTTGCTCAACACTGAACATTGGTTTATCTTCTTTGGTGAAATTTCTATTCAAGTCCTTTGCCCATTTTTAAATTGGGTTATATTTTTGTTTCTTTTGAGTTTTAGGAGTTTTTAAATATATTCCAGATATTCATCTTATATCAAGTATATGATGTACAATTTTTTTTTTTTTTTTTGGAGAAAGAGTTTCACTCCTGTTGCCCAGGGTGGAGTGCAATGGCATGATCTCAACTCACTGCAACCTCTGCCTCCTAGGTTCAAGCAATTCTCCTGCCTCACTCTCCCAAGTAGCTGGAGTTACAGGCATGTGCCACCAACCCAGCTAATTTTTAAAGATGGGGCTTCACCATGTTGGCCAGGTTGGTCTTGCCTCCTGATGTCAGATGTTTGAACCACCTCAGCCTCCCAAAGTGCTGGAATTACCCGTGCCTGGACACGATCTGCAATTATTATCTTTCATTCTGGGTTGCTGTTTTACTCTGTTGATAGTATCATTTGGTGCACAAAAGTTTTTAATTTGATAAAATCTAGTTTGTTTATTTTTTCTTTTGTTGATTGTGCTTTTGGTGTTGTGGCTAAGAAATTATTGCCAAATCCAACATCTTGAAGCTTTCGCTATATATTTTCTTTCTAAGAGTTTATAGTTTTAGCAGTTGTACATGGTGTTAGATAAGCATCCAACTTTATTCTTTTCCAGGTGGACATCCTATTTTACCAGCACCATTTGTTGAAAGACATTGAATGGTCTTAGCATCCTTTTTGAAAATCATTTGACCATATGTGAGGGTTTATTTTTGAGTTCTCTGTTCTATTCCACTGGTCTTTATGTCTGTCTTTATGCCAGGGCCACAACTGTTTTGATAACTGTAGCATTATAGTAAATTTTGAAATCAGGAAGTGTCTTTTAACTTTTGGCTTTGCAAGATTATTTTCGCTATTTGGAGTCCCTTGAGATTTCATATGAGTTTTAGGGTGACCTTTTCTGTTTCTGCAAAAATATCATTGGAATTTAATAGAGATTGCATTGAGCTTGTAGATCCCCTTGGACAGTATTGATATATTAATAAAATGATCTTGAAATCCATGAATATAAGACATCTTCCCATTTGTTTGTCTTAATTCTTTGTCAGTGTTTTTTAGTTTTCAGTGTGCAAGCCTTTCACCTTCACCTCGTTTCATTTCCTGAGTTCAGATGATACCTGACTTACAATGGTTTGACTTACCATTTTCCAACTTTACAATGTTGTGAAAGCAATATGCATTCAGTAGAAACCATACTTCAGTACAGTATTGAATGAATTACATGAGGTATTCAGCACTTTGTTAGGAAGGTTTATATTAGATGGTTTTGTCCAACTTGACTAATGTAAGTGTTCTGAGCATGTTTCAGATAGGATAGGCTAAGCTATGATGTTTGGTAGGTTAGGTGTATTAAATGCATTTTTGACTTAGGATATTTTCAGTTTATGGTGGGTTTATAGAGATTTAGCCCCATCATAAGTCAAATAGCATCTGTATTCTCTTTGATTCTATTGTGAATTGAATTTTCCTATTTTGTATGCTTCATTGTTAATATATAGAACTGCAGGTGGTTTGTGTGTTGATTTTGTGTTTTGCTACTTTACTGCATTTATTAATTATACCATTTTTATAGAATCTTTAGAGTTTTCTACATGTAAGATGATGCTTGTTCCATGAAAGGATTCTAGGGACAAAAAAGATCATGTCATCTTAAAACAGATATTTATACTTCCTTTTAAATTTGGATGCCTTTATTTCTTTTTCTTGTCTAATTGCTCTAGCTAGAACTTCCACTACAGTGTTGAATAGACATGATGAAAATGGTCATCCATATCTTGTCCTTGATCTTAGAGGAAAGACTTTCAGTCTTTCATGATTGAATATGATGTTAGCTGTGGATTTTTTATATATAGTATTTATTATGATGAGGTAGTTTCCTTCTTTTCCTAGTTTGGTTGAGTGTTTTTTTTAATCATAAAAGGGTGTTGTATTTTGTCAGGTCCTTTTTCAATACTAATTAAGATGATCATGTTTTTTCCACCTTTATTCTCTTAATGTGGTATGTCACATTGATTTTAGTATGTTGAAACATCCTTGCATTGCAGGAATAAATCCCACTTAATCACCATTATAATCCTTTTAATATGTGGTAGAATTCAGTTTGCTAGTATTTTATTGAGAGTTTTTATGTCTCTTCATAGGGCATATTGTTCTATAGTTTTCTTGTTGCGTCTTTGGTTTTGGTATTAGGGTAATGTTGACCTCATAGAATGAGTTAGAAAATATTCCTCCCTCTTCAATGTTTTGAAAGAGCTTGAGGGGGGATTGGTGTTAGTTCTTTAATTGTTTGATAGAATTCATCAATGAAGCCATCGGGTCTAGGGCTTTTATTTGCCAGGAGGTTTTAATTACCAATTAAATCTTCTTATTAGTTATTGCTCTATTCAGCTTTTTGTTTCTGTTTTTTTTGTGATTCGGTCTTGGTAGTTCCAGAAATCTTTTCTGTTTCTAGGAATTTTTCCATTTTATCTAAGTTATCCCAGTTGTTGGTATACAGCTGTTTATAGTATCCTCTTACAGTCCCATTTATTTCTGTAGAACAAGTTGTAATACCCCCAACTTTCATTTCTGATTTCAGTAATTTGAGTCTTTTCTTTTTCTTCCTAGTCAGTCTAGCTAAAGGTTTGTCAATTTTGTTAATCTTTTTGAAGAATCAACTTTTGGCTTTGTTGATTTTTTTTTTTCTATTGTTTTTCTGTTATCTGTTTTATTTATCTCTGCTCTCAGATTTGTTGTTTCCTGCTTTCTAGCTTTGAGTTTTCCTTTGGGGGAAAATCATAGCATCTTAATTTTTATGACTTTGTATGTATGGTATGTGTGTCTCTTTTATCATTCAAGGTTATCTTAGCTATTCTTTCACTTTCTATTTCCAAATGAATTTTAGAATCAGCTTATCAGTTTCCACATACAATAAGAGAGAACCTGCTGCTATGTTGTTAGGGCTTGCATTCAATCTGCAGATAAATTTGGGAAGAATTAACGTCTTTATAAAATTGAAACTTCTAAAATTCTGCAAATACAGGTTTGCTTATTGTTTTGTACATTTTAAATTTCTCTCAGGATCAAAACCTTTTTCGTTTTTTTGTTTGTTTGTTTTACATAAATGATAGCATTTATTTATAGAGCTTATGGGAATAATCTAATGTAGAAGAAGACTTTGGTATTGTAGGAAAGAAAGGAAGAATTGCTGGAGTCAAGACTATACAGAAAGGAAAGCAAAAGTACATAGAAAAGATGCTGATGGGTTGATAGTTGTAATAACAGGACTTTGAGATACTTCTCTTATGTTTGCTTTTATTTTGCCAATAGAATAGGTAGCAAGATCATTTAGCCGAGAGTGAAGATGACTGATGAACGTTGGAGATGTAAGCAGAGATAATATGGAATAAAATAATCAACAAGGTATTGGGAAATGTAAAGTTTCTGGAAATGGAAGATTGTAATATGAAGGGAATATTTGAAGTTTAAGGTTCATGACCTTCATGAACTTAAAGTGAGATTAATTGGCATGATTAGCATGCTTATTTTTTTCCTCTAGTCATATTTAGCTACACAGGAGCTGGTCTTCAGGGGTCAGGTTTTGCAACACAATGGAGGCAAGGGGATGGGGCCAAAGGGAGTAAGGATATGAAAATCAAACTGGGTAAGGAGGGTAGTAATGAACACGAAGTGGGTTAGGGCCATTGAAAAAGTGGTAGGCTTAAAAATTGTAGGACCTAGAGGGCTCAAAGGATTGTTGTAATTAGGTTATTAAAATGTGTAAACTGGAAATGCAGAAGGTGATGGTTAGAGATTTTACACGACAGTTTATTTTCACTATGGGTAATTCACTGGCAAATTTTTGTTGGTTATTGGTATTTGTCAGCCAGGTGCAATGGCTCACACCTATAATCCCAGCACTTTGGGAGACTGAGATAGGAAGATGACTTGAACTTAGGAGTTCAAGACTAACCTAGGCAACATACTGAGACCTCGTTTCTACAAACAATAATAAAAGAAATTAGCTGGGCATGGTGATATGTGCCTGTGACTTCAGCTACTTGGGAGACTGAGGTGGGAGGATTGCCCGAGCCCAAAGGTCAAGGCAGCAGTGAGCCATGATCGTGCCACTGTACTCCAGCCCAGGTGATGGAGTGAGACCTTGTCTCCAAAAAACAAAAATAATGTAAAAATATTTGTGTTGGTCTTCATGTGACAAATAATGTGTGTAGGACAAATATGAAAAGCAAATTCATATTCCTTTATCCAAGACCTTTGAGGCCAGATATGTTTGGGCTATTTCTCTCTTTTCTTTATTGCTCTTGCCAAGGACTTAACCAATTTTATTAGTCCCTCTAAAGAACTAACTCTTGGCTTTGTTGATTTCTATCCTATGTTTGTTTTCTATTTCATTACTGTTACATTTATTTCTTCATTTCTCCTGTTTTAGGTTTAATTTGTTCTTTTTGTAATGCTGAGATGATTGTTTAGAAATTGTTTTTTGGCCTTCTTCCTCTTCCTCCATATATGTATTTTAAAGCTGTAAATTTCCGTGTTACGCATCTTTATATCCCATACATTTTGATTTTTTTTTTTTTTTTTAAGACAGAATCTTACTCTGACATCCAGGAGGGTGGAGTGCAGTGGTATGAACATAGCTTACTATAGCCTCGACCTCCTGGGTTGAGAGATCCACCTGCCTCAACCTCCCATGTAGTGGGACCACAGGTCTTTGCCATTTCACCTGGCTAATTTTTTGATTTTTTTTTTTTTTTTTTTTTTTTTTTTGGAGTTGGGGGTCTCACTTTGTTGCCCAGGCATAGAATATTCTTAATAGTATTCCATTGAAAATATTTTCTAATTTTCGCTGTGATTTCTTCTTTGACCTATGGATTATTTAAGTTTATTGCTTACTGTTCACAGCAGGGTTTCCAGATTGTATTAGTCTGTTCTCATGCTGCTTTAAAGAACTGCCTGAGACTGGGTAATTTATAAAGGAAAGAGATGCAATTGACTCAGGGTTCTGCATGGCTGGGGAGGCCTTGGGGAAACTTACAATCATGGTTCAAGGGGGAAGCAAACACTTCCCTTCTTCACATGGTGGCAGGATAGAAAAGTGCCAAGCAAAGTGGGAAAAGCCCCTTATAAAACATCAAATCTCTTGAGAACTCACTCACTATCATGAGAATAGCAGCGTGGCAGTAAGCGCCCCCATGGTGGTTCAGTTACCTCCCCACTGGGTCCCTCCCACAACGTGAGGGGGTATGGAACTACAATTGAAGATGAAATTTGGGTAGGACACAGCCAAATCATATCACAGATTAAATTCTTATTAATTTCTAGTTTGTCTTGAGGTCAGAGAACATGTCTGTCCTTTGAAATTTGTTATGACTTAGTTTATAATCCAGCATATGACTACAGTCACTTTTGGTAAATGTTTTATTTGCAGTTATCAAGTATTTTCTGCAGTTGTTAGGTCATGTTTGCTATATGTAAGTTAAGTTGTCATTTGTTTAGCAGTCAAATCTTTTTCTATTAGTTTTGGTCTGCTTGTTCCTTTGTTCTGATCTGCTTGTTCCATCAGCTACTAAGAAAGCTCTGTTAAAATTGACTTGTGGTGGGGCATGATGGCTCATCTCAGCACTTGGGGAGGCCGAGGTGGTCAGATCACCTGAGACTGGGAGTTCGAGATCAGCCTGGCCAACATGGTGAAACCCTGTCTCTACTAAAAATACAAAAATTAGCTAAATGTGATGGTGTGTGCCTGTAACCTGACCTACTCAGGGGGCTGAGGCAAGAGAATCATTTGAATGTTGGAGGTGGAGGTTGCAGTGAGCCAAGATCTCGCTACTGCACTCCAGCCTAGGTGACAGAGCAAGAAGGAAAAAAAAGGACTTGCTATAATTGTATGCTTAGTTTTTTTGGTGTTAGCTTTATATTTAGGCATACCCTGTTTCTTAGCTGAAGTTTATTTAGGAAAAGTATATTTTTACATCGCAAAACTCAGTAAGTAGTCTAACAAACTGGTATATGGGAAAACTCACAAATTATATTCCAGGTATAATTTATAGAATATTAGAATCATATTTAGACATTTTGAAGTGTGTAAAGGGAATGTGCATCTCTGATGTTGCTGGCAATAAGCAAGACATTGCAATATTAGAAGCCTTTGAGCTGTTGTCTTCCACAACGTGTTTGTCCTGAACATTTTTCTAATTGCCTTTTATCTTTAGCTCTTATTTTTGCTTAGATTTGTAGAATGCAGAAAGAAGTTGAGGAAGTGTTAAATTGTGGAGAAGGAAAAAAAGCCAGTGAGAAAGTAACTACATATGAAGTCATGTAGTAAGCATTTTACATCCCTTAGCCATGGTAATGTACTACTATAAATGGGCATTTTTTGTGTGTGTTGAATTTTAAAAGAGAAATGATTGGGGATTATGGTTGATGTGTAATAAATTATAATTTTTCCCTACTTGAAATAATGGGAAATAAATTTCTGGTTATGGTTTTTGCATAGAATATCTGATTTTCAGGATCAGATTCCTAACTGCAAGTGTTGTTAGGTACACTCAAATTTAGAATTGTTATGTCTTCCTGGTGAATTGATCTTTTATTGTTTTGAAGTATCATTGTATATCTATCCATGCTATCCATGTGTATGTATACTAGTGTCTGCCTCCTGCATTAAAGTTTACTATGATAGCCACACAACTTTCTTTTGGTTTGTGTTTTACATGGTGTGTCTTTCACTAGGCTTTTACTTTTTTTTCTGTATTCCCATATTTCAGATGTGTCCTCCATCATCTAATTGGGGTTTGTTTTTAAATCCACATCTATTATCTTCTTTAAAAATTGGAGGTTTAGTTTAATCATATTTAATGTAATTACGTACATATTTGGATTAAATCTGTCATCTCCCTGTTTGCTTTCTGTTTGCCTTTCTTGCCTTCTTTTGGGTTATTTATTAATCCATTTTTTTCTCCTCTTTTAGCTATTTGTGCTTTTACTGTTCTTGCCATGGTTACCCACGAGATTACCACATGCATCTTTCACTTATTGAGGTCTAAAGTGAATGAGTATTTTTTTCCATTTCCTAATCAATGAAATGATTTTAAGACATTTATATTTCATTTTACTATCCTCCCCTATTATGTACTATTATTGTTGTATGCTATAACATTTGAAATCCCACAAAGTATTATTTTTTAGTCAGTATTCCTTTAGAGTTAACTCTGCTCAACCCTGTTTGTTGCACTTCATTTTTTTGTGCATATCCAAGCTGTATTTGGGGTTCTTTTTTCTTTCTACTTGAAAAAGTCTCTTCAATATTTCCTGGTAACAAATTCTGTTTGTTTGCCTTAAAGTTGTCTCTCTATTTTGCCTTCATTTCAGAAGGATTTTTTTTTTTTGATCAGAAACAAAATTTTAATTTGGCATTTCCCCCACCAGCACTTTGAAGATACCATTTCATTGTCTTCTGTCTTCTGTCTTTTACTGTTTGGGAAAACTCAGCTAGCTGTAACTCTTACTGTTGATTCTTGAAGTTAATCTTTAATTTTTCTGGCTGCTTTTAAGATCTCTCTGTGGGGGGTAGGGGACCTCCTTCTCCCACTGTCTCTTGCCCCCATTCCTCTTCTCCCTCCCCCTCTTCTTTCCTTCTCTCCCTCTCTCCTCTTTGATATACCTAAGTTATGGTTTTCTTTGTGTTTATTTTGCTTAAGGATTGATACAGCTTATTGAATCTGTGGCTCGATGTCTCATTCATCAGTTTTAAAAGTTCTTAGCTATTATGTCTTCAGATGTTTTTTTCTTGCCTATATGTTTTCCTCCTCCCCTCTGAGACTCCAGTTACGTGTATTTTGTATCCTTTTTCCATGTGCTATAATTTCTCAGTCTTTTCTATATTTCTCATTCTCTTTTTGTGCTTCAGTCTAGATGTTTTCTTCTTTCCTATGTTCTGGGTTGATTCTTTAGCTGTGTCTAAAGTATTATTAAAACTACCCATCACTTCTTTTTCAAAATTATATTTTTTAATTTCATGTTTTCCATTTTTTGTTTACTAAAATTCTTAATTTTACTTTTTAATTCCTTGAACATTTATTTTAAACATTTTTCTGATAACACCATTATCTGGATCTACTGTAATCTGTTTCTATTGCCATTTTAAAATCTTGGTTTCAGTTGGATTTGAACTGGTTATATTTTGATTTCTAGACATTTATATGAAAAATGAAAAAATAATGTGAATTTCTAGATGACGTTACGTTTCTGCTGAGAATTACATTTGCTATGGGTATGCAGCTAGGCTAATAAGAGTACTTAGCCCGGATTGCCTTAATCTAATTAGAGATTGGGATAATTTAAAGCTATGCTTCTCTTTTTGTATGGGCTAGTCTGTTTGTAGTTTACTTTTATGCCTAGAGTATAGTTCTTTGAAGTCTATTCATATGCCTGATGTGTTTACTAGGGCTATTCCTCCTTGGCAGGCCCTAAATCTAAGTTTTATATGTCCACCCCACAGATCTCTTGAAAACTCTGTTAACTTTCTTAGTTTCTCGGGCAGTAGTTTTGGAATCTTCAGGCAGAGAAATCCAAAGATTGGTCTCACCTATTTCTTCTAGTTCTCAGCCCTGCAGATTCTCTAGTTTTGAAAGTTCTCTAGTGATTTAAAACAGATTATATTGTGTTTTTCTTTTCTAGTTCTCAAAAGAAGGTTGATTTGAAGCAAAGTACTACACCATTGCCAAAAGCAAAAATACTTAAATATGTTCTAGAATTCTGAATTTTTCAGGTGTTGTAAGGTAGTACAGTGTATCCATCTTACAGGCATTAAAATATCTTGCGTGTCTTAGCAATACTGCCTCTGCAGCAAAATGTATTAATATTTCTCCTGTCTACTACAGTACAAGTTTTTATATTGGGAATTGGATACAATTTGATCTGTTAAAGAACTATTCTACAACACAACTGCCTGTTTGATTGGGTCCTGCCAGTGACTAGTCATCTTTCAGTTCCTCGAATGTTTCCTCTTCCTTTTTGTCATGAGGCTTTTGCACATGCTGTTCTCCTGCCTAGTATGTATACCCTCATACTCAGGTTTGAGTATGAGGCACATCTTCAGGGAAGCCTTTCCCTGACCTGTAAATTTAATTCAGATAAATGAATTCCAAACTTTCTAGTTTGAAATTACACAAATTCATCTGTATTATGGTTTGATTGATGTCTTTTTCTTCTACTAAACTCCAAACTCTGCTAGATTAGGAATCATATCCTTTTTTTTCTGACCACTTTATCCTCTGTGCATAGTTTAGTGTTTGGAAGTACATTTATTAGAAGTAGGTGAACAATTAATAGGTTATCAGTGTTAACAGATGATCAACTAATGTTTGTATGAATGAAGAAATAAAATAATGAGGAAGATAAATAACAAATGTTGTGTTGGTGTTAGTGCTGGAAATGATAAGAAATGAAAGTCTCATTGCTTTTGAGTAAAAGCCAGATTTAATCACATACTGGAGTTACACAGTATGATTGAAGTTTTATAGATGCACATGTACAATATTAAAAATACTTTCATAAAATTCCCATGGAAATTTATTACAATGACTGTTGTATTATAGCATTTGTTTCCCCATCTCCTCATAGTTATTTATTATGTAAGTCTGAAAGCACTAGGTTTTTAAAACGACACAGCCATCGTTCAGAACATGACAAACCATATCATTACCAGTCATCCTACTTCACAGATATATGGAATCAAAAACCCTTGAAAGATTTTTTTTAAGTTTTGAAGGATTCGCAGTCTCAGGAAAGCAGACTTGGAATTTATACACACACAAAGGTGCTGTGATTTATTCCACCAAGGGAAATTGGTTTTGACTTCATCTGGAAGGTGACATGCAAACTGAATCTTGACTGATAAGGAAGTGTTCATTAAATGGCCAAAGGAATATCATTCATTTAAGTGCATTTTATTATGAAAGTATATAGTGGTTTTGTGAATTGACAAATAGTAACTTGGCTGGAGACTAGGGCAATTTGCAAGAAGAATTTGAAAAGACAGATTGGGGCTATCCAGATTAGTTCATTGTTTGGTATGGCGGTCATCAGAAGTTTTTAAGGATATTCTGTGTTGTTAAGAAGAGAAGTGCTAGAACTAGACTCTGAGTTTATTACCCCAAGCTCTGCCCCTTATTATGTGACCATGGGCATACTGCTTAATTTTTCCGTGTCTCAGTGTCTCTTTATAAAATGGAGGTAATAGTTATAGATTTCAGTTAGGCTTGAATGAGTTAAGACATGTCCATACTTAGGAAAATGCCTAGTACATAGAATGGCTCTTGTTGCTATTATTATATACATTGAGAAAACCTGCAACATTATTATTGCATTAGTTTAACCAGAACTAGAGACACAAAGAGATTCAAGAGGTATTTTAGGTGTAAAGTTAACAAGACTGCAGCTTATTTCCTAATTTTGTATAACCAGAAATTTCAACTAGTAGTGCTGTGTGTGCAGCATAAAAGCAAATTTGAAATTTGTATAATACTTTTATGATTTGTAAACTTACAGATTTTAAATCTTCTAATTTGTGTTTTCTTTTAGATCTTGTAGAAAATTTCAGCTGTAGCCCTTGGACTAGAAGCTGAAATAATAGAAGCTGTGTACGATGCATTACGGTATTGAAGAAAATTAACTTTTGAATTAAATATTTGGAATATAAGGAAATAAGGAAAGGAGACTGAAAATGGGGCGGAAGAAAATACAAATCACACGCATAATGGATGAAAGGAACCGACAGGTAAATGAAAATTTTAATTTATTTAATTGATGAAAATATTCTTTTAAAAAAGATCATAGGATAGAATGGTTGGGTCTCTTAAACTTCATTTTAAGTCTAAATATTTTTAGTTCCAGACTAAATGAAAAATTCTAACAATCATAAAATTGTTGTCTTTTTATCATGTGCTTTAAAGAGACTTTCTTATTATAGATATATGTCACAGAAAACATAAATGCTCAAAATCACCACAATCCCACCATTACCATCCATTGTATAGATTTTTCATAAGATATTTAGTCTGTATATCTGATTATATGTTTAATTGTTAGCCTTTTATGTATTGATTATTTCTAAGTTATCACATCTGTTGTCTTAATTAGGTAGTAGCTAATTAGCTATAATTATCAGTGAATATGTTCTAGTCAGTTAAATTTTCTGGTTAATCAATATATAATGAGAATATTTTTTATACTTCTTACTATTGCAAATATATCTAAATTTATGTATGTACCTCAGTTGTAATGGATAAAATATATTGAAGTTATTTTATGGTACCAGTGTGAGTAAATCATTACAGATTCAAGGTAATTATAATGATGCTTGTATATGAAGAGGCCAGAAGTTTTAAGTGTCTAATGTTGGCTTAGCAAACTTTGGTCCATGGGCTGGCCATCTGTTATTGTAAATAAAGTTTTATTAGAGCACTGTCAAGCTCATTCATTTACATATTGTCTATGGCTGCTTTTGCATTATAACAACAAAATTGAGTAATTTCCCCAGAAACTATATGGCCCATAAGCTTAAAATGTTTACTGTCTGGCACTTTCAGAAAAAGTTTATCAACTCCTTAGTTCAGAAGAAAGAAGGAAAAATAATTTCACAGAATATTACAAAGGAACTACTGGGGAGATGCTGTCTCTGGAAAAGTTGTGTATCAGGAGAAGTTTCAAGAACAGGTGGTTTCAGAAAGTTTACCAGGAACAGAACAAAACAGAAACCGTGTTCTGCAAAATCTGAGTAGTAATTCACTCCAATATAGATATAATTGGTGATAAAACTCAGCTGAGCAGCCTGTAAGGAAATTTGGTGGGAGTGATGAGAGTTGCCCATAGACTGACTTAAAGAGGAGGCCCTGGTTTCAGCTCATGAAGATTGTTTAACAAAGATGTAAGGTCCACACAGTATGATTCGTTATGAAGGTTGGTAAAATAGGGAAGATCGATAAAATATCCATGCTGTTATTCCAAAGGAATGATTCCAAGCAAGGCTGCAAATTATCTTTCTTTTCACAATCTGAGGATTAAGAAATGAGAGTAGGCCGGGTGCAGTGGCTCACACCTGTATTCCCAGCACTTTGGGAGGCTGAGGCGGGCGGATCACAAGGTCAGAAGTTCAAGACCAGCCTGGTCAATATGGTGAAACTGCATCTCTACTAAAAATACAAAAATTAGCTGAGCATAGTGGTGTACACCTGTAATCCCAGCTACTCAAGAGGCTGAGGCGAAGAATCGCTTGAACCCGGGAGGTGGAGGTTGCAGTGAGCTGAGATCGCGCCACTACACTCCAGCCTGGACAACAGAGTGAGACTCTGTCTCAAAAAAACAAACAAACAAAAAAGAAATGAGAGGAAGGAGGGATAGGGACTTGCTTCATGAATGTGTGCAGTATAAATATAAAATAGGGTTTATTGGGGGAATAACATACAAGCAGAGAACTGGAGGGCACATAAAATTCTTGAGCCCTCATTATTCCATAGGTAGTCGTGTTTAAATTGGACGTAGCTAAACTGGACCTACCTATGGAAGGGATTTACATTTTTAGCAGGAAAGAGCAGGTAGGCATGTGTAGGTGACTGTGTAATAGAACTTTTTGAGTTGAGGAAATGACTTTGTTAAAAAGGTGGATACTGCCACTAAGCAACTAGAATGAGCCTGTTCTTAGGTTGGACTTACCTGCTATGTGAGCTTCTTGGCTACCTGCAAAATGGGGCAAGGTCTATCTGAATTTCTGTCTCAGATAATTTCGGTAAAGATTGGAGAAAAGACATAGAAGAAATAGTTGGACAGTTTATTTTAAAGTAGACACAGAAACAATTTGCCACAAACTGAAAGAGTATCTTAGTTTTATTAATTTTAGAATTTGTGGATTCTGAGTTAAAAGTTTCATTTTTCTTCATAAAAAGGGAGAAAAATAAATGACATCTCTTTGCAGAAGAAAAGAGATGTCATTTATTTGTCCAGATTCAAATATGTACTACATCCCAAGAGGCTGTGTTAGGTCCTGGAAACTCATTAAAAATATATAGCCTACATAGGAGATCTAAATATGTGGCAAATAGAAATAATGTCAGACACTGGGAGAGTTTATAGAAGAAACTGCCAAGTTCTAATGGAGTGCTTTAGGGACTATTTATTGGAGGAGGTAATAGCAAATAAAAGTTTTGAATTACAAGTATGAACTAGCAAGATAAAATCACACTTCATCATTGGAACAGTACACAAATAGTTTTGAGGGGGCGGTGACAGTCTCATGCACTCAAAGAGCTACTTCATTTTACTTCCATTTAGAAACCTCTGGCAAAACGTTGTGTTTGTCCTTTCTTATCTAAAACACTTCTTTTAATTTTTCTTTTTAAAGTAAACTGTATTAAAGTATAAGATTAAGAAAATTCAGAAATCCTTAGAGAGTGGTTCAGTGAATTTTTGCACAAAGGACATAACCATGTAGTCAGCATATCCCAGAGCACCACCCCAGAGGTACTCTTTATCCTGTCTCTCAGTTATTTCTCCCCTGCCCCAAGGAAAGTCATTAACCTGGCTTCTAACACTATAGATTAATTATACCTGTTGTTGAATTTATATGAACATTGTGTATTCTTTTACACGATACTATGTTTGTGAAATTTCTCAGCATGACTGTTGCATGTAGAGATATGTAAATATATCTTGTACATTTTCATTGATGTATAATCTGTTGTGTCAATAGAATACAATTTATGTCTTTTTATTATAAATGTACACGTGGGTTGTTTTCTACTTTGGTATTATTATGAAGAGTGTAATTTTGAGTATTCTCAATCTTATACATGAACACTTGGCTAAATAGAAGTGCAGTTGCTGGTTAGTAGTTGACAAGTTTTCTAAAGTAGTTGTACTAGTTTAAGTTGTACTAGTTTACACTCTGTTGGCAGTGTGTAAGAGTTCTAGCTGCTCCAGTCTTCAGCAGTACTGGATATTGTCCTGTTCATTTTAGTCATTCTGGTAGGTGAGCAATAGTAATTTACTTTAATTGTAAGTTTCCCATGATGTCTAATGAAGGTGCTCACTTTTTCATATTTTTATTGGCCATTTAGATATATATCTTCTTTTGTGACTAGTTTATTCATTTTGTTTTCTTCTAATGGGCTGTCTGCCTTTTTCTTATTAATTAACATGCATTCTGTATAATCAGATGAGTGTTTTGTCTATGACATGCATTATAAATACTAGCTCTAAAACTGTGGCTTACCTTTTCACTTTATTTTTTAAAAAAAATTTTTTAGAGGCAGGGTCTTGCTCTGGTGCCCAGGCTGGAGTGCATTCATGCGATCATGGCTCACAGTAACCTCAAACTGGGCTCCGGTTATTCTCTTGTATACACCTCTTGTGTAGATTGGACTACAGGCACATACTACCAGGTTCGACACATTCTTTTATTTTTTGTAAAGATAGGTATTGCCTAGACTGGTCAGGATCTCTTGGCTTCAAGTGATCCTCCTGCCTTGGCTTCCCAAAGCACTAGGATTACAGGCATGAGCCACCACACCAGGCCTATACTTTGTTAATATTTTTAAAAATCAGTAATATTTTAATGGTTTCCCATTTACCTTTTTTCCCCCTTTCCTTTATGGGTAATGCTTTTTTGTGTCATGTGTAAGAAATCTTTACTTACCATAAGGCCATGAAGATACTCTCTATGCTTTCTTCTGTAAATCTTTGTTTTGTTTTGTTTTAACCTTTCATGTTTTAGACCTGTTATCCATTTGGAGTTTATTTTTGTGTTTGGTTTGAGGTGTAGGGGTCACGATTTGTTATTTTCCAGATGGTATTTAGTTGTCGCAGTACAATTTATTGCAAAAACCATTCTTTGCTCACTGTGTGTTAAGTTTGCCTTTGTCACGAGTCAAGTAACCATATATGTGTGAGATTCTTTCTGAATTCTCTATTTTGTTCCATTTGATTATTTGTATATCCAGTGTAATTCTACACTGTTTTAATTACTGTAATTTGGTATCCGATAGTATAGTTCTGCACCATTTTTTTTTTTTTTTTGTTTTGGCAGAACTGGCTGATTGTTCTTGACCGTTTTCAGAATATCCAAATGAAACCAAGTGTCAGTGTTCACTCAAGAAAACAAAAAACCTACTGGAATTTAGATTTTTTTTTCCCACTGGATGGACGGATCTCTTTATGGAGAACTGAAATCTTTATCAAGTCTTGTAATCTATAAACATGTTTAGATTTCATTTGGTTTTCATTAATTCTCTCCATAATGGTTGATAGTTTTCAAAATAAGTCTTCTACATTTTTTGTTATATTAGTAGGTATTTGATTTTCTAAAGCATTATTACAGTTCTTCTCATTTTATTTTCTGCATATTTTCTGCTGAGTATATAAAAGTATACTTAAGAATTGCTAGATGACATGGTAACTCTAAGTTTAACATTTTGTGAAATGCCAGACTGCCAGAGTGGCTGCATCATTTTGCATTCTGCCAGCCATGTGTCAGGGTTCTAGTTTTTTCACATCCCAGCCAATACTTGTTATGGTCTGTCTTTTTTATTGTAGTACTCCTGATGGGTATAAACTGGTTATCTTGTGGTTTTAGTTCACATTTGCTTGATAGCTAATGATGTTGAGCATCTTTTCATGTGCTTACTGGACATTTGTATATCTTTCTTGGAAAAATGTCTGTTCAGATCCTCTGCGTAAATTTTAATTGTTTTTCAGTTGTATCGTCATTTTGAAAGCTGTTTTTACCGGTTGTAGAATTCTAGATTGGCAGTTTTATTCTCTTAGTACTTTGAAGCACTTGTCTTCCAACTTCCATTTGTTTCTGTTAAGAGGACAGCTTTTGATCTTTAAAAAATAATTTTTTTTAAGATAATGTGTCTTTTGTTGCTTTAAAGCCTTTTGTTTTTCCTTTGTTAATAAACATTTTTACTATGATGGACCCACAAGGGGCACATGTCCACAGATACTGCTTGTGTCCCATTTTTTTCCTCCTGGGATTCTAGTTAAGTAGAACTGTTTTATGTCCCATACATTTCTTATGTATTTTGTCTTCCTGTATTTTTTATTATTTTTTTCTCTGTGTTTCAGTTTGAATGTTTTCTAGTTACCTGTTTTCTAGTAATCTATATTCTAGTAAACTGTTCTCCTGCTTTTTAAAATTAATTGATAACACAGCCTAGTAAGTTCTTAATTTCTAATAATATAGTTTCAATTCTAGAATTTCTTACTGACTTTTTTATGTGAAGTGGCCTATCTTTTCTTGCATTTTCTCTATTTTTTAGTTTTTTTTTTTTTTTTTAAGATATTAGCCATAGTTATCTTTAAGTTCATATCTGCTAACAACCATATGTGGTTTACCTTTAGGTTATATTGATCCCTTTTTTCTCTTTGTTCTCAATTACATGATTCAGTCTTTTGACATGTCTGGTGGTTTTTTAATGAGCTGTCAGACCTTGTATGCGAAAGATACTTTAGAATCTTGGCATCTCCAGTCTTCCTGCTTCAGCAGCTTTCTGATGTCTTTAAACAGGTAATTGTGGTACTTCATCCTGTTTTACTGTTGATTTCAGTAGGTTCTTCGGCTTTCCAACAACTACTCCCTCTAAACTAGAAGCAGACATCCTCATATACTTAAAAGAAAAAAAAAGTGGTTTAAAAACAAGTTTTGCTCCAAAGGTAGAATATAGAGAACAATATTTGAAAGACTGCTATATTCATTATCCAGAGGTAACATATGTCAGTTCTGACATATGTATTTTTATTTTTATTTGTAAAGTGAAAAAATTAGAGATTTACTGGCCTCTGTAATTTTTCCTAGTCTCTTCCTAATTTCTTTCTCATGATAACCACTATCATGAATTTGCATTGTGTTTTCTTTATATTTGTTTTTTTCAGCAGGCATTATTTAGTATTATTTCAGTGTGGGTTTAAAGTTTTACATGATGACGTTTTCATTTGCACATGCTTTTTCACTCAGTGTAGTGTTTTAAGATCCATCTGCTCTTATTCATTCAGTACAGCTAGTTGTAGGAATAAATATTCTTGAATTCATGCATCAATATTTCTTTCAAAGAACATTTATGTTGTTTCTAATTTTTTACTGTTATAAACAGTGTTGCATTGTACATCTCTTGACCTATCGCATTATACATGGGTAAAAGTTTCTCTGTGACAAATACTTTCGAAGGAATTGCTAGGCTGAGTATTATCCATCATCACCTTTACCATGTTTTCAAGTTGCTTTCCAAAGTGATTGTACTAGATACACTGTAGTAATTTAGTATGAGAATTCCTATTTCCTCATATACTTTGCCTTTTCTTCTTTTGTCTCCCTTTCTTTTCTCTCTCTCTCCTTTATTTTTTCTGTCTTCGTCCCCTTTTAAATTTTATTTTATACTTTTTCTGGTCTTAGGAAAGTGAAACGCAGCCTGTTTTTGTGGTTTGCTTATTATTATTATTATTTTGAGACGGAATCTCGCTCTGTTGCCAGTCTGGAGTGCAGTGGCGTGATTTTGACTCACTGCAGCCTCCGCCTCCTGGGTTCAAGCCATTCTCCTTTATTAGCCTCCCAAGTAGCTGAGACTACAGGCATGCGCCACCATGCCCAGCTAATTTTGGTGTTTTTAGTAGAGACGGGGTTTCACCATGTTGGCCAGGATGGTCTTGATCTGTTAACCTCATGGTCCACCCGCCTTTGCCTCCCAAAGTGTTAGGATTACAGGCGTGAGCCACCGCGCCCACTCGGTGGTTTGCTTATTTTGCACTGGGTTGATGATTTGGATTTTTTTCTGTTAGAAGTTCTTTACATATTCTGGATATTAATTTTATATTTATTGTCTCTGTTTCAGATAGTATCTTTCAGTCTTTACCAAAACACTTTGTAAACACTTTTATGACAGGCTTATCACAGGGCACAGTAGTGGTTCCTGTTGCCTTTATTTCAGTAGATTGTGAGCCTTTTAAAGTGTGTTAAGATTTACTTTATTTCCTAAATCATGATTGGGTTTTTGAACGTTCTAAATGGAGTTGGGTAAATATGTATTCTTTAATTGTTGGATGCATGTGTCTCCATGTATCTTTTAGATCACTCTCATTGTTGTGTTCAAACCTTCTGTATTCTTTGTGACTTTTTGTTTTTTGTTCATTGAGACCTATCAATAATTGTGCTTATTACAATGGTGGATTTGTCAATTTCTCTGTATATTTTATTCATTTAATGCTTACTGTTTTATACATCTTGGGACTATTTCATTAGACTTGTACATATTTAGAGTTGTACCTTCTCTGCGAATTTTGCCATACATATTGACCATCTTTATCCTCAGTAAGGAATATTTGTCTTAAATCTACCTTATCTCACCTTGATACAGCTCCACATTTCTTCCTTTCCTTTTATTTTTTCCTTTCTTTTTCTTCCTCCCTCCCTTCCTGTCTTTCGCTCCCTTGCTCTCCTCTCCTCTTTTCTTCCTTTTTTTTTTTTCTGAGACAAGGTCTTGCTCTGTCACCCAGGCCAGAGTGCATTGGCATGATCGTTGCTCACTGCAGCCTTGAACTCCTGGGCTCAAGCGATCCTCTTGCTTCAGCCTCCAGAGTAACTGGGACTACAGGTATGCACACCACGCCTGGCTAATTTTTGTACTTTTGCAGAGATGAGGTCTGCAACCATAGGCAACCATGCTGCCCAGGCTGGTCTTAAACTCCTGAGCTCAAGTAATCCTCCCACCTGGCCCTCCCAAAGTGCGGGGATTACAGGTGTGAGCCATGGTGCCCAGCCAGTATTTTCTTGATAGGTCTGAATCTCTCTGTTAACTTTCAACCTTACTGTGTCCTTATGTTTTAGGGTATGTTTTTTACAGATAGTATGAAAGGCTGGATTTTGTTTTTTTATCTAGTCTGATAAATCTCTTGACTCACTAGTCTAGTTGATTTTTTATTCCCTATGATCTTATATATATTTATAATAGTTAACACCATCCCAGTTGATCATATAAATTTGTTAGAGGGCCCCAGGCATTAAAGAAGTGCTAGTATATGAAAAGAAATGTGATTGCAGCTCCACACAGAGCGACCCCCTACCCCCCCCCCACCGGGAGAAAACCATTGGAAGAAGATAACTTTCTCTACCTGGTACTCACCAAACTTGGAGGTTCTGAATAAGAATGGTTGAGAAGTCACACTGCTAGAGGTTAGTCAGTTTCTACCTGATATCTTCAACTCCTATCTCCAGCAGAGCTTCTGTGCTGTGCAGGTTTTATTCTGGAGGACATCTGTCTGCATCAGCATGGCTGCCAGTTCTGTTGTGAGGTGACAGGCATTGAGGCAGTGGAGGTGAGAAGCAGAAGCTGAACCCAAACTGCTCTTTTAAAAATTTGTCTTCTCATAGTTCCACTGACTGTGTTCTTCTCCAGGCTGTGAGCCTCCACAACCCTGACCCTGTACATTTTCCAGCATAACCTCTGGGGTTTCTCACTTTTTGTTCAGTATTCCTTCACAGATTTATTCAACAAAATTCTTTTAGCACTGACTCACTGCCATACAGTAGTTTTGTTTTAGAAGCTGAGTGTGCAGCATTGAACTTTTTTCAACTTATATTCTACTCAGATGACTGGGTTTTTATCAGCAAGTAATGCTTGTTGGGTCCTTTTTGCCCCCTAACAAGAGCTTATAGCTGTTACACTTCCTGAGTTTTTTTTATGTTAGAAAATGTTTATTGTCTTTATATTTGAAGTCTAACTTGGCTGGGTCTAATATTCTAGGTATAGGCCCTATGCCTGAACCTTTTCCCCCAGAACATCATAGAGATTTGGTCTTCTGACTTTGAATATTGCCAGAATTCTAACACCAGACTGAGTTTTTCCCTTCTTAAAAGTGACTGACTTCCTGCCTTGGTCCACATAGTATTCTTTCTTTGACCTTGACATTCAATAACTTAATCTGAATATGCCATGAATTTGATTATTCCTTATCACTTTTTGAAGAAATGGTGTGACCTTTCAGTATTTTGTTTTATTTTTTAATAAATATTTTTCCTTTTCTAATTGCCCTGGGCTTTTTTTGGTATCTTCATTATCTGTCAACAATAGAAACAACTTTTTTCTATTCATTTTAATTTGTTTTCTGTTTTGATTCTTTGATCTTTATTATTGTGCTTTAACCTCTGTTGTCATTTGATTTTTTTTCTCTTCTGATTCTTTTCTGAGCCATATCAGCTCACATTTTGGGTTTGTTATCTCTGACATTTTTGGCAATTATGTTAGGTGTGAGTTAACAAAAATAGTTTTCCTATAAAATTATTTTCTTTAGTTGTTTTGGTTTCACCTTCCCTGGCATTCTGCATTTAGAACAAGATTCTCCACTTACTTCATGGGCTTCTCACACTTAGGAATCTTCTAGCACTAATCAGAGGATCCTCTGGGAGTACATTGCCACTTTTCTGAAGAACTCAGTGTGAATTCTCTGAATCCACTTTCATTTTCATCAATTTCACCAAATCTGGCACATGAAAATCTGTAGTTCAGGATTCTTACTTTCCTTGAGGAAAACTCAGTCTCTTTTTATTATGTATGTATGTATGTATGTATGTATGTATGTGTCCATGCTTTTAGAGGAGTAGAGAGGAGTAAACATGACTTTATTCCGTTTTGAATTTACAACTGAATTTTGTGATTTCTTTTGAACTTTAAAGAATTGACATCATTTTAATGTAATTAAAATCATCAGTTTAAAAGTATTGTCTTAGAGTAGTAAAGTTGAATATTGAGTCGTAATTACGTAGTTCATATTCTCTAGCCTAATTTTAGATTGTTTCTTTCTTTCATACGAAATTTATGAACTAAAACGTGGCTGTATTGCAAAATTACTAATTAACACCGTACTAATTATTTGGCTTTTACTGATTTTTCACTTTTAGATGTCCTAGAAAGCTAGTGTGTAGAAGGAAAATCTCTGTATGACAACCAAAAACTTCTTTTGAACTGAAAACACTAAAATCAAGGCAAAATGTAGACTCTTAACAGCTTATTTTCCTGCTTTGTGACTGTTATATTTTGTTATAATCTAATCTTCTATGGCTTAATACTCTTGTCATAAGTGATGGTGTTTTTTCATTTCTTCCCTCATTGCTTTCCCCCATTATATTCTATTTTCTTTTTGTTTGTTGCCAAAATCTATTTGTAAAAACAAGTACATTAACAAATGTTGAGGTTTTTCTACTTGTAATTTCTGTTTTATATTGAGAATTTTAAAGTATCAAATATAGGCCAGTATTCAAAGATAATTCATAAAAGGTGATTTGGATATATGGCACAATTTACATGTAAATATGTATCATGAACAGACCAGGTTGTATTGCCTAAATTATCTTGTTAAATGAAAATTTAAAGAACCTCTCAACTCTATTTTCATTCAGCTTACTAGCTAATAGAATATTTGAGCGGTCATATAATACGTGGAGTATTGTGCTGTGTGCACTTGCGAAATACAGGGGAAACAAGGTTTTGAGAATATTGAAGACATTAGATCTGCATAAAATTAAGAGTGATTAAAGTGATTAAATGCTAAGATGTGTAGATGTTAAATGCATATGGTGTTACCATAGGGAGAAAACAGATACTCTGCTTAAATTTAGTGAAAATCATTGAACTACTATACTACTGTTTAATTTTATCATGCTACATAGGAAATAAAACAGACTGAAAAAATACAGAAATGTGTTTGAATTGCACATGTGGAATGCATTTTGTTCTTGTTTTGCTTTTACATATACATATTATACCTGTAATGTAAGAGGATATTAAAGTTATGCCCATGAAAAAAATTTCTAGTGGCAGTAATTGCTTTTCATGATACTGGGGGATCCTCTACTTCTTTAATAGCTACTGCAATAACTGATTTAAGTCTAGGCCAATAGTTAAAGTGTATAGGAAGAAAATCATATGATAGATATCCATGGGGAAAACTGCTGAACTTTATGTTGTTTCAGAATTCCAAAGATTATTCAGAAGTACATTCTTACTAATTTTTAAAAAAACTTTTTAAAATAGACTATGTTTTAGAAAAGTTTTAGGTTCACAATAGCATTGAGCAGAAAGTGTGGAAAGTTCCCTTACACCTCCTTTCCCATCCCTTATTAGAAGAAGGGGGGATCAAGGATAACTCTTGCTTACCCCAAGGAGAGTTGTTGGGTGGTATAATTTTTTTATGTCATGAGCTTCAAAATTCCTGAAGTTCTTGAAGGGGAAGGAAAGAAAGTACTGTGAAAGAGAGAATACAGGGCATAAAAAGACATCCCTTTTGGGGCCTTCAGTCAGTATAAGGGGTGTAAATTTAAAATTTTGGGGGGTGGTCTCTGTTAGAGAGGATTTCAGGTAACAGGTTTCAGTTAAAGAAAGAAACAGTTAAGAATTTGAGGACTTTGGGGAATTTGCTGATCCCACGCTGTGAATTTCAGTGGGTACAATAAAGAAGGGCTTGGGAGGGAGGACAAATACGTTAGATTAATGGATGTGTTTAGTTGTTCAGGGATTAAAGTCTGGTGATGCTAGATTACCTGGCTGGGATTTGGGGTTTCTGATGGTAACAGTTTTAACTGAATGATAAGAAAACACTGATCAACTGTTTCCTTCTGTGATTCTTCACACTCTGTAGTGGAGTGGCAGCTAAGGATAAAGATATACTTCACCAGGAGACAGCTCTGTCAGAGAGCTTGCACATACAAAACAAATGTAGGACTGTAGCACAATGGAAGTGGGAAGGCTCATATGGAGCATGAAGCTAGGAACCTTTTCCATCTTTGAAATCTGGCTCAGTATTAAAAAGATTCATCTTCAGATAGACTGTATTCAAGTACTACTAATGCTTTTAACAAAAATATACCTTTTTTATTGTTTAGGTCACTTTTACAAAGAGAAAGTTTGGATTAATGAAGAAAGCCTATGAACTTAGTGTGCTCTGTGACTGTGAAATAGCACTCATCATTTTCAACAGCTCTAACAAACTGTTTCAATATGCTAGTACTGATATGGACAAAGTTCTTCTCAAGTATACAGAATATAATGAACCTCATGAAAGCAGAACCAACTCGGATATTGTTGAGGTAACACATATATCTAGTAATGAGTGAATTGCAAGTAATACTGAAATATCTTGTTTAGTAGCATTAACTGTCAGAATGATTTTTACATCTAAAACATAAATCAGGTATATAGACCATTGCTGTATGGTGACTCGCTTGTGTTATAAACATATCCTGTTCATTCAAACAAAGTAAACTGTGTTGTTTTACCATGTATACCAGCACAATCTAACATTCCATCTATGCAAGAGTTTTAAAATTAATATTGTAAGAGACTGTATCACTTTTGGACAGTATGAAGTTACAGTTTTGATATGTCTTAATCATTTCATTACGTCATTGACAACTCACAACTTTAAACACTAATAAAAAAGAATCATGTAAATAATACTTGCTTTGTTAATAGTGTTTTAGTTGGAGAAGAGGAAAGTCCTCATTTTCTTTATCTGCTGCCTATTTGATAGCTCTCGTAGTTCTAGCAACCTAATTAAGTAAAAAAGAAAAGGATTTTTTTTAGAATGATCTTCTCAGAAATAGCATTTTACAATAAAACCTTCAAAATGGAAACCAGTATGCTTCCCCCTTTATATCTTCTCTGTTTCAATATCTTCTGTAAGATGACTTTGCCATGTGTATTTCTAATCACATTTTAAATTAGCTTCATAGCTACTTTTGGCTCTTTTGTTTATATTTAGAGGTTTTATTTTCTTTCTATTCAATAGAGGAATTTTTTTGTTACTTGAAAGATGCATATTTTGGCTAGTTTTTAATAGAAAAGTGTTTAAATTAGGCATTTCATTGGTGAAAGTACTGAAACCATGTGAAGATTATGTAAAACAACTATAAAAGAACAAATGGAGTCCTAATCTAGATTATATTTCTAATATTTGAAATTAAAGATAATTTAGATATTTTGTTATATAGGAATCTAATTTATTTGCCTTCACAGATTGTTATTCTGAAAATGCATTTTAAATTTTACCTATAAATTTTACCTATAAATTTTGCCTTAACTGTCCCTCACACACAAAAACTATTACTTATATTAATTTTTAGCCATTTTTTTCAAATGAGAAGTAAAGGTATAGCATAATTACAGCTAGGACTCATCTCTGTTGTCTTGACTTATCCACAGTTTTATTTACGAGGCTCACCGCTGTTAACCTCCCCTGAATTGTATATGAAATTTTTTATTTTGCTTTTGTTGATAACTTTGATTAAACTACATAGTTATATCTTAGCCAAACCCCTTGACGCAGTTATATTTGTCGTTTATAAATTATTTTATGTTATATGTTATCATTTATTTATAACACTGTGTAGTAGACTTAATATGGACCACAGCAATCTGTATGGATGCATCAACATAAGCCATTACCACCACTCGCCAAAAGAATTCATATGCGAATTGCACTACTAGTGAGGATGTAGACCTTTCCCCTGTTACATGTCATGAGTAAGCCTAAAGCTTACTTCCCTAAAGAATATGGAGAATGTAGTCTGATTTAATCCTCACAGAATTTTCAGACTACCTCAGTCTTCATCTCTGTTGTGGTCAACAAAGTGTAAGAGAGCAAATCCCAAACACATTATTTTAAGCAGTCTTCTATATTACAGTCTGTTTCAATATAAAGGAAAACTTTTGCAGCTCAATTATCAGTTGGGATTTTGATGTTTTCTTTTTAATTGCATTTCCTCAAAATAAGTTAAATCATATTAATAGTTCTTTATGAAGTTCTAAATTACATAAATACAGTAGATAGACACATTGGATTATCAGGGATTAATTTATTGTGGTAGGATAAATTACAAGGCTTAATTCATACTTCTTGTATATTAGAGTCTTACTGAGTCAACTTTTATTATGAGAGTGGCTGTTAAACTGGTAAGATAGACCTTTTTTCACATATGAAGATGGTACAACCTACATCCTCACTAGTAGTGCAATTCACATATGAATTCTTTTGGTCAGTGGTGGTAACGGCTTATGTTGATGCATCTATACAGATTGCTGTGGTCCATATTAAGTTTACAGGATAACAGTAATGAAGATACTTACATGGAGCTTCCTATGGGCCAAAAATATCCTTAAATGAAATACCTGTAAAGCACTTTGTAAAAATTAAGTGCTTTACAGGTATCTCATTTAAGGATATTTTTGGAATTCCTTTTTTTTTTTTTTTCCTTTTTCACTGTTTCTTTTCAGGCAGTTGTATTAATGGGAAACAGACTTTTTGATGCCCGTTTACTCATTTGACAAATATTTGAGGGTCTTCTGTATGCTTTGCAAGTTGATCTTATTTAGAGATTCCTAATTGAGGCCAGAAGAATATTCTTCCCATTTTTGGTAAACCACTGAGATATACTTTTACCAACTGAAGGTTTTATATGTATTTATAAAAACATGGAACAAGTTGGTGGTAAGGTCCTGGACTACTTAGCCATCTCATGTGGTTGGGAACATGAGAAGATGGAGGCATAAACAGTTATAACTGATCTATTTTAGAGTGTTTTCTAAAGTTCATGACCAGTATACTTCAGAGTTTGTGTCATTATGTGACACATTACAAGGCTTAATTCATACTTCTTGTATATTAAAGTCTTACTGAATCAACTTTTATTAGGAGAGACACAGACTCTGAAAA
This sequence comes from Ateles fusciceps, assembly GCA_036589455.1. NCBI lineage: Eukaryota > Metazoa > Chordata > Mammalia > Primates > Atelidae > Ateles > Ateles fusciceps. Next base: position 10,369,402 of record JAZHEH010001736.1, read on the forward strand.
CAACTTCCTTAAGGCCTATAACCTGACTCCACCTATTTCCATTTGTGTATATGTTAGTCTTTAAAATCAGCAGGATTTTACTTTCCCTTTGTTACTGAAATATGCTTTGACAAAGCCTTGAGTATATTAACATGGCATCTTCAGTAGTTGTATTCCTCTTCTATTGTATCCAATATACAAGCCCCTTGAGGATGTACTGTGAAGAAGGATAGATGGACTGTGCTGTTAACCACATCTGTATAGTCTGTAGTACAAGGATTCACACATATTAGGTCTGTGGAGTTAGATACAGTATGTTTTGTGGGAGTACTATAAAATTAATGTATATTAAAACTAGTTGATATTTGAATATTGTTAATTATAAACAGACATGGTGCTCTTTTCTGTGTTTCAGTTTTATTTATAAACTTAAATCCATCTATCTTTGTTCTGTCTCATTTCATATTAACTGTTTTTAAACTAGTTTTTTAAATATAAAATTTTAATTTTTAAACTTTGGTTAGAGTTGATAAAATTTTATAAATTATTTCTATACAGTTTTATTTTTTAAATTTGTACTTACATGTTTTAAATTGCATTTAGGTATTTTAAATTAAGGTCTGTAATATCTTGAGGATGTGTATATCCCCCTCATTAAAAAACCTTAATATATGATAATGCAAACTTACACATTAGTAAATTAAGCAGTTGCCATTAGGGTAAGATTAATAAGAGACTTCATAAGTCAATTTCTTTGAAATGAAGAATGACATTTCTGTGTTTAAAATACATCTTATTTTAAAATGTTTCCACACTGCTTTTCAATACTGTATTCCTTACAAAAAATGAGTTTTATAACTTTATTTCCCTTATTTCGTTAGGTAATATTTCACACAGTATGTTATCAAAGGCATATATCTTATCTTTTCAGGTTACTAAGCATTGATACAAAAATAGGTGTCAGACTTTTGTTTGGTCCTATAAAACATAGTAATTAATTCATATGTACGAAGAAAATGTTGTAACTTTTCAGTTTTCTTTTTAGTAAAATTAAGATAAAAAATTATGAACTATATTATATAATTTTACAGGAATATTAGATATGTCCTAGAGTACAGGAAACTACAGATGGAAATTACCAACACAGGCAGTTGCCGTTGTTCATACATGTGTGTATGTGTGTAATTTGAATTTATACTAAATTAAAGCCAGAGGCTTTGGGATTCTGCAAAGGTAACAGGTGAGGATTTTAGCAGATGCTACCAAAAAAACACCTGAGATTACTTTTGTGTCCATGTTTTTTCCTGTCATTTGGCAGAACCATTGAAAACACTAAATATTCCTGCTCATTATATTTTTAAAATAGCCATGACTTGGTAACATTCTAAAATCATTTGTGTGGCAGTTCAGATTATTGTGCTGTCATTTAAGTATGTAAGTAAAAGGGCCATTTATCTCTCTTGTTAATATCTTGTGAACTATTCCCAAAGAGAGTAGCTTTTCACCATAGGACTACTACAGCACTTTAAAAAAAAAATTCTTCTTGCATTATCTTATTTAATCTTCATATCCAAGGTAAGCTTTTTCAGAAGTAAAAATTGGGATGCACTTTAAAATGAATTGTCGAGTCATGTATCAATTTAGTGACAGAATCAGGATTAGAACCCAGGTCTGTGACATTATTTCCCTTTACTCCCTAGTTTACTGCATCCAGTGGAGCTCTGGAACATTTTACCATAAATAAATAAGATTTTATATGTATACCAATAATGTATAATATATAGCAATCAAATTTTCCTCAATAATAAATGGTAAGTTAGTGAGGATAATAGTAATAAGAATAATAGATATTTATTAATCACTTAACATGGTCTAGTAAAGACTTTATTTGAATTTTCTTATTGAATCCTTATTGTTGCCCTTATTTCACAGTTGAGGCAGTGGAGGCACAGTGGTAAATTAAGTCAGATATTGATAATTTGGATTCTGAAGAAAGAGAAAATCTGTTTGAGTCTTAAAAATCCCTGCGTATTTTCAAATTATAAAAGAACTTGGAAGTCATATCTAAAAGAAAGGAAGATAGGGAATCAATATAAGATGCATCTATCAATTAGAAAATAAAAGCATATGTTAGTGACAGTGATCATGCTTAAGAGTACATTATTTAAAATCAGTGGTCCTCAAAATGTGTAGTACCCTGACCAGCAGCATCAGCATCCCCCAGAGATTTCCTAGAAATGCAAGTTCGTGGTCCTACCTTAGCTCTACTTAATCTGCAACTTTTGAGATGAAGCCTAAGGAGTCATGAATTAATTTGAATTAACTTGCCTTAAGTGCAGTTATAGGCTAAATGTTTCAAATTGACAGTTTCTTGGGAGTGATTGTCTGGCTTTTTAAACATCTTTATCCTCAAGAATATCCCCTGAAATAATTTCAAACAGTGAGCAAGCACAAACTGTCGTTTTTTAAACCCTCTGAAAAGTAATGTGAACTAGTATGCAGTATTGGTGTGAATTGCACCTAAGGAATGCATTTCTAGTGGGTTACATTTCAGTTCAACCCTACATGGTTATAAGAGCTTGTGCGAGGGTAGTTTCTTTGAGGGGTGCTTCTTTAAGGTGTGGTGGGAATGAGTTGGAGGTGATGTTGGCTCCTTAGATGAACAAAAGAGGAATTTAACTGACTTACCTCCTGAGATCATCTAGGGCTGACCCTACAAAAGTAGAGGCATGATTATGCTTGGATTTTCTGACAGTATATGTATAATATTCTCAGAGGCTTTTTGAGCCAATCATCTTTTCTCCCCATGTTATAGATGAGGAATGGAACAGACAGGGAGTATTTAAGAGGCTTGCCTAATGTTTTACAGGGCTGCAGTGGAGCAACAGGGAAAGGGAAGAAAATAATGAGACATCTGAAGATAAGACAAAGCTTTCCTCCACCTCCAGTCCCCTACCCTGCTCTTTTATTCCTAACAGAGCCTGAAGCAGCAGGAAGATGATTCACAGGGTGAGGCACACAATCCTCATGGCCCTCCTCCTCTTCCCACATGTCACTGCACCATCACCTCACACAGCAGTCACCATAGCTCTTGTAATTTCAGTTTTACTACTTTTATATTATGCATTTGAATATTGTATATCGTACAATTATTGGTTTTCATTTGTGTGCTTTTTATAAGGCACTATGCATCTCTGAGTGTGGTTTTTCTTGTCTTGAGGTCATATTTTTCTCCGTTAGAGGTTGATGTCATTGATAAACAAATGAGAGTTCATGGAGGGAGGAAAAGAAGATAGATACCACTTGTATATATAACTCACATTTCTGTTATACATTTCTTGTGATTATTGATGGATACCTATGTGTTCTTTTTATGTCATATGTGTCAGGAATTGAATATTTTATTAATAGTACTTACCATCAGATAAAGTGTTCCTTTTTCTCCAGAAGGTATTTGATACTTTGATCAATTTTACCAATGAGAAGAGGAGATAAAGAGGATTGAGAAAGTGATTAGAGAAGACTTTCTCTAGAGGTGTTATTATCACCAGAGTCCTTTAAAGCAGCAGTCCTCAACCTTGTTGGCGTCAGGGATGGGGACTGGGAGTGGGGAGGGATGGGGGCAGGGAGATGGTTTTGAGATGAAACTGTTCCACCTCAGCTCATCAGGCATTAGATTCTCATAAGGAATGCATGCGTGAATCCCTTCCATGTGCAGTTCACAGTAGGGTTCATGCTTCTATCAGAATCTGATGCCACTGCTGATCTGACAGGAGGCAGAGCTCAGACAGTAATGCTCACTCGCCCACCACTTACTTCCTGCTGTGCAGCCTGGTTCCTAACAGGGTTTGTGCCCCCAGGGGTTGGAGACCCCAGCTTTAAAGGATATGGTAGGTGCAAAAGAAAGATGCTCTAGGTTAGAGGGCAGCTTATGTGAAATTAGGAAATGAGACACAGCAGTTAGTTTATGAAGTAGAAGTCAGCCAGGTGTCACTGTAGTATAGTGTGAAGAGTGGACTAGCTAAAGACCTGAGAAGTAAACCAGATCCTCATGAGCTATATAAGGCCCTTCACTCTATCCTGCAGGTTTGGATAGCCACTGAAAGAGCTTAATAAAATAGCTGCTTAGGTTTCTCCTTGCATTTCCCATGCAGTAAGTTATGTTAGAACTGCATGTTAATTTTTTGAAGGGAGATGAAGGAAAAGGAAAAGAGGTAAAAATACTGAATGTAATAGTTCTACATTTTAAATTTATTGTATTGATGTTTATCATACTATGTACCAGGCATTGTGCTAGACACTGGGAATATAGTGGTAACTCGCCCTATTGCTGCCTTTTTCTTAATAAGGTGATATGTTAGCTATTTTATTATCTTACGGCAGAAGTTCTTTTGTTAGGTACACTTCAATATCAGTTTAAGATCCTTAGAATGCCAAGATTTTTATGTTTCTCATCAAATATTAATCATTAAGCATATAAATATTGTAAGATATTATACTGCTAGTTGAGCCAGAAACTCATTTAGGGCAGAAGATACTAGGTGCTTCCCGCGTTTCTCAGTGTTCTGTATCTGCCTGTAAAGTAACATGTATGTAGTCTAAATGATATTTCAGTTCTCTTACATATAGATGGCTAATGCAGACATACAGTTTTGTGAAACCTGGCACTTCAAACACAATTTGAAATTAAGGAGACAGCTGTATAGTTTTCATATTTATTTTGAAGTTATTTTTGTGGCTCTGTTCTCAGATTCTAGGGATCTAAATTCTACAGAAAGATATTTTCTTGCATAGGTTACTCATAACTCAACTTTTTAATTTACAGTTAGGCAGTCAGTGCTGTACTAGTAAAAAATTCCAAATGATGGTATGAATTATATTTTAGAAAAGGAGACATATCTTGTAATTTTCTAGGTTTTTGTTTAGTTCGTTGATTTTCAAATTTGTAACGTATTTCACTGATTGTGTATGCTAAGGGTATTTTATAAAGAATATTATTATATGTTTAGGTAATTGATACGGGATTACGTTTTTTTCCTCAAAGAGTGTTTCTTGTAGTTTCTCATTTTAATTCATTCACAGTAAAACATGAGAAGATAAGCCTTCCATATTGTTTTTAAAATGTTAGTGATTTTTAAAACTTGGTAAATAGGCAGCTACATGCCTAAGTCTTCTAGAATAAACCAAAGCTTTATTATGCACTGTTGGAATTTATCTCTCGTAATTCAGTGGAGAATATTTTTCTGTGATGCTTTGTTTTTACAGAAATTTTCTTTTCAAATAACTAGTCTATTTTGTGGTAATTTCTGGGCTTAGTGTTATTTCCAGAATCTATCTCAAAAACCTTAAAAATGTTTATGCTCTGAGAAAAGAACTTAGAAGTAGCAACTGGTGTTTGTAGAGGAATGCAAAACATTAGCTTGCTTTTTTCTGTGTCAACCGTGTTCATATAGGATTAACCCACAATAGTATATAATTGAAACATTTTTATTGAGGTTTCCACGTTTGCATAGTTGAATTAAGTTTTTAAAAATGGTTTTGTTACTTTGGTCTTATTAAAAACCTATCAGTTACGTTCTGTAGGACAGTATAAAATAACATTTTAGATATTTTGTGGAAGTTATTTGATATTAGACTCTCAAATCCTATTTAATATGTCACTTATTAGTAATTTAAAGTAAATATCTGTATGTAGTATTCTAACTGGCATATATTTACTATATTATTCATTTACTTATTGAATGCTTAGTGTACTGGGTTACTAATTTAATAGGGCAGAGAGAACAGTATTAAATTTTTTTTTTTTTTTTTTTTTTAAGACAGGGTTTCACCATGTTGGTCAGGCTGGTCTTGAACTCCCAACGTCAGGTGATCTGCCTGCCTTGGCCTCCAAAGTGCTTGGATTACAGGTGTGAGCCACCATGCCCGGCCCAAATTTTTAAATCTTACTGAGTTTCGACAATCAGTTAAAGTAATGTATGTGAAAGCATTTTGAAAACCATATCATATTAGTTAGGTTGCTTCCACATGCAGGCAACAGAAGATCTCACTGAAATTGGTCTTAAGAATAGGGGTGTTGGTTATGTCATGTAACAAAAATCTCAGAAGTGTGGTAGAAATTCGGCTCTGTTCAAGTGGGCTCTGGGTGTCTGCCTTTGCCCATGTATCAGCTTTGTCTTCATGCTGGTTTTTTCATGTTGATAAAATGGCAGTGGCTGCTCTGGGCTTTATGTCTACACATAGCATCATCTAAAGCAGCACTATCTAATAGAATTTGTGATAATAGAAATGTTCCATATTTGTCCAATATAGTAGGACTGGGTGTAGCTATTGAGTATGTAGTGCAACTGAAAATCTTGAGTTTTTAATCTTTTTAATTTTAATTTAACCACATGTAGCTATTGGTTACTGTATTGTTCAGCTTCAGTGTAAAGTATCCGATCAGTTGTGTCCCAGAATCCATAGCAAATGTTCTAATATTAATTCCGATTGTACTGTTTAAATCAGTTACCTCTCCATCTCCCATTCTGAAAACACTAAACACAGTGGTAGAGAAAGGATAGAATGTCCTGATTGGCTTGTTCTAGCCAGATGTTATATCCCTGGAATTCAGACAGTGTGGTATTTCTATAGGGATAGGCATGTAGTTCAGTAGAACAGAATAAAGAGCTCAGAAAGGTACCCATGTGTACGTGGTTAATTTATTTTTGACGAAAGAGCCAAGGTAAATCAACGAGAAAAGGACAGTCTTTTCAATAAATGGTGCTGGAAAACCTGGATATCCGTATTTTTTTTTTTATAAGGATATAGCATTTACCTTACATCATGTACAAAATGTTTGTGGATTAGAGGGTTTGTGTAGGGGAATAATTGAAGATAAAGAAGAGACAAATTTAATGTTGCTGATAGATGGTCTTGAATACTCAGCTGTGTTATTTACTATTTGTCCGACAGGCATTGGACAGCCTTTGGAGGGGTGTTTAAAAGTTTTAAGTAGTCAAATCATTATTACAGGAATTAATCTGGGAGCAGATAAGCAGCATTTTAAACGAAGTGTGTAGCTTTTTAAAATAAACTAAATTATCTCATCTACTATGATAGGTTTTTAGTAATACTGAAAATTATAGAAAGAGGAATTCCATTTGGTTTGAATGGAGAGGGGGAGATTAAAGTGAAGGGTTAGGCTGTGTTCTGAGAAATATGTTGACACATCATGCTTTTTAAAAATTGATTTATAGAAAATTTGAGTGCATAATTTATATATATATATATATTTAACCTAATAATGCTGTGAAAAGGGGTTTTTGTGTTATAAAAAGTTAGGAAACTCTGATTTGTTTCTCTACTTCATTTAACTGATGAGGAAGCTGCATCCAAAGAGAGCAAGAAGGACTGTAGATCCTTGGAGGCAAAGACTTTGCTAAGGAACATTAGTATTTTTCACAGTGCTCAGCAAAGGATTCAGCACACAGCTTAATAATGACCTATAAAATGGAACTAAAGAAAGTGTTGTGTACTTCAGCATTCCTTCGTTTATGATATTCTTAATTAAGACTTCATCAAATTTTACAAGATCTAGTAGGGACAAAAATATAAAATATGTTCAGGTGAAAGGAACACTCAATCATAGGAGGTGACTCTTTTTACCCTGTAACACTGGAAATGATGACTTTATTTCCTTATCTCCCCATCCTCCACATCTTCTAATATATGTTACTTCCAGCCTTTAGAGAAGTAAACATATGTAAAAGGGTAAGTATAGAGGCCTCTCCTTTATTGCAGTGTATACATTCTTGGAAAATCTTGTAAATAGCAAACCCTATGCAGCTTTGTATTCTACACATGAACACAAATGATAATTGGAGAGATATCTTGAAATGTTCAGTGAGGCATATTAGTGTAGCTAGTGGCCACTAGGGTGGGTCCTGTAAATACATGAAATTACTTGAATAGAATTGCTGGCAACACTTTAATTAGGATGGGACTAGTGCGTCTTAGGACAATATGATGTGATTTTCAATGGATAACTATTCGTGATCATAGTATACATTCCCAGAGCTTTCATTAACCTAATTTATCACATTAATACTATAGTCGTACTGTCACGTTACCTTATATCTTTATAAATCATTGCTCCAGACATCCCTCACTATTATGTGAAATTGAATGCATATTTAATTACTTATTGAAATATGGTAGACATACCTGAGATTAACTTTTTTTCTTCTTTTAAATGATATATAATTCATCTACCATAAAATTCACCAGTGTAAATTACACACTTCAGTGGTTCTTAGTACTCACAAGTTGGTACAACCATGAACACTAATTCCATAACATTTTCATCAACCCAAAAAGAAACCCAGTACCCATTAGCAGTCTCTTACCAACTCTTTCTTCCCCTACATCCTGGCAGCCACTAATCTACTTTCTGTGTCTATGGATTTACCTATTTTGGGAATTTGATATAGATGGAGTCAATACAGTATCTGGTCTTTTGTCCAGCTTTTTTGTTTAGCATAATGTTGTTTTCAAGGTTCATCCATATGGTAGCTATATCAGTTCTTCATTCTATGACTAAATAGTATTCCATTTAATACTATGAAGTTTGTGTACAAGTTTTGTATGGGCATAAGTTTTCATTTCTCTTGGGTATCTAGTTAGTAGTAGAATTTCCTGGGTTTTGTGGTAAGTTCTGTTTAACTTTTTGAGGAATTACCAAACCCTGTCCTATATCTCACTTAAAAAAAAATAGCGAAAACATCAACAAAAACCAATAACGCAATAACATGGATATTATTAGAAAATGTTGTTTTGTTTTGTTTTTGTAAATTTGGGTATTGTTGGGCTAGGTTATCTGGATCAACTCTTCTGCTGAAGACATCTAAAAAATACTAGATAAACTGTAAAAACAAAACAAAAAAAAACAAAACTTTTTTACATTATCAAAGAGCTCTCAAGGAATATGCCAGGCCAAAATTTAAGAGAAGGTAAGATCATAAAGGTAAATAAATATTTAAAACTCTGGCCACCCAGAATCATTTGCCTGTCTGGATAAAAATTTGTGGAACTGAGATTCAGGTTCTGATAGATCCAGAATCAAAGGGAAAATGATCACTTTTAGGTTTATGCGCCTAATAGATAACACCACACCCCTTTAAGCTGGGCCTTAGGAAAAGAGGAAAATGCACTGCCTTCTCCTACTCCCAAAGGGTTGCAAGGAGAGTTATTTAGTATTGAGCAGGTAGGGGAAAGAAGAGAACAAGAAAAGAAAAGAGAACATATCCGAGAGGTTATAAACCAAGTTACCAGCATTGTGTGGAATCGTAGTCCCAAGTGTAATACAAGACATTCAAGAAAACTAGGGCCCTGGTAGCTGCGGGAAGCAAATTTATATCCTTTTTGAAGAAAGGCACCGTGTTCTGTGCATTAGAAATCTCTTTTAACCTTTCAAAGCTATTGGGCATCGTACAAAGATGACCAAGCATATAAGAAAAAAAAGGCACAGCAGGATACAGTAGAAAATAATTCCTGTATATTTCAGATGACATTATTAATGTAGATTATAGAACAGTTTCACTTTCTGTGTTTTAAGAAATAAGCTTGAAAATATCTGTAGGAAACAGGAAGTTATAAAGGAATTGACATATCAGACTTGAATGAAATACTTCAAGATGTGAAAAATATAATAAACAAAACTAATGCGGTAGACATGGTAAAGTAGATTTTCCATAGCTGTAGAGAGAATTTGTGAACCGAAGATAGAAGAAATTCTCTAGAATTCAATGCAAATATTAAAAGGTGGGAAACATCAGGAAAGGTATAAAGAAAAGGAGAATCATGTTTAGAAGTTCTAGCCTATGTTTAATTGGCATACTAGAAGAAGGAAACAGAGAATTGGGTAGAGGCAATATTTGATGAGATAATGACAGAATTTTCTAGGATTGATGAACGCCCACCATCCTTAGATTTAAGAAATTCAGCAAATTCCATGCAAAGTAAAAAAACAACAACAAATCTCTATATAGAAGAAAACAAAGATAAGAAAAACGTAGAGACTATCCTCAAAAGGGTGCTATTTCCAAATAACAGATGAAATCTGGAGTCAATGAAATGATAGCGTAAGTGTGCTTTAAAGGAACATAGTAGAATCCAACTTAGAGTTCTATACCCAGAGAAAATTTCAAGAGGAAAGGCATAACACCTGTACATCAGTGTTACAATCAAACCATCTACTGGTTTGGAAGAAAGGGCCCAGATCAAATGAGGCTGCCATGGTAAGAAAGCAGTCTTCATGGAATGGTCAGATGACCTCTACAAGCTTCATGTGGACAGTGATCTGTCTGGTTTCTCAGTAAATATCAGCACCTAGTAGGGTACTCTCAATAAATTTTGTTGAATGAAAGAAAAAGGCAAATTAACATATTTACTTAGTAAACAAAAAGGGATAGTGAAGAACCAAGCTCCAGGACTTTTGAAGATAAGACTTTCTTTTCTTTGCGGTGCACTGAGAATCAGCTCTATCTCAGCATTCATTTACGTGTGGAGATCTAGAACAGAGTTACATTCTTCCTGGTGACAAGCTGAGACTACCTGGCTGCTCAGTATTCAGCTCCTGGGAGACATGGGCCTCAAAACCGTTGGGGTTGGGGGTGGGGCAGGTAGGGAATCTTATTACCATTTGTTGGGATTTTTACCATCAAACCTAGGAGTATCTTAGAACTGGATAAGGTCTTAGAATTCAGAGAAGCCATAGCCTGAACACCACATACTTGTCACTGAGGAAGATAGGGATAATAAGATCATAGAGGAACTGCAGATGAATATGAAGACAGTGCCTACAACCACCACATACACAGTAAATGTTATCTCTTCTCCGTGGTTGAAGTTGTTCCTGATTACAGCTCTCTTATCTATTTTCCCTTTGATTTGCTGACTGATGGATGCAGTCCATTTAACAGCTGAGCATAGCATATTGGAAAGAGCAATAGACTTAGATTCTAGTCCCGGTTCTGTTACTTAACAGCTATATGTTGAGGTAAAGTGGGGGATGAGTACTTGGATCTCTGGATCCCTTTTAACTTTTAATGTTCTCCTCTGTAAGGGTAGAAGATGAACTAGAGGATCACAAAAGTACCATTTAGTTTTTTGTTCAGTGGCTATTTTGGCATACTTTTTTGAGCATATATAATCTCAGAATCCTATGCTTCAAAACTTTGATTCATTGGACAGATTTTCAGAAAAATATAATTTAACAAATGTAATAATAAAAAAATAGAAAAATTGAATATTCTTAAGTTTTCCACAAAACTGCAAGTCCCAATGGCTTCATAAGCAAATACTAGTAGATTTTTAAAAAGGAAATAATTCCAGTATTTCACAAACTCCTCCAAAGAGTAGTAGAACAAAGAGCTTTACTTTCCTTATTATCTAAAGCTAGCCTAACCTTGATAGCAAAACCAACTAGGAGAGTTGCAAAGAGAATAATTAGAAGCCAGTTTCACTGAACATAAATGTAAAAGTCTTCACCCAAATATTTAGTCTACTTCTTTGTGTTCACATATTTTTTATGGGAGACATTTTTATTTTCAGAATGACCCATTTTCTCTACTGTTTGGGCACAAAACTAGACTCTGCATTAGCCTCCCCTGTGGTTAGGAGTGGCCTTGTGACTGACTGCTGGCCAAGGAGATGTGAGTGAAAATGATGCAAGCTGCTTCCAGGTGTGATCAGTAAGATACTTCCTACATAATCTTCATATTCTTTCTTCCCCTGTTTGGCATCCTGTGTGCTAAGAATCCAGATGGGAACCCTGAAGTCCTATGTGTGGAACCATAAGATAAATGTCTTTGGGGGCTCCAATTTCACACAGGGCTCACTGAGAATAAGTAACATCCTTCTTGGGCTTTGTATGAATAAGAAATAAACTTTCATTGTGTTAAGCCACTGAGATTTATGGATTTATTAAAGCATCTAGCATTACTTTACTATACAGAGATTAAATCCAGCAATATGTAGAAGAGATAATATATCATGACTAAGTTGGATTTATCCTAGGAATGTAGAGTTATACCATATTCATGGATCAGAAATCTCATGTATATCTGTGCCACATAAGATAATCTTTATGGAGTTGATGAAATATCAATCAGAATACCAAGAAATTCTTTCAACAACTGATTCTAAAGTTCACAGAGAAAATAAGACACTGAAGAACAAGGTGAGAGGGTTTGCACTACAATATATTAAGACTAATTTTAAAGCTATAATAATTAACATACAGTGGCAGTGGCACAATTACCAAATGCCAAACATACTAATGGAATAACAGCTCAGAAACAGAACCATGCATATATTGATACTTAATATATGATAGAGGTGGCAGAACAAACTTCTTAAGCGGTGGTGTAGGGACAATTGATTGTTCATATGGAAAACTCATGAAATTGAACTTACCTCAGATTTTATACAAAATTACCTCCAGGATGCTTATAGACCTAAATGTGAATGGCAAAATTATAAAGCTATTTACAGGATAATACAGGAGAATATTTTCATGATTATGAGGTAGGTAAGGATTTCTTATGTAAGATATAAAAATCACTATCATACAGATAACTGGAAAGGGAAAAAATTGATAAATTTGACGCTGTTTAAGAACTCTTCATCCAAAGATGAGTTTTTTTTAATGCCACATAATGGGAAACTATTTTTACAACGTATAAAATTAGCCGAGGACTTACACTGACTACTTATAAAAGAATTACTGTAAAAATAAATACATGAATGAAAGAATTACTATAAAACAATAATCAAAAGGCAATCTAAAACTTGGCAAAGTAACTTGAATAGGTGGTTCACAAAAGAGAACATCTGCATGGCCAATAGATACGAAATGTGCTTAATTTCATTAGTAGTTCGGAATGCAAATTAAATACCACAGGTAGGAATGCACATTGATACAATTGTTTTAAAAGACAGTTTGGCATCATCTAATATAACTGAAGATTCACATACTTTGCAAGCTAATACTTCTGTTCCTAAGAATTCATACCCAAGAGAAATGTGTGTAGATATGCAGTAGACTGTCTACTAAATGTCCACAGCAGCATTTTTATAGATTCAAAAGATTAAAGCTTCTCCAATGCCTGTCTGCTGTAGAATGGATAAAAGGTTTTTTTTCCAAGCCATGTAATAGAATATTTAGTGAAAATGAACAGGCTGTAACTATGTAACTCTATGGAGGAATCTCATAAACAGTGTTAATGAAAGAGGCAAGACTGAATAGTATACTGTGTGTGGTTCTATTTGTATATCATTCACAAATAGGCATAGCTAAATTACATTTTTAAGGATATGTATATATGTGGTAAACCTATAAAGAAAATCTAGATAATTGTCATCACAGAGTTCGGATGTTATTACTTGTACAGGTGGGTGGAGAGGGTGATGTGATGAAGGGAGATAGGGAGTGTTCTGACTTTGGTCTGATTTTTTGACCTGATTGAAATGACTGATGTTTACTTTATAATTATTTGTTGAATTTAATGTAAACTTGTACATACCATTCATATTTCACAAATTGTTTTTATGTGTTGTCAGAGTAGCTAGAAAGAGTAAGTAGTATATATTTCAAAACTGGAAATATTTATAATAAGGGAAGAGAACTTTTCTCATTTTTAAAGTATTCTAATAGTCTAGTTTCAATTTCTTGAAACTTAAGACATGATTTTTTTGAGACAAAGTCTTGCTCTGTCACCCAGGCTGGAATGCAGTGGTGTGATCTTGGCTCACTGCAACCTCTGCCTCCCGGGGTTCAAGCGATTCTTCTGCCTCAGCCTCTTGAGTAGCTGGGATTTCGGGTGTCTGGCACCATGCCTGGCTATATTTTTTGTATTTGAGTAGAGACAGGATTTCACCATGTTGGTCAGGCTGGTTTCAAACTCCTGACCTCAAGTGATCTAACCGTCTTGGCCTCCCAAAGTGCTAGAATTATAGGCATGAGCCACCTTGCCTGGCCCAAGACATGATTTCTTTTTTTTACAAGTACTTGCTCATACTTGTGCTAGATTTACTGATTACTCAGCCAGTATTTATGGAGCATGTACTGCTCAGCTGCTTCACAGCAATGAGATTTAAGGTGGGTGGTCAAATTGTGGGTTTATTTAATTGATTTAAATCAATTTAAATTAGTTAACTTCTCATGTATTTAAAAACCATGCATTTATACCTTTTGAGTACCTTTAATTCCATAGTTTTCTTTGTAAGTGCCACGATTCTATTAGTTTGGAATGGAATTTGGCAATCATAAAGTTGAGCATATGTTAATTTTTTTTTTCAGTTCTTGGTAGATAAGAGTTAAAAGTGCAGGCATGGGCTCTAGCAAATACTCCAGGAGTATAGGCTCTTCATTCCAAAATTTAGTAGCATATGTCAAGATTCCAGAAAATTGCCAGTCCCTTGGGATGTTTATGAGTTATTATTTAAGAGCCCATATGCTTTAAATATTTATTTAAACATATTTAGAAAGATAATCCTGATTTATTTACTCTGTAAACAGATGTCAAAGATGATAGTAATAAACATATGTGCACGTATATACATGCACACATTATCTATATGGTGTCTGTGTACATATACACAAAAACACACACGGAAGTGGACTGTACTTTTAACTCTTGCCTACCAAGAACTGAAAAACCTTTTAACATATGCTTAACTTTATAATTGTCAAATTCCATTCTAAACAAATAGAATCACATGTATTTATTTAGAATTTTAGACACACTTATTTTCCATGGAAGTTTACATATGGGTGTGTGTGTATATAAAACATTTTATATTTTATATATAAAATAGTTTAACCATTTTATATATAACATTTCCATGGAAAAATGTGTCTAAAATTTTAACTATGTAATTTGTTGCTGAGTGTTTAACATGAAAGAGCATAAGCTAAAAGAAACCCCTTTCAAATGAATTGCCCTGCCTAATTAGTAATTTATTTTGAAACAAATTTTTCTAAGTTTATTATGTAAAAGAAAACCTCAGCATACTTAGAAAAAAGTCTAAAGAGTATTTTTTTTTTCCTCCAGTGTCTCTTTTCTTTCTCTTTTCAACTCTTCATCCTTTCCATCTCTAATTTCACCAAGAGATTTAGTATATAAACCAGAAAATGAGAGGCAGATGCCCTGAGTCAGCCAAGTGGTAGCATATACCCAGAATTCTGTAAATGTTTCCTTGAATTTAAAAGGTAAGGGTGCTAGTACTATATGAGGATGATAGGACATGTGGCTTTAAAGATCTTTGCGGGGTAGGTACCATTATTTCAGTCAGTTATCTTTGTCCAACAACAGTAATTAATCATCACAACAGTAATTAATCATCACTTCGAGGTTTGAGACCCTTCTTTCTGGATTCTAGGTTGTGGAGCTACTAGCCAGACTTGTTTCGAGAAATAATGTGATTTGGATAAAGAGACTAATAATGTATTACCTGAAGGATCACTGACAGTTTTATTCCTCACGCTTCTTTGATTATAAGGGATAGGAACTCATTTAAAGTAGCTCCAACTAATGAAGGAATTTATTGAAAGGATGCAGACAGATAGCATTCAAAGGAAGGAGGCAGGAGCACCTGGCTTTCTGAAGGCCTGACACCAGGAACTCCATGTTAAGGGCTCCATGGTCTCTCATCTCTGCCACCAAGGCTGGTTTGCAAGATAACTGCTTGCAGGCACAACTGATGATCTTCATATAAAAATGAATTGATTTAAAACAGGTGATAAATTCAAAGTGGTATTGAGGGGAACTGAATTGGTAACAGTTTATGGAACAGATAGAATGGAGAGAGAGAAAAGTGGGAAAAAAGATATAAGAATCTAGACATAAGGTAGTACAGGCTTGAGTGAGTATGGGAATAGTAGAAATGGAAATGATCTACAAAATTTGATATTCCCTGTGAATGTAGAGAGAGAACAAAGGGAATAAGGTTGACCAGGTTGGTAAGTCCAAAGATGAGATCTGTTTAATAAAAGGTGACAAATTCTATCTCTCTTAAGTTGAAATAGACATGTTAGTAAAATATCCAAATGAAAGTATACAGCAGGCAGTTAGGATTATAAGTCTTCCAAATTGCAGATTAGATTTGGACGAAGGCATAAAGATTACTATCATAAAATTATAAAGTGAACAAACTGGAGATTTTGATTCATTAGTGAATGAGGGAGCAAAAAGATCATAAACAGAGGAGAATGTAACACAATTTATAGTTAAAGAATGCAGAATTAAATTTATAAATAGAAAAAACTGGTCAGTATCCACAGGATGACAGTCAATGGTATTCCACAGGAAACAGTTTCTGCAAACAATAATTATTTGCAGCAACTACAAGTTTTCTATAATAAGTTAACTAGTGTCCATCTCTGCAATGCTGTAAAATAGCCTCATCAAAGAAACAAGTGGATATAACTAACCTAAATGGAGGTGGTTGTAGTCGGGGCACTCACAAAATTTCAGGCTTTCACTGTTTTTCCTTAAATTGGTATGGAAGTTTTAAACTCAAGAGCCTTCCTACTATTGGAATGTTTGATCAACAGTAGATAGAAGGCTTTTAAAGTTGTTCATTTAGGTAAAACTGGTTTAATTAATGCCAGACAACAAAGCAAAACCTTCTATTTTCAGTTTAATTTGGGCATTTCCAACACAGAAAGAATGTGGATATGATGTAGGAATTCCTTTTTCCTGAAAATGTTTTTAGGCAGGATGCTCTCCTCTCTTCCTCCACCAGCTTGTATTTTATTTTAGATCTTAGTAGCTTCTGATGGAGAGGAACCTAGCTTCAGGAGATTGTGGGGTTTACTGTTTTAGACAATTAACATTCTTAATGCTATGATATAAATAATTTATGAATTGTCGCAAGAATATCTTGAAGATGAGTATTGAAAGGCCACAGGCCCTCTCTTGTCATATTTCCTTGTTAGTTGGTATTATAACAAATTAATACAGATAATTAATCAAATGTTTTTTAAAAAAATTTTAAAGAACAGCATACTACTTCTTCCTTATAAAAACCAGTACTTGCTCCGATAATAAGGTCTATCAAGGATTACTAGGAATCTCTTTTCCTGAGTTTAGATCTAAAATCAATGAATTGGGTAGTTTCACACTGGTAAGTGATAACAGTTTTTTAAGAAGGTAATTATGACTCTCAGATATAAAGTGGACATGAGTCAAAGATCTTAAGTCATTAATTAGGGAGTCTGAAAAAAATGTTGCCTTGGTAAATTCAAAGATCAGACAAATATATAAGCCCATCAAGAAGGCCAAATGAATTTGCTTCATAAATACAAAAACTGGCTCTTCCACAGTTCGGGGGAAGAAGTCAGTTGAACTTCCACGACATGGAATTTATTTGCACATCTACAAACACAAATTATTTGCATTATTCTGTTTTCTACAAATTAACTTCTGTTTCTACAGAGTTGAAAAATAGCTCAAAAACCAAGGCACAAACCCCATAGAATCAAATCGATAACTTAGAAGAATGTGTTCTAACAATACATAGTTTTTAAAGATATTAGTTTTTTGGGATTCATTTAAAAGTATTTTACTATTCTTAATTAGTGTAGAAAGGTAAATGTTAGCTAAGTTTATTAAATCCTGCATTTTGTACCATAAATGACAGTATGCAGAAAGTACCTGAATTGGTCCGTCACATTATGTTAAAATTATAATGGAATTTAACTTTGTTGTGACATAACTAGTAAAGTGGACATAAATAGAAAAATGATTGTTTCTAACAAGTGCTTAATGGACCTTTCAGAAATAAAATTACTTTCTTCTATAGAAGTGAACTGATGAAAAATATAGGTGCATTAATTTTAGGATTTTATTTCAGTAATCTTGCCAATTAAGACCTTTACATTAGTTGGAAGATGCACAGAACAAGGTGTATCAAACCGGCTTAAATTGATTAATAATTGTTCTTTAAATTTGTCTTTTTAGCAGTCTGTAATGTATGTTTTAGAATACATTTCTTTAAGAAAAGCAACTGGGGTAAGTCAACTCAAATGGGTACACACCACAGAAATTTGAAATTGTTTTGGCACAATTGAGTTTTCTCCTTAAGTTTATCAGAATGGTATTGAAAAACGGTCAGTTACATTATTTACAAGAAATAAAGTATCTTTGAAGTTCTGTTTACTTTAGAATGGATTATGATAATGACTAGTAATAGCTATAGAGAGTACGCAGTATTAACACTCCTGATGCATTTTTCTACTTCTTCTTTATGAGGAATAATCAGATCTCTCATAGTGGTAACCTTTCCACACTGTTTTCCTCATTGAGCAAGTGTTTTTATTGTCCCTAACTTGTGCATGAGAAAACTGAGACTGGGGTTCTTATGTACCTCGCCTGGGCTTCTTAATAGATTACAGCATTCCACTTGTTAATAATACCAGTGGCACAGGAGAAACTTCTACTCTTGTACTATTTGGTAATGTGAAGACAGAAAAGTCTTTTTATGGTAGTTGGGTTCTCAGAACAACTCTTCATGTTTTAGTGATAAGGAGACACAAGTTGCCTATCAAACAGAGGTACATTAGCTTATTATCTACAAAGCTGATAGAGCCTCTTAAATTCTCTCATGGTGACAGAAACCCCATCTCAAGTGAAGGCTTGCAGAGCTGGAGATAGCAGAGCGCTTTCCTTCCTCAAAAGTACAAGCAGGGTTAACCCTACTCTTAGAGTAAAAATTTAATGTAATTATTGAACAACAGCTATCTTTTTTCTCTGTCAATTAAAACATGGTCAAAGAAATAAGTACTTGATTGCTGTTTGTGAACGTTTCAGTGATACGCATTACAGCTTACTAAGAAGAGCAAGACTATGAATTAAGTAGTCTTAAAATAGATGAAAATTGGGGGGGGGGAATATCAGAAATTTAGGACTAGAATAAATCAATAACTTTATGATAAGATCTGTGTGTAGGCAGCTATTCTATTTGTTCTGTTTCTAGGGCTTTGTAGGTTTTAAGAGTTCAGTGTGTTCCAGTGTTCGGAGTGTCTACATTTTCACTGCTCATAGCTACTTGGAAAGATTTGGCAAGTAAATGTGCTACCATGGTTGGGGGAGGATAAATGCCTTTATCCTTTAGTGCTCCCAACTACAGGACCTTTTATGGCCAAGCACACATCAAAGTCCATGTGATTACTTAGGCCCATAGAGCCTAGTGCCTTGGAGAAAACGTTGGAGAGAGAAATGTCGTGTTTGCTATATGCACATGCATAATTTAAGAAGCTAACATATCTATACCAATGATTGTTTATGATTCTTCATGCAAAATTTTTAAAAATCAAATAAAGTGAAATCTTAATTTGACTTTGGAGAAACTAAGAAAAAAATTACTGAATCTTAATGTACTGTGTTTATATTCTACTTCCTTCAAGAAGGGAGTAAAATAAACATCCATAATTATTGCTAATTATGTTTTAAAGGATACTAAGATCTGCTATGAAATAATTTTCTTTAGATCTAATGTAAATAATCATTTATTGATGAACTTACCTAGGACTAGTTCAGTGATGAAGCTTTGACTTGGAAATTTTAACTACCTAATCCTTTTTTGGAGTTGGCCAGAAAATCAAGAAGTCTCAGCCATTTCAGTAACTGTACTTTAAAATAAGACTCACCAGGGTTTTAAGAAGAAAGAAAGAAATTAGACATTCTGAAAGTAAATGAATATTCCATAGATCTTTAAGCTCTTGGTTTTTAATTTATTCTTTTAAGTACTAGACAAGTTATTTCAGGATGACTTTAAGTTAAAAATAAAAATCAGAAAACCAACCGTTTTTTGCATTATACTTATCCCAAAATAAGAAGAAAAAAAAAGTCGGTATGATCCAGGAGATACTTTAATGGCACTCTAGAAAATTCTCCAGAAATCAAATCAGTGGATTAAATCAAACCATGAAATACACTCTGAATAACTTTTAAGTGCAAATTTAAAAAATATGTAAAGTCACTGATAATTTATACATTCTAATTAGGAAAGAGTCATTACAGACATAAGTAATTATCAAGTTTGAACTGTTATATTTCAAAGTTATACAGGAAAGTGAATAATAGGAGTGAAATGATTGGGATATTGTGCTAATTCTTTCTGTTGAGTAGGATAAACTGATAGGCAGAAAGGAATGTCAGTACATTAAGTTGCTGAAATGTTCAATTTATAAAGGTACTATAACTTCTCAAAGCATCATTTTTATAGATTTTTATTTCTTTCATGCATTGGTTATATCAGATAAATTGATCAGGCTTTAATCAGATTTGAGTTTTAACTGTCAGAGCAGTGAGTAATTCAGTATTTTAAGAAGTTTAGAAAGGAAGAATCCAAACAAGTAAATACTCCTTTTCTCTTAACGTACAATGGGAGAATTAATTTTACTTATATCTAATATTTACCTTACTTGAAGAAATAAATGCATCTGTGATCATTTAGAAACCGTTTCAGTGGCTCTTGTGTAATTCAATTCATTCCATCTGTGCTCTCTTAATAAATTTTACAGAAAAACTCATGGCAAGTTAGCATTATTTGTGTGTGAATTTTCCAATTGTATTTCAGACTTTAAGAAAGAAAGGCCTTAATGGTTGTGAGAGCCCTGATGCTGACGATTACTTTGAGCACAGTCCACTCTCGGAGGACAGATTCAGCAAACTAAATGAAGATAGTGATTTTATTTTCAAACGAGGCCCTGTAAGTACTTTTACTTTACCTCTACTTTTTATTTGTTGATCCTTTTTGTTAACTTCATTATTTAGGCTCTGAACAAGAAGGAACACAGAGGGTGCGACAGCCCAGACCCTGATACTTCATATGTGCTAACTCCACATACAGAAGAAAAATATAAAAAAATTAATGAGGAATTTGATAATATGATGCGGAATCATAAAATCGCAGTGAGTACTAAAGTATGGTTTGTGCTTTTATCTTGTGCATGAAGAGATTGACCAAACATCTTGTTGCTTATTTTTATAGTGGGTGATGACAACAAGTAGTAGAAGGGAAGAAAGGCATTTTATTAGTATTTTTTATAAAACTTTAAGGTAAAATTGCTGAAGTCTTATACATGTTCAGCATCTTAAATGTAGAAGTGAAGAGAAAACATGCTGATCCAGACTCTGCCACTTCTTACCCCAATAGCTTGGGATAGGGCACCTAAACATCTTGAATTCTTTCTTCATCTATAAAGTAAGTGAGTTGGCTCTCATGGTTTTTAAGGTATCTTCCAGCTCTACAATTCTGTGATTTATAATATAGATTATGTCTAAAACTTTCCCTCTACTCCCATGACTTAAAAACTTCCATGTTCTTAAATGGATCTTGAGAAAGCAAAAGGTAAGGTAGTTAGGTTTGTTGCAAAACTTTTTCCTAAATTATTTTTAATTATTTGGCATAGTTACTGTAATAGTAGTAGAGCTAAGCTTACTGCTTTGCTGTTTGTAAATGTCCCCAAATCACTTGGCAACAATGCCACCAAACTTTTGTGTTTTTTGGTTTTTTTTGAGACAGAGTCTCGCTCTGTTGCCAGGGTGGAGTGCAGCGGTGCGATCTCCGCTCACTGCAACCTCTGTCTCCAGGGTTCAAGCAATTCTCCTGCCTCAGCCTCCCGAGTAGCTGTGACTACAGGTGCACACCACCACTCCTAGCTAATTTTTGTATTTTTAGTAGAGACGGGGTTTCACCGTGTTGGCCAGGATGGTCTTGATCTCTTGACCTCATGATCCACCCACCTCGGCCTCCCGAAGTGCTGCGGTCACAGACGTGAGCCATCACACCCAGCCAACTTTTGTTCTTTACTTATGCTATAGATACTAAGGAAGAGCAGCCTGGCTTAATTTTAGTTTAAGGCAGCAATGTTCTTAAACTGATTGCAAAACAAATAGTGACTTTACAATTTCTGTATACTCATTCATCTAACCATAGTGAAAGAGTATTTGTCTTTGAGCTCATGCTCCTAAACTTGATAGTAGTTCAAAGACTTCTCACTGGAAGCTCCATTGGCAAGAGCTACTTAAAATGGTTATTCTGGATCTAATTTTCTAATTCTGTATATGTAGGTCAACCTCCCTTAAACAAATTAATTTCAATGCTGACATTTATTTTACCATCAGAGTTAATTCTCTCAAAACTGTGCCCTAAAGTATGCATGATGGATAATTTCTTCAGAGTAATTCTATACTACAGGTTGAGTATCCCTTACCTGAAATGCTTGGGACTAGAGGTGTTTCAGATTTGGGATTTTTTAAAAGTTTTTTCAAAATTTGGAATATTTGCATATGTAATATCTTAGGGACAGGACCCAAGTCTAAACATTAAATTCCTTAATGTTTCATACACATAGCCTGAAGAAAGTTTTATACAATATTTTTCATAATTTTGTACATGGAACAAAGTTTGTGTACATGGAACATTGGAGAGCAAAGGTGTCACTGTCTCAGCTACCTATGTTGTAGGTCTTGTTCCCCGAGCATTATGGGGAACCTGCTGTTAGCATGTGTAGCCTACACATTTGCCATTTGATTACCCTTTGTGGGTATGCTTGCGTAAGGGAATCTGGACATGCACAGAAAAGATACATCGAAGCTGAAGGGAGACTGGAAGAGTCCTTTTCCCCTTGGGGACACTGAATAAACTGTGTATTGTATGCCTGCATTTCCACACGTGATGTCAGGTGTGGAATTTTCTGTTTGTGGTGTCATGTTGGTGCTCAAAAAGTTTTGGATTTTGAGTTTTCAGATTAGGGATGCTCAACCTATGTAAGAAGCCAGCTCACGAAAAAATAGCTTTAAGGAGTTATTTTGGGGCAAATACCATTATTATTCTTAAACACAATACAGTGGCAAGTAAAGCGAAGTTGTTGACCTTGCGGTTAATGTTCAAGTTGCAAAGATGCTGCACAAATAAACCTGTTTTACTTTTGAAAAAAATTGTCATGTGCCCACTGTTTTTATATTTGTTGATGTATTATAATTTTTCTACATGAAATAAACTATTGAATAAAGTCCAATAAAATATATTCTTCCAACTTTGAATTAGCAGTGTTACCTTACTTTTGGATATTAGTCTTTTAAAATGAGGGCGAGTAAAGTTGTTTTATTTTCTCCCGCTTTAAATTATAAAGAGGAACATTATTTATCATGGTTAACAAGCATATTGTAAATGGTCTATGGAGGAAATGCAAGAAGAAAATAGAAAATATCCTTTTAAAGGGGGTATGGAATAGTTTAGAGGGAGGGGAAGATTAGCATTTATAGTATTTGTAATTTAATCTTCATATAATTTAAAGAAGATACCAAAAACTTTGTTACTTTTATTACTGGCTTGGTTAGTAGTTAATTTTGTTGTTTAGGTTTCTTTGCATTTTCATTATACTCAAATTGCATTGTTATGTATATAGTTACCTTTTTTTTTTGGTTTTGCCCTTTAGAAAGTTAAATCAGAATGGGACATATTTATAATTTATGAAATTTGACATATTAAGTTAATATGTGTACCCACTTTTCTCCTATTATATTTGGGATCTCCCAATAGAAATGTAAAGTTATTAAGCTGGTTTGCATCAAAGTTGCCAATTTATGCTTACTTGATGACAGTGATATATTTTGTAATGCCTAAATTTGACAAGACTACTTTATTATCAGGTTCATCCTCTTATTTTTGTGTTTATGAATATTTGAAATATAGAGTATATACATTATATTGTATTAATATATATTAATATATAGAACTGAAATTGAAAAGACTCATGTCAGGCATATTCATATTCAAATATAATTCCAAAGAAAATAGCTTTAGTCTGTAAATTGGTTATGAACCTATCCCCATCCTGTACTATTAGTAACTTGAGTTACCTTGCCAAATTAAAGTTCATAAGTTACTTTGTAGATGAATATGAAACCAACAGTCTTTTCCTTCTTGTTCTTTATTTACAGCCTGGTTTGCCACCTCAGAACTTTTCAATGTCTGTCACAGTTCCAGTGACCAGCCCCAGTGCTTTGTCCTACACTAACCCAGGGAGTTCACTGGTGTCCCCATCTTTGGCAGCCAGCTCAACATTAACAGATTCAAGCATGCTCTCTCCACCTCAAACCACATTACATAGAAATGTGTCCCCCGGAGCTCCTCAGAGGCCACCAAGTACTGGCAATGCAGGTATGTGGTGATACCTATTCTGCTGGTTCTTTAATAAAGAGGGTGGAAAAACTCATTGCTAACATAAGCAGTTTCTTATTTTGCTGTTCTTAATTTTATTGCTTGATGAGCAGGAATCACTGCTACATAACTGGCTCCATTTTAAAGTATTTTTTTGAAAATCAATTGTGGGTGTAGCATTGTGTCATGCAAAGTAGAAACAGTACTGAGAACCTGCCATTTATACACTTTTCCTTCTCATGGGAAAGCCATACTTTGACAGGCAGAAAATTCAGTTAGATATCACAAGCAAGGATTTAAAGTAGAGTGTGAGCCATTCATGTTAGAAATATGGGCGATAGACTTACCTGATTGGAGTTAGAGTATTTTTTGCATTCTTCCTGGCTGAATTACTTCATTAATTCAGCAGAAATTTACATTGTATTTATTGTATTAGTCTGTGTAATGCAGTATCTCCTCTCCCTTAAGTCCTAGATTTAATTTAATGATTTAATCATACTCCCCCACACACTGCCCCCATTTTTATCAGTATGTACTATTTTGGTAATGATGCAGTACCACTATTTGGTATTGAAGGTGGACATCCAGCTTGAAAGGTAAACTGATATATATGAAATATATAACTACATCAGATTACATATTAATGACAACTTCAGACTGGGCTAGTTGTTTTTTTTTTTTTTTTTTTTTTTTGAGATGGAGTTTTGCTCTTATTGCCCAGGCTGGTGTGCAATGGGGCAATCTCGGCTAACCACAATGTTCACCTCCCGGGTTCAAGGGATTCCCCTGCCTCAGCCTCCCGAGTAGCTGGGATTACAGGCACGTGCCACCATGCCTGGCTAGTTTTGTATTTCTAGTAGAGATGGGATTTCTCCACGTTGGTCAGGCTGGTCTCAAACTCCCAGCCTCAGGTGTCTACCTGCCTCGGCCTCCCGTTTTTATTTTTGTGTCTGGTCAGGATTACAGTAAGAGTTACCTCTATTCAGTTCACATTCAGTCAGATAAAGAGAGTTATTTCATATTCATTCTCTGCCCTCTCTCTTCTCTCCATAATGTTGTTAGGTGGGATGCTGAGCACTACAGACCTCACAGTGCCAAATGGAGCTGGAAGCAGCCCAGTGGGTGAGTGAATTCCTGTAGTTTGGTTTTGTAGGTATCTCTCCTGTCTGAGATAAAAAGGATTGTTGTTTCTGCAATAAAGCCTTCTGTGAAATTTCCTTCTGAAGGGTACTTTCACTAATACTTAACATTTTTTTACAACAGTCATGTTTTATTCCTTAAAAATCTTGACCTTCAGTTATTCATTCCATAAGTATTTATTGAGTGCCTCCTCTATAACAGACATTGTTCTTTTCTAAAGACTAAATTGCCTTAAAGCAACATTTACATCAAGATAATTTCTTAAGGACAAACTTTCTCTATCTTCTCTTCTTACCAAAGTAGACTGTTACCAAACTGTTCTATCTTACAATAGCATGAAATGTTTTCAGAGAGATTAGAATGAAGAGAAACGGTGGGTCTACTTCTACAAATAGAAAGAGAATTAAGAGATTTGTCTCAGCTGGGCACAGTGGTTCACACCTGTAATCCAAGCACTTTGGGGCGCTGAGGTGGGTGGATAGCCTGAGCTCAGGAGTTCGTGACCAGCCTGGGCAACATGGTGAAACCCCATTTCTACTAAAAAAAAAAAAAAAAGAAAAAAATAGCCAGGTGTGTGAGTGTGTGCCTGTAGTCCCAACTACTTGGGAGGCTGAGTCAGGAGAATTGCTTGAACCCAGGAGGCAGAGGTTGCAGTGAGCCAAGATCATGCCACTGCACTCCATCCTGGGTAACAGAGCAAGACTCGGTTACTGAGCAAGAGAGAGAGAAAAAAAAGGTTTGTCTCAGTTAGTTGCTTTGATACAGGTAGAACATTCATACATTGTCATAGTTGTGGCCAAATAGGTTATTTGACTCTAGGACCCCTTCCATGCTGACTGACTAGCAGTTTAAACACATGTCATAAATATGTCTGCCCGGGCCTGAAGTGCTGGTAAAGATACAGCATGATCTTAACATTACAAAAACATGATGTATATGTCAAAGAAGTTAAAAGAATAACTGTACCCCTTTGGATTTTCATCACTTTAAGACATACTGGTCCGTTAATCTATGATAATTACAGTTAACATCACTGTTATCTGAAAGCAAGGGCAGTCATTTCCTTCCCCTGCTTGGGATACTGTGTGTTCCAGGGACATCTCAAAACAGATGGGATTAATCACTTATAGGATTAAATTCCTAACTGTATGTATTCAACCCATTCACTCCACAAAATATAAGGAGCTTCTGCCTTAAAATTATGGAGATGATTGAATAACTTAATAAAAATGATGAGGAAAAAATAAACATCAATAAAGATATTATTAAGACAAGTTACAAAATATTTAGTGACTTAAAGTAGGAATAATTGCCTAATTGTATCTGTCACAGTATTAAATGTTTTAATGGAATTAAACAGATAAGAACTATTGTGGAGTTTTATTTAACAGAAAACAAATGTGTGAAAATACATAAAGGTCGTACCAGTTAAACACTAGGGCTGCTACTCTTCTATGTATATTTTCAAATATTTATGACTTTTTTTTCAACTCCTGCTTCAGTTGTTTGCATGCCCACTTACTCTTTCTGTGTCCCTTTCCCATACGATTTTATCCCCCACAACAAAATAGTAAGTTCAGGGCCCACCAAGAATTGTAAGAGCCTAGTATGCTTCTCTCACATTGGGTTGACATCCCAAAAGGCTGGACTCTAGAAGTAAAGTAAACCAGAGACAAACAGTTCTTTTTAGTAGCGACATCTTATATGTGCATCATCCTGCTTCTTAAAGTTAGATTGCGGCAATTAGAAATCAGATTTAGGGGTCCCAGAATGCCTGGAAAGGCAAATAATCTCTGGAAGAATAAAATAAGCCTGGCCAACATGGTGAAACCCCATCTCTACTAAAAATATGAAAATTAGCCAGGAGTGGTGGTGAGTGCCTATAATCCCAGCTACTCAGGAGGCCAAGGCAGGAGAATCACTTGAACCCAGGAGGCAGAGGTTGGTTGCAGTGAGCAAGATCATGCCACTGCACTCCAGCCTGGGCAACAAGAGTGAAACTCTGTCTCAAAAAAAAAAATAAAAGAATAAAATAAAACATCTCAGAGCTTATTATTTCTACTTGGCACATAAGATGAACTAACTAGGCACACACATAAATAAAACAAATGAAAACTTGAAGAAATAAATAAACAATAGAACCAGCCTTCTGGGAACTCCAGAATTTGGAGTCATTAGGCACAGACTTTGAATTAATATAACAGTGTTTACTGTGTTCAAGGGTATTTTAAAAAAAAAAAAAAAGATTGGGAATTTTAGCAGAGAACTGAAATTTTTTAAAAAATAGATATTTTAGAACAAAAACACATAATATTAAGAACTTCACAGATGGGCTTAATAACAGCTTGGACAAAACAAGTATAAGAATTAAGAAACTGAAAGATAAGATAGAAGAAAATTATCCAGAGTTTTGGAGACACCAAAGGATGGAAAATTAAAAAGAAAACCCAGAGTATAGAATAAAAAGGTCTAACATATGTTAAATTGGAGTCCCAGGAAGCAAAGTCAGAGAAGATTGGGCAGAAGCAGTATTTGAAACGATAATCACTGAGAATTTTCCAAAACTAACAACAACATATAAACAAGCCACAAATTGGGAAACCCTACAAAACCCATGTGGAATACAGATAATGCTGTGCTTTATGAGAAATCTAAACCTTTATGAACAAAAGACTGGGAGATGATGAATAAACCTCCTTCTCAGAAAGTCAGAAAAGGACAGCATGTTAAACCTAAAGTCAGTAGAAGCAAATTATGAAGATACAAGCATTGAAATAGAAAATTAAAAATTTTCTATTTCAGGCATGGTGAAACTGATGATCTCATAGGTGCTTCTGTGGCATTGTAAGTTAGTAACAATCTTTCTGGACAGATTTTGGCAAGGTGTTTCAGTCATAAAAATACAAGTATTGATAAGTAGACATAAAGTGAATTAAGAAAACAAATACTGATTGTTAAAAGACTAATAAAATTGAATGCTTTCACTAATACTCAATTCAAAATATTTTCTATTTTCCATTATATCTTTAACCTGTAAGTTACTTAGAATTATATTTCCTAATTTCAGATACATGGGAATTTTCTAGTTATCTTTTAGGTATTGTTTTCTAGCCAGACTGTTTTGTTGCCAGAGAATGCTATATAATTAAATTCTCTGAAATTTGCTGATACTTTTTTGTGGGCCAGCATGTGCTCAATTTTTGTCTGTGTTGTGTACTGGAAAAGAATGTATATTCTGTATTTGCATGGATTGCAAATTCTACTGGCTTAAATACGTTTTATCTGTGTATGTATAATAACTTACTGTATCAGTTCCAGTTTAGAAACTTGTGATAGGTCAGTTCCAGATAAGTTTCGCTTTACCTTTAAGCCATATCATTTTTACCAATATTGTCATTTTCAAATGCATAATTTGTTTGCCTTGTTTGTATTTTAATTTTTGTTGCATCTTCTGCCTGCATCCCTAAAGCTGGAATACTTCAGGCCCATGTACTGTTGAAAGAAGAGGCAACCTTGAGACTTTTAAAGCCCTGAACAAACTCAGGAAAGGGAAAGACTTCTTAAATAAGAAATCAAAGAAAGCCTAATGGAAAGATCGATTAATTTGCCTGTGTTAAAATTGGAACCTTTGTGCATCAGAAACATTGTAAGGAGAGTTAAAAGGCAAGACAGAATGGGAGAATATATATAGTATATATATAATCAGAGGTTTTTTTTTAAAGAATATCTACAAATCAATAAGAAAAAGAAAACTCGACTTTTGAAAATGTGCAGAACACAGGCACTTCACAAAAGAAGTTGTGTCTGCTAACTGTGAGGAAATGCTCAGTCTCAGTAGTCATGGAAATGCAAAATTAAACCACAAAGAGAGAACACTGCACACCCACCGGAATTGCTAAAATGAAGTAGATAATACCAAGTATTGACAAAGCTATGAAAAAGCACAAACTCATACACTGGTAATGGTTATACAAATTGTTGCAACCATTTGGCATTACCTACTTAAGCTGCTGATGTGTGTATTCTGTGATCAAAATTTTCACTCATCCTTATGCACTGTAGAGAAATGCATTTGTAGAGATATGTAAAAGAATGTGCACAACATTATGGTAAAGTCAATATCTAGAAATAGTACAGATTTCTATCAACAGTAGAGTGGATAAACATAAGAGAGTACATTCATATGAAAGAATACTATACTACCGTGAAAATGAAACCTCAGCAGTACTTAACATGGATGAATTTCACCAAACATTATTAATTAAAGAAGATAGATACACACTCAAGATTCTATCTATATAAAGTTTGAAAAGCAGGCCAAAAAAACTATAGTGTTAGAGATGCTTGTGTAGATAGATGGTAAAGCCATAAAGAAAAAACCAAGAAAGTACTGTAAAATTCACAGTAGTGGTTACTTTGGGTAGATGGGACTATAGCAATATTTTAGGGGGCCCAATTATGGAAACTTCTGGGATTCTGGCAGTATTCTTAATCCGAATGGTGATTACATGGATCTTCATTTTATGATAAATCCTTAACCTATGTGTTTTTGTTTTGTATATTTTCTGTTTATGTGTTACATTAGCAAGAAAACAGTTTTGAAAATAAGAATACAGTAGATATAATAATAAAGGAACTATAACCACAAATATAAAATAATGTACATTTTATGTTTAAAGTATTCCAAAATTCAGAAAGAAAAAAGTTCATAGACACACTCACATTCGTGCACGGACAAACTGTAAGATAGGTAGCCTTTGAGTCTGGACATTGTTGTCTGCATGTGGCAGCTGGAAGTCAGCACCCAGCTTGAGATCATGAGACAAGTCAGTATAAGATGACAGGTCAACATGCCAAGGATGATACAGTGAAAAGCCTGGTGGCTCTCAGTGTTGAGCTGCTGAACAACTGAGTCTGGCACCACTCTTCCCCCGAGTCTTCTTATGTGAGATAATATTAATACATGTTCCTCACTCTCTAGAGAAAAAAAGTAAGATAAAATCCAAGCAATAGTTAGGGGAATGTTTAACAATGGACATTTAATTGTGCCAAAATACACAATTCGAAAAAGAAACCTAACTAGTATTTTAAAAACAGAAAAGGATGTTCATCATTGGTAGTAATCATGAAATTCAAATTAAAATGACAGAAAAATACTACTATTATCAATTCGCAACTACTAGCACTTTTTATTGTGATGTTCAGTGCTAACGAAGGCATGGTGAACCTGATTATCTCATGCATGCTTTTGTGGCTTTGTAAATTAGTAACAATCTTTCAGAAGAGGTTTTGGCAAGATGTTTCAGTCATCATAAAAATGTTTACACCTCCAAGCCCACTAATCCCATTTCTGGCAATCTCTCCTAAAGAGGTAAGTTAGAATAAGCAAAGCTTCATTGCAGCTTTATTTGTAATAATAAATAATAGGAAGAAATCAACGTATTCAGCCATATGAAAATGAAGTAAATGAAATTTCAACTGAATATCTTTTTAGTTGTGATTTAAAAATGAGCAAAAAATATGAACATGGAAAACAAAAGGGGAAAATCCAAAGAGATTATAATAGTTAAGATGGTGGGACTACAAGTGTTTTTCACTCTCTCTTTCTAGTTTCTGTGATGCTGTATTGATACGGTTACCTCTACAGTCATAACGTCTTTATTGTAGTAAATTAGAACATTTCTTTATTTTTTACTTATAACTTGTTTTCCATCTGCCATCTGCAAGTAAAACTTGGCTGTTTTGTACATATTGTAATTGGTATAAATCTTTCATAGTAATAATTGCTTATTTGATAATGATTTACTATTTTTCTCTACTGGGAGTTCATCTTTAATACTCGGTTTATACTGTAGTTCAAATGACTTTGGGGACCTTTTACTTTGGGCACACTTTTAAATATTGAGCATAAAATAAAGTCTTAAATATCCAGCAATTTCACTTTTTTATAACATGTTGAGAAAGAGGAAAAACATATATGGTACTAAACATAGAAAGGCTCAAGGCACTCTTGGAATTATTTGGGGTTGAATGACGGTAAAATAAGGGTTTGCACTGTCACAGGGGCATTGGCAGTTAGAAAGAAGAGATGGAAGAGGTGAAAGATATAAAGAAAGCTTGATTGCTCCGAAGGTGGGGATGGAGTGGTGGAAGACAGCAGTAGTAGAAGTGTGTAGAACAAGTTGACTTGAGATGACAGCAGCATGTCTGTGTGAAAGTGGCCACCAGATTATTGAATTTGGACTGGAAATTAGGAAAGGCAATGCAGAAACCCAGATTTCAGTCATTCACATGGAGGTGATAGTTGAAGTTGAATGTGCCTTAGCCATCATGCTTCATGAAGATGCATGAAGTTTCTGAAAGAGAAGGAGAAATGTTGCCTTTTGGGGGCAGGCACATGGGCTAGAGAAGGGGAATACAGTATTCACAAAGAAAAGCAGACCCCATGAGCATTGCCTGTTTTTGTTATAAGTTTCTATTGGACAGGATCCATGTTGTCCATCTTATAGGAAATTTCACTGAATCAAGTTCATATGTCATCAATTATTTCAAAACCTGTGATCTTTTTTGTTTATTTATTATTTTATTTTATTTTAGAGTAGTCAAGTGCAGTAGTGAGAAGAGGGGAAAGAGTAGAACAAGGAGTTGGATTAGCTGAGATAACTCACTGCCTTCAAACCAGCCCTGTGATCTTTTCTACTTTCAGAAACCTCAAGCAGGTCTTTGTACAAATGACATAATTTTATAACTTTTAAAGTGTATTTTTGTTTATTGATCAGCTGAATGTCAAATTTTATTTGCTTTGGATGAGTTTTCAGAATCCTTTGAAGTCTACATGTCAGTTGGACTTCTGAAATGAATTCATAGTAAAACATTAATGACATCATTGTCTACGGTTTAACCCTAGAAGAGTAGTATCTAAGGACACAGAGTACTTGCCAGCCACTCGAATGCATTATTTCAGCTGATGTGATTTATCTTTTGAAATATGAGCCAAACTGATGGAATTGAATGACCTGTCTCATAGCTATAGGACTGTAATTGAGATCAGTTCTGTTAAGTTTCTTAAGGCATAGGTATGCGTTTGCTCAAGAGCATTTTTTTTTTCACATTTGTGTTAGGATAGTAAATTACCGTGAAAACTGGAAACACATTGTAACAACAATCACATTAAATTGAATTTATTCATTTAGGGTAGATATTATAGTTCCTAGATTTGTATACTGTGGCAAAACGAGTTATATACGAAAGTATTTACCTCAAAAGTCTATCTCAAAAATACCTTCATTTTTGTAATAAAAATTGAGCTGGAGGTAAGAAGGTAGATATTAGGGTATATTTCACTGTAATCTACAAAATAACAAGTCATGGATAGGAGATAATCTTAGCTTCAGCTTGGCAAGTTACCAAACACTTACATCATCCTCTAATCATTATCTGCTGCTGACTCCTGACTTTACACCAAGAAATACTGTGCTTTTAAATCCCCCTCTTACTCAATGAAATTTGATTCTCATGAGTTACCATCGTGTCATATCTAAAAAGGCACCATGGGTTGCACATGGGAAAATAGTATTTGTGCTTCTTGATGATGCATGGCTCTGAATTGTATATTTACATTATTTTATGTCTTTGAGGAAATTCTACTTTCTCCTTCAGATTTGAGTATAAATCAAGTTAATAAGAGTCTTCTAAAATCAGATTCAGAACACATATTCACGCCATTGTATATTAAAAGCAACATTACTAATCTAACATTCTCATACTGTTATGCAAAATGAAGTTTCTATTCAACCTTCCTATTTTTGAATAAAATAATAAACATTTGGAATCCTTCAGATGTCTGGCTTAGCAGTTACCTCTGTCCAACTCATCGATGATCTCTACTCCACAGGGGCTGGCCTGGTGAGGTGGTTGTTTTTTAAATCTGCACTGCTTTCTGAAGCTTTAACAGGATGCAGGAAATCACTCTAGGGGGTGTGGAAAGGATTTAATACATACCCCTTCAAGATAATGAAAGCAGAATGCAGGAAATAACCTCATGAGGTTAACTGAAATACCAGCCCCCACAGCAAAATTAATCATACATATGAATGAAAACTGAGTTGGGTCACTTGGTAAACATTTTGGAGGAAACGAGGAATTGGGTGAGGGTAAGGAAGAAAAAAACACACTAATTATCTGGAACTCAAAAATTCTTTTGTTTGTTTGTTCAAGACAGGATCTTACTCTGTCGCCCAGGCTGGATACACTGGCGCGATCTCGGCTCACTGCAGCCTCCACGGCTCAGGCAGTTCTCCTGCCTCAGCTTCCCGAATAGCTGGGACTATAGGCATGCACCACCACGACCGGCTAGTTTTGCATTTTTTTTTTTTTTAGTAGAGATGGGGTTTTGCCATGTTGGCCGGGCTGGTCTCCAACTCTTGACCTCAGGTGATCTGGCCGCCTCAGTCTCCCAAAGTGCTAGGATTACAGGTTTGAGCTACCACACCCCAACCCTTTTATTTTATTTTTTAACTTTTTTACTTCAATAATTTTGGCGGAACAGGTGTTTTGTTGCATGGAAAAAAGTTCTTTAGTGGTGATTTCGGAGTTCACCTGAGCAGTGTACACTGTACCCAGTGTATAGTCTTTTACGCTTCACCCTCCTCCCACCCTTCCTCCTTGAGTCCCCAAAGTCCATTGTATCATTCTTATGTCTTTGGATCTTAATAGCTTAGCTCCCACTTCTAAGTGAGAATATGAGATGTTTGGTTCTCCATTCCTGAGTTACTTCTCTTAGAATAATGGTCTCCAACTCCATCCAGATTGCTACGAATGCCATTATTTTTAGCCTTTTTATGGCTGAGTAGTATTCCATAGTATATATCTATATACCACATTTTCTTTATCCGCTTGTTGGTTGATGGGCATTTAGACTGGTTCCATATGTTCACAGTTGCAAAATGTGCTGCTATAAACATGTGTGCACAAGTGTCTTTTTTTTTTTTTCTTTTAACGCCTTGTCACACCACTGATTGAAGCAAAACAACACAACATGCTGCCACTTCACCCAAAAGTGGTGTTTTCATTCTCCCCTTTCTTCACGGCTCAATAGGTCATTAACCACAGGCCCACTGAGTGCTTTTAAAAAGGGGGAGTGTATTTTTCATATAATGATTTCTTTTCCTCTGAGTAGACACCCAGTAGTGGGATTGCTAGATGAAACTGTAGCTTGATCTTTTAGTTCTTTAAGGAATCTCTGTACTGTTTTCTTTAGTGGTTATACTACTTGACATTCCCATCAGCAGTGTCTAAGTGTTCCCTTTTCACCATATTCATGCCAACATCTATTATTTTTTGATTTGTTAAATATTGGCCATTCTTGCAGGAGTAAGGTGGTATCTCATTGTGGCTTTTATTTGCATTTCACTGATAATTAGTGATGTTGAACATTTTTTCATATGTTTGTTGGCCATTCATATATCTCCTTTTGAGAATTGTCTGTGTCCTTTGCCCACTTTTTGATGGGATTATTTGTTTTTTTCTTGCTGATTTGTTTGAGTTCCTTGTAGATTCTGGATATTAGTCCTTTGTCAGATGCGTAGTTTATGAAGATTTTCTCACATTCTCTGTGTTGTCTGTTTACTCTGCTGATTATTTCTTTTGCTGTGCGGAAGCTTTTTAGTTTGATTAGTTTAGTCCCATCTGTTTATTTTTGTCTTTGTCATATTTGCCTTTGGGTTCCTAGTCATGAACCCTTTGTCTAAGCCAATGTCTAGAAGAGTTTTTCTGATGTTATATTCTAGAATTCTTGTGGTTTCAGGTCTTAGATTTAAGTCTTTGATCCATCTTGAATTGATTTTTGTGTGAGAGATGAGAATCCAGTTTCATTCTTCTACATGTGGCTTTCCTATTATGCCAGCACCATTTGTTGAATAGGGTGTCTTTTTCCCACTTTGTTTTTGTTTGCTTTGTTGAAGATCAATTGGCTGTAAGTATTTGGCTTTATTTCTGAGGTCTCTATTCTGTTCCATTGGTGTGTGCCTATATTTATACCAGTACCATGCTTTTCTGGTAACTATAGCCTAGTTTGAAATGAAATAATGTGATGCCTCCAGATTTGTTCTTTTTGCTTAGTCTTGCTTTGGCTGTGCAGGCTTTTTTGGTTCCGTATGAATTTTAGGATTTTTTCCCCTTAGTTCTGTGAAGAATGATGGTGGTATTTTGATGAGAGTTGCATTGAATTTGTAGATTGCTTTTGGCGTTATAGTCATTTTCACAATATTGATTCTACCCATCCATGAGCATGAGGTGTGTTTCCATTTGTATGTGTCATCTGTGATTTCTTTCAGCAGTGGTTTGTAGTTTTCCTTGTAGAAATCTTTCACCTTCTTGGTTAGATACAATCCTAAGTGTTTTATTTTTTTTGCAGCTGTTGCAAAAGGGGTTGAATTCTTGATTTGATTCTCAGCTTGATCATTGCTGGTGTATAGCAGTGCTGCTGATTTATATACATTGATTTTGTGTACTGAAACTTTACTGAATCCAGTAAAGAGGTCATAGATGGTTTTTATTACCTTGAGAACTGTCCCTTCTATGCCAGTTTTGCTTATTGACTTGTGTATGTTAAACCCCTCCCTGTATCCCTAGTATGAAACCCACTTGATGGTGTATTCTTGATCACGGGATATTGGTCTGTAGTTTATTTTTATTTTGTTATATCCTTTCCTGGTTTTTGATGTTAGGATGATACTGGCTTCATAGAATGATTTAGGGAGGATTATCTCCTTCTCTGTCTTTTGGAATAGTTTTAGTAAGATTGGTACCAGTTCTTCTTTGAATGCCTGATGAAATTCAGCTCTGAATTCATCTGGTCCTAGACTTTTTTTTGTTTGCAGTTTTTAAAATTACTGTTTCAATCTTGCTACTTGTTACTGGTCCATGCAGAGTTTTCATTTCTTCCTCATTTAACCTAGGCAAGTTGTATATTTCCAGGAATTTATCCATCTCCTCTAGATTCTCTAGTAACTTTTCCCACCCCTTTACTTTAAGTTTATGTGAGTCCTTATTTGTTACTTGAGTGTCTTGAACACAGCAGATACTTGGTTGGTGGATTTTTAACCATTCTGCCATTCTGTATCTTTTAAGTGGAACATTTAGGCCATTTATATTGGACATTAGTATTGAGATGTAAGGTACTATTTTATTCATTGTGTTATTGTTTTATGGGCCCTGTGAGATTTATGCTTTAAGGAGGTTCTATTTTGGTGTATGTTGACGTTTTATTTCAAGACTTAGAACTCCTTTTAGCATTTCTTGGTAGTGCTGGCTTGGTTGTGGCAAATTATCTCAGCATTTGTTTGTCTGAAAAAGACTTTATCTCTTCTTCATTAATGAAGCTTATAGTTTTGCTGGGTACAAAACTCTTGGCTGGCAATTATTTTATTTGAGGAGGCTAAAGACAGAACCCCAATCCCTTCTGGCTTGTAGGTTTCTGGAGAGAAATCTGCTGTTGATCTAGTAAGTTTTCCTTTGTTGGTTACCTGATGCTTTTGCCTCACAGCTCTTAAGATTCTTCCCTTTGTCTTCACTTTAGATAACCTGATGACTATATGCCTGGGTGATGAACTTTTTGCAATGAATTTCCCAGGTCTTCCTTGAGCTTTTTGTATTTGGATTTTTATGTCTCTAGTAAGGCCAGGGAAGTTTTCCTCAATTGTTTTCTTAAATATGTTTTTCCAGACTTTTAGATTTCTCTTCTTCCTCAAGAACACCAGTTATTCTTAGGTTTGGCTGTTTAGCATAATCCCAAATTTCTTGGAGGCTTTGTTTGTTATTGTTTTTTGATTCTTTTTTCTTTGTCTTTGTTTGATTGGGTTAATTCTATCACCCAGGCTGGAATGTGGGTTGGAGGGAGGGTTGCAGTAGAGTCAGCCCCACCCAGTCCACATGGTTCCTACACATGGAAGGTGTAGAATGACTGACTGCAGTATTCATGAAAACAGGATGTTTTCATATTTATTTTATATCTCAACTGGTACCCAAAAGTAATATATACACAGAGCATATATCACAATGTGCCTTTTTCCTCATTTCATCCAAGAGAGATGGAAGGTTCTGTTAGAGAAAGTTTAAAAATAGGAATAAGATGATTAAAGTGAAATAAATCAGAAATATTTAATAAGGACCCTAATGAAGCTGAAGAAACACAACCAGTAGAAGTAGAGCTGTAAGGAAGAAGTACTTGGTGAGAATGAAGCATTAGAAATGAGTGCTGAATACGCTGCAGTTAAGAAGCTGCTCTGATACCTGGTTCACTACTCAGTAGTAGCAGCACCTTTGCTATCACAAGAGTGAATGAATAGGCTGGTCTCAGTCATTTTCTACAATACTGCCATAATTTTAGTCCCCTGTTTGAGATGTCCTGTTGCAAATGTGGTCTTTTGTTTGTTTGTTTTGTTTGAGACACAGTTTTACTCTGTCACCAAGACTAGTGTAGTGGCACGATCTCGGTTCACTGTAACCTTTGCCTCCCTGGTTCAAGTGATTCTCCTGCCTCAGGCCCCCGAGTAGCTGGGATCACAGCCGCACGTCACCACACCGGCTAATTTTTGTATTAGTAGGGACGAGGTTTCAACATGTTGGCCAAGCTGGTCTCAAACACCTGACCTCAAGTGATTCACCCACCTTGGCCTCTCAAAGTACTGGGATTACAGGCATGAGCCACTGCACCTGGCCAGAAATGTATCGTGTTTTAAATCTCTTTCAGCAAGTCTAAGCAGTAATGCTGGAAAACAAGTATCATTAGTCTTAAGCTTTATATGTATCTCAGACTTTGCTTGTCTGTCTTTGCTTATTTTTAAAGTATCCAAAGATACTTCATTAGTTATCACAGGTTGAGTATCCCAAATAAAAAATGCTCTAAAATCTGAAACATTTTGAGCACTGAAATAACCCTCAGAGTGTTCGTTGGAGGATTTTGGATTTTCACATTTAGGGATGCTCAGCCCATAAGTATGTAATACAAGTATTCCAAAATCAGAAACACTTCTGGTCCCAAGGATTTTGGATAAGGGATACTCAACCTGTAATGAGTTTTATTATAAAATGTATTTGCAACTTGGACTGGGGAAAACTTGATTTGTTTCTTCTAAAGTATTTTAATAACTCTTCTCACATTATTGAATGGTATTTTTCCCCCCCAGGAAATGGATTTGTAAACTCAAGAGCTTCTCCAAATTTGATTGGCGCTACTGGTGCAAATAGTTTAGGCAAAGTCATGCCTACAAAGTCTCCCCCTCCACCAGGTGGTGGTAATCTTGGAATGAACAGTAGAAAACCAGATCTTCGAGTTGTCATCCCCCCCTTCAAGCAAGGGCATGATGCCTCCACTAGTAAGTTGAACCTTTCTTCAACCTCATTCTTTAAAACACGTGTTTTATACATAGTCTAGCTTCCTTTGGAATTTTCTGTGCCACCGTAGAATCTACATCTGTTCCTAATGAATATTTCCATTCGAAATTAGCATTTGAAGAGACAAGTCTATTTCAGATACACAAAAATCAGATTATTAAAATTTGCTTAACGGTTATTTAAAATTAAAGCTAAATATGAACATGCGTGGAACTGGAAGTTACTGTGTTAAGTGAAATAAGCCAGGCACAGAAAGATAGATACTGCATGTTCTCACTCATATATAGATCCTAAAAAAATTGATCTTGTGGAGCTAAAGAATAGAATGATAGCAGAGCCTGGGAAGGGTGTGTGGGTGGGAGAGGGGGTTAAAGAGAGGTTGATTCATGGGTGGAAACATACACTTAGATAGAACAAATACACCCCTGTATTTGATAGGAGAGAAGGGTAACTATAGTTAGCAACCTCGCAGATGGAGTATATTTCAAAGTTGCTAGAAGAGAGGACTTGAAATGTACCCAACACATAGAAAGGATAAATACTCAAGGTAATAGATACCCCGAAAACCCTGACCTTGATCATTACACATTCTGTGAATGTAACAAATACTCACATGTATCCCATTAATATGTAACACATTTTCAGTCAATTTTTAAAAAGTAAAATACAGAGATATTATTATGTTTAATTTTAATGTTACCAGGCTAGAAGCATTAAACATGAGTTATTCTCTGTACTTTGTATACTTTCATTAATCAATTACACATGCTTTTCTATGAGAGAAGCACTAAATCTTTGTTAGAAAATTCTACATACCAGGTGGGGTACACTGGCTCATGCCTATAATCCCAACACTTTGGGATGCCGGGGGTGGGCAGATCACCTGAGGTCTGGAGTTCAACCTAGCCAACATGGTGAGACCTTGTCTCTACTAAAAATACAAAAATTAGCCAGGTGTGGTGGTGGGCTCCTGTAATCCCAGCTACTCAGGAGGCTGAGGCAGGAGAATCGCTTGAACCCAGGAGGTAGAGGTTGCAGTGAGCCAAGATTGCACCACTACACTCCAGCCCGGGTGACAGAGCAAGATTCTGTCTCAAAAAAAGAAAATTCTAAATACCACAGAACTATTGTAGGATAGGGAAGAATGCACACAAACTTGAATGAGTTATTCTCCAATTAATTTTCTTTGTTTATTCCTTCTCTAACAACC
This sequence comes from Ateles fusciceps, assembly GCA_036589455.1. Taxonomy (NCBI): domain Eukaryota; kingdom Metazoa; phylum Chordata; class Mammalia; order Primates; family Atelidae; genus Ateles; species Ateles fusciceps. The sequence continues at coordinate 10,409,342 of JAZHEH010001736.1, forward strand.
TTTCTATTTAACTGTGTAAAGAATGCATGTATCCTCCCTTCCACTCCTTCATGATGGCTTTAGGGTTCTGGTCTCATTTGTTTTTAAATGTTAACTCTATTTATAAAAAACAGGACAATATGTTTATCCTCCTTAGCCTCTTGTAGAAAAAACTAGAATAGGTAATCAAGTTTTAAAACTTCTTAGTTTAGCAACTGTTTGACTATTAGCATACTAAATGCTATGCCAGGTGTTCTCTCTACTGTGCAGTTGCTAAATTCACCATTTGACGTTTTGCTAAGTGAAAGTGATGCTGCCAGGCTTAGATAATAATTCCACATTTGTATAATGCTTTATAGATTCCAAAACACCTTCATCTGTATATTGTCTCATTTAATTTTCAGACTGTGATCATTGCAAGGTAAAGATGAGGAAACTGAGTTAAAGGTTATTAGTTGTTCAAGGTAGTACAAAATAGAGCTAGGATCAAATCTCTTTAAGTCTTATAGTCCAGGTCAAAAAACAAGTACTTTTTTATTTGGTGATACAGAAATCGGTAAACGGTCACTCCCAGCCTTACAATTAAAACAAACTTGGATATACAGAAAGTTCATAGTTTTCCTTGAACCCATTATAGTGCTGAGATTTCAGGGTAACCAACTGGCCCAGATGCTACAGAGTCAGAGGTACTGTGGGGAGAGATGACATTTGAGCACTAGGCAAGACACAGATGGTAAGAGTTAAGCTAGGGTGATTGGTGAATTGCTGGAGGCCAGGTATACACTGATAGAACTGTGTGAAACTCCTGGGGCACAGTATAACACAGGGTGAGTCTGTGTTCCCTTGTAGACTTTTTTCTCCATGAATCCCATGGAGTGCTCAGAAGTTCCTGAAAAGGTCTCACTGTGGTATAGAACTGGGAGAAAGGAAGAGTAGCCACTACAGTATCTTTTTGTCTTCTTTCTCTAATGTGGAACAAAGAGCTTTAATCTGTGAGGAGATGAATGACAAACATTATCAGTCTTAGGGCACTGTTGAAATCCTGTTTAATCAAAGAGGCAAAATATCTCAACGTGGTAGAGGAATAGGAAGACATACTCGATAAGGAGCAATGCCAGGAGAGTGGCAGGATGACTGAGAAGGCCACAGCCTGAGGCACAACAAGAGGGGGATGACTTAAAACTGAGAGTGGAGCAGTCACTGCGGGAAAACCTGGCATGCAAATCCCCACCTCCATAGGAATGTGAAGCTTGTAGTAGGTGCCTTGATGGTAACTAGAGCAACAGTAAGGCTCAAACCCAGTTCGGTTTCTAATGAAATTAACTCGAGTCTTGCACTAATAGCTTAGCAGGAGGGAAAAACCTATAGGTCTCTTAGTAGGAATTACCCATGCTGAAATACAAAAAGAAAGAAGAATGCAAACAAGACAAAATTTAAAAAAAAAACAGAATGAAGTATCCAAGAGCTATGGGCCTTTATCAAATGGTATAACATAAGAGGACAGGAATAATATTTTAAATAATAACCAGTACCAAATAGGATAAATACTACTACCAACGCACATACACACAGATACACGCGCACCCACACTCTCTCTCACTCAGACTGCTAAAAGCAGAAGATCAAGAGAAAAATCTTAGCCAGAGAAAGGATACATTGTATACAGCAAAACAAAGATAAGAATTAGTACTATACTTTTTCTTCACAAACTATGCAAGCAAGAGAAATGAAGTAGTAACATTATTTAATGTGCTGAATTTTTTAAAAAATTCTTCTGACCCCAAAATTCTCTGCCCACCAAAAATATCTTTGAGAAGTAAAGACTTCCTCAAACAAAAGTCATGGGAATTTATTGCCAGCAGACCTACTCTACAAGAAATGTTAAAGGAAGCCCTTCACCAGATGGACTGTGATGCCAGCAAAAGCTCGCATCTACCCAAAGAAATGAACCATGGAAATGCAATAAGTGAAGATAAAATAATTAAATTTGTTTTTTCCTACATTTTATAAACCTTTTATTTTTAGAACAATTTTAGGTTTATAGAAAGATTGCAAAGATCATACAGAAAGTTTGTATATACCCCACACATGATTTTTTCTATTCTTAACATTAGTATATTTGTCACAACTCTTGAACCACTACTGATATGTTATTAACTGAAGTTCGTACTTTATTCAGATTTACTTATTTTTAACCTTGTGTCTTTTTCTATTCTAGGATCTAATCCAGGGTACCACATTACATTTAGTAATCATGTCTCTTTAGCTACCTCTTGACTGTGAGAGTTTCTAAGACTCCTTGCTTTAACAACCTTGACAGTTTTGAGGAGTACTAGTCAGGTATTTTTGTAGAATGCCTCTTAGTTAAGATTTGCCTGATGTTTTTCTCATGCGTAGAATGTGGTTGTTGGTTTGAGGGAGGTAGGCCATAGATTTAAGATGCCATTTTCATCACATTATATCAAGAGTGCCTACTACATTTAATATCTCTTATCTGAAATACCCAGGACCAGAGGTGTTCCAGATTTCACATTTTTCAGGTTTTGGAATATGTGCCTTATACTAATAAGTAGAACATCCCAAATCCAGAAGTCTGAAATCCAGAATGATCCAGTGAGTACTACATTCGAGTGTCATGTTGGTGCTCAAGAGGTTTTGCATTTTGGAATATTTTAGATTTTCAGATTTGGGGTAACCAACCTGTATTGACATATTGCTGATGTGAATTTGGTCACCTCGCTGATGTTTAACAGGTTTCTTTTCTGTAGAGTTACTCTTTCTCCCGCTTTTCATACTATAGCCTTTGGGTAGAAAATTAACATTTGCAGCCCACACTTTTAAGGAGTGGGGAGTTAAGGCTTCACTTTCTTAAGAGAAGGATATCTACCTAAGTTATTTGGAATTCTTCTGCTCAGGAGATTTATCTATTTTCTCTCATTTATTCAACCATTTATATCAATATGGACTCATGGGCATTGATTGTAATACTTTGTTTTATAATGCAATACCACTTTTTTCTGTTGCTTTGTTCTAGCTTTAGCTTTTGAGGGCTATTCACTTGATTCCTGTGTCCCTTTGATATAACCTTATTTTTGTGGGGTTTTTTGGGGGGGAGTGGGTACTTTTCTATTTTCTGGCCCTATGATATGCTCTAGGCTTATCTTGTGTATTTTCTGTCCCAGTCCTAGAATCAGGCATTTCTCCAAGGAACATTATTTTTATAGAGAATAAAAGAAACCAAGATCTGAGTGCTTTCCCTCTTGTTAATTTCTGCAGAAGGTATCTGACTATATAAGGCAAAAATAGTAACAGTGTGTTTTGTTTCTGTAGCACCTGTGAAAGTAAAATATATGACAACAAAAGGTGGGAGGGAGAAATTGACTCTACACATGATGTAAATATTATTTAAAGATGAAATCAAAGTAACTATAAAGTATAAAGAAATCAAAGTAACTATATATATGTAAAGATGTATATATATTGTAAACCCTAGTGCAACTACAGAAGAAAACTTTAAAAGAGTTATAAATAAGTCAGTGGAAGAGATAAAATAGAAATATAAAAAATGTTCTAAGTAGCCCAAGAAATGGGAGAAAAGAAGACAAACAAAAAGCAAGATAATGGTAGCTTTTAATCTGATCACGTAAGTAATCACATTGAATGTGGTGAGAACACAATCAGTTAAAAGATTGTCAGATTTGTGTGTTTTTCTTAAAAAGCAATGAGGTAGCTCACGCTTATCCCAGCACTTTGGAAGGCTGAGGTGGGCGGATCACCTGAGGTCAGGAGTTCCAGACCAGCCTGACCAACATGGAGAAACCTCATCTCTACTAAAAATACAAAATTAGCTGGGCGTGGTGACACATGCCTGTAAATCCCAGCTGCTCGGGAGACTGAGGCAGGAGAATTGCTTAACCCAGGAGGCAGAGGTTGCAATGAGCTGAAATAATGCTGTTGCACTCCAGCCTGGGCAACAAGAGCAAAACTCTGTCTTAAAAAAAAAAAAAAAAGCAAAAACCAAACAATATGCTGCCTGCAAGAAATCCACTATAAATATAAAGACATAGGTAAAAGAATGGAGAAAATTTACAATTGCAAACACTAACCAAAACGAAAGCTAAAGCAGACCTATCAATTTCAGACAATGTAGTCTTCACAACAAGGAAAACTATCGGTGATAAAGAGGGATGTGACATAGTCCACTTTCCAAGAAATAACTGACTTTAATGTAGATGCACCTGACAACAACCTTTAAAATACGTGAAGACTGATAGAATTAAAAGGTGAATAGAAAAAATCACAATTGTAGTTGGAGACTTGAGCATCCCTCTCAGTAACTGATAGAACAAGTAGGCAGGAAAGTCAGTAAGGTTCTAGATGATCTGAGTAACACTCAACCTACGTGACCTAAGAGACATTTATAGAACACACCACTCAGCAACAGCAGAACACACATTTTTCCCAAGTGCACATGGAACATTCACCAAGATAGACCATATTCTGTGCCAGGAAACAAACTATGGCAAATTTCAGTGAACCGAAATCATACATATTATATTCTCTGGCTATAATGAAATCAAACAAAAAATCAGTAACAGATAGAAGGAAAACTGCCATATATTTAGACATTAAATAACATATTTTAAAATAACCCATGGACCAGAGAAGAAATCTCAAAGGAAATTTAAAAATACATATAGCTGAAAATGAAAATACAGCACCAGAATTTTGGGGCCCAACTAGAGTAGTGATGATGAGAGATTTACAGCAACAAATGCCTGTGTTGGAAAAGAAGGATCCCAAGTCAGCAATCTAAGCTTTTACCTTAAGAAACTCGAGGAAGAAGAGTGAACTTAACCCAAATCAAGCAGAAGAAAGGAAAAAGTAAAGAGCAGAAATTAATGAATTTAAAACAGGAAAACAAAGAAAAGCAAAACAAAAACTTATTTTTAGAGAAGATCAATAAAATTGATAAACTTCTATCCAAGCTGACCAATGAAAAAGAGAAGACCCAGGTTATCAGTATCAAAAGTATGAACAGATATATTACTCAAAAGACACTAAAAGAGTACTATAAGCATCTCTATTCCAATAGATTTAATAGCTTAGATGAAATGGGCAAATTCTTTGAAAGATACAAACTACCAAGGAACTATTAAACTCATTGAAGAATAAATAGTTAACTTGAATAGTAACTATTTTAAAAATCAAATTTCTAGTTTAAAAACCTTTCACAAAAGAAAACTCCAGACCCATATGATTTAACTGGCAAATTCTACCAAACATTTAAGAAAGAAGTGATACCAGTTCTATACAGTCTCTTTCAGAAAAAATTAGGAGAGGAGAGAAAACTTTCCAACTTATTTTTTTAGATCAGCCTTACCCCAGTGCAAACACATAGAAAAAAAATAAGGCAACACAAGAAAAAAAAAATCTGCAAGTCCACATTCCTCATGAACTCTAGACACAACAATTCTCAGTAAAAAATTAGTAAATTGAGCAATATATAAAAAAGGATAATATATCAAGACCATGGTGGTTTTATGCCAGGAATGCAAGGCTGAGTCTACATTTGAAAATTCATCAGTATAATCACAATGTTAACAATTCAACATCTAGTTACGATTTTTTAAAAATACTCTCATCAAACTAGAAATGGAAGGGAACTTAGTAAGGAACATCTACAAAAAAAATATACAGCTAAAATACTTTATAAGAGGAAAGCATTCAGTTTTCTAGTATTTGGAGCTAGGTAATGATATTTTTCTCACCAGTCATATGCATCATGGTAGTAAAAGTCCTAACCAGTACAGTTAGGCAAAAATAAATGAATAAAATGCATACATATTGGGAAGAGAGAAATTAAACTTTCTCTGTTCACATAAGATACATTCTTTCATGTAGAGAAGTATAAAGAAATTACAAAAATCTCCTAGCACCAATCAGTGAGTTTAGCAAGGTCACAGGATACAAAGTTAGTATATAAAAATTGATTATATGCCAGCAGTGAACAATTGGAATTTGAAATTAAAGAAAAAAATAGCATCCCAAATAAAGGAAAGAAAAGAAGCATCTTGGTACATTTCTGACAAAAGATGTACACAGTCTGTATATTGAAAACTGCAAAACACTGATGAAAGAAATAAAAGAAGACCTAGACGAATAGATATATCGTGTTAATGGATTTGAAGACTCAGTATTGTCAAGATGTCATTTCTTCCCAGATAAAGCTGTAGATTAAACACAATTTCAATAAAAATCCCACCAAGCTTTTTTGTAGATATTAATAAGCCAATTATAAAATATATAGGTAAAGACAAAGGAACAACAATAGCCAGAATGATCTTAAGAAGGAACAAAATAAAAAGACTCTTACAACCTGGGTTCAAGACCTACTATAAAGCTATAGTAATCAAGAAAGTGTGATATTGACAAAATGATGGGCACATAGATCAGTGGTAAAACAGCCCAGAAAATTTAGACCTATACATGTATATTCAGCTGGATTTTTGGCAAAGGTAGTAAGGCAGTTCAATAAAGAAAGGATGGTTGTTAGAACTAATGGTGTTGAAACAATTCTACATCCACACAAAACAAAAACAAAAAACCCACTTGATAATAACTCAGACTTCATTCGAAAAATTTAACTACAAATGGATCACAGACCCAAATTTAAAACAGGAAACTGAAATTTAGAGGAGAAAATCCAACACCGAAAGCAGGATCCATTTAAAAAAAAAAACCGATGTATTGAAGATTGTCAGAATTTAAGTTTTGTTCTGTGAAAGGCACTGTTCCGAGAATAACAGGATGACCTACAGATTAGAAGAAAATAATTTCAAGTCACATATCCAGTAAAGAGTTCGTATCCAGAGTATTTTAAGAAGTCTTAAAACGCAGCAGTTAGAAAACATAACAAGTCAGTTTTTTAAAAGGGCACAAGGTCTGAACAGCTACTTCAAAAAGAAGATACATGGATGGCAAATAAGCCTATGAAAATATGCTCAATATTATTAGGTCTTAGGGAATTGAAAATTAAAACCTAATGAGACACAGCTGCATACACATCCAGTAGAATGGCTAAAATTTAAATTTAAGAAAATCCAAAAACTGGAAATGCTGCTGAGGATGCGAAGCAAAAAGTCTCTCATATATGCTTGGAATGCAAAATGGTATGGCCATTTTGAATAGTTGGTCAGCTTCTTAGGAATCTAAATATACGCTTGCTGGCCAGGCAGGGTGGCTCATGCCTGTATAATCCCTGCACTTTGGGAGGCCAAGGCAGGAAGATTGCTTGAGCCCAGGAGTTCAAGACCAGCCTGGGCAACACAACAAGACCCTGTCTTAAAAATTTAAAGAATAATAATAATAAATGCTTGCTGTAATCTGGTAATGCCACTCCTAGAGTATTTATGCACATGAATTGAAAACTGTACTTAAACAGAAACCTTTATCTTTCATAATTGTGAAACACTGAAAGTAACCTAAGTGTCCTTCAACAGATGAATGAACACTGTACACCCATATAAAGAAATGCTACTCAGCAATAAACTGTTTATTCACACAGCAATATAGATGAATCCTAAGTGAATTTTGCTAAATAAAAGAAGCCAGATCTAAAACTCTACAGTAGTGTATGATTCCGTCTGTATTTCATTCTGGAAAATGCAAAACTCACTGCCTGTGGAGAGGGGGCTGACTACAAAGGGACAGTATGAGGGAGTTTTCAAGGTGATGAACTAATCTGTGTGATGCTGTATTGTTAGACGCATCTGTGAAAGGTACTGTTCCTTGAAACACATTAAAATGTATATCCAAAGAGTGATGTTTTTTCCTAAATGCAATCTATTAAAAATAATTCCAGGGGAGCCCGAGATGGGATGCATATTGTCACGCATGAATTTGACTTCATTACAGATGAAGTAACATGATGATATTGAAGGGCTAAGAAAGAAAGGGCCTGGTCTGAGTAAATTTGGAAACTGTTTTGACTAGATACTCTAAGGTTAGAGACCAACAAAATTGTAGCAAATCACTGTACTCTAGATGGTAAATTCATCCCTCACATACATGAACACACAAAGGGTTGAACATATAAATAAAATAAATACATAAATGAACACGTGGACGTTGTAGGTAAAGGGGGCCAGGTTTCTCATGGTTGGAGGAGAAAGTTGCAGATAACCAAGGAGGTGTGGGGGTAGGGGTGTAGAATGAGCCTTATGTTTCAGGGTTACAGTTGAAGGATTCAGTATGAGTTTTTATACACACACACACACACACACACACACACACACACGTAGATGGATACAGAAATATATATGCATCTGGGTGGGCATGGTGGCTCAGGCCTATAATCCCAGCACTTTGGGAAGCTGAGGTGGGTGGATGTTGAGCTCAGGAGTTCAAGACCAGCCTGGCCAACATTGGGAAACCCCGTCTCTTGGGAGGCTGAAGCGGGCTGATGCTGAGCTCAGAACTTTGAGACCAGCTTGGCCAACGTTGGGAAACCCTGTCTCTACTAAAAATACAAAACAAGTCGTGATAGCATGTGCCTGTAGTCCCAGCTACTTGGGAGGCTGAGGCGAGAGGATTGCTTGAGCCCAGGAAGTCGAGGCTGCAGTGGCCCATGATTGTACCACTGCACTTCAGTCTGGGTGACATAGCGAGACCCTGTCACACATACGAAAAAGGTACAGATGTGTGTACATATGCACTAGTATGCATCATGTATTTCCTAGCTCTGTTTGCTGAGAGGTCTGTGAGACAACAGCGCACAGTAGGCTGAACATACCTGGTGCTCAGATTTTAGTTTCCGAACACCATTTTCTAATCTAAGGAACCAGGGCTGCTTAGAAAAAATGGTTTGTTGTAGATCTGGGGCAGGAAAACGGAATGAGCCAAAGTTGTCAGAGGTTGAGAAAGTGCATATCGAAAGTCATGGGAGCTGGCCTTTCAAAAGAGTTTCCAATGGCCAAAACTAGAACAATTTGAGTAACAAATAACAATAGTATTTATAGCCCAGGGAATAAAAAGCACTGAGTCCATTACTGGTATAAATAAATGATTGAATAAACCAGGGGAAAGGGGACAGATCTTCCTTGGAAAATAATTAATAAATTTGTAGAAAGAATGAGAGATAGTAAATCACCATTAGCACACAATACAGTGGTAATTGTTGCAGGCAAGGTCAGTGGATAAACGCTAACATAAGTGGGCAAAAAGTTGAAGTGAAAAACCGTATTTGCATAGTTTCAAAATGTCTCTTCCCACATATTTGTTCCTTACAAAGGGAAAAATTAGAGAATTGGAAATTAGAGAATCCTGGAAAACTCTGCCTTAACCAGAGGATCAAGGTTAACATCACCAGTAATGCGACATAAAGACAACATGTGCCTTCCAGTGTGATATGCTAAGAAGGCTGTATCTCCCTGTGGTATGCTTGCAAAAGTCCCTGCCTCTCTATCTGATTATGAATGAAAATCAGACCCAAATTGAGAGACACTCTATAAGATACCTGATAAGCACTTTTCCAAAAAATTTCAAGGTCATGAAAAGGAAAGACTGAGGAACTGTCACAGACCAGAGGAGACTAAGGAGACATGACAACTACAGGCATGTGGGATCCAGGATCTGATCCTGGGTCAGGAAAAAAGGACAGCAGGTGAAAGACTGGCGACATCTAAGTCAAGTCCAAACCTTTAACTGGCGCTGTGTCATTTTTGTTAGTTGTGACAGCTACATTGTATTTCTTTGTGACGTTAACATTGCCGGAAGCTGAGTGAGATGTGAGGGAGCTCTCTTTGAAATGCTGTCTAAAATTATTTCAGAATAAAAAGTTCAAAATGCATATATACATGCATAACAAAGAAATATACCCCAAAAGGGAGCCAAGAAGAAATGGAATTGAGGATAGTCGTGTAGCTCACCTTTCTGGTACTAGATACGAAATACTTGGTGCTGTCTTTCAGAAATAAACTACAAAAAATACCACGTAAGGCACAGAAATGTGTTTATAAGAATTGTTAGTAAACTGCCAATTTAAAGACAAACTACGTTTAAGCACTGAGCAATTGCTTAATAAAGTCATGTCGGTTGTTTAAGAGAGCATGAAGCATCTCCGTGGAAAATTCAAAATGTGTCATACGAACTATTTACATGCTTACTCCTGTACGTTAAAGTGAAAACTATATGTTTTACACATACATAGCTATAGTGTTTGACAGTATAATATTTTGATGTGTACCTTGTGTTTGGAGGTATGTAAAGATATCTATAACAAAACAGTTGAATAACATCTCGCCCACATTGGAGATAGCAGTTATAGATCATGTGATTGTTTTTCAGAGTAAGTAATCGGTCCCACCTAATTTACACCATTTACAAAGAAACTTCCTTCCAGATTAGGGCCTCATGTATCAATGGCACTTACAACGACACTTTTCACAGATTGACAGAGAAGCTTAACTTATTGAAGTAAAGTAAGAAAAACTGAAAACTGATTAGACTATTTGTAGCATGTTAATATTTTCTAAATGTTATGGAGAAAAGGAGCAAAAATGTTTGTTTTCTCTTGTAACAGAGTCTCATGCTGTCACCCAAGCGGGAGAGCAGTGGCACAATCTCAGCTCACTGAAACCTGTGCCACCCAGGTTCAAGTGATTCTCCTGCCTCAGCTTCCCAAGTAGCTGGGATTACAGGCACCGGCCACCACACCCAGCTAATTTTTGTAGTTTTTGTAGAGACAGGGTTTCACCATCTTGACCAGGCTGGTCTTGAACTCCTGACCTCGTGATCCACCCGCTTCGGCCTCCCAAAGTGCTGGGATTACAGGTGTGAGCCACTGCACCTGGCCTCATTGCTTTTCTTTACGTGGGTTATGAATTCATTTCTCTTCCAGTCTCATTTTCTTCAAATATGTGGTTTTTCTCCATTGAAGTCATTTTATTCACATGAACACTATATTTGCAAATGATAAACATATATAAAACTGGTATTTAAAACTCCTGTATTTATGAAGAAATGTTTGTGTTCTTGTTGTTTTATAGCACTGTGCTAGTTCCTGTGGGAAATAGAACATACAGCAGTTTTTGCCTGCCAAGAGGCAGAATTTAGTAGGAGATAAATGAACATACATCACCTGGTGTGGTAATAATAGGATGATTAAGATACAGAGTTGACCGGGCATGGTGGCTCACGCCTGTAATCCTAGCACTTTGGGAGGTGGGCGGATCACCTGAGGTTGGGAGTTTGAGACCAGCCTGACCAACATGGAGAAACCACATTTCTATTAAAATTACAAAAATTAGCTGGGTGTGGTGGTGCATGCATGCCTGTTATCCCAGCTCCTTGGGAGTCTGAGGCTGGAGAATTGTTTGAACCCGGGATGCAGAGGTTATGGTTAGTCGAGATCACACCATTGCACTCCAGCACTCCAGCCTGGGCAACAAGGGAAAACTCTGTCTCAAAAAAGCAAACAACAACAACAACAAAAACAGAGTTACAGGTACAGAGTTAGTATTCTCAAAGTTCCAAATACAGATTGATATCATGATGAGGAACGCCTTTTAAATACTGTTGCGGTAGCATGACTGTGTATAGGATAGGCCAGCATAAGAGCAGACCAAGTTGGGGGAGGAGCGTGTCTTTGAATACTGGCCCTAGAGAATTTAAAAGAAATAGTCTTTTGAAAAATCAAGTATAGAGACAATAAGTAATTTATATTTCTATCTGTTGTATATATAATCGTCTCTTTAGAGTTCCAGACAACTGCTAATGTCTGAATAATATGTTTTTTAAAGAAATATTTTGTTTGTGAGTACCAACAGTCTTAGTAACTCTCTTATCCCTCTTATGTGCTGAGTACAGTCGGAGGAAGAGGAATTGGAGTTGGTGAGTGTGGGTTTCTGCTTGAAGGAAGTTGAAAAAGATGTAGAAAGTACTAATTCGCTTAAATGTTCTTACCTAACCAGTGTTCCCTTTGTTATACCAATTTTTTTCTTTTTAAAAACTATTCAAACAGTTTGAATACTAAAGCAATCTACTGGTACCACAGACTCTGGTTTTTTTATTTACAATTGTATGTGTTGACCTATTTTGTTTATTGGAGGGAACATTGGAATAGAGGCTTTAAAAACAGTAGCTGTCCATGAGCATAGGATACTTGTTAAATGTTTTTTTAAGGAAAGATACAAAATACCTTATATAGCTCTCCAAATTATTGAAATATTTTTAGAAAATGACTTCACCCTCCAAGTTCCTCAGATTGTAACACACGATGTTGTGTTGTTTCTTTTTCTTTCAAAAAGATTACATCATTTTTGGTGAGGTCACCTTTTTCAGAGTTGGAATTATTTCATCCTGCATGATATAGTCTGAACCACAAGGGGGTTCCCTGTTTACTAAAAGAAATGTCTGTAATTGAATGTATATAAATTTACTTTTCTATCAGAAATGCTCTGTTCTTAAAAGCAACTATTGCCCTTTTTCCAAAACAAACGTTTTCTGTTGGCTTTTCCTCTAGAAAATAAACTTGACTAAAAGCAACCTGCAGTTGATCTATTTTTTCTGTAGGAACTAAAACCTCAAAATTCACAGGAGTCGTCATATAATTGCAAAGTCAGCTGCTAATTAAAGTACTTTATGGGGAATAAAGATTTGAAAATGTTTTATAGCGTGGACAAGGGTTAAGTGCATGAAAGCATGGGGGGAGAAAGGCATCCGTTGGTTTGTTATTCCATGTTTATGCATGCTGGTGTGTTTTGCACACTTTGTTTGCTTTTCAAATAAGGTTGTCCTCCTTAAACTACGAGATTGTTCTTTCTTTCGCTTGGTGATCACTGAGTTTTGGATGTAGTTTTGTATTGGCCAACTAAAATATTCTAGTCACCTGTAAATGTTTTGGATTACATTATGAATGTCTTTTGGAGAAACAGTTTACTTAATGATACCATAATGATTAGTAAATGGGAGTTTATAATTCAAGCTAAAATAATTCACCTTAGGTTAGACCTCACCGTTTAAGGAGTTACAAATGCTTCCATGATTTATCTAGCACTATATTGCCCTCTAGTGGTTCTGAAAATCACTTACTCTTACAGAACTCAGTGCCATTGAGATTAGGAGCTTAGATGAGTAGTACCAGTAGTTGAAGTCTTATTGTTACCCTGTCTTTGAAGACATGCCAGGAGATTGCCATGAAGATGGTGCCATGAAGTAGGTAGGGTCCAAGATGAACTATCTCATACTGTGATTTGACTTTTGAAGTTCCAGACCAAATATGAAAGAATAAATTAAGTCCAAAGTAGTTCTCTATCTCAAAAAGTCATTAAATTTATAAACTTGATACTGAAACTAAAATATATTCCCAATTGGCATACATTGATTTTTCACATTCCTCAAAGTACATCTATAATTACAGAACCTCGGAGATAAATATATTAGGTTCTTGAAGACTTTAAAATGCATATCTGAAAACTTATAAACAGCGATTTATATTCTTTAAAACTTAAGCTTGAGACTCTATAATCAATTAAAAAAGCAGAAGTTTATAGGTCAAAACCAAAATATAATCAGAAGCACATTCTGTTAGAAAGTTGTTCAAATTGGCTTACACTCTAAACTACAATCGTGGATGACTGATCCAAAGTGCAGAAGGACAGATGCCCTGGGGCCTGCACTAAAGACTATACTGTTGAGACCAGCCACAGAGATTCCTTTAGAAGCCGAGCAATGCTAGAACAACTTGACTTCATGAAAGCTCCAGTAAAATAGGCTATAAAAATATGTATCATTTTTCCCCCACCAGTTATGTAGAAATTTGGGGTCAGAGGGTTTCTTGGGACAATAATTTAAGGATACTATCTTATATTTGTGTAGTACTTCAGTTATGAAAGCACTTCTAACATAATAACCTCATTTGATTCTCACAGTAGCTGTGCAAAGCAGCCAGGACAAAGATTGCTATATCTTCTCTATTTGACAATGAAGAGGTTCAGAGAGGTCAGATGATTTTCCCAGTGCTTAGGAAATGGTGAATCTGGGACAGAAGCTCAGACACTACATCCACATCCACATGATCTTTCTAATATCTTCTAACCTAGGATAGAAAATAGAAATAAAAAAAAATAAACTCAGATCAGGATCCTCATCAAATATTTGTAAGTGTCTGGATCTAGCCAAAGACCTTTGTCTGATGTACCCTTTTGGAAAGTGTGATAGAGAAAATGGAATCACATTCTAACTCTTCATAATCTCAGAGGCACTGAATTATACTTTACTGATTCAGCTGAGACCCCTGAATGTCAGCTATCAGGCTGTAACTCGATAATTTATAAAAAACATAAATGTGAGTTGTGCTGTGGCCTTGTGTGCTAGTGACACACAGTCTGTTGTGTTCCTCTGATCTTTGATTTTGGAAAACTGTTAAGACAGAATGGTGAGAAACTGGTTCTGTCATACTCCTGCACGTCAAGGACAAAGACTATCTTAAACTAACTGGATTATTTAATAGTTGAAACTTTTTTATCCATTCCCAACATGGATAGGATACTACAGAGATGCATCCAGTTGGCAGTCATTTAATTTGCTCCATCCACAGCCCTGTCAGCTGTCTTGATTCAAAACTCTACTCAAAGCCTCTCCTGCAGAAGGCCAGGAGACTGTGAAGAGATACATATCTGAATGTGTTGTTAAAAAAAATAGGTCAACTGCAAGATCGGAGAGAAGTAAGAATACAGGCTGCACTCAGTAAGCCATGACTGCAAACCATGTTAACACATAAATGCTGCAAAGAAAAGCAGTTTTGATTCCTATACTTACCTAGACTTACAATCCCTGTATATACAGATGACCTTTGCCATCATCGATATTTAAAAACGACATGTATTTCATTTAGGGTGACCTGACAGTGTTTGTAGTGGCCTCAAGTCTTCATTTTGTGCTAACACACAGAAGTGTTAATGCCCATAACGTAAGATCCTATTTTAATACGGTGTGTCTGACATTAGTAAACTATTTTAAAAAGAGAAATAATTGATATAAAAATATGTCCCTTCGAATTAAATATTTGGTTATTCCCACTAGTATTTTTGAAGTTTTCACATCACTGCTTCAGAAAATGACATTCATATAAAACTGTGAAAAATGTCACTTTTAAATTGAAAGTTATTTTTAAGTCAACATAAATACCACATAAGAACACGTTTTCTCTTTTTGCTGTCTCACAGAATACCCAAAGGATAAGCAGTTCTCAAGCCACTCAACCTCTTGCTACCCCAGTCGTGTCTGTGACAACCCCAAGCTTGCCTCCGCAGGGACTTGTGTACTCAGCAATGCCGACTGCCTACAACACTGGTGAGCCTGCTTTGGTGCTGTCCATGGGTTTTTCTGCTCTCTGTTTTGTGATCAGTGTGTGCTTTTGTGATTTTGTTTAAAGTATGTTTATTGAAATAAACTATTTCCAGTTTTTTAGATTTAAATTAGGATGTATTTTTTAACGTGTGCTAGCCTTGAAAAGAATTACAAAAAAAATACTGATAGTGTAATGAGTTGAGTAAGTTATTTCTCCTTCTCCAGTGTGAACTTGCACTTTCCCCTGACAAAAAGCCCATGTAGATGATATCAAAGTGGCGGCATGCATCAAGCCAAGAGTGTAGTGGCCTGTTGCTTGAGTATCGTCGGTGTAGTTTCTCTTTATACAGTATCACACTCTTCCAGGCTTTTAAACTAAGGTGTTTGTCTTTATGCTGTGTTAACCTGCTTTGGGAAAGACATGAATCCCCCATGAGGCTTCAGGAGGTGGCAGATGTTCGGCTGTGTCTGGCAGGCTGTTTTCCTCCCTGTAACCACTAGCTTGGTCCATGTCCTTAGCTCCTGACGGGCAAAACAGGGACTGTTCGGTTTCTCCTCAGAGCCAGACACTTTGTCTTTGAGAGGATCTTCTCCTTCGTTTATGTTTATGTAGGCATTTTGTCTTCAAATACCCTAATTTGGCATTGTGATAGAAAAGTTTAAGAATATTACAGTGATTGTAGCAGTGCTTTTAGCCAAGCAGGCTGTGTGGAGAATTGAGGGCAGCTGGTTTCATTTAAATTCACCAATCTAAGAAGGAGCAGAAAACACATGTGGTTTCACTTTCTCATCGGCTGAGCCAAACGCCTGATGCTTCAAAGGAAGAAGGCAGTAGTTAAATTCTACCTTGCCAATTACTCAGAGACTGCAACGCAGAGAAGTCATTCTTTTCTGATTCTCATAAGTGCCATAAGAAGACTGTGGTAAAGCTCGCTGATTTGAGCCTTGAGGGTAAATCCTTTGGCACAGTACTTTTCAACTGCTGACTGCAGCTAACAGAGCATTGATAACATTTGATTGCCACTTTAATTCTAAGTAGTTCTTTTAAAACAGAAACAACAGTGAAAGGTTTTATTGAAAAAGAAAGCCTCTTAGGAAATAACCATTTCTTTTTCCAATAATTAATATGAAGAATAATTCCCAAATTTATCAACTGCAGACTATCTTAGGGATTGTGGTCCATAGCCTGTCATTTGTGTCTTGCACAGAACAAGGTTCCAGAGTAAAGCCAGGGATGATGCATCTGTAGAATTTCTGTTCTGATGCATTGATCACCTGCTATATGAGAGACACTGTGCTAGGGACATATTCTAGATAAGGACACAGGACATACCTGAGTGGGTAAACATGGAGGGGAAGTCCTGAATTGCTGATTATGAATTTATGCTCTGAGAATTGAGAAGGTAGGGGAAAGCTGTGATGTTCAAAGGCATATTGGCTGAGAAGAGGGAGCTTGAACTGAGTGTTAGATTATGGTTTACTGAGTATTTCATTACAGGTTTTTCAGTATACTTAGATATTTCACTATACCTATTTTTGGAAGTGCCATTGAATTGGGAATTTATTTTTTAAAAGTATAAAAGGAATTACCAAAACTTATAAAAATGGAGGCAGCTCTCAAAATCATCAGTCACTTAGTGTCAGTCTCATGCCACCTTTTACTCACTTTATTCTCTTTCTCATAACACCTATTCTGTTTTAAGTTTACCGTGTTATTTTTAACTTACTGACACATATATTCAGCAGATATTTATCAAGCACCTACTGTGTGGCAAGCACTATGCCAGGTACTGGATACACATACAGGAGTGCAGAGTCTGCAGTGGAGCTTATGGGGAAAGCACAAGACACACAGCTCTAGGGAAAAGCTGCTGCAGTTGTGTCAAGGGCTACATTTCAGCTTGGACGTGAAGGAACATGCATGACTCAGCCAGGCAGAGGAGGGAGAGTGCTCTCGGGAAAGGGAGTTCCTGTGCAAAGGCTAGGAGTTCACAGGCAGGACAGGGCTGAAGGAATGGAGACAGAGCGTGGGTGGTTAGGGTTGAGACTAGAGAGGTAAGTAACGATTTGTAGACCCTGTCAAGGATTTTGGAAACTGTCTGGAGAGCACTGGGAAGCCATAAAAAAAGTTTTAAGTAGAGGAGTGCCATGATCATATGTGTTATTTTAAAAAGATCTCTTGGCTGCAGTGTATATGGCTTACCCCACATACACTGCAGCCAAAGAGATCTTTTTAAAATAACACATAGGCGATGCCAAGAAGCCATATCAGAGGCTGTTGTAGTGGTCCAAGCAATGGGTGCTGATAGCATCCACTAGAGTGGTGGCAGTAGAGAGAGTGAGACTTGGGCAGGCTTGAGAGTGAACAGGTAGAACATTGCCCAGACCTGGAAGTTGATGATGGGAGTGCCAGGGAAGGGAAGTAGGAATGATGACACCCATAGGCTTCTGCACCGAGCTGCTGGGTGCATGTTGGTGCCACGTACTAAGAGTACTTAAGGAGGAACAGGTTTGCAGGAAAAGATGAATCCGCTTTGGGCCATGTCAGATTGGTGGCGTTTCGGGAGGCATCCAAATGGACATGGCACATAGGTCGTTTAAAAGCCTTAGAGGTTGAAAGAGAGCGTGGGCTGGAGGGAGCACTGGGGAAGGCATCAGTGTGACGGGCCTTTGCCCCAGCCCGTGGGAGTGTATAGAATGGAATGACAAGGACAGAGTCAGGACAACCCTGAGCACCAGCTATGTTGCTTTAACTCAGTTCCTTTTTTAAAATGTTAATTCACTAGGAAGACCAACTTCTTTAAACACCTCTCTTGAGACATGAGAAAGAAGATAAAAGTAGAAGAGTTTTGCCACCTCTCTTTAGAACCAAATGGAAAAGACAAGTGTTAATGATGAGCTGAAATAACTCCCCGTGTGAGTGATAACTAACGTGCTAAAATCTTGGTCCCAGTGATTATGACTGAAGTATTCATACGATGTGAGCTGGGTTATACTCTAGGACACCAAGTTTTTCCGTGAAGTTGAAACTATTTTGCATGCAGTCAAGGAGTTTATGATAGTCTAGGTACTTTAAACAAATGCAGTTAATTAATTGTGTGATGATATCACTAAGCTTGGTACCCCATGAGAAGGGATTCTGTCTTTCCTGTCCCCTGTCCCCGCATCCCGGACTTCATTAAGACTTGCTGATCTAAACTCACTCTGGTTTACTTTGAGTGTTTCCCTCTGTTCCAAAGGGTAATGGCAGGCATATTTAAAGTAACAATTGTACAGAACATTCTTAATGATGGCCTCTTATTTGAAATCATCCCAGACAACTTAAATATTGCTAGATCCTGTAAACCTCCCAAGAAAAGATTTTGAGGATTTTAGACCCACAGGTATGTTTTTTTGTTGTGAAGTATTTGGCATTTCTCAATGTAGGAACTTTTTTATTTTGTGGGGGAGGGAGTCTGTTGCCCAGGCTGGAGTGCAGCGGTATGATCTTGGCTCACTGCAGCCCCAGCTTCCCGAGTAGCTGGGACTATAGGCATGCACCACCATGCCCAACTGATTTTTGTATTTTTAGTAGATACTGGGTTTCACCATGTTGTCCAGGCTGGTCTCAAACTCCTAACCTCAAGTGATCTGCCCATCCTGGCCTCCCAGAGTGCTGGGATTACAGGTGTGAGCCACCGTGCCGGGCCTCAGTGTAGGAACTTTTGCAGTAGCTATGTAAATAATGACTCCGTGTGGACCTTCCGTCACATGCAGAGCCATCTCGTCTTCCTTCGTAGATTATTCACTGACCAGCGCTGACCTGTCAGCTCTGCAAGGCTTCAACTCCCCAGGAATGCTGTCACTGGGACAGGTGTCAGCCTGGCAGCAGCACCACCTAGGACAAGCAGCCCTCAGCTCTCTTGTGTGAGTAACTAGTTTTCCCTGCATCTTTACTCCCAGCCTCTCCTAGAGCTACAGTCTTTCGCTATGTAGAGTTTTGTGTGAAGAATCCTGCAGTGATTCCTTTTCAGGTAGGCACAAATGTTGGGAGAAAATACTTTCTTTACATGGCTCTAGATAGTAGCTTGGATACTGACAAACTAAGCATTCTTTGAAGGGATTTGGGGAGCAAGGCTTCTCCCATAGGGACATTCTGAGGTAGAGAGACTCACCCAGGATCTAAGGAGGCCCAAAGGCACAGATATCACCTACATGCACCATCCTTCTACCCGCTGACCAGTGGTTAAGCCGCCTACTGCACCCCTGCTTCCACATATCTGCCTCTGGTTCCACTGCTTGAAAGGCAGCCTGTAGGCATTCAGGCCCCCTTGCCATTTATTGCTTTGGTGAGTATCTGTAGACAAGGAGAATAGGAAAATAAGCTGTACCTTTTGCTTTCTCCCTGGGCCATAGGGAAGGAAAACTAGGGGCTGGGTATCTTATGTATCGGTCACGCTCCATAGGATTTGTGTGATTGATCCCAACCCAGTGCACACACCAAACCTCATTCACAAAGAGAATGTTCCTTATAGGAAGGGAGTAAGGATATAAGCAAAGAGGATTTACAGTGGTGCCCAGATGAGGCCAGGCATCCCTGAGCATCAGCGAGAAAGAACAGGGCTTTTGTGGAACCAGAATGACAGTAGACCCATGGAGCAGGTGGAGGAGAGTGTCCCAAGAGAGGGGACAACATAGCAGACCCAGCTGACCCCCATGAAGACTGGCTGCCTTGCCTCTGCTCAGGGAAGTAGGAATACCCCACGCCCCTAGCCACTGCCCAGGAAGTCCCCAGAGAGCCTCAGCTCAGCAACCCTTTCCCTCATACGTTCTGAAGTAACCCTACAATGAGTATTATTATCAGTACTTAGGAATTATGTCATGGAAAAAAGAGCAGAGTATCTCAGGGAAATTTGCCTGCACAGAATTTGGCCCTCAGGCTTGTCCTGAGCATCCTAAATGAATGCATTAAAAATAGTCCTGGAAAAGCAAGTGGAAGGGACTCAGAGCCCAGGCCTGGGGGAACAGCCTGTTTGCGCCCTCCGGTACTGCTCTGAGCAAGCTCCTCATTTCCTTATCTGGAAAATGAGGATGGTATGACTTGCACCTTAGAGGTGTTGTGAGGATAAAAGAGATGTTGTGCCCCGTCACAGGACCAGAGCAGATGCTGAACAGATGCTGAGGAAGAAGAGACAGTGAGCAGATCAGGCTGCTGTGCTGCTCGTCTGCCTTTCTGGTCCCTGCACAGCATTAGACACTGACATTGTTTGTATACTTCAGCTGCGAAAGTACCAACGTGGTGGGTAACAGAAGCAAGTAACGTAAGGGCTCAGCGGTACTGTTTTCTTTCCTCCCAGGAAGATGGGATTTCCTTTTGTGCCAAGCACTGAAGGAAACGATCCGAAACAGCCTTGGGGAATTCTGACAAGATTTCAGACTCTGGGCCCTTTTCCTTCAGGCAGCGTCTGTACTGTCTCATTCCTGTTTTGCAGACGTACTCGCAAGCCATCTGACATCTCTTTTTTTTTCCTTCAGTGCTGGAGGGCAGTTATCTCAGGGTTCCAATTTATCCATTAATACCAACCAAAACATCAACATTAAGTCCGAACCAATTTCACCTCCCCGGGATCGAATGACCCCATCGGGCTTCCAGCAGCAGCAACAGCAGCAGCAGCCGCCGCCGCAGCCACAGCCACAACCCCAGCAGCCCCAGCCCCGACAGGAAATGGGGCGCTCCCCTGTGGACAGTCTGAGCAGCTCCAGTAGCTCCTATGATGGCAGTGATCGGGAGGATCCACGGGGTGACTTCCATTCTCCAATTGTGCTTGGCCGACCCCCAAACACTGAGGACAGAGAAAGCCCTTCTGTAAAGCGAATGAGGATGGACGCATGGGTAACCTAAGGCTTCCAGGCTGATGTTTGTACTTTGTGTTACTGCAGTGAACTGCCCTGCATATCTAAGTCGGTAAATAAGGACATGAGTTAAATATATTTATATGTACATACATACATATATATATCCCTTTACATATATATGTATGTGGGTGTGAGTGTGTGTGTGTGTGTGTGGGTGTGTGTTACACAGAATCAGGCACTTACCTGCAAACTCCTTGTAGGTCTGCAGATGTGTGTCCCATGGCAGACAAAGCACCCTGTAGGCACAGACCAGTCTGGCACTTCCTTGGACTACTTGTTTCATAAAGATAACCCGTTTTTGCAGAGAGACGTGAACCCATATATAATTCTCCCACACTAGCTTGCAGAAACCTAGAGGGCCCCCTACTTGTTTTATTTAACTGTGCGGTGACTGTAGTTACTTAAGAAAAAATGCTTTTAGAACAGAGCAGTAGCAAAGCAGGAACCAAGAAAGCAATACTGTACATAAAATGTCATTTATATTAATTATCCAACCTGGCATGGGTCTCTGTTGCAAAGGGGTGCATGGGAAAGGGCTGTTGATAGTAAAAAACAAACAAAAGAAAAAAGCCCCACACATAACTTTTGCACGTGCAAAAATGTATTGGGTCAAGAAGTGATCTTTAGCTAATAAAGAGAGAGAATAGAAAACACGCATGAGATATTCAGAAAATACTAGCCTAGAAATATAGAGCATTAACAAAGTAAAATTAATATATTAAGTTATAATTGGAATATGTCAGAAGTTTCTTTTTACATTCATATCTTAAAAATTAAAGAAACTGATTTTAGCTCATGTATATTTTATATGAAAGAAAACACCCTTATGAATTGATGACTATATATAAAATTATATTCACTACTTTTGAACACATTCTGCTATGAATTATTTATATAAGCCAAAGCTATATGTTGTAACTTTTTTTTAGAGAATAGCTTTATCTTGGTTTAACTTTTTAGTTTTATTTTAAGAGGGGGAAAACAAAAATATCTTGCAAGCAGAACCTTGGAAAAGAAAAAGCCATGAACACTTATTCTATATATAAATTAAAAGTTGAGCCAAACTCTTTGTGTATATAGCATCTTAAATATATTATCACCTTTGATGTAAGTACCTATGTATTGTATGGTCACCAGATTAAAAAGTATATTTTTGTGGATTGCCGCCAATTTGGGGGGAAAGGCGAGGTCCTTTATTAAGTATTCACTGTTTAATATTTACTATTTTGTTAAATATACTGTACTTTGGATTTTAATTATTAGCCCCGTTTTTTCAGAGGATTGTATAAAGGGGTTTCTCCCCCTCACTGGTGGTGAATGTGTGATGTTACCTTGTAATCTTTGTGCCGTATGGGTTGAGCATCATTGTATATTTTATATGTGTACATAAATAGCAAAGTGGCAAAAAAAAACGGTGTTAAGTTCATCCTGCATAAGTATAAGATGTGTCGTAACAGATTTTAGAAGGCATTATTTAAAACTTGCCTTTTGTGAGGAAAAAAAATATAGTAGAAAAAGCCAACCTAATTTAATTAATATTAGAGAAAATGGCAAAATAGTAGATGAGCACAAAGGTTTTACAAGTGGTAAATGATTAGGGGAAAATAGTCGTGGGGAAAGGGGTCTTTTTTCCTTGACCTCTGAAAACAGAATGATGCGGCTGGTTACAGAATCCTACCAAGATCAGCTCTTCTGCCATCGCAGTGATGCTTTGGTATGCGGGGGAGAAACGCTCTCATGGCGCAGGTCCTTGGCATGACTCTTGCCAGTCTAATTGGAATTAGTGCCACCCTCAGCTTGGATTGTACACAAGGCCTTATTCTTAAAGGAAGACAGCTAATGGATGATCGCAGGTTCATCCATTTACGGGGCTTGTGCCACGAGCAAAGTTCAAAGTCCCGTGTATCTTTCATTGTAGATTTTTACATACTCCTTTTCCTGAAAAACTCAAGGGTTTAAAAATTGCTATTTTATATTTTAAACAATATTGAGCAGCTACCTACAAATTTTACATACATTTTCTTCCCCCCACCCCCCAAATAATTATGCTCCTTTTGACCTTTTCCTCATCTGCTGTTTGTGACAAATCATCAGCCAGATTTCTTGACTGACACATAGGTATGATCAGCTGCAGGACAGGCCTGTGCATCACAGGCTGCAAACTGGAGGCTCTGTTCTCATGGCAGCTTGGGGTAGTCACTTTCGAGGAGGCCAAAAATAGGAGGATGACAGTGCTGTCTCTTCTCTTCAGTATAGACATTTGACTCTTATTCAGAAAGGAATTTTCTTTAAAACTGTACTTATTTTACTGAACTACTTACAGGCACATTTCTTCATAAGGCCACACCTAATCCAGATAAGGCAGTCTCCCAACACTGAAGTTCCAGAATAATCCCTTACCACTTTGTAAACCATTTATAGCTTTGAAAGTGTTAAGTGATTCCTTCGTTATTATTTATGCATGTTCATGGACTTCTGCTGTACATTGGAATAGGAGTTAACACATTCACATTTACTGTCTATTTTCTTGTGTGCCTTATGAGATGGCTTTTCTGACTGTATCTCAATAGTCTTTCTTTCTATGCAGGTTTATAATCAGTACAATTACTGTTTTCTAAAATAATATTACTCAAGGCTCGGAGTTTGTATTTAAATTACACTGACCAAGTAATAATGTATTCCATTTTCAGGAACTGAATATTTGACTGTTAACCTTTTTCCCATACGCCCAGTGTGGCATGGAGCATATGGACTTGACAGACATCCCACCCAGACGCCCATGTGTGAACACACCCACACCCACAGCTCTGGGTGGACACCAACCTAGAGTGGGGACGACGCTAATGGTGTTGCTTTAGAACCATCTTTTCTTACCCTTTTAGACTCGTGTTTTGTATGAGACACCATTGCAAGAAAATTTTATCCCTCCAGAAGTATTTTATTACTAAAAAAACAAAAACAAAAAAAGCTTAGAGTAAATTGCACTGGTTAAAGTACAGTTTCCAACAACTGTGCTTCTTCAGAGCTCCAGTCGCTGCTCCACTGCGGTGAAAGTCACCATTGTGTGTCCACAGGTGTCCCAATCAAAACTCCATCTTTTGAGCCCAATTCTGTCCATCGTGTTATAGACGAAATCAGGGGTTTGTTCGAAAAGAACAATACATGTTTTCCCATCTCCTTTAAGGACAACCAATAATGCATTAACATAATTTCTGTATTAACCATCACGCGCACAAGAAATACATAGTAAATAAGGAACCTGAAAACTCCTGGCATTGGATCATAAGAAGCTAGATGATTAGAATGTGAAAAAGATTTTACAAATGTAAAACTTCTATTTCTCTGTAGAAACTTTCTTCACTTTGCTGTGCAAGAAGACACTGCTTTGCTATATTTAAAATGGCTTTTTTAAAAGAGATTTATGTATTTGGTAAATGTTTGTAGTCAACAGTTCACACAAGAAGCTGTACACGGTTTGATCATGTAAAACCGTTTGGCGGCACAAGCTGGACTTTGTTGCCATCCTTGAGATGAACCTTTTAAGAAAAATAAGTTAATCTCAATTTTTCCCTGAATGTGTTGTTTTTCTTCATTATACAATAAATATAATAGTGAACTTTTTATCAAATGGTGAAGACAATGCTAGAGGTCGTTGTAAACTGTGTCTCCCGCACTCACTCCAGTAAAGACGGACTGGCTCTCACTGTGCATCAAGACTCTGTCTGTTTGCCTGGGGGAAATGCTGGCTTTGCCACAAGGCAGCCCCTACCTCTAAAGCCCCTTCCTTTTCATTCCTTTCATGAAGACCTTTTCACCTGCTGGCCCCCTTTCTCTGGGTTGAGACAGGGTCAAGGAAAACCGTCCCAGTGCCCCCACCCGCCTCCCCCGTGTTGGCTTCCATGCCATCCCTGCTGGGCAGCCCTGGAGCTGGTAGGAAGCAGCGGGCCATGCACTCCCAGCGGGGCCTAACCCGGCTGTCCCTTGCACAGTGGTGGGATGGATGGAATCCATTCGGCCTCCAGTAACTGCCTCTCACAGAAAATACGCCAAAGCGTGTTAGAGGGGGATGGGTATTGTTAGAACCATCATTAGATTCTGTGTCTCTTTAAAGTCTAGGGTGTGAAATGATTGGTTTTGCCCCGAATGCATACATGGTGCTGAGCTAGAGGCAACAGAAGACAGACGGCATGAGTGTTTGTTTTCCAAAATGCTAGGTGTGCATCCCAGTATGCTGGCGGGCATTTAATAGTCGTCTTCCTTCGTAATTCAGCTAGAAAACGAACAATCTTCAACTTGCAGTAGAAAATGTTCTCTCCTTCTGATGTCCCTCCTAAGCCAGCTCCTAGCTAAGCAAATTCCTGGTGTCAAAGTGAAAACTAAATTTTTGTGCTAGCTGCAGTGGGGGCTCTTACTAGCAGGTTTTGAAAGCTGATTGAGTCCTGTGGCTAAAAATACTCTAATCACAGCTGCAGCTACTTAATTCATTGTATTTTCCTACTTGGCTCCCCCTGGGTGCCTTGCTCTAGGCGGTATCTTGTTTTCAGGCCGATTCCGTGGCACCAGCCAAGATGATTTTCAGTCGGAGCCCTGCGCCAGCTGATTGGCTGCAGCCTGCTCCATCCGGTGGTCCAGTGCTCACAAGCGGCCCGAGGACCACTCAGTTGCAACACTGGAGAGGAAGAGGAGTGTTTCTTCCCATCTTCCACGGAGCCAGGAGGTTTCAGATCAGCGCTTGAAACACCAGACTTCTGAGGTCGAGTGGGCTCGTGTTTTCATCCCACAGAGTTGCTGACCCCCTTCTGTGAGAGGTAAGCCCTGATCCTAGCTGTTGCAGGCTTTGGGCTGAGGACAAGCTCTTCCCAGGCGGCTCCAGCCAACAGCTGCACATAGGTGGGTTGTCAATCTTTGGTGCTCCTAATTCCAGCTCCGTCTTGCTTCCCAGAGGACCCGAATTGACAGGATATCTTACTCAGCTTAGAGGCCAGGGTCTACACCCCAGTCACTTTCTTACAGATGCATGATGGGCCTGCTTTGTAGCTAACCAAAGTAAATGCAGCTGTGGAAGAAAGACATCAGCTGTACTAACTGGTTTCACTATACAATTCCCCCCCCCCCCCACTTTTTTTTTTTTTACTTTTACTACATACTTTTCATTTTGAAGTCACTTTTGACTTACAGAAGAGTTGGAAAAATAATGTGGTTTCCACATATCCCTCAGCGGGCTTTCTCCAATGCTAACGTTTACATAACCATAGCAGAAGCATGAGAACCAGGAAGTTAATATTGATACAGCACTGTTGGCCGGGCGTGGTGGCTCACACCTGTAATCCAAGCACTTTGGAGGCCAAGGCGGGCAGATCACCTGAGGTTGGGAGTTCAAGACCAGCCTGACCAACATGGTGAAACCTTGTCTTTATTTAAAAAAAAAAAAAAAGATACAGCACTGTTAACTAAATACCTTACTTGAATCTCACCATTTTTTCCACTCATGCCTGTTCTAGGATCTAATCCAGGATCCCACATTCCCTTTGTCACTTGTTACAGCTTTCTTACCTTGTATAACCTTTGACACTTTTGAAGAATTCTGATCAGTTATTTGGTCTAGCGTCCCCTCAGTGTGGATTTGTCTGATGTGATGATTGGAAGAAGTTGTGCATTTTGGCAAGAATACCACGGAAAGAATACCACATACATCACGGAGTCAACGTTGATGATGTCTTATTCCAGGTGATAGTGACCTGGATCACTTGGTTCGGTGGTTTTCACAGGGTTTTTTCAATGTAGGAAGTTACTCTCTCCCTTTGTAATTGATAAATAGATTAGAGGAGAAACCTTGAGATGAGGCAGGGTTATATTTTCACCTACTAATTTTGCATCTCGTCTACAGCTGAGGGAGCTGCCTGCTTTCTTCCACATTTATTAATTGGAATTGTGCAAGGAACAGCTGTCCCTTCCCATTTCTTTAACTGATGACAGCATTATGGACTCATGGACTTTGTTTTTCTTGTGGGTTGTAATCTAGTACTGCCATTCGCTCCTCCAGTTGTTCAGCTTTGGCCATTAGGGGCTCCATCAGGTGTTAAATTTGAGTCCCTCCGTCCCCTTTAGCATGTCCTTTCTGGCGCCACAAGATGCACCACACTCATCTTGTTGGATCAGCCACTTTTTCCACAATTCCTGGTTCCTTTTAGTGGAGAATGGTATTTGGAAATGGGTGTCACCGCGTTCAGGCTCTCTCTGCAGACACAACAAGGAAGTACATGTAGTTACGCGCTCTCTCACACACACACACATCCACGTTCCTAATTATCTGTGTGTCAAAAGCCATGGTTTACACTAATGCTTTGGATTCCAATTCAATGCCCCTGGGTTCATTTTAGCCTTTCCTCATTTGTAACTTCTTTCTCCTGTGGCTGGGAACCGAGTTCTTATTATCTACAGCCCTTTACTTACTGTTCTGTTCCAGTGTACACAGATTTCCAGAACTGCCCGTACCCGTGTGGGGAACACTGACTGACTAGATAAGAGCACTGATGTGGTTTTGTGGTTTTGCCTTTGGCCTTACACTACCCAGTCAAGACAGTGCTACTTGTAGTCCCAGTCCCTCCAGTGTGCTTATCTTACTCGTGTAATATGGTTAGGTTCATCTGTTCATGTTTTTATTTCACTTTGGGCACCCTCCTCCATCCTAGTTGGTTTTGATGCTTTATTTTGAGGGGTATATGAATAGTATCTGAAACATTACTGTGTTTCTAAGCTATACAAAAAGATACTCAGAGAAACATTCTCTCTTTACCCCTGCTAGCCTATTCCTACCCCTACCCCTCCCACCAGCCCCTACAGACAGCTAGTCTCTAGTTTCTGGTTTAAGCCTTCCTGTACCTGTACAATAGGCAGCTTTCCTCTTTCCACTTAATATCTGGAAACCATGGAGTGATCAGTTCCCCGAAGTTCTCATCCACGGTGTGGAGGTACCATAGTGCTGACCCGCGTGTAGTCATTTAAGCTGTTCGCAGTATTCTGCAGTCGTCAATGAATAACCTTATGCATGTGTATATTTGTATTGTTAAAAATTTATCTTCAGGGTAGTCTCCTCGAAGTGGGGTTGCTGAGGAAGTTCACGTGTCGTTTTGTAAGGTATTGCCAAATGGCCTCCAGAGGAGTCCTATCAATCTGCATTTCCTCCAGCAGCGTGTATGAGGACATCCTTGCCAACAGAGTGCAGTCATAGCTTTTATTTTTACCAGTCTGAGAGGTGTGTCTCAATGTTGTAATTTGCCTTTCTCTATTATGAGTGAAACTGAGCATTTTTCATATGTTTGAGAACATTTTAATCTCAAGGGTGTAAATTTCTGTTCCTGTCTTTTTCCCATTTTTCTATTAGATTTTTTATTTTCATCCCTCAACTTTTAAGGGTTACTTTTATATTAGGGATATCGGCCCCTGGTGTACGGGCTATAAATAAGTCCTTTTCTGAGGTACTTTAGTCATGCAAACTTTTATTCTTGTGGAGGCAAATCTGTCAATCTCGTTGCTTGTGGATTCTGAGTTACATTTAGAAATACTTTCCATACACCAGGGTTAGAGAGGAATTCACCTGTGTACTCTGTACTTGTATGGTTTCATCTTTTGAGATTTCTGATCCATTTGGAGTTTATTCTTAAACATGGATCTAATTTTATGTGTTTACAAAAGGCTCTCTATGGCCAGGTGCGGTGGCTCACATCTATAATCCCAGCACTTTGGGAGGCTGAGGTGGGAGGATCATTTGAGCCCAGGAATTCGAGACCAGCCTGGGCAACACAGTAAGACCTCCTCTCTACAAAAAGAAAAACAAACAAAAATATGAAAGGCTCTCTAGTTGTCCCAGTACCATTTATTAGAAAGTCCACCTTTACTCCATTGAGTGAAGGGGTCATTCTGGACTTTCTATTTTCATTCCGCATGACCACAAACTGTAAATGGCTCTCAGCACTGCCCAGAGATGCCGCTGCAGTTCCCCCAGTATGCTGGCTTCCTCCCTTTCAGACATAACTATGTTACTGTGACTCCTCTCCTTTCACACCTCCAAGACCATTTCCTTCTTTCTCAGCTGGTCACTTCCTCTCACATTTTCCATTGAGAAAACAGATGCAATCTGATGAGACCCACCTCACCTTCCCACGTGATATCCAGGCGCCGTCAAGGGGCTTTGGTGCCCTTATCTAAGTCAAAACCTTCTGTGCTGTATCCTGGGTCCCAGCATCTCCTCAAGGTCTTTGCTGCTGCAGCCGCCCCCTCTTCCGGCAGCATCCATTTCTTCCTCTCTCCTGGATCTTACCTACCAGCATAAAAGCATGCTTTTCTATCACCTATTTCAAAAATCCAAAACAGAACAAAACCACCACTGCCCGCTTTCTCTAAGACATTAAGGCTCACGTGAAGATCATCAGCTCCCCTCCAGTGTACCTCAGGGTGCTAGACATATTTGATTCTTTTCTACATGTGATACAACCTGAAAAGGATGAAGCATTGACCTACAGGGATATCAAGGACGGTGCTAAGGTCATCAGTGGAGGAGAGGAAGGCACCAGGAGAGCTACAGATCATGCAACAAGGAAGTGGGGGCAGGAACTGTGTTTTGATAGCACATGCTTCGGAGAAGTAGGAGGATTGAAGGAGGAGGGGAGGAGCAGTGATCTCAAAGTGGCAATAAGGAGCCAGGGTGACACTGCCACTGTCTGGATGACTGCTACCTGGGCTGTCCCTTCCTTTCCAACTACTCAGCTGAGCTAAGGCTCAGAAACAGGGGAGCCTGGCGCTTGACAGGGGGAATGAGGTCATGTTGATCGAACTAAATCAACCACACACCTCCAGAGCAGCTGTCAGTTTCACAGTGCATGGAATTTGGTGGACTCGTTCCCAAGCCCTTCTAAGAAAATCTGCCCCTTCTGGCCTCCTGTTTTGTGATCCAGTCCAGGCTCACAATTAGAGCCCACTGACAGCCCTGCTTCCCTGGCCCTGCCTCAGAACCAGTCATGCCCTCTCAAGCCACCATTTTGGCTGCCCCTCCCCTAACCCTGGCCTATGATATTCTGCTTCTGGCCATATTAGAATAACATGAACCAGGGATATTCTTTCACCTTAAAGAATCCAACAAAAGATATGAGGCCTTGGACAACAGGCAGTGCAGGACAGTGATCTCTCAGAAACTAGAAATAAACCAGGTGAAACATGAGTGCCTCAGCTCACCACCTGGAGGGTTTTGAAGCCATAGGACAGAGACAGGTGGTCTTGCCAAGTTGAGGAGATTGAGTTTGGAGTTCGGGGGAAGCTGAGGCATCTGGAATTTGTGGGGGCACGATAAACTGGGGAGAGGAAAGCTAGACAGAGATTCCCCCAAGTCTTTGGCTGAGTACTGGCCTGTACATGCATGTGAGGAAATCACAGAGTCAAGGAAAAGAGCCAAGAGAAAACAGTAGACGGGACAATTCCCAGAGCTCCCCAGGGCCAGGAATAATCTGTGCTCCAGAGAGATGGTCAGTGGTTATCAACTAGGTTATCAATGCTGTGTGTGTTACGTGGTGAGACCTCCTAACACACACGGCATTGGGAGAATCTGCAAAAGGCATCGCCACAGGAGCAGGACTGAAGAAAATCTTCAGAAGGCATTGCCCTGGGAGCAGGGCCGGATGAGCCCTCACTACAGGCTGCTCTACACCTGCTAAGTAGAAGAGCAAGCCTCAGAAGGATCGAACTGATTGCAAGTAACCATGCCCCAGAACAAAGCACAAACTATGTAAAGGAAGACAACAAAATCCGGCATCCAACAACATAAAATTCACCATGTCTAGCATCCAACCAAAAATTACCAGGCATGCAGAAGAACAAGAACATACAATCTATAATGGGAGGCAGATGGGGGAGAGATCAACAAATGGACCCAGATGATATAAATGACAATTAGCAGATAAGGATGTTAAAACAGCTATTACAAATATACTCCACATGTCAGAATACATAAACACAAGGATGAAATAGGAGATACTAAAAAGACCCAAATAGAGCCTTTAGAGATTAAAAAGACCCATAGTAAAAGATGCACTGGACCGGGCATGGTGGCTCATGCCTGTAATCCCAGCACCTTGGGAGGCTGAGGCAGGCAGATCATTTGAGGTCAGTTCAAGCCCAGCCTGGGCAACATGGCGAAAACCTCTATTAAAAACACAAAAATTAGCCAGGCATGGTAGTGCATGCCTGTAATCCCAGCTACTTGGAAGCTGAGGCAGGAGATTCACTTGAACCCAGGAGGTGGAGGCTGCAGTGAGCGGAGATCACGCCAGTGTACTCTAGCCTAGGTGACAGAGCAAGACTCTGTCTCAAAAAAAAAAAAAAAAAAAAACAGATGCACTGAATGGAATTAGTAGTAGATTAGACAGACACTGCAAAGGAAAACAGCAATAGAAACTATCCAAAATAAAACAGAAGACAAAAAACATGAATAAAGTACAAATGAGCTAAATAATTGGAGGGAAATAATGAGGAAAAAGTTTTCAAAGAAATAATGGCCAAAATTTGTCCAAATTAGATGAAACTACATAAACCCACAGATTCAAGAAACAATGACCCCCAAACAGAAATGTGACGAAAGCCACACCAAGGCTCGTCAGAATCACACTGCCAGGTCTGACCACGTCACTGTTCTGGGCTTTCTTAGATTCTGCATCTGTCTGGCAACCCTTCATCCCAGGGCCCATTTTATTCACTACTCATTGTAGTCACTGGTTCTTATCTTCTGCGTTCTTGATGCTCTGGCTTTGAGGGTCTTGCTGACTGGGGGAGAGACTGCTGCTCCCAGGACTAGCCTGTTTGCCCTGCCCTGCCTTCTCTTTCCCACAGAAACACGACGAAGGCTGTGTTCTGAGCATGCCCCTGGCTCCTTTCTGCCTCCTGACCAACATGGGTGCATCCCCCCACATGTGGCCCTGTGGGGCCTGGTGTGCCCCCTTCTCTTGGGAATTGCAAGTAATAAAACTTTTTTGCAATGCAGTGGCATCAGCAAGAAGCAATGTCTCCATGTTGTCACACGTCACCTCTATAAATTAAAACCCATGAGTACAAATTGAGACAATCACCTCTTAAGGTCTCCACTCCTCCCACTGAGCCCCTCCAAAACTGTGGCTGCCATTCCTCAGCGCTCATCAACTCTCTACTGCTCAGAGACTTTCAATAGCTTCCCACTGTCCATCAAATCGTGTCCAGATCACTTAAATGTGGAATTCAGGGTTGCGTAGAACCTGGCCTCAAACTGGAACAGCAGCGTCTTCCCACAGCTCCGTTCACACTTCCTTCACACCAGGCCGCCGGACTATTCGTAGTTTTCCGTCTACAGTCCCATGGTTTCCAGCCTCTAGGCCTTTGCTCACACTGAAGAGCATTCTTTGAAAAGAACCATCCGCTGCCGTATTTCTAAATCCATCTTCTTTGAGATGTCCACTAAGGCAATGTCATCTCCTCTAGAAAACCCTTCTTGCTTTATCAACCACTTGTCATCCATTTCCCTCTGTGGGCACAGCTTGTTCTACCGTATTTCTACTCTGACATAGGTCTTTTTAAACAATTATTATTTCTCCTGAGACAGGGTTTGGCTCTGATGCCCAGGCTGGAGTGCAGCAACACAATCTCAGCTCACTCTAACCTCCACCTCCCAGACTCAAGCCATCTTCCCACCTCAGCCTCCCAAGTAGCTGGGACTACAGGTGCACGCTACTGTGCCTGGCTAATTTTTATAATTTTTTGGTACAGACAGGGTGTCACCATGTTGCCCAGGCTGGTCTTGAACTCCTGGGCTTAAGCAGTCCGCCTGCCTCAGCCTTCCAAAGTGCTGGGATTACAGGCATGAGCCACTGCGCCTGGCCCTAGCGTAGGTCTTATCCCACTAGGTTATAAGCACCTTGAGGGCAGGGGCCGTGTCATGTATCCCATCACCTCCTGGTATAATTGGTGTTCTGGAAGGTTATGGATGAGTAGATGGAAAGTAGCACTTGCTTCTTATTCAGGGTAGTGAAATGGTGTACAATAACCAATGTTTTCCAAAGACATGAGCAAGTCTCCCCCGGCTGTGGGAAGGACTCCCCGCCTTCTCGCTGGCACTGTGGTGGCAGTCTCTGCAGGTTTTGAGCAGGAATGGAAGGAGTACAAGTCACAGGTTGGAGCTGCGCTTTGTCACCACACTGGTCTTTCCAGGGGCAGTGGGGGCTGATCGGCAGTGCAGGAGCAGGGAGGGTGCCTGTCCTCGCAGCAGCTCCACTGAACCGAACGTGGAGAACAGGCAAAGTGGATGCTATCCACTCTCCCCGGCTCCTTCCCTGCCTGGCCTGAGCCATGCCCGGCCTCTGGAAATAAGCTTGGAGGAGCTGTCCCAAGGCGTTAAGTGCTGGCAGGGAAGCGGCTACGGGAGGCTCCTCTCCTGACACTCTTTGTTTCTCAAAGTCAAAGGAGCTGGTTCACTGGCTCAGAGGCTAAATCCAGTTGATTCTGCACCAAGAAAATGGGCAGATAAATGCTGATTCTACAGTTACTGCGATTCAGGCAATGGGTCTAACTTTTCTTACCACTGCGAGGCCAGTACTCCAGGGGGGGCCAGTAAAAATTTTCTGTCTGCTGTCCCCTCGTAAAGCCCTGCCTTGGGAGACCTCGAGCATCCCCCATGTTCTGTGAGCCTAGATCATGCCATAGGTGCCCTACCCCAAGGCCCAAAGTGACTGTCAAGCAGGTGGCAGGGCAGAAAGGGGTTAAGAGCACAGGCTCCCAAGCAGCCCCGTTTACCGTTTACCAGCTGTGTGGTCACAGGCAGTTTGCTTTGTCCATCTTTAAAATGAGGATAGAGCGCCTGGCACGTGGGAAGGTAGTGAGGGTGAAGTGAGTGAGCGTATAAAGCCCTTGGAGCACTCTGGCATCCAGGGAGCACCACAGCTTATATAATTGTTGCTCCTGGGGTTGCAGCCCAGTCTTTCCCAAAGAGAAATGGTCATGGCTCTGTGGGCCTTTCCTACAGTGGAGCCCAGGCTTCTGCTGTCTCCAGTGTTTTTTTTTTTTTTCCTGAGTCTTGCTTTGTCTCCCAGATCTCGGCCCAATCTCAGCTCACTGCAACCTCTGCCTCTTGGGTTCAAGCCATTCTCCTATCTCAGCCTCCCAAGTAGCTGGGACTACAGTCCCGCACCACCACGCCCAGCTAATTTTTGTATTTTTAGGAGAGACGGGGTTTCACCATGTTGGCCAGGCTGGTCTCAAACTCCTGACCTCCAGTGATCCACCCACCTCGGCCTCCCAAAGTGTTGGGATTACGGGCATGAGCCACTGCACCAACCCCAAGTGACTTTCTTCATTCCATGGCTTCAGGCACATCTCCTCCCCCACTCCCCTCCACACTCCACCCACTGCAGCCCGGAAGGCCTTGCATGGTGGAGCTTGACCATCCCCCCCAACACACTCCTAGGCCAGGCCACACCTTCCTCACCTCTGCTGGACCGTGGCAGTTCTGGGTGACCCTGCGGCCTCTGCTAGTCCCTGCAGCTTTGTCTCTCCAGAGTAAAATTAAAGCATTATCTGCTTGACAATGGGGATTCCTTGGGCTTCAACATTAAGCACTATAGTTCAAACAAAAAGACTGGAGAATAGGAAGCAAATCTAAGTATTTCTGTAAAACATTCACTCCCCAAAGACACCAAGAACGTAGTAAAATAAGGAATAGGAAGTATCGTGGTATCTCGTAGGTCCATCTAATAAAGCCAAGTTAAAGCCTGTATACAGATCAGTCAGCGATCAGACATAGAGCACTGGTTACCGCTTTGTCCTGCCCCTGTCTGGGTAACCTTGGGCATAGCACAAACCCTGAGCAGCTGGCCAGGTGCAGGGACAGGCACAGGCCTCACTCCTGACAGACACTGCCCATCTTCTCCAGCAGCATCCTACATCTTTTAATGCTAAATTATCAATCCCTAAATTTTAAAAGGTGGGGGCAGGTGCAGTGGCTCACGTCTGTAATCCTAGCACTTTGGGAGGCCAAGGTGGGCAGATAACCTGAGGTCAGGAGTTCAAGATCAGCCTAGCCAACATGGTGAAACCCCATCTCTACTAAAAATAACAAATTAGCCGGGCGTGGTGATGTGCGACTCAGGAGGCTGAGGCAGGAGAATCCCAGCTACTCAGGAGGCTGAGGCAGGAGAATCCCAGCTACTCAGGAGGCTGAGGCAGGAGAATCCCAGCTACTTAGGAGGCTGAGGCAGGAGAATCCCAGCTACTTAGGAGGCTGAGGCAGGAGAATCACTTGAACCCAGGAGATGGAGGGTGCAGTGAGCCAAGATCGCACTACTTTATTCCAGCCTGGGGGATAGAGACTCTGTCTCCAAAAAAATTAAATAACATAAAAAAGGGAAATCAATTTTCCTTCACAGAAGAAATGATTTTATTCCATTTGAGAAAAGTAAAGGAGGCCGGGCACGATGGCTCACACCTGTAATCCTAGCACTTTGGGAGGCCGAGGTGGGTGGATCACCTGAGGTCAGGAGTTCAAGACCAGCCTGGCCAACAAGGTGAAACCCCATCTTTAAAAAAAAAAAAAAAAAGAAAGAAAAGAAAAGGATACATTCATTCTTTGTCTGACAAAAGTGATTTTGCCATGGGACTCCAAGACCTGCCTGGTAAAGTGACAGTGACAGATGTCAGAGGAACCTGTGGGCCTCAGTGACACGGAGAGCACAGACGTTTGGCTGGAAAAGCACTTGCATATGAAAACATTTCCTACTGCAGATTCAGAAGTTCTTCTATTCCTGAAGATCATTCTGGTCTCTAATTTAATACTGAGGATGATTTAAATTTGCTAATGGAACCCGGGCCAGTTGTTTTCCACACACACAACTGAAAGGAAAGAAATCGGAAATCACTCTTCCACAGTGAGACCTTTGAAACTTCTCTCCAGGCCTCATGTGTCAAAGGCCATCGCTGTCCCTCCACTCAGCATCTGGGCAGTGTCTGCCTCCTGTCCAGAACTCCTGGAGGCCAGGTCAGCAGCCACCCCAGCACCTCCCCACCCCTCTATGGCACACAGGGTGGGACCAACTCACAAGCAGCAGCAGCCTCTGCCCAGCAATCCCAGCCCAGCCACAGCACCACGGCTGCCTTGGCAGCGAGAAGGGCCGGGAAAACTGCAGACTCCTTCCTCCATCAGGTGTTCTGATCGACTTTCACAAGGGCCATCTCTAGCCCCTCCATCAAGCCTCTCCATCAAGCCTTCAGTCCTATAATGTTGTGAGCTACATTGTATATAGTGTTATTCTAGGGTGTCACCCAGACAAAAAGGACTAAGCGGCCTTCTTGCTCTGGAGCTCCGAAGAACCGAGCCAGGGAAGCAGCAGCAGGAGCGCCCCATGTTAGGT
This sequence comes from Ateles fusciceps, assembly GCA_036589455.1. Classification (NCBI taxonomy): domain Eukaryota; kingdom Metazoa; phylum Chordata; class Mammalia; order Primates; family Atelidae; genus Ateles; species Ateles fusciceps. The sequence goes on from JAZHEH010001736.1 coordinate 10,445,983, forward strand.
GCGCACAGGGGCTGTGGCTCTCAGCGCAAGCCTGGTGACTGCCCAGCTTCAGACGCCACCCACGGTGGAGCCTCAGTGAGCACTCATCCTCCCCTCCAAATGCTGGCCAGCAAGAGCTCCTCCCAAGGCCAACTGGGAGAATCCAGGGAGCCACACTGTGGGAAGGCTCCTGAAGAACTGGGCACAGCCCAGTGTGTGTGCTCGGCCTGAGATGCCTGTGTGTCACACTAAGCAGCTGTAAAAGGACAGGAGCAGGACTGCCCTTTATTCAACAGTGCAGCAGTTTGGATTCAGGGCTTTTCAACTCTAGAAATGGCATTGCCTCAAAAAGGCTAACTGAGGGCCAATATGAAGTAGGTTTGTTACAACTGTAACTGTCACTCTCTAAAAACAGGCTGACATGCCAAGTATTCCATAGCACCTTTGCCAGGGAGACAGAGAACACTCCTTCTCAGAGCCAATCCCCACTCCACAGCAAGTGAGGACACTGCGACAGCCAGGTGACCTGTGCTCTCACACTGCAGGTCCCTTGACAGAGGCCATTTCTTTCCCTCTAAGCATGTCCAACTTGGGGGCCCACACAGTGCTATGAACACATGGCCAGTCCACTAAATGTCTTCAAGAAACGGCCTTCTGTCACATGGAAATTGCTCTTTTGCTGCACCTCTCCGGGTAGAGGCTGAGGTCGCTGCTGTTTTAGATCCTGCAGGCTTAGACTGGGCAAGGCCATTCGCAGGGCCAGTGCAATCAAAAATACTGACTTCTGAAAAGTGTCCATTCTTCCCAGGAAACAAAATGCAGCACCCCTAGGATATCACCAGTGACAGCTGATGCACATCAACAGCCGACTACAAAAGCTGGGCTGATTCTTCAACAACAAAGCTCAGTTCCCTGACTGGGTGGTCTGACCGAACTGGCTGTCTGCAGAAGTGATGGTTGGCACTGGAACTGCTAGTCTGGGGGCTTGCCCTGAAACTGTACCCGCTGCCATCGAGCCATTGGGGACGACAGTTGTGTTCAAACTATTAGGGGTCTCACCACTAGCTTGTATTGTAAAATAGACCAAATAAAAGAGAGGCAAGACAATCCCAATGAGAAGCATGATGAAAACAGCATTCCACCACTGAATGCCACAATCTGCACCATTCATTGGCGTCTTTGGAGGAGCTCGGAGCAGTGGCTGATGGGAGGCATCTATGCAGCAACTTTCATGTAAAAAGATTTCTGACTGCACTGCACGCTCAATGTTCTGGTCAATCCCCTTAAAGAAATCTGTCAGTTGGCTGGCCTGGGCATCAGTGCCTGTGGCTGCTCTGTCTGCATCTGGCAGTTCCACCGTCACTCTGGTCTCGGAAGATGGGCTCAGAAGGGGTTTTAGTTCTTTGTGGGTCTCTGTTAGGATCCCATGGTTTTTCACTGGAATTTTAATGGATTTCAAAGCATATAAGTCTTGTTCTCTGAAGAAGTTGTTGGCTTTCTTGATATCTGCCACCTAGGAAAACATGCAGACAAACATCATAAAATATGCAAAGCTCCTTAAAAATAACATTCCAAAAAGTGGCTCTTAATCTTTCTGGCGTATGATTCAAGCCCACTTCACTTAAGAATCTGATGGAGACCGAAAAACTGCACCTATACAAGAAGTTAGTTGAGGCTGAAATTTTGCTTGTTGGCTTTTACTCAGCCTTAATATATAGTTTAATAATCAGATATTCCTAAAGTTTTACAAGCGTGAACAATTTAAGATCAGTTTTGAAAAGAGATCTTTCTTAAGCTGTTTAAGGTGTGACTGCAACAAAATGCTTTTAGGTGAAACCACCACGGCACTAACAGGAATGCTGCAGCTGTTTCCGCCTTTAACTTCTGAGGCAACAGTGCCCCCATCTGCTTGACTTCCCTCTCATGCCAGAACTAAGTAGCTGCGAGATGTTAACATTCACCAAACACACAGCCTCAGCCAGCTCTGCAGACACACTCAGAATACAGTTTACCAGTAACAGAGTCGAGAGATAAGCCCGTAGCATATTCTTTCCCAGAAACACTGTGGGGCATATTAACTTACTTATTTTTTTAAATAAAAGTGTCGGCCGGGCGTGGTGGCTCATGCCTGTAATCCAAGCACTTTGGAGGCCAAGGCGGGCGGATCACCTGAGGTCGGGAGTTCAAGACCAGCCTGACCAACATGGTGAAACCCTGTCTTTATATAAAAAAATAAAAAAATAAATAAATAAATAAATAAATAAATAAAAGTGTCCTACAGCTAATGCACTTAACTGTCAGGAGAAAGGAATAATGCTGTGAGTTTTATCAATTAACATAAAAGTTCATGACAAACTCCTCTCATAACCAAACACTAAGATTTAAGAAGTAGGGAAAAATTTAAGTCAAAGGGTAACCCCTCCCTCAAACTGATGTTTGAAAACTTTCCAAAAGCATCAGAGATGAACTCTAAACTTTTAACTCATAAGTTCACTTAAACTAGAAAGTGAATACAGCCAACAGATCTCATCCAAATCAGTCATTTCCATTATCTTAATTATTCAGTAACTGCTGTTATCAGAATTGAATCAGGGGCAGGGGGCATTTTTTCATTTACTATGTCCTAAAACTAATGCATGAGACCCTTGAGCTCTTTCTGTCTCTGTCTTTAATAAACTAAGAGCAAATTTATTTACTTCAAATAGGAAAACTGATCATTATCAAAGGCTTTATATATTCTTTACAGATTTAGACATCACCAAACCAAGAAGCGTACTGCATCTATTCCAGTCTTTCTAGGACAGGCTTCATTTTCAGCCCATGTTGTATAAACCATAGTTTGCCTACAGAAGCTGCTTATCACAGCCAAACATAAATGTCAGCAGAATTTAAACACCACTATGTGTCCCTGGAGACCAACCTGTTTATTTCCCTGGGAAAGACTACAACACCCCACACAACATGTTTTAGACATTTGGACCTTGTTAGATAAGACACTTGTAGGAGAAAAATATTTTTTTCATTAAGTAGCTTATATACCCTTAGAGAAGGCCATAGAAATTTGTCACACGGTGTTAGCAAAATAAATAGTTACAATCTAGAAGAAAATGCAGCAATTCCATAAATACTTTCCTACTTACTTGGCCACTGTTAATCACTCTGAATGCTAAAAACATAATTAAAGAGAAAAACAGGGTTATACAGATACACAGCATATAAGAGACCATGCAGTTCTAAAAGAGAAGGTAAATCTTTACCAGTCAATCAGCTACCACCAAGAAAGGTTCAGAAAACATAAAAGTAGCAAGAAAAGCAAGCATGCCATAGAAACTGGGATAACTCTGCCTGCCATCTCCAGCCCCATTAGGTCTAAAATGAAATGTGCTCCAAAGAAAAAAAAGGGTTCAGAATTTCAGTGCGGAGAAAAGGGGAAGAGAAGTCCCCTGCAGAGAAGGAAATGCAGTAACCCTCGGTCTTTGGGGGCCAGAGTTTGGAACTAAAGGTACTCCCACCTGCCTTCCAGTTCTGGCTGAATAGGGGAGTCCTTGGCTGCTACAGCAGGCCACTCCTGGTGGGGTTAAGGAGGGCAACAAGGACCCCCACCCTGCAGTGAGTTCCCTGTGTTCCTGGAAGCCAAGTGGGGCAGAGAACCTGAGGGGTGTCTTACTTTGCAGCCGTACTGCAGAGCCAGCTTGTTGAGGCTGTCCTCCTGGGCCAGCTCCCGCTGCAGCAGGACTGTGTCGCCTGCTCCTGCCTGATGATGGCAGACACTGCTCTTCTGGCGCTCTTTGCCCCGGGGCCGCAGAACCGCACGGTGTGACTCTTCCTCAGAGGAGTCCCCCCGAGTCCCCATTCTTAAACATGTATACGTGGCTGGTCGGAGTCCGACAGACAACAGCTGGGCCTTGGAAGGTCTTTGCTGACACTTCCTTGTGCCTCATCTTCTTCACTGAAAACCAAACCTGAGGGTTAATTCCACATAAGACATCATCATCCCTCCACCACCTCGTTTAAAGAGAAGTGTCTTGTTGTTAGAGAGTATTCCTTTCCCTAATCACTGAAAATACTCAACAAATACCATCAGTAGAAAAAAGAATGTGCAGCGGGGGATCCCAGCACTTCGGGAGGCGGAGGCTGGCGGATCACCTGAGGTCCGAAGTTCGAGACCAGCCTGACCAACATGGAGAAAACCCTTCTCTACCAAAACTACAAAATTAGCCGGGCGTAGTGGCGCAAGCTTCTAATCCCAGCTACTCTGGAGGCTGAGGCAGGAGAATCGCCTGAACCCGGGAGGCAGATAATGTGGTGAGTCAAGATGGCGCCATTGCACTCCAGCCTGGGCGACAAGAGCAAAACTCCGTCTCAAAAAAAAAAAAAAGAAAGAAAAGAAAAAAGAATGTGCTTATGCTGGCTGAGATGGAAGAGACAGGCAGTCAAAACTCTTCATTGTTTTTTCTAATTGCATACGTTTCATGCAGAAAACAAAAGAATTCCTTTCTTCTGCCCCTATTCCTCATCCATAGCCATCTCCCCAAAACCCACATAGGTAAAGAAACAACGGCTTTTGATCTCAGGTAGTAAAGAAGCCCTTGAGATCCTTGCAATGGAAAGTAAGGGCTGCTGCCAGCCTCTGTGCACTCAGAATCTTCAACTCAGAACCTCTGCACAGTAATTTTTTATTCAATACTTTACACCTTGCAAAGTATCTTCACTAAGAAGGTCAATGCTAAGGACACTTGCTGAGAACTATGGGACTAAACTGCTCTTACTGTGACACAGTTTAACTGTGTAGTGGGGCCAGCTAGCGGGGGAAAGAATGCCTGTCAACCGGAGAAAATCGCTGTTTGCTCACGGGTCTCTGCGTTCATTGCATCCCCGCGTCTGGTTTTTATTTTCACCTTGAGTCAACAGCCAAAGCCACAATACCCCTGTTCCCCGCTCCAAATTGTTCGGGTGAGATTCCAGAAAGGAAATCTCAAGCACGCCGACTGACAACCTCAAAAACAGTTGGCTTCGGAGCCACACGGGAGCAGCCCACTGGGGGACAGCCTGTGGCCCCAGCGCGACCCCTACTCACCGCCCGCGCCCTCGGGGGCCGTCGGGCCACACCCCGCTCCGCGCACTCCTGAGCCCGCCCGGAGGAGGGGAGGCGGCCGGCCGTCCTCGACGGGCCGAGGGTCAACTGCAGGACCTCGGCGGCAGCCCGGGGACGGGGCCGGCCTTCGTGTCCGAGCTCGGGAGCAGCAGCCGCTCTCAGGCCCGCTTCCCTCTGAGTCCCTTCTGCGAAAGGATGGGGCGCCTCTACAGGCGTTGACAGGAAAACGGGGCGCGGCCCGGCCCTACAGTTCCACGGGCAGGGGCCTAACGCTCCACAAGGCAGGACCTCCGACCTCTGACCCCCAACCCTAGCCACCTGGGGCCAGTCCTCGACAGTCGCGGTCATCGCCCCTCCAGCTGGAGGGTCCCTAGGAGCCCGAGGAGGGACGGCCCGCCCGCGAACCGACGAGCGAGGCCAGGCTGCCGGACCGCCATGAGCCCGCGCGGCTCCCCAGCCAGACCGCGGCACCCGAGTCCAGGCCCCGGTACCTCAGCGCCCAGCCTCCGCCGCGACCCGCGACCCACGACCTGCGACCCACGACCCGCCGCCGTCGCCGCCGCCGCCGCCGCCGCCGCGCCTGCGGATTGGCTGCGAACATCAGCTGGGGGCGGGACTGGCGAGGCAACCAATGAAATCAGCGGTGGGCGGGCACTGGAGCGAGCCGGGCTGCGCCGAGAGCTCTTCCTGGGACCACAGGGCCCGGGGCGGGGCTAAGGGCGGGGCCGGGTGGGGCGGGGCTCCGCAGCTCTGACTTGGCCCTCGCCCCGCCCACCCGCCTACCAGGGCTACGCCCACTGGCCCTGACTTGTTTTTGTGTCTGCTCGGGGCAGTAAAGCACTTCAACTCCTCCCTCCCAACGTGGGCGGCTTTCTGCTGAGACGCGGCTTTCTCGCCCGTAAAGAGGCCTTTGACCCCGCCTGTGGGTAACGATCTGTAGCTGTGGCTCGGGGCGGACTCCAGTAGCATGGGGTCCCCTGAGCCCTCCTGCAGGGAAGGGGCCGCTGGCTGGGCTCAGATGGGCAAGGGGTCTTTCTGCGGCGGGGTCTGCGCTCCTGGGCCTTTGAGGGCCGCACCAGGGAGGCATTGCCCCACCCCGAGAAGAAAACACACATCTACGCGTGTAAAACATGGATCCGGACAACCGGGACCAAGAAAACTTAAGTCATGTTTATCAAATGTTGGGTGGCCAAGGATTACTTAAGATTAAAAGTGATGGAAGAATTCTCACACACTAAGGCACAAAGTTTAGAGCTTCTCCTTAAAAAGGAAAACCAAAATTAAAAAGCAGATAACCAGGGGGAAAGAAACTCAACAAAGGATTAAACTCCTTCACTGAGAGAGACTTCACATGAAAAGAAAAATGCTAAGACCTCAGTAGATAAGTGGGGAGAGAACAGAGCAGATAATTCAGCAAACAATGCAAATGGCCCACAGGCTGAAGATGTTAACCCTCACTTGCAATCAGATTAAACGACAGAGAAAACATTAAAACAAGATCTTACAAACCCTTTCCCACTGATGTGTCTTGGCTGTGTCCTCACTCAAAACTCATCGAATTGTAGCTCCCACAATTCCCACTTGTTGTGGGAGTGACCCAGCGGGAGGTGATTGAATCATGGGAGTGGGTGTTTTCTGTGCTGTTCTCCTGATAGTGAATAAGTCTCACTAGATCTGATGGTTTTATAAAGGGGAGTTTCCTTGAATAAGCTCTCTTCTCCTGTCTGCTGCCATGTGAGACACGTCTTTCACCTTTAGCCATTATTGTGAGGCCTCCCCAGCCGCCTGGAACTGTGAGTCCATTAAGCCCTTTGTTTTACCCAGTCTTGGGTATGTGTTTATCAGCAGCGTGAAAACAGACTAATACACCCACTTAAACTAAAAGTCAAATTCTTAATCTTGGTGGACAAAGCCCAAAATGGTCTGGACTCCAGGACTTACACACCCTCCCCCTAACCCCCAGGGTTCTCAGGACTCTGGCCTTGGAATGAGAGCGACATCGTCAGCTTCCCTGGTTCTGATGTTTTTAGACCTACACTGAGCCATATCGTCTGCATCCCAGGGTCTCCAGCTTCCAGACTGCCTGTCCTGGGACCTGCAGTCTCCATAATTGCAAGAGCCAGTTCTCCTCTCTCTCATTCTCTCTCTATATAGGTAGATATAAATATTTATATCTATAGATGGATGGATAGATAGTAGATGGATAGACATCTCCTATCCATCAATAGATAGATTAGAAAGATAGATGATAGATAGATATAGATAGATAATCTCCCATCAGTAGGTAGGTAGATCGATATCTCCTATCAATTCTGTCTCTCTAGAGGACCTATCTATCTGTAGATAGATCGGTATCTCCTATCGATTCTGTCTCTCTGGAGAACCTGACTAATACAGGCTTCAAGGCACCTTCTTACAGACCGCTCGCATTACTGGACTGTCTGAGCCTCAGGCCTCAAAGTAAGTTGTCTTCTCAGTGAGTCCTCCCCTGTCCACTGGGTATATGTAGGTGCTCCCTTGGTGCTCTGTGAGAACATGGTTTCTTCATAGTATGTCCCAGTTCACTTACTTGTCGTTTATTGCCAGATCCTCCTGTCCCCATATAACTTCCAGGGCCTGGCTGAGTGGCGGCATCTAGAAGTGCTCATTCCATATTGGCTCAGTAGGAGAGCTGTTCTGTGATCTGACCCAGGGTACAGGGAGGGATACCAAAATTAAAAAGCATATTACCTGGGGGAAAATAAATGCATCCTGACAAAGGACTAAAATCCTTAGCTGAGAGCACCAAAATCCTAGTATGTCTATTCCAGAGGCCTGGCTGTCAGCCGTCAGCTGTACTTTGGGCCCAAGGTGCCTGGCCATGGCCTGGTGGGTTTGGCAAATCCAGGAGTCAGAATTTCAAAGTGTGTCTAATGGCAAGAGAAGTCACAACAGAATCTGCAAAGCTGGGTTAGTATTGCTGCTCTCTGATCAGTTATGGTTGTTCCATTCATCCAGTGTGTCCGATAAGAAACAAATCTAGACTTAGTAAGGATAAAGTTTCTTCCAAAGATTATTGCAAGGTGGAGGGAGGGACTATTGCAGTGGGGACAACTGCGGACCATAAGCTCTGCAACCTCTCAAGAGTTCGCGTTCTCCTTTCACAGCGAAGAGTAAACAAAGCTAGAAAAAGCATGGTGTAGGGAATTGGGATGAAAGGGCGGTGGGATCTGGGAGTAGATCAGAGAATGTTCTACCTGGGGCCAGCCGAGCCTCAGGAAGAGCTTATGTGGGCTCAGGTTGTGGTGAGCCCAGGTTTACTGAGTGGGCTAGGGGAAGAGAGAAGCCTCATCAATGTTTGGTTAGCAAGCATTTTGTTCCCGTTAATCACTGGGGTCAAGCAGTTCCACTAATTATTTATGAGAAAAGAAAGGGAATTTGGAGGCTGTGAGGCTGGCCTTGTCATGGGTGAACCAGGGGGCATTTGTGAGTCTTACCTAAGGCATATGAGGAAGGAGGGTTCTTTGTAGTAGGTGTCTTCTAGAACACACAAGGTGGAGGAATTTCTTTTTTCTTTTCTTTTTTTGAGATGGAGTCTTGCTCTGTCACTTAGGCTGGAGTGCAATGGCACGATCTCAGCTCACTGCAACCTCCGCCTCCCAGGTTCAAGCAATTCTCCTGCCTCAGCCCCCTGAGTAGCTGGGATTACAGGCATGTGCCACCATGCCTGGCTAATTTTTGTATTTTTCGTAGAGGTGGGGTTTCACCACGTTGGCCAGGATGGTCTCAAACTCCTGACCTCAGGTAATCCGCCCGCCTTGGCCTCCCAAAGTGCTGGGATTATAGGCATGAGCCACCACACCCGGCCAGATGGAGGAATTTCTTAAACTCCACTGTTCTCCAGGAGCACAAGGGTTAGGTAGAGTTCAGCACTGTCAAGCTTATTTCTGTGACACTCCTTCCATGTGCTGGGCACTGAGGCAAAGCTGTAAGGTCAACTTTGATTGGCTCTATAAGGCTGATAAGGCCTCATGGCCTTACGTTGCCAGAAGGAATATGGAAAATCAAAGACATACACAGAAAAGGTCGTTACAGACGGTGGAAGATCTTCCAAAGAAACAAGGTCGTGTGTGTGAGCAAAAATTATCCCACCTTTGTAAAGGCAAAAGGGTGGCTGTGTCCTTTCAAGGTCATACAAGGACTTGTCCAGCAGACTGCCCAAGAATTAAGTGACTGTCAAGGCAGCAGTTCTTAAAGTGTGGTCTAGGGATTCCGGAGTCTGTGATATCCAGACAATGCTCCTAGTAATGGCAACATTATTTGCCTTTTGCATTTCATTTTCTCCTGATGCACAATAATTTAGCTAACGTTTATTGAGTCCTTAACTGAATACAACACCCGTATGAGGTAGGAACTATTATAATCCTCAACTTGCAGATGGAAAAATTGCCTAGGGGAGAAATTGCAAGTTTGCCACCCAATATAAACTCTCACCTTTTCCTTAAGAAACAGAACCCCAACATTATTGGAGGCATCAGTATGCCAAGCCAAGACCACATATCAGCCTTCCTTGCAGTGGGGTGTACCCATGTGAATAAGTTCTAGACAATGAGATAAAAGAAGAAAATGTGAAGGGGACTGCTGAAAAAGTCCTTAAAAGGGGGACATCTGGAAAAGCTCTGAATATGAGTGCCTTTTTATTCTCCCTGTCTCTCTGCTGCCTGGAATAAAGATGTGATGGCCAGAGCACATGCAGTCATCTTGGACCATGAGGTGGAACCTATGTGCTAAGGAAGAATGGCAGAGCAAAATGGTGGAAGGAATGTAAAAGAGAAGTAAATGTCCCCATGTTTAAGATGCTGTTAAGATCTCTGTTAGTAGCAGCCGAATAAATTCCTAACTTACATGCTTAGGCGCAAAGACTTAGTTACTTGCTCAAGATGTCATAGCTAGCAAGAATGAGAGACAGGATAAAAGCCCAGACTGGCTCCATAGCCCCAATCTTGTGAAAGCTTCTGAGCAGGGCTCATTTTTGCTTTCCCTGCTGCCTCAGCCCCATCCAGGAAGCCTGCTAACCTGGTCAACATTTCCCCCAGAAACAGCCTCAGGTTTTCTCCCCCAGGCCTTGGCTTGACTGGTGAGTTACAGTTTCTCCGGCCTGAGTTTCCTGAGGCCAGATGATAAGTGTTAGAGTGACATGACCTCGCCACTGAAGTGTGCCAGGGTCACATCCACCAAGGACTCTGCTACTGTGGCCCCCAGAAAGCTGTGACTAAACCTGCCACAAGCAGACATGCCCACCCAGATGCCAAAGCTGTGTCATCCCTGTGCCTGTGCCTGACCTCCCTTGCAGCCCTAGGAAGGGCAGGGAGAGCCGAAGGGAGCAGGTGCTGAGTGGCTGACTTTTACAAAATGTTTAAAATTTTACAAAATGTTTTAATTTTTTTACAAAATGTTACAAAATGTTTTAAAAGTCCAGTGGGTGGAGAGCAGAGACCTGTATTATCAAAGTCATTAGAATTTCTCAAGCTATACCTTCTCGTTTTATAGAGAGGAATTGAAGACCCAGAGGCATGAGGGGGACCTGCCTGAGGCTGCACAGCAGGTTAGCATGTTGGGAGATGAGCCAGCTGTACATTCAGCAGCTGAGTGACCTTGACAGTCCCAAGCCTTCCGGACTTTGGTTTGCCACTGCTACTGTGTTGTTCCCTGTGCTTGGGGTGACCATACATCCTTTCTGTCTAAAGCAATCCCAGGGCATGCCTGTTGTCACGGCACAATTATTAGAAACATTCCTTCCCTCCTGGACACACCCTGCACCTCTCTCTGTGACAGTGGTAGGTTTGACTCTGTCCCCACCCAAATCTCTTGTTGAATTGTCATTCCCGATGTTGGGGGAGGGATCTGGTAGGAGGTGATTGGATCATGGGGGCAGATTTCTCCCATGCTGTTCTCATGATAGTGTGTGAGTTGTCATGAGATCTGATGGTTTAAACGTGTGTGTGATGGTTTAAACGTTCCCCTCACTCTCTCTCTCTCCTGCTGCGGTTTGAAGAAGGTGCTTGCTTCCTTGACCTTCTGCCATGATTGTAAGTTTTCTGAGGCCTCCCAGTCATGCTTCCTATTACGCCTATAGAACCATGAGTCAATTTAATCTCTTTTCTTCATAAACTACCCAGTTAAAGGTTGCTCTTTATAGCAGTGTGAGAACGGACTGATGCAGGTAATTTGCCCATGGATTGTGTGCCTGGAAACTGCTCCCCGTGGGCCCCCCAGCAGACTTTGCCAGTTCATTGCAGAGGCCCAGATGGCTGGCAATATCCAAAACAGCCATGACCAATCAACCAATATTGTCAGGGGAGGTGATACTGATTTGCCGTCCCTGCTCTGCAGTATCTGGTAGTCTGGATTTGGTTCCTTAAGTTGTGAGTTCTCTGATGACTCAGGAAAATCCACTGGTTAGTGCCAGTGGAAGTTTCATTTCCATGGAATGGAAAGAACAAAATTTTCTGACTTCTACTTGTTGTCAGGTCATTGTGAGAAGTGAAGTCCTTGGAAGAAACATGGCTATGAGTATTAGCGCTCATAGCTCCAAAGATATTGCCAGCTTCAGGAATTTATAGGAAAGTAGTAGAAAGAAGAAAATGGGAAATGTATTGCATTTGGTACAGCAAAAACAATTACTAAAAATTTAAAGGGCGTATGGCAAATTAGGTAAAAATATTTGCCATTTTTAATATGTTGATATCCTTAATCTATAAAAGGCATACAGATCTCAATAAAAAATCACTTTATAGAAAAATTACCAAATGATGCAAAAAATCACTAAAGAAAAATATATAGAAAAAAACTCTTGATTTTACAGATGGTCAAGTAAATAGAAATTCAAAAAACTATAAGATAGTCTTTATAGCCTACAGACTTGGAAAAAATCAAACCTGAAGGATGATAGTGAACTTGGCTGTGCACGTGGGGGAAAGGAGTGTCCTTGCTCTCAGGCACTCTCGTGGGAGTGTAAATTTGGGATGTTTGTAGCATTATATAGTAGTAACTTTTAAAATGTTCATATTGTTTGATTCTGACCTCCCATAGTTAGGTGTCTACCAAGGAAGCAATTAGGACGTGTAAAAAGATCTAGCTATGAGACTGTTCTTAACGGTGAGAAATGGTGGAAAATCTCAAAATGTCCAAGAGTGGGAGATTAGATTGAGTTCATTAAACTCATTTCTTAAGTGGAATCAAGTATGCGTGTTGAAAATAATCTCATACATATATAGTTATTGACATGGAAAGATGTTTATGAACAAAAAATACTGTTTTAAAAATCTCAGCCTGGTGGGGTTGCTCACGCCTGTAATCCCAGAACTTTGGGAGGCTGAGGCGGACAGATCACAAGGTCAAGAGATCGAGACCATCCTGGCCAACAAAGTGAAACACTGTCTCTACTAAAAACACAAAAATTAGCTGGATGTGGTGGTGCACACCTGTGGCCCTAGCTACTTGGGAGGCTGAGGCAGGAGAATCGCTTGAAGCTGGGGAGCGGAGTTTACAGTGAGTAGAGATCGTGCCACTGCACTCCAGCCTGGGCAACAGAGCGAGACTCTGTCTCAAAAAAAAAAAAAAAATTTCTAGGTGGATTACACCTGTAATCCCAGCACTTCGAGAGGTCTAGGCAGGAGTTCAAGATGAGCCTGGGCAACGTAATGAGACCCTATCGCTACAAAAAAAATTACAAAAATTAGTCAGGCATAGGGATATGCACCTGTAGTCCCAGCTACTTGGGAGACTGAGGTGGGAGGATCGCTTGAAGCCAGGAGGTTAGGCTGCAGTGAGCTGTGATCAAGCCACTGCACTCTAGCCTGGGTGACAGAGTGAGACCCTGTCTTAAAAAGAAAAAAAGAAAGAAAATTTTTTAAAAATGAAAATAAAAATATCTAGAAAATGAAGTGAGGAAGGAAAACCCTGCAGCATCACCCACAGACATCCAGAGGGCTGTAAAGTTCGTGATGTCTACTCAGAGATGAATTTCATTGCCTTATGTCTGTTCATGTGCATTGTTTAACTTGTCTCTGTGGCACGTGTTTACTCTTATTATAAAGAGGTAGCATACCACACCATGGTTAAAACCAGTTTCTGAAGTAAGACATTCAACATTCAACTTTGAATCCAGTGCCATCCTTTAGTCTATGGGAAAATTCTGTGGTCTCCACCAGCCTCAATTTTCTCATCTATGAAATGGGATCTGAGATAGTCACTGCTGTTGTGACAGTTAAATTGGGCGTGACAATTAAATGGGGCGATGCCTGTTGAGTGTTTGACAGTTCCCTGGCATATGGTAAGCACTCTGGAAATGTTAGCTATCATTATTATCAAGAGAAAACAATGAAAAAGTTAATTTTTCATTAAACAAATGCATCCCCCACCTGCAATGAACGGAATGTTTGTCTCCCTCCTCAAATTAATATGTTGAAACCCTAACTCCCACAGTGATGAGATTAAGTGTGGCCTCTGTGCCTGTGGTCCCAGCTACTCGGGAGGCTGACTCAGGAGCATCCCTTGAGCCCAGGAGTTAGAGTCTGCAGTGAGATATGATGGCTAACTCACTGCACTCCAGCCTGGGTGACAGAGTGAGACCCTGTCTTAAAACAAACAACAACAACAAAAGTGGGGCCTTTGGGAGGTGACTAGGTCGGGGGGGCAGATTGCTCAAGAATGGGATTAGTACCACTGTGAAAGGGACTCCAAAGAGCCCTCTTACCCTCTCTCTGCCATGTGAGGACACAATGAGAAGGTGGCTAGCTGTTTGCACCCTGGAAGAGGGCCCCACCATGCTGGCACCCTGGTCTCAGACTGCCAGCTTCCAGAACTGAGAAACTAATGTCTGTTGCTTCTAAGCCACCCAGTCTATGGTGCTGTGAAAGAGCAGCCTGGACTAAGACGCTGCCGTAACTTACCTAGCTGGAGGTAGTTTGCAGGGCTCTTCTGGGGCCCACATCTGCTCTGATCTGGGAACAGATTTGTCAGGTGAGTTTTAAGCCTGTTTGTCTGCAGCTTTATTCGTGTCAGATTCAATGATCCCACCAGGGCCGGGGTGTGGGGGAGGTGCCTGCAAACAGAAGGTTGGTGAACCAGGCAAGCTGTCCTAGGCAGATGTCAGCTGGAGCCATCCTTCAGACCTGAGTAAGACTCCACTTGGTAAGTCCAGAGCCCCACCCGAGTGTCCTGGACTCCCCACGAGGCTCACCTTCCTGGGCTGACCTCCTCCTGCCCCCTTCCCTTCCCCGGAGCCTGGGCTGCTCTGCCACCTCCACCTTCTTGGGGAACTGAGTCTCCTTTATTGATTTCACCAGAAAGCCACAGCCACCAGAACTTTGTGTACACAGCAGGGTGTTTAGAGTTTTCGTATTCACATCTTAGTCCCTCCACTCTGTTCCACTCAGGAGCAAAACCTCAGTTCCTAATCCTCCCCACCCCTCCTCCCCCCCCTCTCCCATCCCTCCTCCCCCATTTTCTAATCCCCTTGGCTCTTTCTGTATTTGTTTGTTTTTGGGACAGAGTCTTGCTCTGTCACTCAGGCTGGAGTGCAGTGGTGCAATCTTGGCTCACTGCAACCTCCACCTCTCGGGTTCAAGTGATTCTCGTGCCTCAGCCTCCCAAGTAGCTGGGATTACAGGTGCCCACCATCATGCCTGGCTACTTTTTGTATTTTTAGTAGAGACTGGGTTTCACCATGTTGGCCAGGCTGGTCTTGAACTCCTGACCTCATGATCTGCCTGCCTAGGCCTCCCAAAGTGCTGGGATTACAAGTGTGAGCCACTGCACCCAGCCCACTTAGTATTTTTAAAATGTCTTCTAAGTTGCATATCACTTTAAATAGCTTATCTAGGCTCTGGAATGCAGCACCCATCACGACAGGCACAAAACACTTGTGGGGCTCATCTTCAGGTGTAGAGGAGACAGGGTTAAAAACTATTAGGTTGGTGCAAAGGTAGTTGCGGTTTTTGCTGTTACATTACATTGCATTACATTATATTACATTACATTACATTATATTATATTGTATTACATTATATTACATTGCAAAAACCGCAACTACCTTTGCACCAACCTAAATACATAAGCAAAACAGTTGCGATGGTCAAGTGATTCAGAATAATACAATAGGGAGATAGGTGGATTTCTAAGGGGGGGGATGTGATCGCTATTTATTATAAAATAGGAGAGTGAGGAAAGGTTTTTTTTAGGTGACGTTGGAATAAAAGTTAAGTAAACATATGATGTCAATGGTGACAAATGCTATGGAGGAAAATAAAGCTGGTGAGGAGGAGGAAGACTGTTGTATTCTAGAAGTCAGGAAAGAGATGGCATCTCACTATATTGCCTAGGCTGGTCTTGAGCTCCTGGGCTCAAGCCATCCTCCCGCCTTGGCTTCCAAAGTGTTAGGATTACAGACGTGAGTGATGAGTAGCATTTGAACAAGGTATTAGGATTACAGGTGTTACCAATGAGTGGCATTTGAACAAAGATGGTGGGAATTAGTGGTGTGAGGCACGTAGATTTCTCGTGGAAGGAAGTCCCAGCAGAGGCAGAAGGGGCCGAGGCTGTCGTCGGGTGCCCAGCCTGCAGAATGGCAGGGCCAGAGAGGTGCTGTCGCAGTGTTGGATGGCCAGCAGTGGGAGGTTGCATGTGTACACAGGTATGTGACAGACACAGGCACATCGGGAGCTTTGGAGTTTTCTGTCTTGTCTTTCTCACCCATCAATACTGCATGTCAATTTCTCTGTCTCATTCATTTTGCGGCCACCTAATTATAGTGGATGCTGGGGTGTGCCACGCAGACCCCACCTTCAGAGAAGGAACTTGTTCCCCCAGTGCCAAGAGTGACTCCACACACCCCAGTCCCTCCCTTGGGATTTCCCTCGGCCCAGGAAGCTGCTTTGCCTGTGGGGACTGTCTGAGGACAGGCTGGATGGAATGCCTGCTTGGTACAGGGCTAAAAAGATACAGCCCCATTTGCCTCAGTGAGGGACACCTGAAGGCCATTCCAGCTCCTACCCTGCCTGGGGGCTGAGACTTTGCTGTAAATGCGTAAACCTGCCTCCCTTGTCCCAAGAGCATTCCCATATAAATGTCTCGCCAGAAGTCTCTATCTCAAGCTTGTCTCCCGGAACCTGCCCTCAGGCAGTGAGTACCAGGGGGTGTCTCAGGAAGCTGAGTCCAAGGTAGGGGTTTGGAGCTGGATGCCCTGCTGCCCAGCAATGCAAAGCCGTTCCTGGCAGGAGGTGGAACACCCGTTACCTCTGTGGTACCCTGGGGAACTCTTCCTTGGCTTGGACTGCTATAACAAAACACTATAGACCCCTGGCTTAAACAGCAGATCTTTATTTCTGATAGTTCCAAAGCCTGAAAGTCCAAGATGAAGGTGCCGGCTGATCTGGTGTCTAGTGAAAGCGAGCTTCCTAGTGAAGGCTTGCAGATGGCCGCCTTCCTGCTATGACCTCGCCTGGTGGAGAGAAACCATCTCTTTTGTGTCTTTTCTGATAAGGACACTAATCCCACCATAAGGCTCCACCTTCATGAGCTAATCACCCCCCTAAAGGCCCCACCTCCTGACACCATGCCATTGGGCGTTAGGCTTCAACATGTGAACTTAGAGAGGACACAGACATGAGTCCATAGCAGGTGGGGCATTGGTGGAAAGAAATTCAGCATCTGGTGCAGTATTTCAGGATTTGGGGAGCTGCAGAGAAAGTCATAATTATAAGGATTTTAGAATCAAATGGCTATTTCGGAGAGCAAGTGGATGCATTAAAAAAGACGAAGGGTGAGGGTGATTACTCAGCCCTAGAAGGCTCAGTGTGGAAGCCCGAGGGCCTCCTTGACAGCATAGACAGAGAATCTCATCTTGCGCAGCTGATGGAAAGGAAAAAACTGAGATTCAGGCACTAGACTTAGTTACGGGGGAAGCAGAACTACAGAGAATGTTGAATACTCAACCCCAGTAAGCTTGCAACATGAAGGTCAGGCCTTGAGTTGTGGGGTGGGGAGATCTGGGCTGATACACTTGGAAACCCTGAAACCTCAGCCCCTGAGCCTCTGGGCCTGCAATGAGCTAACACTGACCCCTTGCTTGAAGGCAATTGCAGAAGCTTCTGCCTTGAGATTCCATACATGCCTCCCTCACTTCTGGGGATCCACCTCCTTCTCCTTGGACCGCCTGGCTAGTAACTAGGGTCCAGTCTCAACGTATCTCAGCTGGGGGGAGTGCAGGGCACTATTAACTGACCGTCATGGGGAGGAGGTAGACACTGCTGGTAAACTGTGGGGAGGGACCAATGCCTTTGGTCCCCAGGTGATCTACAGATGTGTCACTTGCCACTTCCCTACCAGAGGCAGGCCTGAGCAGGGCATGAGGACCAGGGACTCAGACCCCTTTGGGATATTCCTAGTGGAGGGGTTATTGAAGCCAAGGGGAAAACCAGAACGGGCTACAGAGGAGAAAAACAGTATGTATCCACTAGGGCCTTGTGGCAGTGGCAGCTGTGGGGGATTGGAGTCTGTCCCATTGGCCTTCCCCTGTGAATTTCTCCAGGACCAGAGACCAACCAGAATCTTAAAGGAGCTGTTCTCAGATGAAGCAAACTTGCCACAGGAATCACGTGGACCCAGCTAACACGATGGGTGGGCAGTAGTGGACTGCAGTGTGCTACTCAGATTCCCTGAGCCCTCAGATTGCTGGTCACTGTGGCTCTTGCTGAGTCTCTCTCTGGGAATCACCGCCTGCTGCAGGGGCTGCTTCCCTCAAGGTTAAGACTCATCCTAAGGGCATCCACAGCCAATGACTGGCTAATGTGTACATTCCCACACCTGGCTCTTATGCTCTACTCAGGAAACTCTGAAAGCCTGCTCAGCTCCAGTTCTTCATGGGCTGGCAAAGCCTCTCTCATAGGGGTGATTCCCAAAGCAGTTCCCAATAACCTCACTAGTCTCAATCTTAGAGTCTGTTTCTAGTGGAATTGAACCTGAGATTCAAGGTATCAGTGAACCATAATTCAACCATTTCCCATCAGCACCATTCACTTTGTTTCCCATTTTCTCCAATGTAAACATTACTATAGTCAGCATCCGTGCAGATACAGCCTGTTATGTTAGCCCATTCTCCCACTGCTGTAAAAACATACCTGAGATTGGGTAATTTATACAGAAAAAAGGTTTAATTGGCTCACGGTTCTGCAGGCTGTAGAGGAAGCATAGTGGCTTCTGCTTTTGGGGAGGCTCAGGAAGCTTCCAATCATGGCGGAAGACAAAGAGGGAGCAGGGGTCTTTCACGGCAGGAACAGGAGCAAGAGTCGGGGGATGGCGGGGAGGTGTCACAGCCCTTTTAATTACCAGCTCTCATGAGAACTCACTCACCATCAGGAGGACAGTCCCAAGGAGATGGTGTTAAACCATTCATCGGCAATCCACCCCATGATCGAATCACCTCCCACCAGGCCCCCACCTTCAACACTGGGGGATTATTACAATTTAATTTCACGTGAGATTTGTGCGGAGACACTGACCCAAACCATACCACCTGCATATACATTAATTCTTTCATTACCCGGAGCTACAGTACCAGGAATGAGATCGCCAGACTGAAGGGTATATCTAGCATTAATTTTAATAAGTGTCGCCAGGTTGCTTTCCAAAAATGCCATTAACAATTTATGTTTCAGCAACAGTGTATTAGAGAGTGCTTTCCCTGAACCTTTGCCCACAATACGTATTAACACATTTTGTTTTTAATCAGTTTGATGGGTGTAAAGTGGTGTGTTGTTTAATTTTCATTTTTCTAATTACCGACAAACTTTAGCACCATTTATGCTGGTCATTTGGATTTGCTCCTCTGTGAATTGCTGCGTTAATTGGATTACTGGTTGATTTGCATATGGCAGAAAAACCAAAAATAACAGAGGCTTGCATTGGATAGAAGTTTACTTTTGTCGCTTGTAAAAGAATTCTGGAGCTAGACAGTGTGGGGTTGGTACTGTGGCTTTGCAAACTTATCAGGGACTGGGTGCTGCGTTTAGCTCTCCTTAGGGAATCCTCATCCCCATGTTCCAAGATGGCTGCTAGAGTGCCAGGCATCACACCCTCATTGCAACCAGCAGGAGAGAGGCAGGCACAAAGGAGGACACACTCCTTCCCTTTAAGGAGACTTCTTGGGCATAACACACAACACTTCTGCTTGCATATATTGGATCAGAACTTAGTCACATGGCTATACTTATCTGCAAGGGAGGCTGGGAAACTTGGTCTTTCAATTAGATAAATGGTGACTCTGAGTAATGTCAGGATTCTATTATTGAGAAGAATGGGGGGTTAGGGGGATGATAATTGAAGTAAGTACCTAGAAATCTCTGCTAAAACTGCTTTCCTTTTGCCAGTTTTTTTTCCATTTGGCTATTTGTCTTTTTTTTTTTTGGTCAATACAGATGATCCCCCAATTTACCATGGTTGGATTTAAGGATGTTTTGACTTTACAATGGGGTGAAAATGATATGCATTCAATGGAAACGGGGCTTCCCTTTGGAATGTCAGTCTTTCCTGTGCTGACAATATGTGGTGTGAGGCGGTCCTGGAGTGCTGGGCAGCTGCAGTGGCCACAGCTCCCAGCCAGTCAATCAGGAGGGTGAAGAATGGGTACTCCACAGAGGACTGTTTTGCCAAATGATTTTGTCCAGCTGTAGACTAACGTCAGTGTTCCCAGCACGTTTGAGACTAGGCTCAGCTCGGATGTTTGGTAGGTTAGGTCTGTTACATTCATTTTCAACTTAACAATCTTTTCAACTTACATGGGTTTATGTGGATGTAACTCTGTCTTACGTTGAAGAAATATATAATTTCCTTGGAGTATTTTGGATTTTGGAATGGTAAACAAGGGATTCGGGACGCATATTATCACTCCCATTTTACAGAGGAGGAAATGGAGACAAGTGAAGTAACCTGTCAGCGGTCCCACAGTTGACATCTCAGTCAGGATTCAAAGCTAGCAGTGTGGGCCAGAGCTCTAAGTCCTTGGCCTTGCAATGCTTTGCCACCACAATGGTGTCATCAGGGACAGGCCCACTGTCTGACCTGGGACGGGTCAGCTGAGTCCCCACTGCTGAGCCTGAGCCCTCTGGCTGCTGTGGCACATCAGGCTCTGGGTTGCCGGGTTGCCGGGTTGCAGGCCCCTCACTGGCTGGCTCCTGGGAGCGCAGTCCTCCCACAAAGAGCCAGCCAGGCATGAGGACCCAGGGCTCACAGGTCCATGGAAATCAGCCCCAGGTGACTCCTTCTGACCTCTGCCCCCCAGGCCCCAGGTTTCCCATGGAATACAGGCCCATGGTGTTCCTGGGCCATACCTGCAGTGTTTGCTTTGCTCTGAGGCCATGGCACTATTGACTTAAAATAGGCTGCTTGGGCTTTGTTGGAAATAGATGCTCCGTGTCGCAAAGAAAAATTAGCACTGAGACAAAGGATTTTTCAGCAACGCCATTTTTACTTCCTGGACTGCAGGAAGGGTACCCTCGCTAGCTGCTGTGCCAGGAAAGTACAATGAACAAAGGAAAACACAAATTTATCCCTTATGCATGTGGGGTCGTCCTTACTGCTGTGTCTGATCTCTGTTGGCTGGAGCCAGACCTCACAATCTAAACTAAAACCCTATTGGCTAACAACTTAAAACTTTTCTAAACAGATAAAAGCAGTGGAGAGCTGGGACATGCCTGTGAGCACATCCAGCACAGATATCCTGGTTAAACTACAAGGACATAGAATGTACTACGTGCCTGTAAGCATGGCATGTCTAACAGCTACATAGGATAGGGCTTAACAAAGTTATTAGCACACTTACTCTTTAACAAAAAAAGAAACTTTAAAAAGGAACTTTTCTACTTCCCACAGGCTTTTAAAAAACAAAGAATCTGCACACTCCGCAGCCCTTTTCCTTTCCAGCTGTGCTGGGGGAGCGTGGCAGTGCAGAGGGTGGGCAGCTCCTTCCTGTTGTGTAAGTCAGGGCCCCTCGCCCCACCCTCTGGCCCCTCTATCAAGGGCTATTTCTCATTTTTTTTCCCAGCATGAGATCCAGGTACCTCTATCCTCCTGGTCCCCTGGCCCCTTGCCCAAGGATTCCTTCTATGGGATCGTTTCTGCTCTCAGCTAGGCTACCCTCTGAGCTCTCTCCATTTTATTCCCCCTGATGCCTGAACGTCTGTTTGTTTGTTTGTTTCTGGAGATCTGGATACACAACAGTTGAAGTTGAGAGATTTTTTTTTTCTTTTCTTTTTTTTTTTCCTTCTTCTTTTTATTTTTACTTTCCTGGCTGGAGTCTACTTCTCTAAGGGTTGTGGTGGGAATTAAGAAAAGTCCTGGCCAGGCGTGGTGGCTCACACCTGTAATCCCACCCAGCACTTTGGGAGGCTGAGGCAGGAGAATCACTTGTATCTGAGAGATGGAGGTTGCAGTGAGCCGAGATTGCGCCATTGCACTCCGGCCTGGGCAACGGAGTGAGACTCTGTCTCAAAACAAAACAAAACAAAACAAAACAAAACAAACAAAACAAAAAAACCCAGAAAAGTCCCGAGCACGTTGTTGTAGAAACCTAACTAGTGTGGTCAAGTGGAAACTCACAGGCAGCCTCTCTTGGAGGAGAGCAAGAGGGGGGCAGGCAGGCAGACCGCGGGCGCCCTCTTCTGGGCCTGCGCACACCGCGTGCTCCACCCATGCCTCACATGGTCTTTGCAACCCAGGACTCATGTTTTTTCTCCCCCCTGGTTAATTTAGTCCTTTATATTTTCATCTCCATAGAATACCGGTTTTGTAACACCTAACACAGTCTAATATATACCACTTAAACAAAACTTCCATCTATGAAAGATCAGCCAAAATACATCAGCAAAGATATAACTAGTGCATTTGTAAAATACATCATAACAAGGAAACCAAATGATCGATCACACAATAATCTTCGCATTTGACACACTGGTTACAGCCTAGGAGAGCTCGCTAAATGCCAGTGTCTTTAGCAAGTGATTCATATAGCTAAGCTGTAAACCAAAAAACATCTGAGACAGGTCTCAATCAATTTAGAAGTTTATTTTGCCAAGATTAAGGATTTGCTTGGAAGAAAAGGAACACAAAACCACAGGAACAATCTGCGGTCCGTGACTTTTGCCAAAGGTGATTTTGAGGGCTTCAGTATTTAAAGGGGAAAAGCGAACTGGAGGGGAACGTGGGAGGGGACGGTGGCATTACTTAACCCACATGCTGCAAGAGAAAGAAACAGGTAGGGGAATGGTCAAACATGGATTCATCTTGTGCTCAGTAAATGAGCACTTTCCCAAGATAAAGTGATCATACAGTAGCTACCTGTGGAGATTTCTGGCCTTTTATCTGTAGCTATCTGCCTAGGAGCAAAAGGAAAGGCAATTTCTTGCATGAGCCAGCCTTCTGCTTAATTTTTTTCCTTTTGGCTTAGTGAATTGGGATCCTGAGATGTTATCTTCCTTTCACAAAGCAATGACACTGACCAATCCTAACACCTCTGAAATGTTAATTCTTGATCAGATAAACCTAAAGGAAATCAACAAGAGTACTGACATGTAACAAGGACAAAATCCAAAGTTTGTTGAAAGGGGCACTGTTTAATAGGAAGAAGAATGTGGAATTGGGAGTTAGGACATTTGGGTTCTTGTCTTTTTCCTAGATGATCTTGGGCAAGTAATCTAGGATTTACTAATCCTTCACTTTTAGTTGCTTTTATTATTATTATTATTATTTGAGGCGGATTCTTGCTCTGTCACCCAGGCTGGAGTGCAGTGGCATGATCTTGGCTCACTGCAACCTCCACCTCCCAGGTTCAAGCAATCCTCCTGCCTCAGCCTCCCAAGTAGCTGGGATTACAGGGGCACATCACCACACCCAGCTAAATTTCGTATTGTAGTAGAGATGGGGTTTCACCATGTTGGCCAGGCTGGTCTTGAACTCCTGAGCTCAAGTGATCCGCCCCTCTCGGCCTCCCTGGTATTACAGGCGTGAGCCACCGTGCCCAGCTTAAATCCTTCACTTTTAAAAGGGAGAGTTGGATGGATGGCTCTCTACAGTCTTTCTAGGTTTAACTTTCCATGATTCTAAAATTTTTCACGCTGGTTCATTTTCATATTGCAAAATGCAATCTCTAACAATACTGACTTGGTAGTTGGGGTGAGTCCAGCTCTGCCCACACAAATCTGCTCAAATAGTTCTCTATCTTCTGAGCCCTAAGAAAGCTCAGTCCTCAAATTAACAGACTATGATGACAGGCTTCATGAGGCTAACAGGTGGTTCTCCACCAGACACAAACTCAAGATAGGTAGTTTTAAAGGTCTCAAAGTCACGGTTTGAACTCCCTTGCAGCAGCGCTAAAAAGGGACACACCCTGCATTTCCCAATTCTCATTATGTAGCACGTCACAAACTCCAACCCCAGCCTCGTTCCTTACCCCTCCTAAGGTTCTCAAAGCTTCAGTAAGCACCTACTGTATGGCAGGCCCAGGGCAAGAAGCAGACAGCCCTGTCCTCGGAGGGCTCTCAGTGGAGGGGAGTGTTTCCTAAACCCTTGTGGATATTCTAATTCCTGCGGCATGAAATTAGTTGAGGAAGCTGTGCCAGCATCCTACAAAATGGAATAGGATGGGGTAGAAAACAGCAAAGGTCAACATCATATGTGGCGACGGCAGGCGTGGTTTGTTTGTTTTGAGACGGAGTCCCACTCTGTCACCCAGGCTAGAGTGCAATGGCTCGATCTTAGCTCACTGCAACCTCTGCTGCCTTGGTTCAAGCGATTCTCCTGCCTCAGCCTCCCTAATAGCTGGGATTACAGGCTCCTGCCACTGTACGCACTAATTTTTGTATTTTTAGTAGAGACAGGGTTTCACCATTTTGGACAGGTTGGTCTGGAACTCCTGACCTCGTGATCCACCGGTCTCGGCCTCCCAAAGTGCTGGGATTACAGGCATGAGCCACCATGCCAGGCCAGGTATGATTTCTTTATGCTGATTCTAGTTGTAGGTGTGGACATGAGTCCTGGGACATGAGTTCAGAGCAAAATTTAAAGCTTAACCCAGAGAATTTAAGAGTTAAATTGTAACCAAAGAGTTGAGTTTAATTCTCATAGTTTAAAAATAATTGTATTAACATATTACATGTCAATTTTGTGAGGCCTCATGTCCTTTGTGAAAGAACTGGATATCCATAAACAAACATACAACAATCAGCAAATGTACAGCTGCCAGTTTGGATGCACGTGCCTAGATTTCTATTTGGACCTGTTTCTCAGTCTAGCAAAGGCCAAGTTTGCAGCCTCTTGCCTAAAAGGGAATCCTCACCCGAGGCCCTGAGTGCCATCTCTACTAGAAAAGGCAGAGCTAATCTTTATCAGACCCAAAGGGTGGGGTCTTGAGCCTCAAATGCTCA
Source organism: Ateles fusciceps (assembly GCA_036589455.1). Lineage (NCBI taxonomy): Eukaryota > Metazoa > Chordata > Mammalia > Primates > Atelidae > Ateles > Ateles fusciceps. The sequence goes on from JAZHEH010001736.1 coordinate 10,470,514, forward strand.
AGCCCCCAGCTAGGCTGCTGCCTGACTAATCCATCAAGTCCAGAGAACTTCCTCCAGTGCTGAAACAAGTCACTTTGGCTGTCTGTGGCTCCGGGAATCGCCCTGCTATGGTCTGAAGTGAGTTCACAAAACAGTTCTATGAACTCAAGGCCGGTCTACACACCCCTTGCCTGGATAAGCCATTCCCTTCTCCTGCTTACCCAGATTAGCTCAGATGGGATAAACCCAGCATGGCTGGAAGCAGGTCAGTGTTCCTGCGCCACACGCTTGCGTATGGATGAGAGGCAGTCACGGACATGATCCAAAGGGTGAAATTTCATGACCCAGTGACCAGCTAGTGGCACATCTCAGCACCCTGCGAATTAACCCACAGAGGGGCTACCTTCCCAACAGGTTTTCCAACTCAGCCATAAGTAAAGGTAAATGGGAGTGGAGCTGTGTTGATGGGGATGTGTGCATCTTAGCACTTTGGGAAGCTGAGGTGGGCAGATCGATCACTTGAGCCCAGGAGTTTGAGACCAGCCTGGGCAACATGGTGAAACCCTGTCTCTACACAAAAATTTAAAAAAAAAAAAAAAATTAGCTGGGTGTGCGCACCTGTAGTCCCAACTATGTGGGAGGCTGAGGTGGGAGGGTCACCTGAGCCCAGGGAGGCTGCAGTGAGCTGTGATCGCGCCACTGCCTTCCAAGATGGGCAACAGAGTGAGACCCCGTCTCAAAAAAAAGAAAAGCATGTGGCTGATGTGGCGGCTGCTGGGGGAGGTCATAGCTCTGTACCCTCCAGGGAGGGTGACCCAGCACAGAGCACTCAGGTGCAGTCTGGACAGGCAAGGATTGCAGGGCACTCAACTAGCCCTGTCAGCTGGCCCCAGTGAGCCCCATGCATTATAGACAGGATGCAAAGCCTTCCACTGGGACGGCTGGGCAATTCACGACACACAGACCATGCCGAAGGCCTACAGTTGTGGGAGGAGGCCTGGCCTGGAAGAGTAGGTTGTTACTGTCCCTTCTTTGTGACGGGAGCTGACACTGACAGAGGAAGCCGTGACACCTTTTTCCAGCTAGCAGGAGGGTGGCCCCATTTTCGAGCTGTTGTTCTGTTTTTGTTTTGAGATGGAGTCTGGGTCTGTCACCCAGGCTGGAGTGCAATGGCTCACTGCAATCTCCACCTCCCAGATTCAAGCGATTCTCCTGCCTCAGCCTCCGGAGTAGCTGGGACCATAGGCAACCGCCACTAGGCCCAGCTAATTGTATTTTTAGTAGGGTTTCGCCATGTCAGCCAGGCTGGTCTTGAACTCCTGACTTCAGGTGATCTACCCGCCTCAGCCTCCCAAAGTGCTGGGATTACAGGTGTGAGCCACTGCGCCTGGCCCTGAGCTGTTTTCTTTGGCATTCTTAACACTCCCTTTGTCATCTGCACAAAGCCCAAGTCAAAAATGTCAGGTCTCATTACAGATGGCACTTAGCCTAGGCAGAGACTTCCTTGTAGTGTCCTTTCCACAGGTCTGCACTGTACATCCGTCATGGCCTCAGACACTGCACAGACCTTCTACGGTCACTTGAGGTACAACCCTCTGCTTTCCCTTCTACGTCTCCAGGGCCCAGCCTGGTGCCTCAAACATAAACACATGGAAAATTTGTTGACCCACAATTGACTGACTGTGCAAGTGACTGAAAACAGAGTTTCAGAAGTTCCTGTTGCTTAGGAAATTCCCACCAGGAAAAGCAGACTCTAACACAGAATCCTCCCCAGTATGCAGATACCATTTCAATTTTTTTTTTTTTTTTTTTTTTTTGAGACGGAATCTTGCTCTGTCACCCAGGCGGAGTGCAGTGGCATGATCTCGGCTCACCGAAACCCAGGTTCAAGCGATTCTCCTGCCTCAGCCTCCTGACTAGCTGGGATTACACGTGCCCCTGGCTAATTTCTGTATTTTTAGTAGAAACAGGGTTTCACCTTGTTGGCCAGGCTAGTCTCAAACTCCTGACCTTGTGATCCGCCCACCTCGGCCTCCCAAAGTGCTGGGATTACAGGCATGAGCCACCGCGCCCAGCTGCCTTTTCTGTTCAGTCATCTCAATGGCAGGGCCCTTCCCCCGCTCCCCAGGTGCGCTGGGGTTAAGAAGCCAGGACAGCATCTTCAGTGAGCCCTGTCCTTCCCCCCCCCCAGATCTGGGTTCTTCTATAGTGAATTCTTTCCTGGCTGTCAGCTCCGGCTTCCTCCCTGAAGAAAGAAGCCTCAGCAGCCTTCTTTTCATTTGCCGTGGAAGAGGTATTTCTTCACTTTTTTTTCCCCTTGGGAGACCTGAATTTACTCTTTAATGAAAATTTAAGCACTTTGAATTTCGTCCTGGCTTCTGCTTTATTACCTTAGGGTTAAATCTAATTTCTGTTTTAAGAAAAGCCTTTCAGGTTTTTTTGAGGACTTGAATCCAGTCCCAGCAAAATCCAAAAAGATGAATTTATGACATCAGGATCCCAGACAGACGAGACTTTTGCCTTAGAAAAGCTAAATAGTATCTGGTTCACCCTCTGCATTTTGTTAATTTAAAAAAATCTCAGCTCCTCTTATATCCCATGCCCAGCATACAGGACCGGATCCAAGTTTTGGGGACACGAAGCTTATTATACAATTTTGGGGGAAGGTGTCCTCTTGATGAGAAAGAAACAAAGTTACAGACAGAATTCAATGTGGGGCCTTGGACAGGGCTGCTCAGGTGAGGGACTTGAAGCTTAGGCTCTGTTGCTCCCTTTCTCTTTTCCCAAAAGAAACCCCAGCCCTCTCAGGACTCTTTCATTTCTGTTTACTAGAAGCTCAGCGTGTAATTGTCTCATAGCTGTTAAAAATGCCGCCTCTTCACTGAAGGGTCCTTGCCTCAAGTTAATTAGCCTGAGGAAATTTCCAGGACCTCCCTTTTCAAATGTCTGTTTGGAGAAAACCCTCCCTAGGTGACCTCCGGCAGCATGAGGGGCTGAGGATTACCCTCCCACTGGGAGCGGACAGCTCTGCCACCTCCCTGTGTGCATCCTCCAGTCAGTTACTGGACGTCTCCAGGCCTCAGTTTCCCCACCTGTGCAGTCGAAGGCTGTTAGGAGGATCAGCCGGAACCCTTCAGTGCTTGGTGTGTGAGGGTTGGTTACCAGACCCTTTGCAGTGAGCCGAGATCACACCACTGCACGTTAGCCTGAGTGATAGAGTGAGACTTCGTTTCAAACCAACAAAACACCCCAAAAATGTCTACTTGTGAGGGGGCTTAAATTTTCACAAAAAATGTAGAGTCTTGCCCTCTTCCCAGTCCAATATGGACAGGTGGTTAAGAATGTCTTAGGGGGAACTTTTTATTTCTTTCTTTCTGTGTTTACCCACTGAAGGTACTGACTTTTGGGATTTCTGACTTTATGCAGGGGTCTCTGATCAGAACTCTTCCTCCAGCCCAGCTCCCCTCCTCCTTTTGTCATTTGTACCCAGCACGACTCAGTGTAACTGTGGCTCTAGGCTACTAGAAATCAGTTGAATCTGTCCATCCAGGCCACTTAAGCTCCCCATCCTCAGCCTATTCTTCTGTCAAATGGAGAATCAAATCCCCTGGTTTTAGGGAATTTTGAGGAATACATCAGATTACCAAATTGTGAGTTCCTTGAGTTGATAAAGACTGAACACTTACTGTGTGTAAGGCAAGTTTCCTAAGTGCTACGGACACAAAGTGAACAAAACACACAAAAATGTGTGTGTGTGTGGGGGGGGGGTTGGTGTGGGTGTGCACATGCATACATGTGGTAGCAGATGATATAAAAAATATATGTTTTAGATGGTAGTAATTGCTATGTCAAACAATAGCGCAGTTGAAGTAAAGGGGATAGGAAAATGTGCGCATGTTCATCACCTGAGCATCCGACGCCCAGCCCATGATCTGGCACACAATGGAAGCTCGATCAATGTTCGATGGATGAATTAACACTCATAGGACACTGATTACCACGCCTGGCAAATAACAGTAGCTTTTGGTTTTAGAGTGGACCCAGTCGCTATTCGGGTCCCCTCTTTATGTCCAGTTGATGGACGTAGGGGTCCCTAGAAGCTCACAAAGCTGTGCTTGGCTCAGGAGTTGTCTAGATAAAAACTAGGACAGAAATCCAACTCCCCTCCTCCCTCCATCTTTCACTCCTACAAATCTGCTGAGCTCAATGATCTGTTTTCTCCCCCAGGTGACACTGTTGCTGCCCTACTTAACGGGATAGCACAGGCCACCTGGGTGTGGGACAGAGCTGACACCTTCCTGTCTGGGCTCTTCCAGCCGTCCCTCTAGAACGAAGGGGGAAGCCTCAGGTCCAAGGCGAGAGCCGCAAAGGCCGCGTTGAACGCCCAGATGCAGGCCCAGGTACGGGCTAAGGGCGCGCCAAGGTGCTCGGGAGCGGGCGGCGCGCGGCCGCACTGCCTGGCGGAGTGCAAGAGTGAGTGCGTCCGGCCGGCAGGGGGCACTGTGGCGTCGCCGTGGGCCGAGCCAGGAGAAGCGCTGCTCGCCCAGGATCCCGCAGCTTGGTAAGTGGCAGAGCTTGGCTTTATACACGTGTCTCGGATACCAGTGGTCATCTTCCCCACGTCCGTGGCTCAGTTTCCTTCCAATGCAGGCTGCGGCCTCTCGGTCCGGAAGGCCCTGTGTTCTGGCACGGGCCTTTCTTGTGGCAGACGGAAGGAAAGCTGGCAAAGGGAATCACCGGTTTGCCTGACTTGCCATGCCCTTGTGTCTCCGTGCCAGCTTCAACCTGGGAAGCCGCACATACCTTTAGGGCCTCTGATACCTTCGGTGTCCCCGAGGCCCGTGCTGTTCAGAGCCTCTGATACCTTCGGTGTCCCCCGAGGCCCGTGCTGCTCAGAGCCTCACATGGCCGCAAACCCAGGTGCCGGTGCTTGAGAGTTGCACCTTGAAGCTGAAACTGCAGGGGGTTTTAAGGGCACCAGCTGCAAACATTTTGCCCGCAGTTCTGCAGCCCTCCACTGTGGGAGGCAGAATCATGGCCCCAAAGGTGTCTATCTCCTCCCCAGAGTCTGTGAATTTGTCCCCTTACATGGCAAAAGGGAATTACAGTTGCAAGTGGAATTAAGATAAATTAATTGCACACAGACAGAAACACAATTTTGTGTGTGTTTTGTTCACTATTGTATCCCTAGCACTCAGGAAAGTTGCCTTATACACAGTGCTCAGTTAATCTTTATTGACTGAAGCAACTCACAATTTAGTAATCTTATTTATTCCTCAAAATTCTCTAAAACTAGAGGATTCGATTCTCCACTTGACAGAAGAAAAGGCTGAGGATGGAGAGCTTAATGGGTTAAGGAGATTAGCCTGGGTTACCCGGGTGGGCCCAGTGCAATCACCTGTCCCTATAATGGAAGATTGGCAGGAGAGAGCGAACAGCACCGGCAGGCAGGCGGCCCCAGGAGGTCTCAGTCCAGCTTTTCTGCCTTTGAGGACAGAAGACAGGCCACAGAACAGGGCAGCCACTGTCTAGCAGCTGGAAAAGGCAAGGGACTGGGTTCTCCCAAGAACCTCTAGGAAGAAATGCAGCCCTGCCAGCAGCTTGCTTCCAGCTCGGTGAGACCTCTTTTACTCTTCTGACCTCCAGGACTGTAAGATCATAAGCGTGTGTTGTTGGAAGCCACCACGTTTGTGGTAATTTGTCGCAGCTGCCGTGGGGCTTGTGTCTGAGGCCTCGGCTGAAATGCACTGGGGGCCGTGGTACGTGTGGGGTCTGCTTGGCTTCTCATTTCCTTTCTGCCGTTTGGTGGTTCTTTCTGTTTTTGGAAGTGGGTGACTGGGGTCTCCAACGATTATCGTACAACTATTTTCCCCCCCCAATTCTGTCCCTTTCTGCTTGGCATATTCTGTTCAGTGCTAAACGTTTATATATTCTTGCTGTATTGAATCTTTTCTCAATATATAATGTTCTTTGTCTTTTGTAACCTTGGACAAGGGACAGACTATTTAGACTATTGAAACTCCTGAAAGTGTATTTGAAACACGTACGTGGAAGTGGCTTTATTTTTCTCAGTTACTGCTTTCAACTGTGTGCTGTTGAAACTCCTTTCCCCAGGATAGAAGGTCTATTAACATAACCCAGCTTTATTCACTAACTTGTCAACTACTTTTGGTCAGGCAGAATTCTGTCTTTGGCCAGAGTTAATCAGCCTAACCCGCTGTCCCCAGATCATCAGTGCAGCCTCACCGGGGTACTTGTTAGAAACGCAAATTCTCAGGCCCTGCCCCAGAAACTCTGGAAGTGGCCCTGCGGTCTGTGTTTAAGAAGCTGGCCGGGAGCTCCTAAGGTGTGATAAACTTTGAGAAACAGTGGTAACCCATCTGCAGAGATATTTCTATTATTTCAAGAATTATATTTAAAAATTTTTAATTTCTGGAAATGATAGTTTAAAAAATTTGCCAATTTTTTCATATATCTTGATCTTTGCTGTTTTTCTTCCTTATTTTAGGTTTTAGTGATTTGAAGCCACCTTATTTTGTAGGCTCTGTTTTGACCATTCTACTGTCTTTCCTTCCCTGAAGTTTATTGACTTGGAGTTGGCAGTGTTTTGTAATTTGGGATTCTAAGCTGGTCTTAACAGGGACTTCATCGAAGGGAATCTTCTGTACCGTACATGAGGGTGGGTTCCTCCAGAGTACTTTTGCGTTTGCTTCAGCCAGGTGCTCGGGGGTATCACCAGCGCAGGACTGCTTTGCACATCCGTGTTTTGACTTGGGGTTTTTCTGGCCCATGCACCTCATATACAGCATAATTCCATCACATGAGTATGAGTCCATGATGACAAATTCACAGGAGAATCATTTTTCCTACTTAGAGCCCAGGCCAAGTCTAATATCCCTGACATAACTACCAGTGGGGGAACTTTCTTTTAGATGATGTTTACTGAGAGTGCATCCTGCCCTTGAAGGACCCCTCATTTATGAGTGTGGTGGGGGCAGGTCCAAGGCTTCCTCTCCAGTTCCTCATGGCATTAAAACCCAAGTCCTGAGGCCAGGCATGGTGGCTCACGCCTGTAATCCCAGCACTTTGGGAGGCCAAGGTGGGTGGGTCACATGAGGCCAGGAGTTCAAGACCAGCCTGGTCAGTGTGGCAAAACCCCATTTCTACTAAAAATAAGTACAAAAATTAGCCGGGCATAGTAGTGCACGTCTATCATCCCAGCTACTGGGGAGCTGAAGGACAAGAATCATTTGAACCCTGGAGGTGGATGTTGCAGTGAGCAGAGATTGTGCACTGTCCTCCAACCTGGGTGGCAGAGCGAGACTGTGTCTCGGGAAAACAAAACTAAACCAACCCAAGCCCCTGAGTTAGTGAGAGGACACCAGTCCGTCCCAGGGCAGCCCTGGGGGGTGGGGGAGCACATGAACTTGTAGATCTGGTTGTTAGTCCCCAGTTCATCTTCTGGCCTTTACTTTCTATAGGACTAACTCCGCATTCAAAGTCTGTTCTATCGTACCAAGCAATTCTGAGCGTATTGCAGTGGGCGTGGCTTTCAGGTCACCTGGTTTCTCAGATTGCTGTAAATAGAAGTTCCCTGATAGCTTATTTTGAAACGTCAATCTCTCTTCCCTTCTCCACCCAGTGCAGGCTAAACCTGGTGTTTTCATAGACGGAGAGCGGGGTAGGTGTGGTTGCACATGACTCTTCTGCCCCCTCGAACTGCTCTTCTAACGTTGGGGTTCAGGAAGAGGCGCTGGCAAGGCACGGCTGTGGTCAGCTCTCCTACTCTTGCTCTTCGGGTTTTAACTGCTGGTGCAGTTTACTGTCCACAGCTCTGCACAGGCAGGAGGTGACCAGATACCCTAGGCATTGATGAGGTTCAGCTGCCCCTGCTGACCCCAGATGGTAGCGTCATGGTGCGTTCTGGTGCCCAGGCCTCCTGTTCTGTGACCTGACCCTGTAGCCCCAGTCTCCTCTGCCATCCAGGGCCTTCAGCCTGGGCCCTGGACACACGTGCCACATCCATCTTCTCCCCTCTTGGATGCCAAAGACTCAAAGCTCCAGTGTCATCCCTCTCCTCTAAACCCTCTGTCCCCATTTCCTGTTTCCCTGGCTACAGGAACACCTGATGATGCCCGTTTGCAGCAAACCAACCCTTGCTTAGAATTCCTCCAAACTGTCATGCTCTGAAGGCATGTGAAAAGAAATGTTCTGCAGAAGAGGAGAGATTTGTCCTTGGCCTTGATGTCATTTGAGATTCCGAGTGTCCAACTGGGGGAAATAAACGTTTCCAGTGGAAACAAAGGGGGCTGGAGAAAGCCGCCCACACCAAGCCAAGGGTCTCTGTTTTGTTGGGTCCAGTGAGGGATCTCTGTCATCACTGCTCCCCCTCCCTCCACCAGCCCAGCTCTCCCTGAGGCAGGTAACAGCAGAGAGAGGAGCTAGGGCTTTCCAGGTCAGGCTAGAGTCCTCAGTGGGAGCCTGCTTGGAGGTGGTTTTCTGCTTGAAAGCAGACATGGTGATGTGACAGCCCATGGATGCCAGAGTAGGGGACAGAAAAATGGCCTCAGACCCCATCTACAATAAAAATATATACAAAAGCCTCCCATCCAAGGGTCAGGTACCCAGAAAGTACCCCTTGTGCCTCTGCCGACAGCTGTACCAGCTTCATTTGCTGCAGGTGAAGAGGTGGCCACATGGGCCTGGACTGGCTGGTGTGGTCGGGTCTGTGTGCAGGACTCGACTGTGCAGAAAGTTCTATGTATTGTGCACTATTAGCCAATTAGCCTCTCCTCTGGGGAACCAGTTCTTCCCAAGCAAACAGTAGATGAGTGGGCTCTGCGCCAGGGAGACGAATGACTGGTGACACTGTCCCGTTCCTCTGAAGCTCTTCTGGGGGGACCACCCATCACAGCCTTTGCATGAGCTGCTGGCTTTCAGTTGCCCTGGGGCCAAACCCTGGGAATATCCTCGTTTATCTGGAGTTGCTGGCCTGACTCCTTTTCCCCTTTCTCTCTTACACCTTCTCCTCTCTTGGGAGCAAGCTGCCCACTCCCACCCCTGTTCCACTGAGTCCTGAATGTCAAAAAAACCAAGGAGTTTCTGGCCTCAACTCGGCCCCTCCTAGAGGCAAATTGCCTCACTTGGGAGTGGAGATTCTTCAGCTTTACCCATCCCAGTTCCCCGGGGGCTGTGGTGAGCATTGGATGAAACACTTGGGAGGGGGGGAACTTGAATGCTGCTTCTGAAGGCTCATCCAGGGTGACAGCTCATCTCCCTCCTGGCTCTGTCTTCTCCCAACACATTGCCAAAGCCACTGCTTTGCCACTGAGGTTGGCCAGTCCACCCCCCGCTTCCTGTTTACCCACCCCAGATGCCAAATCTGTGGTAGGGAGGCCCATGCTGGAGTGTGAGAAGTTTGAGGGATGAGAAGGAGAACCGGATCCACGAGGGAGGACCCTGTGTGAGGAAAAGACGAGGCAGGATGACACTCAGGAGATGCCACCTTTCGGGAGACTGACCTCAGAACGATGGCTTTTCCTTGATAACTCTAGACTGTGAGCTGCCCTGGCCTCTCTCTGAGCCTGTGCCAGCCACAGGGATGTGAAGGTCGGGCTATTCCATGCGTTGTTGCTGACAGGTACCTGAGTACAGTCTAGAGGGGATCTGGCTCTGCTTAGTGACATCGATAGCTGTGTAATTCAGGTGCTAGACATTTTGTTCCTGGGCACATGTCTCAAAGATTTGCACACAAAGGGACCGAGAAGAAGTGATTTATCACAGTATTGTTTGGGGACAGTGGAGAGTTAGAGGCTGGCATCCATCACTGGGGAATGGGAGCATGAAATGACAGATTGTCACCTGGGTTACCCACAGCCACAAACAGGGTGGACACCCATCACTGTGGCTACAGCCTTCAAATTGGCACTGAGTGAGAAAAGTAAGAAGCAGGACAAAATCTCTCACACCATATCATTGGTAGTAACCTGAAAATACAAACATACCATTCAACTTGTCAGGTTTCTCGAGTTTGCAGAGAAAAAGATAAAAGAAGCTTTCAGTTTCTCCCCATTGTTTGATGTTAGCTGTGTGTTTTTCATGAATAGTCTTTATTATGTTGAGGAACTTTCCTTCTACACTTAAACTGTTAGGAGTTTTTTTTTTATAATTATGAAAGAATGTTGAACTTTCCATCTGGAGTTAATTTTTATATAAGGTGTAAGGAAGGGATCCAGTTTCAGCTTTCTGCATATGGCTAGCCAGTTTTCCCAACACCATTTATTAAATAGGGAATCCTTTCCCTATTGCATGTTATTGTCAGGTTTATCAAATATCAGATGGTTGTAGATGTGTGGCATTATTTCTGAGGTCTCTGTTCTGTTCCATTGGTCTGTATCTCTGTTTTGGTACCAGTACCATGCTGTTTTGATTACTGTAAACTTGCAGTATAGTTTGAAGTCAGGTAGCGTGATGCCTCCAGCTTTGTTCTTTTTGCTTAGGATTGTCTTGGCTTTGTGGGCTCTTTTTTGGTTTCATATGAATTTTAAGTATTTTTCCAATTCTGTGAAGAAAGCCAATGGTAGCTTGATGGGGATAGCATCTAATCTATAATTACTTTGGGCAGTATGGCCATTTTCACAATATTGATGCTTCCTAACCATGAGCATAGAATATTTTTCTGTTTGTGTCCTCTCTTATTTCCTTGAGCGGTGGTTTGTAGTTCTCCTTGATGAGGTCCTTCACATCCCTTATTAGTTGTATTCCTAGGTATTTTATTCTCTTTGTAGCAGTTATTTCACACTTATTTTTATATTCAGTTTCTCATGCTTGCTTTCAGTTTAATCTGTACTTTATGTCTAGTTTCTTAATGTTGAAGATTAGGTTATTTACTTGATCTTTTTTGATGTGTAAGCATGTGTAGCTAAAAATATCTCTTTGAGCACCATTCTAACTGCATTCAGTAAGTTTTGGAGTGTGTTTTCATTTTCATTTATCTCAAAGTATGCTCTAATTTCCCTAATACTTTATCCTTTGAGTCACTGGTTATTTAGGAGTATGTTGTTTAATTCTCACATATTTGTGCATTTCCCAAATTTCTCCCTATTATAGATTTCTAACTGAATGCCATTATAGTTGGAGAACATGTGTTGTATGCTTTAAATCCTTTTACATTTATTGAGGCTTGTTTTATGGCCTAGCATAGAGTTTATCCTGGATAATGTTCTCTTTGCACTTGAGAAGAATGTGTATTCTGCTATTGTTGGGTGGAGTGTTCATAAATATCTGTTAAATATAGTAGATTGATGACATTGTTCTACTGTTCTAAGTTTCTAATTGTTAGATCTTCTTGATGGAGTGACCTTTTTATCATCATAAAATTCTTTCCTTGTTTCTAGTAACACTTTTTGACTGAAAGTCAATTTTGTCTGAAATTATTATAGTCACTCCAACTCTCTTTTGGTTACTGTTTGTGTGGCATATCTTTTGCTATCCTTTTATTAATACTTTTAACCTATATGTGACTTTGAATCTAAAGTGAGTCTCTCATAGACAACATAGTTGGATCATGTTTTCATTTTAAATCCATTCTGACAATCTATGCCTTTTCATTGGAGAGGTTAATACATTTATATTTAATGTAATTACTGATAGGGTAGAATTTATGTCTGCCATTCTATTTGCTTTTCTATAAGTCTTACATCTTTTGTTCTTCAATTTCTTCATTACTGACTTTTCTGATAAAAATGTATTTTCTTTGTACAGTCTCAATTCCCTTGTTTTTTCTTTAACAATATGTTTTTGAGTTATTTTCTTAGCGGTTGCCCTGGGAGTTTACCATTAAAATCTTAATTTATGACAATCTAGTATGTAATAATATCAACTTAATTTTAATAGTATGCAAAAACTTTGTTATTATATAGCTCTGTTCTCTCCTCCCTCTTCATGATCTTTTTAAAAATAAGTGTATTATATCAACTAGTCATTATTATTATAAGTAATTCTTATTTTATTTTGAGATGGAGTCTCACTCTGTCATCCAGGCTAGAGTGCAGTGGTGCAATCTCAGCCCACTGCAACCTTTGTCTCCCGGGTGCAAGCAATTCTTGTGCTTCATCCTCCCCAGTAGCTGGGATTACAGGTGCCCTCCACCATGCCAGGCTAATTTTTGTATATTTAGTAGACACGGGTTTCACCATGTTGGCCAGGCTGGTCTCAAACTGACCTCAAGTGATCTGCCCACCTCAGTCTTTGAAAGTGCTGGGATTACAGGCATGAGCCACCACACCCGCCCTGTTACAGGTAATTCTTAAGACAACCTGAAAGTTAGGTGTATTTATTCTCATTTTATAGATGATGAAATTGGCAGTTAGTGTAGTTAAGTAACTTCTCTAAGGTACAAATGCCTTAAAAAGGGCACAACTGAGATTCAAGCCCAGGTTTTCCTTACTCAGTTTATTTTTATTTTTGACCACCTGTATCTCCTCTATTTCCCATCTCTATTATAATGACTTGCCAAGCCTTACCTCCTCAACTTCTGCCAGCCTATGTAAGGTTGGAAGTTTCTTCTTTGTTTTTTAACAACACTGAAGTTTATTTCTCTCTAATGTAACAGTGAAATGCAGGGATTCTATAGATCATACAGAATTTCATGATATTGGGGTCTAGAGTCTTTCAGTGCTCTGGTGGTTTCTTTTAAATCTCTTCCCTTTGACTTCTTCTGTAATAGGACTTCTTAAAATTAATATTTTATGTTGAAAATTATAAATATTTATGGTATATAACATGATTTGAAATAGGTATACTTTGTAGAATGGCTAAATTTAGCTAATTAACATGCATTGACTCAAGTATTTATCTTTTTTTGTGTGGTGAAAACACTTAAAATCTACGTTCTTAGTGATTTTCAAATATACAGTACATTGTTAACCACGGTCACCACGGTGTACAATGGATCTCTTGAACTTATTCCTCCTGTATATCTGAATTTTGTATATTTTGACCAATATCTCCCCAACACCCCATACCCCAGTCCTTGGCAAGCACGATTATATTCTCTGCTTTTATGAGTTCAACTGATATATACATATATATATATATATATTTTTTTTTTTTTTTTTTTTTTTTTTTTGAGACAGTGTCATGCTCTGTCACCCAGGCTGGAGCGCAGTGGCATGATCTTGATCTTGGCTCACTGCAACCTCTGCCTCCCAGGTTTAAGCAATTCTCATTCCTCAGACTCCCTAGCAGCTGGGAGTATAGGTGCCCACCACCACACCTGGTTAATTTTTGTATTTTTAGTAAAGACAGGGTTTCACCATGTTGGCCAGGCTGGTCTCGAACTTCTGACCCTAAGTGATCTGCCTGCCTTGGCCTCCCAAAGTGCTGGGATTACAGGCCTGAGCCACCATGCCCAGCCTAGATTTCATACACGAGATCATGTGGTATTTGTCTTTCTGTGCTTAGCTTATTTCACTTAACATCATACCTTCCAGGTTCATCCATGTTGTTGCAAATGACAGGATCTCCTTCTTTTTAAGTCTGAATAGTGTTCCATTTTGTATATATAGCCACACTTATTTTATTCATTCATCTGCTGTTGGACACTTTGGTTGTTTCTGTGTCATGGCCTTTTGTGAATAATGCTGCAGTACCCATGGAAGTGCAGATACCTCTTTGATCTATTGATTTCATTTGTATATATACCCAGTAGTGGGATTGTTGGGTCATATGGTAGTTCTATTTTTAATTTTTTGAGAAGCCTTCATATTGTTTCCTGTAATGGCTGTACTGATTGACATTCCCACCAACATTCCCAACAGCCATGTACAAAGGTTTCCTTTTCTCCATATCATTACCAACACTTGTTATTTTTCATCTTTTTGATAATAGCTATTCTAATAAGTGTGAGGTCTCACTGTGGTTTTAATTTGCACTTCTTTAACGTTTAGTGATGTTGAGAATTTTTTTATATATCTGTTGGCCATTAGAATGTCTCCTTTTGAAAAATGTGTATTCAGGTCCTTTGCTCATTAAAAACAAATCAGCTTATTTGTTTTCTTGCTATTGAGTTGCTTGAGCTCTTCAGATATTTTTGATATTAAATCGTTATCAGATGTATGGTTTGCAAATATTCTCTCCTATTCTGTAAATTGTCTTTTTATGCTGTTGATTGTTTTCTTTGCTGTGCAGAAACTTGTTAGTTTGCTGTAATCCCGTTTATGTATTTTTGCTTTTTCTGTCTGTGCTTTTTGGGTCATTTCCAAAAAATCATTGCCCGGACCAATGTCATCAAACTGCCCTCTGTGTTCTCCTTTAATAGTTTAACAGTTTCAGGTCTTACATTTAAGTTTTTAATCCATTTTGAGTTTATTTTTGTATATGGTGTGAGATAAGGATCTACCTTCATTCTTCCATATGTGGATATCCAGTTTTCCCAGCATTATGTAATTTACACTGTCTTTCCCCCATCATGTATTTTTGGCATCTTTGTGAAAAATCAATTGCAAATGTGTGGATTTATTTTGGGGCTATCTATTCTGTTTCCTTGGTTTATATGTCTGTTTTGGGGCCAGTACCATGCTGTTTTGATTATTATACCTTTGTAGTATATTTTGAAGTAAGGTAGTGTGATGCTTCTGGCTTTTTTTTTTCTCTCAAGATTGCTTGGGCTGTTTGGGGTCTTTTATGGTTCTATATGAGTTTTAGAATTGTTTCCTATTTCTGTGAAAAATGTTATTGGAATTTTGATGGGGGTTGCATTGAATCCATCTATCATTTTGGGTAGTATGAACATTTTTAACAATACTATTTATTCCAACCCAGGAATACAGGATATCTTTCCATTTATTTATGTCTCCCTCAATTTCTTTTATCAGTGATTTACAGTTTTCAATGTATAGGTTTTTGGCCTTCGTTATTTCTGTTTTTTTGATAGATATTATTAAATGGGATTATTTCTTGATTTTTTTCTCAGATAGGTAATTGTTAGTGTGCCTCTTTTATGCTCTTATTTTTACAAGTTACATTTCTATACATTATGTGTCCATTGACAGAAGCTTGTTTCGTAGAGTTGCCTTTTAAAACAAATAGGAGAGAAGGAGTTACAAATGAAAATTCCAGTTGTCCTGTCTCTTATATCTACCTGTGTGGATAACTTCATCAGTGCTGTTTATTTCTTGATGTGGATTCACATTTCTTTGCCACCTTCCCTCCTCTCTTTCCATTAATTTCTCCTCACTGTCTAATTTATCTTCCGTCCCTATAGTTTCAGACATTCTTCCATTTCATCCTGCAGGCCTGTAAGAGTTTCACTTCCTGCCCATGCAGCCATTGACCCTGGCTGCCTTTGGAGATCACTGGTCATAGGTTGTCTTTTCTTCCTGCCCACATCCCAAGCACAATGTGAAGGCATCTATCTCCCAGTCTATGGGAATATAATCCACTTGAAGGGAAATTGACTTTTTAAAAACTCATGTTTCCCATCCTCTCACTAGGAGGCTGAAGCAGTAACCTCTACTGTGTCTGTTCTGCTCTAGCTAATTGCACATGGTTAGCAACCATTAAACAAAGCAGTTGCCCCATAAGCAGATACTGGCTCCAGCAGGGATGCTGTAAAACACAGGGTGGCCTTGGTAATGGGTTTCTGGTAGGAACAGACCACCGGGGCTGGCCATTAACACTACATTACTCAGGGCTATTGTTCATGGACGAATCAATTGTGAATTAGAGTTCTGAGCCATGTATAACTTATTTGTGGCATGGCATCACCGTTAATCATGTTCTGGAATGCCAAGAAAAGATCGAAGTGAGCTATGAGTTGAAGGTTTAAGGTTTCTTGAAACCAAGCTCCCTTAACGGTATTCGTGAGTAGATGACGTATTGCGGTGATCCCAGGGGCTAGATAGCTGAGCAGATGCCGAGGTTTCTGGAAAACAGTGACTAGTATTCAGCATGAGTCTGGGGGAGAAACCATATATGGCATATCTTATATTTTCAAAGCTCCAAATGAGACCGAATGAAAAGGAAAGGTTTAAGATTTCCACATAAAATTCAAATGTATTGGGCTAGGGAGAGAGAGAGTTCAGATTTCCTTGCAGTTTGGGACTTCCTCAGAACCCCGTAGTACTAGAAACTGACCTTATCATGAGAGTCAGCTTTGGAGGGAAAAGACACAAAGCCAGCTCAGAGTTGCAGAGGCTTCTAACCTCTAGGTACTTTTTAATGTTTTTGCTACAGCTACCACTATCATGAACAGCAATCGCACTGGTTACCCTGTCTTTGGACCTCCTGAGTGCCAGGTGTTGCCCTAGGTGTCTTGCAGACATTAACATATGTAGTTTAATGTTCAGAGCAATCTTCCATGGCAAATTGTGTTATCCCTATTTTAAGACGGCAAACCATGTAGCACGCGTCCCTGTGGCATTGAACACACACAAACTCCAGGTGGAGGGTCCCCAGGAAGCACTGTCCCTATAAATTCACTCTTTGGGACTGGTTCTTCCCCTGACCCTGGGTCAAAGTTTTGGTCCATGAATTTTTTGGTCTCTCCAAGGTAATAAAAATAGTTTCCCAGTTAACTTTCTCAAGTCAACTTAAGTTGCAAAATACGGTCTCGAGTCAGTAATAAAAATACCCACGTTCGTAGCATAATACAACTCTGAATTTCATCTAAAGTTGAATCTACTCTTCCTCTTCTGGAGGAGGAGTCCACAGTAAGCCTGTTGGAGCTTTCCCCACCTGGGAATTCTTCGTCTTCTATGGACTGGGGGGCAGGTAGAGGGGGAAGAGGGAGCTAGGAGGGTTCCTTCTTGGCAGGTGTGGCTATCAAATAGGAACATCCTCTGGGTCTTGTAAGTGCTAAAAGCTGACTTTTCCTCCTAGAGCACGTTCATAGGTGGCCTGGAGAGACACGCCCATCACGCTGTTACCTGCTGGCATCTCTCCCCTGCAGCTGATGTGGAAGATGGGCTTTTCTCCGCTCGCAGTTAGTAGTCCTTCTTCAGCTCCAGGAACGCTGGTGGATCAGAGCTGTTGTTCTCCTGTTGTCCCGTCACCACACAGTTCCCTTGGACAGGAACCCAGCTGCCCACATGGGCTGTCCCTCATACACAGCCCCCGTGGTGTCTAGGCCGAAACACTCTGGAAGTGCAGGCTGATTCCGGTGTGGCTACTGCTCTTCCTCTGCCATCAGAGTAGCTAGGTTGCCTGCTGTAGACTGAATTGTCCCCCCTGCCCCACATTCATATGTTGAACCTTAACTCCCAATGTGACTGTGTTTGGAAACAGGGCCTATAAGGAGGTAATTAGAGTTAAATGAGGCCCTTAGGGTGGGGCCGTGATCCGCGGGATTAGCGTTCTTATGAGAAGAGACACCGAGAGCTCTCCTTCACTCTTTCTCCAAACATGCTCAGAGGAAAGGTCGTGGGAGGACACAGCAGCTGTCTGCGAGCCAGGAAGAGGGCCCTCGCCAGAAACCAAACCCTGCTGGATCTTGATCTGGGATTTCAGCCTCCAGTACTGTGAGGAGGAGTTCTTCTGTTGAAGCCACTCTGTGGTTTTCTGTCATGGCAGCCCCAGCCAACACAGGGCCCGTCTCTTACCCCTAGATTTCTCAGCTGTGAGCCAGGCACCCATCTGCCATGCCGCTTAGACATACGGGTGCATATATGGTATGAAGTCCCTTTCAAGATCTTCATGTACATCCTCTTCCAGGCCTACAAGGGGTGGGCGGCACCATCTCCCTCTCCTCATTGGCAGAGCGGGAATGAGGCTCACAGCACACCCGTGGCTTTCACCAGAGAAATCCCTTAATCACCAGAGCCCGGCTCTTCACATCCAACCCATGGGTAAGGGCTTTCGGTTTGATGTCTGGGGTCAGGTGTTATCTTGGGCACATGGTATCTGTGTGTCTTGACGTCAGTCCAAAATTCCCTTTTCACATCGTTCAGTACCCAGCCGGGGGAGAAGCCGGACCCGTGTCTTGAATCTAGGTCTCCTGACTATGATTTGTGGTCTTTCCACAACTAGATTGCGCTGACTCTCTGAAACACAACGATTTCAGACCATGAGCTCACGGGGGCAGGGCTGTGTCCGTCATGTCTACCACTGAATCTCTTGACTTCTAACGTGCTTAGCACAGAGCCCATGCTATTGTGGACATGGAAATTGCCACGTGTACGGTGGCTAGTGCAGCGCCTGGCACAGAGGATAGCTCACTAAATACTTGCTAAAATTGTGGAATGGAAGGGAGAGGCCAGCTTTCTGGTGCCGGAGTGAGAATCGGGAATCACATAAACATACTGGGGCCTTCTGCAGGTCAAGGAGTCTGCTCGGCGAGGAAGCTTTCTGGTCACTTCCCAGGGGGCTAGGCCAGGTTCTTCCATTTGGGTCCAGTTTCCACCTCCTTCCCGCTTTCTTCCAGAAATACATGAGCCATCTCCTCCTCCCCTCAGGGGCTTGAATCTTGCCTGGCCCCCAGAGTTGACAGTCACTGCAGGACAGAGCCTCACCGTGATAAGCAAGCTAGAGTCTGCTGCAGAAAGCTGGCATTCCAGCCACCTGGAGGAGGAGACCCTGCCCTGGGCCTAAAGGGCAGGTAGGAGCTGAGTCATCGTTTGTAGGTCAGCCTTGGTCCCTGGCTGAAGAAAGGGGGAAAGCATCAGAGAGGAGCACGGTCAGGACAAGGGGCTGAGGGTCATTGCTGCTTTCAGTTTCACCCCTCATGTGCTGTGTGACCTCGGCACAAATCTTCACTCTCTAAAGAAGCTGGAGTGGGGGAAGTCTGCTAGCTAATGCTTTGCATATGTATGTTGCAAGGAATAATGAGACAGGCTCCACAAAGCATATTTTGTCCTCTAGGGACAAACAGTACAAGCTATTCATTTCAAGACCATGGCTTAACCAGCTCATCCAGCTTAGCCCAGAAACACCCCTGGCTATCCTGGCATGATCTCTGCAGAACCAAGAAGGTCTCATTAGGTGTCCCTTTCTGCCTGGAGCCCAGCTGGCCCGCTCTGAGCAGAAGGCAAAATGCCATTGGTCTGGCATTCGAGGTCCCATGTTATCTGTCCATGGCTGTGTCTTGAACTCGTTCATTCATCAGGAAATCTTTATTGAGTCCTCCTTCTGCACCAGGCCCTGTGGTGGGTCCCGGAGGCGAGGGGCAGAACTGGAAACATACTGGTCTTTGCATCTCCGGTTTCAATTGCTATCAACCCCGCAATGCCACACCCCACGTGCCAGCAACTTCCCACCCTCCTCTGTTCCCTTGCACAGCCTGTCCCTTCTGCCGGGAAAGCCCGTCCTCTCCTCCGCCTGCCAGACCCTCACTTCTCCTTCAGGGGTCCTCTCCTCTCTGAGTCTCCATGGACTGCCTTAAGCAGAGTGGATCACTCTTTGCTGTGTGGCTCTGAGAGATGTGACAGCCTCTCTGGCTTTGGTCTTCCTGGTTTGGAATGTGGCTGCACCCACTCCGTAGAGTGGCCAGCAGTCGTGGATGACTTTCAGGGGGCTTCATGTCTCAAAGCCAAGCAGGATCTCATTTTGAGGTGGATTCACCCATCAATCTGCCTCTGGACTTAGGCCCTGCAGCTAGCATTGCATCCGGCCTCTGGGAGGCA
The DNA here is from genome assembly GCA_036589455.1 of Ateles fusciceps. Taxonomy (NCBI): domain Eukaryota; kingdom Metazoa; phylum Chordata; class Mammalia; order Primates; family Atelidae; genus Ateles; species Ateles fusciceps. Next base: position 10,490,112 of record JAZHEH010001736.1, read on the forward strand.
GATTTAGTTCTGATACCGCCGTGTGTTACAGCCTCACGCAGGGCTGGAGTGCAGGGTGCATAGATACAAGGTGCAGAAGACTCCAGAATGCTTGCATTAGAATAAAATGAAAAGAAATACTTTGGTGTTTGATTTACTGGTGTGCTCGCCTTTAAAAGAGAGCCTGGGGCTGGGTGCGGTGGCTCACATCTGTAATCCCAGCACTGTGGGAGGCCAAGGCAGGTGGATCACGAGGTCAAGAGATCAAGACCATCCTGGCCAATATGGTAAAACCCCGTCTCTACTAAAAATACAAAAATTAGCAGGGCATGGTGGTATGGGCCTGTAGTCCCAGCTACTTGGGAGGCTGAGGCAGGAGAATCGCTTGAGCTCGGGAGGTGGAGGTTGCAGTGAGCTGAGATCACAACACTGCACTCCAGCCTACGTGACAGAGTGAGACTCCATCTCAAAAAATATAAATAAAAGTGCCTGGAAGAGTCTGGCTCATTTCCCAACCTGAGGAGGAAGCGCAGGCCATGGGCAGGCCGAGGGTGGGTAGGTGAGGCATGGCAGGATGAGAGGTGGCCGCTGACCACCTGCCTTGACGTAACCCGTGAGCCACCTGCTCCCCCTCCCTTGGAACTCACCCGTCCTTGCAGATGGGCCCCATGTTCCTGTCTCTAATTATCCCAAGAGTCCTGACCACTTTCTTCTGTACCTTTTGTTTTAAAATATATGTTAAGATGAAATGTGAGGAACAGCAGGGCCAGTAGACTGGGAGGCAGCTGCACTTGAAAAGATGGTTACTTGCCATTCCGAAGACAAGGGAGTGTACCATGGGGGGCAGTGCCAGGAAGCATGGGGCTGGGCAGGAGGCAGAGGCAGCAGGAAGAAAACGTGGACAAGAGCCTCTACTGTGGTTCCAGGGCAAGGACTGGGCAACATAGGCCCGGGGTTGGCCCGTCTGAATAATTTCTGCAGGCTTTGGGGTGTTGGGCTTGTCTCCAGCTGTCTGGTACTCGACAACGAGGCGGGGCCTGGAAGGATGGGGGCGTGGCCTCCGGATTGGTTGGCCTGCATTTGAGAAGCCAGGGGCGTGACCTCTGGATTGGTTGGCTTGCATTTGAGACGCACACTCTGGGTGAGTTCTTCACTCTCTCTAGGAAGTCGTCCTGGGAGGGGCCAGGTTTTCAGGGCCCGCAAGGCCCCAGATGTCAAAGCATCAGGAAACAGAAAATAAAAGACATGGTTGTATCTCCTCACACCCTGGAGCACAGCTCTCTGGGCTTCCACGTGGCTCTGCCCCTCAGCTCTGGGTTCTCATCCCTGGTAGGGCTGAGGGTCCTGTGTGGACAGGACTTTCATGCCCAGCCCATGTACTGCTCAGCACCCACCAGGGTGTGAAATGGAAGGGGCAGCCCGCGGTGCCCACCAGGAGGGCATGCAGGGCGGGGTGGTGTGGGCAGTGGTATGGGGGATGCATGGAAGAGCAAGGACTTCAGGAAGTTGCCAGAACAACGTGGAGGGGCACAGGGGAGAAGCTTTGCCCTTACTTGGAATTCTTCTGTCTCTCTAAAGGATCAGCTTATACAGAGGGGTGGAGCAGATCGGATGATAGTTTTTTGGGTCACAGTAGTTGGAAGTGTGGCACCCAGAGTTACCTGCAGGCTTTTGCTGAAAGTGGTGATGTGGCATAGCTGGGAATGACCCCACAGCCAGAGACTGGGCAGAGGGGGGTATCCAAGCAGTGTGGCCATAGGCCCTGGTTTGTAGGCCCCTGGCTTCGAACCCTGGGGGTCCCAGGCAGGCATGAGCAGGGGGCAACAGGGGCAGTACATTGCCTGGAGGGCGAGCTGGGAGAGCTTTTGAGTAGCAAGCAGTGAAGGGATCCCCTCCGCCAGCGGTCTGAAAAGAGTTACTCTGGTATTGGTGAGGCGGTCGGGAGCAAGGCTAGCCAGGAGGCTCCTGCAATAGGCCTGAGCCAGGACACCGTCCGCAGGGATGGACATGTGAGAATTTAAAAGAAAGAACACGGGCTGGGTGTGGTGGTTCATGCCTGTAATCCCAGCACTTTGGGAGGCCAGAAGTTCGAGACCAGCATAGCAACAGCCCAGCTCTACAAAAAAGGAAAAAAACAAAGTGACAGGACTTGGAGCTGTCCTGTCTATGGGCTGACTCAGGTTTCTCACTTTTGTGAAAATGGAGGAAGGTGGAGCCGCTCATTGAGAGACATAGGCCCAGGCAGGAGCAGGGAGTCTGAGAAGCGACCGCTGTCAACTGCAGGAGACTCTGGAGAAGGAGGAAGTGGCGCCCCCCGCAGTGTGTTCCATGGAAAGCTAACAGCTGAACTAAACAGCCGTGGCTATGGCGCTCTCAGTTCTTAAAGAGAGTGCTCCATTCCCGCTGGCACCTGCTGTCAGACTGTTCATTCTTTCGTTCGTTCTTTTCTTTGTTCTTTTCTCTCTCTTCTCTTTTCTCTTTTCCTTTTCTTTCTTCCTTTCCTTTCCCTCCCTCCCTCCCCCACCCTCTTTCCCCTCCTCTCTGTCCCTCTTTCCCTCCCTCCATCCCTCCCTCCGTCCCTCCCTCCGTCCCTCCCTCTCTCTCTCTGCCCCCTTTCCTCTTCCTCTCTCTCCCTCCTCTCCTTCCCTCTGTCTCTCTGTCTCTCCTTCCTCCCTTCCTTCCTCTCTCTTCTCTCTTTCTGATGGAGTCTTGCTCTGTCACCTGGGCTGGCGTGCAATGCCGCAATCTAGGCTCACTGCAACCTACGCCTCCCACATTCAAGCTTTTTCCTGCCTCAGCCTCCCAAGTAGCTGGGATTACAGGCACGCACCACCACGCCTGGCTAGTTTTTGAGTTTTTAGCATGAGATGGGGTTTCACCATGTTGGCCAGGCTGGTCTCAAACTCCTGACCTCAGGTGATCCAGCCATCTTGGCTTCCCAAAGGACTGGGATTATAGGCGTGAGCCACTGCGCTCCATCGACACTTTCATTTTTTAAAAAGTTCCTTTGCCTCTCTACACTGCCTTCTGGGTACAGCTCTTCCACGTGACTTTCCCATCCGCCAGCCCTGTGTTGGATCCCTTTGTCTTCAGCATTTGCCCAGGGCTTTGAGTTTTTCATGGTAACCACTTTGCTTATTAATTGTGATTTTTGTCCTTGTTGGTTCTTTTCTCTCCTTGTGTTTCATGATTTCCTGCTCTTTGATGTTTTTGAGCAGCAAACAGCTGTGGAAGTCGAGCTCCCATATCCACTGGCCTTGTGCAGATAGATAGAGCTGTTCGTCCTGACCAGCCAGCTTGCTCTGGACAGAGCCACACAGGATTCCTCAATGGTCTGACCTGTCGATATACTCAGAAAGTACAATCCATGCCATTAGGAAGTGACATTTGGGATCATTGCAACGTCAGAGGCATGAAGTTCATTTGAGGATGCTTAGGAAGGAGGCATTCAAACGTTGAGAACTTGGTTTTGCTGAGTTAGATCAGGACAGCGGATCTGATTTCCTCTTGGGCAGAGATTTGTTTATTCTGCACTAAGAGCCAGTGGCCGTATTAGTTTGAACTCACTTAAATATTTTTCCACATTTGGGCAGAGACGCTCATTTCCAAGAGAAGGGCACAGTAACATATTGTTACGAGTCCCTGAGGACAGGGGACTGCACATTCATCCTTCATCCCCTACCCTGCATCTGCCACACTGCTCAATAAAAGTTTATGGACTTGCATTGTAAAACGGTTGTTTAATATATGAGTCATGATATAAATTTTTATATACCATAACTTACATTTTCAGAGGCGTGTTGCAGCTGCTTTGGGAGCCTCTGTCCTAATTGAGCAATGTAATCATTGCTCCAAAGGATGCAGGAACCTCACTGAAATCGCTCTAGGGCCATTGTATATGAGCCACAGTAGACTGTCCCACGTCAGCTCTGTGGGCACACCTCACATGCATGCACTGTGTGTCTGTATATAAGTGTAGGTATATATGGAATAAAAGTGCGACATTATAATGGAACGTGGATATATTGCATTCTTATTTTTTTAATGAAAATCTTGGCAAAACCTACTAACATCTCAAACTAACACCATTGCAACATTCGCAACACTCTCTCTTCCTTCCCTGTATCCCAATTTAATAAAAGGGCATTTGGCTCCCACTGAGGTTTTAAAATCTTTCCGTATTTGGTAGGTCAACAGTTACAATCGTAGGTTGACTTTGCAATCTACTATTTTAATGATGTGTTAATACAGAGCAATCCTTGGATGGGATTTCCAGAACTGCATTTTTATAACTATCAGCTGGCATGTTAAAACTAACCTCAGTGGCGAGAAAGCCAATTGCTGGGGCTACATCATGAGCCAAAGGACTTTGAACGTGTGACTGGCACACACACAAATAAGTTGGAAGTGAGCAGGCAGAGACCTCTAAAACTTCCAAAGAATGGTCTGCAGCGATCCTGGGTGGGGGAGTTTGAAAGTGTATCTTTAGAAGGTGCTTGATATTCTAAAGGCTGAGTAGAAACACAGCCCAGAGGGCAGCTCTGCAGTCTCCAGGGATCTGTGAGCTGACCCTGAGTAGAAGCTTCTGCATCTATGACGGAGCCAAGTCAAAAGTGGATAATCCTGTTAAACTGGAGAAGACGGGAAATAATGCAGGAAATGGAAAGGGAGGGAAGAGGGAAGGAGAGATGGATGTGGGGGAGGGAGGAGAGAATAAATAGTGACATAATAAAGCAGAAAAGTGAGAGGGAAAGATTGGATGCGTGGAGAAGAGAAAATTTTGGAGACAGAGACAGAGTGGGTGGGAAAGAGCTTGCTGGAGACTTCAGGGACACTGTCATCTTCCCTGAGCCTCGTCACAGCGGTGCTGGGCTGTATGTAAATACGGTAACCGTGGGATCTGTGGCAGCCCTGGAGAGGGCTGATGTTTATCCTGGTGGCTCTGCCAGGAAGGAGATTTGTTTTGGCTCTACTGGGCTCTATCTACCAATAAACTCTTTGCTTTTTTGTTTTTGTTTTTTGAGACAGAGTCTCATTCTGTCACCCAAGCTGTTGTGCAGTGATCTGTGCTCACTGCAAACTCCGCCTCTTAGGTTTAAGTGATTCTCCTGCCTCAGTCCCCCACCAGTAGCTGGGATTACAGGCAGGTACCACCATGCCCGGGTAATTTTTAAATTTTTAGTAGAGACAGGGTTTTGCAGTGTTGGTCAGGCTGGTCTTGAAGTCCTGGCGTCAGGTGCTCCACCTGCCTCGGCTTCTCAAAGTGTTGGCATTCCAGACGTGAGCCTCCGCACCGGGCCTCCAGCAAACTCTTTGATTCACTGGGTCCTTTACCCTCTTTTGACACAATGGGATACATTCCCCCAGACACGAGTGTCTAATCTTTTCCAGGGCAAATCCCAGTGTTCTGAGAAATTCTAGGAGTAAAATCTTCCTATTTCTTGGTCTTTTTTTTTTTTTTTTTTTTAAGACAGGGTCTCCATCATCCAACCTGCAGGGCAGTGGTATGATCATGGCTCACTGCAGCCTCAACCTCCTGGGCTCAAGCAATTGATCCTCCTACCTCAGCCTCCTGAGAAGCTGGGACTATAGGAGTCTACAATTATACCTGGATAATTTTTTATTTTTTGTAGAGGTGAGGTCTTGCTGTGTTGCCCAGGCTGGTCTTGAACTCCTGGCTTCAAGTGATCCTCCCGCCTCGATCCTCCTCCCAAAGTGCTGGGATTATAGGTGTGAGCCACCCTGTCTGGCCTTCTTGGTCATTTTTTAATGTTGCCCCTGAAATGTTGTGGCTGCTTATGCTCTGAAAGGGGATGCCTTTCTGAGGAGGGCTTCCAAGCCAGGGGGATGACAAGTTTATAGCACAGGAAGCATGAGCGTGGTCCCTGCTTAAGGAAATTCCAGAGTGGGTTAGCTCCCATGCCATGCTGTGTCCCTGCTGGCACGTGGGCTTGTCCTGAGGATACTGTGAACCATGCAGTTAGAACTTTTATTCTAGAGACACTAGATGATGGCGCCACATCAGGCTTTTCAAAGATTCTCTCCAGACCATGAACATTCTCTGCCTTCTGAGTCGTCACTTTCCTGTTCCACAGATAAAACGAAAAAGTGAGAAAACAACTTCTATCACCATGACAGACACCTGGAAACATCTATCTCTGTTGGCAAGGGGGAGCTTTTGGGAAACGGTAAGCATCTTTTCCTTATCGATATACAACTGGTTGTCCAAATGTTTGCATCATTTGAGGTACAAGCCAAAAAAATTATTAGAGTATGTTTGGCTGGGCACGGTGGCTCTCACGCCTGTAATCCCAGAACTTTGGGAGGCCAAGGCAGGCAGATCACTTGAGGTCAGGAGTTCGAGACCAGTCTGGCCAACATAGTGAAACCCCGCCTCTACTAAAAATAAAAAAATTAGCTGCGTGTGGTGGCACGAACCTATAATCCCAGCTACTTGGGAGGCTGAGGCGGGAGAATTGCTTGAACGTGGGAGGTGGAGGTTGCAGTGAGCTGAGATCGCACCACTGCACTCCATCCTGGGCAACAGAGCGAGACTCTGTCTCAAAAAAAAAAAAACAAAAAAAAAACCAGAGTATGTTTTTATTACCCAGTATAAACATGTCCTGGTACAATCTTAGCTTATCTGAAAATAACGTAAATAACAGAAATGGGAACTAATGAAGGGTAAGTGTATTCACTTAGCGGGTGGACATGCTGGGCACCAGGCTCCGGTGACACAGTAGTGCCAGGTGAGTTCCATGGTGGTGGTGATGGGAGCCTGTCTTCTAGATGGGAAAGTGAGAGTACACAGCGGAAATGTTAGTAATTCTGGGTTATCACAAGTACTGAGGGGGCTTAAAGACAGCATCCATGACTGGGAGGCCATGTCAGCTGGATGCTTGGAACAGCTATGCGAGGGGTCACATGTGAGCTGAGACATGAAGGATGCAGACATTTCAGCAGAGGAAGGACCCGTGGGATGTGGGTGGGAGTGTTACCTATGTGGAGAGCAGCATCTGCTGAAGGCTGAAGGCGGGGAAGAGGGCGGAAGGCTTGTGGACAGAAAAAAGACCGGCTGGGTGTCCTGTGTGGGAAGGACTGGGTAGGAGAGGGGGGTTCAGGGGTCCAAGAGGACCACAGGGGTGAGAAGCCATCGGAGGGTGTTAAGCAGGGCATGTCACTTATGTTTTTATTATGATTTATGTTTTTCCGATATTAGCCTGGCTAGGGTGTGGAGAATGTGTCTGAGGGAGATGGTCAGGAAGTGTGATAGTCTGGATGTTTGTGTCTTCCCAAAATTCAGAGTTTGAAACTTCTTCCCAGTGCAGTGGTGTTGGGAGGTGGGGTCTCTGGGAGGTGATTAGGTCACAAGGGTGGAGCCCTCATGAATGGGATTAGAGTCCCTACTGAGAGAACCCAGAGAGTATGTTCACTCCTTCTGCCATGCGGGGACTCAGTGAGAAGGCAGGATCTCTCGAGCAGGTCGTGAGTCCTCACCGGACATGGAATCTGCTGGTGCCTTGATCCTCCAGCCTCCGGAACTGAGAGCATGATGTCTCTGTTGTTTCTAAATTACCCAGGCTTGGCCCTAATGGACTAAGACAAGAAGCTACTGTGTGTTCCTAGTGAAAGGTCCGTGACTTGGTAACCATGTGGCAGTGGAGATAGGGAGAAGTGGGCAGATTAGAGACATCCTTTGGAAGTAGAACCAATGGTATTTGTGGCTGAATTGGGTTGAGGATAGAAAGGGAAGCCGAGGAAAGAAAGGTGACTTTGATGTTTTGATATCAGACATTAGCTGGTTAGTGGCACCATTTACTGATTTGGGGGAAGCCACAGTTAGCTGGGAATTTAATTTGTAAAAATCTAAGTTTAAGGCATGTGGTGTATGGTGTGGTGTGCCATACAGATCTCCCTTCAGGACTGACGACTGTCCCCAGCTGCCAGGAGTGGTGGCTGCTCACAGCTGAGTCTGTCCCCAGCACCCTCTCAGCAGAAGAGAGTGAGAGAACTGTCAAGATGGCGTTCGTCCTGTGATATACGAAGGCCTACCCCCTTGCCTCTGTTTGAGACAACTGTTCCACTCTACAGCTCCCCATGGTACCTGCATGTGCCAAATCCTTTCTCACTCATTATGGGATCGCTGAGGGCACCTCCCAATCAACCTCCCCCACAGGCCTCCATCTCAGACTGGCTCCTGAGAACCCAAACGGAGGCAGCTGGTGCCAGGAATGGTCCTAGGAAGCAGACCCTAAGATAGAATTTTGAGCTGCCATTAGCTGGCAGCTGGATATGAGGACCTCCCCCATCCCCCCCTCACCAACCTCCCAGGAGGGACACCTCTGGCATCTGTATGGGCAATGATTAAGCCTTCACTGGTGGTGCAATAGCTCAGTCATCTGAAAGATACAGGGAAATAGAAATTCTAAGGCAAAGAAATTAAGTGGCTGTTGCCAGCATTAGTGATGCATTGGAGAAAGACAATAAAAATGCTACACATGATTAATCACTAATCTAAGGCGAAGTGTGAAACCAGGCCCTTATGTATTAAGAAGGCAGGAAGAGCTGAGGATCAGGCCAGGCTTTTGTTGTTGTTGTTTTTTAATAATTTATTTTACTTTTGGTGCATACTATATCTGGCATTTCTCCCCATGTTATCCCTCCCCACCCTCCACACCCTCCCCATCCCCACTGTCTCTCCCCTGCCCCCCCCCCCCACAACTGTCCCCTGTGTGTGATGCTCCTCTCCCTGAGTCCACATGTTCTCTTTGTTCATCACCCACCTATGAGTGAGAACATACGGTGCTTGGCTTTCTGTTCTTGGGTTAGTTTGCTGAGAATGATGGTTTCCAGATTCATCCAAGTCCCTATAAAGGACAGGAACTCATCGTTTTTTATGGCTGCGTAGTGTTCCATGGTGTATGTGTACCACATTTTCTTTGTCCAGTCTATTATTGATGGGCATTTGGGTTGGTTCCAGGTCTTTGCTGTTGTACACAGGGCTGCAATGAACATACGTGTGCATGTGTCTTTATAGTAGAATGATTTATAGTTCTTTGGGTATATACCCAATAGTGGGATTGCTGGGTCAAATGGAATTTCTATTTCTAGATCCTTGAGAAATCGCCACACTGTCTTCCACAATGGGTGAACTAATTTACACTCCCACCAACTGTGTAAGAGTGTTCCTATTTCTCCACATCCTCTCCAGCATCTGTTGTCTCCCGATTTTTTAATGATCGCCACTCTAACTGGCGTGAGATGATGTCTCAGTGTGGTTTTGATTTGCATTTCTCTAATGACCAGTGATGATGAGCATTTTTTCATATGTTTGTTGGCCTCATATATGTCCTCATTTGAAAAGTGTTCATATCCTTTGCCCACTTTTGAATGGGGTGGGTTGTTTGTTTTCTTGTATATCTGTTTTAGTTCTTTGTAGATTCTGGATATTAGCCCTTTGTCAGATGGGTAGATTGCAAAAATTTTTTTGCCAGTCTGTGTCTTTTGATTGGGGCGTTTAGGCCATTTACATTAAATGTTAATATTGTTATGTATGAATGTGATCCTGCCATTTTGTTACTGGCAGGTTTTCTTTCTCATTAGTTGACTCATTTTCTTCATTGCATTTTTGGTCTTTGGCAACTGGTTTGCTTTTGCAGTGACTGGTACTTGTTCCTTCCCATGCTTAGTGTTTCTTTTAAGAGCTCTTGTAGGGCAGGCCTGGTGGTGACAAAATCTCTCAATAATTGCTTCTCCGAAAAGGATTTTATTTCTCCTTGACTTATGAAGCTTAGTTTGGCTGGATATGAGATTCTGGGTTGAAAGTTCTTTTCTTTAAGGATGTTGAATATTGGCCCCCACTCTCTTCTGGCTTGTAGAGTTTCTGCCGAGAGATCTGCTGTGAGTCTGACTGGCTTCCCTCTGTGGGTGACCTGACCTTTCTCTCTGGCTGCCCTTAGCATTTTTTCCTTCATTTCGACCCTGGTGAATCTGACAATTATGTGCCTTGGGGTTGCTCTTCTTGAGGAGTATCTTTGTGGAGTTCTCTGTATTTCCTGAATTTGAAATTTGGACTGCCTTGCTAGGCTTGGGAAGTTCTCCTGGATAATATCCTGGAGTGTACTTTCCAGCTTGGATTCATTCTCCCCGTCATATTCAGGTACACCGATCAAGCGTACATTAGGTTTTTTCACATAATCCCATATTTCTTGGAGGCTTTGTTCGTTTCTTTTCACTCTTTTTTCTCTTGTATTGCCTTCTCTTTTTACTTCATTGAGTTGATCTTCAATCTCTGATATCCTTTCTTCTGCTTGATCGATTTGGCTATTAAAACTTATGTTTGCTTCATGTAGTTCTCGTGCTGTGTTCTTCAACTCCATCAAGTCGTTTATGTCTCTCTAAGCTGGTTATTCTAGTTAGCATTTCGTCTAACCTTTTTTCAAGGTTTTTGGTTTTTTGCATTGAGTTAGAACGTATTCTTTTAGCTCTGAGAAGTTTGTTATTATCCACCTTCTGAATCCTGTTTCCATCAATTCTTCGCACTCCTTCTTGGTCAAGCTGTGATCCTGTGTTGTTGAGGAGTTGTGGTCCCTTGAAGGAGAAGAGGTGTTCTGGTCTTTGATGGTTTCACCTTTTTTGCGCTGTTTTTTTTCCCATCTTTGTGGCTTTACCTGGCTGTGGTGTCAGAGAGCTGCTTGATGAGGTCACTTGTCTGCCTGTGGGGGCACTCCTGGGTTTCTAGGGACTCTTTCAGGTTACTAGGGAAGCTTCCTGTGTCTTTTTTGTTTATGCTAGGAGATTAGGTCCACCTCTTCCACTGACCTGTAGGTGCTGCAGGGTTGTCAAGAACGCCGTCCCGTTGCTACATAGGCTTCCTGTGTTTTTTTGTTAAAACATGTAGCTCAGTCCCACCCTTCTAGTGGTGGGTTGTGCCCTTCCTCCACTGGGCTGGATCATTCAGGGTTCATCTCAGACTGTGGCACTGGCTACGCAACCCACTAGAGTCAGAGCTTCAGCCCTCTGGGGTTTGTGGGGGAGGGTAGGGACCCGCCCAGCCGCACCCGGCAGTCTCCCCCTTTCAGCTTTCTCTCTGGTCATGGGGTAGGGACTGCCCAGCTGCTCCCACTTACAGCTCCCTCTATCTCCGGGCAGGGGAGGGGGCGATAGCTCAGTCTGCAGACTCTTATTCAACTCCGCACTTGTAATTCCCGGCGCTTGACTGGCAAAGATCCCCTGTTCTGTGTATTGCCGAGGCTTTGGGCGAAGCGCTGTATCTGGACCGGAGCGCCAGAGGTGGAGCCTCCGACTCGCCGGTCAGAGGCACCTTCTGGGTGAAGCAGCACCCCTCCCGCCTCGGTCTGCCCTGAGTGGGCTTTGCTCACCTTTGGACCAGACCCGTTGAAATGCACCTGGTACCTCAGTTGGAGCTAGGAGATCTCTGGGTTTCTGCGTCTCTTCGCTGGGTGTTGTGCGCTGGAGTTATGTCTAATATGCCATCTTTGGATCCCAGGCCAGGCTTCAGTGATGTGACTACAGGAGCTTCAGAGAAGGTTGGCTTCTCAACCCCAGGAGGTTAGCTACAAGCAGGTCAGAATCCTCATTAGGAAGGAATGAAACTCTGGGATTGGAAGGGGGTATTTCAGTAAATGCCCTAAAAAATGTGAAACACCACATTCCCTAGACTCTTTCCAGCCTGCAGAAGTGGCCCTCTCTTCTCTGTTAAAGCTGTCTATCGCTGCTCCCTTACTTAAAGATGATGCCAAGGCCTGTGCCTTGCAAGATCACACAAATGCTGCGTTAGAATCAGCATCTCCCCCACCTCCCTTCCTGCCCACAGACAGATTCCTAAGTCACAGTACAACCCAGGTGGAGGAGGAAAGGAACTAGATCCCACGGGAGCTGCAGACCCTAGTACGAACGGACATGGAGATGCCAGGACAGTGTACCAGAGCAGATCTGCGGTGCTGGAAAAGGAGCAGTGGACATAAAGGTAGAGGGGGAATTCTCTACATGGATTTAACTCCCTGCCAAGGACCCTTGGAGACAGATGGCTCATAGAATCTTGGGGACAGTGATGGCCCCGCAAAGTGCAGTAGAAGTACTATGGTAGGGGTTCAGTGCAGTGGCTCACACCTGTAATCCCAGCACTTTGGGAGGCTGAAGCGGGTGAAGACCATCCTGGCTAACAAGGTGAAACCCCGTCTCTACTAAAAATACAAAAAATTAGCTGTGCACGGTGGCATGTACCTGTGGTCCTAGCTACTCGGGAGGCTGGGGCAGGAGAATCACTTGAACCCAGGAGGCAGGGGTTGCAGTGAGCTGAGATTGCGCCACTGCACTCCAGCCTGGGGAACAGATTGAGTCTCTGTTTTGGAAAAAAAAAAAAAAAAGTCTTGGGTCCAGGTAATATGACCTAGGGAGAAAGTACATAGAAAAGCGTGGAGGGCTGACCTTGGGCACTCCATCACCAGCAGGATGGAAGGGAGAGGGGGAGAGAGTCAGCAGTGTGTGGTGCTGTAGAAGCTGGGAGAAGGGGTTGTGTTGAAAGGGAGGGCTGCTGAGAGCTGGGGAACAGGACACTAGGATGTCCACGCAACCTGATGCCATGACATCATTGGTGACCTGTCAAGAAGAATGTTAGTGTAGTGCAGAGGGCAAAAGCAGGGGCGTCATGACTGGAGGTGAGGCATGACCGGAGGTGAGGCATGACCGGAGGTAAGGCGGTGAGTGGAGCACTGCTGGGATAGGGGGGCATCAAGTGATGGCAGGAGGGCTGGCTTTCAGGAGGGCTGGGCACTGCGTCCTTGTCAGGCAGAGAAGGTGGACACACACGCAGGTAGATTTGTGCCTGGAGCAGAAATTTAAGGGCTTTCGTTGAGACTATTACAGAGAGAAGGCACTGCAGTAAAGGATTCCAACCTCAGCAGGCTCGGCGCAGTGGCTCACACCTGTGATCCCAGCACTTTGGGAGGCTGAGGCGGGCGGATCACCTGAGGTCGGGAGTTCGAGACCAGCCTGACCAACATGGAGAAACCCTGTCTCTACTAAAAATACAAAGTTAGCTAGGCATGGTGGTGTATGCCTATAATCCCAGCTACTCAGGAGGCTGAGGCAGGAGAATCGCTTGAACTTGGGAGGCAGAGGTTGTGGTGAGCTGAGATCATGCCATTGCACTCCAGGCTGGTCAACAAGAGCGAAACTCCGTTTCAAAAAAAAAAAAAACAAAAAAGATTCCAACCCCAGCCTTTCTAGTCTGTGTCAAGGTCAGTCAACAAACCCACAGAGGATGTCCTGACCTTTCTCTTCTCGTAGCTCTGCTCCTCTGGCTCATTCTCAGCTGCGTGCATCTACGGGCTTCTCTGCCTCGTGGGGCCGTGGGCTCCTGAGCAGGACTTCTGTTCCTTTGTGTTCTCTGCGGTTCTAAGGAGTGCTTGGTCCCCAACAGATGCCCACTGGACACCTGCTGATGGAGAGCTCATCAATTTCATCTACAAACTGGAATCACTGGGGCCACCCAGGAATTGAAGCAGCTCATGAAGAAATCCCATGTCAACAGGGCTGTTAAAAGCCAACCCGTCGGGGAGGGCAGAACGGAGGAAGGACAAGAGAGTTCTAACACGTCCTGGACGCAGGTGGGTGATAGTTCTTCAGAATTAACACAAACCATGTGTTTTCCAGTGACCAGGGGGCTGCGGGCCCCTGGTGTGTTGTTCGTCAGTTAATTTTTTTTAGTGAGATTTCTGGGGGCTTCTCCAGTTTTTTCGTTTTTTTGTTGAGAGGGTCTTGCTGTGTTGTCCAGGCTGCAGTACAGTGGCACAGTCACAGCTCACTGCAGCCTCCAGCTCCTGGGTGTGAGCAATCTTCCTGCCTCAGCCTCCTGCGTAGCTGGGACTGCAGGAGTGTGCCACCACACCCAGCTAACTAACTTCAGCAGAGACAGGGGTCTTACTGCTTTGCCCAGGCTGATCAACTCTTGGCCTCCAGTGATCCTCCTGTGTCGAGCTCCCAAAGTTCTGGGATTACAGATGTGAGCTACTACTGCACCTGGCTTGCGTTAGTCTAAATAGGGGGCGCAGGCCGCTCTGCCAGAGAGGTGACGGCTCTGCACCAGATGTGCAGGCTCAGGGCCCAACGGTCAGACCCTCATGTCCCCACACAGGGAGGAGGCCAGGACTGAAAGATTTGTTAGCACACGCTCAGGGAGACGCAGTCACCCCCCAGAACTGCATTTCCCAGTGACCTCTGACACCAACCCCAGCTGTGGCTCCCTGTAGCCAATTCCATGGCAAGCCAGGTGGCCGCCACAGCGGGGGAAGGACATAGCCTCCCCCGTCAGCCCGTGAGGACTGGCTTTAGTCTTTTACTTCACAGACAGCTTAAAACCATTATGGGAAAACATTTTATTACACATATTCAACTTGCTTCCAATGAAATGATTAATTTTTCACGTATAATGGCGTCCAATGTTCGTCTTTTTTTTTCTTTCTTTCAAAACCAGCACCAAAAAGTAAAACAAAAATATCATGGGTACAGTATGTAATGCAAGTTAACTAATGGAGAATATATACATGTGACTCTGAACTGAGAAAAGAACAATGGCATTGCCATAGAGGATCTTTTCCTGTGTTCTGATCGTATCAAGCCGTGGTCAACTGAGAGGGTTTCGTTTTGCACCAATAAAAATAGCACCATAGGATTCTGAGACTGTAGTAACACGTGTGCGAGCACAAACGTACAGTACTTGAGGGGCAGTTAACAATACAGAAACACTGCTGTGATCAGCGTCGAGTAGGAAAGAACGTCATGATGGGTTCACGGAAATCACTGCTCGTGCCATAAACAGAAGACGGGCTGGTGGATTTCAAGATGAGCTAAGTGAACTCCAAAGATGCAGACTTCGGGGGGCTAATGGGGGTGTTTGACAATAACCTAATGAATCAATCAATCAGTCAATTCTTTTCATTCTGAGGGTGTGAGGCCCTTGCCAGGGTGACCAGGCAGGAGACCAGGCTGAGGCTTCCCTAGCTAGCTAGCCTGGCTCTGCTACTTGGCTGCAGAAATGTCTTTCGGTGGAATTAAGTTCATGTGGGGGATGAGGGAAATGGAACCTCAGCTCCCCAAGAATTTGAGGGGTTTGTGGACACTGGGATTCGGGGGGAGTGTGCTGGTGGCCAGGCCTGAGGTGGGAGGACAGTGTTTTGCACAGGCCCCCCAGGGTGAGGGTGGGTCACTCTGTCCTGACACTCATTTCTCTCCACAGAGCACCCACGGAAGGTTCTCAAGACTTCTCATTGCTTCAAGTGGAAGTGAGTAAATTCCCTGACGTCCCGACCGCTTCTCTGCCTCTGGGGTAGTAACAACACAGCTCATGCGACGGGGTGGAGAGGGCAGAGAGGTTTCTTTCTGATTTAAGCTAACGCTAAGGTTGTGACATCAAAACACAAACGCAGCACCAGTAAACCAAGCGCTTGGAGAGGATCCCATGGAAATGAGCCCCAGAGAGGCCCTCTGTCTGAAATCATGGAGGAGGTGTTTCTCACGGTAAGGTCCTACAACATAAGCACCCAAGAAATGCCCAACAAGTTGGTGAGCAAAACAGGCCTCCTGGTATCCAGGGTCCCTGTTCCCAGCCTACCTGGCCTCCTGGGGGCAGGCAGGGTTCTACCATCCTCTGGGCTCTCAAAGAGGCTGTCCTGCTCATTGCTCTGGGCTTCTGGAGAGGGCAGAGCTCAGCTAGAAGGCGGGAGGGGGCTGCAGGAGGGGAAGGACCTCTGTCATGCATTATCCTTGCTCCACCCAAAAGACGGGTCAGTGATGACAGCTGTGACAGTGATGGGTGCCACAAAGTCTGGGCTACAGGAAGGCTCGGTGGGTGTGCAGCAGGGCTGGCCACAGGGCGCTCCTCCTGGTCCCAGTGCATCAGGCTGAGTGGCTCCTGGAGAAGGCTAGCTGCGTGCCAGGGTAGAGCAGTCAGTCAGGCCTTGCGTCCTCAGGGGTCCCACAGGTCGTCCTAACTTCAGATAAATGGCCAAGGTCGGTAGAAAGCCCCTGGGACAAGGCACAGCATCTCTAAGGTACAAAGCTTGAAGTGTGGGCAGGTGCCCATCCGCCCTGACAAAGCTGGCCCAAGCTCACCTTCGCCTTAGGAAGCAACCCCCGCGCCATGACTGGCGTTTCCCATTTCACAGCACCTTGAAGAAAGGGCCTTCTGTTTCCCTACACGGTGGACAGCACAGCTCTGAAAAGTAGGTGCTTTCCCCAAACCCAGACACACTTGGACATCCTTCCCCCATGGGTGGGCGGAGAACTCTGTGGCACTGGCGTCCTCGTTGGCATGCAGAGATTTACACACTCGGGGATGACACTTCCAAGACAACGCCCAGGGTTTAGAGACTGTTTTCAGAGCTGGGCACGGAGGCAACGTCCAGGTTCTCATGTGGTCAAGAAGGTGGATGAAGAGAAATGTGGGCTGGGCAGTGGCTCACCAACACCTGCCCGTTCCTCCAGGGTGTTGCCGGCTTTCAGAATAAAGCCTCTCATTTTTGGGAGGTGTCTCATGAGACATAAAGCGTGTTCTCATTTTTGGGCTGTTTCCTCCATGATCCACCAAGCACTGGGAGTTCCAATGTCAAAAGCAAGCTGCGGACAGGAGCACCAAATGTCGTCTCTCTTCACGGTTGTCTGCCAGAGGTGCTTCCCTTCGATGTACCTGGAATCTTAGAAATTAAAGTTACTTGGTGACTCATGCCTATTTTTTCCTCGATGTAGAAAGCCATCCAGTGGCTGTTAACAATATATTAAGTACCGAAGCACTAATGGCAAATGTCAAGTCCATGCTCACGTTCTAGGAGGTTGGATTCTTGGGGCAGCCTGGTGGAGGCGTGGCCACAGGGCTGGGGGGCTGGGGGGCTTTTCACGCTCTGGGTGCCAGGCTTCAGACTTTGAGTCTGAACTTTGAGCCACCCCCGGGCTGCACGTCACGAGCTCGGCAGTGGCTGGCGCATCTTGTTTGCATAGAAGTCCCTGCAGGTCTGGCAGCAGCGCTGGTACCACCGCATGTCCTGGCAGAGGTTCTTTTCTCGGATGACCCGGCAGTACACCGTCCACTGGTCTCGCGTGCATTTGTAGGTCAGAGCAGCTAAGGGGACAGTAGAGAGAGAACACCTGGGGTCAGGGATGGCACAGGGAGGGCTTGTGGGCCGACTGGGCTCCCTCGCCTGGTGCACACGTCAACCCTGTGCACTGATAAGGCCATGCCTCCTGCCCGGGCACTGCGGGTGCCACTTGCTGTCACAGGGATGCACCCTTACATCCATAACCCAACCATGTGACACAGCGTGCTGGTTTGGCTGCCTCTTCAGGGAAGAGGGCACGGGCCCCCTCGCTTCCAAGCCAAGAGGCACTTAATGTCATTTTGTGGCTGAGGGTACCATTACTGTAAGCATTTATAAAGCAGGATGACACGGAACAGTGGACATCAAAGGACCCCCAAAAGCACGAGGTCCAAGTACATACAAGTGGCCCAAATATCCTTCAGGGTCTTGGTTGCACCAAGAGAAGGCCCTGCGCAAGGGAGGGCTCACAAAAGCCACAGCTCCGCTTCTGCCAGCTCAAAGGCCTCCCCCCGGGAGCAAAGGCGCTAGAAATCCCCTTTTTTCTGGTGAGTTTCCAGCCTCAGGTAGGAAAATACTTCAGGATTTCAATTTAGCAAAGCAGAAACTCTGTTAGAAGGAATCATCAAATCAGATTTTTTTTTTGAGATAGAGTCTCACTCTGTCACCCAGGCTGGAATGCAGTGGCATGATCTCAGCTCCCTGTAACCTCCACCCCCTGGGTTCAAGTGATTCTCCTGCCTCAGCCTCCTCAATAGGTGGGATTACAGGCATGTACCACCACACCGGCGAATTTCTGTATTTTTAGTAGAGACGGGGCTTCACCATGTTGGTCAGGCTGGTCTCAAACTCCTGACCTCAGGTGATCCACCGCCCTCTGCCTCCCAAAGTGCTAGGATTACAGGCGTGAGCCCCTGTCCTCAGCCAGATCATTAGGTGCTGGGGCATGGACTGGTAAGAGGCCAGGTTCCGAGCACCCAGGGCCAAACCACTCAGAGTCTCCAGCCCCTCCACCACGCCTGTCTGCTGCTCAAGCATCAGCCTAGCGTGTGTCCTCTGTGTGCGTCCTCACGGCCTCATGAAAGATGCCCCTGGATCTTTCATTTCTAGAAGAAGCACTTCCCTTCACATTCCTCATGCACAGGAAACCTACGATGTTTGTGGGACATTCTCCTGTGTTGGGCAGAGGGGTGCGGGGGATGCTCGGGGTCCTGTGTTTGAGACAGCAGTAAGCAGACACCACTTTCACAACAAGGAATGGAATCCCATCTCTCAAACTTTTCTACAGAACTGACAGATGTCAGCCTCATGTGACAAGTGGGGCCCAAGAGGGGGGCTTTCTGGCTGAAGGAACCTCACGATAAGGGAGGACTCACTGGGTGGGGACGCAGCAGCCCCGGGGAACTGGGGCCAGCCAAGACACTCACCAAGGCGGGGGGAGGTGATGGTGTTGGCGTTGATCCTGTCGTTGCAGACCTCCTGGTAGCATTGTCTGTAGGGGGCGGGCTTCGAAAGGGCGGGGCACTCGCTGCCGTGGCGCCCCGTGACCTTGTGCATGCACTGCACCACCCGGGACTGCAGCCCCTTCCCGCAGGTCGACGAGCACTGCAGGAGACAGGACAGTCTGAGTGACAAAGTACTCGAGCTTGGTGTGGGGGGCTGGGACGACAGCCTCACACTGGCTGCCCCTGGGCTGGACCCTATGTGCCATGCCCAGGCACTTGCAATCATTCAGGGCAAAAGGAGCAGCTGCCTGATGGAAGACGGTTTCAAGATATGATGGGATGCGTGTGTGCCCTGCATAATGCACACTACTGGAGCTGCAGAGGTGTGGCCTTTGGGAGGTGAGGAGGGTTCGATGTCACGAGGGCAGAGCCTCATGGTGGAAATAGTGTGCTTAGAAGAAGGGAAAGAGACCTGAGCTCCCTTGCTCTCCACCCTGAGAGGACACGGTGGTCTGTAAATCAGGAGGGCCTTCACCAGACACCGGAATTGTTAGCATCTTGATTTTGGCCCTCCACCTCCAGAACTGTAAGGAATACATGTCTGCTGTGTAAGCCACACAGGCTTTGGTACTTGGTGATGGCAGCCAGGGGAGGCTAAGAGGTGAGACACCTGCTGAAACGTTAATTCATGCTTGTATTCCACTGCCCACGTCTGCTCCAGGCTCTGAAGTTTTTTGAGATGGTGAGCAGTGTGGCTTGGTGGCCCCCAGGAAGGACTGGCCTGATGACCACAGAGGTCTCCCCAGCACCTTCTGCTGTGTGAGGCTTTGGGGCCTTTGCCCAGTCTTGGACATGGAGAAGAGCCCAGTAATGACTGAGGTTGAATTTCCCATAAGCCTGGAGGCTAGGGGCTTAGAATTAAGTAAAAGAAAATCAAGTACAACCTTTCTTGCATACCAGAGTCATGCCCTGACATGTGGCTGACAGTGTTAGTTGAGACACGTCCCTGGCTGCTGGCATCTCCAGCTCGTGCAGCACAAGGAGGCGGAGTGTTTGCTAAAACCAGGTCAAAGGAGCTGAGCAGAGGCCTCCAAATTCTCAGAGTGGACCTGTGTTGCTCTGGGGTTCTGTTCTCCCTCCCTCCTCTTTACACTTGTTTTTTTGAGACAGAGACTCGCTCTGTCACCAGGCTGGAGTGCAGTGGTACGATCTTGGCTCACTGCAACCTCCACCTCCCTGATTCAAGCAATTCCTCTGCCTCAGCCTCCTGAATAGCTGGGACTGTAGGTGCCCACCACCAAGCCAGGCTATTTTTTTTTTTTTTTTTTTTGTATTTTTAAGAGAGACAGGATTTCACCATGTTGGCCAGACTGGTCTCAAACTCCTGACCGGAGGCCATCTGCCTGCCTTGACCTCCCAAAGCGCTGGGATCTCAAGAGTGAGCCACCGTGCCCAGCCTCTTCATACTCTGTACGGTATTTCCCAGGCAGGAACTGGCCAGGTAGCCGAGTCCTCCACTCAGATCTTGCTGTTGACCTCTGCGGCCCTTGCTTTCTCCAAGGAGCCCTTGGAACGGTCTCTTCTCCCTTACATTGGTCTCTTCCTAGGAAGACAGCCAGGTCCACAAGTATACTTTCTCTGTCTGGTGTCCCCCAGCATCCATACAACCCTGCTTTACAGGGTGCTGAACCGGGTCCAGCAGCCCAGCTGGGTTAGTAATGGCACCTGGAGGTGGCGGGGAGGGGAGCAGGGCCTGGAGGGTTTGGGTGCAGCCTTGTTCTCTGCATGCCACATGTGGTGAGGAAGGCAGGTACCCTGCAGATCCTGTGCTTCCCATGTCCTCACTCTTGCTCCTGACCTTGGCCTTCCTGGAGAAAGGACCTTCCTGGAAGTCATGTGGAGTCTCCAGACACAGGCTGAGTGGGAGGCAGTGGGGTCCCATCGGTGGCTGGGAGGGCTGTCTGCTTCTTTGACAAGCAGGTTCATGTATTCTGTGTGTGTTTTCACTTTAGAATGATAAACATTCAAAGGGAATGTCCCTCTGAAGGAGCACTGTTTTTTTCAACTCACAAAGGAGGTGTGAAAACCACACGCAGCTCCCTTGTGGGCCCCGCTATGTTCAGAGCAGCACCTGGGCTCTCACCCAACAGGCCAGGCCAACCCTAGGGGCTCCGCTTCATGCTTTGTTCCTTTTCTTAGATAAACCCTTCGGAGGCTGCTCGTGGCCTCACAAATGTATGCATCACACGTGCAGATTTCAGGGCTTCATCCAGACCTCAGGAATCGGCAGTGGAGGAGTGCTGAGGCTGAGGGATGAAGTCACTCTAGGAAGTTCCCGCCTTGAACGCCGCCTGTTGGCGTTAGGGGCGTCTGGGAGGAAGCTGGCTGCACGCTGGGACCTGCTGCGCGGAGCTACCTGGTGAGCTCTGAAAAATCCCAGACCAATACAATCAGATGTTGGATGTTGGAGGGGTCCCAGGCCCGAGGAGCTCAGTGCTGTTAACGCTCGCCAAGTGGTCGCGATGGGCCTTCAGAAGCGGGAGCCTCTGACTTAACCTGAACACCCTCCCAGAGCCCTGTGAAGCATGCAGAGAGCTTTGTTTCTTCCTGTTGAGGAGACCTTGTGTCTTCGCAGACAAGTATGTGTAATTAAGCAACAAAAACATCCAGGCACAGCCTGACTGCAGTTTATAGACAGGTGTGCCTGAAGGTAAGGGAGCAAAGGCTTTCAGTCAAAATTATTCTTAGAGTTGGCTGCCTTCTATTTAAGTAAGAACAAAGCCTTTCACAGTTCAGGGGCAGGGGTGCAGTGGCGGGGAGGGGGTGCCCTCAATTATTTTGTAGTCAAAGTACTGCTTGGTAAAATGCCACTAAACTGAATGACCTCAATCAAGGCTTATTACGGATCTTATGGAATCACCTGGGGCTTAAAAAAAATAGGCAAAAAGTTTAACTGTCTTCTGCTAGAGACAGGACTTCATAATCACAGATGAGGTGCAGGGGACGGTGTAAGAGATGTTTACAAATCGCTTACAAGGGCCTGGCGTGGTGACGCACGCCTGTAGTCCCAGCACTTTGAGAAGCCAAGGTGGGCAGATCACCTGAGGCTGGGAGTTCAAGACCAGCCTGACCAACATGGAGAAACCCCATCTCTACTAAAACTACAAAATTAGCCAGGCATGGTGGTGCATGCCTGTAATCCCAGCTACTTGGGAGGCTGAGGCAGGAGAATCCCTTGAACCTGGGAGGTGGAGGCTGCAGTGAGCCAAGATGGCACCATTGCACTCGAACCTGGGTGACGAGAATGAAATTCTGTCTCAAAAAATATCACTTACAAAAGCAATCTTGTAAGTAGTTGTGCCCAGAGACGGAGAGTCTACACCAACGTGGTGGATGAAGGAAGAGACCAGCGTTCCCAATGCTGAACGAAGCCACGCCCACACAGCCGAAAGCTACATGCAAAGCAAAGTCACACCAGTGCCCCATAAAACCATGCAACCTGGCCACTCAGAGAGGAACACAGATTCAAAAAGGGCAGCATTCGAGTGGAGTCAGATACAACCACATATCCTCCGGCAAACACAGGCAACTCAAAGTGGAGCCAGTGACCATGAGACCAACATTGCAATCACTAGATTGCACCACACAAAACTGCTTATGTTCAGTGTTTTGACCTCAAAGCATCAGTTTCATAAGGCTCCATTTTGTAACACATTAGAGAAGAAAACAGCAACATTCCTAAATTTGAATGTTTCTAATGCATAACTTTAAAGATGAATGTATAACTACCTCAATAAGTTACTTATTAGGCAGGCATTTGATGAGTCCACTTATACTCTAGAGACTAACATCTAAATGGATTACATAATTTAAAAGAAACCCTGCTCCCTGGGAAAACGGGCTTACCATATAATCAGGGTTAACTTCTGTGGCTATTTGCATGCATGAGGCCCACTTAAGAACAGAGGGCCGGGTGCAGTGGCTCACACCTGTAATGCCAGCATTTTGGGAGGCCAAGGCGGGTGGATCACCTGAGGCCACAAGTTCGAGACCAGCCTGGCCAAAATGGCAAAACCCCATCTCTACTAAAAGTATAAAAATTAGCCGGGTGTGATGGTGCGTGCCTGTAATCCCAGCTACTTGGAAGGCTGAGACAGGATCGCTTCCACCCAGGAGGCAGAGGTTGCAGTGAGCTGAGATCGTGCCACTGCACTGTAGCCTGGGCAACAGAGCAAGTCTCTGTCTCAAAAAAAAAAAAAAAAAAGATACACCTGCTGACTGCTGGCCTGTACTGCAGACTACACACCAATATCTCTTTCCTCTTCAGATCTTTTACCTACTGTAGACATGTACTCAGAAGGGGAAGACAGGCATCTTCCCATTCCTTCCTGGGGAGGGGGAGCACGGGGCAGGGGCTGTTGGGTTCCTCGGGAGGAAACTGCACAGATGGACGGAGGAGCCCGCCTCACTCCCCTGCATCTCTTGAGGTGGCTGTGCCCTGCCGGCCGCAGAGTCAGCCCCACTGAGTCACTGCTGCTATAGGCTTCGCCCTGCGTGAGCACCAGGAAGGCCTTCCGTGTCTTCTGTGAGTGTTGCTGACATGCATGTGAAAATCACCCAAGGGCAACGGCTTCGTCCCGTGGGTCTATTAAAACCAAGTGCAGGACTGACAAGGTTTCTGCCTGCAAATGATCAATGACCATCGTACAACTCGGGCATTTAGGGTGACCTGGCAGACCGATGTCCCCTCTGAAAGGGCTTCGTCTTGTGCAGCCTGCTCTGGGGCCGAAGGGGAAAGGCTGGCATGGGGCACGTCTCCAGCGTGTGCAGGTGGGGGTGCCCGCTCTTCCTCATAGGCTTCCACAGCAGCATGGAAGGTTCCACAACAGCCCTCGTGGCTCATGACAGCCCCTGAGGTTGGCAGGGGTCCATGTCTTGCTCAAAGCTGCAGAGGTAGGAGTGGTGAGTGGTCCAGTGACCCCAACTTCTCATGGACTGAATTCCATCCTCCTCTGTGAACTAGAGGTGGTGCTGAATGGAGCTTCGATTGCAGGCGGGAATCAAAGAACCAAGTCACGGCCCATCTCTACCATTCACTCATGGCCTTTCCTAGCATGGTCACTGGCTTTTCATTTTCCAGTCTATAAAAAATTGCTCCATGAGATCATGGAAGAGTGTCTCCAAAGTCCTTCAACAGGGCCAGGTGTGTCTATTCTCACTGTTCACTAGCGCCCCCAAGAGGCAAGGCCAGGTCAGGGTGAGGTGAGAGGTGGTTCTGAGGGCAGGTGGTCTCAATGGCTCCGCCCCTTGTACGTATTTTCACTCTCATCAGAATTAGGTTTTGCTTAATTCTAGCTGGAGTCCTAGTGGGCGCTGTTCACACAGCTGTGGGCTGAGTGGCTCTGGCTCACTTGCAAGAAGTTTTGAGAATTTTGGGGTGTTTGCTTCACTGCCTGGAGCTGTCTGGGCCAGCCCCCGCAGAGGATGCTTCCATGTGTTAGGTGATGTGTGTGTACCTACGTTAACAGTTTGGTAGACAAACCATTATAAAAATTTACCATGTCATCATATGGTTTCTGGGATGAATTTTCCTTTTAGTGTGTTCTATAGTAAGAACTACTTGTATAATTAAAAATTAAACTGGAGAATTCTGCCAGTGACTCTTTGGTGTAACCTGCTCGTGGCCCACTGTCCAAACCAGCTGCATTTTCATTTGAGCTGAGGTGCTGCCGGGCCTGCCCTGGCCTAAAATCCACAGGTAACATACTCTCCTTGACTGGAGTTTTGATGGGGAGGCCATGCGGTGTGGGGCATTCAGGCGGCAGGGGGACCGGGGCCTGTTGGCATGCCACATCCCCACTTACGAGCTGTGTGACCTCGGGCAAATGACTTAACCTCTCTGAGCCTCAGTATTTGCAGCATGAGGATATAAACTCTTGCTTGTAGAACTCTTTCTTGGAGTAGAGGTGGTGTGGAATAGGTACCTAGCTGGGGGTCTCAGACAGAGCGGACCTCACCAAATCCTGCTGTTATTATTCTCAACAGCAAATGCACGGCCAAGAGCACTGGCCAGGGAGCTCCTGGGGCCCAGCAAGGCACGCTGCGGCTGTGTCACCTGCCCACTCCCTGGGCTGCCGTTCTGTCACCAGGCCCCCCACAGGCGGGTGCAGACAGCCTGTCCGCCTGGCTCCCTGTGGTGATCCTGCAGCCACACCTCGGGGAGCACAACTAGAGGCTGCTTTGGCCCTGAAGACAAAGCTGAGTCCACATAGGTCTGAAGGGGTTGCTGCTGAATGACACCCCTGTAACCTGAGCTGGGCCGTGGTGGGAGGGATGACAGAGGCGCACGGGGTGAACTCCTTCTCCGTCAGCTCCTCCGAGGCTTTGGCTTTCATGGAACAGTGAGGAGACTGCAGTGTCTCCCGATAGCATTGAATTTGCCCCAAGCATCACGGTGAAGCCATTTTTCAGGCTTTAAGAATCCAAGCCAATGGATACAAAAAACGCGTCTGGTCTTGTTTGAAGCGCTCACTGCCGGTCCTTTTGTCAAGTACACACCGCGGCTCCCCCAGGACTCAGGTAACTGAGACAGAAATGGAGGCAGCAATAAATTTAAGCCGAGAAGCTCCTTGCCAGGAAACCTGAAGTGAGTGGAGCCCCCTTTCCAGCAGGTGCCCACAGCAGGGCAGCACAGCTGGCTGCCTGGTGGAGAGGCAGCCTCTGCCTCCGTCCACCACCCTCCCAGGCAGGGAGGTTGTGTCACTGGAAAAACAGTAACAAAATGGTTGATGCACAAAGGGGAAGAGGTGCAATTTGGATGTACTCATGTGCTTTCTGTGCAAATTCTTTCATGAAGTTACTGTGAGAAAGAGATTTCCCTTTAGGTAGAGTTTCCCGCCAAAAGAGAAAAGATGTTAGGTTCCCCCGGACCAAAGTGATAGTGTGATGCTGTTTAAGCGTCACTGGCTGCTTTGAGAATGACAGTAACAGCAGCCGCCATCACAGCAGGGCCCAGCTCCTGCCCGTGAGCTGTGTATGGGCACCGGGCACCGGGCACATGCGCTGAGCTTGTTCATCCTCACGCTGACAGCTGCTGTGGCCAGAGCTCAGAACACAGTAGGTGCGCAATAAGGGATGCCTGCTGGGGACGCAGTGCCACCTTTCAGAGAGGCAGAATGTGAGGTTTCAGAGTATCCACGTAAGTCTTCCCAACGCACACGGCCAGCCTGGCTCCTGCCCCCCACCTGCCTGCACCACCCCCAACAGGGAGGAACTAGTTCTCTGTCACTCCTGCCCTGATGACATCCTTCCCCCGCAGCGGGATTCCCTTCTCCTAGTTTCTCCCAGCTGTAAAATCGCAACTGTTAATCACACCAGATCCCAACAGGATGTTTTGAGAATTAGCTCAAGGAGGCTGTAAAACTCTCAGGAAGAGGAAAAACTCCAGGAAGGTCAACTCCACTCCAGGGCTCTGGTTCCTGCAGAGTGGGCCCAGGCAGGGCTGGCCCCGCCGGCTCCACCCACCGGCTCTGGGCTGAGCAGGAGCCCGGGATGGGGTCAAACAATGCAAGGCTGAACTCTGAAAGCACAGTCAAACCACCCCCGTCCTCCCCACAGTCAGTCTCCGAGGGGCCGGCCTGCCTCGGGCTGGTTTTGGATAGCAATGAAAGAGACAGAATCCTGACAGTAACTGCATTTTCTACTGAAAAGGTGCTTGGCTGGTGAAATGTCAAAAGCTATTCAAAAGCATTCCGGACAGATTTCCCCGGAGACTTGGCAAGAGCAAGGAAAACCCCAGAAGTGGTTGAAACCTGAAATAGCAGTGTGAAACAACAGTGAAAATCCCCACTCTCTGCGCCCTCCTGAGAAACAGGAAATGCTTTCATCGACACACACCCCTTCCACTCCCCCTGCGATGCCTGGCCTGCCTGGTCCCTGGCAGTCGGAGCTTCAGGTGTCCCTCATTCCTCTGAATTAGCAGCCTGCTGACCTGCAGATTGTGGCTGGGACCTTCTAGCCAGGGAACCAGGAGGCTAAGGGGACCCCCTGCCATGACCTGCAGGGGCCGGGTCACCTCCAGAGCCCTTGGGGACTGAGCACAGAGGAGACAGTGGGACAGCTCTCATCCTGTCTCCTGGGGCTGGAGCTGTTCCCTGTGGGTAACTTTGCTTCCCACCATCAACTGCAAAACCTGCAGCGAGACGCCTGCCCCAGGCCATGCCGCCAACACGTGTGGGTACCCAACCACACCATTTATGGGGCCTGAACCACACATGGACTGTTTTTCAAATACACATACCTTTTTTTTTTTTTTTTTTAGACGGAGTCTCACGCTGTTCCCAGGCTGGAGTGCAATGGTGTGATCTCGGCTCACTGTAACCTCCGCCTCTCGGGTTCAAGTGATTCTCCTGCCTCAGCCTCCCGAGTAGCTGGGATTACAGACAGGCACCACCATGCCCAGCTAATTTTTGTATCTTTAGTAGAGATGGGGTTTCACCATGTTGGCCCAGCTGGCCTTGAACTCCTCACCTTGTGATCTGTCCACCTTGGCCTCCGAAAGTGCTGAGATTACAGGTGTGAGCCACCGCGCCCGGCCTCTGAATACATAAACATTTTACAGGCCCATGTAAGAAATGAGACTCTGATGAGAGCTGAGGCTGAGGACTACCCCAGATGGTGACTGTGAAAATGATGATGATCAAAACAAGCGCGTACTGGGCATTTCCTCTGTGCCAGGCACTGGGGCAAACGCTTTGCTTGGATGCCATTCTCTCCTCAGTCAGCCTGATGAGGACTACCCCCAGACTCACCTGATGGCAAGTGATGCCCACACAAGACGAGACGGGGCCCGCAGCAGGGCTGGGCCGTGAACCTGAGTTGTCTTAACCACATGCCCTGCTCTGAGGTCAATAACAAAAAAGGGCTCCTTAGGCATGATGGCTTCTTACTTGATACCCACATCCAGGCAGTGATCAGAACCTAGACTGCAGTAGAGATGGGGCGTGGGATGACCCGGCTTCTCCACGCTCTGATCTCTCACTCCCTGCAAAGGTACTGGTTTGACAAGGGACACTGAGCAAATGGAGGGATGGCAGGGGGCCCAGATGGTAAAGCCACTGGTTAGGAAGAATCAGTATTGTGAAAATGACCACACTGCCCAAAGTTATCTATAGATTCAATGCTATCCCCATCAAACTACCATTGACTTTCTTCACAGAATTGGAAAAACTACCTTAAATTTCATATGGAACCAAAAAAGAGCCCATGTACCCAAGACAATCTTAAGCAAAAAGAACAGCTGGAGACATCAAGCTACCTGGCTTCAAACTATACTGCAAGGCTACAGAAATCAAAACAGCATGGCACTGGTACCAAAACAGATATATAGACCAATGGAACAGAACAGAGGCCTCAGAAATAACACCACACACCTACAACCATTTGATCTTTCATAAACCTGACAAAAACAAGCAATGGGGAAATAATTCCCTATTTAATAAATGGTGTTGGGAAAACCGGCTTGCCATATGCGGAATGCTGAAACTGGATCCCTTCCTCACACCTTATACAAAAATTAACTCCAGATGGATTAAAGATTTAAATATAAGACCTAACACCATAAAAAACCTAGAAGAAAACCTAGGTAATATCATTCAGGACATAGGCATGGGCAAAGACTTCATGACTAAAACATGAAAAGAAATGGCAACAAAAGCCAAAACAGACAAATAGAATCTAATTAAACTAAAGAGATTCTGCACAGCAAAAGAAACTATCATCAGATTTAACAGGCAACCTACAGAATGGGAGAAAATTTTTGCAGTTTATGCATCTGACAAAGGGTTAATATCCAGAATCTACAAATAACTTAAATTTTTAGGAAAAAAATAACCCCATCAAAAAGCAGGTGAAGGATATGAATAGACACTTCTCAAGAGACATTTATGTAGTCACCAAACATATGAAAAAAGCTCATCATCACTGATCATTAGAGAAATGCAAATCAAAAGCACACTGAGATACCATCTCACGCCACTTAGAATGGTGATCATTAAAAAATCAGGAGACAATAGATGCTGGAGAGGATGTGAAGAAATAGGAACACTTTTACACTGTTGGTGGCAGTGTAAGTTAGTTCAACCATTGTGGAAGACAGTGTGTTATTTCTCAAGGATCTAGAAACAGAAATACCATTTGACCAGCAATCCCATTACCGGATATATACACAAGGAATTATAAATCATTCTATTATAAAGACACATGCACACATGTTTATTGCAGTTGTGTTCACAATAGCAAAGGCTTGGAACCAACCCAAATGCCCATCAATGATAGACTGGACAAAGAAAATGTGGCACGTATATACCATAGAATACTATGCAGCCATAAAAAAGGTTGAGTTAATGTCCTTTGCAGGGACATGGATGAAGCTGGAAACTATCATTCTCAGCAGCTTAACAAAACAACAGAAAACCAAACACCCCATGCTCTCACTCATATATGGAAGTTGAATGATGAGAACACATGGACGCAGGGAGAGGAACATCACACACCGGGGCCTGTTGGGGGCCGGGAGGCTAGGGGAGGGATAGCATTAGGAGAAATACCTAATGTACATGACTGGGTGATGGATACAGCCAACCACCATGGCACGTGTATACCTACGTAACAAAGTAACAAACGTGCATGCTCTGCACATGTACCCCAGAACTTAAAGTACAATTTAAAAAAATGAAAACAGGAAACTCACTAGAAGGTTCTTACAGGTGGCAGTGGTGCTCACCTTGGTTCCCAGAAAACAAGAGTCATTCAAAGATATCAGATGAAAGGGTAAAAGAGGGGTTAAACAACAAAGCATTTTTTTTTAACTTGGTGAAATATTCAATGGCCCTTTATTCACCCTTGTTCTTCCAAGTGCAGCTCTGTGATGCCCCCTCCCTGCTCCCACCCCAAGGCCCCATGTCCTATCTGCTCCTGCATCTGCAGGCCCTTGCCCAGGGGTCCTGGGAGTGAATGGAAATGATGTTTGCCCCAAGTGTCCCCAGGGCAGGAGGCTGGGGCCTGCCAGTGCACTGAACAGCACGCAGTGGCAGGCCCCAGCATGCACCCGTGTCCTGCCTTGGGCTGCATCTGGGTTCCTTCTGCACGCCCGTGAAGCGGTGGGGTTCTTCCAGTGAGGCCCAAGGGGCAGTGCTGGTGCAGCCTGTGGCAGAATTAGGGGGAGGAGCACACGAGGTCCCGGGTAGGTGCAGTGGGTGGAAGAAAGAGAATGTGCCTAGTTACACTGGGACTGCTGTCTGGAATTAGGACCCATCCCAAGAGCCCAGTTCCCGACCCCCCGAGCTCCCTGCACTGTGGCACAGAGAGAAATGCCAGCAGGCCGCTCTCACCGTAGACCAGTCCCCCGGTTCTCCACTCGTAGCAGCCTGAGTAGTCCTCGCAGGCCTCCTCGGCTCTCGGCCTCATGGATGCGTCACATTTCCCTTGTGAGTTGGTGCACGTCACGGTCCGTTTCCGCGCCCCTTTACCACAGTCGGCGGAACACTGCAAGACACCATTGGAATACTTAATCCAGTTCCAATTCGACTCTGGACTCCCTCCCACCTGCCGGATGCAGTGTGGGGATGATGCAGAGATGAAACCTACACTTCTGTCCTTACAAAGCTCACAACCTGCAGGGTCTTAGGCACACAGTCCCTGCTGGGGCCCTGGGCCAGTGGCCAGTGCTGGGGAAAGAACATAGGAATCAGGCAGTGGGAAGAACCTGGGGTAGCATAAGTCACATGAGGGGGAGTGGAATTCACTGGCCACGTGTCAGGTCCAAAAGCTCAATGCAATACATGAGCTCAGAGAGCAGGTGAGTGTGATGGCGCCATGAGTGAGGCAGTGGGGCAGGGGCCAGGAGCCAGCCAGAGCAAGGTGAGGGCCTGAAGCTGAGTCCCACGCCCCAGATCTTCCCAGCCAGCCTCCAGGTACACATGCTCTGCTTGGGCCAGCCTGGGACAAAGACCTCCATCCAGCGGGGGAGGAGGGGGGAGGCAGACGGAAGGAAAAAGCACCGGTGACTTTCTCGTGAGGCAGGTGGCAAGCCTTCACAGAGAGCTCCAGTGAATATTTTAACACAGACACTAAGAATGGTGACAGAGGCATGCCCCCTGTGGTAGTTGAAATACTTGCAGGAAACCTGGGAACAGGCAGTGGGGGAGGGGACCTGGGGGTGATGAACACTGTGCATGCTCTCAAGAGTTCAGGATTCCCAGCAGCAAGGAGTGAAGAGACAGGGCGCGGCATGGTGTTAACACAGCGGATGGGTACTCCGGGCTGCGTCTGGAACCTGCTCCTGACATGCCCACCACAGAACTTGGGGAGGGACGGTCCCCAGGCTGGCAAGAGTACTTACCACCTCCAAAAACAAAGTGGAAGGAAGCCCAGGCAGAGCCGACCCAGAGCCTCGGGAGGATGAAACTCACAAACAAGTTGGCCCAGGGAGCCCCACCCCTGCCCAGACATCAACAGGTAACTTGGAAAGATGGCGTGCACAAGTCTGGATTCTGCGAAGGCGGTTTCATCCTTGCTCAGTTCAGCAAAACTGTGGCAGGCCACAGCGTGACTTTCTTGAGTTACAACAAGCTCAACTTTAAAAAGTTCTAGGCCAAATGCAGTAGTTCACACCCATAATCCCAGCACTTTGGGAGGCTATAGTGGGAGGCTCACTTAAGACCAGGAGTTCAAGACCAGCCTGGGCAACATAGGGAGCTCTGTCTCTTAAAAAAAAAAATCCAATGTATCTACTGGAAAAAAGGTACATAAAGGACAAATGTTATTCTTGGTATTTGTTATTAACATTTATCCCAACGTATGACCTAACTTTCTCTTTCTTATGAATTCAATTCAGCCCCTTGTCTAAAGGTCCCAGGGGGTTTTCTTCCAAGGATAATTTACACTAGTTTGAAATGCACATGCTTCAGAACTGGCTGCAATGTCCCCTGCAGGGAGTGGGGGAGAGTAGCTGTGTGTGGAGTGTGGAGCTGGTTTAAAGGGTCCTCGGATGCCAGGGGTCAGTCCACGGTGGGCTTTGCATGCAGGATGTCCTGGGCAGGAGCCCCGGGTCACTGCACTGGAGGGCCACCCCTTGCTTCTCTGCGTGGCAAGGTTTCCTGACCATTTCAGCAACTCTGTCCTCACTGTCTGGCTTGTGGGCTAGCCCTGACACCAGCGTCCACACAACTTGCTCCTCTGCAACCAGGAGCCATGCCCCATTTCTGCCTAAGTTCATTCTTGCTGGGTCTCTACTCTGCATTCCTCGCCTCTTCCCCTTGAATTTCAAGCTGTGAATGTCCAGCCTATTTCTTTTTGAGACGGAGTCTTGCTCTGTCACCCAGGCTGGAGTTCAGTGGTGTGATCTCAGCTCACTGCAACCTCCACCTCCTGGCTCCAGTGACTCTCCTGCCTCAGCCTCCCGAGCAGCTGGGATTACAGGCACGCACCACCACGCCCGGCTATGTTTTGTATTTGTAGTGGAGATGAGGTTTCACAGTGTTGACCAGGCTGGTCTCAAACTCCTTACCTCGTGATCTGCCCACCTCGGCCTCCCAAAGTGCTGGGACTACAGACATGAGCCACTGCGCCTGGCCCAGCCTATTTCTTAACCAAACCCTGACCCTTAACTAAACTCTGACCAGCAGCCCATTCTCTTGAAGGCTTTGTCTGTGTGGTACCGCAGGCTGCTGCTGTCGGCCCCGAGGGGGGGTGCCCTTCAGTTTCCCACTTTGCTTCCCATGGGGGGCAGGGTCTGCAAGCTGAGGATAGGAGGAACTCACTACCTCTTCCTCTCCTCTGGATATTACATCCTCCTTCTAATAAAGTCAGGAAGAAGGTGGGGAGGAGATAGTGAGAGCAATCAACAGCTGGCTGGATAAAAGCCACCATGTCAATAAAAACTCTCCCTTGAGAAGCTGAGACCCGTTTGCTTCCAACAGAAGAAAGACTCGCTCTGGGGCTTCAGCACCTGGAGCTGCAGAAGTGCCAGCTTCGTGAGCTTCCCGTGGGGAATGATTTGATTCCAAGTTAAATGTTTAGAAGGAAGCATTCTGCTCAAGCCTGGGCTAAGCCAGAGTTAGGCTGATTGGTGTGGTGCTCGTTCAGGACTAGGATTAGGTGTGCACATAGATACAGACAGAGAAATTTCTTTAAATCTTGCTCCCATTTTCTCCCACCTTCCAAATGTGGAGATCTTCAATGCTGTAATGATAACTGATGACATCAGGCTTGGTGGGGAGGCAGTTTTTTTTTTCCCCCCATAAAAAGAATCTGAGTGGATTTTTTTTTTTCCTGAGACAGTTTTGTTCTTATTACCCAGGCTGGAGTGCAGTGGTGCAATCTCAGCTCACTGCAACCTCTGTCTCCCAGGTTCAAGTGTTCTCCTGCCGCAGCCTCCCAAGCAGCTGGGTTTACAGGCATGCGCCACCACGCCCGGCCAATTTTTTGTATTTAATAGATACAGGGTTTCACCACCGAGTGAAAAATTTATGGTTTTGATCTGATCAAAGCACAACTATTTAGATCAAGAGCCAGGCAATGAAAACCTGAAGGCCCACCTAGGGTACTAGAAAGGGGTGGGGACTGAACACCTGCGTGGACCCTTCCAGCAAGGGGCCGAAAAGCAGTCCCTTGAATGTTAAAGCTGGCAAACATAAGCATATATAAAGAAAATAAATCAACAAAAGCTCAACTTCTCTTCCTAAATACCAGAAAGCATAGGATGAAGATTCTGCTCTAGAAAGGAATACACGCCAACATCTGTCTGCAAACTAGCCTCCGTTTTACAGCAGCCAATGGCGGACTTTTCGTTCACTAAAAATGGGCTGGATACTTTTTTATTCAAAATAATTCCGACTGTTTGGCAATAGAGGGAACTTTTAAAATATTTTCCACACTGAAGAGTGTCTTGGATGAGCCTCTCTGAGTTTCCTAGACTAAGCTGGTGGAAGACCTGAGGGAAACCTGCCCTTTATTCAGCTGTTTTTTTTTGTAGTTTTATAGCCAAACAGTTAAAATCATTAATGCAAAGTCCTGAAGGATGACGTCACCGAAGATAAAATCATATTCCCAGGACTAACCTTCAAAGTGAAGACTCAAGGCTTAATTCACTTCTTTCCAAAACGTTTTACGGCAAGAGATTTGTGACTCCAACTTGCACACTAAAAGCTGTCCCTCCTGGCATCTGACTCTTGCAGTCTACAAAGACTGCTGGGGGATTAAAGGAAAACCTTTGAAACCACCTTCCCAGCCTGAGCACACCACCGTTAAATATACCCAAAGGGGAATTAAAAAGTCGGTCAGTATCTGTCTGTCCTATCTTGATGTGGGAATTTTCACAGGAAACGGAATGGAACAGTCCTTCACTGTGGTGCTAACATACACGCCATCGAAGACATGGTATCTGTGTTTCTGTAGCCATGCTGTTACCTGAGTTGAAATTTTGTTTTAAGATGGAGTCCTGCTCTGTTGCCCAGGCTGGAGTGCAATGGCACAATCTCAGCTCACTGAAACCTCTGCCTCCCAGGTTCAAGCAATTCTCCTGCCTCAGCCTCCTGAGTAGCTGGGACTACAGGCGCATGCCACCATGCCCGGCTAATTTTTGTATTTTTAGTACAGACTGGGTTTCACCATGTTGGTCAGGCTGGTCTCGAACTCCTGACCTTGTGATCTGCCCGCTCGGCCACCCTAAGTGCTGAGATTACAGGCGTGAGCCACTGCGCTGTCCTCAGATGGATATTAAGAACATGTGAGCTAGAACACATCTTTGAGCTGACTAGGAGGCACCAGAATGTCACCAATACCGTGGAACCGTGCTGGAGTCCCTGTGGCTGAGTCTTGGTGGCAAGCCCAGGCACCCCACCTGTGACCACTCAGATGCCTCCCAGATGGACAGGCAGTCCTGGCCTTCGCAGCTCTGCACTGGCGCTGGCCGGGGGCCTGGGCAGTAGATGGGCCGTGTGGCGACGTGTGTGCCGTTCTGCAGCTGGTACACGCAGGTCACCTCCCGGTGCTGGAAGCCTTTCTCACAGGTGGCCGAGCAGGAGCTCCACGGGCCTGCCACCCACCTGCCAGACAGGAGGAAAGACAGAGAGAGAACGACTCGGGTGAGAGGCCAGCCTCTGCGGAGGGGCTTCCAGCTGGATCCTGGAATTGCTGCCTTGTGATGGGCAATCTCCAAAGACTGCTGGGGATTAATGGAAAACCTTTAGATCACAAGAGGGAGGCAGACTCAGGAAGCTTTTCAGTCAACCTTGGACGAAATTCAGAGTAACGGCACAGAGGGAGCGACCTGAGTGGTCCCCTGGTTGGATGGGCTCCTTGGCACAGACATCTTTCTGTAACCAACACCCCTGCAGCAGATGGGATTATCTGGTCATGGCCTCCCTGCAGGGGATTACATATCCGCCTGTTGTCTCAACGGGGTGTGAGTGAATAGGATGCTGGCTGCGTCCCGGCAGAAGCTCTCAATGTGGTTATGCGGTTTGGCTCCGACTCTGTTTCCTACTCTCTGCTGGGAGAAGAGTCCCAGCACCAGGAAAGCCCGTACTGCCTGCACTGCTGTCAGCAACCGAGACATCGGAGTTGTTTGTCGCTGCAGCAACAGGAGACTGACACAGCCCTTGACAAAGGAACCCCCATCCCACACTGGTCCCAGCTTGATTAACCAGAAGCAGGCGCTCCCCGCTTTCCAGAGCGTAGGCGGCTGTGATGCTTTACAGTGGCAGGCTGTGGGCCGTGGGAAGACGGAGGCTGTTGAGGTTGGTGTCTGAAAGTGTTCTTCTAAAACTTTGGCTCAGGCTGGGCGCGGTGGCTCACACCTGTAATCCCAGCATTTTGGGAGGCTGAGGTGGGCAGATCACAAGGTCAGGAGTTTGAGAGCAGCCTGGCCAACATTATGAAACCCTGTCTCTACTAAAAATACAAAAAAAAAAAAAATTAGCTGGGCATGGTGGCACACACCTGTAGTCCCAGCTACTCAGGAGGCTGAGGCAGAAGAATTGCTTGAACCTGGGAGGTGGAGGTTGCAGTGAGCCGAGATCATGCCACTGCATCCCAGCCTGGGCAACAGAGTGAGACTTGTCTCAAAAAAAGAAAAAAGATATGGTAAGATATTTGCACACCCATGTTCACAGCAGCATTATTTACAATAGCCAAAAGGTAGAAGTAACCCAAGTGTCCATCAAAGGATGAAAAGATAAACTGTGGTACGTGCATACAAGGGAGTATTATGCAGCTGTCAAAAAGGAGATTCTGACGCATGCTATGACATGGATGAGCTTTATGCCAAGAGTAAGAAGCCAATGACCAAAGGACAAATCCTGTGCGATTCCACTTATGCAAGGTACCTGGAGTAGTCAGATGTATAGAGACAAAGTAGAATGGAGGCTGCCAGGGGCTCAGGGGAAGGGGGAGATAGGGAGTTGGACTCAGCTGAAGGAGACAGAAAAGTTCTGAAGTTGGATGGTGGTAGTGGCTGCACAAGGTGAATGGACTTAATGCCACTGAACTGGACATTTACAAATGCTCGACATGGTAAATTGTAGGTGCACTTGACCGCAATTCAAACAATGCTATCAGTGGGTAGTTAGGAGCAAGTTGTAAGTAAGTGAAGAAAAGCCATAGAAGCGAAGTGTTCCTTAAGTCCCAGGCAGCCAAAGCGGGGGAGCTGAGTGTGGCGCCCGGGGTGCACCCGCTTACCCTGCAGCGCAGGAGCAGCCGTCTACACGGGCTGCTGTGGGGACTCTGTGCATGGCACTCCACAGTGTACTTTAGCTGTTACTCACCTAGACTTCTTGCTTCTGATGTTGACAAATCTCAATGAGGTATGGGCATAAAATGACTTTCTTAAAACTTTTTTTTTTTGGTGGCATAAAGAAATCATTTCACCCCAGCCACCCTGGCTTCAGGAGCCCACTTACGACACTTGAATGACTGTGCAACCAAGTGCCACAGTCAAATCACACTGACTCCAAATCCAGTAACTTGGGAAAGGAACTGTAGTTCTGTAAAACAATTAATATTCTTTTTTTTTTTTTTTGAGATGAAGTTTCACTCTTGTTGCCCAGGCTGGAATGCAATGGCGTCATCTTGGCTCACCACAACCTCCATTTCCCGGGTTCAAGTGATTCTCCTGCCTCAGCCTCCCAGGTAGCTGGGATTACAGGCATGCACCACCACACCCAGCTAAGTTTTTGTATTTTTAGTAGAGAGAAAGTTTCTCCATGTTGGTCAGGCTGGCCTTGATCACCCGACCTCAGGTGATCCGCCCGCCTTGGCCTTCCAAAGTGCTGGGATTACAAGCGTGAACCACCGCGCCTGGCCAAAACTTACATTCCAATTACACTGTAAGCCCTATTTTTTTCCACTGGTGATCCCT
Source organism: Ateles fusciceps (assembly GCA_036589455.1). Lineage (NCBI taxonomy): Eukaryota > Metazoa > Chordata > Mammalia > Primates > Atelidae > Ateles > Ateles fusciceps. Next base: position 10,527,065 of record JAZHEH010001736.1, read on the forward strand.
AAACACTTTAGTAGCAACATTTATTAGCCAAGTTTGAATTAACTGCTCTTCTTAAAAGTCATGATACTGTAATTCCTTTTTTTTTTTTTTTTTTGAATGGAGTCTCACTCTGTCACCCAGGCTGGAGTGCAATGGTGCAATCTCGGCTCACTGCAGCCTCTACCTCCCGAGTTCAAGGGATTCTGGTGCCTCGCCTCCTGAGTAGCTGGGATTACAGCTGTGCTCCACCATGCCTGGCTAATTTTTGCATTTTTAGTAGAGACAGGTTTTGCCATGTTGGCTAGGCTGGTCTTGAACTCCTGATCTCAAGTGATCCGCCCGCCTTGGCCTCCTGAAGTGATGGGATTCTGGACATGAGCAATCATGCCTGGCTCATTTTTGAAGTTTTAGTAGAGACGGAGTTTTGGCATGTTGGCCAGGCTGGTCTTGAACTCCTGGCATCAAATGATCCACCTATCTCGGCCTCTCAAAATGCTGGGATGACAGGCATGAGCCACCGCACCTGGCTGAAACTGTAATTCTTTACGAAGCCACAGTTAACACGCCTGTAATTCAGGGCACCCCTTCTCCCATTCCTCTGCAGGAGTCAGAACGGACTCTGCTTCCTTTCCTGCCTGGCGCTGACTCAGTTCCTCTGCCTATGCTTCAAGTTAAATCATCCTACTGAGATGCTTCAGGCAGCTCGGTGACCGTATAAGACCTTGTATTCTTACTGCTATTGTAACAAATTACCCCCAACTTAAGGGCTCAAAACCAACACAGATTTATTATCTTACACTTCTGGAGGTCAGAAGTCTGACACAAGTCTTTCAAATCTAAAACCAGGGTGCTGAGAGACTCCAGGGAAGAATCTGTTTCCTGCCTTTTCCAGCCCTGTGCTGCCCCATTCCTTGGCTTGGGACCTTTTCCTCCCTCCTCAAGGCCAGCAGTGGCGGGGGAGCATTTCTCACACTGTGTCACTCTGACCTTGTCTTCTGCCCCATCTCCTACTTGGAAGGACCCTTGTGATGACCCCAGACCTACCCAGATAATCCAGAATAATCTACTTTAAGGCCAGCTGATTACCAACCCGATAATCAGCTGGCCTTAAAGTTTGCAGATAAAAAGATTGCCAATAAAAGCATTGCAACTGACTGCCAACCTGTGTTAGTTTGCCAGGATTGCTGATAAAAGCATTGTCGAACTAGGTAGCCTAAAACAACAGTAATCTATTCTCTCACAGTCCTGGAGGCCAGAAGTCCAAAACCACGGCATCAGCATGGCTGGTCCTCCCAAGGTCTCTGAGGGATAATGTGTCCTGGGTCTCTTTCCTAGGTTCTGGTGGTGGCCAGCAAGCCTTGGTGCTCCTTGGCGAGCAGAAGCATCACTCCAGCCCCCTTCTCCATCTTCCCACAGGGTCCTCTGTGTGTCTGTCCTTACATGACCCTCCTCTTATAAGGACACCTGTTATATCAGATCAGGGCCCCACCCTACTTCCGAATGACGCCATTTTACCTAATTACATCTGCTGTGACCATACTTCCAAATAAGGTCACATTCTGAGATGCTGGGATTAGGACTTCGATAAAGGAATTCTGAAGGGGACGAAATTCAATCCATAATACAACATTAACACCATCTGCAACCTTACCTCCCTTTGGCCATGCAGGGTCACATCTTCCTAGGTTCAGGATTAGAATGTGGACCTCTGTGGGGGCCATTATTCTGCTAACTACACACTCATTGCATTCACAATTCTGAAAAAACTCAGCTCCTATTTAAAATTCAATTTCTATTTACATCTTGATTTGGCTGAGATTTAAACTAGGTAAAGGCCTCGTGAGGTCTGCTGAGATGGGACAGTTGTTGCAAAGAAACAATGGCATCATCAGGGTCACACTTTTCTGACACAGTTATTTTATGTTGAATAGAGTGAGTCTCAAATGCAGGTAGCCAAAGGAGGACCCTGGTAGGTCATTACTTTCGACAACTTTAAATCATAAAAAACCAGCATGAGATGCTGTATTCCAGCATAATCCGGGCTAACAAGTGGTTTGTTCAGGGGTCCAGTGTCAACTTTGTCCCTCCCCAAAATGGGTGAAAAGGAAGGCTCGGTATTGACTGAGTATCTAATCTATGCCAATCTCTATGCTAGGAATATTCCCCGAATTCACTCAATTAATCAAAGTAAGGAGGCAGGTGCCTGTATGTGATTTCTCTGAGCATCCGTTAGAGACGTGCCAATTCCAGGTGGGGGCATCAAGCAAGTCACACATACAACATCGCAGCACAAAAAGAAGGGTGGGGGAACAGCCCTGGAGCTCCAGGAAGTGCAGGCCAGGCTAACGACAGCAGCCACTGGCACGCTCAACCTGCTCAGCCTCAGCTTGTTTGGTCCCAGAAATGTGAGTATCAACCTCAGGCTGCATTTCCTGGAGACCTGAACCAAGGGCTGGGACATCTGACTCAGCATTCCCACCTTCACAAAGCTCACGCAAGTGTGTGGTCTTCAGGGGGAGGGGGAAAACATAAAAACAGACAATTTCTTTTCTTTCTTTTTTTTTTTTTGAGATGGAGTCTTGCTTTGTGGCCAGGCTGGAGTACAGTGGCGTGATCTCGGCTCACTGCAACCTCTGCCTCCTGGGTTGAAGCGATTCTCCTGCCTCAGCCTCCCTGGTGGAAGACTCTTAAAGAGTGGAGATGACGGGGCTCTTGGTATGTGGGGTCACAGAGAGAAAGAAGGCAAGAAAAGTCAGGCTCAGGACTCTGGGCCCAGGAATGATGGTGGTGCCTCCACCGAGAGAGGGAAGAGCTGGCATGGAGTGGAAGGGTGAGCACTGCTTTAGAGACTGGGTTGAGGGGACACTGGGTGCAGTGTCAGGCAGGTCGGCAAGTACAGTCTGCCGCTCGGGGTGCGGTCGGATTGGAGACACAGGGCTGAAGTCATGAGCAAGATGGTCATGGGGGAAACCAAAGGTCAGAGGACGCGTCCAGACAGCGCAGACACAGAGAAGACAGGCTGGAGGGCAGGGCCTGGGAGTACAAGCACCTGGGGGGAATGAAAGCCTCCGAACGGGATGCAGAGGCAGTGACTGTGAGGCAGGGGGATGCTGGGAAGGGACTGCACCTGCAGTGAGTACCCGGGCCTGAAATATGTCTTTGGATTTGGCAGCAAGGAGAGGCTGCTGGCCCAGAAGAGGCCTCAGGGGGAGGCAGGGATGGATGGGTGAAGAAGAGAGGGTGGTCTCAATGCCTCTTAAGAAATGTGTTCTGGCCGGGCGCAGTGGCTCACACCTGTAATCCCAGAACTTTGGGAGGCCAAGGTGGGCGGACCACAAGGCCAGAAGATTGAGACCATCCTGGCCAACATGGTGAAACCCCATCTCTACTAAAAATAAAAAAAATTAGCCAGGCATGGTGGCACACCTGTAGTCCCAGCTACTCAGGACGCTGAGACAGGGGGAATCACTTGAATCGGAAGGCAGAGGCTGCAGTGAGCTGAGATCATGACACTGAACTCTAGTCTGGTGACAGCAAGACTGCATCTCAGACAAAAAAAAAAAAAAAAAAAGAAATGTGGTCTGATGCCTGAAAAGTGGGCTCTGCAGACCCTCCCTCTCAGGATGGATTTCATGACCAAGAACCCAAAAGCAACTTCAGTAAAAACAAAGATAAACAGTTGAGACTTAATTAAACAAAAGCGCTTCTGCACAGTGAAAGGAACAGCCAGCAGAGTAAGCAGACGACGCAGAGTGGGAGAAAACCTTCACGATCTACACATTTGACAAAGGACTAATATCCAGAATCTATGACAAACTCAGACAAAACAGTAAGAAAAAAACCAAACAATCCCATCAAAAGGTGGTCACAGGACATCAATAGACAATTCTCAAAAGAAGATATACAAATGGCCAACGAACATGAAAAAGCGCTCGACATCGCTAATGATCAGGGAAATGCAAATCAGAACCACAGTGCGATACCACCTTACTCCTGCAAGAATGGCCATAATCGAAAAAATTAAAAACGTAGTTGTCGGCGTGGACGTGGTGAAAAGGAAATACTTCTACACTGCTGGTGGGAATGTAAACTAGCACAACCACTATGGAAAACAGTGTGGAGGTTCCTTAAAGAACTAAAAGTAGAACTACCATTTGATCCAGCAACCCAACTACTGGGCATCTACCCAGAGGAAAAGAAGTCTTTACGCAAAAACGCTACTTGCACATGTATGTTTTAACAGCACAGTTCACAACTGCAAAATCGTGGAACCAACCCAAATGCCCATCAGTCAACAAGTGGATAAAGAAACTGTGGTATATTTATACAATGGAATACTACTCAGCCATAAAGAAGAATGAGTTAATGGCATTTGCAGCAACCTGGGTGAGATTGGAGACCATTATTCTAAGTGAAGTCACTCAGGAATGGAAAACCAAACATCGTATGTTCTCATTGATATGTAGGAGCTGAGCTATGAGGATGCAAAGGCATAAGAATGATACAGTGGACTTTGGGGGCTTGTGGGGAAGGCTTGGGGGGTGAAGGATAAAAGGCTACAAATAAGGGCCGGGTGTGGTGGCTCATACCTGTAATCCCAGCACTCTGGGAGGCTGAGGTGGGTGGATCATGAAGTCAGGAGATCGAGACCAGCCTAGCCATGGTAAAACCCCGTCTTTACTAAAATGCAAAAAATTAGCTGAGTGTGGTGGCACGTGCCTGTAATCCCAGCTACTTGCATGACTGAGACAGGGGGAATAGCTTGAACCTGGGAGGCGGAGGTTGTGGTGAGCCGAGATCGTGCCACTGCACTCCAGCCTGGTGACAGAGCTAGACTCCGTCTCAAAAAAAAAATAAAAAAAAGGACTACAAATAGAGTACAGTGTATACTGCTTAGGTGGTGGGTGTACCAAAACCTCACAAATCACCACTAAAGAACTTACTCATGTAACCAAATACCACTTGTACCCCAGTAACTTATGGAAAAATAAAAAATAAAATGTGGTCTATCCATACAATGGAATGTTGTTTGGTAATAAAAAGAAATGAACTGCAGGTATATATTCTAAAACATGGATGAACCTTAAAAACATCATACTGACTGAAAGAAGCTAGTCACAAAACACCACATATTATATGACTCCACTTGTATGGAATGTCCAGAACAGGCAAATCTACAGAAACGGAGAGTGAACTGCCGAGGACTGGAAGGGATGGGTGGGTACTGGGGAATGCCAGCTAAGGGCCATGGGGTTTCTTTTTGGGGTGATAATGATGCCCTAAAATGGACTGTAGTGGTGGTTTCATAACTCTGAATATATTTAACTGTACTCTTTAAACAGATGAATTGTATGGTATTTGAATTATATCTTCCTGAAACTGCTGAAAAATGACTCTGCCACTTACTAATGTGTGACCTTGAGCAGGCCACGTAACCTCTCTGCGCCTCAGTTTCCTCACCTATAGAACAGATCTTTATAGGGTCAATGCAAGGATCAAATAAGTTGAATCATATAAAGTGCTTAGAACATTGCCTGACACATAAGAAGCTCTCAAAAAGGCTTAGCTCGTGTAGTAAGTAGAGAATCTATTTTATAAATACTTTCCCTTAAACCATATTTTACAACAGCAAAGTGCTGAAAATGTTACTACCTGCCTTTGTTCCTCCCTTCCTTCCTTCTTTTCCTTCCCTCATTTCTCCCTTTCTTTGCTCCTTTCCCCTCCATCCCTTCCCCTCCCTCCTCCCTCCTTTCCTTCCTTCCCTCCCCTCCCTCCTTCCTCTCCCTCCTCCTTTCCTTCCCTCTCTCTCCTCCCTCCTCCCTTTCCTCCTCTTTCCTTTCCTCCTTCCTCCTTTCCTTCCCTCCCTTCCCCTCCATCCTCTTTCCTTCCCTCTCTTTTCCTTCCTTTCTGTTTTTTTCCCCAGCAAATGAGAACCAACTGTAATGGCCCAAGGACTTTTTCAGGAAAACATAGAAAGATCCTGGCCAATCCCCCCATCTCGATTCTTAGGGCTAAACTAAGATACTAAAGGCTTGAAATCAGTAATTTTTAAAAATCCGGATGTAAGGCTGAAGTGGTTTCTCTCAGCAGTCCTCACTGTTAGCAAGAGAGTGGTCTTTGCAGCGCGCAGCCTCTCTGCAAGCGCAGCTGCCTGCTTCCGGAGACGCGCACATTCGCAGACGGTGCTCCTCACGATGCACTGCAGATTTTCATTTCCTCTTTCAAAAAGCAAATATGGGAATAATATTACTTCTCGGGGGAAATGCATATGAGAACTCATAATTCTTGAGTTTTAAATGGAGAAAGGCTGCGTGGAGGCCTCATGTGAGGCTGTAAAGCATCCCTCTGGGTCCCCAGGGAGGACATCACAGTCCAGCTAGTGAAGTCACAGTTTTTGTACCTCCTCACCTCACTCCTTCTTTGCAGACATCTGTTCAATAAAAGCAGCCACAGGTCTTCAGGACTGTGCACGGTACATGTTAGAGCTGTGTTTTTGTTGTTTTTGTAACAGAGTAGCTGGCTGCCATCTGCCATGAGCTGTGAGAGGGACTCAGTCTCATGCAGACAGGAGCTTCTGACACTAGTCTTTCTTGGGATGGGCCTGGGAGCATGTGCTCTTGGCTGGCCAGCCTCTGCCACGGCCTCTCACCCCCAGGCCCGCAGCACACGTGGAGAACAGCATGGTAGGTGCTCTGGGAAGGGCCTTCTCTCCCACAGCAAAGCAGAGCAAAGTGCCTGCTTTCTCCCTGGTCCTGCACCATGGAGAAAGGGAAGGGATGTGCATGCCTGGAGCATCCCCTGTGCAGGTGCCTCCCAGACACCCCGTTCACTAAACATTTACTTATCATTCAGTCCTTACACACACACGCACTGCTCTTGCCCCTGATTTATGGCTGAGAACCCCTGCATTAGTCTGTTCTCACGCTGCTAATAAAGACATATCTGAGACTAGGTAATTTATAAAGTAAAGAGGTTTAACGGACTCAGTTTCACACGGCTGGGGAGGCCTCACAATCACGGCACAAGCCAAAGGAGAAGCAAAGGCACGTCTTACTTGGCGGCAGGCAAGAAGGTAAGTGCAGGGGAAGTGCCCTTTATAAAACCACCAGATCTCACAAGACTTATTCACTCTCATGAGAACAGAATGGGAAAACTCACCCCTATGATTCAAGGACCTCCCACCAGGTCCCTACCACGACACATGGGGATTATGGGAACTACAAGATGAGGTGTGGGTGAGGACACAGCCACACCGTATCAAACCCAAAGCTCAGAGGAGGTCAATTCAAGGACAGGATTCAGCACTCAGAGGCCTTGAGCTGTGAGTGTCCTGTCCCTCATTATCTGAATCATGCAAATCTACTGAAAATTAGAAAAAAAGATGAATGTGACCATCTCTGTTTTAGTTCAGACTGTCCACACAGACTGCCCATTCCAGAGGGCTTTGCGAGAACAGCAACTCCTTTCAACAAGACCGATGCCTGGATGGAAAACAATGGTCATAACAGTTGCAACAGCTGGGGTTTATCAGGGCCCTGGAGTGTCAGGCTTGGGCTGAGTACTCAGTAGCAGTCACCTCAGTGATGCCTCCAACAAGCCTGTGAGATGAGAGCAACATCTTACAAAGAAGGAAACTGAGGCTTGAGCACAGACTCCCCCAAGTTTACACAGGTGGGGGATGAGTGGAGTGAGGACTTGAGTCTGGGTCTGTCCAACCCCAGGGTCCTTCTGACAATTTGAGAAGGTCTAACTTCAGTATGTGGATGCCTTGAACTTTCAGGGTATCGTGACAAGGCCAGGTGCACCTATGCTGGAAGTAGGATTATATGAGTAAAAAGAAGAAAGTCCCTCAACTGGGGCACAGAGGACCCACCCACATAGGAATGGGGGACCTGAGGCCAGTCTTCCCGCCTCTCCAAGTCGGTCTCTCCCTCTGTAAAGGGAAACCAGCAGGTCTCATGCCTCTTCCTCTGGGAGTTACAGTGGGCATGAGAATGGGATAGCGGGTAGAAAAGGACAGGGCAGGCCAGGCATAGTGGCTCACATCTCTAACCCTAGCACTTTGGGAGGCCAAGAAGGAAGGATCGCTTGAGCCCAGGAGTTCAAGACCACGCTAAGTAATATAGTGAGACCTTGTCTCTACAGAAAATAAAAAAATTAGCTGGGCATGGTGGCATACGCCTATAGTCCTAGCTATATGGGAGGGTGAGGTAGAGGATCTCTTCAGCCCTAGAGGTCAAGGCTGCAGTAAGCCAAGATTGCACCACTGCACTCCAGCCTGAGTGATGGAGTGAGACCCAGTCTCAAACAAAAAGAAACAAAAACCAGGGCACAAACTGGAGGGGTGACCACACGTGTGTTAAGAGTCACAGGGCTGACCCACCAGAGGTAGGTGTGAGCCTGTGTTTTCAAGCTGGCTCAGGGCAGAGAATAAATGAGAAGTGAGAGCTCTGACCCACCTCACTTTCCAGATCAGACTGCCTGAGTCTCCCTGGGACAGGAAGGGACGAGATCACTCTTCAGGCTGGGCTCTTTGTCACGATGCTGTAACCCACCAGCCCAGGCCTGTCACCAGACCCCAAGGGGAGATGGCAATCCAGTGCTGGCTGAGGCCAAGCCCTCCCCTCAGGTGTCCTGGGCCCCTGGGTCCTGGCCTCCTTCCCCTGTGCTGCCCACATTTTGGAGAGTGCCTCTGATGGGTCACCGGCCCTGCCGATTGGCCCACGATGACTCTTCCATGAGGCACCGCCTGTGGACAAGGTCCCATTCCCATGTGTCTGCAGGAGGAACCTCCCAGCCTGTTCCCAGTGGCTGCTTCTGCCTCTCGGTCACTTTCGGTGCTTCCGCTGGCCACAGAAATCCCATGTCCTCTCCTCTTCCTCACAAAGTACACTAGGCCGGAGGCTCACAGGCCCCCACACATCCCCACACTCCCCCTCCAACTCCAAGGCACCTCTGGGCAGGCCTAGTTTACCAAGGTCAGGGCCACCCCGAGAGGGAGGGTCTGCAGAGCCCACTTGGCAGGCATCAGACCACATTTCTTAAGAGGCACTGAGACCACCCTCTCTTCTTCACTCATCCATCCCTGCTTTCCCCTGAGGCCTCTTTAGGCCAGCAGCCCAGAAGAGGAGCATTTAGGCCATTGACATTCCATGTTAGTACTGAGAAGTGAGGTACCCCGGATGAGAGGTGAGGTACCCCGGATGAGACGTGAGGTACCCCGGATGAGAGGTGAGGTATCCCGGATGAGAGGTGAGGTACCCGGATGAGACGTGAGGTATCCCGGATGAGAGGTGAGGTATCCCGGATGAGAGGTGAGGTACCCCGGATGAGAGGTGAGGTATCCCGGATGAGACGGGAGGTACCCCGGATGAGAGGTGAGGTACTCCGGCATTCATCCTGCTATTTGTTGCCTGTGTATCTTGCTTTTTTTTTCTTTTTTCTTTTTAACTTGTATTTTTGTTTTAAAGGTCCTGTGTGATTTATGCTTCAAAGACATTCTGTTTTGATATGTTTCCAGGATTCTTTTCCCCAAGATTTAGAGCTCCTTTAGCAGTTTTTGTAAGGGCAGCTCGGTACGCGCGAATTCTCTCAGCATTTGTCTGAAAAAGACTGTATCAGAGGAGGATCCAAGACGGCCGAATAGGAACAGCGGGGATTGCAGTTCCCAGCGAAACGCAGAGGGTGAGCGATCACCACATTTCCAAACGCACTGTTACTGCCCCAGGCTACCTGCCTCCCAGCTGCAAAAGAAAAGGGCTTGGTTCTGCCCCCGCCTGTGGAGCCTGTACACCAGATTCATGCCCTCCCGAGTTCCGGACAGGAGGCTCTGTCTCTCCTGGTTCAAACTGTTTCACAGTTCAGCTGGAGACTTCCTTCTCCCTGTGGTGTTTCCCCACCTCCTCTCGCCACCCTCAGGACGGATGCCTGTGGTGCCAGGCAGGAATGGCCTGCTTGGGGACCCAGGGAGCTCCCAGGGCCTTTCCCCGCTTCCTCTACCCCTGTGTTTCCTCAGCTCTCTAAACTGACTCAGCTCCAGGTAAGGTTGCAAACTTCTCCTGCAAACAGACCTTCAGTTTCTCCAGTGGGGGATGTGTGCTCTGCAGAGGAGGCTCTCCCTTTCCTACTTCTGCAGTTGGGCCTCACGGTATTTGGGGCGTCTCCCGGGTCCTGCAGGAGCAGTCCACTTCCTTCAGAGGGTCTGTGGGTCTTTTTGGGTTGGTGGCTTGTTCTTGCAGTTGATCTAGAGCTAAAATTCGCGATGGAAACCTCTGCGCATTGCTCTGTCCACCCGAGCTGGAGCTGCCAGTCTAGTCCTGCCTGTAGCCTGCCATGATCCCTGACCACATTTTATTTAGCTATTCATGTGTCGATAAAAATTTGGATTGTTTCCACATTTTGACTATTACAAATAATGCTACTTTGCAGCACTATTCACTACAGCAAAGACATGGAATCAACCTAGATGCCCAGCAACAGTGGAATGGATTAAATAATGTGACAGACAGACACCAGGGTATACTATGCAGCCATAAAAAAGAATCAGACCCTGTCTTCTGCAGGAACACGGATGGAGCTGGAGGCCATCATCCTTGGCAAACTAATGCAGGAACACAAAACCAAGTGCCGATGCTCTCATGCATAAGTGGGAACTAAATGATGGGAACACATGGACACAGAGGGGAAAACGAGAGACACCGGGGCCTCCTGGAGAGCACAGGGTGGGAGGAGGGAAAGAATCCGGAAAAATAGTTAATGGGTGCTAGGCTTAACACCTGGGTAACGAAATAATCTGTACAACAAACCCCTGTGACATGAGTTCACCTATATAACAAACCTGCATGTGTACCCCTAAACCCAAAATAAAAGCTTTAAAAAAATGAATAATGCTACTATAAACATTTGTGCACAAGTTTTAGTGTGGACACGTGTTCTTGTTTCTTCTGGGAATATACGCAGAAGTAGAATTGCTGGATCATATAGTACCTCTGTTTAACAATGTGAGGAATGCCAGCCTGTTTTCCAACACGGCTACATCATTTTACATTCCCACCAGCAGTGTGTGAAGGTTCTAGATTATCACCATCATCACAGATACTTCCTATTACGTCTTTTTGATTGTAGTCACGCTAGTGGGTGTGAAGTGGTATTTCATTATGTGTGTTTTTTATTGTGGTAAAATACACGTAATGAAATTTACCATCGAATCCCTTTGTAAGCTGTACAGTTCAGTGACATTAAGTATATTCAAATTATTGTACAGACACTACCTCCATCTATCTCTAAAGCTTTTCATCTTCCCACACTGAAACTCGGTGCCCACTAAACCATAACTCCCTATTTCCTCCTCTCCCTAGTCCCCGGCAACCACCATGCTACTTGCTGTTTCTGTGCATTCACTACCCTGGGTCCCTTATATAAGTGGAATCATACATGTTGTCCTTTTGCGACTGGCTTATTTCACTTAGCATAATATCCTCAAGGTCCATCTGTGTGGTAGCCTGTGTCAGAGTTCTCTTCCTTTGTAAGGCTGAATATACAAATCAGTGAGGAGGGGACAAATAGCCTAATCAGATAATGGGCAAACAATAGAAAAAAAAATCACGTAAAAAAAAATATAAACATTCCCTGATATGGGTTGGCTCTGGGCCCTCACCCAAATCTCATGCTGAATTGTAATTCTTCGTGTCGGAGGAGGGGCCTGGTGGGAGGTGACTGGATCATGGGGGCGGATTTCCCCCTTTGCTGTTCTCATGACAGTGAGTTCGTTCTCAGGAGACCTGGTTGCTTAAAAGTGTGTACCACCTCCCCCTTCTCTCTTCCTCCTGCTGCAGCCAAGTAGGACATGCCTGCTTCCCCTGTCGCCTTCCACCATGAGTGTAAGTTCCCTGAGGCCTCCCTAGCCATGCTTCCTGTATAGCCTGCAGAATTATGAGCCAATGAAGCCTCTTTTCTTTATAAAGTATCCAGTCTCAGGTAGTTCTTTGTAATGTGACAACAGACTAACACATCCCCCAAACATCTGAAAATATTCAACCTCACTACAGAGCAGGGGAATTAAAAAGCAAAGGAGGAGGTGCCCTTTCACACCCGTCAGACTGGCAACACCAAAATATGTGACTAACCCACGTTTGGCCATGATGGGAGGAATGGTTCTCACATGGTACTGGTACAGTGTAAGCTGTCTACAGGTAACCTCTTTGGAGTCAGGCTCAAGGTGTGTATAACCTATACCTTATTCCACTTCTAGGGACACAGTTTCTTGCATATGTGCCCAAGAACACCAGAAAATGACGTTGACTCCATAACTGTATAAACCCCAAATGGCAATCCGCCTATGAGTCCATCAGTGTTGGAATGAATAAATATGTAAGATGAAATCACATAGAAGCACCAGAGCTACAGCAGCAACGTGAGGAGCTCCCAGGGGCAAGGCAGATGTAGATACCCTAAGGCACTATTTAAGACACACCAACGTAAAGTGTCTTCTGTTTGTGGATATACACGCATATAGTACAAGTCTGAAAATCCAGGTGGGGGTGAAATGCATATATACCAACAGGGGAAAGGAGGAGAATGGGACGAGGGAGGGGTCATAAAGGACTTCCAATATACCACACATCTGACATGATATGATTTCACGGATGTGAAGTGAACACAGCAATTGTAAAGATTCGTTAAAATTGGGAAGTACAGATGTGTTTGTTAATCTCAGTACTCTTCTGTACTACGAAAATTTTTACAAGAAAAATACTTACAGAAGCTATAGTCAGGCTGGTATGTACCAAATGACCTGGCTGCAGTGAGTGGCTGAGACCATGGGCCACGGAAGATGTGCTATCAGGTGTAAGACCACGCCTGCACTCCAGCCCACGGAGGCCAAATGTTGCGACGCCGTGCATTTTTAAAAAGGAAGGCTGAAAATCCAGAGTCTTACTGCAATCTTCCGATTTTAAAATGTTGGAAATGGATCCTAAAACCTTAAGACGTCTGTGTGGGCCAGGCTCTACCTGCTGTGGAATTTGGCCCTGCGGTCTCTAGTCTAGGACTTTATACCTTCCTATCCAGAGGCAGCAGCTGCGGTGGTTCTGAGCCTAAGCTCCATCAGCCAGATGCCCATCTCCCTCCAGCTCACACGTGGAGATGATTCTGCATCACTGGCCTCCACACGGGTCCTCATTACTTTCTTTGTTTTGATCACCAAATTCCTACTACGCGCACAGCCTCGCTTAACACGTTAGCCCCAGGCATTCTGTCCTAAGAAGATTTGAGGAAAAAAGACTCCCACAGCCCAATGACGTTGCATAGTCTTCCCAGGACACCCGTTGGAATGGTACCCATCAGAAACAAACACCAAAGTCCTGAACCAAGTAGGCTGCAGCAAACACCCAGGGGACCGATTAACACCAGCAGGAGTCCCTGCCCAGCCGGCCCAGCTGCCCAGCCCCACAAAATTATTCAATGTGAAAACACACAAGCAGACCTCCCCGGCGTTCCACCCCCCGCTGCTGCCCCACTTTGGACATGAAAACACTCAGAATTTCACAAGGCTCTCAGCAAATGTTCCTGGGGCAAGGTGGCGAGCTGCTCAGCAGCTCAGCAGTCTCAGTGAGGTGGCTCTGGATGTCCTGGAAGGGGGACAGAGGCCGCTGTGTTCAAAGGGGCAGAGGCAGGGCTCCAACAGGACTGAGCTGGCTGGCTGGGGCTCTGGCACACAGCTTTACAAGCAAGGGAATTCACGGCTCTGCCCGAATTCCCACCCACAACTACCTTTAACTGCAAGCTGCAGGCTTACTCCCTGAGTCCCCCACAGCCATCAGGAGCCAGCCAGGCCCGCAAGCTGCAAGGTGACTCTCTGTGGGTCTATTCTGAGCTCCTGGTGTCTCGTAATGTGCTGCTGCTAAGTTAGAAGCAGTAACCCTGGTAGTTAGGGCTTGTAAAGGCCATGTTGATGGTGAACTTGAAAAGAGGTTTCCCGGGGCGACAGACATCCAGGCTGGAGCCAGGTGGAGATGGCTGATGCCTGGGGCCCCAGTCCTGACTCAGTGGCTGGACTTCAGCTGTGTCTATCTCCTTGCACTCACTCAAGTGACTAAGGGTGTTTAGAGAGCATGATGTGTCATAATGATCTTTAGTACAGATGACAGCTTTGCCACTGACAGCCTCTCCTCCTTGTTTTCGCCTGCTTCCTCCTGGACCTCTCCAGCGCTGGACGCTCGGCTACTCTGCCCTCTGCTTCTCCGTGTCCTCCCTCACCCATTTTCTAAGCTAGCTTGGCTCTCCCCTTGGTTCAGTTTGTGGCTTCTTTGCTCTCATGGCTCACCTAAAAATAATTCTTTTTTGCAGACTTCACCTATGCCATGTTCCTTTAGATACTAGGGAACATGGCATAGGGGACCCCCGACTCTCCACCTGGGGGAGCTTCAGGCTGGTGCATTCATCAGCCTAGCGGAGAGCAGGGGCGTCCTACCACGCCTGTAGTTCTGGGTGGGTGTGCGTGTCACAAACCACTCTTCTAGGCCCCGTCACTACAGCCTGGTGGCGACTTCTTTTCCAAAGACCAGGCATGCAGGGATAGGATCTGGGGGTCAGCGTGGACTGCTCTCTGCCACATTCAAGCAACTGCTAAGTCCCACCAAGCCAACCACCATGAAGGATCTCAAATCTGCCTTCCCCTCCCCATATCCACGGCCACCCTTAGCTAGGGTGCCATCACAGTCTCCTAACTGCCACCCCCTAAAAAATGTAATCTCTTTTCCCTTCCAAGTAACCTATGCTCCTCTGCTACAGCTCCAGTCTGAAACCTTCAATGGCTCCCCAGTACCTAATGCCTTTCATATCCTAAGCCCGACATTCAAGTCCCAACCAGTCTGATGATCTACTCATTCATTCAGCCCATGCTCCTTCACTGTTCCACCTAAGGACTGCAGATGTTTTCAGGAATATATGTAAAGAAACAAAAGTAAGACTCTGGACTAAGAAAAAGAAGTACCAGGGTAGGTTACGGTAAGGGAAACCAGCCTTGTTGCCCGGGCCCTGGTCAGCCTCATGTGCTCCTCCTTTCCAGGCTGTTGGCTATTCCTTCACCCAGACATGTTGGCACCGGTCCCTCTGCCTGCACGCCCTTCTCATTTCTCAGTTGGCCAATGTCAAGATGTCAAGTGCCTGCTCCTCCTAGGTCCTAGGTGTTCTCTCTTCTACTGCTGGCACATCTAAGGCTCTCCAAATGGCCTAAATAATACTGTTCCTGCTAAGACTATCTTGACCTTGCTATGGCTTGGGTACTCCTAGGAGTCAAGAGGCTCAGATCTAGTTCAGGCTCCCAGGCTAAGTCTGTGCTGACCTTGGCTACTAAACTTCCCTGGGCTCAGTTTTCCATCCGTGAAATGTGGCCAACTCATTTGCTTCTCATGTGGATGTGCCAATGACAGATCCTATACGGTCGATTTTTATCACCCAGTGTCCCCTTCTGGACAGACGCAGGTCCCCAGCAGACACACCACAGAGCAGTACAGGAGCTGCGTGCACTGCGCCCCCATGCATTGACTTAGCCACAGCCCCCACCTCCTCCCCGGCGGTGGACCCCCCAAGGCAGTGTGTGCTGGGTCCACCCTAAACCTCGGCTCTGGCACGCTAGAGAGAAAGTTCGTATTAATGTTGCTGGCTAATAAAACCACCAGCAGTTGCCTATAAAAAGTGACAGTGGGATAAATCTACATTAAAATATTCATGCCCTTTATTTCACTTCACAGAAAGATTCAACATCCCAACCAAACGCATTTCCAGCAGCTGCCAGGCAGATGTTTTTCAGGCAGGCAAATGAGAGACAGTAATTAGTCTCAATTAAGTTTTCAGTAAATTACGTAAATAATGGAGACCTTTAGCCACCCAGCCCTGACTAGCTTGCTGAGCCAGATGCAGTGAACGTGGTCCAAAACTATTTAGAAACTCTGGATTGCTTTGGATAATTCATGTTCTGAGTAAATTGGAGTTTTGGCACAGGAGGAATAATGAATACCATAACCACTTTCAACTGAAAATAATAATTTGTTAATAATTTTAATAGCTAGTGAGCTAGAGAAACCAAGTCCATAGGCCTTCCAAGCAGAAAGGAAGGAGATTCACTTTAATTCTGGCTTTATGAAGTTCACGCCACTCACTCCATATACTTTTGAGATTTTTGCTCAGCAAGTATCCTGTCACATGATAGGTTTTTTTCCTCCTTGAATTTTCAAAAACAGTCTCCTAAGGGTCTGCTCTGCAAGGCGTTTCTGTTGAATTAGGCTTTAAAGGTTTCTCACAAGGCACACAGGAGACTGGCCAGCTGCCACTCTGCCTTCAAGACCCTGAGAGAAAAGACTCTTCCCTCAAGTCTTGTTGAATTGAGTTTTGTGATGTTTTCCCTTGTCAAGTTTTGTTTTTAGGTGAACAGTTTTTTGTTTTTGAGATGGAGTTCTGCTCTTGTTACCCAGGCTGGAGCGCAGTGGCGTGATCTCTGCTCACTGCAACCTCTGCCTCCTGGTTCAAGTGATTGTCTCGCCTCAGCCCTGCGAGTAGCTGGGATTACAGGTGCCCGCCACCACATTCGGCTTTTTTTTTTTTTTTTTTTTTTTTGTATTTTTAGTACAGACAGGGTTTCACCATGTTGGCAGGCTGGTCTCGAACTCCTGACCTTAGGTGATCTGCCTGCCTCGGCCTTCCAAAGTGCTGGGATGACAGGTGTGAGTCACTAGCCTGGCCAAGAAAATTTTCTTTACAGAATTGTAGAGAATGTCCCACTCTCTGGTGAAATACCGTATTTGGGGCCACTCAGAGTCCAGACTTCTTCTCTTCATCCACAAAAGCCCGGTCACATCTTGCTGTGGGTGGTCCCTGTCCAAGTCCTTGCCTTCTCCCTATCTCTTCTGAAGGTCAGACTCCAGCACAGAGCCTTGTGCTTGTTAAGGACTCCACAAATGTTTTCTAAATATAATCAAACTCCATGGTTCTCTATGAGGAAACCTGACAAGTGACCTGGCACTTACGAAAACCTTTGTGCTCATCTCCAGGGCATCTTGGGCTATTCTCACTCACTTTAGGTATCTCTTCTACCGCCATATTTTCTGCTTACTTAGTAGAACTTATAAATATAATTCAGGCACACTGTAGAAAATCTGGAAAGTACAAAAAACATAAAGCAAGAAAACCAAAGGACACACATGATCCTGGTCTTTTTTCCTAAAAATCTTTCTTTTAATGTTGACGTCGTTCTGCAAATCACTTTATACTGGACGTCGCGACTGACAGTAGAAGCAGTTCCTCTGCAACCAAAAATCTTCACCAAAAGCTGATTTTTTTCTTTTTTTTTGAGATGGGTTCTCACTCTGTCACCCAGGAGTGCAGTGACGCAATTATAGCTCACTACACCCTCTAACTCCTGGGCTGGAGCAATCCTCCTGCCTCAGCCTCCCAAATAGCTGGGACTACAGGCACAGATCACTGTAACTGGCTAATTAAAAAATTTTTTTTTGTAGAGATGTTTTCTCAATTTGTTGCCCAGACTGGTCTCAAACTCCTGGCTTCAAGGGATCCTTCCACCTTGGCCTCCCAAAGTGCTAACGATGAACTTTTTAATGCTTGCATAATACTCTGTCACACAGAGGCATAAATTACGTTTTTTTTTTTTAATTTATTTTACTTTTGGTGCATACTATATCTGGCATTTCTCCCTCCCCATCCCTGGTTGTCTCTCCCCTACCCCGCTAACTGTCCCTGTGTGTGATGCTCCTATCCCCGAGTTCATGTGTTCTCTTTGTTCAACACCCACCTATGAGTGAGAACATACGGTGCTTGGCTTTCTGTTCTTGGGTCAGTTTGCTGAGAATGATGGTTTCCAGATTCATCCAAGTCCCTACAAAGGACACAAACTCATAGTTTTTTATGGCTGCGTAGTATTCCATAGTGTATATGCACCACATTTTCTTTGTCCAGTCTATCACTGATGGGCATTTGGGTTGGTTCCAGGTCTTTGCTATTGTACACAGGGCTGCAATGAACATACATGTGCATGTGTCTTTATAGTAGAACGATTTATAGTTCTTTGGGTATATAACATCTTTATTTCTGCCTTCATTTCATTGTTTATCCAGTCAACATTCAGAAGCAAGTTGTTCAGTTTCCAAGTGGTTGTGCGGGTTTGAGGGTGTTTCTTGATCCTGAGTTCTAGTCTGATTGCGCTGTGGTCTGATAGACTGTTTGTTATGATTTCTGTTCTTTAGCTTTTGCTGAGGAGTGATTTATTTCCAATGATGTGGTCAATTTTAGAGTAAGTGCAATGTTGTGCTGAGAAGAATGTATATTCTGTGGATCTGGGATGGAGCGTTCTGTATATGTCCATTAGATCCGCTTGGTCCAGCTCTGCATTCAAGTCCTGGATATCCTTGTTAATTTTCTGTCTCGTTGATCTGTCTAATATTGACAGTGCAGTACTGAAGTCTCCCACTATTATTGTGTGGGGGTCTAAATCTCGTTTTAGGTCGTTAAGAACTTGCTTTATGTATCTGGGTGCTCCTGTGTTGAGGGCATATATATTTAGGATAGTTAGCTCTTCCTGTTGGATTGATCCTTTTACCATTATGTAATGTCCTCTTGTCTCTTGATCTTTGTTGGTTTGATCCTTTTACCATTATGTAATGTCCTCTTGTCTCTTGATCTTTGTTGGTTTATCAGAGACTAGGATTGCAACCCCTGCTTTTTTTTGTTCTCCATTTGCTTGGTAAATCTTCTTCCATCCCTTTGAGTCTATGTGTGTCTTTGTATGTGAGATGAGTTTCTTGAATACAGCACACCAATGAGTTCTGACTTTCTATCCAGTTTGCCAGTCTGTGTCTTTTGATTGGGGCGTTTAGGCCATTTACATTCAATGTTAATATTGTTATGTGTGAATGTGATCCTGCCATTTTGTTACTGGCTGGTTTTCTTTCTCATTAGTTGACTCATTTTCTTCATTGCATTTTTGGTCTTTGCCAACTGGTTTGCTTTTGCAGTGACTGGTACTTGTTCCTTTCCATGCTTAGTGTTTCTTTCAGGAGCTCTTGTAGGGCAGGCCTGGTGGTGACAAAATCCCTCAATAATTGCTTGTCCGAAAAGGATTTTATTTCTCCTTGACTTATGAAGCTTAGTTTAGCTGGATATGAGATTCTGGGTTGAAAGTTCTTTTCTTTAAGGATGTTGAATACTGGCCCCCACTCTCTTCTGGCTTGCAGAGTTTCTGTGGAGAGATCTGCAGTGAGTCTGACTGGCTTCCCTCTGTGGGTGACCTCACCTTCTCTCTCTGGCTGCCCTTAGCATTTTTTCCTTCATTTTGACCCTGGTGAATCTGACAATTATGTGCCTTGGGGTTGCTCTTCTTGAGGAATATCTTTGTGGAGTTCTCTGTATTTCTTGAATTTGAAATTTGGACTGCCTTGCTAGGCTTGGGAAGTTCTCCTGGATAATATCCTGGAGTGTGTTTTCCAGCTTGGATTCATTCTCCCCCGTCATATTCAGGTACACCGATCAAGCGTACATTAGGTTTTTTTTTTACATAATCCCATATTTCCTGGAGGCTTTGTTCATTTCTTTTCACTCTTTTTTCTCTTGTATTGCCTTCTCTTTTTATTTCATTGAGTTGATCTTCAATCTCTGATAACCTTTCTTCTGCTTGATCGATTTGGCTATTAAAACTTGTGTTTGCCAGCATGGTACTGGTACCAAAACAGAGATACAGACCAATGGAACAGAAGAGAGGCCTCAGATGCAACACAACACATCTACAACCATCTGATCTTTCACAAACTGGACAAAAACAAGCAATGGGGAAAGGATTCCCTGTTTAATAAATGGTGTTGGGAAAACTGGCTAGCCATGTGCAGAAAGCAGAAACTGGACCGCTTCCTGACACCTTACACTAAAATTAACTCCAGATGGATTAAAGACTTAAACATAAGACCTAACACCATAAAAACCCTAGAAGAAAATCTATGCAAAGCCATTCAGGACATAGGCATAGCCAAGGACTTCATGACCAAAACACCAAAAGCATTGGCAACAAAAGCCAAAATAGACAAATGGGACCTAATCAAACTCCACAGCTTCTGCACGGCAAAAGAAACAGTCATTAGAGTGAATCGGCAACCGACAGAATGAGAAAAAATTTTTGTGATCTACCCATCTGACAAAGGGCTGATATCCAGAATCTACAAAGAACTAAAACAGATTTACAAGAAAAAAACAAGCCCATTCAAAAGTGGGCAAAGGATATGAACAGACACTTTACAAAAGAAGACATACATGAGGCCAACAAACATATGAAAAAATGCTCATCATCACTGGTCATTAGAGAAATGCAAATAAAAACTACACTGAGATACCATCTCACACCAGTTAGAATGGCGATCATTAAAAAATCTGGAGACAACAGATGCAGGAGAGGATGTGGAGCATTAGGAACACTTTTACATTGTTGGTGGGAGTGTAAATTAGTTCAACCATTGTGGAAGACAGTGTGGCAATTCCTCAAGGACCTAGAAATAGAAATTCCATTTGACTCAGCAATCCCATTACTGGGTATATATCCAAAGGGTTATAAATCGTTCTACTATAAGGACACATGCACATGATTTCCACAGGGTAGAACGGAAGTCCTGGATCCGAGGTGATGAACATCATCATTCAGAGGGCCGGAGAGGAGTGCCTGGATGTCTCCGTGATGGGGATCCCGTTACCCTAGGACCTGGCCATGGCTACCCACTAGCCTGTTGGGTAAGCTTGTTATCTAGTGACAATGCTTTACCTTTGTGAAGGCACTGGGGCAAGGTTTCCAAAAGCCCTTCTGTGTGTCCCTTGTGTCTTCTTCTGCCCTTCAGCTGTTGCTTATGAGGCAGCGGGGTCCAGGCTACAGGCCCTCCACCCTGCTCCCCTGATTTGGACATTCCCTGCCGGTCAGTGTTTCCATAGCACGTGACCTTGACAATACGGGTCTAGCTGCAACCTGACCTGCTTCAAGTAAGTAAGCAATAAGAGCCACACTGATTGGACCTTTCTATATGCCAGATGTTATGTGCTTTAGTCTTCACTTGATTCCCAATTAGACAAGGAAATGGGAACGTCTGTGAAGTAACCTGCTCGGGATCACACGGCCAGTGAGATCTGTCTTGTATTGAGAGTGGTGCGCTAATGCCTTCTACAGCCAACACATTTCTCTCTGTATCTCCTGCAGCTTATAGTTTATATTTATATAAATGGCTGTTGCGTTGAAGCATAAATATTCATAACGGTTATATCTTCATTGTAAACTACGACTTTTAATGTAAGTTTCCTTGTCATGTTTAATGCTTTTTGGCTTGAAGTCTGTTTTGTCTAAGATTAGGATTGTTACCTCTGCTCTCTTACTGTTTTCGCTTCCCTGGAATACCTTTATCTTTAGCCTTTTTGAATTAGTTTGTTTTAGGTGTGTTTTCTGCATACGGCATATAGTTGGGTCTTACTTTGTGAGCCAATTTGAAAATCTTTTTCTTTTCTTTTCTTTTTTTTTTTTTTTGAGACAGAGCTTTGCTCTTTTGCCCAGGCGGAAGTTGAAGTGGAGCCATCTCGGCTCACTGCAACCTCTGCCCCTGCTGGGTTCAAGCGATTCTCCTGCCTCACCCTCCCAGTAGCGGGGATTATAGGCGCTCACCACCATGCCTGGTTAACTTTTTGTATTTTTAGTAGAGACGGGGTTTTGCTACATTGGCAGGCTGGTCTCAAACTCTTGACCTCAGGTGATCCGCCCACCTCGGCCTCCAAAAGTGCTAGGATTAGAGGCGTGAGCTACCACACCCGGCCGAAAATCTTCTTAACTGGTAAGCTAGGCCCATTCCAATATACTTGATCTCAACTTTGTAGTATTATTTAATTATAATTACTGTGTATAATTTATTGTGTTTTATGCGTTTTTTAAAAATGTTATTTCTTTGCTCTTTATTTATTTTTTGGAATTTGAAGGTTTTTGCTTTTGTTTTACTCAAACTATTTTTGCTAGTTTTATTCAAGAAAAACATAAATACATAAAAGTATATAAATTATAAGTATCCAGTTTGACAAAACTGTCACAAAGCAAGGCCTGTAACTACAACTCAGATCACGAACAGGAGCATTACCAGCACTCGGAAGGCCTCCTCATCCTCAGTTATGAGCCTCCCTCAACAGTTCTGACTCCTGTTATGACAGGTCGGTTTGGTTTGTTTCCGAACTTTATGTAAATGAACTCACAGACCACGCACTCTTGTTTTGTGTCTAGCTTCTTTCATTTATTTGTGAAACTGATCCATGTTCTCTAGAACCATAGTTTAATCTCATCGTTATGTTCTATTCCGTTGTGTGACTAGCTCACAGTCCATCCACTGTGCTGTGGATGAGCCCTTGGGTTGTTTTTAGCTTTGGCCTCTTATGAACAGTGGTTCTGAACATGCTTGTACATGTCTTGTACAACTTGCGTGCATATACCCATGTGGAAGCTAAAGCAACTGCATCTTAAATGGGAGGCTATATCAACTCCATCTTGAATGCTTATCCACCACGTCTGCAACTGACTAACTCTGGTTCCAGGAAGGCCTCCAAGATTTCCAATTTTATCTACTGCTGCTTCGGTAAAAGCAGGTACATACCATAAATTGTGCTCTTAGGTCAAACAACCTTACGCTATTACGCTTCAGTTGTCTGACAAATTCCATCTGAACCATTCCTTGACCCGGGTCTGGGGGACAATGGCATGGGGATCCCTCATCTTGTCTTGCTGCTGCCCAAGGTACAGACATGGCTTCTGTTCGGAAGTCCCTGTTGAATGTTTCTTTCTAAGAAACTGGATTTGTCGGCCTCTTTCTTTGGCCTCTCAGCTTCCTCGGACTTTGGGGAATGTCTGCATAGTCCTGCCCACCTTGAAACAACCTAGGAGTAGAATTTCTGGGTCATGAGAATTTGTATGTTTGGACAAATAGATTTGTCTGAAGTGGTTATGCCAATTTACACTCACATCAGCAATGACAGAGAATTCCAACGGCTCCTTGTCCTTGCCAAAACATAGTCTCATCTGTCTTTTCTATTTCAACCAGTCTAGTGGGTGTGCCAGTGGTATCACATTGTGTTTTAATGTGTACAGGTGGAGAATACAGGTGAAGTCATTACGGGCAAGGAGAAGAGGGTGAACAAGAGTTGGGAGGTGCAGAGGGCTCAGACCTTTGTAAAATGCACTTTGTCCTCTCTTAACTAATTTTTTACTACCTGGTTGATCAGTTTTTAATGACATCTCTTGACTTCTACCCACTGTCTAAACAACAACCAGTGTTATTATTTGGTTCTCCTGCTTTTGCTTTTTCTTTCTATTCTTTTATTCTACTCTCTCCTTTTTTTTCTATTGCTTTTAGTTGCATTTTTTCATTTTGTCAGAGCATATAACATTTACATATTATTTTTCCATTCCTGGATCTGACTTTGCGTTAGTCATAGCTCTACAATTAAACATCCTAAGATGCTCACCATCAGACCTGTTACCACTGACCCCAGTCATCTCTTTGTTAGATGAAGAGCATCCTATGATAGTAGTGGGATTGGCAAACTATGGCCTGAAGGCCAAATCCTGGCTGACGCTTGTCTTGGTGAATACAGTTTTATTAGAACACAGCCTATTTGTTTATACGTTGTTTGCAGCTGCTTTTGTGCTACAGTAGAATTGAGTAGTTAAGACAGAGACTGTATAGCTTGCAGATTTAATATCTGTCTTTTACTGAAAAAGTTTGCCGATTCCTGTTCTAGTAGATTCCTCGAGAAGGGCTCATGGATACAGTGTCCTCAGCTCTTGTCTATTTAAAACTGTTTTTATAAAGCTTTGATACTTAAAGGACAGTTTAGCTAGTTATAAAATCTTCAGTTCACATTTTCTTTCTTGAGCTGATGTTCTGTGAGGACACCAGGCAGACCCCGAGATTTGGGAGTGTCAGCCCCATGCACTGGAGCCACAAGGAGTGGGCTGGGGAGCAGAATGAGTACCCCCTTCTGAGAGGAGCCCTACCACTTGATAGCCACATATTCCTGTGGAGTTTCCTGACCCCAGGGAAGTCCCCCACCGGGGAGCCTTGCCCAGAGAAGTCACATGACAGGAGCCTGCTGATAAACTGTACAGGCAGAGCCACAGACAGACCCTGCAGGAACTGTAGCGCCTGGGGTGATGAGCCATGAGCCATCTGTGTCCCTGCTTCGTCCATAACAATATCATGCGAAGCTTACTAAGTACTCTGCTGACCTGACCCGCTACACCAATAAAACTGTCAGATAGGCACAGAATGTTCTCATTAAACCCTCACACATTTGGGGCACTCACGCAGCCTTCTTTTCAAAAATGCATGCAAACCATCTGCCTAAATCACCCCTTATCCTCTGGTTGTGCCAGCGGCTGACAGCACACTGAAGTGACATTCTTTGGACCTGGCCATTTATCTCTTTGAGAAATTAGAGACCCAGCCCTCGGACCGCTGGCTCTGCTCTTGTCTGCTGTGATTTTCAGAACCAGTCAGCAGAGCCTCAGAGATGACAGCTGTAGAGTTCTGTAGCATCTTGGACTGGATTTTGTCCTGGAATAGGGTTTTGGACGCTTCTAGAAGATCATAACAGTGATCATAAAAATGACAAATTTAGCTCTTACTGTGTGCCAGGAACTGTCCTGAGCCATTTATTTCTCTTAACTCATATCATTCCCGTGACAACCATCTGAGGTAGGAACTCTCTCAGCCCCTGTCCTTGAGAGATGTTGACTGCCTGCCGCAGGTCCCCCGCTGGTAGTGGCGCAACTGGGATGGGACCCTGGCTGCCAGAGTCCTCATGCCACTGCTTCTGCTTCTCAGGCCTCACGCTCTGACTTCTTCATTTTCTTGAGCTCCCATGCTCTTTGCCTGCTTTCTTCCACCTTTACCTTTGACCTTTACCCAATTTCTCCTTTTTTAAAAGCAGCAGTGAACCTGCACTTCGCCTTCTGTCCCTCTTAGCTTTAACAGGCATCTCCTTCTCAGTTCTTCCTACTTCAAGGGCTAACTTAAAAGAACTACAAAAAGCTGTTCTTGTCAAACTTCTCTTAGCAGGGCTGCTAGTGGACAGCTCGCTGCCTGGCCAGAGCTCCTCGCTAAAGTGCCAAACGGTTTCCTCCCTCCCACTGCCGCATGCCTCAGTGCACTGGGGTCTTTCCATCTGGCTCACCCAGAGCCACCAGGTGGACCCCAGTCCTAGTATATCTCCCATCTTATGTCTTATTGGGTCAGTCTGTGCTTACGGAGTCAGAATGGAAACTTCCAGAATTTCCGCTAGGTGCTGAGCTGTACTGACTTTCTTAGCTGTGGGGAACAAACTACCTCTACTCTGATCTTTACTTATTCTATTAATATTTTCTTAAAACAGGGATATAGATTTAACCCTGCTCAGTTAACTTTCCTGATGGTGGCAAACTGCAAAAACAACGAGATCATTGCTTCCCCAGGTTGTCACAAACCTTCCTGCTTTGTAAGAAATAAAGTCTGGGTAATGAGCCCTTTCATATATCCATTACTGCCTGAGAGAAGAGAAATGCGGAGTGCTTTGTCTGTTAATTAGGGCATCTGGCTGCCTGGCTTCCATCCCCTTCTCCAGTCACCAGAGCTTCTGCCATGCAAGGCCTGGAGCCTCCTGCAAAGTCCTGGCTGCAATCTCCCAACCTCCACTTCCTTAGGTCTCTGCCCTGTGGCTCTCTCCCCCTCAGTGGCCTGGGCTCCGGGCCCTGAAGCCCTCAGGAGATAAGATAGTTATCTCATCATTCCTCCTAGATAAGCCCCATACTCTCCCTACTGAAGCATTTTTTTTTTTTTGAGATGGAGTCTCACTCTGTCGCCAGGCTGAAGTGCAGTGGCGCCATCTCGGCTCATTGCAACCACTGCCTCCTAGATTCAAGCGATTCTCCTGCCTCGGCCTCCCAAGTAGCGGGGACTACAGGCGCGTGCCACCACGCCCAGCTAATTTTTGTAATTTTAGTAGAGATGGGGTTTCACCATGTTGGCCAGGATGGTCTCGATCTCTTGACCTCATGATCCACCCACCTCTGCCTCCCAGAGTACTGGGATTACAGGTGTGAGCCACCGCGCCTGGCCTTCTACTGAAGGATCTTTGCATCTGCTGTTAGATCCAAGTGACAGGACCCAATTCACCAAATCTGGGGATTTCCACCATGCCTTCTGAGTTAAAATATCAAGGGACCTTTGTTACTGTATGCTTGTCATTCTCTGTGGTCCCTGGACCAGCATCATGAGTGCTATCAGAGCCCTACCTGGAAATGCAAATTTCCAGGTCTCACTCTGGACCTACCGAATCAGAAGCTTTGGGAGTGGGGTCCAGCACTCTGTCAGTTACCCTGTCCCATAGGGATTTCAGCACAGTAGAGCCACTAGACATACCAGGAAAACAATCACCGGAAGCCCGCGCCTTGCTTCTGATCAGAATTGCTGGCCCCAGATCACCCTTTGTCCTCTCTGACAACTCACTGGGCAGGTGCAGCTGAAATGTTTTCCCTTCCTGCTCTCATGATTCAGGGTAAAGCTCTCTCCCCCCTGGCCAGGGAACGTCCTCTTCCCAGGAGGTGGATTAAGAGTCGCACAAGGATAAACATGACTGCGCACAGTGTGGGCCAGGGCACATTCATGACCTCCTCGGTGCTAATTTCTGCTCTTAATGTCCTAAGGAATTCCTTTGGCAAATTGTGTCCTTCTATTTCACCAGGCTCCTTCCTTCGGTGGTATTTAAACCCAAGTACAGGTTAGGAGACTGAAGTGCTGGCAGGACCCAGCCTCCTCACGCTCCCCCTGCCAGAGCTCCGCCGGCCTGTGACGAGCCACCTGGGCATGGCACACCTGTGAAGTCAGCAGCCATGCACTGAGCCTGAAACCCAGTCTTCGGATTTGAATGATGCTCAGTTCCTCCCATAATCATTTTTCCTTCCCTCATCTAACCCCCATCCAGCTGATGATACTATCTATGGTTCACAGGTAGGGAGCTTAGAAGCATTCAAGAGGTTAGAAATAAACGACTCAAGATTTTCTGCTGTTTCAATTTACCCTGAAATATGTATAAATTATATGAACCTGTTCTGACAAGAAGGGGAGTGTTAGCATACTCTGGGACCTGCCCCCAGTGTTTTATTATCTGGAAAATACCAGCATGGGTTACTTAGGTTACGTAGGTACAACTGTATTAAACGTGTGTGTGTGTGTGTGTGTGTGTGTGTGTGTGTGTGCGCGTGCACATGTGTATGTGTGAGGAGTGTCTCACGAAATAATGGATAACCCATAAAATGTTGGGGTCCAACAGCTGGCTGATGTTTATCATTGATACAGTCTTGAGGTTGAGCAGTGATGATAGTTTTGGCTGGCATTCACGGAGTGCTTACTCGGGCGAAGGAATATATAGGCATTACTTAACCTAATCTCCTCAAGACTTCTGTGAGAGATGTTCTCATTTCCCAGTTTTACAGATGGCGAGACTGTGTAACTGGCCCGTGGGTTTGCATGTAGCTAGGCGTGAAGCGGGGGACCTGAGGCCAGGCTCTCGACGCCCACCATGTGAAGCTGCCCCTGGGTGAAATGGATGGAGCAACGCATTCTTTTTCTGGCTAGCTACCGAACCTAACCAACTGCATGTCTTCCTGCCTGTACGTGATAAGTAGATGATGATCTTGCTAGTGCTTCCGGCTTTAAACAAATCCGTTTCAATAAAGGCTGCTGTAAAGGATGAGCAGGTAAAGGAAGGATTTAAAACACGTCTGCGGAAACTGCTTCTGAGAGTGGAATGAGCAGGACTAGAGGGAGAAGTCAAGGTCACGTCCAGGTGGGCCATGGGTAGGACACAGCATGGGTAAAGTCGACCACAGGCTGTACCTAGAGAGGGTGAACGATTTAACCAGAAGACAATCCAACACACGCCAGGGTCCCAGACCCGCCGTGACCTCCCACCCCTTCATCAATGGAGCATCTGTCCAGGCCAGACATCTGCCCTCGGTGGGTAAACGCTAATGCCACTGGAAGGGAATCTAATTTTCATCATAATGTTGCTAACCACAGAGATGAGGAATTCTGGAATGACTGAGGCACATTCCCTCCACCAGTATCAAACAATCCATTTATCTCTTCAAACGACTCACTAAGACCTGCTAAGCTCTAGGCACTGCTGGGCCCCTGGAGACTGAGCTGCACATCCAATGATTCCCATATTTGTAGAGTACTCACCATGTGGCCGCTTGGTTCTGCAAATAAGTTCCTGACAACTATCTGCGGAGTGAACTGAGCACTGATAAGGTCCTTGCCCTTATAGGGAGGAGGAACAGGAGAAAGAAGGGGAAGACTAAAGAAATAAAGTCTCCCAGAACATACAGGAATGAGGGAGGCGTCCTGTCGACGTGTGGCACTTGGTACAGGTAGATGCATTATTTGGCTATAGAGGACAGCATGGCGCTTTCGGAAGCTGTGGGTTTGATTCCTGAATGGGTATATTTAGCTCCTTACCCAGAAAATCTCAGGCCTGGGCCACAGACACACCTCTCCTTCTCCATTGCCTGGTAACCTGAATCACTGGTCACTTGGGGACTGAGTCAGAGTCCCTCCCAGTCCCTTCAAGCTTAAGGTCAACTAGCCACGGTAGAAAGTGTGGTTTTCTCGGAGGTCCACGATGGCACCTGTTAGCACCTCTCACTGCTTCAACCCCAAATCTTCCCAGGTCTCCTGGGAAACCACCTTCATATTGAACTCCTTGTGTTAGATATGTCCTGAATTTTAATTTCTTTTATAGTGTGGGTGCAGATAGCCCTAAGAACAAGCCAGAAAACCCAACAACTATAGCATTCTGAGAAATTTCTCTAGTGTTTAATTGCACAGCTTTGGGCCTTTGGGATGTGAGTTTCACTTCCAGGGAAAGGAGCCACACCAGCTTCCCCCTGATATCACTCCAAGTTAAATGACTGTCTGATGACTCTCTCGTCCTGCTTTTGAGTATCTATTTAGAGCTGCCTTGGTCAAAAGGTTCGTTTTCATGCCATGGCAGAAGCAGGTTGTACTGTTTTTAAAATGAGAATGAGGAAGCAGAAAGTACGCAAGATTTAAAGGAGGAAAACATTGTTTTGCATTTTACTTGTTACCAGAATGAGCTGGGAAAACTACTTAATGACTAAGCGTCTCAAAGTCTTCATCTGTAAAATGAGGTGAATACGTTGACTTTCCAGAGGGACTGTGGGGCCTTAACCCATGAGACAGCCAGTGGGCACGTGCTCATTTCTCTGCTTCCTGCCAGTGAACCCGAGTGAACTGGCCTGTTCCCAGCGAGCTTTGCGTTTTTGCTGCTTCTGTACATCTTAGCACGAATACAATTTCTGAATTTTAATTCTCTATTTTTACAATAAAATCATTTACAAGTATTGTTTTGAGAGAAAAAAAGGTTCTCTGGAATTTATGGGCCCAAACTAAGCTCCCAGCAGGAAGCAGAAGGCCCAGTGAACAGGGCTGGAGCAGCAGCTGATGGTCCACTGCACCCATTTTTTTTCCCCAAGCCATCACACCTGATCAAATTACACTCCGGGGACTGGAGGTTCTGTTGGTACAATCTTGAGGTTAAAATAACCAGGATAAGTCTGGGTTTGGTAACAGGTTGTGCCACACCCAGTCACGAAGAGTTTGGAAAAAAAACTCTCATGCTTTGAGAATCATACAGCTGCTGATGTTGAAAGTTCCCATCCAAGAGTAACATTCCAGCCGGGCTGGCTTCTCCCAGCACACAGGGATTTTCCAGTACGGTAGCCCTCTTGCTAACAGACTTGCCTGCTCTCATTCTCGCCGAGAGCAGTGTGGGTTGGACAGTCTTCATTTCTCAGTCTTGGCTGGATCATGACCTCAGCCTGTCTCTCTACAGGACTTACCAGCTTCTGCCTGTCATCTTCCTCCTTCTGGTGAGAACACCTCAGTTTTCCTTACCATGCTCCCATTTGTTGGCCAGCAGGGAAGCATGTGAGCTGAGCAAGACTCATCAGACTTTGCAGGAACCTGGGCTCTGAGGAGAGTGAGCTCTGGAGTAGATGCAGGAGCCACTCCAGCCAGCTCCAGGATCTTCTCTCCCAGACCAACTTTTCAGTGTCTCTTCAATGTTGGGAGCTACTCCCCCATTCCTTCTATGTTCTCTTATCTTTTTGGTACAGGTTCAGATCTGGTTTCTGTGGCCCAGCGAGGCCCTACTGTGCTATAGAAGCCGGTGGTGCCAGGATCACTTCCTCGCATTTCCACGCCACAGCCATGGCTTCAGAGCAGATCGGAAGACTGGTGGGGGACAAGAGTTTTCTTGGCAGTGATGCCATCAGCTTATCGGATAGTCTCCTTACTTCGAGCATCTACCCAATGGAAGGAACAGGTTGGCTGTGTTTCCTTTTCTAGTGGAGGTACAGGGTCCCCAAGCTCTTGGGAGCCCACGGTGCCTTGACCTTGCTGCTGGGAGTACCTCTCTCTGCAGAAGCTCCAGGAAGGGTGGATTCCAAGATTAAAATTCTCGTGGGAAGAAGCACAAGCCTGGCATTCTCACAGTGGTTCACAGCACAGCGCGGCACATCAAAAGTGCGTCTGTCGGCGAGAGACTACGCGGTACTGAGACCTGTGGTGTCGGAGCCAGCACTTCCCTACCTGACATGCCCACAGACTCTCCTTTCCCTCTAATCTTGGCACAGGCCGTGCTGTGGGAGGTGATGCTGTGACCGTGGTCACTGTGTACACAGGGCAGAGGCCTGGCTGGCCAGCAAGGAGGTTGCAGGGCGGGCAGTGTGCAGCCTGGAAAGCGCCTGCCACTTGCAGCCTGGATGCCTGGCCTCACCTGAAGGGCACCGTGAGCCCCTGCAGAAAGGGGATGCCACTGCTGGGCTGGGGATGACGGCCCCCACGAGTGTACCAGGATGTATCACAACTGCTGCTCACTTGCAAACTCTTTCCTTCGACACTTGAGCCACTAAGACCCTCTTGGAAAATGCCCCAAACAGAACTGGGGGAAAGGGCCACTGGTGGCTTCAGATGTCTCCAACCTGCTCCCTCATGTGCCCGACACCTGCTTGTTCTCCTTATTCCTCTGGCATTAAAACCTCTCTTGGAAAAGGACCTGATAAACTCATTTCCATATAAGAAAAAGTTAAAACAGGTTCAGTCTCTTCCCTCCCAGTGCAATGTCCTTAGCTCACTGATAAATCTTTCATTCCATTCTTTCCTTAACAACTCCCTTCACGTAAACATGCAGGCACACAGAGCTGGAAGCTATACTCCGTGGAAAAGGAGAAGCTGCCCATCTCCCAGCAAATGCCCCGTCACCCTGGGGGACCTAAGATTAATGTCATTCTCCATGGGGAAAACTCAGGCACTTGGAACATTTGGAAAAAGGCAACCCTTAGGTACTCAGGGTGCTCAGCTTTCAAAAGCACAGTAACTTGAACAAAGGCCAGGCATACAGGTCCCCAGCAAAGCGCTAGATGGTCAGAAGTGACCCAGGTTCAGGTCCCCAGGAATGCGCTAGATGGTCAGAAGTGACCCAGGTTCAGGTCCCCAGGAACGCTCTAGATGGTCAGAAGTGACCCAGGTTCAGGTCCCCAGGAACGCTCTAGATGGTCAGAAGTGACCCAGGTTCAGGTCCCCCAGGAACGCTCTAGATGGTCAGAAGTGACCCAGGTTCAGGTCCCCAGGAACGCTCTAGATGGTCAGAAGTGACCCAGGTTCAGGTCCCCAGGAACGCTCTAGATGGTCAGAAGTGACCCAGGTTCAGGTCCCCAGGAACGCTCTAGATGGTCAGAAGTGACCCAGGTTCAGGTCCCCAGGAACGCTCTAGATGGTCAGAAGTGACCCAGGTTCAGGTCCCTAGGAACGCTCTAGATGGTCAGAAGTGACCCAGGTTCAGGTCCCCAGGAACGCTCTAGATGGTCAGAAGTGACCCAGGTTCAGGTCCCCAGGAACACGCTAGATGGTCAGAAGTGACCCAGGTTCAGGTCCCCAGGAACGCTCTAGATGGACAGGAAGTGACCCAGGTTCAGGTCCCCCAGGAACGTGCTAGATGGTCAGAAGTGACCCAGGTTTCACAGGCAGCCCTGTATGTCTATGAATCCAGCCTATGTGAGGTCTTCCTAGAAAGGCTTAAGTGGTTTCATAGGGAGGAACAGATGTAAAACATGATCATAAGAGATGTGCTCAGTTATTTTTAAAAAATTAATATGAATTCTGGAGTATGTTCAGAGTGCATATATTACCTAGGGAAGATTTATGCTGTGTGTGTAAAGGGATCCTGGTCATGACTTTGGTTATGTTCTTATTTTCACTGTCTTACCAGCGTATGTTTGCGCATTCTTACCCCGATGTTTCTGTTTTGGGGTTTGAGGCAGAGGAGCAGGGGGATGAGGAGAAAAGACTTTTTTCAGGGTAGGATTTCGCTGACTGGGGTGAGCAAATCTAGGCATTGACCCTCAGGCGTGCCGAGCCTGGGGCAAGCTGGGGCCACCAGGAGGACAAGTGGGTCTGCATGGTTCCAGAGGGACCCCTAGAAACTGGCCTCCCTTTTCCATTTGCAATGCCCTTTTTCACCCTGTCCAGTACTAAGGTAGGTAGGGTCTGACACTAAGCAACGTCAAGTCCTGCAGGAACCTGGTAGCATGTGGCGTAAATATGAAAAGGAAATGACGCAGTAAATGAAGAGACGACTCACCAGGTTACTGAAATAACATGCAGAGAGTATTGTTATTCTCTGCATGTTGTGGGTGCACAAGCTACTCTCAGAGACACAGAGGGTCCCATCCAGGCTCCCCCTGCAAGTGAGAAGCAGAGAGAACAAGGGGAAAGAAAATCCCTGACTCCCAGACTGACTCCCAGTTCCAAACCCAACCAGCCTACGGGGCGGTGTCTCCAATGTGATGGTTGGGACGGCTTTTCTATGAGGCTGCAAAGACGGTGGCTGCAGTGAAGATACGTGTGCATGCGTCTTGGTAGTAGAACAATTTACAATCCTTTAGGTATATATCCAATAATGACATTGCTGGGTCAAATGGTATTTCTATTTCCAGATCTTTGAGGAATTGCCACACCATCTTCCACAATGGCTGAACGAATTTACACTCCCACCAACAGAGTAAAAGCGTTCCTATCTCATTGTGGCACTGTTGACAATAGCAAGAACTTGGAACCAACCCAAATGCCCCCCCAATCATAGACTGGATAAAGAAAATGTGGCACACAGACACCATGGAATACTATGCAGCCATAAAAAAGGATGAGTTCATGTCCTTTGCAGGGACATGGATAAGCTGGAAACCATCATTCTCAGCAAACTGACACAAGAACAGAAAACCAAATGTTCTCACTCATAAGTGGGAGTTGAAAATGAGAACACATGGACACAGGGAGGGGAACATCACACACCAGGGCCTGTCAGGGGGTGGGGAGGCTAGGGGAGGAATAGCAGGGTGTGGGGGCATTGGGGAGGGATAACAGGAGAAATATCTAATGTAGATGACGGGGGATAAATGCAGCAAACCACGATGGCATGTGTATACCTATGTAACAAACCTGCACGATATGCATAGGTACCCCAGAACTTAAAAAAACAAAGATGGTGGCTGGCACGGGGGAGAAGGATTAGGCTTCTTTGTCAGAGTCTTTGGGAATGGCAGCCATGGTGAGTGCATGACTTCCAGGAAAGCTCCTTCAGGGGAAAGGCAAGGAGGACGCAGAGAGGCAACAAGAGGAAGGGGCACTGCGAATGGCCTGCTGAAGGGCAACGGACCGCACCGGTCAAATTCTCTGTCCTAAGAATCCCCACCAGAGGCGCTGCAGAAGCCGGCACTGCGAAGTGGGAAAGGACAGAGGAGGCGTGAGATCAGCTGTCCAGTGTGATAAAGGCGGCCCTTCAACAAGATCCACCCATGCCTGCTTGAGAAGGGACAACGAAGACTTTTGTAGCACAGGTTCCTGACTGTCCCCACTGCCCCAAGTCCCAAGATATCGTGGG
Organism: Ateles fusciceps; assembly: GCA_036589455.1. Classification (NCBI taxonomy): domain Eukaryota; kingdom Metazoa; phylum Chordata; class Mammalia; order Primates; family Atelidae; genus Ateles; species Ateles fusciceps. The sequence goes on from JAZHEH010001736.1 coordinate 10,561,112, forward strand.
CTCTGGGCTGGTGTGTCAGCCTCTGAACTCATGGGTGCCTGTGGGAGACCTCTCCTCAGCTCCCCAAGAGTTTGCAACCACAAGTGCGTACTTTTCGTGAGGTTATTTTTTAATAGCTTTGAAATACAACTTACATACCACAATTCAACCATTTGAAGCATACAATTCAGCAGTTTTCACTACAGTCTAGGATAGTTTTATTACCTCAAAAGAAACCCTGTAACCTTTTACTTATCAACTCCCTCTCCCTCCTCATTAGCCCCTAGGCAGCCATCCATCTACCTTCCATCTCTACGGATTTTGTCTAATGTAGACATTACATCTAAACGGAATTTCTTATGTGACTTTTTGTCTGGCTTTTCTCATGTTTCCAGGGTTTCTCTGTGCTAGAACTTCATTCCTTTTTAGGGCTGAGTAATATTCCACTGCATGAATATACTGCATTCTGTTTGTCTATTCTTCAGGGAATGAACATTTGCCACATTTCTACCTTTTGGCCGTCACAGATAATGCTATGAACATTTGTGTACAAGCTCCTGTGTGGACATGTTTTCATTCTGCTTGGGTATATACGTAGCACGGGAATTGCTGGTTTGAGTAATAACTCAAAGCAGAACTTTTTGAGGAACTGCCAGATTTTTTTTAAAAAAGTGGTTATGTCATTGAATACTCCCACCCAATGTATGAAAGTTCTGATTTCTCAACATCCTCATCAACATTTGTTACCATCTGTCTTTTTGATCACAGCCACCCTAGTGAGTACTAGTGAGTATGAAGCTGTATCTCCGTATGGTTTAGATTGGCATTTCCCTGCTAAGGATGCTGACTATCTTTCCGTGTGCATACCTTCTTTGGAGGAATGTCTGTTCAGATCCTTTCTTCAATTTCAATTAGGTTATGTATTATCTTACTATTGAGTTGTAGTAGTTCTTTAGGTATTCTTTTTTTTTCTTTTGAGATGGACTCTCACTCTGTAGCCCAAGCTGGAGTGCAGTGGCGCAATCTCGGCTCACTGCAACCTTCACCTCCAGGGCTCAAGCAATTCTCGTGCCTCGGTCTCCCGAGTAGCTGAGACTACAAGCATGCACCACCACAGCCAGGTAATTTTTTTATTGTAGCAGAGACAGGGTTTCACCATGTTGCCCAGGGTGGTCTTGAACCTCTGAGCTTAGGAGATCCGCCCTCCTTGGCCTCCCAAAGTGCTGGGATTACAGGTGAGAGCCACCATGCCTGGCCTAGATATTCTTAACATTAAGTTCCTTATCAGATATGTAATTTGAAAATATTTTTCTCATTCTCTGATTGCCCTTTACATTTTCTTGGTATGTTTTGAAGTGCAAAAGTTTTAAATTTTGATAAATTCCAATGTATCAAGTTTTTCTTTTGTTGCGTGTACTTTTACCAGCATATCTAAGAAACTACAAAATCCCAGTCATGAAGATTTTTGCCTATGTTATCTTCTAGGAGTTTTGTATGTTTAAGTCTTTAGGTCTTTGATGCATTTTTAGTTAATTTTTATATACAGTATCATACAGATGTTCAACTGCCTTTTTTTTTTTTTTTTTTAAATGAGACAGTGTCTTGCTGTGTCACCCAGGCTGGAGTGCAGTGGTGCGATCTCCATCTAGACTCACTGCAGCCTCGACCTCCTGGGCTCAAGCGATCCTCCTGCCTTAGCCTGCCCCCACCACCCAAGTAGCTGGGACTACAGAAGCACACTACCATCCCAGGCTAATTTTTGTATTTTTATAGAAACAGCATTTCATTGTGCTGCCCAGGCTGGTCTTGAACTCCTGGACTCAAGCAATCCTCTCAAAGTACTGGGATAACGGCATGAGCCACTGGACACCGCCTCCAGTTGCATTCTTTTGCAGGTAGATATCCAGTTGCCACAGCACTGTTTGTCTGAAAAGACTATCCTTTCTCTGTTGATTGCTCTCAGCACCCTGGTGAAAAGCAACTGACAGTAACTGTGAAGATTTCTTTCTGGATTCTCAGTTACATGCCATTGTTCTTTATGGCTATCCTATACAACGGCCACACTCTCTGGATCACTCTAGTTTGTAGAAAGCTCTGAAACTGGGAAGCATAAGTCCTCCAACTTTGTTCTACTTTTCTAAGACTGTTTTGATGATTTGGAGCCCTTTGCAATTCCGTATTAATTTTAGGGTGACGTCCCCATTTGTGGAAGAAAGATGGCTTGAATTTTAATAGAGATTGCACTAAATCTATAGATTAATTTGTAGTGTATTGTTATCTCAACAAGTCTTCTCATTCATGAAAATAGCTGTCTTTCCATTTACTGAGATCTTTTTGTAGTTTTCAGAATAAGAGTTTTAAAATTATTTTATTAAATTTATTCCAAAGCACTTTATTCTTTTCGATGCTATTATAAGTGGATTTTTTCCTTAATTTCATTTAATTGCTATTATACAGAAATACAACTGATTTCTACTTATTGATCTTACATCTGCAAACATCTAGAACTTGTTTATTAGTTCTAGTAGTTTTAGAGATTCCTTAGCATTCTCTATATACAAGATCATGTCATTTGCAAATACGGACAGTTTTACTTCTTCTATTCAAATATGGATGTGTTTTATTTCATTTTCTTGGGTAAATGCCTAGGCTGGAATCTTGAATACAATGTTGAATAGAAACTGTAAGAGCAGATACTGTCTTGCTCCTGATCTTTGGAGAAAAGCATTCCATTTTTCACATTAAGCGTGGTGTTAGCTGTGGGTTCTTTGCAGATGCCCTTTACTTGGTTTCAGTAGTCTGCATATGTCTAGGACTTTGTCCATTTCCTGTCAGTTACCTAACTTAGGGCATACAGTTGTTCATAGCGCTCATTCTCAATCCTTTTATTTCTGTAAGGTCAGTAGTAATATTCCTGCTTTCATTTCTTACCTTAGTAATTTATGTCTTATGTTCTCTTGGCCAATCTAGCTAAAGACTTGACAACTTTGTTGATTTCTTCCTAGAGTTAACTTCTGGTTTTCTTATTCTGCTCTACTGTTTTCGACTCTTGATTTCACTAATTTCTGCTCACATGTTACTATTCTTTCACCCCGCTTGCTTCAGGTTTTGCTGCTCTTCTTCCCCAGTGTCATTACATGGAAGGTTAGCTTACTGATTTGAAATCTTTCTTCTTTCTCAACATAAGTGTTTACAGCTACAAATTTCCCCTGAAGGCCTGCTTTAGCCACATTCCCTAAGTTCTGTTACGTTGTGCCTTCACCTCTATTCATCTCAAAATACGATTTCTCAACATAAGTGTTTACAGCTACAAATTTCCCCTGAAGGCCTGCTTTAGCCACATTCCCTAAGTTCTGTTACGTTGTGCCTTCACCTCTATTCATCTCAAAATACGATTTAGTTTCTCTTGTGATTTCTATTTGACCCATTGGTTGTTTAGGAATGGTACTGTTTAATTTCCATGTACTTAAGATGTTTCTTAAACTTCTTTCTCTTACTGATTTCTAATTTCATTCCATGGTGGCCAGAGAACACACCTCATAGAAAACAGTTTCTATTGTTTTGTGCTTGTTGGGTTTATTTACTGGCCTAACGTGATCTATTCTGAATAATGTTCCATGTGCAAATTCTGCTGTTATTAGGTGGAGTGTTTTATAGATATCTATTGGGTTTTGTTGGTTTACAGTGTTAAGTCTTCTGTTTACTTCTGATGTAACTTATTTTTAAAATCCATTATTGAAAGTGAGGTATTGAGGTCTCCGGTTATTATTGTCGACTCATGTATTTATTCCTTCATTTCTGTCAGTTTTGCTCCATGTATTTTAGGAGCTTATATTTATAATTGTTATATCTTCCTGATGGATTGCCCTTTCATCACTATAAAATGTCTGTATTCTAATAACATGCTTAAAAAAAATCTATTTTGTCTGGTATTAGTATAGCACTCCTGCTTTCTGTCTGCATGATATAACTTTTTCCATCTTTTTACTTTCAATGTATTTGTATATAAATATACACTCAGAAGGAGAAAAGAGTAATTCTTCTTTGTCTGTGGACGGTTCATTGCTATAAGAGAGCCAGCCAGCAGAGGACTTCGCCAAGTCTGACCTTCATTAGACCCTAAGAGGAAAGAAGTGTTTTGAGAAGCAGCCACCAAGCATATCCAAAGCTCATTTCTGAAACATCCCAGCAATTCCACAAGTTAGGAATCCTTCTACTGTTGCCCTCACTACACAGCCATGTCTTCTATGGTCTAATGTTTTTTCCAGAACCTGGAGAATACATAGCTTCCCTTCATTTCTGATAGATCACTTTGTGATCTTTTTGGGGGGGAGGGGTTGTTGTTGTTCTTTAAGTATTCCTCAGGCTAAATCTCACCATTTCCCTTTACTTCTCCTTTCTTGTAATTATGACATAAGAAGTCAAATGGAGACAACAGATGATGGAGAGGATGTGGAAAAATAGGAAAGCTTTTATACTGTTGGTGGGAGTGTAAATTGGTTCAGCCATTGTGGAAGACAGTGTAGCAATTCCTCAAGGATCTAGAACTAGAAACACCATTTGACCCAGCAATCCTATTACTGGGTATATACCCAAAGAATTATAAATCATTCTATTATAAAGACACGTGCACATGCATGTTTATTGCAGCACTGTTCACAATAGCAAAGACTTGGAACCAACCCAAATGCCCACCAATGATAGACTGGATAAAGAAAATGTGGCACATACACACCATGGAATACTATGCAGCCATAAAAAGGATGAGTTCATGTCCTTTGCAGGGACACAGATGAAGCTGGAAACCATAATTCTCAGCCAACTGACACAAGAACAGAAAACCAAACACCACATGTTCTCACTCATAAATGGGAGCTGAACAATGAGAACACATGGACATAGGGAGGGGAACATCACAAGCCGGTGGCTGTCGGGGGGTGGGGGGCTAGGGGATAATATTAGGAGAAATACCTAAGGTAGATGACGGGGTGATGGATGCAGCCAACTACCATGGCCCGTGTACACCTATGTAACAAAGTAACAAACCTGCATGCTCTGCACATGTACCCCAGAACTTAAAGTACAATTTAAAAAAAAGGAAAAAAAAAGTCAAATGGAAACATCATGTGCTTGATGGTCTTTATATTTTATTACTCAGAAAAGTCAGAAGAGAGGAGTATCTCTTTTGATGGGCTGCAGAGCCTACATGCAAAGCATTTCCCAACAGGAGAAATCCTGTCACCTGTGAACCTGGTAGCACGACATTCTCTTGTCTTCCATAATGATCAAAGGAAGGGATGTTCAAATGACCCAAAAAAAACCTCTGAAAACTGCTTGCTTTTCCTCCATCTTGGATGCTCTTAATTTAGATAATAAGGTAAGGCTTCAAAACTTACCATTCAATTTAAATACAGGTGACATCCTGAAACTTTGTCAGAAAAAGTTCCAGCACTTTGGCAATGTAAATTTCTCCTCCCCCACTCACATACCGTAGGCAAGGCATGTAACAGACCACAGGTATTAGTCACCATTAGATTTACCTATTTTATTTTGGAAAAAGACAGGAAAGAAAATGCTTATGTTTCAGACTGGCAGGAAACTGATTTAAAAACTGTATCTTTTAGATTGTGTCTGTAGCTAAAGATCCACATATTCCAGACTTCATTCTTAAGACACGATCTCTTTCTCTGTCTCATACACGCACGCGCGCACGCACACACACACACACACACACGGAATGTGCTTTAATAAAAAAGAAGGGACTCCATTCCAAAATAAGGCCAGACTGATTAAGATAATTGAGGGAAGAGGACAAATTTGAAAACCAAAACACTTCCTTGCAAATGACTTAATTCAATTGCCAGTAAGATGTTGAATGTTCTTTTCTGAATCACTCTAATTCAATGTACAGTACAGCATGTACTGCCTGGGAAGAAGTTTAAATCATAAATACTATAGGGAAATATCTAATAACTTGGAATGGCCTTTTTCAAGTGGCTAATAAGCTCTTAAAGACTGCAAAAATGTGAAATCTGCTAAAGCACAAGCTCTGTCCTCTGGGACGAGCCCACTTCATTGCCAGCCCCTGCCTCCTTGCTCCAGAACTACCTGCGGCTGGGTCTCAAGGCTCTCGGCCCACAGAACTGCTCTTTGGATGCTGAATGATGGGGAGGCCTCTTCCCTGCAGACTGTGGTCAGCAAGGTGAAGGCTGCTGGCCACGGACCTTAACAGCTGAGCTGCTCTGTGATTTCTGCCTCGCCTGCCAATGTCAGGGCCAGGTTTGTCGTGTTTGTGTTGGTGTGTGAAATGCCGGGGAGAGGCCATCTGCCCTGCGTGTCAGACTCCAGATTCCATACGGTTACAGCAGGGTTTGGGAGAAGTATCCACAGAGCTAGGGTTAGAATATAGAGGTGCTAACGGTGTGCAGTTGGGAAGGCAAAGGCAACTGTCATGAACTCAATGGAAAAAGGGTTGAAGAAAGTTAAAGGGAGATCCGGAGAAATAAAGGAAAGTATAAAGAAAAAAGACAAACATCTCTGCCATTTTAAAGGTCAAAGAGTAACAGTAACACAGAACGGCTCTTTCACCTTGCCAGGTTCAACAACGGGTTGCATTCTGGCTTCTTTAATAAAATTCACACCTTGGGATTCCTGGGCTCTTCTTCCGGGTGACAGACTCCGCTCCACTCACACCACCCCATCTGAACAGCCGTGTGTATCCAGACCCTACACATCTCCACCTCACCCCTTACCCAAGCGCCGTTTTTACTCGTGTGCCCAGTCTCTCCTATTTTCTGCCACTCACATCCTAAGGTCAGGCTTTCTACTTTTCTTCACTTACTAGCCTGAATCCTTGTCACCACAGGGTCTTATGAAAGACTCATGACAGCTAGATCATGCCATGGAATAATTCACATTTTATTGTCCAAATACGTGTGTGTATAACAGCTGCACAGAAGTCCTCCCTTATCTGTGGCAGATATGTTCTAAGACGCCCAGTGGATGCTTGAAACTAAGGTTAGTACCGAACCCTGTATATACTATGCACAGAATTCTTTCCGCTGCTTCTTCTTCACAATTTCATGGATAGAAGATTCATTTACCACAGATCTGAGCAACCTCCGCATACAATTCGTTTTCTTTCCTTATTAAGTTGAAGACTTTTTTCACTTACAGGATGCATTTTGTAGCTTCTCTTCAGCACATCTGAGTTGCCAGCATCACCACTCCTGTGCTTTGAGACCATTATTAAGTAAAACACAAGAACTGTGACACCCAACAGTCGATCTGCTAACTGAGATGGCTACTGAATGACAAACCCGCAGGGAGCAGAGACACTGTGGATCCCGTGGACAAGGGATGACTCACGTCCCAGGCAGGACAGAGAGGCATGGTGTGAGATTTCATTACACCACTCAGAACAGTGAGCAACTTGAAACTGATGAATTATTTCTGAAATTTTCCTTTTAATATTTTTGGGCAATGGTTGACCACGGGTAACTGAAATCACAGAAAGTGAAACTGCAAATAGGCAGGGACTACTGTACATAACACATCTATATGTATACTGTGTATGCAGATACATTTACGTGTGTGTATGTATACAGGTATGTGTATGTATGCATAGCTCTATCTTGTTAGAATGTACAAGACTTTTAGAATCTATTATCAGATCATACATTTCTTTAGCCAAACGATAAATCCTCTCTGATGAGTCACGGCACTCACATATCCACTTTAAGAAAAAGCACAAGCTCAGATGGTTCAGAATCAACAAATAAACAACTTAGCAAACCAAACCAGCCCAGGGCAGGCATCCAGGCACTTCCTGTGTAGGCTCTCAAGGCAGATTTTAGGTGCTAGTTTCTCTTGTTTTTCAACTTCATTTTCTCTGCTCTAGGTAATTCCACTCATTCTTTAAGTATGATTCACATGATTTTCCAGTCAGGAAGGGAGTGGAAGGAGGTGGGAGAGAGAAGTGGTGGGGGAGGCAGAAACCAAATACTTCTCAAGTCACACAGTAAAAAGAAATTCGGTATCCTAATGTGCCCTCCTTTGTATAAGAAAATATATTCCCTGAGCTAATACCTGCAGAGCTCAGGCTCACGCTGAGGGTGTGGTGCTGATTATCTCAGTGGGCAACACGAGAGTAAGCAATAATCCAAAACAGAGGCCAGCGAACTCTTGTGCGTGGGCTCAGTCTGGCCTGTGGGTTATTTTTGTACAACCCAAGAGCAAAGAACAAATTGTACATGTTTTAAAGGATTAAGACTCAAAATAAAGAAAAAAATGTGCCAGATACCACATGTGGCCTTTGAAGGCAAAAATATTCTCTAGACCTATACAGATGAAGTTTGCTGATCCCTGTTCTACGGAGATACTAAGAACGTGCTTCTGAAATGGCTTTTAGTCTGAAGTGTATTTGCTTGAACTTGGCTCAAACGTGGCAAGACTGCAGGACTGTGGTCCGTCTAAGAAGTTTCTGTAGCGACACACACACTTGATGTTATCTGCCGTAGGCTGAGCACAGCTCCGTGGCACTCGTGTAGAGTTTGCACTCGTTTGGTTATGTCACTGCTTTGTAGGTGCTTTCCTACGTGATTTTCTGCTTTGCGTTTTGCAGCACAGCAAGGCTCCCTCTTAGAAGATACGTGGGAGGCAAAATCATGACTGGCCCACTTGTTTTAACGACCGGAGGACTGTGTCATGGTACTTTGAATCTAGTTGAAATGTGAAGATGTGACCCGATTACCTCTCAGCTGTCTTTCACTAAACCTGAGAAATTTCTGATCACTGTTTCTTCAGTGATTATTTTCTGCTCCATTTTCTCTCTCTTCTCCTTCTGTGACTCCAGTTACCCTTATATTAGAATGCTTGATGCTGCACCACAGGAAACTGAGTCTTGCTCACTGTTAATAATGTTTTCTTCCCATTTTCTAGACTGAATAATGTCTAATCCTCTATCTTCAAGTTCACTAATCTTTCACCATCTTATTCCATTGTTAGATCCATGCAGTGAATTTTTAAAATTTCAGATATTGTATTTTTTAGTCCTAAAATTGCTTTATAGAGTATCTTTTTTTTTCTGAGATTTCCTGTGTGTTCCATGACTATAAGCATAGCTTTCCTTATGTTTCCGAGTATAGTTACAATAGCTGCTTTAACATTCTTTTCTTCTAATTTCAACATATGTGTCCTCTTGCAGTCAGTCTCCATTAGTGGCCTTCTCTTCTGAGTATGGATCTGTTTCCCTGTATGACTAGTAATGTTGGATTGTACCCGGAACACTGTGAATGATAAATTAATGAACAGAAGTGCTGTTCAATAGAAATAAGATGGGAACTGCATATGTACTTTGGATTTTTTTTTTTTTTTTGAGATGGAGTCTGGCTCTGTCACCCAGGCTGGAGTGCAGTGGCACAATCTCGGCTCACTATAACCTCCATATCCCAGGTTCAAGCAATTCTCCTGCCTCAGCCTCCCAGGTAGCTGGGACTACAGGTGCACACCACCATGCCTGGATAATTTTTGTATTTTTAGTAGAGGGGTTTCAAGATGTTGGCCAGGCTGGTCTCAAACTCCTGACCTCAAGTGATCCACCTGCCTTGGTCTCCTAAAGTGCTGGGATTACAGGCATGAACCCCCTCACCTGGCCTGCTTTCTAGCTTTTAAACAGTTGCTTTTTATACTGTCCCCAGAGTTCATAACTGTAATCTGCAGGAGGGTTGGTCCAATATAAGCTACTCTATCACTACAGGAAGCAGAACCCTTGATTTTCAAACCTTGTCCTTGGAGTTCCACGGAGGAGCCATGGCCTACTGTGAGAGGTGAACAGACAGCGTAGACTGGCCCACTCTGCCACATCATCTGTGTGTCTCAACTCAATCACAGCCGCTCTCATTCCATCTGTTTCATTTTATTTGGTTTCTGTGCATAATTTTAAAAGACTTGGGTATAAACATAAGACCTAATACCATAAAATCCCTAGAAGAAAACCTAGGCAAAACCATTCAGGACATAGGCATAGGCAAGGACTTCATGACTGAAACACCACAAGCATTGGCAACAAAAGCCAAAATAGACAAATGGGATCCAATTCAACTCCAGAGCTTCTGCACAGCAAAAGAAACAATCATTAGACTGAACCAGCAACCAAGAGAATGGGAAAAAATTTTTGCGATCTACCCATCTGACAAAGGACTTATATCCAGAATCTACAAAGAACTAAAACAGATTTACCAGAAAAAAAAAACCCATTCAGAAGTGGGCGAAGGATATGAACAGACATACCCTTCAAAAGAAGACATACACGAGGCCAACAAACATATGAAAAAATGGTCATCATCACTGGTCATTAGAGAAATGCAAATAAAAACTACATTGAGATACCATCTCTCACCAGTTAGAATGGTGATCATTAAAAAATCTGGAGACAACATGCTGGAGAGGATATGGCGAAATAGGAACACTTTTATACTGTTGGTGGGAGTGTAAGTTAGTTCAACCATTGTGGAAGACAGTGTGGCGATTCCTCAAGGACCTAGAAATAGAAATTCCATTTGACCCAGCAATCTCATTACTGGGTATATATCCAAAGGATTATAAATTGTTCTATTATAAAGACACATGCACACGTATGTTGACTGCAGCACTGTTTACAATAGCAAAGACTTGCAATCAACCCAAATGCCCACTGATGATAGACTGGACAGGGAAAATGTGGCACATATATACCATGGAATACTATGCAGCCATAAAAAACGATGAGTTTGTGTCCTTTGTAGGGACACGGATGAATCTGGAAACCATTATTCTCAGCAAACTGATGAACAGAAAATCAAACACTGCATGTTCTCACTCATAGGTGGGTGTTGAACATGGACACAGGGGAGGGGAACATCACACTCTGAGGTCTGTTGGGGGGACTAGGGGAGGGACAGTTGGGGGGGTAGGGAGTTGGGGAGGGATAACATGGGGAGAAATGTCAGCTATAGGTGATGGGGATGAAGGCAGTAAACCACATTGCCATGTATGTACCTATGCAACAATCCTGCATGTTCTTCACATGTACCCCAGAACCTAAAGTGCAATTAAAAAAAAAAAAAATATATATATATATAAACTTGGGTATAAAATAGTTTGAAAACAGAACTGGTTTTAAAATATGCTTCAGGAATGGAGCCCTAAGGCTTTTTTGCTCAGTCATGCCCTTGAACTCATGCTGACCTCTCGTCCTCCATCGTTTCTTATCCTACTTTCTAGCGACTTCACCAGGGCCAGGCCATCTTTAGTTTCCAGAGAACAGGCTGTAGCCTATTAGACTGCTGAGTCTTTACAGTGGCAAGCCCTTCTTTCTGTGGCCCATGCATGTGACTGGCTGACGGACTGATGGATGGGTTTGTGGTACAGCTGCTCATACCAAGGGTGCTCAGGCAGATTTCCTGCGGTGAGCTCTTCCTCCAGGCCTTCAGCATTAGGGTGGAATTTCATTCTCAATTTGGCAAGGAGCACAGAAAATCACTGAAACAAGCCTCAGCTTCTTTTTTCCTTCCTGCCTCCTCGCTTTCTCACTCAAACACATTTGAAGAGTCTAGCAAACCAAAGGGCCAAGGCTGGTGCAAAACACATGAAGCTCTTGTACTAGGCAAGCGGCACAGACTGAGTCAAGAAACCTAAAACACTGAAATATCAAACATCCAGCCTAGTTAGAAAAGGTCAGCATGCCTTAAATGATACACAGAACCAAAACCCTTCACCACAATTCAGAGCAGAATGGAAGGCCGAGGGGTGGCGTGACTCGACGCAACAGAGTCATCCAAGTGCCACTAAAATGTCTCGAGAAGAGTAGGCTCAGCTGACAAACCCATTTCACACAATTCAACTCGGCTGACACCCCCAGAGTTCAGGCGGGTAACACGGCCGTGAAAGCTGGGGCTGGGATGGACGTGCTGATGGATGCAGAGACTAAGCACCAAGATCCGCACTCACGGGCATGAATTTCAGTCACTGAAACAGATCGCCAGCAACATCAGCCCGTGTGCACACCTTCTCCCGGGCTCTCCGACTCCAGCATTTGTTTCCTTCTCCACCAAGACTAAGGAATTGGGGGAACCAATGGGTGCTGGTTAAAGTGTGTGGCGACGGCTCTTTATTTTTGCCATGAGATGATACTAATGGTCTTCTACAGAATGCCTTCCGGCTACGACTGTATTTCCATCAGAGTTCTGGCTCAGTAGCTAGAAATTTGGTAATTCAAGCAAGCACAAATCACTTATCAACAATAACAGAACACAGCACAGAGCAGCACTGTGGCATTCATGTCATGTCACCCCCTGCCACTGATGGTGCTGCTGCCCCAGACTCTGGTGGGTCCAAGCTACAGAACCCAGCTCCTTACCGTGACTGGCAGGGGTGCAAGTTGCACCTTCGGACCTGGGGCTCTGGGCGGCTTGCTTGAGGGCAGTCACTGTCATTCACCAAAGTTGTAGTCTTGTTGACAATCCGGGTGCAAGAGACGATGGTTCTGCGTTCCCCTGGAAACCAAACCAAAGGGAGCTGAGAGGCTGCGGCCGTACCCGCCTGGAAAGGCTGGGCTTGCACACTCGTGAAGGAAGGTTTGGGTGCTGCTGTTGGTCACTTTGTCACTGAGAGTGACTGTTGTAAATGTGTGGGTTTTTAGAGAGGAAGAACTGCAATTTTAAGGAGGAGGGTGCAAGACACAGAAGGCAGAGTGGGTCCCTGGAAGATTCTAGAAGATCAGTACGCAGCAACACCTCAGATCAACTGGGTCCTTGAACAGCTTGGGGTTCGTTGATTTGGGTCTTTAATTTCCAAAGACTGCTTGCTTGTTTAATGTTTAAAGTCTCTGGAGATCCGGTCTCATTAAATACCAGCGCATCAGCCCTCAGCAGAGAGTCTGGCTAACTTTTACCAAACTTCTGCTTGCTGGGGACAAGTGGGGTACAAGGAGTCTTGTCTGGAAGACATGCAGACCTGCATGCTCTAGACAGGCACGCCAGAGCCATTCTGAACTTGTCTAGCCAGCTGGTACTGACGGCTGAGCCTCACCTGCTCTTACGAAGCTTTGCTATTCCAATATCCCAACTGGATGTAGCCCTTCTTCTGAGTGTTCCCAGAGCACCCTAAATACTGCATGGCCATGCCTTTGTCAGGCAGGCTGAGTGACTAGGAGGGAGGAGGGTGGTCACCGGAGCCAGGGTGTCTGGGTTCAAGTCTTGGCTCTATCACAAAGAGCATCAGAGTGACCACAGTGTCGCTAGTTGGCCACCATGCTTCTGCGTCTCAGTTTCCTCGAGCAGGCTGCTTTGGCTAACTTCCCTGTGCCTGAGGGTGCCTCAGTGAAGATTAAAATAAACAAATACATAGGGTGTCCATAGAACAGAACCTGGTATGTGGCTAACACCTCAGGTTAGCTCTATTACTGTCATTATTATGATTTGGGAACAGTGACAATAAAAGATTAAGAGGGACTCAAGCACAGCTGTTTGGGTCCTGGGCTCCCTGCTGGGTCTGTCTCCTGGGCAGTTTGTCATGTAGGGATGACTCAATCATGGAGTCCTGAACTCCACTGTCAGCTCCTGCTGCCCCGAATGGCAGCCTCGGGTGAGTACAGAAAGCACAGGACTGGTTCCCGCTTTGGTGGCAGGTCTGACCACTGTTAGGAAGCTGGAAGTAAGTCATCAGTGTCATAAAAGGACTGCCGCCAAGCCAACAGCAACAGAACAGCCTGCCCCCTCACCCCAGGAGAGCCTGCGAACTCTTCCATGTGGGGGATGGTTAGTTCGCAACAAGTTGTCCAAGAGGAAAACCTGGCTGGAATCAGAGGAGGGTGTTATTGGAGGTTGAAAGGCCATCAGCAGCTAAGGGTTCAGGGGCAGAAGGCCCCCCCCAGGGAGAGGTGCAGAGTGGAGGATGCAGGGCTGACGGTGGCATCCAGAGGCTATGCCAGCTGCTGTGGGGCTGCTGCAGGAAGAGGCTAAGCACAGACAGTGAGGGGGGGTTGGCCGAGATGCCCAGGAAGAAATTCCTGTGTATCTATAAGTCCTACCCATGAAAGACGGAAGGAGTCCTTTAAATGGTAAGCCATGCTTTACATATGGACATCCAACAAAAGTCATCCAAGTAGTCAATGGATGCTCAGGACTGCGGATGGCTGGGGCTATGCCCGGAGTTCCATTCCATCATCCAACTCCCAGGGTTGGCATACCAGAGTCCAGGTCAACCTTCCATCCCAGCTCTGTGCCCACTAAAATCCACCCACCCTGTGTTCCATTTCCCACAACCCTGCTATATGTCCTATTAGGGTGACAAACAGCACTGTCTAAGGAACTGCCGGCTAAGAGTTCAGAACGGCGCCCTACTGCCGCCCCATCCAATGACACAAGAAACACAGTGCCTTTTGTTTATATTGATTCTTGCTGTACGACAGGCTCTTGGGCTCACCCTGTGGACCCTACGGTGGGCATGAGGGACAACCATCCTATTTTAGAGGTGAGGGAACTCGGGGTAGAGAGAGGAAGTCATTTGCTGAGGTCAAGCAGGAAGCTGTGCGGTTAGAACTCATGCTCGGAATGGGTCACCTGACTTACTTTTTCTTTCCATTGTACCCTGTAGTGAGGTTACTGTGGCAAAGAGGGAAGGGAATTTGGGAGCAGGCAGAGACAGGCTCTGGTGCCTCTCCAGCAGGTGGCAACAGTCGAAGGTTTACTCTGTTTATTCCCAGGGTCTACCTGTCACACCCGAGACGTAGTCGTACATCAGCCAAACCCTGCTTCACCCACAGGTCAGAGCTGGGGGACCCTGGGCGAAGCAGTAGCAGGGGCACGACCCTAGTGTGGGAGCTGCGAAGACTCTGCCCAAGTATTCTGCAGAGAGATTTTCAGCAGGGCTTAAATTCCTGTGGAACTACAGGTTACAGATTCCCCACTCTGTGTGCTGGCCACAGACTCCTTTGTCCTTTCTCCAGCAAAGCCCCACACCCAGCAGGCCACGGCCACGGCCACTCACCTCCTCCGCACTGCACGCTACACCCTTCCCAGCCGCTGTGGGTCCAGATGAACAGAGAGTCCTGTGATTTTTCTGGTTCACTCTGATTTTCAGCAGTGTAGTTTACAGGAACAGTGTATTCATAATGAATTCCAGAATCTTGCTCGTGAAATAACAGCACCTGGATCAGCCGCAAAACAAAAGGGCATTTTGAAAAGGAACGAAAGCCCATGGGATTGCTGAATCTGCACACGCAGGCACACTGCGGCTGTTTCTCTACGAGGGATAACCAGCCCTTTTCTGTGGCTGAAAACAGGTTCGACTGAGGGGTGCTCCTTTATCTCAGCTTTGGATTCCTCAGGAACTCAACTTGCGCGTAGGGCGAATGCAAACCCATCTTTCCTACCCAAGAGAGGGACCAGCTTAGACTAGAAGCTTTAGGATAAGCAACTCTGAAACCTCTCATTGCACTTTTCATGGAGAGCTGCTCCACACAGAGAACAGTCCACATTCCTGCATACTCACCCACGGAGCTGCCTCTGCAGGTAAGACACAGATGAACTTTTGACTAGAAAGGCGTCAGAGCAAGTGGGGTTACTGTACTTCTCTGGAAATGAACTTCACTCCCTATCAGCAATCATTGCCATGTCACCTGGTCCAGAGTCAGGGGTAAGGCAAGCTCAAGGAAAAAATGCAGCTCACTGCCGGGGACTTTGGGAAGCATCTGTTTGGGGGTTCAAGGATGCAGGAGTCTTCTACTGCCGCGGGAGCCAGGATGACTGTACCCAAGGGTGGCAGGAGCCTGGCTCAGGGTTGCAAGTTGGGAGTGGGGTGGAGGTAGAGGGAGGGGTCCATCATGTTTTGTGGGAAACTATCATACAGCCTGGAGACCTCGGACCTGAAATCCTAGTCGGCTTGAAGACGCAGAATAGATGGGTCTGGAACGGTATGTGACAAGCCTCGGAAAGCCAGCAGGTGCATGATCAGCTTTCTTTCTCTAGACATAATGGTGCCAATCAAGCCCTCTAATAGGAGCTTAACATGGCTTGTCTGTGGCTAATGAGTCTTCAAGCTAAGCTTGGAAGCAGTAAGTGCCCTGGGTCTAAGTAGCTCGCAGGTTCACTTCAGCCTGAGAAGTCTGAGAGAATGGGTCAGCAGGCACTAAGGGGAGGGTGTGCACAGCTCACTCGACTTGACTTGGGGCAGATGAGGTCAAAGTGTCCCAGACAATGGGAGCCACTTCCCTCCACGCATCTCTCAGCCCCCGAGGCTGCGCCGCGGGGTTGGGGTGCAGCGTGAAGAGCAAACCTAACCGTGTCAACATCCACACCTGCACCAGAGCAACTTGCCGGTAACACACTTGGAGAACGCCTCCAGTTAGGAAAGGGAAACGCCAAGAAGCAAACTAGTCTTAGAAAGAAATCTCTATCATCTCAGTATGGGAATATGACTGGCGAATGGGGAATCCATATAAAACCAATTTCACGCAATTTTGTAGCCATGTAGTTGTGTGTGTGTGTGTGTGTGTGTAACCGGTTTCAAATGCAGGTCCCCATGACTCTCTGGGTGCTACTGATTCTGCAAACAATGTGTATACCCCAGTTTGGGGATAATGGCTTTCTACATAGACGCAAAGGGGCACCTCTCATTTTCAGTTTGAAAATCTTGAAGTGACAATCACATTTGGAGAGAAAGGCCATCAATATTAAGCGAGGGCTGAAACTTCAGTCACGGCAGTAGTTGCTTTCATGGAGTTTTGTTTATCCTCGTCTGAATTAATCCAGGCTGTGTACTTGGCTGGAATGGGCTAACGACTTGCTCGGTTTACAAAAGCTTTTGGTGAAAAGGGAAATACACTCATACTGGTGGTTGCTAGAGAAAGCAAATTCTCATGCTCACAGGTGACGTTTCAGTACAGATTTTCTGTTTTGCCTCCTCCGTTAGTCCCTCTGAGTAACTGCTATTAACTGGGAATAGGCGGATTTGTTCTAACTGTGACTGTGAAGGAAGCAATCTTACCTCTGAGAAATGACTCAGGCACACAGTCTTACCTCTGAGAAATGACTCAGGCACACATTCTTGGGTCCCAGAAACCTACTTGCAGGAACGTATTTGCAGTGGATTTAGCAGGGTGAGTGGTGCAGTGGCAGATTTCCACATGCTTTAGATTGTACATGGCAACCGCCTTGCCTGTCTCCCCAGAAACGGTAATGTGGTTACCACCACTAGCATCCTGGATGCCAGTGCTCCTCGGCAGAGCCAGCCTCCTTAGGAGACTCCCTGGGCAATGGCCAGAAAACCTTTCGGGTGTCAACTGACCTGGAACACTTACAGGCTGCCAGAAATCACAAATTAATGGGGGAGGAAGAATTTCCACGGAGAGACTCTGGCAGGCGCTGAGGGACAAAGTGTGCTTTGCTTACAGGGGCACAAGCTGCCATAGTCCTGTTTTTTCGGGGAAAGAGACATGGAATCGATAATCAGAAGTTAGCCATGAGAACTCCTGGATCTTGAGAAGGAAGCAGGGTGTTCCTCTCTCCATTCTCTGAAGAAAAACATCTCTTCTGACATGTTTAAAAGGCTACGTCACTGATGTTTCAGTGGCTTGCATGGAGGCCTCCCTAAGACCACAGATCAGACAATGGCACCCTGGCCTGGCCCAACAGCACACAGGTTTCTGGAGATCGCCTGTGGAGTAGAATACCTGCAGCATCTAATTCCCCTTCCTGATTCCCAAACGCTTACTGCAAGCTGGGTCTGTGAAATCTGAGGGATGCTGGTTTGGACATGGAGTCCAAGTTCATTTCCAAAAGGTAATGATATACACTCTGTGAGGGCAAGTCTATGCATCCCACCACCTGATGTAAACAGAGACTGTGAGTGGGGCTCTCTCAATGAGGCCAAGTCTCCCTGGCTGTCATCCACATGGCTAAGCATTTCCTTCTTTGAGGCAGCTCCTTTTGAAAAAGGAACTCTGCCAGGGAAGAGCCAGGAGAAGCAACGAGAGAATTCTGAAGCAGGAGGTGCAAGGGAAAAGACAAGACTCAGAGAGGGGAGGGGACTGAGCAGCAGGGACCCCTGGAAGCCGGATGCATCTCCTGCCCCCAAGGTCCCAGGAATAAGTAAACTGGAAAGTAATGCGGTAGACCTCAGAGCCAGCACCCCTAAGACGAGTGCGGAAGCCCGGCAAGTTACCATCAAGTGCAGGGGTAGTTTGGTTGGTCCCTTGGCAGAAATCTTCTCCCACAGTCCCCTTCTCACGTAGCGCACAGTTGTGCCTGCAATCTGGAACTCTCCAGGGAGCTCTATCTTCCAGTCACTGTTGATGGATCCCTTACCAGAGTCTTTGAGAGCTAGAAAGCAAATTAAGACCAAAGAATCAAGGGGCTGGGGGTAGGGGGATCCAGCCTGTCTTTAAAGGGAATCTGTGGCCTGAGTGGGGCAGAGGTCTCCCCTTCCACAGGGGGAAGGAGGGAGGCCTGAAGTGAGAGAAGGGGGAACACTCTGTGTACCGAGAACAAAGGCCTGGACCGCGGGGAGCACAGAGCTGCAGACCCACAGACCCCCAGGGAGGGCTGTGGGATTGATGGGCACCTTCCAGCCTGGGCTCCTGTCTCAAAACCAACTCAGATAGCCGGGGTTAGGGGTAGAGGGCAGGGAATGGAGACGACCACAGCCTGATTTCATTTTGCTAAACTCACCCAGTAGATGGTTTTCTGCCTGATGAATTCATTCCATGTTAATGTGTCCTAGGCTACAAAATAGGTTTTGCTGCTTTAGCAAAACTCATCAGTTGCCCTTCCTATTACCTACCTGGGGCTCTACAAGGAGAGCAGCTGGCTCCAGAACCTCTTCAGGATTTGATATCCCCCACATGACTAAAGTGGACGTTCCTTCCATCAACACCCATGACTCCATTAAGTATGAATGTTTGTAAACCCTAGCCACCCACAGATGTGGTGGTCACACTCGGCAGCTGTGGACGAGCGGTGGCTGGGGGTTGAGTGTGGAAGGGGAGGGGCGCTCTCACACCTTAGCTCTGTGGGTTTCAGGTTCTCATGTTTGCTCACCCACCTCTCTACCAGGGCCAACTTGTGTTCAGGAGAGGCTGAGAATCGGTGTGCTGCTGACCGGCCGTAAGCAGAAACTTGGTTTCCCACACAAGTCATGCACTGAGTATTTTCTGAGGTGCTCACTAGGACGTCTTGTCTTCCCACTCAGGGGTGAAGACCACGTCGTCCTCAGGAGGACGGTACTCTGCAGTAACGCTCTAGTTTGTTGTGGCTGTCACTTAGGAAAAAAAAATCCCAAGGAACTAAAATCTATTCTGGCATTTTAGAAGGTGGCAGATGACAAGAGGTGATAGTAAGCCTGTGTCATTTCCAAAAATGGGATCTCTGGGGCACCCTCAGTCCTATGCCCACTCCCCCCTGCACACGCAGCCGGAGCCCCATGGACACCCCCACACTCATCTACGTCTCTCCTCTTGGGACCCTCCTCAGCCTATAATCAGTGAAACCAGATCCTGCTGCATTCACGATTCTCTGCTTACTGAAGCCAGAAATAAAACGGCCACATTTAATACTGATTTTGGAAAACAAGAGTTGAAACCCAAAAGGGGTTTCAGTTACAGCCGAATTCATCAGCCTCAAGCTGGGCCAGGCCACAAGCAGCAAAGGGACACTGGGGGTCCAAGGCCCTCAGCCCCCGTCTCCAGGACGTTACAGTCCCAGTGCTTGCTCCCGGCCAACACAAAGGAGACGCACGCTCAGGACTTCTCGTGTTAAAGGAACTGCCAAGAGAAACAGGTTCCTCGCTTGTAGGAACTTTCCAGCAGAGCAGCTTCCAGTGGGGTCTCGTATCCAGGGTGGCTGTGAGAGGCTGAGGATTATAGGACTCCAGAGACAGCTTAGGAAGAGAAAGTCCTACCACTTGGAGCCGACTGTTTCCCCTTCAAGAAATCCGAACCACAGCTGCAATGTCCTGGCCGCGAAAGGAGGTGAGGAGGGCGGGATGCCCACGGTTTCCTCTCCTTTTCTTCTGCCACCATCTGCAAACCGCCATTTAAGGAGCATATTCTCTAGCCTGGCTCCTTCATATACTCTGACCTACTTAATCTTCTCAACAACCCCATGCAGTCTTCCCTTCAGGGGCAAGGCAATGCGGGCACAGAGAAGTGAAGCACCTTGCCCAAACTCACAAGGCCATTCAGTTGTAGAGTGGAGACCTGAATCCAACAGACCAGCGCCACTGCATTTACCACTCTGGCAACTTTCAATGTCCATTTCTTTAGTCTGTAGCACCAGTCTAGATTTTTTATTTTTTGAGACAGAGTCTCACTCTGTCACCAGTACGGACTGCAGTGGCGTGATCTTGGCTCACTACAACCTCCGCCTCCTGGGTTCAAGTGATTCTCCTGCCTTAGCCTCCCAAGTAGCGGGGATTATAGGCATGTCCCACACCCAGCTCATTTTTGTATTTTTAGTAGAGACTGGGTTTCACCATTTGGCCAGAATGGGTTTGATCTCTTGACCTCGTGATCCACCCACCTCGGCCCCTCAATGTGCTGGGGCTACAGGCACAAGCCACCATGCCCGGCCGCATCAGTCTAGATTTTTATGACTAATGCCGAAATGTGCAAAGGTAAGGCCTGTTCTCAAAGAGGACAAATTCCAAGCTCTCATTTTTACAGGGTTTCATATTCCATATGCCCTTACAAAAATGACTAATCTCATAGATTTCCAATGCTTCTACTGAGCAAATAACACAAATACATATTTGGTTATATTAACTATGAGTGAATATAGGCAGAAGGTGCACGGACATTCATTGTTCTTTCAAGCTCTCTGCAGATTTAGAAAACTGTCTCTTGCAAATGCACGTGTCTATCTGGTTTTAGGATCCAGCGTGGGCTGGTGGGAAGGAGCAGACAGAAAAAAACCAAGGGCCAGAGTCCTTTAAGACAGCGGTCCCCAGGACTGATTTCTGGCACTAGGGACCGGTTTCATGGAAGACAGTTTTTCCACAGACCAGGGGTTTGGGGTAAGTGGGGTGGCGGGGGATGGTTTTGGGATGAAACTTTCTACTTCAGGTCACCAGCCATTAGATTCTCACAAGGAGTGCACAGCCTAGATCCCTTGCACGTGCAGTTCACAATAGGTTTGCACTCCGATGAGAATCGAATGCCCTGCTCGGGCGGTCATGCTCGCTCATTGGCCACCCACCTCCTGCTGTGCAGCCTGGTTCCTAACAGACTATGGCCTGTTACTGGTCCTCGGATGGGGCAGATGGGGAAGGCTTCCTGGGATAAGCCCCCTTTCAGCTGAGCGTGTAAGACACGGGAGGAGACAAGGCCGCCTGCAGCGTGTGGCCGGGCATGGAGGCAGGACTGTCATTCCTGGCCCTCAGAGGCCAGTACTGCTAAGATCGTTCCGGGCGGGGTGGTGCAGGGAGGAAGACACAGGGCCCCTTACAGAGAAGAAAGTGGAAGGTGACCTTTTTTTCACTTTTCGGAGGTTTGGCTGGGAAAGGAGGCGAGAGATGGAGAGTGGCCTCGGAGGATGGGAAGGAGGAAGGGGCCTCACTGTAGGGACAGAGGCCACCCGAGCATGCTGAGGTGCCCTGTACGAAGGAGTCAGAAACCAGCAATAATTTCCTTGAAGCTGTGTGCTGACCACAGTCACACCAGGACTCGTCTGTAGAATCCATTTCTCTCACAAAGAGCAGAGGGAAGCCAGGCGGCTGCTCTCCTCCTCACCGGGCCACGCTCTGATCACTGGAGTGGGGTCTTGCTTGTCCGTAGCTGGATGGGTGGGGGAGACATCGGGAGGAGGGCTACTGGAGGCCAAGGAGGAGTCGCTGCGTGTGGTCAAGGAAGCGTGGGATAGGACACTGAGAGAGGCTGCAGTGGATGGACGAACCCAGGCAAGGTCAGCTGCCGATGGGGAGGAACGTGCCGGACAACGGAGTGCTAGTGACAGCCGGCTCCCTGGGGAAAACAGCCGAGAGTTATGGTGCATTTGCTACCCCAGAGTGTAAACACTCTCATATGGCAGACCGTGTTATCCACCTGGCATCAGTGAACAAAGAGTTGGGAAGAGATGCCTAGAACTGGCTCTTACAAGCCGTACAGAGCTGTGGGGGCACTCCATCCAATTCTGAAGGTGCCTTTGCTTTAGACGTCCTGGTCTGGAGCTGATGTGTTGGAGAACTCCTGCACAATCACATCTTGGTTGAGGCTGGGATTGAGTTTGGGGTCAGCTCTCACAGCCCCAGAAGGAATACGCTTTGCATGCCCAAGCACTGCCTGTGGCCATCGCTGCCGCAGCGGCAAGTTCTGGCACACTGCAGAGGCAGCTTTCAGCTCAGAGCCTGCACGCCTTTCCTCGGGACAGTGCGCTCCCAGCCACGCTCATTTGTGTGTTTCTCAGGGAGAGGAAAACGCAGGCAGAGTTATCAGCAGGAGCTCAGCAGATCCAGAAGGCACGGGGGCTACTTCCAACCTTTTCACTTCGGTGTCACTTAGCGAGATTCCACATCTGCAGTTTGCTGTGGTCCATCTGAAAAATCGTAACTTCCTGCTAAAATCAGAAGTTAGTGCCTGACATCCCTTCGAAAGAGACTTCAGCCTCAGAGATTCTGTTAGGACGTCAAGATCATTTTTAAGTGAGTAAACAGGTTCGTTGTGGAGTCCCCAGAACAATGACTGCGTGGGGCCATGTCAACTGCAGAGAGACCATGCAGGTCACCTCCTGCCCCCTTCTGTGGCAGCTTAGGTTGCTCTCCTGCCTTGCGTGAGCTGCACAGAGTGGGGTCTGCAAAGGGTTCTGAGGCTGCTGCTCCAGGCACTTCTGTGCAGGCCTTTCCATCGCCCCGTGCATAATGTATTTTTTTTTTCCTGACCTTCCAAATTAAATACGTTTTGGGTTCTACAAGTTCCTGTCCCCCTCAACCCTTGGGCATCAAGGAGTATCTCCAAGCCCCCTTTGTAAGTATTTTGAGATTAATTAGTTTGCACTTGAAATCAGGATATTTTGGACCCAGAAAACACTCAATAGGGGAAATTAAAATGATTACAAATGCTTTGATTTTACGGGCAAATAACAGAGTGAAGAAGAGGGGATTCCCCCAGTGATTTGATTTCATCTGTGATGTCTGAAGTTCTGGTTTGCTGGGAAGGAGATTTTCCCTTGCTCATTTTGTCTGGGCCAGAGATTCAATGTTTTAAACCATGATCCAAAATAGAACTATGCTCGTTTTTGTGGGTTTTGCTCAGAAGCTCTGAAGAGTTAAGACTTCTGTAGGGCACCACATGGGAGGGTACACTTGCCTTTACCACTAGGGCAGAACAAAACCTTTGCAAAGAGCTGGAATGTGAGGTTACATGTGGAATGTCCATTTCTGTCTCTGGCCCTTCTTCCTCTCTGTGGACACTTACACGCCATCCTGGTCTTCCAGGCAGTGTAGGGAAGACCATGAGCCATTCGAGGAAGCAAGGTGGGGGCGTTCCTGAGGAAGGAGATCGCTCCTCTTCAGAGCTGGCTGGAGGCAGATTCGAGCTCTCACCCTGCCCACATGCCCCTCTCTGGCACAGAGCTGTGCAGAAGCCCGGGTGGGGTTCTCTAGCCTCTCTCCCTCCTGGCTTCAGTGGAAGACCTGACCCACAGTCAACCTACTTCTAATCCTGGCAGCGAGTCAGCTCCTTTTATTTCCACTCGGAGTTCTGCCAGTCTGTACTTAGCTATGGATACAAACTGCAGAAGCATTTCCTGTTCCAGGTGGTTTTGAGCAGAAAGCCAGCCAGCATGGGCTCAAGGTAGGTGGGGTGAAATTCTCAGGAATTGCTCCCAGCAAATGTCAGAGTAATTCAAAGTTTCACTGGGTTGACTTCCAAAGCACCCAGCCCCAAGTGGAAACAAGGCCTTTTTGAACTAACTTTAGAAACATAATGAGTGTGGACCACCTTCAGGCTTGCCCGTGTCCATCGGCCAGGCCCTGGAATCCTGGGGATGATGCCTTCTGGATGAGATAAGGCAGGAACTGAGTCCAACCTCCCATGGAGGCCCGGTGCTTCTGAAGAGCTGAGAAGTCACCCAAGACACTAAACCAATCTCCACGGGATGCAGGCCTGTTCAAAGTGCACACAATGTAGTGGTAACAACAGGCAGGGTTAACGTGTGTTCTCCAGTGAGAAGTCTCCATCCGGCAGTCTTTGGCCATGATTGGACGGAGTAATTCTGAGAGGCTGCATCAACTGCAGTGAACTCAGAAGAGGTGAAGAAGGTGGGCGAGACACCAAGCCCCTTGGAGCTCCAGTCTGTACCTCTGTTAAGGAAGCAGAGCAATCCCTTGCAGCCCATTTGGGGAATTAGGGATCGGGTCTGTAAGGCACAGCCGAGCTCAGTGATTGGGAGCCACCATCGCGGATGCTACTGTTCTTATTTTGTACACGTGGCTCTCAGGCTTCGGGAGCTGAGGGCACAATCACAAGAGCGCGTTCTCCTGGATGGCATCCGCTACTTAGCACCTGTTGCCCCAAAGTGAGTCTGAGTGAAAGGTCCGTTTGCACCACAGGAATCAGAAGTTGAGGAGCAATCCAGAGGATTCTAACATCCTCCTGTTATTCTTACACTGCCATGCAAAAACGGAGATCGAGGAGACCCTCCTCTTGCCAGACACTTAGGGCTGAGCCAGGCAGAGAAGCCAAGCTGGGAAATCTCAGAAGCCAGGTTCCGAAGACAAGGGACGCACTTGCAGGAGCACCTGCTGGGGCTTGATGGAAGAACCACTAATTCGACCTCCAAACTGAACTACCTCCTGGAACACCTGGACTGCAAATTTTGAATTAGGATGAAAGGTGATGCCAGCCTCCCACGGAGGGCCTCCCGCACATTTGAATGCATGGGTTGGGAAGGGGAAGGGTAACTTTTTGGCATCATACTAGGTGGTGGGGCTTCCCACGCAAATGCTGGTGAAGTTGACCCAGTGTCGTCTCATGCGCAGGAGAGGGACTGGGGTCTTTGTGAATTTGGTAAAAACAGGCTGTCACTTTGAAGCTGCCAACGGCAGTAAGAGGCCTTCTTTTAGAAAGCATTTTAAGCATTGTTCTATTTGCAGAGTGACAGCTGGGACAGCTGGGGAGGAGAGTGCCAGGCGAGGCAGGGACACTGTCCGTACAGGGGAGGTGGGAAAACTATTGAGCTGATGAAAATGTATATGGATGTCAACTCCAGGGACAGCAAGGTCTTACCCTGGCAGCAGAAGCATGAGCGGCCATCACAGCCTTGAGGAGGGAGGGTGGATGGCAGATGACCAAGCTGCGGAGGAGGTGGCAGGGCAGCTTGGGACACAGTGGTATCCACAGAGTGTGGTGCCAGTGATATCCCACATGAGTACTTGGAAATGGGCACTCCTGCCTTCCCCAAGGCAGGTGTGCAAGGGGTGTCTTACCATCAAGGCGTTCCCTAACTCTTGGAATAACAGGATTGTGGTCTTCATTGTAAACCTGCCTATTAGAGATTGGTTTTGTGTCTGTCTCATTAGACTTTGAGTTTTGAAGCAGAGACCATTTCAAAGAAAGACTTGGACTTTTGCATAGCCTGCAAAGGCAGGAATGTGGACGAAGGTGTCATTTTAAAAAATCAGTGATAAAAACGGAAATAAAAGGGTTTCATGGGTAACTTCAATTTAGCAAAATCATTTTGGAAACTAGAGAAATCCTGTCTTACTTTTTCTTTCTTCAATCTCAATCAGCACTTTGCAACACAGGCTGAGAGATGGTAACATGAGGACGGCTCGGAAGAGGGGCACCGAGAAGTCCAGCCACCTCAAGTGCAAGTCTAACCCAAGACAGGAACATGGGATTAAAGCCAGCGGAAGGGCAGAGGCCATAGCATGTTCCAAGCCAGGGGGCCAGGAGCAGAGGCAGCCTCTGGCCACCCTGCTGTCTCTACTCTGTGTCTAACTCAGAATTCCAACCACCCTGGGGCTCAAGTCCTGGGCTGACTTTTGCTGGGGTTGATGGGGGAGGCTGGGAATTGGGCCGAGGATACTCTCAGAAGGTCTTCTCTAGCTAGGAAGTTTATCTGAATGGTTTTGCCCACAGTTAGGAAAACTAGTCCAGAATAGAACCCAAGTCTATGGAAAGACACAGGTGTTTGTGCTTGAAGTCGATGGAGCTGCTCGCTAGGAATTCGGGATACACAGACCTTAGTGAAACTGGTGTCCTTCTGGGTTTCCATTAGACTAAGGACTGCTGTTCTTTTCCAGCTGAGAAGTCATCCCCAGAACCACTGGCAGCCCAACGAGGCTTCCTACAAGTTGGCCAGTGGGCCGCACTACTCAGACTCAGGCCGCTCTGAGCTTTCCTGGGGTTAGTTCGGGGGACTAACCTGGCCCAAGTTCCTCACAATTTCCTTCTCTCTTCTATGATCTTCCTTCCTGTCCCAAGCTGGTCTTCCATCATTTTCCTCCCTGCTCTTGCCCCTAATACACCGTGGGGGTGGCTGCATGTTAGTCAAATACGACTGCACTGTGCAGTCCCCTGAGTGTTCATGTCACTACAATACAGGCATGAAACCAGCCATAACCCGGGCAGAATGACACTGAACCAGTTTACCAGACTGATCATCAAAATCCATTCTCAACACATAAACGGTGAGTGACGTCATTGTGGTTTTACCCAGAAAGCTGTGGGCAGGTTTATCCTCCACCACACGGATCCTCCGAGCTCCAGCGGGAATGACGGCAGCTTCGATATAACCTGTAGCAACAAACGACACAGAGGTGAACCACACCTCCACCCTGCACCAGAGGCCACGAGGCAGACCAGGCCAAAATCTAGCTACCAAGCCCTCCCGGCCCCCCCGCAGTGGCTTCAGAGATGGAGGGCTGGTACAGCTCTGAGAAATCAAGAGAGCCAACTAAGAAGGACGCTCTCCTATAGCCAGAACCTTCCGGCGGCCCCGTTTCCACAGAGCATGGTTGGCATGAGTTTCAGGCGAGTGGTGGCCCCCTGCCCCAAATTCACATGTTGAAGTCCTAACCACCCCCCAACCAGAACATCAGCATGTGACCACTGCAGACATATTAGGATGAGATCATCCTGGAGTAGATGGGCCTAATCCAGTATGACTGATGTTCTTACAAAAAGGGGAAGTTTGGCCAGGCGTGGTGGCTCACGCCTGCAATCCCAGCACTTTGGGAGGCTGAGGTGGGCAGATCATGAGGTCAGGAGATCGAGAACATCCTGGCCAACATGGTGAAACCCCGTCTCTACTAAAAATACAAAAATTAGCTGGGTGTGGTGGTGGGTGCCTGTAGTCCCACCTACTTGGGAGGCTGAGGCAGGAAAATCCCTTGAACTCGAGATTTGGAGGTTGTAGTGAGCCGAGATCCGCCACCGTACTCCAGCCTGGGTGACAGAGTGAGATTCAGTCTCAAAAAAAGAAAAAAAATGGGCGGGGGGGGGGAGTTCAGACGCAGACATGCACACAAGGAGAATGTCATGAGAACGTGAAGGCAGAGATTAACTGATGCTTCAACAGGCAGCCGAGGAACGCCCAAGACTGCCAGCAAACCACTGGAAGTTAGGCCAGAGGCATGGAACAGATCCTCACGACCTCCGAAAGGAAGCAACCCTGCTGACACCTCATCTAGATTTCTCATCTCCACACAGAAAGACAGTACGTTTCTGCTGTCTCTGCCACCCAGTCTGTGGCACTTTGTTAAGGAAACCACAGCAAATGAATACAGCCTGGTATTCTATGTGAATGCACCTCCCCCGGAGCAGGAGTGAATAGTGGCTCTGCTCTCACTGATCTGCTGGAGGTTCTTTTGCTCTCTGTTGTAATTTGAACTTTCCCTGAATAACCATGGGATGACAGCAGAAACCAAGCAATTTACCCCATGACAAAACGACAGTACTGCCTTGATGCAAGGTGCCGTTTCTCGCTTCCACTGTCATGGTTATTTCTGCTGCTATCACACTTGGATCGTTTTGTCCATTTCCTTGAGTGTTTTTTAAGCAAAGGAGGGGGCCAGAACAGCAGGTGGGCAGTGAAGATTGAGGGGGGACATGACTGAAGCTCCCAGGGCAGAAGCTGGCGACTGGCTGGTGTCTGGTTAATGAGGCCATTGCCAATCAATAATTTTTATATTTTGAATAGAAATGGGGTTTCACCTTGTTGCGCAGGCTAGTCTCAAACTCCTGACCTCACGTGATCTGCCCGCCTCGGCCTCCCAAAGTGCTGGTGCTGGGGTTACAGGCGTGAGTCACCACACCCGGACTAGGAATTCTTATTTTATCAGGGCTACTACTGATCACTTTTTGAAATTTATGGCAGTAGCATCGGGTCACAATTTTCATCTTTTCCTTGGTAACATTTTGCCAGTAGTTTTAAAAAGTCATTCATTTTCCTTGTCCCCCCTTATCTTTTCCCTATTGCTGGATACTTGTATATATCCTCTGCTGGTGTATTTATTTCCAGTTGTAAAGTGAGGCAAGTTCTAATCATACTGGCTACTTGCTGCAGGTGTGGTAGCGAGACACAGGACAGTGCTGCAGGTTAACAGGACTTCCCTTGGTTTACAGTGAAATTTGCCGGGACACAGGCTTATTTATATCAGTGAGTTCACTGTCATTTTCCTTTAAAATAATTTTATATATATATTTTGAGATGGAGGCTCGCAGAGTGTAGCAGCACGATCTCAGCTCACTGCAACCTCCGCCTCCCTGGTTCAAGCAATTCTCCTGCCTCAGCCTCCTGAATAGCTGGGATCACAGGCACGCACCACCATGCCAGGCTAATTTTTGAATTTTTAGTAGAGACAGGATTTCACTATCTCAAACTCCTGACCTTGTGATCTGCCTGCCTTGGCCTCCCCAAGTGCTGGGATCACAGGCGTGAGCCACCGTGCCTGGCCAACAATTTGTATTTTCTAATTTACACAAATATATGTGAGTATATTTTTCTCACTGTAGAATTTTAATGCTACACAAATAAAAACACAGCATTGTATTTTCATATTTACATTTTCCTCAATTCTGTTAGGAATAACTCAGTATTACACTACATGTGCTATTTTAAAAAACATGTCTCAGAAATCATGTTACCATGTATAGCTCTATTTCATTTTTTTGCTTAAATTGCTATGAAGTTTATATAACTGTTCTCCTATTAATGGACATTTAAGTTGTTTCAAAACTCTTTTTATTAGAAACAAGTCTATATCAGTATGAATATGCACAGAAAACCACTCCACAAAATATTAACAACCCAGCCACATATAAAAAGGGTTCTACACTATGATCAAATATGATTTATGCCAGGACTCAAGGTTGGTTTAACATAAGGAAAAATCAACCTGTGCGCAGAGGCTTACCCCTGTAATCCCAGCCTTTGGGAGGCCAGGATGGGCAGATCACTGGAGGCCAGGAGTTCAAGACCAGCCTGACCAACATGGTGAAACCTCATCTCTACTAAAAAAAAAAAAAAAAAAGGAAGAAAAAACAAAAATTAACAGGGTGCAGTGGTGCAGCCCTGTAGTCCCAGCTACTCAGGAGGCTGAGCCATGAGAATCGCTTGAACCCAGGAGGGTGAAGGTTGGAGTGATCCAAGATCATGCAACTTCACTCCAGCCTGGACAACAGAGTGAGACTCCCTCAAAAAGAAAGAAAAGAAAAGAAAACAAAGAAAGAAAGAAAGAAGGAAAGAAAGAAAGAAAAGAAAAGAAAAGAAAGAAAGAGAGAAAGAAAGAAAGAAAAAGAAAGAAAGAAAGAAAGAAAAGAGAGAAAGATCGATCAGTGTAACCCTCCATGTTAATAAGGGGCAAAATTCACATCTCCATCGGTGCGGGGAAGGCATTTGACAAAATTCAACAGTCCTTTGGGAATAGGAGGGAACATGCTCAACCCGATAAAGGGCATCTACAAAACCCCACAGCTAACAGCGTATTTCATGGTGAAATACTAAATGCTTGTCCCGTAAGAACAGAAACAAGACAACGATGTCCTGCTACCCCCATTCAGCACTGTACTGGAAGCTCTCTCTAGGGCAATGAGGCAAGGAAAAGAAAAGAGGCATACAGATTGGAAAGAGGAAGTAAAGTTATCTCTACGTGCAGATGCTAAAATCCATTAAAAAATCTATTAGACAGGTTCGGTAAGATTGCTGGATACAAGGTCAACATATACAAATCAACAATATTTCTATATGTTAGGAATTAACAGTTGGAAAATGAAATTTAAAAAACAATTCAGGTAGCATCAAAAAGAGTCAAACACTTTAGGAATACATTTTAAAAAAAGACCTGTAGGGTTTGTATGCTGAAGACTACAACATATTGCTGAAACATATTAACAAATTTCTAAATAAATGGAAAGAGATTCTATATTCTTGGATCAGATGAGATTGTAAAAATGTAACAACTTCATAAATTGGTCGACAGATTCAATGTAATCCCTATAAAACATCCCAGCTTTTTTTTTTTTTTTGGTCAGAAATGACAAGTGGATCCTAAAATTCAGATGAAAATGCAATAGACCCAGAATAGTCAAAACAATATTTCAAAAGAAGTTGAAGAACTCAGATTTCCGGATGTCAAAACTTTCTAGCTAGCTATAGCAATCAAGACAGCCAGGTGATGGCATAAGGACAGTCGTTTCTAACAATGGAATATAGCTGAGGGTACAGAACACGATTTTTTTTAAAAAATAAAGGTGCCAAGAATATTCATGAGGGGAAAAGAATAGCCTTTTCAACAAACAGTGTTAGGACAACTGGATATCCATATGCAAAAAATGAAGTTGTACTCCTATCTCAGACCATACCAAAAAACTGACTCAAAAATGGATCACAGATGTAAACATCAGAGCTAAAACTAGAAAGCTCTTGGAAAAAAACATAGGGGTAAATCTTTGTGACCTTGAATTAGGCATCGGTTTCTTAGACGTGGCAGCAAAAGCACAAGTGACAAAAGAAAAAATAGATGAACTAGATTATATAAAAATTGAAAACCTGTGTTTCAAAAGATACCATCAAAAGAGTGAAAAGCCAACTCATACACTGTGAGAAAATCTGTGCTAATCATTTATCTGACAAAGGAACTGCATGCAGAATATATAGAGAAAGCTTGCAACTCAACAAAATGACAACCCAATTTTAAAATGGGCAAAGGATTTTAACAGGCATTTCCCTAAAGAAGATACATGAATGACCAATAGGGAAATGAAAAGATGCTAACGATGTATGAGTCACTACGGAAGTGCAAACCAGAAGCACAGGACATCCGACACTGTACCCACTAGGACGACGGTAACAAAAACCAGTAAGCTGGAGAGAACCTGGAGAAACGGAAACCCCCTTCATTGCTAGCAGGAATGTAAAGTGGTGTGGCCACTTTGGGAAAGAGTTTGACAGCTACTCAAAAAGTTAAACACAGAATGGTCAAATCACTCACCAATTCCACTCCCAGGTATATACACAAGGGAGATGAAAACACGTCCACATGGTGACCTCAGCACAAAAGTTCTTATCAGCAGGATTCCTAATAGCCAAAAAAAGTGGAAACGATCCAAATGCCCATCAACCAATGAGTGGATTTATAAAATGTGACATATCCTAACAATGGAATAGTATTTGGCCATAAAAAAGAAACATTGCTATTGGGGACAACATGGATGGCTCTTGAAAATACTATGCTAAGGGAAAAAAGCCTGTCAGGAAAGACCACTTATGATACGATTCCATTTACATGAAATGCCCAGAAGAGGCACATCTGTAGACACGGACATGAGGTGAGTGTCTGCCCAGGGCTTAGGAGGGGAGACAGGGAATTGCTACTGAGCCTGGGTTTCTTTTGGGAATGACTGTGGTGATATGGCACCATTCTTTGGGGTTATCAGCCAGCTACCTGGTGGCAGGTTGATTATACTGAACCTTTTCCATCCTGGAAAGGGTAGAGGTTTGTCCTTACTGGAATAGACACTTATTCCAGATACGGGTTTGCCTATCCTGCACGAAATGCTTCTGCCCAGACTACCATCTGTGGACTCACAGAATGCCTTATCCACCGTCATGGTATTTCACACAGCACTGCTGTAAAGGCACTCACTTTACAGCTAACGAAGTGTGGCGGTGGGCTCATGCTCATGGAATTCACTGGTCTTACCATGTTCCCCCTCATCCTGAAGCAGCTGCGTTGACATAACCGTGGAATGGCCTTTTGAAGTCACAATTATAATGCCAACTAGGTGACAATACTTTGCAGGGCTGGGGCAAAGTTCTCCAGCAGGCTGTGTAGGCTCTGAACCAGCGTCCAATATATAGTACTGTTTCTCCCATAGCCAGGATTCACGGGTCCAGGAATCAAGGGGTGGAAGTGAAGTGATACCACTCACCACCAACCCTAGTGACCCACTAGCAAAATTTTTGCTTCCTGTTCCCACAACATTACACTCTGCTGGCCTAGAGGTCTTAGTTCCAGAGGGGAGGAACACTGCCAACAGGAGACACAATTCCATTAAACTGGAAGATTGCCAGCTGGACACTCTGGGCTCCTCCTACCTTTAAATCAACAGGCTAAGAAGGGAGTTATGGTGTTGGCAGGGGTGACTGACCTGGACTATCAAGATGAAGTCAGTCTACTGCTCCGCAACGGAGGTCAGGAAGAGCATGCGTGGAATACAGGAGATCCATCAGGGCGTCTCTCAGTATCACCATGCCCTGTGACTAAGGTCAGTGGGAAACTACAACAGCCCAATCCAGGCAGGACTACGATGGCCCAGACCCCTCAGGAATGAAGGTTTGGGTCACTCCATCAGGAAAAACCACCACCTGCTGAGGTGCTTGTTGAAGGCAAAGGGAATACAGAATGGGTAGAAGACGACAGTCATCAATACCAGCTACAACCACATGAGCAGCTACAGAAATGGGGAAGGTAATTGTCATGACTAGGTCCTCTTTTTGCTAAAAACGTGTGTGCATGTATACACTTATACTAAGAAAATACCTTTACTGTATTTCCTTTTCCTTTCGCATGTGACGTAAGACTTACTGACTTCATATCAGCATTTAAGGATTGTTAAGTTTATGTAATAGTATTTGGACTGGGGATTAGTGTGTCTCCGGCTGTATGAAGGATAGCTGTATTATGTTACAGGTAATTATGACATTACTATTGTCTTTACTTGAAGATTATGTATGACCTCAGGCGATGTGTATGGGTTCAAGCTGACAATGCGTGGACTTGTGATGGTTAATACTGAGTGTCAACTTGATTGGATTGAAGGATACAAAGTATTGATCCTGAGTGTGTCTGTGAGGGTATTGCCAAAAGACATGAACATTTGAGTTAGGGGGCTGGGGAAGGCAGATCCGCCCTTAATCTGGTGGGCACAATGTAATCAGCTGCCAGTGAATATAAAGCAGGAAGGAAAACGTGCAAAGGGAGAGATGCGTCTAACCTCCCAGGCTGCATCTTTCTCCCGTGCTGGATGCTTCCTGCCCTCGAACATCAGACTCCAAGGTCTTTGGCTTTGGGACTCAGACTGGCTCTCCTTGTTCCTCAGCTTGCAGACTGCCTATTGTAGGACCTTGCGATCATGTAAGCTAATACTGAACAAACTCCCCAACTCCCCTTTATCTTTCTCTCTCTCCTATTAGTTCTGTCTCTCTAGAGAACCCTAAAACATGGCTGTATAACCTTGCGCATGTGCTAAAACTCACTGAATTGCACACTCTAAATGGGTGAATCTTATGGCATGTGAATATCTTTATAAAGATGCTTAGAAAAGAAACAATACTTCCAGGAATGGCTTTGCACATGTCTTCTTGTGCTTAAGTATAATGTCCTACCAGGTCAGTTACCGTGAGAATCACTGAGTCAAACACGAGTACTGCTAATTTTCCCTTCCCTTAAATCCCATTTAAGCCAACCAACACTATATGAGAGCAAATGTTTATTCAAAGATTTCTAAACTTGACATGATCAATCCTCTTAACATGCGCGAATCCATTTGGTGAAAATACGTTGTCGTAAGGTTAATTTGCATTTCCCTGATAACCAATGAGGCTCAGTGTTCTATATACCTACTGGCCATGTGTTTTTCTTTTTCAGTTAATGGCCTTGTTCTTATGCTTTGCCTATTTTTTCTACCATCTTTTATTTAATTAAGATGCAGTAGTTTAAAAAAAGCATATAACATATATTACTATAATTTGATATTTTTTGGACTCAAACTCTTTAGTTACATGTTGCAAACATTGTCTATAATTTGTTTCTTTGTTTATAGTGACTTTTATTGGATGGTTTTGAAGTCTTTTTTTTTTTTTGTGTGACACGGTCTCAGTCTGTTGACCAGGCTGGAGTACAATGGTGTGATCTCAGATAACTGCAACCTCCACTCCCCACCCCGGCTCTAGCGATCCTCCCACCTCAGCCTCCTGAGAAGATGTGGCGACAGGCGCATACCACCACGTCTGGCTAATTTTCTTGTATTTTTTATAGAGACAGGTTTTGCCATGTTGCTCATGCTGGTCTGAGAGTCGTATTTTTAATTTCTGAGATCTCTTTTTCTGTTTTCTGATTGTTCATTCTCATGGCATTCTCTGGTTTTGTGGCTACAATACCATCTTAAATCTCTCTACAAATAGATATTAGAGAATATGAACTTGTATTGTTTGAGTTACCTTGTTCTTCCCATTTGCCTTTTTTAAGTTTATCTTAGTTTTCCTCATTTGTGTTGCAGACTCTTTTAAGCACCAGGCTGCCCCTGGGCTGTCTCCCGTGGTGACGTGCAGGGTTTGTTTGCTCTCGGGATTGGCTTTCTGCTGGGTGCAGGGAGGTGGTGCTGTGCTGGCAATCAAAATACCAGAACGAAGAGCGTTTCCCAGAGGTGCTGTGCTGTGATAAAACTCCTCGAGTTGCTGTGTTATGGTGTTTGCCACAAATATTTCCAAGTCTTCCCCTGGATATATGGAAATAATACATTTCACCTCCCACTTAAACGCGTGTGACCACATGACTTTGAACAGTGAAATGTGAATGAAAATGAGGTGTGTCCCTTTCCCACAGGAGCTTGAAGCGCATCAGGGCCTGGTTTGCCGTACTCCCTTTCCCTGCTGAGGTGACTGTGGCAGCGTGTGAACAGATAAAGTCTCTGCCAGCCTGGGTCCAGGAGAGCCTCCTGCCCTCCCACAGTGGGCAAGCAGTGGGATCTGGAGGCAGACTTCTGTGTTAAGCCGCCGATACCTGGGAGGCACTTTTGTGTTAGTTTTGTTTGCTTGTTTATTGCAGCAAAACCAAGTCTATCCATTCTGTTCCATTCGCAGATGAATGTCCACGTGAGACATCCTTGCTCTCCCTAAACCCTTCAAGAAGCTCCTTTTCATTCATGTTCAGGTGATCTTGGGAAGATGAAAAATAAGCACATGTTTAATCACCCAGAAAAACGTTTTCTCAGCCAGGAAGTTGAGCAGTGTCCTTCAGCCTGGACAGCAAATGCCCTGGCACTGTTACTCTAGACTAGTCTCAGCTGGTCACGCATCAGTGTCCTGCAGGATGTTTGCAGAGGCTTCCCAAATGTAACACAGTCCAGCGTGAGGGCAGCGGGTGCCTCGCTGTTATGTCCTGATCCCCAGGCAGCTGTGTGGTCATCCACTGGGACCCTTTCCAACCACATCTGACTTGGGACTGGTGAGGCTGGCTTGCCAGAGCAGCCGGCACGTGGGCCCTGCCCCTCCAGTGGCTCCAGGGCGAGGGCAAGGTTTTTTGATTAAAAATCATCTTTGCTATAGGAATCCTTCTCTACTGAAAAAGTCTGGCCCCAAGAAAACCAGCTTTTAGGATTACGGCACAAAACATTCTACCGCAAATCTCTCTTAGAAAAATCCACTCCCTCTGGGGGAGTTTCAACCATGATTGCATTCCAGGCACGTAAGGCAGTAAAATGTCAAAAACTGACAGCAAAGTTGTTCAGGGTCAAAGTGATTAGAGTCTTTTTCAGAGGAGTCTCCATTCAAACTACCAAACATGCCTGGAAACAAGTTCTGTTTGTGGGGGATGAGCTGCTCTCTAACGAAGCTGCTGTTGTATGGGATTTCCTATTTTGCAACTAACAAACCTTGGCATTGGCATCGCCAGTCCGCAGAATCCGAGACGGTTGCTCGGGCCCTGATGAGTTCCTTTCCCTTGTTCTACAGCATGGCACCTTTGCAGTTGATGCATGAAATCCACGTTTTTGTTTTTGTTTTTTGAGACAGAGTTTCGCTCTTGTTGCCCAGGCTGGAGCACAACGCAATGATCTTGGCTCACCGCAACCTCTGCCTCCTGGGTTCAAGCAATTCTCCTGCCTCAGCCTCCCGAGTAGCTGGGACTACAGGCACGTGCCACCATGGCCAGCTAATTATTATATTTTTACTAGAGACGGGGTTTCACCATGTTGACCACGATGGTCTCAATCTCTTGACCTCGTGATCTGCCCGCCTCGGCCTCCCAAAGTGGTGGGATTACAGGCGATCCACATCTATTTTTAAGCTTAACTCTGCCACAAGATGCAACAGTGAAAAGACATCTGTTTTCTCTTTCTCATGTGCCCGTGGTGGAGGTGCTGATGAAAAGCAGTTCAGGGTGGGCTCGCCACTCAAGTGAACCGAACTTTAGGTGACCGCTGAGCCCAGGGCAGTCCTTATGCACGTGCTCTGCCAACCGTTCTAGGACAAGTTTCTCTGTTCTTGATAAAAAGGGAACCAATGAAAATGACAGACCTGCCCTCTGTCCACAAACCAGGGAAACTGCCTTGAACTCACAGTCCTCCAACCTGGCTCTGTCCCAGAGCTCAAAGCCCACCTGAGGCACGTATGAAGAGCCACCAGGAAGGGAAAGAGTCCCATCACCAAGTCCAAAGCACCTCAGGTGTCCCTCAGGCCAGACCCCCCATGATGTGCATGCCAGACACTGCCACACTGACGGAGCATGAAGAATAATGAAAAGGTAGGATTTACTCTCAGCATTTATATGATAGATTCACACATTTTAGGTAAAGTAGGAAGGCTTTATCTTTGGAGTGATTTTCCATTCTAGCTTTAGCCATCAGGCAGGAGAAATCCAGTTAGAGGAACATGATCTGGTTTCATGAGGAAGCCATGGGTAAAACACAGCGCCTCTGCCATGGTTCCAGGAGGACAAGCCATTTGTGCCCTAAGGACGGGTAGTAAGAAAGGAACTTCAAAGGGATGTTGACGTTTATCCTGCCCACATCTTCCAGAGTTACTAGGAGCAACTGCCCCGTGAAATCACCTCTGTCTGAATTTCTCAAGTACACTTGCTGTTAGATGATCTGGGACTCCTATTTTCCCCTCACATTTTCAGTAGCATTAAACATCTTTAGAAGAAAACCATTAGACTGACTGAAGGGCCATGATGGTCTAGAAGTAAAACGCTGGCTATGTGTACTTGGACTCTTTCCCCCAAAATCAGGGTTTTTTTTTTTTTTGTTTGTTTTTTTGGTAAATAGATCATAAAATATTTGAAGAGGCATTTGTGTAAGACTATTTTTTCTCTTCTTATCAAAGTTGTCCACAAGAATATTACTAACTTAACGTTTCTCCCTAAAGGTTGTTCCTGGGTCTAAGTGAAAAGAACTCGTTGCCTGGGAAGCCCATGAGGCTAGACTGTGCCTTAGTTACTCCCTCAGAATAGGAGGTCATTGTAGATAAATGAAGCCCAGAAGAGCGTTACCAAATGCCCATGAAAACTTTTCTATGGAGGCAGGTGCCGGCTAAGGCTAAATTCTCCGGCATGCCTTGGCATTTTCTGCCAGAGCACTGGGTATGCTTGAGGATAGAAAACTTATCCCCTGCATGCTAGGGTATGTTTCCATCTAGCCTCTTGACCCCATGAGTCTACATTCTATAGCTTTAAAATTGTTTTCGGCCTGTATGGTTTTTCTTTTTGGCAGTCGGTCTTCAACACCAGCTTATGTGAGCCTTTCATGGCCTTTGTGTTTATCCATGGCTTCGCATACAACTTATTCCCATTGACTCTATTCAGAAAACACTCACACGCGTGAGCCAGGTGAGAGCCACGCCAAGCACGTCACTGCTGGGATGACATGTGACACCCAACATTTTACATGAGCAACGCTTGGGGACAGCCTCTGCCATCACACATGTGGATACCTTCACACAAACATCATTCTTAACTGAGAAAGAAATCTGCTGTGATTGGCTTTTGTGCACATTTTACGATTCTTATTACAGTGTAAAGCAGCCTCATTTTGTACCATCAGCCCCTATCAGTCAATTTCCCTCCACAAGACTCCACATCCCAAGCCCACGCAGAGAAAGGAGACGTGGCGTGCGGCAGGGGTTCTAGAGGTAATCACTGAATAAATACGTGACACACGGATCTATCCACATTCAAAAGGGATCTTCACTCAACCCCTTCTTTGAAGGATTATTTGAACAAAGAGCAAAGGGATCCAAAGCCCACAGCATCCGTGGCTGGTTCTCGGTGGGGACTTCAGTCCAGGTGTTTCTGGCTGTCCACAGGTCGGTCACCTGCAGACTGTCCAGCCGCCTTTTCAGTGCCAAGGAGCAGGGCAGAATACAGATGATAA
Source organism: Ateles fusciceps (assembly GCA_036589455.1). Taxonomy (NCBI): domain Eukaryota; kingdom Metazoa; phylum Chordata; class Mammalia; order Primates; family Atelidae; genus Ateles; species Ateles fusciceps. The sequence continues at coordinate 10,599,714 of JAZHEH010001736.1, forward strand.
TGCTAAAATGGCAATTTAATGAAATGAAAGCATCATACCAAGAACTCTCCAATTACTAGGTTCAGATAACTCAACGGTCTTAACTCAGCCAAAGGCACGAGCACTGTGAAGCCCAGCCATCAGAAAAGCAACGCGACAGCCAAGGTGAGCTCATTCCTGTCATAGATACGCAACTGAGGACCTCAGTTGTTCAAAGTTTGGAAGCAAAGCCTGGAGGGCGATCAACACCCTACACTCAGGACACCACTTCCCCTGGTGTCACACTGGGACCCTCTCATGATGGAGAGGGAGATTTGGCTCTGCAGGGATGGACGCCTTGCCACGTGTGGGTCTGCCCTGGATTTTCGGCTCAGGAACTTGGTGAAAGGACCCAGAGGAGTTCAGGGGAGGGGGTGAGGATTTCATGTAATTGGGCAAAAATCCTGCAGCTGATTCCATTTTATCTTCCTGGTGTGGAGTTCTCTTGATATGCACCCTTAAGGGTAATAAAGCATTCCTCCTTCCCTCATTCTTTGGAGGCAGGCAGAGATGAAAGTTACCTTCCTATCTAAACTGACAGGATTGGTGAATCCATCCATTGAGCCACGCTTGGCATCACCGAGATGCCCCTTGAGCTGGGGACTATGACTTCCATGCTGGGTCTCGCAAGGATGTGTTTCCCCTTCAGCCTGAGGTGTCCCCTGACTACTCCACTATCAGCTGATTTCTATGTGTCCTTTAGAGCTGGGGCCACTCTCATCTTCTTGAGACTGAGGTCTGGTGCCCCACTAGAACCTGGGGTCACACAACACGCCTGCTGTGCTGCCTCCACTCACGCTCACATAGACTCAAGCTGTCTGTTTGCCCAGAGGTCCCCCTCCCTTGACTGTACCTGAGATGGGGACAGTAACTTATTTCTGAATACCTAGTACTAAAAATGTAGTCACGCTGCATAAATAATTACTGGATAAATGGGCCTCTGGGTGACCATTTGTATGTCAGACTATGACGACACGTTTGTGTTGAATGAAAGTAGATCAGCAGCCAGTGACTCATTCACATGCAAACAAGCGCTGTATGCACATGTTCAATATAGAGAATCCATACTGATGTGGGCTCGCGCTCACAGACTCCAGCTGTGAGAATTTGAAAACAAAAACAAAAACAAAACAGCTGTGTACCTTAACATGAATGTGTGACACCTGGCGACCACTCAGAATGGCAGTCCAGGCAGGTGAGTGAACGTGCGCTTATCCTCTAAAGGCTTGCTAAGGCTTCTGTGCCTTGGCAGCTGGAAGGACACACGCTAGGCTGCAAGCCAGGGTGGGGACAGCCACCCAAGAGGCTTCCAGTGTGGTCTATCCTTCCACGGGGGACTCACTGTCATGGCCAAAGGGTTACTGACCTCACATTCCAGACATGGATGGGGCCCAAGCCAGGTGGATGGAAAAGAGAAAGCGGAGGGCAGGAGAGGAGGACGTTACTGTGGACAGATGAATCGATCTGCCTAGGTCAAAATCCTGACTGCGATCAGTAGCTTTAGGCAAAGGTAACAAAACACACAGCACATGTTGACTGTCCCGTGGCCACAGCAGCCCCCGTGGGCCGACACTCACCTGTTCCCCCCCGGGCGTGGCTGGAGTCGCCCTTCACCACGTGGCAGGTCTTGCCGTCCCCCGCTGCAGACCCCGCATCGGTCCTCTTTGGCCGCAGACCCAATGATGCCATCACAGCCGATTTTCTAAAGAACCAGAGGGGCCTCCTTCTCTGTGGTTGAGACTCAGAGGGGTTTTAAAGAGGCTGCCCCATGAGGCTAATCTTTCCACGAGGCCCAGCAGGCATGGGGCCTGGGGCCCTGATCCATTCAAAGGCACAAGAAAATATTTTAATTCAGGAGAGAAAAAGAAACGCACAGAATCCAACCTGGATATTTGTCTTTGTACCCACATAACTGTTAAGTGTATTTTTTGGTATTTGTTCTGCAGGAGGGGAGACCCATGAAGGCACAAGCGTCCATGGAAGTCACACTGAGGCCTGACACCCTGACTGCTTGGGGGACAGAGACCGTGGGGGAACGAGTGAAGCGTGGACCCTCACACCAGCTGGTGCGGCCAGTTTCACATCATGGGGGTTCCCCTCCAGGCTGCGGAGGTGACCTGCAACTTGGCTGAAACAACCAGTAGTCTCAGAATATACAACAGAAACCACAGACTTTTCTACCAAGGTAGGGATGCCCACAGCTCACTCAGGGCAGGGCTGGGCACGGGCCCCTCTTTCTCAGGTAGGGAGACTGAGTCTACGAAGAGTCCCATCGCTCAAACCTTTTTAACAAGGCACATCTGAGAGCAGAGGGAGAGGCTGCCTCTACCCCAGGTGGACCTGAAAAGCATAGCCCATTTCATAAAAAGTAGAAAAAGGTTTTGGACTCTTGTTTTTAAAATAAAAAAAAAAAAAAAAAACTGAGAATTTTATATTCTGTAAAATAACCTAAGTTTACACTATGGTAAACACTGGGTTTTTATTTACTAGCTAGATTGCTTAAATGTCCCTCCACATTTTCCCCCTGTAAGGTAATGCTTCCAGAACAAGGACTGGGTTTTTCCTACTGCCCTGCGTGCCAAATTACATATTGGTGCTTCAGACTCCAAAGGAACACACAGCCAGAAATCAAGATCTAAGATAATCCAAGTGGAGGTGATTTAGCCCTTTCCCATGATGCCTGGACAAAGGGCAGCAGCACCATGCTTCCCCTCACAGGCGCTCCCACCTGCAGGCAGGGCTTGGAGCCGGCACAGCACCTGGGGTGCCAGGCTGCCTGCATGTGGACCTGGAGGCAAATGCCTGGCCCCACAACTCCCCAAAGACATCAGCATCCTCTGCTCCATTACGGCAGCGGTTCTTCAACTTACGTGTGCATCAGACTCATGGGGAGGGCTGTTAAAACACAAATGGCTGTGTCCCAGCCCTAGAGCTTCTGACTCAGCAGGTCTGGGTGCACCTGAGAATGTCCATTTCTAATCAGCTCCCAGGAGAGGCTGAGGCTGCTGGCCTGGGGCCATGCTATGAGACCCGCTGCACCATGGCATGCTACTCAAAGGGACAGGCGAATGCACTTCATATTCAGTAGTCCTCAAGCCTCATCCTTAAAGCTATTTCTCTGAATATGATTTAATGGGAAATTATCATTGTTCTGGCCAAAGTGATGGCATAACTGAACAGATTCCAAGGAAGACTTTAAGATGTTCTAAAAGCTGAGCAAGTTGAGTCTAAAAATGACCATTATAAAATCTGAAAAAGGGCAGAACATGAATAAAAGATCAAACTTGCTCAAAGTTAGTATACGAAGAGGAAAAGGCTTTAGTGGCCAGAGGACAGCAAGGAGCAAACGGAGAACAGTGGGCTTAATGGCAGCTGGGAGAGGCAGGTAACATATCAAGACACAGATGGTAACTGGCAACCAACCGCAATGCTTTGCCAGGGCAGACCATCCACAGTGACCTGGAGCGAAGCCGGCTGTGACCAGGCACCATGACGCTGGAGCCCGGTGCAAGGTCGTCTGGATTCTTGATGTGGACTGCTAGCCAGCTGCTACCAAGTTGCTCAGTATATAAAGATTACAGGGGCTAGCTGGGTGGTGTGGCTTATGCCTGTAATCCCAGCACTCTGGGAGGCTGAGGTGGGTGGGTCACGAAGTCAGGAGTTTGAGAGCAGCCTGGCCAACATGGTGAAACCTGGTCTCCACTACAAATACAAAAATTAGCTAGGCGTGGTGGCACACACCTGTAGTCTCAGCTACTCCCGAGGCTGAGGCAGGAGGATTACTTGAACCCAGGAGGTGGAGGATTACAGTGAGCTGAGATTGTGCCATTGCACTTCAGCCCAGGAGACAGAGCAAGAGTCCGCCTCAAAAGAAAAAAAAAAAGATTACAGGGGTTAAGAATAGAGTAGCCAAGATCAGAAAATGTCCCCCAGCAGCGTTCAGCAAATGCCCAGACCAAATCCGTGACACCATGTGCCTGCTGCTTTGTTTCACTTCAGAGCTCCAGTGCGTGGTCTCCAGACCTGCCTCCAGTAGGGCCACAGGACCACTGCCCACAGAGCTGGTCTCTGCCCCAGCCTCCTTCCTGGCACCTGTTCCAGCTCCCACCTGGGCTTTCCCATGTCAGGTGCTGCCTGCTCTAGACCCTCCCTACACTGGCTTCCTATCATTTTCAAATCACACCCCTGCTTGGTAGGAATGAGCCTCTGGCTTCAGGTCTGGCTCCTTGTCCTGCACCTCAGTTAAGGTTTCCTGATTCAACAGCTTCCGGATGCCCCGTTTGGTCCAGTTTCCCCTAGCCCCAAAGAAGGCGGCTTTTCAGGTCAGGTGCAGGCAGGAATGCTTACAGGGAGGCCCTTTCAGCTAATTCTGGAGACCATGCAGAGGCCAGGAGAGGTCCACGTGTTCCGCCCACGCCACTTGGTGTTACTTTAGAGGCTGTCTGCATGTAGAGGCAGGAATGGCAGGAATGTCCATGTCTGAACAGCAGTGAGTCTAACAGCTGATGAGTGACAGCCACAAAATCCGTCAACGGGGGCATTTTCTTCCATTGTTTCAGTCAGCGCAAGCAACCTATAATCTTGGCAGAAAGTGGGATGGTTTTCCATTTTTCAAATGGAAGCCGCCACAGGACACAAGCGAAGTCATTACTTCTGAACGTCAAGGGAGCTTGGATGACTGTATTTAAGAGGCTCGGTGTTCCAAGAGAACAAGATGACTGAGCCCAAGGAAACTCTGTCCTTGTTGTACACGTACTCATTCATCCACGGCAGTTACTGGTCTGCTACGTGCCTAACCTGGGAATAAAGACGTGCCAGACGGAGGGAGGCAACAACGTGCAGACAAGCAGACACTCCAGAGCGTGTGCCTGAAGGTGCCCCGGAGGCCGAGCACGGCTCCTGAGTCTCCTCCCACCCCCTGGATGACCCCTCCTTCCTCTTGCTGCTTTGACTGCCCGAAAATGGGTAGCTCCCAGGAGCTCCCTGCTCCTTCTTCATTTTCTTGGTAATTCGCCTTCTCCGTGACTGCGGCCACCACTCTCATGCACAGAGCTCTTAAGCCCACTTCTCCCTTCACCCCACCCCGGCTCTCCCAGTAAGCATCTGCTGAGCAAGCTCTCTGGACTTTCAATGCAACTTCTCCTCCAAAGCCGCCTGACTTCTTAATTCTCGTTGGACATCCCTGCCACTGTCTTGGAACTGACAGGCATCCTAGCCGGAAGCCTCCAAGCCATTTCTGACTCTTCCATTTTGGGATGTACCCAGTTAGCTGGTGAGCTTGGGTTTCCGTCACCTGAAAACCTCCAGAGTCTATTTCTCCTTGCTCTTCTCCACTCCCTAGTTTACACCCTCCTGACTCAGGACATGAAGTATGGGAGCATTTTTCTCCTACCTGCTGCCAGACTAATCTCCATGAGAAGAGAGACGAGATCTGTGGCCACAGATACCTACTGCCGAACAGAAACGTCCACACATACAAATTTAAGACTCTCCGTGATCTCCTCCCAGCTGTGCACCAACTCAGCCTCCCTTCCTCCCCTCCAGATGTACAGTGAATCCAACCCCCTCCAGCCCCCTCCAGCCCCCTGTTCCAAGCCCCACCCCAATGACCCCTCAGCCAGGTGGGTTGCCAGAACAGCCTCTTAACTCATTTTCCAGGATCTGCTTGAGTCAGTTACCCATAACCAAGATCACTTCACTCATCCACTTCAGTTCTGCCTGAGCCCCGTCTCCTTTGTGGCAGCCTCTGCCCTCCTCTGTTCCTGGAATGCACCCACCTCCCTCTTGCTTCCCTCTGCCTGGAACTCTCTGCCAGGCTGGCTCCTCCTGAAAAGCTGTATCCTCTAAGAGACCTGTTATGCTCCCTGCTCACTGACTCCTCGGCCACAGTACCCCACTGGGTCTCTATGGCGCTGTTTTCCTTTCTTCTTCACAGATACCAATCTCTGGAATTACCATGTTTGTGAGTTGACACAGGACAGGGATCCTCTTAGTCCTGCTACCCAGTGAAAGCCCAGCATATACTATGGTGTGCAGCACTCAGAATGTCTTCAACACACACCTGATGCAGGAATGAATGAAATTCTACCCTAGGTGTTTTCTGCTGTGTCTAAATGGAGCCTCTCATCGCCTATTAAATGACGCCTTCATCTCTGGTCGCTGGGTTTCCACGTGAATTTATGTCATCTCCCTAATGGACCATAAGCACACGGAGGACTGTGTCTGAGAGTTCTTTGTATTCTTGGCCTTCTCCTCTCCCCTGACACACACAGTGGCCGCTGTGGTGTTGAACACACATGTGTTCAGTAAGTGTGTACAAATGATGGCCTCTTATCAAGCTGGGCAGGTTACTTTTTCTCATACTTGAATTGGGACTCCCTCGCACACATTTTGATGGTACTTGTTTATTTCTTCTCGCAGGAATAAGCAGTACTTGCTTTCCTCAACTTATCAGCTATCTTCCAACCACCGCCTCATCCTATCTCTTCTGTTGGAGGGAGGCCACTGACTTCCTGACTGACGTTTAAGTGAATGCAGATTTCAGGCCAGATGCGCAGCCGTCACTCCAGGCTTCACTGGGCTCCTGCGTGAGCACCGCCAGGGCCTGCAGTGCCCATCTTCCTCTTTCTTGACTTCATTCTTGTTTTGCTAAACGACATGTAACTTCTGCAGAATGGACCATGGAAAATACAATTTTGGAGTTCTTTGGGTTTCAAAATTAGGTTCCCTGCATGCTTGCACGGTAGTTTGGCTGCACAGAGAACTCCATGATTATCTCAATTTTCTTCCAGAGTCAGTTTTTTCTGTTTTTTTTTTTCTTGGTCGTTTTCCTTCATGTTGCTGGTTTTCTTCAAATAGCAGATGACGTCTGGCTGTCCACTCATATTTGTTCCACTCATATTTGAGCATGAGGAACAGAAAGGTCAACCGAAGGAGATCTGTATCTGAAGCTGTGCACTGCTGCATGATAGGTTTCCTTTCATGACTAGTGTGAGGGGAAATTGACCTCTAACCCCAACTCAGAATGCTGGGCGCCGTCCTCAGCACGGAGGCCTCCCTGCCTGCTCTGGGTTTCTTCAAAGTGTTCATCCCATGACCCTAAAAAGGAGCTTCCTAACAGACAGCCCGTCAAGCTCTGAGTGTGGGGTCAGGCACGGTCAGCATGTCAATGCACCCTCGGACTTATCTCTTTTTATTTTTTATTGTACTTTACATTTTGGGGTACATGTGCAGATCATGCAGGATTGTTACACAGGTACACACACAGCAAGGTGGTTTGCTGCCTCCATCCCCTTGTCACCTGTATGTGGCATTTCTCCCCATGTTATCCCTCCCCAACCTCCCTACCCTCCACTGTCCCTCTCCTAGCACCCCTGTGACAGATCCCCGTGTGTGATGCTCCCTTCCCTGTGTCCACGTGTTCTCATTGTTCAACACCCACCTATAGGTTGGAACCCAAATGCACATCAATGACAGACTGGACAAAGAAAATGTGGCACATTGACACTGTGGAATACTATGCAGCCATAAACAAAGGATGAGTTCATGTTCTTTGTAGGGACATGGATGAATCCGTACTTATGTTTTTTTAACCTGTTCTTCACTTCCGACCCTCCATTCTCAGGACCGCAACTCTCGGGTTGGGCTGTCTTTTTGGTTGTGACTCTCTGCTTCTTCCAGGCTCTGGCCTCTGCTGCTCTGTTCCCGCGTGACACTTTCATCCACTTCTGTCCTTCAGAAAGAGGCAGAATTTTTCACCTGGAGGCCCCTGCTTCCCGTCACTGTCACAGTTTGTGCTGGTTTAGTGGGGTCCCGGATGGAAGAGACAGGAACATGTGGCTTGGTCTGCTGGCTTCGACCAGAAGTTGCCAAGGGAGGTTCATCAGAAAAAAAGGGGTGCAGGGAATGACTTTGGGTTTCAGGCACTGCCATCCATGAAGGTTTGGTACCTACAGTAACACGTATTAGAGATGCCAGCTGCAGGGTCATGGTGGGGAAAGGTGGGATGTGGGGGAGCATCATGCAGACGCAGACCCAGACCTAAGTGCCCGGAATGCTTTCCTGCAGGCTTGTGACCTCTGCTTTACCTGAGGGTCCTCTGAGACCAGGGTCTCTTCAAATTCTCCTCAACTTCCCCAGTAATTCTACCTGCCTCGTAGATGACCTCTGGACATGAAATAGGAGGCCAATAAATTCTTGGCAATGAAAGTGGTCTATTGAAATGGGCTCCATATTCCAGAACCGCGGAAATCTAAGAACACGTAATCCATCCATCCAGCCACTCGTTTTACCCTTTTTTTTTTTTTTTTTTTTGAGACAGAGTCTCTCTCTAAAGCCCAGGCTGCAGTGTAATGCATGATCCCAGCTCACTGCAACCTCCACTGCCTGGGTTCAAGCAATTCTCCTGCTTCAGCCTCCTTAGGAGCTGGAATTATGGGCGTGTGCCACCACATCCGGCTAATTTTTGTATTTGAGTAGAGATGGAGTTTCACCATATTAGCCAGGCTGGTCTCAAACTCCTGACCTCAGGTGATCTGCCCACCTTAGCTTCCTAAGGTGCTGAGATTACAGGCGTGAGCCACAGCGACTGGCCCCGTCTTTCAATCTGCAGTTAAAGGCTTTCCTCTGGGCCAGTGTATGGGGCAGCACAGATGAATCAGACACAATCCCTCCAATGAAGAGGGTCACAGGCCCTGAAGGTGTTCTGGCTTGGTATTCATCCAGCCAGGATACGTATACAAATTACGGTACCAAGGAAGTAGGACCTGAACTGGAGAATGTTGGCTACGAGTGCACACAAACCAGTAAGGCAAGCATAGCTGGGTCTCAGGTACATTTGGGTCTGTCCACCATCCAACGGGCAAAGCCGTGTGTCAGCTGCACTCACTCACTGTATGTCAGCAGCTCCCCGTGCAGTTGTGCATCAGAGACTTATTATCCTGGTTCCTTTCCTTCTAGAGGCCAACAGTAGGAATCATTAATGATGGGACTCTTGACTTACAGGGGCTTGCTGAAAAATATACAATGTTTGTGTTTCTTCCCCAATTCCCTCCCAATTTTATGAATGCTGTTAAGTTTAATTTCAGTATGTTAAGTAATTTGTGACTCACTGAAATGAAACTTAATTCAGTCCTCATAAAAACAGAATAAAATGGTATTTCCATGTTTCATGTTATGGTTTGAATCAGCCTGCTATTTGGAGCGTAGTGGAATCTACTCAAAATGCCATTTCGAAGCCTCTCATCCCCTACCAACTAGTTACTATGTTCCTTGACGTTTCCCAGAATGCCGTCTGCTACCCCAAAATAGCATAATTTATAGCTGAAGGCGAAGAGAGGGCAAAGCTAACAGGCGAACCGCAGCGGCATTTCTGTAGGTGCTGTCTTGCACAAAAATGTGGGTGGTTTGTATGTTTAATCCATTATGATTAGGTAATTATTATCAATGAACAGATACAGATTCTCTACTCATTAGGCCCCTGAGATTTTAAAATTACAATGACTATCATTTTCCTTAACCATTTTTCCTTGCTTTACGCATTCACAAGTGCCACAGGAATCCAGAATGTTCCATCTTGGCAATTACTGCCGCAAGGCACAGATACTGTATTTGAATTGACTTTGTGATCTTATTTAAGAATGCTCAATTTTTATGATAAAAGTTCATTAACTACAACTGATAATTTGGAGTTTTGTAAGCACTGATTTAAGAGTGGGCTGAGGTTAATGTTTACAGTATCTGTCTGAGGAAAGTACAGGGGGGATGGAGGCAGCAAACCACATTGCCATGTATGCACCTATGCAACAATCCTGCATGATCTGCACATGTACCTCAGAACCTAAAGTACAATAAAAAAAATAGATAAAGAAAAAAGGGAAAAAGAAAAAGAAAGAAACAAAGAGAAAGTACTGTTAGATCAATAGCAGATGGCTTTTTAACTTCCTTCAGAAAGCAAGTTGGTTCTCAAAGTTTTAACCTGTAGAGGTGCATGCAAGCAGGTGCTGTTGACGCCCACCACGATGGTGGCTCTTTTGTGAAGACTGGTGGACTGCCTGGAGGCAGCGCGTTACCAGGGTGCATCCACCGGGAGATGGTGCTTTTGAGAATCGACAGGCAGGGTCTTTGCACTGGCAGGGCAAGGAGCAAGAGACCACCATCGAGCATTGTGAAAGGTGCCTCCATCTGCACCTCCGTGCCCTGGTGACTCTGCCTGGTTGCTTGAGGCGCAGTGCAGGCGCCAATCCCTGCGATGATGGTGACAATGGTGGAAGCACTGGAGACAGACTGGGGCTGGTCCTGGGGATGGAGTGGCATCTGGGAACGGGAGGGCGTGCACCCCAACGCATGCCCATCACATCTGCGGTGGACTGCATGCTTGTGTCTTCTGGAGTTCATAAATTAAACCCTTCATATTAACGTGATAGTATTTGGGAGTGAAGCCTCTGGGAGGTGATTAGGTCAAGAGAGGACAGCACGCATGAATGTGTTGGTGCCTTTGTAAGAAGAGGCTGGAGAGCTAGCTAGCTCTTTTTTATTTTTTTGAGATGGAGTCTCACTCTGTCACCCAGGCTGGAGTGCAAGGGCACAATCTCGGCTCATTGCATCTCTGCCTCCCAGGGTTCAAGTGATTCTCCTGCTTCAGCCTCCCGAGTAGCTGGGACTACAAGCATGCACCATCACATCCGGCTAATTTTTCTGGATTTTTAGTAGAGACGGAGTTTCACCATGTTGGCCAGGCTGGTCTTGAACTTCTGACCTCCAGTGATCTGCCTGCCTTGGCCTCCCAAAGTGCAGGTATTACAGGCGTAAGCCACCACTCCTGGCCTCAGGAAAATGATTGTTTTTTTTTTTTCAGAAATGGTCTCACTGTATCACCCAGGCTGGAGTGCAGTGGCACAATCTCAGTTCACTGCAACGTCCGCCTCTCAGGCTCAATGATCCTCCCACCTCAGCCTCCGGAGTAGCTGGGACTACAGGCCCGCACCACCACGCTCAGATACCAGCTCTCTTTATGCCGTGTGCAGACACAGAGCGGCAGCAGTGTACCTCATGAACGTGGGCTGAATACACTCATCCGTATTTGATAACATGGCCAGGCAGTGCCAAAGGAGTCTGGATCTTGTCAAGCTTTTCCCTGAAAAATCCCAGTTTCAGACTGGTTTGGCCTTAGCAGGAAAACAAACATCTACAAGTATGCCGACCCCTGGATGTTGGATTTCCAGCCTCCAGAGCGTTGAGAAATAAATGTCTGTTGCTTCTAAGCCACCCAGTCTAGGGTACTCTGTAGTCCAGACAACGCCCAAGTGCAGAACGGGGTTCGGCTCAACGGTATTCTGATGACCACAGGCTCAGGCTATTCAAATGCCTTGAGCAGCACTGTGTCTTTCATTCCACTGACTAAAGGTTTCACTGTCACAGTATGGAGAACATCCCCTAGTTGAAAAGGCTGTGATTAAAACTAAGGTCATGGATGGGGCCCAGTGGCACAGATGACTTAGACTAGAAATTACATCCAGCCAGTAGCACAGACCCCACTGGCTGGAAATTTCAGGATTCTTAGAAATGCCTCCCCCGTAGAAGAATCGCTTGAACCCGGGAGAAGGAGGTTGCGGTGAGCCGAGATCACGTCACTGCTCTCCAGCCTGGGCAACGAGAGCAAAACTCCGTCTCAAAAAACAAAAGAAAAAGAAAAAGTAATGCCTCTCTGTTGGCAAGAACGCAGCAGAAGATGCTGGCAGAGGCCGGGGGTGGCTTGGCTGGTGCTGCTCTAAAGGGTGTAAGAGCTCTGGACTTGGGAGGAACGTTAAGTCACTGGGCAGAATGGTCCGTGCAAGTGTGTAATTTAGGAAGGACACCAACCCTGTACTTGGCTAGTTAGAAGTTTACTAAGAACCATGAGCAACGCCTCATTTCAGTAACAACGATAAGGGCTTTGTTCAGCCTGCTCGAGGGGGCAGGGCCTTGCACATTCTTTGCTGCAAGGAAGCAGCCTGGAGGGGCCCGTTCAACCACTCATCACTGCCCTCCTCCCAGGAGGATGCCGTGCCAAGACTCTCGGGCACCAGGCGCCTATCACCCACACTTATCCGTATTTGATAACACAGCCAGGCAGTGCCAGAGGAGTCTGGGTCTTGTCAAGCTTTTCCCTGAAAAATCCCAGTTTCAGACTGGCTTGGCCTTAGCAGGAAAAAAACATCTACCTGGGTTGAAACGGTCTGCCGCAGCTATCACCCTGGAGTTGTCTTTGTGCCTTTCCGCCTTGCTTCTTGTTCTGCTTTTCACGCACACTAAAATACTGATGCCCATGCCGTCCGCTAGGCACTGAGCAAGCAGACAGCATGAGTGAATCTGCTGTTCATGTGGGTAAGGGGACCCGAAGCCTGGAAGCTGGCGTGTGACTCAGCCACAGTTCCGTGAGGACAACCCATGGTGATCCTGACACTGATCCGCCCGCTCCGGATTTCAGGAGCTGCCGCTGTCACTAGCTTTTGGTGGGCTCCCCCCTGGGGAGGACACAGCTGATAGAACGTGGCATAGGGATGACAAGAACAGGTGTGTGTGGCTGGGGGCAGAGGGCTCCTTGGGTGCTGTGGTCTGAATGTTTGTGCCTCACCGAATCCATATGAATCATCACCACCCAAGGTGATGGTGTTAGGAGGTGCGACCTTTTGGGACATGATTGGGTATGAGGTCAGAACCCTCATAAACAGGATCAGGGCCCCCACGAAGAGACTCACAAGGGGGCTCACCAGCCCCTTCCACCATGAAAGGACACAGCAAGGAATGCCGCCTGTGATCGACGACCCCTCACCAGATCCGAAACCTGCCTGTGCCTCAATGCCTCAATCTTGGACTTCCCAGCTTCCAGAACTGTGAGTAATAAATGTCTGTGCTTCATGAGCTGCTGTGTCTGTGGTGTATCGTTACAGGTGGCCAAGCTAAGACGCTGGGGCTCTCTTACGACGTGCCCAGCTTGAGCTGAGTCATCAGGGAGTATGGTACCCATGGCATAAGTGAGGGCCACGCCCCTCTAGGCACAGAAAATACACAGCTTCTTGACACCCACCAGCCATCCCAGCTGCTGCACCACACCTCAGGACATGCTCGTTCGGAGGGACAGACAGGGAGCACGGAGTCACCTCTGCTACCCCAGGCCAGGAGCCCCCACCTCGGGGAGGCAAAAGCTACAGATGGCCCTCAGCTCGGGCGCGGGTTAATGCGGGTGGAAAGTTAGCTTCCTTCCCTCTTCCCATGTTCCCTCTCCTTCCCCCACCGCCCCGAGATGGAGTCTTGCTTGTTGCCCAGGCTGGAGGGCAGTGGCATGATCTTGGCTGACTGCAACCTCCGCCTCCCTGGTTCAAGCAATTTTCCTGCCTCAGCCTCCCAAGTAGCTGGTATTACAAGCATGAGCCACCACACCCAGCTAATTTATTTTTATGTTTGTACTAGAGATGCGGTTTCACCATGCTGGCTAGGCTGGTCTCAAACTCCTGACCTCATGACCCACCCGCCTTGGCCTCCCAAAATGCTGGGATTACAGCCATGAGCCGCCGCACCTGGCCTCTCTTTCTTAAATGACTTTTATCATCGTTCTAACCAGTGGCCGCCCAGCCCTTGATGCCTTTGGGACCATATGGCAGCAGATGGGTGCTCCCTGACAGGCGGGCGTGTCTTCTGCCTGGCGCCACCTGCACAGGAATTGGCTCCATTCCACCGTCTCTTTGCACTAGACGGAGCCCAGCCTATGCAGACATCCTCTGGCGCCTGTCCTGCCTGCCTTCGCTTTGGTCATAACGTCTAAAGCAGTTTTCAAAGTCTTAGAATACGCTGTTCTTTCAGCCACCTCCACTCCTGCTGGCCTGCCACTCAGTCACCGCTCGGCTAGGGGTGGGGCACCAGCCAACACTGGCTGCGGGAGGCGGCAGCGATGGGGGCCTTCCTAAGAAATCCACTCCCCCCAGGCCTCCTGAGGCCTCCGCTCTACCCACCCTCCCTATCTGGGGGAGAGACAGTCTCCCCCTCCAAAGCCCCACTAAGGACCGACGGAGAAGTATGTCACCTGGCACTTGCCGTGCACGCAAAGATCAGTCTCGTAGGGTCCGCAGGGTGTGCCATCCAGGACCCTGTCAGCCACCAGCAGTGGGGGACTCCTCCCCGAGGGGCGAGCAGTAGAGTTCGCACGGCTTATCTGAGGAGGGGAAAGGTTGGGAGACGTTGACGTGGGAAGGTGTGGGTGGGCCATGCAGGGCGCAGGTACACGCGGACAGTGGGAAACCCTGGGGAGGAGAGGTCAGCATGGGTCAATAAGGGTGCGTGAGCTCAGGTACCTGCTCCAGCTCCTTTGAACACAAGGCACAGCAAGTGGAAAAAGACCCACAGACTCAGGGGAATGATGGTGGTGGTCAGAGCTCTGCAGGGCTGTCCTTTTCTCTCTTTATCCTTTGCAATGATGCATTTCCTTTTCCTTAAGGCATCAAATATATGTGGCTGAACAAAGGAATAGTTGTGTGCTAAGAGTTGATGAACAGACGTCAGGGGTGAGCCGGACCCACTCTTAGAGCAGGGGTGAGAAGGGAGGGGGAGGGGAAGGTGAATGAGAATGCCTCTGAGTTGCGGGAGCAGCCCCAAGGGTTTCCATGACAGTGGCTTTGCTAACAGCTTTAGAGCTCCCCTAGCGGCTGCGTGACAGTCGCAGAGCTGTGCTATGGGGCAAGGAGACCGCAGCAGAAACTGAGTGGGAGTAGGGTACAAAGAGGACGTGTGGGCTGCCAGAACAACTTACAAGAGCCACACGTGAAGAGGGTGGAAACCACGTGACCTCCCAGAACGCCCAGCTCCCATGCCTGTGCCCGGGATGTGCTCTGTGCTTGGAAACCCCTCACGGCACCTTGTCCTCTACCGCCCTGGAAGCTTCCACGGCGGAGCTCTTCCCTCACGCCAGCTTTGACGTGGGATAGCACCGGCATCTTCGCTCGGTTCTTCCAGTTAGTTGTGGGCGAAAACATCTGCCCGAGAGTAGCCTGGAGGGCTCAAGCTTCCCGGGTGAGCGGAGTAATGATGACTCAACACTATCCACTCGCCAAGCAGGGACCAACCCCCTCCCTCACACAAGGCACTCGGGGGGGGGCGTTGCTGGGGAAAGACAGACACGTGATGTTTGCTTCTGAAGGCCCCAGTGGGCTCATAGCCAAGTGCACAGCAAACACATGTGACAGGTCTGATGGGAGCTGTCAGAGGGCTGGGGTGCAGCCTGGAAGGAATGACTCATTTCCTCTTTCGGCAGGCTAGGGGCAGCTGTCCCTCCATTTGCAGGGAAGGACCTCAGGAGGTGGCTGTTGGAAGAACTCTGGAAGATGGAGACGTACACTGAGCTTAGCTCGAGAGGACTTGCTTGACAGGGTCACAGAGGTCCCCCAAGCATCTTGGGGAGCTGGTAGAAGAGATCCAGCAACACAGCCCCCAGCGTGGAGTCTGCTCCACACACTGGACTGCCCCTACTACTGTTTCATTGAAAGCAAGGGTCCCTTGGCCAAAGCGGTTTGAAATTGTGGATTTTAACTGCCTTTAGACTGAAATGCTAACTCTGTACTGGGAGTAACTGAGCTTTGAGGTGATTTGTTCCACAGCAATCATAGTAAGGATGATGAAATCAGCAATGATATTTACTATCTACTGTGTGCCACACAGCATGCTAAGTAGTGTCTATTCATTTCAGGTGGGTGCTGTCATCATTCCATTATAAAGACAGGGCTCACAGAAAGTGCTTGACAGTTGGCAGGGCACACCCCAGCCTCTTGGCTGCAGCCTGGTTCTTTCTCCATCATTGCAATTTCTCTAAACTGGACCAAAATTATCAAGGGCAAAGTGGCATTGCTAAGAACAAACCACCAGTTTCATGCATGTTTCTGGCTTCCGAGTGTATCCTCTGATCTGAGCAGAAGTAGAAGTGAGACTTGGGTAGAAAAGCAGAGGCTGTTTCGAGGCAAGTTAGAAAGGCCAGACTTGGAAGGGATGAAAGCTGTTTATCTGGACTTTTTGGGGTGGGCAGAGAGATGGGGACTCTGCATAGCAGAGGCCAACCTCAGCTGGAGGGATGCTGGCCATAACCCTCGCAGGAATGCACGCTCAGCTCCACCTGCATGCAACCGCTCACCTGCAGACACTGCCCTTCACAGCTTAGACAGCCAGGGACACTCAGGCTCCAGAACAGAGTCTAGAGGTGGGGCCTCCCTTCCCTGCTCAGCCAAAACTCTCCATTTGTCCATCTCCTCTTTGAGGCCTCTGCTTGGAATTCAGGGCACCCACATCACTAGCAAACTATATAGCATGATCTCCAAAGGGACTGAGGATAAGCTTTATAAAATGTGAGGAGGAGGCTCAGAAGGCCTCAAAGTTCTCTATTTCCCTCCAGGCTGCCTTAGGTGAAAAATTAATTGCCAGGAACAAGTTCCCTGATAAATAATATGAAGTGGTGGGATTCGGCTTCGGGCATAGCATCAACACTCTTACATTCCCAGTAGCACACAAAGAAATCGCATTTTCTGAAAAGTTACAAAACTGACCGCACACTTGAAGGAAAGAAGCTTGGAGCATGCTGCCTGCATGCCTGGTGTGTGCCGAGATGGAATTCTGAGTGAGCTGAATTCTGGGTGACGCTGCAAAGCCTGGGGCCAGTCTGGCTTCTTGCTGGCCTGCCTGGCAGCAGGACTTCTGCTTGGCTGGAGGAGGTCACAGGCAGGGCAAGGAAGATGGGCTCAGATGCTTAGAAGCCACACGGTCACATCTGTCTGCTGGTTTGGAACATTCCTCTGCAGTGAAGATGACACTCATGGCTCTCCACATTCTTGCTGCTCTCTCTCTCTGCCAGCAGTCAGAAGGTCTTCGTATGGTGAAAACACTGCTTTTGAGTTCATCACAGCACTTATCCAAGTTCTGCCTGATACTCTGTGGGGGGACACATGCTGAGGAGGCTACTCAGACTCCTGTCCCCCAAAGCTGCCCGCCCAGCCCCTCATCAGTCCCCCGACAGCCAGGCCTCCATGGATTTGATAAGCAATGAGCACCTGTCCATAGCTGGCCATTCCTTGTCTCTTTCCTGGGAACTCAGTACTGCAATTCAGATGCAGAGAGGTCATATCTGTTCATGGCTGATGAATCCCACAGAAGGCTGTACTCCCTTATACGTAATTCAAAAATCCAGAAAGCTCTGATAACCGTAAGTGTTCTCTTTTATTTGTGGCAAACACACTTGGTGGCAAAACCAGCCTGGACTGATTTGAGCTCTTGGTAGTGTCCGTATCCCCCTTCATGAGGTTACCTAGTGGGCAGACCCATGTGTTTGACTATGGGGTGCTTTCCTGGAACCCACCAGGAATACAAATATTTGGTTGATTTGAACACATAAAATGCTCTGAGACCTGAACCGTATGGGGCTCCAAAGGATGTAGATGAGGGCTGTGTATTTACTTAAGAGGTGCCGTGGGCTACCCTACCAGCTTGCACGTGGACAAGTTCTGAGAAAACTTGTGGGTTCAGGGGGGTGTGACTACCAACTGCAAGCAGCAGAGACCTCAGAGCTAAGGTCCTGACATCTCTGGCTTTGCAACAGCTTCCCTCGTTTTCACTAAACAGCCCCAGCTGGCTTGGCGGAGCTGGAGTCAGAGAGCCCTAACCATCATGCCCCTCACCCCCACACAGGCTCAGACCTGGGTTCTGCCGTGCCAGGCGGGAGAAGCTGGGAACGCACAGCCACGGCCAGACGCAGCCTCTGCCAAGCTCTCCGACACTTCGGTGGGCCCGCGGCCTGCTGGACTGGGCAGGGAGGACTGAACTCTTGAAGGTTTCCACTTCAATGAGATTCCACAGGGAAGGCAGAAACAGGGTGGGTTGGCAATGCGCCATCTCAGTGGGTTTCTGTCTAGAGGCTTTTCCACTTAGAAATATTTTCTAAGGAGAGTCTTTGTCTTCTTTTGGAGGTGGGATGGATTTTGTGGTCCTGAATCCTCCCTTGGAAAATCTACCTCTGCAAGAATTTCTTTTTTTTTTTTTTCAAAAAGGAGAGAGAAAAAAGAAAAAAATACAGTTTCCCCTCTCTTGAACTGTGCGTCACTCGCCAAAGAATTCCACGGCGATAGCATTGCTCTGAATAGGGCAGTCATAATGGGCTTCAGAAGAGCCCAGAGCCCAACCACAGGAATCGTTCCTAATACGGCTCAGCTAGAACTGTGCCTTTCATGAACAGAGTTTTCAGAGGTACACTTACCATCCGTATTCTCCCCCCTGCCTTCTAAATCAGCTGTTTATTACTTGCTTTTACCCTTTGTGGAGTGCTCCTTTAAAAAATGCTGGCTGTTTAGATTTGAGAGAGAATCAAATTCCCTGCAGATGCAAGAGGTCAGGACAGTTCTACCCAAGAGGAGACTGTGTCTAGTTACCTGTGCAAAGCCCTGAGCTTGGGGTCTCCCCCTTCAAAGGTGAGATACTTACTGCCTGTTAGCTGTCCTTATCAAACGGGGCTGCGCTTTTCACATCAAAGGCAGTGGCACTCTAGTGACAGTAACTTACAACTTGGGCACAGAGGACAGAAAGTAAGTGGGTGAAAGGTCACGTTCCCAACCCAAGCAGCTCCCCATGAGCCGCAACGAAAGGCTTCCCGGGTGGAGGATCTGGGCAGACTGAAGTCCCAGCCACTGCGGTGATAAGGCCACCGAAGTCCAGCCATCCAAAAGTGGCCAGAAGGGAAACGGAAGTTTAATCTGCACTTGGAGAAATCTGTGGAAACACAGACACTGCGGTGGGATTTCTGCACTGAATAAATGAGGCAGGAGCACTGAACACTGAAGCAGGCAACAAGGAAAGAACAACAAGTACACGAAGTCGAGCTGAAATCTCCAGAGCAGAGTCCGTCCCAGACCTGACCACCTCTTGCTCCCGCGAAGTGGGAGCAGACAGAAAAGAGGTCCAAAAGCATCCTGCATGCTGGGGAAGGCGAAGGTTCAGAATCAGGGCTGCTTCTCAAGAGAACTGGACGAAGGGCAGCTCTCTTCACTTCCAATTAGGGGTCTGGGTGTGGCTGACACAGCGGAGGCCTCCTGCCCCCTCCCGCATCTGATTCACAGCCAGGCAAGAGAAAGGCGAGCACCCGTGTCCAAGTGCGTGGCCCCAGCCACACTGGTCCTTTTTAGGAGGGGCAGGTTTCCGCTCTCCCTCATCTGCAGGGAAAGTCGAGGGTGCTGAGGCCGTGTTTCCCATGAATTCTGCTGGCTAGCTGACGGTGCAGCTATGGTACAGAGTCCCCGAAGGTGGTGTTCTTTTAAAAAAGGACAGTGGCAGATCAGGGGCTCCCTAATACTTTTAACGAGTCCTCATCTGAATGGGCTGCTGTGACCTGTTAAAATTTAGAGCATCACATGCGGCCTTACGAGTCAGCTCAAAGAAGACGGGTCAGGCTGTTAGACTAAAAGCTGCAGATCTGACGCTTGGGCCTACCCTCACACAGCTATGCACACTAGAAATTGCAAAAGCAAGACCGCGGAATGCAGACTTCACAGGCTCTTCCCATCACAGGGAAGAAACCCAAGGCCTGGCATCAGAACGTCATTCTTCTGCAAAACATTTTTGAGGCTATCTAAAAATCAAGCCCAGTTTCTTGAGTTCTTCTTTAAGCTCCCTGACTCCACGCCCATGACGTCATGCTGTCTGTCTTCTTCAAATGTTGGAAGCCAGACGATAGCTGCCTATTTTCTGTGAGTCAACTCCTCGGGAACTGAGGTCAGCTTCTGCCCTGGCCTCTTGTCAGTTACAGATGCTTAGAGGTGTCCTGTAACCTCGTTCCCTCTCATCTTCTGCATAGCCTGTTTTGTGTATTAAGTGAGACAATGTATGTAGGGCTAACTTGTGTCTTGTACACAATGTACTGATAAGTGGGCCCATATCATCATTACAACAGAAAGTCTTGCTTCCTAAAGAACATTTTTAGGTGAAAAAAAAAAAACCCAACAACCCTGAAGTGGGCCATGGGGTGTCTTTTTCTATTAAGGACGTTAATTAAACAGACATGACAAATGGATCCATGACACACCACCCGGAACTTCATCAGCAACCAGAAATGCCTGCAGGGGCCCAACGGAGCAGTCTCCTGATTTGGAAGAAAGCTCTCGGGAAGAAAATGTGACCTGTGCTTATCATCATCTTTCCCATGTTATAACCTGTTCTCAAAATGTCCCCCGACATCCTGGCCAAGGATTAAGAGCCAATCCAAAATAAACCAAGAGAAGCAATGCAGGGGAGCGTCCACACCGGGAAGCCAGACAGCAGCCACAGCGACACAGCATGCTGCTGCTGTAAAGCCCTGCTCTCCTCAGTTTGCCCTGGGTCCCTCCGCACATGGCACCAGGGGAAGGATGCCAGCACAGCCTCCTTGCTACAAATGGGGTTGCAGGATGCATCTGGCCTGCTGCATGCTTCAACAGTTGCAGCTAAAACATCTCACAGAGTTGGGTCATTCAAGGTCAACCCCTAGACTCACAAAGCTGGGTCACAGCTGACATGGGCAGAGGACTGGGGTGTCTTGCAGGGTTGGTTTGGGAAAGGGGTAGCCTCCAGCTTCCCTAGGTGGTTTTTATGTTCCTGGGGGGGGGGGACAGGAGGCTGCCACACAAGGACATGCCAACTGCCTTTACCATCAACCACCACGGCAGTCAGCAGGCCCTTCTTCTTGCTGCTCAGCCGGTCGTGCGCCTGGCACTGCTGGTCCCGGAAGCTGGGCAGACCCTTGGGGCAGGGGCAGGTTCTCGCAGACCGCATGCTCCACACTGGCACCCAGGCAGTGTGTGCCTCCAGGCCCAGGGCTAGAAGGAAGAAGAAGGCCTGCATTAACCAGATGGTGCTACCGAAGAGCAGGAGGAAAAGGAGGGGGGGGACGGTGGCAGGGCAAGATTTCCAAAGCAATGCCCTCTCTGTTACAGACCACATGCCCGCAATCCCAGACCCACGCTGCCGGCAAGTTTAAGTGAGTCCTCTGAAAGGTGCATCCAGGAACTGAGAATCAAGGTCATATGGAAGCAGAAGGCAGTGAGTATCAGTTCAGCAGGATCCACTCGTTGTGTCCTTCATCTGAACTTAAAATTTGGCCATGGGTAACACTGAAAATCCAAGGGACATCTTTGGAGCGTGTGTGTATGTGTGTGTGTATGTTTTGCAAGGGTTTCCCCTGAAATGAATATTTTTTTTTTTTGGGGATGGAGTCTTGCTCTGTCGCCAGGCTGGAGTGCAGTGGCACAGTCCTCGGCTCACTGCAACCTCTGCCTCTCAGGTTCAAGTGATTCTCCTGCCTCAGCCTCCCAAGTAGCTGGGACTACAGGCGCATGCCACCATGCCCAGATAATTTTTGTGTATTTTTTTTAGTAAAGACAGGGTTTCCCCATGTTGGCCAGGACGGTCTTGATCTCTTGACCTTGTGATCTGCCCGCCTTGGCCTCCCAAAGTAATGGGATTGCAGGCATGAGCCACTGTGCCCGGCCTTAAATGGAGACCTTTAAATGGCCCCAGGTATACTCTGGAGGTTAAGTTTGAGGAAGAGTAAATATATAGTTTGTTTATGTTACAATGAAAAGAATAAGAACAATGAGTTCACCTGCTCCTGGGCTTTGAGGGGAGACCAGTTAGATCCGGGCTGTGCTCCCTTTACCTGGGCAGGTGTGAGACCACACATGGTTAATGCTGTGTTCTTGGGTCCTAGACGCTCTGTGCTGAGGCTGGGGTTTTAAGCCATTCTGGAGACTCAGGCTGTGTTCACTGGCCAAGTCCACACGTGTGAGGGCCTGGTTGCCAATGCATGGCTCTGCCCTGTGCTTCTGCAAGGCCCTAGGGTATCCTTGGAGGACCCAGGCCTGGGTAACCTCAACGGTTCCATTCATTTCCATGACGCCAAGGTCATCACGATGGAATAAGCTTTCTTATCCACTCCCAGGCCCCCCCTGTACTTTTTATTGAAATTCAGCCTATGAAAGAAAGGGGTATACATCCAAACTGTTCTGTGCAATGAATTTCCAAATCACACACACCTGCTGGCCAAATGTCATCTCAACACATCAGCCATTTCCTTTGTGTATTTCTTTTTCTTCCTTTGTCATTTTTCATGTTCAGAGAGCAAGGCCACCCTGCGATTGTTGCTTTAGGGAGAGATACAACAGCAGAAGAGGGCAGAGCCTTCAGGCTTTTGTGGCAAACAGGTCTGCACCAGGGGTTGAAAAGCTGTTTCTGTGAAGGGCCAGATAGTGAATATTTTTTGTTTTGTGGGCCATACAGTCTCCAGTCACTCATCTCCACTTTAGCACAAAAGCAGTCTAGAGACAACATGTAGAAGTACAGGCATGGCTGTGTCCCAATAAAACTTTATTAAATACCTGGTGGTAAGCCAGATTTGGCCTGTGCGGCCTAAGTTTGCCAGCTCCTCATCTACACAGATGTCTTGGAGAAAATGTCCTGGGGGAGAAAGTCCCCTTTCATACTTCTGTCTGCCTCATATACACCAGAAAATAGTTCCCTCCCCCCAGGAGAAGAGGAGACCTAGGGAGATTAAACCTACTGGTGGCCCCACAGTGGGGCCCTGAGCTCTGGTCTTCAAGTAAGGCAACAGCTAAACCTCTAGAAGGTTTATGGGGTCTGAGAACAAAGGGACCTTGTGCTCTGCTTCCTGTCTAGAAGGCAAGGGAGGCAGTTTCAGAGAATGATTGCATGGTGTGTTTAGGCAGAAGGAGCCTCAGACAGCCTCCCCAGGAACCTTGGCCCAGGTACCAGTTGCAGACAGAATGAATCAAATCCTGTGCCATGAAGCACAGGGTGGAAGGAGTGGAGAGGGGTGACCCCCAAGAGCCACATGGATCAGCAGGAGAAACATCACTCCGGCAGTAAGTGAGTCCCCACGAGTGGACACCAGAGAAGGAAGGAGTGAGGGAGCAGAAGCGTACTGGCGCAATGTTTCAGGCTGAGCCAGGCCCCCACAAAACTATGCCACAGTCCTAACCTCTAGTGCCTCAGAGTGTAACCCGATTTGGAAATAGGGCCAACAGGGCACAGATGTAATTAGATAAAAGGAGGTCATACTGGAGTAGGCTGAACCCCTAATCCAATCTGAAATGTCCTTATAAAAAAGGGGACATCTGGAGATACAAAGACACACAGATACAGACACACAGACACACACACACCAGACACACACACACACACACACACACACACACACAGAGGAAAACACCAGGAGAAGATAAAAACAGAGACTAGAATAATGCTTCTATACTCCAAAGAACGCCAAAAATTGTCAGCAAGCCACCAGAAGCTGGGGGAGAGGCCTGGAACAGATTCTTCCTCACATCCCTCAGGAGAAACTAACCCTGTCAACACCCTGATTTGGACTTCCAGCCTCCAGGACTATAAGACAGTAATATCTGGTTGTTTAAGCCACCCGGTTGGGGGGGCCTTCGTTATGGCAGCCCCGGGAAACTAAGGAACCGGACGACACGTGGACCAGACGCTCCTCGTGGAACTTAGACGCAGACTCAGGGAAAGTAGGGCAGAAACTGAGGTCATGAGGAACACAGCATGGACTAGGAGTATGAAAATACAAATGCGGTCGGTTTGCAGAAGAAGAAAGGCAGCTACACTCCCTACACACTTGAGCGTAGCCTGCGACTGGTGAACAGCATGTGATTAACTTCCTGAGTTGTTATCGAGCTTCCTTCTACCTTCGGTTTCATCCCTTTCCAAAAGCTGACTTGTCCAGTTTTACATCTGCCTAACCCACATACAACTACCTTTACCCCCGACAGTGAGGAGGTGGAGAGGAGGTAAGATGCGAAGTGATGTAAGAGAAACGGATCCAGAAGAAAGTTGGTGGAGGCGGACCCACGGGATATCACACGTGCCTCGGCACACCTCCCTCCAGATCTGCTTATGCTGCTGCTTCTGCATGACAACTTCTCCAACACGCAGTCTCTATTTGGTCCCTTATCTAGCTCACAGCCCCACAGTCCCCCACTTCCCACCTCCTAACCCTCTGTCTGTCCTTGAGGCCACCTCCACCCTGAAGCCTATTTTGCCTTCCTCCCTAGAGCATCTCCAAATCTTGTGCAGGTCTCTGCTATGCTGCTTACCATCAACCTTATGAAATGGAGAGCTGTCTTCCTCCTGTTCCTCTGGGAGTAACATTGTGCAGCGTGGCACAATGTTTCCTAGCCATTTCTGGTGGCTTTCTAAGTTCTCCTAAATGAAGTTGCTTTTAAATGTCTTTGTGCTTAAATTTCTGGCTCCTAAAAGGAAAAAGGAGGAAAATCCTTTTTCTGGGTTCTCAGCAGAGAACATTGCACAGGATGGTCTTCAATAAACAGTAGTTAGACTGAATTGAACTATATTACCAGAGCTTATCTGAAAATGACCAACAGAGGGAATGATGTCAGGGAAGAGAGCTGAGGAGGAAGCACCAGAAATCCATCTCTCCATCTAGACAATAATCATACTGGCAAAAACTATCTGAAGAAACTATTTTGAAACTGCAGTCTACTTAAAAGCTTGCATCTTCCAGGGGAAAGCCTGGCTGGTCAATTTCAATTACTTTTGCTCAGTTTCAGCCTTTACTGTGGCAGCAGCTACTGCCCATCCTTCACCCCCAAGGCAGGCAGCTATGTCTGTGCGCCTAGTGCAACTTTCTGGAGTCAGGGTGAGCAATAAGAACCTTGTCTTCCAAATATCTGTGTTCTGACTGTTGATTGCTACTTTCAACTGTCAAGGTGCAGAGGCAAAAGATGGCTGACATTGTTGTAACCTCCATCAGGTGAAATCCTTCAAAAAAAAAAAAAAAAAAAAGACCTGATAAGACCTTAAGCTTCACTTCAGGTTGATTCCTGATCCAGAGATACCACTAAATCATAAAAAAAACAAAACAAAACAAAACACCCTGGGGAAGGGGTAGAATCTGTTTCTAGAGTTACCACTATTATATGGTTTGAATGTCTAGTTTTCAATGAAAACATCACAAGCCATACAAAGAAACAGTAAAGTACAGTTCATTCAAAAGAACAAAATATATTGGCAGAGCATTTCCCTGAGAAAACCCAGATGCTGGCCTTGCTAGACAAAGACTTTAAAACAATTGTCTTAAAAATGCTCAGGAACCAAATGAAGGCATAAAGACAGGAAGACAATGTACAAACAAAATGAGAATATCTATAAGGATATGGAAATTAAGGAAACTTATATAAATTTTAGAACTGAAAAGTGTAAGAACTGAAATGAAAAATCCACCAGTTCAGAGCAGATTTTAGCAGGCAGAAGAAAGAGTTCACAAACTTGAATACAGGACAACTGAAATCACTGAGTCTGAGAAGTAAAAAAGAAAAAAAAGTGTACAAAAGTGAGCAGAAATAATCTGTGGGATAGCATCAAGTGGATCAATATATGCACTATGAAAGTCTCGGGAGGAGAGAGAGAGAAAGCGGTAAAAGATTATTTGAAGAAATAATGCCTGCAAGTTTCCAAAGGTAAAGAAAGACATAACTCTACAAATTCAAGAAGCTTGAGAAATTCTAGGTAGGATACAAGGACCCACACTAAGACACATTATAATTAAATTGCCAAAAGACAAAAAGAGAACCTTGAAAGCAACGAGAGAAGTGACACATCCCATACAAGGGATCTTCAAAAAGATTATGAGTCAATCTGTCACCAGAAAACCTGAAGGCCAAAAAGAAGTGGGCTTATGTATTCAAAGTGCCTAACAAAAGAACTATCAACAAGAAATTCTATATTCACCTAACTGTCCCTCAAAAATGAAGGTGGAAATTAAGACATTCCCAGATAAACAAAAAATGGAGAGTTTGTTACCACTAGACCTGCATTACAATAAATGCTAAAGGGAGTCCTTCAAGTTCAGATAAAATGATACTAGCCGTAACCTGAATAGAGGAGGAAGCAGGCTTTTCTCCCTGGTCCTGGTATTCAGCTTCTCTCAGCAAGCTTCTTTAGTGGCCTGTGATGCATTCCACCTCCCTGTGGGCAGCATTCTCCTGTACTCCAGTGGGTAGCTTCTAAGCATATCAACTTTTTGGACAGATTCCTATCCTGGTCTAAGATGCAGTTTCTTCCCCTGGACACCTTAAGTGTGACTTCACAGAGTTCCACTGGTATAGAACCTCTGCAGGCCTCTCCCTTATTGAGTGGGCCCCAGGTGAACCCTAACAAGGTCCAAGTAATTTCATCCCTGGATGGAACTGTGGTAGAAGTACTACTGTCTGTCCTTCAATAGCAGCTGCGTGTGGGTTACCGCCATTCAGATTTGCTCCTTCCTTGGGTGCTCTGCCTCAGACCTAAAGACACTGGGTGCTATCTGTATCTGCTCTTCCTGTATTCTTTAGAGTTCTCTTTAACTCTTAGTAGGTAAGTTCCCATTACTCCAATCAGCTGTTATACCTAATATTTCCTTAAACTTTCCCTGATTAAAAATATGACCAAAGGAATTGATTTTCTTCAGTTTTAAGTCATTATTTTGAACAACATGAGAAAAAAAGAAAAGCAACCTACTAGGTACATGATTTGCTACCTAAATAATCCCAAATGCTATGTGGCAGGACCCTACATGTGGCCCCCTCATTTTTATGACTGTCTCTGTAACACAAGGCCTCTACAGGAACCATGACATCAGTGAGGGCCTCCTGCGTGTGCGGCTGACCTCCGAACAACGAGGGGGGTTAGAAATGCTGATCCGCCACATGCAGTACAAAATCCACACATAACTTTCAACACTCCCAAAACTTAACTATTAGTAGCCTACTATTGACCGCAAGTCTTACCGATGACATAAAGTTAATTAACACATGTTTTATAGGTTATTATGTGTTCTATACTACATTCTTATAGTAAAGTCAGCTAGAGAAAAGGTTATTAAGAAAATCATAAGGAAGAGAAAATGTATTTCCTACTCATTAAGTGGAAGTGGATCATCATAAAGGTCTTCATCCTCATCGTCTTCATGTTGGCTGGGCTGAGGAAGAGAAGGGGTTGGTCTCGCTGTCTCAGGAGCAGAAGAGGCAGAAGAAAATCCTCGTGTAAGCGGACCCACACAGTTCAAACCCATGCTGTTGTCATGTGTGGCCATTCACAGCACTGGGCCTTAGTGAGGGGAGGTGATACGAGGGGCGTGAAGCCTGCCTGGTGTCTGCCACTTTTGGCCTAATCGTTTATGATCACCTTTGTGTTTCTGTGATAAAACGATATTAGGACTGTGTTTGGAGGCACTGGTATTGCAGAGAGATTGGTTTTACTTGGGCAACTGTACGTCCAGGCCGGAAGGCGGTCAGCACGTTTTACAGAGTGGAGTCAACTGTACGTTGGTCCTGAGACAACACAAAGAGGCACCCTCCATCTGCGGCAGAGAAGACAGAGGAGAATCCTTGCCGGGGAAGGCGTGGCTGGCAGGGTTCCCACAGATGGCTTCCTCACAGAAGTGCTGAGGGAGGACTCCAGGGAAGCCCCAGCTTTCCCAAGGACCCCACACTGGGCTGGGAGGATGAAGCTTGAATTGTGTGGACACAGGGGCTTCAGGAGACATGTGTGGGGCCAGCACATGCAGCAGGGGACCAAATCCCCAGAAGCGAATGGAGACCCTCACACAGGCTCAGGAGCAGAGGGTGGGGCTCTTATTCAACCTGGAAGCTGCTCTCAACTACACAGTGAGGAGAGAAACAAAACACATCTAGGGAGACTGGAACGACAGAAAGCAAGCTTGACACGGCTAAAATCAAGAACAGCTAATACAAGAGAATCATGATAGAGGTTTCCCTTCCTGGGAAATGACGGTGGGTCCAGTCCTTCCCTGAGCCTCTCCTGTGACGGGGGAAGGCACAGGCCTGCTGGGCTCCATGGCAAGGCTCCGAGGTCCTGTGAGGCCTTCAGGTGAAAGCCAGCAAGGTGCAGTCTCTTCCTGAAATGAGGACTGATCCCTGAGGAATGGGAAGAAACTTCAAGGAAAGAGGCCCTTTCACATAAACAGTGATCATAAAGACAGCCACCATCCCCAGAGGGCTCCTACTCTGCCGGCCCTTCCAGCCATGACTTCACTAAATCCACACACAGAATCAGACGGTGCCCCTGACTGCATCCTTTGGGTGAGGGAACCTACGCTCCAACAGGCGACATAACCACTTGGCTGACGAGCAAGAGGTGGAGAGAAGAAATGTAGCGTGCAAGAGGCTCCTGGACCCAGCAGGACCAGGCGCCTGCCTCTGGGAGGGGCTGCCCATCAGCCACCACGAGGCCTGAAGGACACCCTGACTCACTGACCAGTCATCGGGGTGTGATGCTTTTTTTAAAATTTGTATCTTTACTATCAATCAACAGTTTCTAGTTTTTCTGTTCTAGAACTTTCTAGATATGAAGAGAAAAGAAATGTTGGTGTGTTGCCTGCAGGTCAGTAGTCAGCAGGCATATCCCTCTGGGTTTTTTTTTTTGAGACAGTGTCTTGCTCTGCCGTCCAGGCTGGAGTACAGTGGTATGACCTCGGCTCACTGCAACCCCTACCTCCGGGGTTCAAGCGATTCTTGTGCCTCAGCCTCGTGAGCAGCTGAGATTACAGGCATGCGCCACCATGCCTGGCTAACTTTCTTATATTTTTAGTAAAGACAGGGTCTCCCCATGTTGGCCAGGCTGGTCTCGAACCCCTGGTCTTAAGTAATCCACCTGCCTTGGCCTCCCAAAGTGCTGGATTACAGGCGTGAGCCACTGTGCCAGGCCTGTTCTAGCACTTTCTAAACATGAACAAAACGGAAGCTTAGATATCAAACCAAATGGCTTGGACGGGTACTTCGGAAAAACAGGACATCCATACGGCAAAAAAGGACACAGACAGACACTCAGCCTCACTGCTGATGAGTAAAGTACAAACTCCCCAGCCAGATACTGTGACACACG
Organism: Ateles fusciceps; assembly: GCA_036589455.1. Classification (NCBI taxonomy): domain Eukaryota; kingdom Metazoa; phylum Chordata; class Mammalia; order Primates; family Atelidae; genus Ateles; species Ateles fusciceps. The sequence continues at coordinate 10,628,691 of JAZHEH010001736.1, forward strand.
CGTCAGAATGGCCCAAATGGGAGAGAGTTACTGACAGCACCGGCGTCACTGAGGACCTGAGGCAACTGGAAAGCCACCACAGCCACGGAAGTGGAGATGGCATGGTCACTCTGCAGAGCTGGCAGCTGTGATGTGGTCACACGTGCGCGCCCCAGAGGCCAGCATCTGCTCTCCCACTGCACTGACACGTCTGCACGTGTCCCCCGACACACACGTGCCACAGTGATGGGCAACAATGTGCACGGAACTGTGTTTCTTTGAATATTCTTTTTTTAAAAAAATTTATTTATTATACTTTAAGTTCTGGGGTACATGTGCAGATCGCGCAGGTTTGTGACATAGGTGTACACGTGCCATGGTGCTGGTTTGCTGCATCCATCACCCCGTCATCTACATTAGGTATTTCTCCTAATGCTATCCCTCCCCCTATCCCCCCGACCCCCTGCTATCCCTTCCCTAGCCCCCCACCCCCCCACACCCCAGTGTGTGATGCTCCGCTCCCTGCATCTGTGTGTTCTCTTTGTTCGACACCCACTTATGAGTGAGAACATGGGTGGTGGTGTTTCGTTTTCTGTTCTTGTGTCAGTTTGCTGGGAATGATAGTTTCCAGTTTCATCCATGTCCCTGCAAAGGACATGAACTCATCCTCTTTATGGCTGCATAGTATTCCATGGTGTATATGTGCCACATTTTCTTTATCCAGTCTATCACTGATGGGCATTTGGGTTGGTTCCAAGTCTTTGCTATTGTGAATGGTGCCTTCATAAGTTTGTTTAAAAATAAAAGAGTAGGGTAGAGAGAAATTGAAAGTGTGAAGAGAAAGGTGAGCTCTACCCCAGTCCCCCAAGCCCCTGCAGCACAAGGACCATCTCCTGCTGAGGTGGAGTCCTCAGTGCCTTGACAGACCCCAGCGCAGAGCAGCGAAGCAGCAAAGGTTTGCTGAGATCAACAGGATTACCTGGCAACACATCTGCCCCTTTCTTTGAGGGCAGACAGAGGCAGCATCAAGGTAGGCTGGGAGAGAAAGATGCCGCTTTCTGTTCTCAGGTTTGCTGTATTAAATGAAGACAGACCAGAAGATAAAGTCACAACAGCAGTTCAGACCAGCTTACCATCCAGAGACACAGGGTGCTCAGTTGAGAGCTGGCAGTTCCAGCCCCTGCCCTGGCGGCTCCTGGCTCTGTGAGCTCTGAGAACAGAGGAGGCAAAGCCATAGGATTTCAGAAGCATTGCTGAGCTGCTAACGCACCGTCACGGCAGCAGACATCCCAGTTTTAAGGCCTCCTCTGAAACGTGTCCAAGTAACCCATGTAACTTATGCTTCAGTGTAGAACACTTCAATTAAAAAAAATTATCCGTATCAATGCCAGGTCGCTGGCACACTGAAAGCACACAGATGGGGTTTCACTGTGGAAGCAAAAACCAATTACAGGCACATGACCTTACCCCAGCCGTCCTCCCACTGTCTTAGCAGGCTAGCTGCTTTCCTCTCCCTTTCCGGCGCACATGGGCTGCATGTCATGGTGACCCTGCCATGTCCCAGCCCGGCTCTGCACTCCACTCACCTGCCCCGGGCTGCACGTGCTGGGATGCAGCTGGCTTTTCACACAAGTGCGTCTGAGGCTTTCCTTCCCTCCCTCCCCAGCCCCTCTCCTGCACACCAACTGTCCAGGGGTAACAGAAGGTGAATTAGAGATGCATTTTCTATCCTGTAGTCTTCTGACGTAACTTCCACCAACAGCGACATAAATTATGGCAAGAAAGGCAAGGCGTAGAAAGCTGGTTAAGAAACACGGAGGGTCCCTCAGGCCTCCACGTCAGCTAGCAAAAAATAAAAATTCCAAGAGCTGTGAAGACCAAGACTGAAAAAAAATGACTGCGTGTGGAGGGGACTCTCTTGCCAATATTTTTGGACAGTGAATAAACCAGCTGCAGAAGACAGGGAATGGAGCCAGGAATATAAAGTGAAGGGGGGTGAGGAGGGGGTCGTGGGAGCTTTCCAAGCCTGAGACCTACATTGCAGTGAGATCAGAACATCCTTGTGAAATCTCGAAGCAGGAGGCCTGGTGACTTAAACGGTGAGACGGGGGAGACGACATTGTTTTCGTCAGAGCTTGGATCCGAGGCCCTGGTCAGCTGTGCTGTGTAATAATCACCACATCAGGGCATCCTGCAGAAGCAGGCTACAGACTGCAGCTGGACTTCATAGAACACGACCACATCCTGCATCTCTTTGGGAAGTCCCCGAGACAGCTGCTAATCCACCCACTCAAGGTCTTCCCATTCACCTGGGCTGGATCCATAGAGGCAAGAAACTCCACTGAAAACTACAAAGGATTATAAATCATTCTATTACAAAGACATGCACACGTACGTTTAATGCGGCACTGTTCACAATAGCAAAAACTTGGAACCAACCCCAATGCCCATCAATGATAGACTGGATAAGAAAATGTGGCACATATACACCATGGAATACTATGCAGCCATAATAAAGGATGAGTTCATGTCCTTTGCAGGAACATGGATTAAGCCGGACACCATCATTCTCATCAAACTGACACAAGAACAGAAAACCAAATACTGCATGTTCTCACTCTTAAGTGGGTGCTGAACAATGAGAACACATGGACATGGGGGAGGGGAACATCACATACCGGGGTCTGTCAGGAGGTGGGGGGCTACAGGAGGGATAGCAGGGGGTGGGGGCTGGGGGAGGGATAGCAGGATGTGGGGGGATAGGGGAGGGATAGCATTAGGACAAATACCTAATGTAGAGGACGGGGTGATGGATGTAGCAAACCATCACGGCACATGTATAACTATGTAACAATCCTGCATGCTCTGCACATGTATCCTAGAATTTAAAGTATGATGATAATAATAATAATAGTAAAAGAAAATTACATGGGGAAAAAGAGCATGTTGTTTTGTTCACAACAGAAAACAGAGCTACACTGTCACTGTGAAGGTTCAAACAGACTACCAAGGGGTAAATATTATAGGTGCAAAAAGGTATGGCTTCTCTCACTGGGGAGAAACTGCAGCTGTCTGAACTGGGTTGTGTCTGGGATCCTCCCACAGCAAAATGCTCCTGTGGTATCTTAGAGTAACCGAGGGCGGGCAGAGCAGGAAGCGCAGGGGCAAGTTAAAACCCGAAGAAGTGCAGAGGCAAGTGAAGGAAAGGGAGCCAGCACCGGGGTTGGAACGCTGCGGCGGAGGAGCACACAGGAGGCTTCGAGGCTGCAGAGGGCTGGATGGTGGGTCCCCACCCCCGAAAGACAGGTCCACTTGGAACCTGCAAATGAGACCTTATTTGGCAAAAGGGTCTTGGCAGACGTCATGAAGCTAAGGATCCCGAGATCATCCTGGATTTGGGTGGGCCTAAATCTAACGACAAGTGTTCTTCTAAGGGAAGGAAAGGTGGGAGGACACAGGGAGAAGAGTCCATGTGAAGTCAGCGGCAGAGAGACAGGTGGGGACGTCTCCAAGCCAGGGGAGGCCAAGGGTTGCTGGGAGTCTCGAAACGGATTCACCCTTGGAGTTCCAAGAAGGAAGCAACTGTACTGACACCTTGCTTCTGGACTTCTGGTTTCTAGAGCTGGGCTCCAAGCCTGGCCGGCCACGGCCTCGCTGTGAGATCCTGGGCAAGTTACCAAACTTCAATATGATTCAGGTTTGTTTTTGCTTTTGCTTTTAATTGAGATGGAGTCTTGCTCTGTGTGCTCTGTCACCCAGGCTGGAGTGCAGTGGCACGATCTCAGCTCACTGCAACCTCCGCCTCTCAGGTTCAAGCGATTCTCCTGCCTGAGTAGCTGGGATTACAGGTGCGCACCACCATGCCCAGCTAATCTTTGTATTTTTAGTAGCGACAGGGCTTCACCATGCTGGCCAGGTTGGTCTTGAACTCCCGACCTCAGGTGATCCACCCGTCTCAGCCTCCCAAAGTGCTGAGGTTACAGGCGTCAGCAACTGGGCCCGGCCCACTCATTCAGTTTTGTTTTTTTCTACAATGAAGACAAAAATAATACCTCTCCCATAGGGCCACATTCCATGATTTGCTACATAAATGCCTAAGTGAAGCTGGCGCATAGCGTGGACCTGCTGCAGCCCCTACCCTTCTCATGACCAGACATGCAGGAGGCGGAAAGGACCTAAGAGGAAGCTGCGTGGATTCAGGGGCTTTGGTGGATTCAGGGGCTTTGGACTCGAGCAGTGCATGGATGGTGGTGCTGTTTACTGAAAGGGGAGATGTGGGCTGGGAAAGGAGGTCCCCAGTTAGAAAGGGTCCTGTTTGAAGTATCTGGGGGAAAAGCAAGAGGAGGTGGCGGGTCCGCATCCCTTGTGGTAGGCAGGGATTTTATTTGTCTTTGCTTCTCACTGCAGGCCCACACCTAGCAGAGTTCAGGCCTGGGCGAGGTTTACTGAAGGCTTCGCCTTGGAAAGGCTTCATCAGGAAGGGGCGTGGGCTGGGAGGAGTGAGAACGCGACAGGCTCTTTCTGTTCCTTCCACCATCGCCCTGCCCCACAGGGTGCCGCTGCTGAGCAACAGAGACTGGACGTGAAGGTGCAGCAATGCCTGTAACAATCCAACGTGCTGAGACCCATAAACCCTCAGCCGTCCGTGTGCCAAGGCCCTACAAATTCTCCCATTCCTCATTAGTAACATACAGGAAAAAGCAAGGGAGAGAACAGTCACGACCAGCATGGCAAGGGAGACGGGAGGACCTGGTGAAGCAGAGGAGTGAAAGAGTTTTCCAACTTTGCAATTTACAGAACAGCCTCTCTCCTGTGGCCACTGGACCTGAAGGAATGGGGTGAGGATCCCAATACAAATACCTCATGGCAGGGAAGGCCAGGGAGAGTATATGAATGCAGCTGTCTGAACTGGGCTGTGTCTGGGATCCCCCCCATAGCAAAATGCTCCTGTGGTAGCCGAGAGTAACCGCGGGTGGCAGGACAGGAAGCAGTTCAGAAAGTGACAGCGGTCCAGGCAAGACATGAAGCTGAAAAGCTCCAAGCCTTGTCTTCAGGCTATGCATGAGGGGGATGCCCGAGCTAAAGTCACCACAAGAAAGCAGACAACAGTGGTTTGCTTCAAAGAGGGCACCGATGGCATTTGCACAGGGTTCACAACTTCTCACCCTTGCAAGTGTTGCCCTCACCTAAAGACAATTCAAATGTTGACGGTCTCAGGACACTGGGTCCTTCAGGCCTTCAGAGGTTCTGACTTCCTCCTGCTATAATGTTTACCAGGTGTCACCGGTTATGGGATAAGAAACATCACATGCCAAGAAGACCAGTCTTCCACGAGGACCCACAAACTCCAATCACAAACATGGGGCGCCCACGGCAACCACAACCCCTGACAAGTTCTCTCTGCACTTAGGAAAGCCTGAGGCAGGGAAGGGCAATGAGTCCCATCCCTCTTCCTCTGTCTGTGCTAAGCGAGAGGGGGTTGCTTATTAAATACACACCAAGGACTTTCTGCGCATTCCCATGAATTCTTCCAGGTTTTAGATGAAGGGAGAAGCACCAGCCATCAGTGCTATAAGAAGTTGTGGTAGGATGTGAAGATTTGTCTGTCCTGGCTTTGAAGCCTGGCTCTTCCCACTCTACCACGTCAGCTGCCTTTACCGTGCGGAACTAAGTCCTGGGAACAGAAGGGACTTCCTTGAGGTCACATGACTGTTAACCAACAAGGTCAGGCCCAAATCTCAGCACCATGACGCCAAACCCAATGCTCTTTTCACAGGGCCAGAGGTCAAACTATTAACTTCAACACAGAGTAATGCAAAAACTGCCACCACTCTCTAATAATTTCCCACCAGTTAGCTAAACAGGGTTTCTAATCATCTACCCATCTATGCTCTTAATTAAAAAGTCATTTCTGGGTTGAGCATGGTGGCTCATGCCTGTAATCCCAGCACTTCGGGAGGCCGAGGTGGGCAGATTACGTGAGGTCAGGAGTTCGAGACCAGCCTGGCCAACACGGCAAAACCCTGTCTCTACTAAAAATACAAAAATTAGCTGGCGTTGTGACACACACCTGTAATCCCAGCTATTCGGGAGGCTGAAGTAGGAGAATCACTTGAACCTGGGAGGCAGAGGTTGCAGTGAGCCAGGATCGTGCCACTGCACTCCAGCCTGGGTGACAAAGCGAGGCTCCGTCTCAAAAAAAAAAAAAAAAAAAAAAAGAAGTCATTCCTAATAAACTAATCACCTGCTATGTGCCCTGCACTCTGATGGGTGCTAGAGGGAAATGTTCAATAAGACATAATACATAATGCCAATTCTTATAACATTGATGGGAAAATCGTGTTCCTGTCATTGACTGCACTAGGAGCATAAGCCTTCCTTTAATCCAGAGGTTCCCAACACTGGCTGCTGTTGGAGTCACCTGGGAAGATAAAATATCCAATTCCTGGGTCCCACCCCTAGTGTTCTGTGATTTGATCAGTCTGGGGTATGACCTGAGCATCAGGATTTTTAAACACAAGAGGCATTTGCTAATTATCCATCAACAGGACTTACTGTGGGTATTTCTCCATAGTCATTATTTACAACTTGCTCACTTTCAGAACTGCTGTGATTCAACTGCTGACACACCAGGCATAAAAGAGACCATGAAAAGAAACGGTGGCCGGGCGCAGCGGCTCACGCCTGTACTCCAGGCACTTTGGGAGGCCAAGGTGGGCAGATCAGAAGGTCAGGAGTTCAAGACCAGCCTGACCAACATGGTGAAACCCCATCTCTACTAAAAATACAAAAATTAGCCGGGTGTGGTGGCACACACCTGTAAACCCAGCTACTGGGGAGGCTGAGGTAGGAGAATTACTTGAACTGGGACCCAGGAGGCGGAGGTTACAGTGAGTTGAGACTGCACCATTGCATTCAAGCCTGGGCTACAGAGCAAGACTCCATCTCAAAAAGAAAAAAAAAAAAAGAAGAAGAAATGGTAAGAAATGTGGGAAGCTCCAAGAAGACAAGGGAAAATCTGTAGTGATGGAATTAACATCATTGAGCCCAAAATCGATCCCTGAGTTTCCTGGAACAAATGTACAAAGCTGAACAGGAAAGGCCATGGTGTCATTAGAGTCAGTAAAAAGCCAAAGAGAAAGAAAAGAACACTTATTTTTTCTGATAGTTATAGAAGGACCCACAAAAACTCTTAGAATGAAGAAGGCAGCTGAACTCAGACACTCTGTGACTCATGAGCCACCAGCCTGCTCCCACATCAGCAGACAGCCAACGTGAAGGTCAGCCTCTTTCCTGAAGACCTCCAGGCTTCGTGGGAATGACCCTCGACTTGGCAAACCATGAGGCAGGCAGGCGGAACTGTAATCCAGCTGACTCAGAAAACCTTTCCACTGGGGCCGAGACAAGGAATGAGGGAGTCAGCTCAACCCAGACTCTACTGTATCCATGTTCACAGAAAGAGCGATTTAAGCTGAGATGTCATTTGACACACACAAGGCTCCCACACCCTGGACCTCGGCTCGGTTTCATTTTCCTTATCTTCTTATGCTCAGCAGGAGACAGACCCTGCTTTGTGTGAGGCAGTGAGAGCTGCAGTTGGGAAACCTTGATTGTGGCACGCTGGGGCATGGCTGGTCAGGGGTACTTACGGGGGGTTGTCACATTTCCTCTGCCGGAAGCGGGCTCCCGTCCCCACAAGTTCGGCTGCACATGCTCCAGACGCCCCACGGGCTCCAGTCTCCGTCCACGTGCTCCGGGATGGGCGTCTTGCTCACGCAGTCCCCAGCGCGGCACCACTGAAACACAGCAGGGAGGACTGGGGCCCGGCACTCAGCAAAGCTGCTCACTCGAGCCCGCCCGGCCCCGAAACGCCATGCTGCAAAGAACCCACTTTCTACATCTACATAAAAGTACAGTCTACTTCAGGGTTTGCATGTTTGCTGATTTTAGTGACGTGCCTTACTGAAGCTGACACTCATATCCCTGCAGGGTTTGCATTTTGCCCTAAGCTTTCAGATAGATCTGCTCCATTGGGATTTTCTAAATCCCAGGAAAAGGACTAATTTACATGGCTCATGAAGAGACGTGGGCTTCTGCAAACTTTGCGTGGCGTGAGCGCGTTTCTCGCTGGGAGGCAGCATGCCTGGTTGAGGTTTTGAACCTCAGAGTGGGGTTTGTTGCTTGGTGATGACGCCAGCTCCACATGAGGAAACCTTGGTTCTTTCCGAGGATAAGAGAAGGCAGTCCTACAAAACAATTTCTCAAAGTGCACAGCACCTACCCTGGGGTGCTGGATGTGATTTCACGGTTCCCAATCACGGCATCAGAGCTAAACTTGACTCCCTTTTCAACTCTTTCAATCCCTGCATTAAGACTGGAGAGAGAGGCCGGGTGCAGTGGCTCACACCTATAATCCCAGCACTTTGAGAGGCCCAGGCGGGCAGATCACCTGCGGTCGGGAGTTCAAGACCAGCCTGACCAACATGGAGAAACCTGTCTCTACTAAAAATACAAAAATTAGTGGGGCGTGATGGCGCATGCCTGTAATCCCAGCTACTCGGGAGGCTGAGGCAGGAGAATTGCTTGAACCCAGGAGGCGGGGGTTGTGGTGAGATGAGATCATGCCATTGCACTCCAGTCTGGGCAACAAGAGGGAAACTCGGTATCAAAAAATAAAAAAAGACTGGAAAGAGGCCCTGTGGCTGAGGGTTCTGCACACCTCTCCCCCTCCGACACCTCCCATCTCTCCTGCAGGGGAGGAGGCAGGCTGCTTCTCTCAGCATTTAGCTAGAATTGGATAATACTGTTCTCACTGAATTCTTTTCACAAGAGCCTACTGTGTATGGCAGGTGATGTTGTTTTTCCATTTAAAATATGCTGGTCTAAAGTGCTCCTTTTAAGTAAATTCCCTTACATGATGACAGGAGTTAATCTAACAAACATATTAAGTAACTGATACTTGTATCTTTTTTGAGACAGAGTTTTGCTCTTGTTGCCTAGGCTGGAGTACAGTGGCCTGATCTTGGCTCACTGCAATCTCCACCTCCCGGGTTCAAGCGATTCCCCTGCCTCAGCCTCCTGAGTAGCCGCGATTACAGGCGTGCACCACCATGCCCGGATTCTATTTTAGTGGAGACGGGCTTTCACCATGTTGGCCAGGATGGTCTCAGTCTCTTGACCCTGTGATCCACCCACCTCGGCCTCCCACAGTGCTGGGATTCCAGGCCTAAACCACTGAGAAGGGCCGTATCTTATAAGAAAAAGGAAAGAGGTGACGTAGGCACCCACTCTATGCCTGGAGTAGGCTCCATGGGCATTTCTGTGGTGCCTGGGGGATGTTTCTGGGGCTCCTAAGAAGAGTACAGACCGTGTTTGAGGAGAGTGCCAGCTGCCTGGGAGGTGTGGAGCTGCCTGTCAGGGCAGCGGGAGGCCAGGGGTTACCTTGTCTGCCCCACACTCGGTGCCATCCAGGGGAGGGTCCAGCTTGGTCTTGCAGGACGTGTCTCCTTCTACCAGGCACCACAGTCCGGCGCACATCAGATGCTGCGGGGACAAGGGAAGGAACGTAGTTGTGCAGAACACCCACTCTCAGGTCACAGCTGGGGTCAGAGGTGTGGCCCATCCACTATTTCAAATGTGGGATTCGAAGCGTGCGGGGGAAGCCAGAGGGTCATGTGTTTGTAGGTCCAAAAAATAAGTGCATCCCTTGAACTGGTAAATTTAGCACAACAAAGTTCTGTGTATCTAGTCCGAGGAGGCCTTGTCTCACGGGGTTGAGTTCAACAGCTCCAACAATCACGGAGGGCGTAGGAGATATGAGAGGCATGGCACAGGCCAGGAGCAGCGGTGCCTGCCTCCCAGCAGTAATGAGCAAACATCTTCCATTTACAACAGTGAGGGTTCAGGCAGATACCAGGGACTGTCCGGGACAGACAGTAAAAGGATCTAACGAGACCTCATCAGGGAGGCCTTGCTGGAAGAGGCAGTCCTGAATTCAAGACCAGATGGGTAGGGAGCCATTGTGAGGCCAAGTGACAGCCCAAAGGGCCGCAAAGGGCCCATACCCCCACAGGGTTAGAGAGGCAACCTTCTTTCTCCCTGTGGTCACCTGTTTCTAGCTCAGCTGAGCTGCGCACAATTTTTTATAGTACTTTATTTAGAGAATTTTCAGAACATCTACAAATGTACAATTAAAATAATTCAACGGGCATTTAACGCACAGACTCCTAATTGTATCATTAGGAAATCTGGGCATCAGCAACGTGCTCAGGAGATGATTTATCAGAATCACGAAGGCAGACATAACCAGTGTTCTCTCTTGAAGGACTCACGTGGACAGCGACCTCAACCATAAGGGACAGAAAGTGGGTAACTCCCCATCCCGCCCCGGGGACAGGGGAGATGACACTGAGGCAAGTTCCACATGCCTCTCAGGGGGCACTGGGGGATGGCCTCGCTGCCAACAGCAGTCACTAACTCACAGATGCATCTTTCTTGACTTCTCTCTCCCTCACCCCCTCACCGCACTTCCTGGGATCACTTCCCAGATAAACTACTTGCACCCAAATCCTGGCCTCATGGTCTGAAAACTGAGAACAGATGTACTTAAAGATCTTTTAAAGATGTAGTGATTCCAGGATGACAAACCCCATCATGGCTAAAAGGCCCAAGTTGGAGCAGGAAGACATCACCCTCCAGGGTGTGGCCAGGGACCCCCTGCTTCACAATGGGCCAGATAAAGGTCAAGGAGCATCTCTGGCTGCTGCAGCGTGGTCACCACGTGGTTTGCAAAGGGTGTGCCATGCTCAGTGTAGAGGGCTGCTGTTCCAAGTAATGTCAAACATCTGCACGGAATAGGCATGCAGCTGTGCTGTCTAAAATTTTTAGAAGTTGAAGAGACAAAAATAAGAGCGAGGGAGGGGAAGGCAGAGCTAGAGGGAACTTTTCAAGAGCTAAGAAAAGCCCACAGCTCTTTGTCATTTTTCAAGTATGTCGAAGCTGATCTGTGCCCCTGAAGAAGTGGATGACTCAAGTGGAATACTGCACACGGGGTTCACAAAAGCCTGCGCGTTCCCGTGACTATTCACCTCTCAAAGGAATGGTAAAAAGATGCGAACCCTAGCGCAACACAGCTGGTCCTATAAAGACCGACCGCACCTCATCAAGCGTTTGATTCCCTGCACTCTGACCCGAGAGCTCTTTGACAGTGCGGCGTCCGTGTGCAGACATGTGCTCACAAGACAAGGCTGACCCGGGGGAGAATTTACGGGGCAGGAGAGTTTGGGATTAGCAGAAATGACGGCTCCATCAGGACAAAGAGGAAGAAGGCGGTGTCAGCCGTTATGCGTTTTACAGACGTGCTTTCTCATGAAACTTTTCTAGCCATCAAAGAAAAGAAGAATGAGGTTAGGCAAAGATTTCTTTAACAGAACTCAAACAGGACTAACCATGAAGGAAGAAACTAATGAATTATACCATACTAAAATTAACAACTTCTGTTTTCCAGAAGGCAACAGTAAGAACACAACATGTTTGTAATACATAAGATATCTGTAATGTGTACAACCAATAAAGTGTGTGTATCCAAAACATGATTTAAAACAACAAAAAATCCTTTCGATCAATTAAGAAAAAGACCCAGTAGAAAAATGGGCAAAAGTCTTGAATAGACACTTCATAAAACAGAATAATTAAATGGCTAGTAAACATATGAAAAAGTGCTCAGTTCTTTGAGTCGTCAGGGAAGGCAAATTACAACCCCCACTAGACACCTTGATACACCAACTGGAATGGCTAGAGTGAAGAAGGTGCAAAGCGCCATTCATTCACTGGCAAGAATGTGGCTCAATGGGTCCTCTCGTGTACTGAGAATGACATTTTAACTCGGTTCAACAGCTCTGGAAAACTCTTTGGCAGTATTTGCTAAAGCTGAAGACACACACTTTCTAATACCCAGCAATTCCAATCATAAGTATGTAACAAAAAACATGTGTATGTGTTCACCAAAGACATTATCAAGGAAGTTCATTGAAACACTATTTGCATTAGTTCCACGTTGGAAACAACCCAAATGCCCATTAAGAGCAGAACAGATGAACTATGGTATATTAGAACAATGGAATACTGTATGATTTCATTTACATACAGTTCAAAAACAAGAAACATAAACCTATACTGTTGGGGAGTCAGGAGAGTGGCTACTTTGTCGTCAGCTTAAGAACAAAGAAAAGGGGGAATGACAGCAAAGGGAACATTAGCACTGCAGCCTCTCATCCAAGCTCAGCCACCAGCACTGCTCTGTGTGCCCAGGCCAAGCAGTCACAGTTCCTGTGACACATTTTCACTACTCAACAGATGCGGTGACTACATGAATGCTTGTACTCACCTTGATGTCTTCCCGATTGACAGCCAGCATTCATGTCATGCATTGCAAATGACAGAGTGCTCTGGTTCCTGTCACCCTGAGTCTCACAGCAGCCCTGGGAGGCAGACAGGAGGGGGCTTTCTCTATTTTTTCCACTATTCCAATGAGGCGGTCAATGTTTGTGAAGGTCAGGGAGTCTGAGCTGGGTTAGAAGCACAAGACTCACAAAGAAGAGAACTAAAGTGATGTAAAAGAAAAGGCACTGGCAGGGCGTGGGTTCAAGCCTGTAATCCCAGCACTTTGGGAGGCCAAGGCAGGCGGATCATGAGGTCAAGAGATCGAGACCATTCTGGCCAACATGGTGAAACCCCGTCTCTACTAAAAGAAAAATACAAAAATTAGCTGGGTGTGGTGGCGTGCACCTGTGGTCCCAGCTACTCTGGAGTCAGAGGCAGGAGAATCGCCTGAACCCAGGAGGCAGAGGTTGCAGTGAGCCGAGATAGCACCATTGCATTCCAGCCTGGTGACAGAGCAAGACTCCATCTCAAAAAAAAAAAAAAAAAAAAAAAGAAGAAGAAAAGAAAAGGCATTCAAATATAAATTCAAGACCCTAAACTGAAATGATGGAAGATCTTATTCTCAGATTGAAAAGCAAAGCCCCAAGAAAAACTGATGCAAAATAATGAGTGCAGAGGCATGTCCTGATAAGGTTACTGGGTTTCAAAGATAAAGCAGAGTGTGCTTTGGGTAGCCAGCACACACAACCGGCAAAGAGCTTGCGCTGTGCAGATGTCTTTGCAGCAGCCTCTCTCTACAGGCACTGGAGTGAGTGACGCTGATGCAGATAGGAAGAAACGTAGAACATGCAGCCCAGGAAATTTCTATCAACTAACCGCTTGCGCAAGTACTTAGGCAATGGAAAAAACATTTTTGAACTTACAAGTAGGTAAATCCTTTTTTGGAGAAAATACCAGAGGATGACCTTCAGCCATCATAAGAAATGACTGGAGAACCCAAAGAAAATGGGCCAGCAGTGAGCACTGATCAAAGTGTTGACTGAAACCTACATAGGGATGGGAGTTAGGGAATAGAACACACGGGACGGAAACCCAGACGAGGCAGAAATGGCAGAAAGAGAAACCCACTGGGAAGAAGGTGCACTGGGACGCGAGCCGTGGGAGGCTGTCTCTGCGGACCTCAGTGTCTTCACCTTTTCTAGCCAGGGGAAGAGCAAAATATAACAGATACAAATTTAAAACTGAGATATAAAAACTTTCAAAGGTAAAATGTTAACCACAGAGAAAAATGACTGAATTGGGTGGTGGAAGGAAAGAAAGGGTGGGGCTTGGAGGTGGAGATGCTTTCATCTTTCATCATTCTCAGGCAGCAGGTACCCTGAAGAGAAGGGTGACTGACTGATGATCCTTCTGCTTTCAGCAAATAGCAGACTCTGTGGGAGACAGGGCTGCTCTTCCAGTATGGAACAGCTGGGTACCATAATAAAGAACACTTCTTATTGCTGAAATATCTAAGGAAGCAAATACAAAACCCATACCCAGCTGTCTTCACATGTACACACCACTGCATCCAATCTGTGATAAGCACAGGCAAGGGGCGGACTCTCCCAAGGGCAGGTGTTGGTTGACAAGACCAACACCCACCCTTTCATTTCTTCCGACACCCAATTGTGTGATTTTTCTTTGTGGTGTTAACATTTTTACCTTTGGAAGTTCTTTTTTTTTTTTTTTTTTTTTTTGAGACGGAGTCTTGCTCTGGTGCCCAGACTGGAGTGCAGTGGCATGATCTAGGCTCACTGCAACCTCCACCTCCCAGGTTCAAGCGATTCGCCTCCCTCCCTCAGCCTCCTGCGTAGCTGGGGATTACAGGCATGCACCACCATGCCTGGTCAATTTTTTGTGTTTTATGTAGAGATGGGGTTTCACTATGTTGGTAAGGCTGGTCTTCAACTCTTGACCTTGTGATCTGCCTGCCTCGACCTCCCAAAGTGCTGGGATTAAGGCATGAGCCACCGCACCTGGCCTGAAAGTTCTTATATCTCAGTTGGCACTGCAGTTGGGAGAAGTCATCTGGGGCTGGTCTATCTCAGATAGAGCAAGGTCAGGAGCTCTGAGACGCCCAGATTAAACCAGGGAATCTGGATGGGTGTTTACCAGTTCTGAAAAGGCTAGAGGCAGCCACTTTTCAGAAAAAGGGGCTTTGGTTGAAACAAATGTAGGTTATCCTAAAGGAGAGCAATTTAGGATTTCACAATTCCAATAAAGTTATGTCCAATAAAGTATAAACCCACAATCAAACATTGTAATGTGAGTGAAGGTCAGCAGCAACAACAAACGAAAGATTTAAACTGCCAAGGTGTGTACATAATCAAACAGATACAGAATGTACGGTACCCATCAAGAAACAGAAGATGAGATTACATACACAAGCGGGCAGCAAGATGTTAACACTGCCAAATGTAAGAAACCGGAAAGAACATTTAAAAACGAAATACATCATTGTCGAAGAAAGTCAATGGATTCTGACAGCCCCGGATGAGAGAACTGGTGACTGGAAAACGGATTTGAAGAAATGATACAGAATGAAGCCGGGAGAGAAAGGGCGGTGGGGGATACCAAAGATGGGGTAGAGATCCAAAGAACGAAGTGAGAAATACTGACGTATGTGTCTAATCAGACCCAGAAAGAGAGATCAGAAAGAATCGGGCAGAGACGATATTTGAGAAGAAAACAGTTGAAACACACTGAGATTCACTCAGGGTGGTTGGAAAAATATTAAGGGAAATACCAGGGAAAGTTGTAAGACTATAGTCTCAAACCTTCTGGAAGGCCAAACGGTTTTAACAGGACAGGCTGAAGGCAGCCGGTTCTTATCTTAGAGCGTTAGGTCATAGGGTGAAGATTAGGGATAACAGAAGCTTCCCCAGTTAAGTCTGTTCACCCCACATCCCTTTGTCTCTACTCCAACTGTTTACTCATGTAAACTTTGTGTGGGATGGGCCTCTGAGGGGGACGTCGAAGGGGGATTACCTGTTAATGGTGTTTGTTCTGGGCCCCAGAACCAAAACCTGTTATTAGTTGTAAAACCACTCTTTTAACCATGTTAATTATCCACAAGCATGTTGACTTAGAATCTCTGTTATTAAATCTATACTGGATAAATGTGAGGAGAAACAGTGAGTAGGGGTCAGGTAGCTGCAGTCACCTTCTGAGAGCAGGTGACAACCTCCCCAGCCAACTCCATCGCTGTCCTCTGTGTGTTTGAGTGTATTTATTCATCCACCACTGAGTTAGTGTCTGCAGGACAGACCTCCGCAGGTGAGGATCAGTGTGTCTCAGAAACATGTAAAATAAATATATTCTCAACTTAGGAGCAGGAGGCAGTCTTCTACTACGGTTGCAATGATCTCTGTCTCTTGATATCATGCCCTTGTGTGGCCCCTCTCTTGAATATGGGCTGAAACTACTACTTGCTTTTCAAAAAAATTTAAAATGCTTTAATATACATTTTAAAAAACAAGACAGACAAAAAACATCAGTGATTTCCTGGTGACAGGGGAAGAGATGAGCTTAAAGAAGCATGGGGGGTAGTTTGGGTGATGGACCTGTTCTGCGAATTGATTGGTTATATACCTCTGCATTTGCCAAATTTCAAAGACTGGGCATTAAAAAGGGTGAAACAGAAAAACCAAAGAAAAATAAAAGAGTTGGCTCTTTGAGGGGAACATAAATCAGATAAACCATTTGTCAAACAATACAGAAAAAAGGGGAGAAAGTATAAATAACAACAAAGAAGAAAAGAAAGGAGAAAATATCTAAAATGTAGAGAAATTTAAAAAAATTAACAGGAACCACTCAGCTCAGTTTATATGTATATAAGCCTGAGAAGAAATGATTTTCTAAGAATGCGTAAGTGAGCAAAGCCATTGTTCGGGAAGACTGAAAGTGTATATAGATTAATTGACATAAATGACCCAGAGGAGATGTGGCAATGTCCAAAGGCATTTTTTGGTTGTCACAACCGGGGGAGTGCCCCCAAGCTATAGGGGGTAGAGGCCAAGGATGCTACTGAACATCCTGGTGTGCACAAGACAGTGCCCTATAACTGATCACAATAGCAAAGACTTAGAACCAACCCGAATGCCCATCAATGATAGACTGGATAAAGAAAATGTGGCACATAGACACCATGGAATACTTTATGCAGCCATAGAAAAGGATGAGTTCATGTCCTTTGTGGGGACATGGATGAAGCTGGAAACCATCATTCTCAGCAAATTGACACAAGAACAGAAAACCAAACACCACATGTTCTCACTCATAAATGGGAGGTGAACAAGCGAGAACACATGGACACAGGGAGGGGAACATCACACACCGGGGCTTGTCAGGGGGTGGGGGGGGGGGGCTAGGGGAGGGATAGCTGGGGGTGGGGGGGATTGGGGAGGGATAACATTAGGAGAAATATCTAATGTAGATGACAGGGGGATGGACACAGCAAACCACCATGGCATGTGTATGCCTAAGTAACAAACCTGCACTACCTGTACATGTACCCCAGAACTTAATGTTAAAAAGAAAAAGTAAGATAGCACTCTACAACAAAGATTTGTCTAGTTTAAGACACCAATAGTGCTGAGGTTGGAAAACTGCTGCAGAAAAACCCAACAGCGGTGACAAAAGGAAAAACAGTTACGGTGGAGTATCCTGCCACACCACAGCTTAGCTAGGTGACCAAGGCTAGCATCACCAGTAATGAGACAAGGACCACATCACCTCTGTGGTATCCGTCCCAATAATACTGAACCTCAATCTAGTCATGAGAACACATGAAACAAACACAAATGGCAAGCTAACAGACTGGGACTCTTCCAAAGTGTCACGGCCGTGAAAGACAAGGAAAGACCGAGGATCTGTCACAGACTGGAAGAGATCAGAGAGACATGACAACCAAATGCAAAATAGGATCCTGGTACAGAGAAAGGACACTGACGGAAAAACTCGTGAAACCTAAATGTATTTTAGTTAAAAGTATCATACCAAGGTTATTTTCCTGCTTTTCATAATGGTTCTATGGGTATGTAACATTTTTTTTTTTTTTTTTGAGACCGAGTCTCACTCTGTTGCCCAGGCTGGAGTACAGTGGCACAATCTCAGCTCACTACAACCTCTGCCTCCTGGGTTCAAGCAGTTCTCATGCCTCAGCCTCCCAAGTAGCTGGGACTACAGGCACGTGCCACCATACCTGGCTAATTTTTGTATTTTTGGTAGAGATGGGGTTTCCCCATGTTGCCCAGGCTGGTCTCAAACTCCTGACCTCAGGTGATTCGACCGCAGTGGCCTCTCAAAGTGCTGGGACTATAGGCGTGAACCATTGCGTCCAGCCATGTAGCATGTTAGCATAACAGCAAGTTGGGTGAAAGGCATATACGACTTTTTTAAGTCTTCCTTAAGAGTTACAATTGTCCTACAACAAAAAGTTAAAAAATAACACTACTTTTAAAAAAGAATGGGGTAAATCTACACTGGTTCTGACCAACTGCGAGACACATATACACATAACCAGCAAAGACGTGTGAAGTGAACGAATGGGATGAATACTTTCATCAGTAAAGCAACGCCTGGCATCAGTGGACGGAGATGAACACTGACAAACTAAGCAGTCACCAAGTCCAGGCAACACAGAAGCGCTTTATTGGGATTGGCTCTTTCCTACCCACACCAACCTTTTGAGACAGACACTCCCTATTCACATTTTACAGGTGAGGAAATGGGTGGACCTGTCCTGACCCAGAACACAGGCTCCGCCCCACTGGTTACACTACCTCTCCATCAGTCCCCAGTTTCCCCTGCCCGCTTCCCCTGCAATCTCGCATTCCCGGTGTGAGTGCTCATCCTGTCATCTGCAGTGAGATGGGCGCTCTGTGCTCAGCTACATGCCGTTCCCTCCACCTGCAGAGGTCTCCCCTGGAAACACTGCTGGGCAGCACGCCCCTGGGTTTCAGCGAAACTCGGTGCACTACAACAGGATGGAAACCCACAAAGGGGCAGCTCCCGAGGCCAAATCAGGGGCGGGGGTGCTCAGGTCTCCCTCTCCCACTCCCGCCCCCAGCGGCTGTACTTGGGTTGCAGTGGAAAGTCACAGACCAGGCACACAGCAGGGAAAATCAAAGAGCTCTCTGGTTCTAGCATCTGTCACCTCACTGGCTACGCTTACGGTTTGGCAAGAGTTATCCCCAGCATGCTTTGCTGCACGGTCCCTCGAGGGGCTGCGTCGACGAGCCAGCACCAAGCATGCACCCCCGGAGCGCCTCGAAAATGCGAGAAAGTGTGAACAGCTCGGATGGCACCATCGCTCGTATACACAAGCCTTCACCACTTTTCTTCAACTGGTGGTGTCCCTGTCAGGGACTGTGAAGGTCATGCTGCTGTTCTCTTGCCTCGTCCTCTCTGGGTACCCACTGAGGGTTTGGAGGGGGGCTCTAACTCAAAATGATACTGAATGAGTGCTTATATAAAGTCCCTCAAAAATGTGCTGTTGGTAACACAAGCCAAAAGGGAGAGAAAACACACGCTAAGAGCTGGATGAAAAAGTGACTAATCCAAATTTTCCACACACACTACTGCAGTGTGAAGCCTTCCCGGGCCAGCATGCCAGCCCCACTCCTGGAAAGCTTCCCAAGTCCTGGGCCGGGCCACCCCTTCCATGTTCCTGAGGGCTGCAAAGACCATCACCTGGCTGGGGATGGGGGCTGCTGGGTGAGGGTGAGGCCCAGGCCTTCAGCTGGCAGCGGGGGACAAGACAGACAACTCCCAACTAGGGTGGTGTAGAGAGCCCTCTGAAAAGGCAGTCTACTATAAACTTTCAAACACTTCTGGAAAATTAGGACCATCTGCTGCCAAAGTCCAACGACTCTGAGAGGCTGCAGATGCCGGGCAGGAAGCTGAGATGGAGACAGGCAAGATGGCTTTGAGCCTGGCATCCAAGTCCATGCACTACCGTGCAGCCCTGTCTGAGAGGGGCAGGGCCAGCCTCCGGGACCCGGCCAGCCACCTACTCTGGCTAGGTCCACTGCATTTCAGGGACAGACTTCATTCAGATGAACAGTTTCCTAACTAAGCTGCATGGAAGAATCTCCAAGGAAGTTGTACAGACAGACAGATACTTAAAACCCATGTTCCTGAAGATTTTTAAGACAGAAAATCTGGAGTAAGACTCAAAATCTTCTAAGAGTCTCTGGAAGACTGTAGCAATCTACCAGGTTTAAAAATGACAGCATCAGAGGAAGAAACTGTGGTCCCAAGGTGGAATTCTGGCACCCTCAGCATCTCTCTATCCAGAAGAGGCCCATGTACATCTCTGCAGGACGTGAGAAAGGACAGAGGCCTGGGGACTGGGATTCGCCCAGGGAGAGATACCGGACACTGGAAAGCAATCCCTGGGGATTCCGGGCTTCCCAGGTGAGGACAGCACAGGGTAAGAAGTGGAAAGGGACAGGCCCCTGGGATCGCAGCTAAACAGCGTCTCCTCCTGTCCCTCTGGCTCCAGGCAACAGGGTGACAGAAAATGGATACTACCTAACATTTATTTTAGGTAGTGTGTGCTACATGCTAAGTGCTTTCATTCAGTTACTACTTAACTCTCATGACTTCACAATGATGGGTAAGTAGAATTTATGCTCCCATTCTGCAGATTAGAAGACTGAGGCATAGTGAGACTAGGCAATCTGCTGAAGAACAGAGGCAGAACGAGGCCCTGGGCAGCCTGACTAGAGAGCCCATCTTCTTGACACAGTGTGATAGAGAAAGCATCTCCACGCTGTACCAAAGGCAATTATGGAGAAAAGGAGCAAATATTAGGTAGAAAAAATTGTCTAAGACCCTCCAGTGCCTATGACCATTCTAGATCCTATCTTCCTGAAATGATTGGCTGACAGCTTTGTGCTCAGCACCAATCTCAAACAATGGTGTAACATGCACACCTCAGGTCCTTGCGAATGCTACAACACACAGGCACATATGTGCTGGTGGCAACATGAAGAGCGTATATCCTTTCCAAGCACTACTGTGTGGCAGCCATGCCTGAGCTGTGGAGCCATGATGGTGGAATGCATTCCCGGGAAGCAGTAGGGTCATTACACAGCATCTTCCAACTGAACGCCTCCCCCGACCAGGGTGGTGGTGACGGGGCCTAAGACCACCTCTCTCAGGTTAGGAAGCGGTGAGGCTTTCTGAGGCAGGGATCCTGGTCAGGACAGTACCCTAACTGCACCCCTTCCTTCCTGCTCTGTCTCTAGCAGCAATACGGACCCTTCCTTTCAGCTGACCATGCCTGCACTGGGCCTTCCCACCCTCTGCTTCACCTGGCAGGATATCTGAGCTTAAGTAGCTTGAAAGGGTTGCTAAATAGCAACTTTCCTTTGCAGTGACTTTGCTGACGCGACAGGAGAAACTTGTAATCATAAGAAAAGACTGACTGCGCTAATTGCATAAAGTTTATTTCCCCTTTCTAATAAATATTTACCATCCAATGTTTATAACTTTTATGTTTGGACTTTCTTAAAATGCTTTATTGAATTAAAAACATCACATTACCATTGGCTAAAGAGGAGACAGCTGTATTTGCCAATAACTTTTGCAACAAATGCCAGCTATTGATGCCAATTTTTCCTAGTTCATATTTCCACAGACAGCTTTGAGTCTTACGATAGTAGCATTCTGCAGACAGACAGGAGGGATTTAGTGGTAATGGTGTGGGGGCCTCCAGAGCCCTAAAAATTAATATGGACTGTATTTTAATTTTTCTCGTTTCTCTGGTATGCAAATGTTTGAGAAATGAGCAACCTGGTTAACAGTGGAAGCCTAGACTCGTCCTAAAGCAATGGGAGTGATGCTTTTCCAAAGTTATTTGCCTACACCTTTGAGTAATGAAATGATCTTTAAACTGATTGGTCTTAAAACAGCTATGAATTGAGAACGGCAGAAAAACATACAGAGAGGACCAGTCAGAAGGAAGGTGTGCATTCGAAATTCCGCCCAGCACCTGGCCATTCTGTGTTTCTGTAGGCACCTGATGGAGCCTTCTCAGAGTATGTGGTGAATGCATTACTATAAAATACATAAGACGACCCACAGAACAGTTAAAATGGAAGTGCTTTCAAAATATAGAACATTCTACATTTGTGATATAATAATGTATGCGGTTTTTTTTTTGGTCAACATATAACAAGATCTGGCCCTGGGTCTACTAACTACTGTAATTTTGAATTGGTGGAGAGCCTAAATGGTATTTTGAGATGTTGACCACAATTTACATGGTATGAAAATATCTGTGATTCCGTGGTTGGGCATGGTGGCTCCATGCCTGTAGTCCCAGCACTATGGGAGGCTGAGGCAGGTGGATCACCTGAGGTCAGGAGTCTGAAACCAGCCTGGCCAACATGGCAAACACTGTCTCTACCAAAAATACAGAAATTAGCCAGGCATGGTGTCAGGTACCTGTAATCCCAGCTACTTGGGAAGCTGAGGCAGGAGAATTGGTTGAACCTGGGAGGCAGATGTTGCAGTGAGCTGAGATTGTGCCACTGCACCCCAGCCTGGGCAACAGAGCGAGACTCCATGACAAGAAAATATATCCATCTGTCCATCCATCTGTCTATCTCTGTGTATAGCTATCTACCTACCTACCTGCCTGCCTACCTACCTAGCTAGCTACCTAACCTATGATTCCTAATCACAGTGGCAGTCACAGGTATGACTAAGACTGCTGTGGTTTACCACCAACATTCAGAATGGAAGAGAATACTAACTTCCATTAGAACTCGAAGAAAAAGAGAAGTGTAATCTCTTTCCTATCCTGGTTCACCAATTCTTTGAAATCTTCCAAGGACCCTAGGTAAGTGGCCCTGCTTTGGTACAGTAACACAGAAGTGTGGATGAGAAATGCTGAGCCCTGAGACCAGGGAGGCCTCTCCCTCCTACCAGGGAGCAGTGTGGGCTCATCTGGAGGCAGGCAAGCTACTTTCCCTCGGAAGAGGCAGTGGCAAAATGAAAACTAGTCATGATGCTATTTTTCTTAAAATATAGTCTATCCAGTTTCTTTTCTTCTTCTTTTTCTGTATTTCAGAAAAATAAAAAGCAACTGTTCAACTCCTCAGCACTGGCATGGCTCACAGTTTTATTCCCTTGGCAGTGTCCAGCCTCTGTCATATTTCATCATTTTTTTTGTCTTGTAATATGCTTAAAGTTCTAGAAAATTTTAAGATAAAAGATATACAAACATACACACACATCCCCCAAAACTGCTACCCCATTTATGCTCAGGTGCTTTTCTAAGCTACCCCAGAGCTCTGCACAGGAGCACCAGTGAGGGGCTTACCAGTTCTCAGCAAGTCTTTGGGGGCAGGGGAGGGTCCAGGGCTTGGAAATACGAATAGTGTTCTCAATTCCTACATATGAATAGGGTTAAGAGAGCAGAGTCCACCAAACTTTTAGAGTTATAATTCCTTCGCCCCTGCAACTCCTGATTGTTTACATTTTTCTTGCATTTTACAGCATCTAGCAAGCAGCGTTATTTTTCTCATTAAAGGAGGCCAAAACTGGTTTGAAGAATATTGTTGAGCATTTTGCATCAAACTTCCCTCTGAAATTACTAAGGACGCCTTGAGATGTCATGACGTCACTGGTATGACTGCTGATGAGAAAACTAGACCATTAGTGCTGCCTTTCTGGAGATACAGGATGATCATGGGGCCTCACGTAGACCCACATCTAAACTGAACATGTCAAGAACCCTAATATAATGTGAATTGTATACGTTTCTTAATGGAATGAAGTACAAATGATTAATATGCATTTATGATACATCTGACATGATCTGTTTCTAATGTGCTTAATCACAGGAATAAGCAACATATGATGATGGTTTCTCTTTTCTTGGCTTATTCGCCAAAACTCTCTTATTTATTGGTTGGTTTATAGTTGACACTCTAATCTATAACTCATCACATTCTGCCTTCATGTAAGATTATTTCAGGGCAGACGTGGGGCTCATGCCTGTGATCCCAACACTTTGGGAGGCTGAGGCAAGTGGATCACTTGAGGTCAGGAGTTCAAGACCATCCTGGCCAACATGGTGAAACTCTGTGTCTACTAAAAATACAAAAATTAGCTGGGCGTGGTGGCAGGTGCCTGTAATGCCAGCTACTCGGGAGGCTGAGACAGGAGAATTGCTTGAACCCAGGAGGTGGAGGCTGCAGTAAGCTGAGATCATGCCACTGCACTCCAACCTGGGTAACAAGAGTGAAACTTTGTCTCAAAAAAAAAAAAAAAATTATTCCACCTCATATATAGTATAAAAACCTTCCAAGAGTACACAGTTATGCATTACTCAACAAGGGGAATACATTCTGAGAAATGCATCCTGCAAACATCACAGAGTGCACTTACACAAACCTAGACAGTATAACCTATTCTTCACCTAAGCTACGTTGTGTAGCCTACTAGCCTACTGCTCCTAGGCTACAAACCTGTATGGCATGGTACTGTACTACTGCCTACTGTAGGTAACTGTAACAGAATGGTATTTGTGTATCTAAACACTGAAACGGTACGATGAAAATATGGCATAAAAGATTAAAAATGGTACACCTGTACAGGGCAGCTTCATTATAATCTTACAGGACCACCATCATGTATGTATGCAGCTGATACTGACTGAAATGTCATCACGAGGTGCATGACTGTACTTTCATCTCTCCCTTTCTGGCCTTTATAAGAATGTCATGCCTTTTACTTTTATGTATGTCAAAAACCCTAAACTAACATATTAGTTTCCTGTGGCAATCTGTATTAGTTTCCTATTGCTGCTGCTACAAACAACACAATTCTCGTTTAGCTGGCTTAAAACAACACAATTCGCTTCTAGTTCTGGATGTCAGAAGTACAAAATCAGTCTCACTGAGCTAAGCTAAGGTGTCAATAGGGCTGCTTCCTTCTGTAAGGCTGTGAGGTTTCCTTGCCTTTTCCAGCTTCTAACAGCTGCTGCATTCCTCGGCTCACAGCCCCTTCCTTGCATCAAGAGGGTCTATGGCTTCATGCTTCCACTGCCACATCTCTTATTACTCACCCCGATCTCCTGTCTCCCTCTTACTAAGGACTCTTGAGTACACTGGGCCACCTAGATAATCCAGGAAAATCTCCCATCTCAAGATACTTAGCCACACCAGCAAAGTCCCTTCCACCACATAAAGTAACATTCACAGGTTCTGGAGAACAGGACTATAAAGATCTTCCCAACTATATTCTTACTGTTTTACACAGAACACAGTTGGTTAAATGATCAATAGTCTTTTGAAGACTTTAAGTATATCGAAATCTATCACATATTTGCCCATGAAGGTACAACTTCCAGGGCTATTCACCTCTTTGTGTAGATCCGTATTTCCACCTAATATCATTTTCTGCCAAAGATTTCCTTTAATATTTCTTACAGTGTCAGCCTCTTGGTGATACATTTTTTTTTTTAGCTTTCAGAAAAACTGCATTTCACATTTAATTTTAAAAAATATTTTTGCTGGGTATAGAGTTGTAGGCTGACAGCCCCTTTCTTTTAGTATTTTACAATGTTTCTTCATTGTCCTTTCACTTGCACTGTTTCTAATGAGAAGTGGATGTACTGTTAGTTTTACCTTTATCTGTATATTAGATTACTTGTCTTTTTTTTCCTCTGGCTCCTTCAAGATTTTCTTTTTTACTACTTTTAAACAATTTTATTATAATGAGTATTTTTCAAGATTTCTCCTTGAGCTTCTTGAATCTGTGGTCTTACAGTTTTCATCAAATTTGGGTAATTTTTGGCCATTATTTCTTCAAATATTTTTCCTGTCCCTTGCATCATCTCTTTCAGAGGTGTTAATTACACATTTTATTAGGCCACTTGAAGCCTCATAGGTCACCAATACTGTTTTTTGTTTTCAGTTTGTGTTTTAATTTGGATAGTTTTGATTGCTCTGTTTTCAGGTTCACCAGTCGACAATTTTTAATTTGCCATCAATTCCATTCAGGGTATCTTTCCTCTAAGATAATGCAGTTTTCCTTCCAAGAAGTTCTATTTGATCTTTTTAAGATATGTAACTTCCACGTTTCTATTTAATGTGTTTAATCTTCTGCTACCTTCTTCAACCTGGCATATCATCGTAATTCCTGTTTTAATGTCCTTGACACAGGTAATTCTCTTACCTGTGACATTACTAGGTTGATTCTGATTGATTTATTTTCCCCCCTCATTATGGTAGATGTGTTTTCCTGCTCCTTTGCACGCCTGGTTATTTTTTATTTGATGCTAGACATCGTGATTTTACTTTATTGAGTGATGCATAGTTTTGTAATTCTACAAATATATCTGAGCGTTGTTCTAGGACTTGGTTAAAACATTTGGAAATGGTTTGATGCTTTGAGATGTTGCTTTTAAGCCTTATTATATGGAACCAGATCAGCATTTAGCGTAGGGTGAATTTTCCTATGCTACTGAAGGAAAAGCCTCTTGTGCTCTACTTGATGACCGTGAGCTCCAGAGATTCCTCCCTCTAACTCTTTTAGATGGTTCTTTTCCTGGCCTTGGGTAGTTTTTCACACACCTGTGCTGAGCACTAAGCTGAATACTCATAGGGGATTCTGCAGATTTCCCAGTTCTCTCCACAGCCAGCTCTTTCTTCTGTGGTCCTCTGCCTTGTGAACTCTAGTCGCCTAGGCTTCCCTGTACAACCAGCTGTTTCCTCAACTCAGGAGGACTCAGAGCTGCTCCTCTGACTGGAGACTGTCCAGGCCACCAGGACAATCACAGGGCTCACCTTACTTATTTAACATCTCTCAAGGATCACAAGACTTTGTTCCTTGATGTCCAGTGTCTTGGAAATCACTGTTTCATAAATTTTATCTGTTTTTTTTTTTTTCAGTTGTTTCTGAAGTAAAGTAAATCAGGCCCTTGTTATTCCCTCTTGGCTGAAAGCAAAAGTTGGGATAAGAAATTTAAAAGCAACTTTGGGATGGTGATCATCTCATTACACGATATACATTTCAGTCTGCAGGGGCATGAAAGAGAACTAATGCTCTAAAAGTCAATTACAGCCCTGGATTAAAAGACCTTTCTTATTGGCTCTGGTGTCTCTGGCTGAATGAACACGACAGGTTTTAGATGATGCTTAATTTTCCACAGCTCCCAGGAGTTCAACATAGAGAAATGCTGATCCTGGAGATGTACAGATAAATTCGCTCTGTTCCCCACCACAGATGGGAATCAGTGTTATCCAGAAAGGTAATAACACAGGTATCAGCTCACCCTATTGGGCACCAACCTTATGACAGACCCAGTTCCCCACACTTGTCATGTATCAACTGACCAGAAGCCTGAGTTTTACTAATGAAGACTCTAAGGCATAGAGACAGATGATCACTAGGAACCAGCTGGCAAGTCACCCACTGCCAGACTCTTTGCAGTGCCTTGAATGGCTTCTTGTTCTGGGAGGAAGCTATGGAAATGCAAGACAACTGACAAGGTCTTACGTGTTATCTTGGTGAACCAGACGGCCAGACTGAGAAATGTGAAATCAGGCTTATAGAGTAATACATCGCACAGGCAGGTCTCTAAGGGCTTCTTCCTCAAATCTGAGCTTTTCCACAGGTTCATTAACAACTGAGCAAAGCCACATAAGGAAGGCTTAACAAACCTGCTGTTATGGGGTCATGGCTGGATCTCAGCACAACACATACTTATTGAGCACCTACTATATGCCAGGTACTGCCCAAGGCAGTTCAGAAACACTGGTGAGCAGAAGCAAAGACTGCTGCCCTGGAAGGGTTTCTAATCTAGAAGAAGGAGACACAGGAACAGCTATAATCAACAGGTGAGCCACAGAGCATGTTAAAAGAGGGTAAGTGTCTGAAAGCAGGGCTTTCCTTTAATGAATTAGGAGAGGTGGATGCTTCACAGGTGTGCAGAGGGTACCGGACTGTCATCTTAAAGAAGGGTGGCCAGGGTAGGCCTCATTGAGAAGCTTACATTAAAAAAAATAAACAGAATTCAAAAGAAATGAGGGAATTAGTCATGGGGATAACTAGGAGAAGACTGGCGGGGCGGAGGAAACAGCCAGCATGAAGCAAGTGCTCTCTGGTGGGGTCCGAGAAACAGAAAAACCAGTACAGCTGGGACAGAGGAAGTGCCGGTCAGGAAGAGGCCCAGACGGAAGAAGAGAGGTGCACGCACCCACACCAACAAGGCGCATGGCAGGGAAGAATGAAGGGACGGCAGCACACGTACGCTCTCCTGCCTTACCCAACATCAACCACAACACAGTCCTGCAAAAGCAGGGACGGCACAGACTGGTGACACAGCAGGCCCTGGAGCCCTGGAGTGTGCCAGTGTCTTCACCCGGACTTAACTGACACATGCCCCAGGCGTAGGGGAGCAGGCCCCCAAGTCCTCGGTTCTCAAAGGGTTCACAGGGAAGCATCCGGTCTTCCGCATTTTCTTCCCCAGTCGTGCAAAAGAGTAGGAGTGTGACATTTTCTCCAGTGTGCACGGTCACTGCAACCTCACGGTCAGATTCCTCTAAAGAAGTGTCACTAGCCTTGCAAGCAGGACAGTCACCACTGACCAGCTGAGACCGGTGGCCATCAAGGGGACTGTCATGCCATCATTCCCCTAAGAAATCATTTCTGCTAGTTACTGGAGAGGAAAACACACATTTATTTTATTGTGAAACCCTCAAGGCAAAAGCAAGTAGGAAAGCATAGTTTGCAGTTCGTACGGAGCCCAGGATGAAATGCCCAGCTTCCCGTAACATGTACACAGGAAGATCTCACGATATGCATTTGGATTTCGAGCTTCTAGGGAAAAAGGAGCCACAAAGCTGAGCTAATCGATGCTTGCTGCCTTCTAATTGAATTCTTCTAATAAAAAGACAATTCCGAAGGAAAATAAAATACCACATCCCCTACCTCCTCTTTGGGCTCTTTGAATGACGGAAGCTTTCCTTTCCTCCCTCAGGAACAGATACACCTCGGCCTGCTATCTAGCCCCCCGCTTTCCAGCTGGGCGAGCCTGGCTTGTTTCCTAATCTCTCTTAGCTTCTACATTCTCATCTGTTAAAGTGGGGGTTAAAAACCCTTGCCTCTGGGGTTGCAGTCAGGGTTGTGTGCGAAGAGTACCAGGACAAAGCCCAGCCTGGGGAGACTGTGGGCCCCCAGTACAAGTGTCTCCCCTCCCTCAGTCCCTTCTCATCCAACTGGGACGCAAGGGCTTGGCTCCTAGAAGGGAAAAGAGCTCCAGCTCTCAGGGAGCAGACAGTCTCTGCCCAGCCCCTGCCTCACTTAATCCTGCCCTGTAGGACCCGCTCAGCCTGGACTGCCACATCTCACCAGCCCTGGGGAGGACTCCACAGTGGGCAGAAGGATCACTCTGCCCCTTGGCTCAGCTGGACACTATCCACTTCCCCACCCCTGGTGTCTAGGGCCCTCTTCTCTGCCTTAAATCCTCCCTGGTTGTCTCATCCACATGATCTCATTCGGTCTCCACACCATCAAGGGACTCCCTGAAACCTGCTCTTTCCTGGCATCTCTGTACCATCCATGCACTGCAGGGACTGAAGAGGGGGACAAGCAGATAGGAAGCCTCTTGGCAGGCACTGTGTATGTGCGTGAGAGCCTTAGCGGTCAAGCCGGCTGATGGAGTCTGGGCACCGCTGCACGATGCTGGCGCGATCCCATCCTAGGGCTCATTACACCTCCCCATGGAGGTGTCCTTCAACCCAGCTTCCGGGGGCAGGAGGTCCAGGCAGCCAGTGGGACACTGACATGGCTGACAGCTTCCCATGAGTCTCTGGAGGGGGACCCTCGAGGCACGCTCCTAGGGGAATGGCAGGGGACAATCAACACTACAGTGTGGGTAAACATCCTTTGGGGAAACAGCCAGGAGGAGGCAACAGCCTGGCTTTGAGGAGCTGCCCTTTATGTATTCCCAAAGTGGCCGGCGATGCCCCACCTGCAGGTTGTACCCCAATTCCTAAATTAACTCACACTTAGACAGGAAGCACTCAAGAGGCAGCGTTTGTCTCCAGAAATCTGGGCTAATGGGCACTGGGACCGCATTCTGGAGGCAGCCCTTTGTGTACCTGTGTGCCTTGGGGCTGCTCCGAGTGCTTGCTTCAGGAACCTGCCCAGCCATCCGCACATCCTCCTTGGGACCAGGTGCGATTCTGAGCACCAGTGCTGGTACAGCCCTCCCTCAGGCTGACCACCCACTGCCTGGCTGCTGAGGTGCATGGACCCTGACCTGTTCCCTCTACTTCTGTCCTCCTCCTCTGCAGGATGGTGCAGGCTCTGCTCCCCTAGCCCAGTCACTGCCAGGGCCAGCTGGACCACAGGCTCCTGGTCTCTCCCTGTGGCCAGGGCCTTCCCTGTCTGCTACACAGATAGCCACAGGCATGGAGACTGCCCTGCCCTGGGTACCCACACGCCCGTCTTGGCAACCCCCATCCATAAAACCAGCCAAGCTCTGGACCTTGCTGTTTGCATCACGGTGAAAAAGTGTGCACTCGGGGATGAAAGAGGCTTGAGTTCAAATCCTTGCTCTGCTACCTACTAACCAAGCCATTCTGAACGTTCACTTACTCTGACGTGGTGTTGTCATCCGGGAACCAGGGGTGGAATCTCGGGAGTTAGGGCGAAGACTAACTGGGATCATGCATGTTGGAAGTGTTAGTACCAAACACATAGGCATTGCTCAGTAAGCGGTAACTGTTTAATGGGGTTATTATCATATAATAAATTTATTACTATTTTTTTGTTTGTTTTTTGAGATGGAGTCTCACTCTGTCACCCAGGCTAGAGTGCAGTGGTGCAATCTCGGCTCACTGCCACCTCCGCCTCCTGGGTTCAAGCAATTCCCTGCCTCAGCCTCCCGAGCAGCTGGGATTACAGGTGCCCACCACCAAACACAGCTAATTTTTGTATTTTTAGTAGAGACGGGGTTTCACCATCTTGGCCAGGCTGTTCTTGAACTCCTGACCTCGTGATCCACCTGCGTTGGCCTCCCAAAGTGCTGGGATTACAGGTGTGAGCCACTGCGCCTGGCCAATTCATTACTTGTTAAATTTTCCCAATTTGATACTCTCAAACGTTTAATAGTTTTAACCCTCTTGTTTATCCACGCAGGGTTTGTAGTCAGGTGACACTGTTCTGCATCTCTAGTGTCCTAAGGTTTCCATACTAAAATGTCAGGTTACTGGAGTCAGTAGTAACCCTGAAGCATTCCCCTGCAAAAGTGCCCATGTGAGGGACTGTGTGGAGATGTGTGGCTGCAATTGTGTGTGTAGGTGTGTATGTGTGTACGGCTATGTGGGGTGCACATGTGCAGGTGCCTGTGAGGATGTGTTTATGCCTGTCTCTGTATGTGAATGTCTGTGTGCATATAATGTATTCATGCACTTGTGCGCGTGCATGCATGTGCTGAGTGTGAATGCCCACGTCCTCCAGCAGAAGCCAGATCTGCTGCGGGAGGGCTGGACCCATGCTCTGTCCCGAGCCGGCCCTCCCGTGGCTGCTTACCTCCTTGTTTCTGCAGAAGGTGGCGTTGGTGCCAAACAGGATCTGGCACTGCTCGTCAGCACTGTAGTGCATGCCCGGCAGCTTGTGTGGGAGGCGGACCCAGTGCTGGCTTCTGGCATCGGTGACCAGCAAGCAGGTGCTGACTTGTGACCTGAAACAGCCGAGAGGCAAAGCTGACTTACAAATGTGCTGCCGAGGTTTATGAGTTTTCAGTCACCGAGAAGGAGGCACCTCCACATTCTTTATGGAAAAAGGATGCAGGTTCTGGCCACACGGACTGATTTTTCCTATGCATTCCTCTTTTCCACGTGGCCAAATACGAATCTTCCCTCTGAAGGCGGTAAGAATCTGGAGACTCAGGAGGGGCCCAGGAATGACACCCACGAGGCTGGTGGACTTTTACTGAGGAGGCTGAAAGCTTTCTTGAATGAAAATGATTTTGGAATGGATCATTGTATTTTCTTAGACTGTGGCTTTGAGCAAAAACGATCATGAATAAGGAACAAGTCCAAGTTAGACTTGTTTTACTTTCAGTGAAATCAAAGGGCTTATTTCCAACTCTGCAGGTTCCCTTCGAGCGCTTGTGGGGCCTTGGTGTCTCACCTCGACCACGTTGTCCCTGAAAGCCACCAGCAACACCTGCCAAGGACTTCAGGATTTCAACTGGGGTGGGAGCATTCATTTACAATGACAGGTGCATCTCTAAAAGTGGGAACTGGGGGCTGGGTTCCGTAGCTTTAAGCTAGCCACCGGGATTACTGAGATTAAGCCAGTAACCTTAGCACTTTGGGAGGCCAAGGTAGGTGGATCACTGGAGGTCAGGAGTTCGAGACCAGCCTGGCCAACATGGCAAAACTCCGTCTGTATGAAAAATACAAAAATTAGCTGGCCATGGGGGCAACCGCCTATAGTCCCAGCTACTTGGAAGGCTGAAGCAGGAGAATTGCTTGAACTTGGGAGGCTGAGGTTGCAGTGAGCTGAGACTGCACCACTGCACTACAGCCTGGGTGACAGAGTGAGACTCTGACTCATAAATAAATAAATGAATAAATAAGTGAACTGGGGACTGTGAGGCTCTGGTTCTATAGGAGGTTACTTACTTCAATGCTTTCATTTCTCAATTTCTAAAACAAGGCAGATGGTTTCAGGCAGGAAACTCAGTCACTTGGCAAGATTCTTAAGGAAAGTTGCATGAACACAAGACACACAGACTGATCCTGGTTTACTTCTCCTGGGCTCAGACATACACCACTTATCACCAGTGGGACCAGTGCTGTGTACGTGAGCAAATAAAAATGCCTCGTCTTGGCCAGGCATGGTGGCACACGCGTAAAATCTCAGCACTTTGGGAGGCTGAGGTGGGCAAATCACCTGAGGTCAGGAGTTTGAGACCAGCCTGGCCAATATGGTGAAACCCTGTCTCTACTAAAAATACAAAAATTAGCTGGCTGTGGTGACGTGCGCCTATAATCCCAGGTACTGGGGAGGCTGAGGCAGGAGAATTGCTTGAACCCAGGAGGCAGAGGTTGTATGTAGTGAGCTGAGATCGCATTACTGCACTCCAGCCTGCGAGACACGGTAAGACTGCATCTCAAGAAAACAAAACAAAACCACCCAACCAACCAAACCAACAGAAAGCACCCATCTCATCGCCGTGACCCTTTCTCGATAAAGCAAAATAACATCAAAGCGCTGACAACACTTCTTAAGATCTGTGGTAACAAACACTCAGTAGGATATAGACTATATTTAAAGTAACGAGTGCGTTTTTAAGCTGGTTTACCTCTGAGCAATTTCCCATCAATAGGGAACATCATGAAAAAAGACCCGGGATGGCACCTTTGCCACTACATCCCAAATTCACCGGGAACTTGACTGTGTGACGGGACTGAGAAGCTTCGTCGGCGGGTGAGACTGGCCGACTCACTGCTGTCTCCCAGGGCGCATGCATTAACATGGCTAAGTACTGCAGTGGTCGGGGTCTGCACAGTCACTCTGTAAACCAACCCTGAGATCCTGACACTAAGGGAACTGCACTGTCCGCGGGGTACAGACTGTTTGACAAAGGTCTTAAACCAGGTGACCGATTCTTCCACAGAAATCTGAGAATAGAAGGATGCCAACACCTTGTGGGGAAGAAAGCAGCAGTAAGATAAACATAGCCCTCCCCCTCCCCTGAAGTGAAGAAGGGGAGCAAATCCACCCCCAACCCCAGCAAATTCACTTCCTCTTGAGGGAAGCGGCCTTCACTTCCACCCCAGGAAATGTTCCATTCTGCAGTAGCCCAGGGGCGGCCCTGGTGACCACACAGTCACAACAGTGCAGAGGAATGAAACGGGCTTCCTAAGACAGGTGACCATGTTGATATTTCAATCGATCGATAATTACGTAATGATCACCGACTGCGTGCCCAACACTGGAGCAGATGTGCACGTGGGAGGTATTCTCGCCATCACAGGACACTCTGTACTGACCGCCTCTTGAGGCCAGATGCAAATCCCAAATGAAAGTCCCGTCTCCTACTTCACACCTGCTGAGACTCCGACAGTTTTGTCTTTTAGAAGTACTTCCTTTTGCACTAATCCTAAAGACTAATTCCGGGACTTACTTGAGGAAGTGTTCAAGGTCGTCTCGGCTGCAGGAGGACCAGGAGAGGTCACTCGGGTTCCGGCCTTTCACCCACTCTCCTGACATGATGTGGGGTTTGCCAGTGCAGGATGAGTGCTCATCGTCGTGGTTCATGCCCAAGCTGTCCAAGAAGGAGGGGGAGAGGAACACTTATGCTACAGGCTTCTCATTTCCAGGTGCAGGTGGTAGCGGGCCATGCTAAGGTCAATCAAGTCTTAAATACAGAAACTGACATACGGTGAGAGTGGTTCTCACAGAGCAGACCCATAGTCTTGCGTTTTTGGAGAAACACAGGGTGAGGATTTGCTTATTTATGAATGAAGAGAAACTGAGCAAATGACAGACACTAATAGCCCTCGCTAAATAACAATAAATCAACAAAGTATGTTCACTCTGATAATAAACTGTGACATGATAGTTCTTAAACTCTAAACTTCTCGACGGTTAGACTCCTTTTCTTACATTAAATATTCCAATATTCATGGCTTAAGTGTTTCTGTTCCTTAAGAGAGAAATCATTGTGCTAAGGGGAATCACTGGGAACCATCCTAGATATTGACTTATATAATGTCCTGAACTGAAGCCTTCAAACTCATTACAAAGTATGGCTTTTCTGTCTTTCATATCACTATACCTGAGTCTAACAAGATCATACCTGTCACCTTCCCTATTCGGCTATACCTCAGACATACCAGGATGCCGGTCCAGGCCTGGAGGGCTGATCACACACTGTGAGCTCAACAGTGATTTTAGCGTATACACATGCCCTCACTGGGGTAAGCCCAGACATGCAGCACACAATATCCAGTGGCCCACAGTCCGCTGGCCCAGAGTTCCTTATGACCTAATGTGTATAAGGATGACCATCTTTCAACAATCTCAGTGGAACAATAAAAAAAAATGCACTTTCATTCATTCAAAAATATTAGATGCTTTCCAAGTGACAGGTATGGACCACAAGGAGAAGACCTCAGATCACTGGCAGCTCGGGAGAAGAGATGAACACAGAGATGATGGAAGAGGTTTCTAAATTCTGCTCTAGAGCCACGTTTTCCTAGTTTGCTCACAGATGTCTCACCATCTTCCATCAACTCCCCTACCTGGTGCCTAATGGTGGTGTCTCCCCCAAAAGAAGCTCACCCTGTCTTATCCTCCGCATGCCTGCAGGCCACCCCCCACGCCCTTTTGCCTACAGAGATCCTCCCCTGGCCAGCTCCCATGTGGACTTGGATCAGCTGAAGTCACCCATGTCCTTTGGAGGATACGCTGCCTGGCGCTCATGTGTTCTAAACTTTGGGCCAGCGGGGCCTTCTCTGATCACCCACACGTGACTGCCCCCATCAGTAGAGGGGGGCAAGCTTACCAACTTTCAATTGTATTTATTCTTCAATACTGATGCCAGCGATACTTGTTATTTCAATTCATACATGCGGTTACACATTGGGTTAACCAATGAAATATGAGGACAAAGGCCAATTTGTTCTCATGAAAACAGATTTAGCCAGTAGCTAAGACAGACTGCTGTCCAATTGGGTGTGGGCAAAACAACTGTAAATGATGAGGAATAAATCATAAAAATCTGCTCCCAGGCTGCTTCACAAGAGTCTTTTATAATCTTTTCTACGTATATACACACGCGCACACACACACGCACGGGCACGAAACGAAACTGGATTCAGACTCTCATTATAGGCATGCTTTGTGTGAGGAAGGTATATTAGTCCATTTTCACACTGCTATAAAGATACTACCTGAGACTGGGCAATTTATAAAGAAAAGAGGTTTAACTGACTCACAGCTCTGGTGGGGAGGCCTCCGCAAACTTACAATCATGGCAGAAGGTGAAGGGGGAAGCAAGGGCCTTCTTCACATGGCAGCAGGAGACAGAAGTGCAAGCAGGGAAAATGCCAGATGCTTCGAAACCCATCAGAGCTTGTGACAACCCCTCACTACCATAAGAACAGCGTGGGGGGAAACCACATCCAATCGCCTCCCGCCAGGTCCCTCCCTCAACACATCGGAATCTGGGGATTACAACTCAAGATGAGATTCGGGTGGGGACACAGCCAAACCCTATCAGGAGGTGACATGGAAGTCCAATTGGCAGCTACCCATCCTCAAAGAAGAGGTTTTCCTTCTCTATTACAAAACTGGTGGAAAAAAACTAATGTTTTCATAGCTTAAAAGAAAATGTCTAAGCACCTAAGTATAATGTCTTGATATTTCTCCACTTGAATCAATTTTTTGGTTAATTGATCAAGTGACCAACTACGGTCATGTCTGAAAAGAGAGTGTCTGCATCGCCACCTAGGTATAGATGGCCACATTTTCCCTTGGTTCGGGCCTCTATCAACCTCAGACCCTCCCCGACTACAGGCCCACCGGCTCTTTCAACTCATCCAGTTTTCTCAAGGCAGAAGTGGTGCAAATGAGCATTTGGAAAAATGTTTATTGAAAGGATTATCTGTTTAATAATGAAGAAAGTGCCAAAAAATACTGAAGAACTCATATCCATGACAAACGTGTTGATCTGGCGTGGTGGTGGACTTCTCAGCAGAACAGCAAAAGGCACCTCTCCTTAGATTCGGTCTCACGGGTGAGCCTAGGATGCAAGGCCAGGTCTGACACCAGATACATGGCTGCATGCACTCCACAGCATTTCATCTTAGTACACAGCCTATGTGCATAGGATGGACTGAACCCCCTCTTCCTTCTCCTCTG
This sequence comes from Ateles fusciceps, assembly GCA_036589455.1. NCBI lineage: Eukaryota > Metazoa > Chordata > Mammalia > Primates > Atelidae > Ateles > Ateles fusciceps. Next base: position 10,665,003 of record JAZHEH010001736.1, read on the forward strand.
ACTTCATCCCTGTGCAGAGCTCCAGACCCTTCTACCCATCCTAAAATGGTAGAACTCACGGCCCATCAGGAAAGGATCCTCAGAATCCATCTCTCATTAGATTAGTCCTCCTGCCTCAGCGTCAAGTATCTATCCAATTAGGGTTAAAGGAAGAATGAAGAAATTATCAGACAAATCTGGCCAGTGAGAACAGTTTAGCTATATTCTTTTTTTTTTTTTAACCCATGTACGTCACATTTTCTTTTATGATGGTGAAATTAATATTTATTTAATTATACTTTAAGTTCTGGGGTACACGTGCAGATCTTGCAGGATCGTTGCATAGATACACACATGCCATGGTGGTTTGCTGCCTCCATCCCCTGGTCACCTACATTGGGTATTTCTCCCAGTGTTATCCCTCCCCAATCTCTCCACCCCCGGCTATCCGTCCCCTAGTCCCCCACCCCCCCAGGAGATCCTAGTGTGTGGTGTTTAGCTATATTCTTAATGCTCACTTTGTTGAGTAAAGTGAGTTCTATTTTTTCAATGTAATTACTCAGCTTTTGACTTTACTTCTGGTTGAGCAACAGAAATGTTTATTTACATGTAAGTCCATGAGAAAGCAATCTTTATTTGGCTTTAAAAAATTATGTTACAAATGAAAAAGATTTTAAAAATATATTCATACTTGGCATACACAAAAACATTTGCTTTGCTCTCACTCTCAGTATGAATTCTTACTTTTTTTTGACGTTCATTTTCTTTCATAGTATTTTATGGTGGTAAGAGCACTTAACAAAAGAGTGCCCTCTGAAGTTTTTAGGCTTACAATACAGTATTGCTGACTACAGCTGCAGTGCCGTACAGAGCTCTCACCAGCTCCACAGAAACTCTGAAGCCACCAGTAAGCAGCTCCCACTTCCTCCTCCCCCACAGCCCCTGGCAATACAAGCCCCCTCTTTGATTCGATGAATTTGACTATTTTAGATGCCTTATGTAAGTGGTATCCTGCAGTTCTCTCCTTCTGTGACTAGCTTCTTTCATTTAGCATAAAGTAAGGGGTTAAGTTTTTAAATATATAGGAAACTCCTACAACTCAATAGCAAAAAAACTAACAACCCAGTGAAAAATGGGCCAAAGTCTTGAGAGGACATTTCCCTAAAGAAGACAGACGAATGGCCAGCAGGTACATGAAAGGATGCCCAATGTCACTAATCACCAGAGAAACACAAATTAAAACCACAATGAGATACCACCTTAGACCTCTCATGATGTTTATTATGAAAAATACAAAACATGCTAAGTGTCTGCAAGAATGTAGAGAAATTAAAACCCCTGCTTGCTGTTGGTAAGAATGCCAAATGGTATAGATGCTATGAAAACACAGTATGGAGGCTCCTCAAAAAATTAAAAACTACTGTATGATCCAACAATCCTCTTTCAAGATATTTATGTGAAAGAATTGAAACCAGTGTCTCAAAGAGACATCATGCGCGCCCATGTTCAGTTACAGCAATATTCCCAATAGACAAGGTATGAGAACAACCTAAACAGCCATTGATAGACGGATAAACAAAATGCAATCTATACATACAATGAAATATCACTCAGTCTTAAAAAAGGACATTCTGCAATATGCAACAACATGGATGAACCCTGAGGACAGCATGTTAGGTGAAATCAGCTTTTAATTTTCTCCTATCTGGTAGCTTTTTCTTCTTCCATTTCATGTTAACTTTGGAAGGAACTGACTGGTTTTCAAGTACACTTAGCAAAGAATATCAAAAGTCAACTACTGGCCGGGTGTGGTGGCTCACGCCTGTAATCCTAGCACTTTGGGAGGCTGAGGCTGGTGGATTACCAGGTCAGGAGTTCTAGACCAGCCTAACCAACATGGTGAAACCTCGTATCTACTAAAAAATACAAAAATTAGCCGGGTGTGGTGGCGTAAGCCTGTAATCTTAGCTACTCAGGAGGCTGAGGCAGGAGAATCGCTTGAATCTGGGAGGTGGAGGTTACAGTGAGCCAAGATCACGCCACTGCACTCCAGCCTGGGGGACAGAGTGAGACTCCACCTCAAAAAACAACAACAACAACAAAAACAAAGTCAACTACCTTAAATTTGAGTTACGGTTTGATTTTCCATCTTTAAATAAAACTGGTGATCAGTTTTTAAATGAGGAGGTCTTCTGAAACTCTTAATGAATTTCAGCGAACTCTGCGAAATGTGCAGAGAAAATAAAACGTGCAGAGAAATAAAATGCTTCATGAAACAAAGTGGTTCCAGCTTCCATCTCATGATATGGTGTAACCATTGAATGTAGACCAGTTCAAACCGCTGTCTCCGGCTTTGGCAAGCATGGTCCTTACAAGCATTTAACAATGTCCCTTCATAAGGGCCGCAACTCACAGACCCTGGAGTCCTAGTCTGAGTCACAGGCCAGAGTCTCTACTTGGAACATGGTCTTGTACTTGGAAGCAACATTCGCTGTATCAATTATGTGAAACATTTAGGAACGTAAGCCTAAGAGAAAGGAACGTTTCGCCTCTTTAAAGAACATGCATGGTTTCAGGAAGCCACAGGTTCTAGAACCCTGAGCTGGGTTCTGGGGGAAAATCATTTGGGAACTTACACAGACATTCCACTTGCTTGGGTCACTGCCCCTCAAATACCCCACTCAGAAAACCCCTTTCTCCTGGGACAGCCCCCAAGTAAAAAGGGTCTCACTAGCTGCAGCGACAAATGTTACAAAATTTGCACATTCACCAAATGGATACGGTGTTATCTTCCTTTCAGAAATATTCAAGTCCCTTAAGAAAACAACTCTCCCTGTAGGCATTCCCTAAAACCTCTTTCAGTACTTTGGCCAGGACCAGAGGCGTCTCCCGCCTCAGGTAGTGAGAACGTTTTGAACCTGGGACACAAGTTGGTAGAGAATCAACACACGAATTAATAGTTCTAACTGTGCACTTGGACAAGCTGTTCTCATCCTCTCTGGCTAGGATCTCCTGGGCAGCCACCAGAAGGGTTTTTCAAACACAGATGTTGCTTGGAAAACCACAGTGAGAAAAGATCCAAGCCCTGGGAGGATGGGCTCGCCATTTATGGAAGAAAATTTCATCAGTTTTCTCAGTGGTCAACTTGGTTATCAAATGAAAGGGGCTCCTTCTCCCACAGGGCCTTTCCCCAGGCCAGAGAACCTGGTGACTCAGGAGACACAGAGGACAGTTACGAAAGCGTTCAGAAAAGTTAGCTGTGCTGTTGCCAACTCCACATTCCTCACAGGGATCTGACCGACCAGAGCACACAGTGTCTTATGAGCGTTCCACTCTGCCTGCCCTAGAGGACTTCCCCAATGAATGCTCCAGTCAGCAAAACCCGCCGAATGGGATTCTTGGGTTTCTGGAGCTTGTCTCTAATAGCGATCACGCCTGAACTGTTTTAAAATGTTCAAACACTAACAAAGTGTCTTACAACTTTACAGTTTGATTAAGTAGCACTGGACTGAAAGTCTTGATACTTAAGGTTGACATCAACTACTGTTTAGGCTATTTTTAGTTTAAATTAAAGATTGCTCTGACTGAGAAACCCATGTGATTTTATGTTCCAGGGCATTTATTATTTCTGGCGACATTATATTTAACAAAAATGTGTGGCGTTAAGTACGCCTAGTAATTTTAACTTTCAATGACTGTGGGACTGAGGGCACAGATGGGCCTTGTGTCACACGTGGCCCAGATTTATCGGACACAGTCATAACTTCATAGCCTTGAGTTGATTTTATCTTAAAATAACATGCTTCTCTGTATTGTTTTTGGGAGACCCAATGCACACCATGTGGCAGGTTCTGAGAGGACTCCCCAGGTGCTCGACCCCTCCTGGCTTCCGACCCCTCCTGCGAGCAGGAGATGAGCAGGTGTTCCAGACTTGGTACATCCGCCACTCTGGAAGCTTTATCTGGCTCTGAGCCTCCTCATCTCTTGAAAGCTTTGGGATTTTGATGATCAGGGTCAATTCCCATGATCATCAATAATCCCATTTATGGAGAACAAAATAAATAGGCAGCAATAGCATCAAAAGCCTCTCACTGTGGCGAAGGTATTTGTTTGTATCTTGTACAGAAGAATGAGCCCACCAGCTTTCAGGCACTGATCAATCATGCAAATACCAGGGTAGATTGGGGGTCGCCATAGATTTAGCTAGACTTCAAATGCACACAGTACCGTGTCAGTAAGAATCATCCTGCAACAGTACAAAATTCTGAATCATCAACGGGCAAATAATAATCAACACAGTGTTGGTGTTCAGTGTGTCTTGCTAGAATGGAGAACATCACAGTAGGGTAATATTTGTACAATATATACACAGGCTCTCTAAGCTAACCAGAGTCCTGGAACAACAAGCAAGCACTCCAATTCTTCACTTTATACACACTGGATTTCGACGTAAGGTGCATGAATCGGGTACAGCCTCCATTCAGAGCAGTCTTGCCTGAGTTTGTGTAGATGTATGTATGTATATATACATATAGCTGTATGTAAGACAGGTATATACCTACACTTATATACACACGTATCTCCATACATTTAGAAGATTCACATCAAGTGGGCTTTTAACTTTCAGCAAAAATTCAACATACTGAGAGATAAAGAAACACAGAGAGAATGAAACATGGGAGATTCTGTCCCCTATTCCAGTCAGCAAGTGTGCGTTTGCTTGTGCATACTGACCCCTGAGAGGGTGTGTGATAAAGCTGTGTATTCACCCTTCTCTCCGGGTTTCTCGCTGCAAGCACCACACCATGCCGGGGTGACACTGGTGTTTCGTGATACACACTTTTAATACAACATGGGCAGGAGGTGTGGAGTCTTAATATTTGAAGTTTAAATTTTGTAATTTTACTTAATAGACAGGGTTTCACCCTACCACCCAAGCTGGAGTACAGTGGATGGCCAAAGCTCACTGCAGCCTCAAACTCCTGGCCTCAAGCGATCCTCCTGCCTCAGTTTCCCGAGTAGTTGGGATTACAGGTGCACACCACCATGCCCGGCTAGTGAGGTCTGAATTATCTCTGAGAATTATGCTCGAAGAAATGGCTGCTGGTTCCAACAGTGGCCAGAAATCCGGGTATGCAGGAGGCAGGCAGACACAGACAAATACAGGGCTTCCTAAGACATTTTCAAAGATAATTTGGACCACACTATTTTCACCTTTCACCCTTAGACTCTCCCTCTGTCAAGGCACAGTGCACTGGGCCACTACCACTTTGCCTAAGTATTTCATTTATTTTACCGCTGTGTCTTCACAGCTTCCAGATGAAACAGGGATAGGAGTAGCCTTCATCTCCCCCATTCTTGCTGAGCACCTATGAAGGCTGTAAGAGTAGAGTAATTTGCTCAAGTCATGCAGAAGAGCAGAGTCTGCACTCCTGGCTGGCCTTCTTTCTCTGAAACCATCTTTCCCAGCCAAGTTAACAGTATCAGGCCCCAGGCCCCAGCTGCTCAGTCTCCTGTACTCAGCACACCCTCTTCCACCCCTGCACCCCAGGGACATGTGCATACACAGTGGCCAGCTCCAAGTCCCAGCCAGCCTCCAGTGTCCTGATGGCTTTGAGGAGGTGTCAGCAGCCAAGGAGGAAGATAGAAAATCCCCCTTCCCATCTAGAGGCAGCCCTAGCTTTGCAGTCAGACCAACCTAGATAGAAATGTCAGCTCTGCCTCTTGAGAAAGAAACACCGTACCTCTGATCCTCAGTTTCCCCATCTATCACTAAACAGGGATAACAACACTGAATGTCATTCGTTCATTCAACAAGTATTTGTTGAATGCTTTCTACACGCCAGATATCGTTCTAGGCAGTGCAAATATGGAGTCTACATTCTCTAAAGGAATCGCGCTCAGGGTCACATGGGGAAAATAGCCACCAAAGTGCCTGGCAGTAGTAGGTACAGCAGAGAACGGCCTTGCTTCTTCTAAGCACACACATTTGGTTGAGCAAAGCAAGTTGCAGCCCCACAAGCTGCAAACTCAGGTGCTCTCAGAGAGCTGCAGGCTAAGGAGGGAAGCGGGACGCCCATACTAGAAGGAAGGTAGGCTGATGGGGAAATGACAAGTTCCCACCCCCACTTCGCTGCTTTTATATTCCATTCTTCCTCTGCAATAAGCTAATGGAACAGAATGTCTGCTCCAGCAGATGTAGTTCAGGGACTGTAAGTGTAAGACTCCCGAATAGAGCTTTAAGGAAGTCTTAGAGGCCCACTGTTCTCAGTAGGTGGCTACCCCCATCCAAGACTGCAGATGGCCTCAGGATGCCTCTGAAGGACAGTCACTGATCACCACTATCTGTAACTTGTGCTGCTCTCCACAGGAAGGGGAGGAAGATCTTGGCTAGGGCACGGCCTCCCGTTTCTTTCAGCTCCCAGCAGTAGACCTAGGTTTGAATGCAGCAGGCCGCCCTCCTGCTTGCGTCAGTATGTTGCAGTAGCCTGGACTTGGTAACACAATCTCATTATGCAGCTGGAGAACCATTAGTGGCCAGGTGCAGAATCAGGAGCTGAAAGCACGGGCATTCGGAAAAGGGAGCCCTTTGCCTGTTATCTCATACTGACTCTTCACGTGATCTTTATTTATACCCCGTTTATCCTCCAAAATGGTCATGCTGATGCTGCCATCAGTGAAAAGCCTCCAAATTCCACGGCGGCTGTGGGTTTCTTAGAAGTGAAGAATCGGAACCAAAAGTTCTTTGCACAGCATCCAAGTGAAGGAAAAAACGCCAGCCTGTACTGTGTGCTCTGAATAGCGACAGGATGCTGGAGTTCCAGTGTGACCTTAAGCAGTGAGGGGACTCCAGAGGCACCTTCTGAGGAGGGCATGCAGTGCAGTTAAACCTGGGATCTTCTCACCTTTTAATGAATTTAGTCAAAGAAGGGCTTAAGATAATGCGCCTTCACCTGCTAAAAAGCGCCTGGTGAGATTTAATGAGTCAGAGCAAGGGAGATCATTATAATGCTAAAAGGTCCTGTGAGGCTCTCCTTACCTTTTTAAAGGATGGTAATTTATGGAGAAAACCTAATTTTTACTTAAGAAGACAAATTCATGAATGCATTGAGCCCTTCTGAAACTACTCAGGAAGACGATGAATGCCACAGGGCCTGAGCTGCTCTCTCGTATGTGGCCTGCTCTGGCTGGGGACACAGAAGTGGTCTCAGCAAAGGACCCAGGTGACCTGTCAGAACGTGGCAAAGCCATATAAGCCTTCCACTCCAAACACCGCAGCACGAACAAGGGGGGTACCTGTTGGTTTACTAGGACTCCTGTTCCCCCTTCAGGTCTGCGGCAGGCCTTCCTTTGGCCCCACTGTATCAGTCAGAGGCAGGTGTGGGAACAGGGAGGGCTCCGAGGACACAGCTCACCGCTGCATTCCCTCCTGGTCTGCCAAGGGTGCTCTGTGAATGATGGGAGGAACCACCCTGGGTTGTAGTTTCAGGGTGGCTCTATCGGAAGACCATGTGCACGGCCTGTTAAGCAAGAACACAGCAGAGCCGAAGAGCAAAAAGCGCTTCTCTTTAGAGAAATGTACTCCCAAGATTCTGCCAAGGGAAGACTGCCAGAGTGGAGGGCTGTCAGTATCACAGAACTTCCTTTGTTGAAGAAAACGGGGTAATGTGGTGAGAATGAGAAGAATACACGTTCTGCTTCTGAGCTTAGAGAGTAATTCATCTAACGGTGCGGCAGGCAAAGGGCTGGAACAGGGCAGGAAATGGAATGACAGCTAAAACCTCCCGAAGATGAAAACCCCAGGCTAACAGTATACCCTCCAGACGTCGAGGAGGAACTTGCTGCTAACAACTCATGGCAAAAATTATGCTCAAGAGGAGAACAACTCCTGAGTTTTAGAAAAATCTACAGCCACTCCAGGTCTTAAGTATCTGTTTCCTGCAGAGTGCCAGAGGCAAGGGCATAAGGTCAAGGGCAAATCTCCCCATTCAATGCAACCTCCGGGGTCTGCACCACCCAAGCCCTGTGGGTTGGGGGATGTGATTCTTTCCCTTTCCACCTCCAGCTCCCCAATAATGTCCTGCACCCAGTTTGTCTGCTCCTACCCTCCTACTGATGGCCCTGATTCCGAGGAACCTCTCCTCACCCCCTAAATGCTCTGTATTTTAACGTCATCTGCTTTAGCACGCAATCTGGAGAAGTGACTATAGTGGCAGATGTGTTGGGCATCATGGTGGCCAATGGGGTGGTCATGGGAGGCAAAAATGACACTGGTATCACCACTGTGGGCTTTGTTCAGCATATTCCCTTAGAGGCAGGGATTCACACACTCCTGGTCTGTGAAGGCTGCTACTCATTCAGGTCAGAGCCTGGGGAAGCCCAAGGCATTCAGAGGGCCTGAACAGATACCCCCGATCCCTTCCCTTCATGCTGTTATCCATCCGCCAGCACGGCTGCCACTGCCCATCACAAGCCAGGCATGACGCTAAGCACTTGTGTGCGCATGGGACAGGCAGCTAAGGTACAGGCAACGGTGGAGCTACCCTCACCACAATGCTAAATGGGATGCTGACAGTGGGAACGATATTGACAGAGCAGAGAAAGGAACTGCTCTATAGGGGAGACTCACGCCCAGGAAGTGGGGGAGTACCTGGGAAAGGGAACTGTTTTCAATGTGACAGCCACTACTCACTACGTATCTCATCTCACGAATTCGTTATTATTATTCCACTTCACAGATGAGGGAACTGAGGCCAGGAGAAGGCGAGAAGCTTGCCTGAGGTCACACAGCCGGTATTTGGCCAAGCAGAGTTTGAACCTGGGCTGCCATGCGTTAAACCTCCATGCGTGGTCCAGCCTAGTGAGGATGCAACTGCCTGCACACACACACAAAGGACAGCAAAGGACTGGTACCTGCTCACCTGTGTGGAAGTGGCCACTTGGAGGCTGGGAGCCCTCAGGTACTGTGAACGGCATGCTCAACACCAGCAGGCAAGTCCCTCTTGGGGTTAGAGATGGAAAGCCAGCGAGCATCTGCTCATGGGGCACTGGGACTCGCCTGCAACACAGCGTGGATATGGCTTTGGGGAGAGCAGGTGTTGAGAAGCAGACCTGTTTGAAACAACGACACCTCTGTTCTCCGGGGCCAGTCCTGGGGGCACTCAATGTCTCATGGCATTCAGGAGGGGGGTTCAGGGTTGGCTCCCTTCTTCCTGAACACCTCCTAGTCTCTTACCATAAGCACAGGTCCGAGACATTACCTGTGCCTACCTTCTGACTTTCCCACATACACCCAAGGCTCGGAAGTCAAGGGTAGAAGAGGAAGCCCGATGTGCCCAGCGCCGTGAGATGTCGAGTGGACACCAAGTCCACGCGGGCTGAGGAACGATGGCCGGGGGCATGGGGAGGGCGCAGAGAACTGTGATGTCCTTTGCGACATTCATCCGTCCTCCCCTTTTAGTCACCTTAAACTTTTGTACATTGAAAACATATGGCCAGGAGAGGGCTGCAGAAAGTTAACCCCTTTTGCGGTTGAAATGCAGGCCTTAAAGAGCTGCAGGCACGGTGGTTCACTCCTGTAATCCCAGCATTTTGGGAGGCCGAGGCGGGCGGATCACGAGGTCCAGAGATCAAGACCATCCTGACCAACAGGGTGAAACCCCGTCTCTACTAAATATACAAAAAAAATTAGCCGAGCGTGGTGGCACGCGCCTGTGGCCCTGGCTACTCCGGAGGCTTAGGCGGAAGAATCGCTTGAACCCAGGAGGCAGAGGTTGCAGTGAGCCGAGATTGCGCCACTGCACTCCAGCCTGGTGACAGAGCAAAACTCCATCTCAAAAAAAAAAAAAAAAAAGAGCTGCAGGATTTGAGACTTAAAAGGCGCTAGTAGCCCTTTCATCTGAACCTACGTGGAAACTGAAGTCCAGAGAAGGCAACCTGCCCACGGCCTCACAGCCAGCCGCGGCGCGCCCCCAGCGAGCTGGGGCTCCTACAGGCTGCTTTGAAATCAGCCGTAGCTGGCCTACCTCAAAGGTTCCACCTTTGAATAATCCAGCCCCAGAAACTTGAAAAGACACATCCAATTGCAAATCATTCGAAGTCCCTCTGTGGATCAAAACGAAATTTGGTTTGTTCTGGTAAACCTCACAGTGAGCTCTCAAAACATCTCTCAGAAGTGTTTATTCCGAGGCACCGCTCTAGGGCAACTGGTTTGATATCAACCCCTTTTCTCCCCCAAAGAAACAGTGAACACCAAGTACTTCTGTTCCCTTTTAAACTGCTTATATCCCTTAACTAGACAAGATTATTTTCAATTCCACCTAGACTTAGCAACTTGGATTCCTGGGAAGCTGAGATTTCATAAGCTTTCCACTGATAATTTCGACTGGTGGATTTCTCAGGGAGGGTTTCTCTCAGCCAGTGGAAGGAGAAGGCCTGGCTGGTGGCAACCATTAATTTATTGAGTAGCTAAAAAAGTGCACGGTAGAAATTCAAAGGACATCAAGGGCTGCGAGATGAAAACAGCCCATCCCCCCACGCCAGTTTCCTAGGTGCCTGCTGCCCGCCTCAGGGGCAGCCCCTGTCACCAGTTCTCCTAGGGGTAGCCATTTTAATGGGCAATAGAAACCAGCCCCCAGCACTTCCTATACCCTTCAAAGGCCAGTTGGAGGAGGGGATTAGCTGACCTGCAGGAGGGGGCTGCAGCTGGGAGAGCCCACTGCTCCCAAAGTTCAAAGACCTCCCAGGGATGTCTGACGGCACAGATGCTCTGGGCAGCAGACAGTGCAAGGACAGACTGCTTCCTGCTCTTAATGGCCTTACCGCCTTCCTTCCTTAAGACCCACAAGCCAGGAGGGGCTTTATGGCCTCATTTTTTGGACTCTGCCTTTCCACTCTGCTTACGGGGCTGGGGTGGGAGTGGTGGCAGGGAGTGGGGGCAGCAGTGCATCCTCCTCCATCCCACCTCACAGGGAGGCCTGAGGGAGCTGACACTCACGTGACAGCAGCCCTGGCCCCTGCACACCCCCCACAGCATCCCTGTACCCAGTGCCTCTGCACATGCCCTTCATCCCCATATGGATGCCACTCCCCTCTCATGGGCCCAGCTTGCAGGTCCCATCCTTCCTGCAGCAGCCCGAGTCCTCACCAAGAGCACCCCAAGGTCTTTGGAGACCCCCCCCCCCCCAAACAGGACTGGTCATGCTTCTCTACACCTCAATGGCCCAGAACCTCCCGGCAGCCTAGCTCAGTACCTCACACGGAAGGAGCTGGTAAATGTTCATACATGAATGGAACCAATGGACCCAACAAAATGAAAACAGCTTCTCTGTATCTAAGAACTTTTAAGAGGTCTTAACCCAGTGCAGCTATGGCCTGTCTGCCTATGTTACCTAAGTGGCTGGGTGTGCTTAAGAGCACCCCCTCAGCACAGAATCCCCTCATCATCTCTCTCTGAAAACCACGTAAGAAATCAGAGGCAAGCAGACCCCCTGGCCTCAGGAACAATGCAGACACTGTCATCCCTTCCAGCCTCTCAGACCATTCATGCTTGGCCTAGAGAAACTTAACACTAGAGAGACAGGACCAAATTTCAGAGGCTAAGTCTAGAACCTTAATACCGGGAAGGATCCAGCTCAATTTCTGCAAAGCGGTGGTTCTCAAGCGAGGCTGCACAGTGGAACCGCCTGGAGAGTACTAGGAAATGCTGGCGCCTGGCTCCCTCAACCACAGGCTCTGATTTCATTGGGGCAGGCACGACCTGGGCATCTGGATTTTTGAGAGATTCCAGGTGATTCTCACGTCCACCAAAGTTTGAGAGCCACTGCTCCAGTGCAGAATAGTGCTTTTCAAACTTCAGTGCCTATTAGGGTTTCCTGGAAGGCTTGGGAAAACTAAGCCCAAGGGGTATAAGGGGTGGGGGTGGGGGAGATGGGTGAGGATTCGCACTTCTATTTAGCTCCCAACTCATGCTGAAGCTGCTGGTCCGCAACTGGTGAGGAACTCTTTGCATTATTATAACCCAGTAACCCATTATTCTAAGATAGTATATTATTATTTTTTTTTCTTTTCTCCTCTTTTTCTGCACTTCTGATTTAGCTTTTAGAAATGCAATGATAGCCTTCTACCTCCTCCTCACCAGACACCGCGTACCTGGCAAGTTCATCCACGGGCTTAGCAGCTCCAGAGCAGAACTCTCACCTACCAGGAGGTTGCCTTGAGAGAGAACAGTCCACCTACACTCCAATGTATGCCTGCTCAAGTTTTTGGCCATCCTCACAAACTATTTCTGCCCATGAGGAGCCTAACCCAGCTACCTGGTAGACAAGGCACCAGGCTAGCACGTGGACCCCCTACCTGCTCACTTACCTCCTCCCCTGCCTTTTACAAGTGCTCACTTTCTGCTCCAAAAGGGAAGCAATACACTTAAGGCACGAAGCCTGTCCTTCTTCCTCTAAGCTAGCTTTGAAATAAAAAGTCACTTTCTGGCCGGGCGCGGCGGCTCATGCCTGTAATCCCAGCACTTTGGGAGGCCAAGGTGGGTGGATCATGAGGTCAGGAATTTAAGACCAGCCGGACCAACATGGTGAAACCCTGTTTCTACTAAAACAAATACAAAAATTAGCCGGACATAGTGGCACACACCTGTAATCCCAGCTACTCAGGAGGCTGAGGCAGGAGAATTGCTTGAATCTTGACTTTGCCCACAAAGTCCAAGCTGAGAACCAATGGCAACAATTCACACTAACTTCTTAGCCAGGCAATACAACATTCAGGACAATCGTTTCTTGGTGAAAGTCAACATTCTCACTGTTACTTGTGCTCAGATTCCCATCTCTGGTTGAGACAAGGGAGGGCATTAGTGTTGGCAGATTCTGGACGCAACCAAAATACAAGGCCCCAAATACTCCATCTCGATAGTCGACCCCGACAGGGAACGTTCTACGGAACGAACAAAGCTCAGGAGCCGTGATCACACTGCTGCTAGGTTACTAAATCCCAGTGTGTGCGACTCTGTCTCAAGTATCCTGGGTATTGTACAGACTCACTGTTTTTATTACACCAAGGGCTCGCTTTGGAAATTTCCATGCAGTTTAGTGTTGGGGAGTATTGTTACTTGTGTTTCTTTTACTTTCTAAATATACTTTTGAGGCTTTTCTAAAGCAATACTTTTTTACCTTTAAAAAAAGTCTTCACCTCTCCTAGTATAAATGATGGCTTCTTACAGCAACCACTCCTGCTTAGCTGCAGTTGGTTTCACAGGATAAAAAGAGGTCTTCCGGCTGTCTGAATGACTGTGCACACAACTTGTCCTCAAGCCCTCCCTGGATTTTGGCTCAAAGCGAGGATCCTGTTAAGAGGATGGAACGTGGTTTCAAGCAACGCATTCGAAAGAACTGCATACACGCCCACTGACACTTTTTCTAGCGGTGACTTCGTAACTGATAACGGGTCATTAAGACAGGAAAAGAGGCTCTCTCCACAAAATCTCATCTGAAATGTAAGAAGAAGAGGTGTTCCAGGCAAAAAACCTCCCAGTGTCAACAAAGGGTGGTTCCAGCAGGTCCCATGCCTCCCAGGATGTGCATTTTCCAGGGCAGAAAGCACAGGGGAAAAAAAGCAGCACCCATCTTCCAGCATCTCCCAGTGTTCCCCATCAACTCAGCCTCCCCTTGCAGCCTCCTACAACCCAGCTTTGACGGGATTTGATCTCACATTTGGACTGAGACAACAATCAGAAAAAGCAAGGGCACTCAGCTATTCCAGTGCTTATGCCTTTAAAAAAAAAAAAAAAAAAGTAACTCTGATATTGCCCTTTATTTAAATGTCTGCTTTCAACTTGTGTTTATGGAAGAAATTAGTGCCAAATTTGGCAACCAACAGAGCAGAGACTAATTGGTCTGGAACAGCAGCTGTCCAAGGAAGAGCCTTCTGTCTTTATCCTGGGTCACCCGCCATGGCCAAAGAATTTTCCTTCTACTTGAGGTGGGGAGGTCAGCATGATTTCACCGCATGGGGGCAGCAGAGGGCTCATGCGTCTACAAACACTATGTATGCCCTCCAGCCCCATTTTAAGGTCTTCAAGAGAACTCTCATTCTTTAGGAAAAGAAAACCAACATTTCAACTCTTAATGCATAAAGGGAGCCTGAACAGCAGCTGACTTCTAGGTGAGGGGGGAATGCGTCCAGGGTGTGATATGAGACTCTGACCTCAGAGGTGACTTTATGTGGCTTGGTCACCTGTACCCATTCTGGCCCCCTTTTGTCTCTTGGTTCTCAGTCCTAGGACACCACCAGCTTGTTCTTAGCCCTTCTGAAATCTCAGCAGCGTTGACTCCAGCTTGGGGCGACATCGGTGCCCCAGAGAGTGCAATGGAGCCTGCCTGCTTGTTGTTTGCCAAGATTCCACACGTCTTTCTTCTCTTCCACACCCTCCAGTCCCAAGGCAGATACATCATTCCCAATGTCATAGGCATGTTAAACATTGACTTCCGGCAGCCAAGTGTTTTGTTTTTAGGACATAAGAAATTATGAAATGGATTAACTCTCCAGCTGAAACAAGATAGGGGACCAACCCCTAGACCATGGCCTGCCCTATGATCTGTCTTCCAGGCCCTGCTGCCCAGGCCACAAGCGCAAACTCCCTTAGGAGGTGGGTGGCATTGTGAAAGAATGAGGAAGGTCTGCATTTCTATGCTTCCAGAACCACCGGTCAGTGGCCAACCACTCTCCAATGGGAAAGGAGGCCTAACGACGGCACTGAAGAAAGAGGAGTGATTGTAACGGATGGTGAGATGGGATGATGAATGCACGGTGCTTTCAGTGATGCACGGCACAGAGGAAGGGCTCTATCAGTGCTGCTGCAGTGAGGAGAAGGATGACACTTATGATAACTGCTCACATGAAGGAGCACAGGTTCTCAAACCAGGCTACATGTTGGAGTCACCTAATGAATTAAAAAAAAATACAGATACCTAATCCCACCTGTAGAAAGCATGATTTAATTATTACAAAGTGTGACCTGGACATCTGGATTTTTAAGAGAGCCTCAAAGCATTTCTTTTCTTTTTTTTTTTTTTTTTGAGATGGAGTCTTGCTCTGTAGCCCAGGCTGGAGTGCAGTGGTGTGATCTCGGCTCACTGCAGCCTCTGCCTCTCCTGTCAAGAGGTTCCCCCGCCTCAGCCTCCCAAGTAGCTGGGGCTACAGGCGCGCGCCACCACACCCGGCTAAGTATTTTTAGTTTATATGGTGTATTACACTAATTGATGTTTGGATACTGAACCAGCCTTGCATACCTTGAGTAAATCCCATTTGGTTAAGGTTTAATACTATTTTTTATACATTATTTGGTTCAATTTGCTAAAATTTTGAGAAATTTTCATGAGATAGTGCTTTATAGCTTTTTGTTGTTCTCTGTCTACTTTTGGTATAAGAAGAATACTGGCCTCATAAGATTACTGAGAGACTGTGTAAATTTGTGATTATTTTTTGAATACTTGGTAAAATTTTTCAGGAAAAGCATCTTGGCCTAGAGATTGAGAGCTTTTAAATGACAAGTTTAATTTTTCAAACTAGACACAGGTCTAATTCAGGTAATCTACTTAATCTTGTCTGAGTCTCATTTGTAGTTTTTGGGAAACTGGTCAATTTCCTCTAACTTGTCCAGTTTATTAATGTAAAGTTGGCTGAAGTAACTTTAATGGCTGGAGTGTGTCTGTGATATCCTATTTCTTGCCTGACGTCAGTGATGGGCTGCCTATTTTTGTCAATCTTGCTAGACATTTATCAATTTTATTGACTTTTTGTAGACGCATCTTTTTGTTTAATCTTCTCTATTTTTTCCTATTTTCAATTTCATTAATTGCAGCTCCTATCTTTATTGCTGTTTGCTTTGGGTTTATCTTGCTCTTCTTTCTAGTTTCTTGAAGTAGGAACTTAAAGATTATTCATTCACAATCTTTCATCTTTTCTAATGTAAGCATTTAACAGCTATAAATTTCCCTCTCAGGACTGCTCTAGCTATATCCCACGAATTTTGATAAAATGTTGTTTCATTTGCATTCAGTTCTATGTATTTTTTATTTCCAATGAAACTTCTCTGACTTCCAGTTTATCCAAAAATATGTCATTTAATTTTCAAGTGTTTGGAGATTTTCCTGTTGTCTTTTTGTTACTGATTTCCAGTTTGATTCCCTTAAGGTCAGAGAATGCACCTTGCATGATCTCAATTCTTCTAAACTTGTTACAGTTTGCTTTGTGACTCAGGATGTCATCTATAATGCTGAATGTTCCACGGAAGTTTGAAAAGAACGTGTACTTTGCTGTTGTTGGATGGAGTGCTCTATAAATAGCCATTGGATCCTGTTGATGTTTGCTTCTAAATCCTTGCTAATTTTCTAATATTTTTATCAATTGCCAAGAAGGAGGTTTTGAAACTAGCTTTTTAAAATTGTGGATTCTTCTAGCTATAATTGTGGATTTGTCTATTTTTTCTCTTGGGTTTTTGTTTCATGTATCTTGAATCTCTTTTTTTTGGTACATACACATTTTAAAGGTTGTTGTATATTTTCTGGTGGGTTGACCATATGGTGGGTTTATCATGATATAAAGTTCCTTTTTGCCCCGGTAATCTTCTTTCCTCTGAAGTGTATTTTTTGTGACATTAATATAGCAATTCCTGTTTTGTTTTTTTTCCAAAATGAATGTTTGCATGATGTATTTTTTCCATTTTTAAATTTTACTTTCAATCTACCTGTGTCATTATGTTTAAAATGAGTTTCTTTCAAGAGCATACAGTTAGGCCATATTTTTAAATCTATTCTGCCAGTGTTTGTCTTTTAGCTGGAGTATTTAGGTCACTGAAAGCAACTAATGACATGGTAAGGATGAAGTGTGCCATTTTATTATTTGTTTTGCATCCTTTGTTCGTTTATTCTAGACATCCTTTGGGTTACTTGTACATCAATTAAGAGTTTGATTTTGATTTATTCGTGTTTTTAAAAATATCACTCTGTATGGTTTTCTTAGTGGTTCTTCCAGGTATTACCATATACACACATCACAGTCAACTGGTGTTGACATTTTGCTACTGAGTCAAGTAGAGAAATGTTACATTTATTTAGATCCCTGTACCCTCCCCACAGTGCACTGCCTTGAGTGTTCCCCCTACATACATGAAATGTTGTAACGTATGCTTCAATGCTAGAATACAACTTAAAAACTTTATAAAGTGAAGAATACTCTATTATATGTAGTCCTACTTTGACCCATTCTGTTGGTCTTTTACTCATTCTGTTTTGAAAGGTCCAGATTCTTCTGCTACCATTTTCTTTGGAGAGCTTACTTCAGCCATTATTTAAGGGTCTGCCTGCTAACAACAAATTTTTTAGATTTCCTTTTTCTGAGAATGTCTGTATTTTCCTTTCATTCCTGAAGGATACTTTTATTTGATACAGGATTAGAAGTTGATAATTATTTCAACACTTAAAAATAATGCTGTGCCATTTCATTCTGGCCTCTACGGTTTCAGATGAGAAACCTACTGTCATCCAAATTGCTGTTCCTTATAGGCAATACATTGTTCTCAATTTTTTTTTTTATTTTTAATTTCTGTGGGTATATAGCTGTATGTATTTATGGGGTACATATTTTGATACAGGCATACAATGTGTAATAATCGCATCAGGGCAAACGGAGTATCCATCATCTCAAGCAATTATCCTTTGTGTACAAACAATCCAATTATATTTTTTCAGTTATTTAAAAATGTACATTTAAATTATAACCAAAGCCCTGTTGTGGAATCAAATACTAGGTCTTACCCATTCTTTCCATTTTTTGTACCCATTAACTATCTCCACTTCCCTCCCAGCCCCCTGTTGCCCTTCTTAGCCTCTGGTAACCACCATCCTGCTCTCTATCTCTGTGAGTTCAATTGTTTTAATTTTTAGCTCCAATAAGTAAGTAGAACATGTCACGTGCGTCTGTCTGTGCCTGGCTTATTTCACTTAACGTAATGACCTCCAGTTCCATCCATGTTGTTGCAAATGACAGGATCCCGTTCTTTCTATGGCTAAATAGTACTCCACTGTGATAAATACCATATTTTCTTCATCCATTCCTCTGTTGATGCTTCCAGATCTTAGCTATTGTGAATAATGCCACAATAAACATGGGAGTACAGATATCTCTTTGATACACTGACTTCCTTTCTTTTGGGTATATACCTAGCAGAGAGATTGCTGTCACATCATAGTTCTATTTTTAGTTTACTGAGGAACCTCCAAACTGTCGTCCACAGAGGCTGTGCTGATTCACATTCCCTCCAGTGTATGAGGGCTGCCTTCTTCCGCAATGTCACCAACATTTTTCTTTGCCTGTCTTTTTAACTGGGGTGAGATGATATCTCATGGTAGTTTTGATCTGCATTTCTCCGATAATCAATGATGAACATTTTTTTCATGTGTCTGCTTACTAACTGTATGTCTTCTTTTGAAAATGTCTGTTCAGATCTTTTGCGCATTTTTAAATCAGATTAGATTAATTTCATATAGAGTTGTCTGAGGCTCCTTATGTATTTTGGTTACTAATCTCTTATCAGATGGGTAGCTTGCAGGTATTTTCTCCCATTCTGTGGGTTGTCTCTTCACTTTGCGGGTTGTTTCCTTTGCTGTACACAAACTTTTTAACTTGATGTAATCCCATTTGTCCAATTTTCCTTTGGCTGCCCGTACCTGTGGGGTATTACTCAAGAAATCTTTGTCCAGACCAATGTCCTGGAGTGTTTCCCCTCTGTTTTATCAGTTTTATAGTTTGAAGTGTTAAGTCTTCAATCCATTTTGATTTTTGTACACATCAAGAGAAAGGGATCTAGCTTCCGTTTTCTGCATATGGATATCTAGTTTCCCAGCCACACTTATGAAGAGACTGTCCTTTCCCCAATGTATGTTCTTGGCACCTTCATCAACGATGATCACTGTAGATGTATGCATTTGTTTCTGGGTTCTCCATTCTGTTCCACTGCTCTATATGTCTGTTTTAAATGCCAGTACCCATGCCATTTTGGTTACTATATCTCTACAGTATAATTTGAAGTCAGGTAATATGATTCCTCTAGTTTTGTTCTTTTTGCTCCGGATAACTTTTGCTATTCTGGGTCTTTTATGGTTCCATATAAATTTTAGGATTTTTTTTTCTGTCTCTGTAAAGAATGTCATTGGTATTTTGATAGAGATTGCATTGAATCTGTAGATTGCTTAGGGTAGTATGGATGTTTTAACAGTATTTATTCTTATAATGCATAAACATTGACCATCTTTCAATTTTTTTTTTTTAGTTCTTGTCAATATCTTGCATCAGTGTTTTATCGTTTTCATTACAGAGATCTTTCACTTTTTTTGGTTAGTTAATTCTTAGGTATTTTATTTATAGCTACTATAAATGGGATTACTCAAGGCCTGCTGTAACCACTACCTGGCTACTGCCTACGTTGTCTCAAAGCCCCAGAGTGCTGCAACCAGCCAGACTTGTCCTTCCCTTCAGGGTGGCAAGTTCCCCTAGGTCCCAGGTGGATCCAGATATGCTGTGTAAGAGCCAGGCACTGGAGTAAAACCTTAGAAATCTACCTGGTGGTCTATTCTACTTCAGCTAAGGTGACACTCAAACCAGAGACAAAGTCCTTCCCTCTTCTCCCTCCCCTTTCCACAGGCAGAGGAGCCTCTTCCTCTGGCCACCACCACCACACAGGCCCACGGGGAGTACTGCCAGGCTACCACCAACGTTCATTTAAGGCTCAAGGGCTCTTCAGTCAGCTTGTGGCGAATGCTGCCAGACATGGCAGTGGGCTCCCCCTCTGGCCCAGAGCAGGTCCAGAAATGCTATCCAGAGCAAAGGCCTGGATCTGGGGACCCTAACGGCCCACTTGGTGCTCCACCCCACTATGGCCAAGCTGGTACCTAAGGTGCAAGACAAAGTCTCTTTACTTTTCCCTCAGCTTTTCTCAAGCAGAAGGAGTCTCTTACCATAGCCATCATAGATAGAAAAGTGCTGGGTCTCACCTGAAGCCACCACATCTCAGAGTCTAAGCCAAGGCCTGTGGCAGACTACCTGAGTATACTACTGATTATTCAGGGTTGACTAAGGGCTCTTTAGTCAGTGGGTCATGAATGATGCCAGGACTGGGTCCTTTCCTTGAAGGCAATGGATTCCCTTCTGGCTCAGTGTGTGTCTAGAATTGTCATCTGGGAGCTAGGGCCTAGAATGGGGGCCTCACGACCCTGACTGGTGCCCTATCTTACTATGGCTGAGCTGGTATTCAAGATGCCAGGCAATGTCCTCTTTACTTTTCCTTCTTCTCGCCTCAAGTACGAGAAAGGAGTTATTTTTGTTGCTGGAGTTGGGACAGGGGTGGCACAAGCACTCCCTTAGCCACCTCAGCTAGTGTCTCACTAAGCTGCATGCCCCCCAAGTCCACTGGCTCCAAGCCCAGTACAGCACTAGGACTTAACTAGCAGTGTCAATCCTTGTGGCCTAAACTGCCTTTCAAGTTTATTTAGAACCCCAGAGCACTTTAGCCCACGGAGGCAAGGCTTGCCAAAACTTAATTTCCAGCCACTGAGATGGGTGATTCCCCTTCTAACTAGGGCAGTCTAAATGCTCCCTCCATGGGTGTCAGCTGAGTTCAGCCCAGTTTTGCTTTCCACTCTGCATTAGTCTATTTTTCACACGGCTATGAAGACATGCCTGAGCCTGGATAACTTATAAAGAGAAGACATTTAACATGTGGACTCACAGTTCCACATGGCTGGGGTTTAAAGAGGTTTAACATGCAGACTCACAGTTCCACGTGGCTGGGGTTTAAAGAGGTTTAACACATGGATACACAGTTCCACGTGGCTGGGGTTTAAAGAGGTTTAACTCGTGGACTCACAGTTCCACATGGCTGGGGTTTAAAGAGGTTTAACACGCGGACTCCCAGTTCCACATGGCTGGGGAGGCCTCAGGAAACCTACAATCATGGCCAAAGGCAAAGGGGAAGCAAGGAGCTTCTTCACATGGTGGCAGGAGAGAGAAGAGCGAAGGGGAAGAGCCCCTTATAAAACCATCAGATCTCGTGAGCACTGACTATCACAAGAGCAGCATGGGGGAAGCCGCCCACCAGGTTCCTCCCTTGAGATATGGTGATGATGGGGATTATAATTTGAAATGAGATTTGGGTGGGGACAGAGTCCAACCATATCACACTGTGACAGGGCAGCACTGAGCTCAGCACAAAGCCCCACACTCACTGTGCTCTCCGTCCACCAAGCAGAGAGATTACCTCTCTGTGCTACCCGGTGGCTGCTGCTGAGGGAGGGGGGAGACGCTGCCCTGGCAATTCAAGACTGTCTTTCCTACCATCTTCAGTGCCTCCTTCAGTGCTATGAAGTTGAAACTAGGTACTGTGAGTGCTCACCTGGTTTTTGGTTCTTAGGAAGGTGATTTCTGTGTAGACAGCTGTTAAACCTGGTGTTGCTGTGGGGTGGTCTGGAACTCCCCTTTACAAATAAGTTCTTCTAATCTGGACCAAGAGAGCCAGACTCATGTGAAGCAACTATTGACCTCTCATCACCTCCTCCATTACCCAGGACCTCAGCTCCCACTGGTACAAGGTGCACTGCACATCCTTGGTATGTGAGGTGAGACTTGCTGGGCCATTGAGGTGGTGATGAGCACGCCCAGTGATAACGTTACAGCAGGCAGTATCTGTCAGTGTGCCTGCTGTGTTCAAATGGGGCAAATTTACAACCCTCTGCAAATCTGTAAGGTTGAAAACATGATTGCTTTAGGGTGCTCTTTACCTTTCTTTCCCTTTGGTAATCAGCGCTCTTGGCTTTCCTTCCTGAGCCACCTTTCACAAGGAAGTGAATTTTACAGTCACTTTGCAGGAGTGCTATGAACACAAGCATCACTGAGGACTAACGCCAGGCAGGTACCAGGCTCAACCTGCAAGAGGTGACAGCTTCTCTGGACATGATTCATGTTGCAGCAAGAACTGATCTGGGTCCTGGACTTCAGGGTTCACTGTAAATCCCCAGATATGAGAAGTTTCCACCCAAAATTTGGAGACTGCACTGGTCTTCTAGGCCATAGGTAATAATATAACAAATTAGAAAGAGAAAATGATGCTTTTCATACCTGACCCAAGACACTCCAACAGGCTGACTTGCCAACTCCATATTTCCCCAAAAAGGCAGCCACGGAACCAGCTCTTCACACACGGGTCCCTGGCAGTGAGGGTGGGAAGATGACACCCCCTAGGAAAAGCACAGTCACTCACACTTCAGCTTCTGCCCTCAAACTGAAAATAAACACTGAACAGGAGACCAAGAAAGGGCCAGAGAGCAAAGTCAGCATTTCACAGCCTGGAGACAGGGACCTGTGGTCTGCCTTTTTGGCAAGTCAAAGAGCGCCAACAGCCAGGCCGGGTGTGTGAGCCTGTAGTCCAAGCAACTTGGGAGGCTAACGTGGGAGGAGCGCTTGAGCCCAGGAGTTTGAGACTGTCGGGAGCTGTGATCATGCCACCGCAATCCAGCCTGGGTGACAAAGCGAGGCCCTGTCTCTTAACAACAACAACAAAGAACACACACACCAAACCCACTGCTTTGGGGATTTTTAGGGAGTGTCTAACACCTTCTTCAGTATTTCCAACAGTCAGTCCTGCTGCTTCCTTCCATCTTCTACATGGAAAACCCATTTCATGGGAAACCCAAATTCAAGTTGATCAGCATGTTTCCATACAAGTTTGTAAATATCCAAGAGTTCGATGTGCTCCAGTTTAGTCAAAAATGTACCAGATTTTATGAGGTGTCAAGTCAACTGTCTGAGCTACAGTGAGGTCCCTCTGACAGGTGGGATCAGTGGTGGCTATCCCAGGCAAACCTGCTAAGAAACCTGGTCTCCAGACAGTAGAGGCGGCGGAACAGAAACCTAGCATCAAATTCCAAAGCCAGCTGATAATGCCTGGGAGCCTTTGGCATTGCACAGCCGGCAAACAAAGCATGGCCAGCCAGGTGCCATGGCTCACGCCTGTAATCCTAGCACTTTGGGAGGCTGAGGCGGGTGGATTGCCTGAGCTCAGGAGTTTGAGACCAGCCTGGGCAACATGGTGAAACCCTGTCTCTACTAAAATACAAAAAATTAGCCGGGCATGGTGGCATGCGCCTATAGTCCCAGCTACTCAGGAGGCTGAGGCAGGAGAATTGCTTGAATCCTGCCAAAGAGCAGGGACCAGAGAAGAGATTCCAAAGCCGGGGTATAAAAGCTATCCTGAAAACACCCCCACAGAAACAGGATGGAAAAAAATTTTGCTTTAACCCACCAAGTTATACACACCTGCAGCTGCAGCACTGAGCATCGCACTGAGGAATGAGGTAGACCAGAAGGACCACCCTTGGATGTCCTTAACCAGTTGTCTCAAACTATCGCATGCACGCGAGTGCCCCTGGCAGGCCTGACCTCCCGCATTTGCTACAGGCTCCCAGACGATTCGGGCTGCTGGCCCCAGGACTACACTGTGAAGTGCAAGGCACGAGATGAAGTCTGAGGCTGCTTCTCTACTGTGTGCAGCACCAAACGTGGGGCTTCCTCACTCTGCCAGATTCTGAACTGGGCATAGGATGTAGGAATTTTAGATGAAAACTGTTAAATCAAAAGGGACAGCTCAACCAGGGGATGGCAGGCAGAGGGGGGTTTTGGGAGCCTGTTCTGCTGAGTAAGCCAAGTGTGGACCAGGCAGCTGGCCGGAAGCTGGCTGTCTCTTCCTTTATAACTCTCTGCTGCTGGAGCAGTTTCTGACATCCCTGGGTGATCACAGAGCATGTGCCACCAAGAAGCGCAGGCCCTTCATTAATTCAGGTGCTCTCCCAATGCAGAGCCACCAACACAGCCAACTGCGGGCTCACTAGGGTGTCATTTATGAAAGCAGCACATGCTCCTGTGTGGAAGGAATAACAGGAGCATGTGCTCCTGCTGAAGGGTCTTCTGATCAAAGACCAACCCACGCAGTCCTTTGGGTCGTCAGCAGGCATCTTGTCACTTGTTCTCAGTGTCTGAAGTTGCCTCATGGCAGGCATCCTCCTGGATCTGCTATGTCCTTGCTATGGGGATATTCTTATCAAGTTTGACTTCTAAAAGCTACCACTGTGTGGATGCCCTGTCTTTCTCTTTCGCAATCCACCTGCATGCAATCTGGGAAAGCCGTGGCCAAGGTGTGGCACGAGTTCAGGCCCCGACGTGACACAGCACAGCCGTGACACAGCACAGCATCACAGGGCCCAGCTTCTCCCAGCGGCTGCCTGCCTCACCTCTCTGCGTCGGCATCACCAGGACCTTGAAAACCCTAAGACTCTTCCCTAGCTCAGTTCAACACGGACCAACCTGCCTTCCTCTCGTTCTCTCTTGGCTGCTGATACCAATCATGAGTGAGGTATAAGGCACTGAGGCTCCCGTGGCGCAGGCCCTCTCAACACAGTAGAAGTGAAGCTCTGCTTAACAAGAGGATGCCTCACTCATGCTTCCAGCGACTTGCTAAGAACATTATGACCTCGCTCATTCTATATCCATCTACTGATGTATATTTTTTCCAAGAAAGGCCATTCCCAGATCCTCATGTCGGCCTCTGGAAAATGCTGTACTGTGTTCTGTCCTGATGTCAGGGACAAAGTGCATGCTCCCACGGCTCTCCTAGACCCCCGAGCCCTTCTGTGGGCCCTCTCTGCCACGGCCATTTGGCAAAACTACCACCTTCGTGCAAAGTGAGAGTAAGTCATCTGTGACCTCAAACAGATGGAGATGAGGAAGGCCCTTTCCCAGAACATGACATTGGTGGCAAGGTCGCTTTCAGAGGCCATAGGTTAGGCCTGTCCACTAGAGGAGAGGTCAATTCCAGAATGAGAAGAGAATGGCTGACCGAAGCAAGGACACAGGGACAGCAAGGGAGAGCCCAGGAGGGGTGGGTCTGGAGAAGTCAGGTATTTGGTTTCACGTTGTCCACTGGCAGTGGACACTAGGTGGACAAGGGTTCCAGGCAGGAAACAAACACCTGGAAGAACGGGGACGCTTCTGCACAGAAAGCTCCATCAGATCACACCCCTGCCACCTGAGTACTAAGGGAACTTTAGCTGTGTAAGCCAAGTAAGGGTTAAGCGAGTCCATTTACCAGGAGAGCCACCTGGGCAGGGCTCAGTGCTGGCTCAGGTTCTGCTCACGTGTGGGAAGGGCACCCTGCTGCAGCACGAGCTTCTGGTCCGAGTCTCCACTCAGCCACGCAGCGCTGTGAGAAGGGAGGTGGCTTGCCATCTGCAAAGTGAGGCTAAGATGACTCTGGACATCCCTTCCAGCTCCAAGAACCACGAGAAAAGTCACTCAACTGAAGCTGCCAGAAGCTCTGGCACAAGAAAACGACATCTCCGCTAACTGCTGGAAGAGTCTGGAAGCTCTGAGGGGATTTCAGAATCTGGTTCTTTCTTTAGCCAAACTCAACTTTCCTCCTGCCTCCTCAAACACCGTCTTGGATGACATTATTTCAGACAAGGCAATCTACCTCATCATTCAATGCCCAGGATTCCTGGGGCAGAGACAAACACCAGCACAGTGCGTGTCACCTGCCTTATTACAGTAACAAAACCCTGGTGGCGGAGGAAGCCTCCCAAGGCTCTACCTCCTATCACGACCCTCAGGTCCAGCCAAGAGCTGTTGGGACATGCTGCTCACAATACAGGTGGGACCACATCTGCCTGCTTGCCGACAAGCTTTTAACGGCTTTCTGTTCGAGTTTCCCTCCCTCCAAGCCAGGCATCAGGCCTGGCGTGGTGGGATTTGGGAAGGCTGTGGCCGAGGTCCTCTTCAGAACAGAGGCTCTGGGTTTTCCAGAAAACTGGAAGAATTGTAGTCGCCTCGCATGTGACTCCGTGTCAATGATGAGATCCCAGAGGAAAGCAATGCAGGTTCCCTGCAACCAGTGAGTGCGGGACCATGGGGACTTGCAGCCAATGGCAGGAGGGCCATTTAGACAGAGCCAGGGTCACACGTGCTCACTGCAGCGGCACCTCCCCTCCTAGATTCTCTGCTGGGGAGGGGCCAGAAGGAAACTCTGCTTTGCTTTGTGTGTGAGAAAGGGAGCAGGGGAGGAAGCCAGAAACCAGGCAATGCCGGGTGGGGCAGCCGTGGGTCCTCCACAATCGCAAGCTCATTCTATCACAGCCAAGGCACCAGGAGGTTTGTGGCTTGTCAAAGCAAAAAACCCTGCAAGTCTCCCCCAGCAAAACACCCTGACTTGACTTAAGCATGGCATGCCTGTCTCAAACTATGGCATGTAACTTATGAATATGTATACCTACTATATACCCATAAAAATTAAAAATAAATACATAAATAAAAGGAGATAAGGCCTGCATGTTTTGAATAGACGGCTGTGCCCAGTGGACGCTCACACACCGACTTTGATGCAGGGGCCAAGTGCAGAGGAAACTGTACTCAGGAATCACTCCAGCCTCCCCCGACGGAAACCCGAGAGCCCTTCAATGCCAAAAGCGCCACCAATCATCCAGAGAAGGGAAGACTGAGGCCGTGAGGGGTAAGTGGGAGCTGGGGATGAGGCCTAGGCAGAACCTGCTGGGAAACCTGCTCTAGAGCCTGTCCCAGGCTCCAGCTCTTCCTGGGGGAAGGCGGCCCCTCTTCTGTTCCTCCAGGAAGGCCAACCCCTATGTGAACAAAACCGCCCTAATCCCAACTAGAATAGCAGCACGCTCCCTCTCCTTCTGTGGGAGACGGCTTTCCAAACTGATTTCCAAACAGTTGTGACATTCCCAGAATTCTGTCTCTCTGCTACCTTCCTTTCAACGGCGGCCCATCTGATGTCTGTGCCTACTAGGTGGAGCGCCCAGGGCAAACATTTGGGGCAAGAGCGTCCACTGCCCACGGCTGTCTGCTGGTGGCTACCTGCCGGCCTAGATATGTCTGTCTTGCATCCATTCCATGTCCCCACGGCACTGTGCCGGCTGGCTCGTTCGTAATACAAATCACAGACAAGCATTTCCATGCTTCACACATCTGGATCATGGCTTGCTTTCCTTCCTGTTCTGGGACTGAGACAATTTCTTTTCATTTGAACCATGTCAACTCCAGTTATGAGAAACATTTCCCCTGCGCGACTCTCCCCCTGCCTTCCCTCCTCCCCATCACTCCCCAGACACGCGTCTACCCACCGACCATGGACCACACTTGTCAGGGATCGGATTCCTTCACGTTCGGAGCTGCAGGCCAGGCGAGCACGTCCCTGGTCAATGTGGCATCCTCCCCAGCATCCACTGTCCCGAACTCACCTTGGCACAGCATCCCATCTGGCTAGAAGTATCCGAAGTAATGAAAATCGGAGGAGACAGAGCTTCACATGTGACCTGCAACTGGCGGCATCCCACCTGCCCTCTGTCCCTGCAGGGCCCCACCTGTCCCTCTACCTGCTCTTCTGCCTCTTCCGTGTCCTGGCTTCTGCCAGGCCCTTGCTTCCCGCGGCTCCACCACAGGTCACTTTTCACTTTGTGCCACGTCGTCCCTGAGGTCTCCTGGGAGCTGCCGGAGTGGAGACAGGACGAAGCCTGTCTATGGTGGCAACATTCAGACATATGGTGGCCGGGCCCCGAGTGCTCACTTGGAAGTGGCAAGGCCCATGGCACGCAAGATGACCAAGAGGGGGTGAAGCGGGCGGGTTATCTCTAGCGTGGCTGGGCACAGCACGGAGGGAGACCCAGTGTTGGCCTCTCAGCACTGGAGCCTTGGAGGCAAGGGGAAAGAGATGGCAGCAGGAACGTGGACTGGGCCACAAAGAGCAACAATGAGCCCCCTCCGACACTGCGTCTTCCGCGGTTCTCCACCTGGGATGTGCTGAATTTTTTTTTTTTTTTTTTTGATGCGCTGGATCTTTTGGAGAGTCTTCCTGAGCCCCTCCCCGAGAGGGAGAGCATCAGTCGATGTTGAGTGAGGCTGGGCCACTGCATTCCCAAACGCCCAGCGCTCCTCCTGTGCCTCACGGCCACGCACCATCTACGCCAAGTTCCCAGCTTCTGTCAAGACAGTGTTCTCCGGAGGCCACAGGCTGGGCCTCTCCACCACAGGAGAGGTCAATTCCAGAACAGGAAGAGAATGCTTTTTTGATTAAGCAAGGACACAGGGGTGGCAGGGGAAAACCCCAGGAGGGGCAGGTCTGGAGAAGCTCCTCCCAGAGGACAGGCCGCAGGAGGCTGAGCACGTGCGAGGCGCTGCTGCCATATGGGCTGGAGAGCTCCCACAGCTGGGCTGGCTCCCAAGGCTGGCATTCCTCAACCCCTGGTTGGCTCAGGCTTATCTAACAGACATTGCTCAATGCAACAAAGGCAGAGGTGCATTTTCTGCAGTGGGAAAGCTTTTCACTGTGGGTGGCAGACAGTGCCCAAAGCAGACTCCCTCCCTTCTACTGTCACCCAATCTAGAAAGTCCTGTCTCCAGACTTCTCCCGGGAGCTTGCTGCGTTACTTGTTTGAGGTGCATGCGGGCACAGGGTCCTGGGTTTCCGTAGTCCCAGAATGACTGGTGGACCCCTGGCTCTGTGCCCTCCCGCATACAGTTACATTAGGTTCAGCTCCTCCCACCAGGCACCTCCCCTGGACCTTGCTGCACCATACCAGTGGTCTCTGGGGCAGAGACAAACACCAGCACAGTGCGTGTCACCTGCCTTATTACAGTAACAAAACCCTGGTGGCGGAGGAAGCCTCCCAAGGCTCTACTTCCTATCACGACCCTCAGGTCCAGCAGCCAAGAGCTGTTGGGACATGCTGCTCACAATACAGGTGGGACCACATCTGCCTGCTTGCCGACAAGCTTTTAACGGCTTTCTGTTCGAGTTTCCCCTCCCTCTAAGCCAGGCATCAGGCCTGGCTTGGTGGGATTTGGGAAGGCTGTGGCCGAAACACCTCCCTCGAAACACAAGGCATTATCTGCAGCCTTCACAGAGCTATGCACCTTCTCTCTTTACACCGTAGCTTCCAAATCACAGCCGACAATAGATGCTCAAATTCCAACAGCTGCATTACACCCAGTCACTTTAAAGTCACACTAAAGTTACTGCCACCTCCCTCCTTGATCTCGGTTTTATTTTTGCTTTTTCTCCCGGGCAGTCAGCATGGACCTGAGCTTCTACTCTTCATCAGGGGACAGTCCTTCCCACGACCAACCAGAGTTGAGCCTGAACCTGAGAGAAACAAATGCTTACTTCTGGATTTTCCTCTTTCTCTTTAAAACCAAACTGTGATCAGCATGTTGAATGCCGACCTACAGGACAAGGCACCCTGTCCTGGTTTCTTGAAGGAGAAAACCTGGGGTGTGCATCCTAGCTGGACTGTTTCTCTCAAGAAACTTTCCCCCTCCCCCACCATTTCGTGGATTCTGTCTTAACAAGTATCAGTTGGTAAAAGACGCCTGTTGTCACCATCCTCCCATGCGCACGGGCTGCTGATTTCTAATGGCCACCGCAGGATGGAGAAAGACAAAAGGAGACCCTAGCTGAACACTCACTTTAAGGTGCATTTCTCAAGCTACCACTATGGAAAGGGAGATAGCTGCCTTCGTCACACTTAGCGCTGCCAACATTTCTAATGACCAGCCGAACCCAAAGGTAGCATGCAGCTGCCCAGCAGAATAGCCTTTCATGGGCAAGAAGGCAACCAAGGCACGGGGTTCATTTAGGAACCTCCGGCCTGGTGTCAGCATGACTGCTGCTCAGCATGGCTCTTCCTCCGGGCAGCAGCAAGGGTAGCCCTCCGCAGCTTCTCACACACCACCCGCACCAGGACGTGCCATCCTCCAGCTCCCGTCCACAGCGAGGCTGGGGAGTCTTCTGCAGCCTGCTCCTTTGTCAGGGCCGAGAATCAGAAAGCTGTCAATCTAATGAATCCACAGCTTCAGCTCAGTGGTTACAATGGAGTTAATGACGATACATGAGAGGCAGGATCCTTGAGAAGGCCCCAGGCAGGAAGCTTTTAAAATCGCAGATTCATTTCTGTATTAATACGTAACGAAGCCTGTTCCATGTTTCTGTAAATCCACACAACCACTGATCGTTTTCACTGGCATCACTTTCATTCTAACAGTCTCGAACTTCTATTAATTAAATGACTGCCCCACTGCCTGGTCTAAAAAGAAAAGCTGTCAATCTCAACTCAAAAAACAAAAAAGCTGTCAAGCTCATCTGCAGTACTTGGGTGTCCTAGGGAAACCCTCTCCAAGACACGGTCACTGCCCTTGGTCAGCCAGCAGCAGCTACGTACATGAACATTACTTCCCTTCAACTGAAGGTACCCAGGTGTTTGACTCTACGAGTTCTCTCATTATTTATTTCATGTAATTTATATCCTTATTTTAATGGGCTTATTGCAGCACGTATAATCATATAAGTGATCCCAAATCATATTAAGTAGTAACTATAAACCTTAACAAAGCAATACTAGTTTCCTAACCTGCAAAGTAAAAGCTATAGAATACCTACTTCATAGATCTGACTCAATGGTATGATAAACACAGACATCTTGCACAGTACCCAGCACATAGGAGGTGCTCACGAAATGAGAGCTGATCCGAGGTAAACATCACTTGTATGTTGCTAATTCATGGCCGAAGCAGCATTACTGACATTACCATGGTAAGAACTTTAAATTTCATTATAATTTAGGACCTATTTGATTGCAAATTGGATTAGAGCCAGTTTATAGTACCAAATAAATTATGTTTGAACTATTTAAAACCATGCATACAAAGAGACACTAGAAAAAGAGGGAGAAAAGTTTAATTCCAGGATGCAGATGAATTAATTGCTGAAAATGAGTCCGAAATCTAGCTTTGTGCTTTCTGACAGCCAATACAGAAACAAAATCATGTACATCTGTGCACCCCACTGTCTGATAAACGGAATGTGTAGCTCACACGGAAGCGGAATTTTTCTCCTGACAATCAGATCTTAGGGTAGCTGCTCACACCAGTCGCCCTATGACGCATGTTAGGTAAGTGACAGAAGAGCCGCACCTTTGCTGCTGTGTGCAATGGTGCGCACGCGCATACCTTCCCTATGGAAATGTTTCACTTTATCAGCATTCCATAGTAAGAGACCGGTGGGTGAGCAACCCGGAGACTTTCCTCACATAAGCTCAGGAACACAGAGTTAAATGGCTCCTCTGTATTCCAAAACATGGAACAGCTTTCAGGTTTTGTGTCTGTGAAGCAGCCTGGCCTGTGGCTTCGCTGAGAGTGCAGGTTCGTCTTGGCCTTTTCCAACAGCCCAGGTAGCCTGGAACCACAGCCCAGTAACCAGAGCGGCCTGTGGATGGGGGAGGACGGGGCTTCATCCTCGGGGGATCTGCTTCCCAAACGCTTGCAACTAATCAAAGAGGACAGACTTCCCTGGGAAAACTGTAATCACCTAAGGAGGGGGCAGGCCAAATGCTAGCAAGATTTACTGGCTTTGATGAACAATAAGGTGTTTGTTTTTGTAGGTAATTAGAGTTCAACAGTGAGCTATAAAGAGTCCTCCAAGAAATTCTAAACAGATTATAGCTAAAGGGTACTAAAGCATGTCTGAATCTAACCATTCATCTTTGCAGACTTCCAGTGCAGGGAGGCCAGTGTTTGATCTGCCACACTCCAACAGGTCATCCTGGAGAAAATGGCCCTCTGTGTTTTTCATGCCTGATGAGACAAGACCTCTCCATGCAGCATGTGTGCGCCCACACGTATGTGCAAATGGCACTTAGCATGTACCATGCTGCTGGATACTGCCATGGAATATTGCAGTTCATGTAACTATAGCTCAACTCACCTTATAAAATTAACTATTCAAAGGCCCATAACAGCCCAGATGTTGGTAAGTGCTAGGCCATGCCTGCATTCTCATAATCACGAGGTACTATGTGATTCTTAGGTACTACGGAACGCTGGTTGGGTCCCTTGATGGTGGGAAGATGTTTGCCAAACCCATTCCCGATTTACGCTTTTTTTTTTCCCAGCAAATCACTCTTGGATACAGGATTTTAAGGACTCAGAGGTATTAATACAAATGCGATTGAACTTCATTTAAAGAGAGTATGTGCAAAGGATTGTCACCAATATTTTTTAAAATAGTGCCAAGATGAGACAACTGTGTACTCAGAGGCAACTGCTGATCCTGCTTCACCAGCTCCTGGGTCAGTAACACAGGATTTCCTGCCACCCCAGGAAATGCGCATGACATCATGTCCACTCCCTGGCCCTACTCATATCAGGACGCACAACAGGCGCGGAAAAGCCAACTACCAAACCCTCTACGGAACGGATAAACTTAAGACAGGACTAGATAAACCACCAGCACAACAAAAACAAAAAGTCAAGCCACACATATGGCAAAGGCTTGAGGAAAACAATTGCTGTTATACTCCTCCTTATACACTGACTTTACTCGGGTGAAAACTGGAGTTAACAGCGGAGAACCCAGGCATCTGACTGTGCGGGTCATTAGGAAACCTTCACAACAATTTTTTCCTCCAAGAACCAGATCTCCATTTAATGATGTTCTATTCAATCCAATATAAACCTTTCCACTGTTCTGCATTCTCTGGCCTCCTCAATGTAATTTTCTTTTGAGTTCGTAAGCAGTCATATCACAATCCTTCCTTCAGAGAAACATAAAACAGACACTTACTCTAGGAAAAAGAATAACCTTTGGGCCCCAGTTTTAGCATCACCGTCATCTGGCTTTCTGCCACTGGACGCTTCCTGCAGGTTACCACAGCCTGGGCCAGCCACTCAGCAACCCCTCTGACCCTCTGTTTCCTCATCTGAACCACCAGGAGCTTGCCTCAGACTGTCCCTAAGGCATCTCTGGGCTCTAAGGTTCCACGGTTATTTCATCCTAAAGGGAAGAATCACTGTGTGCAAACCCACCTTATTTAAATTGACTGTTCAACAGCCCATAACAACCTGGGTGTTGGTGAGTATTCTGACATCCTTACATTCTCATAATCATAATGTGTGCAAAGACTATTATCCACAGCTGTTAATTCTTCAAAACGAACACACTAAATTCTACATTCAGAAAGTTGGACTTTAGAATTGGCTGAAAAAGAAATGCAAAGTCAGCACTATAAAGACACATCCCATTGTGTGAATAATATACTTAGAGTGAATCAAAGATCATGCTCGTGCAGGGAAGGAAGTACACCTAAATGAGGACATCCTGAGAACCTCTTCCCGCCGCTCTGTTGGCTTTAAGAATGGACGTGCACATCAAATGAACGTTTCAACTCCCGAAGCCAACTGGTGCGGTAAGCTTGTGGGGTCCCTGAGGGCTGCGACCCTGGTGTACTGGCCTGGGTCCTCTACTGCAGAAGCAACAAAGGCATGGAGCAGCACTGTTTCAGAACTCAGACAAGTCAAGTGAAAAATCTGTATTCAAAACAGAACTGAAACAAACAGGATGACACAGAGTCCGATACTTACTTGTGGCCCAGCTCATGGGCGATGGTAAAGGCCAAATTGAGACCATTGTCTTCGGCAAGCACACACTTCCTCTTAGCACTGCACACACCTCCTAAGTAAGCAATTCCTGCAGCAGAGACACAAAACACATCCTCTTCAGAACGTGGGGGGGCCCTGGTCTCGCCGGGCAAGTCCGCACAGTCAACGTCACACATGATCAAGATGGGCACACTGGGACAATGCTGACTGGACCATATGGGAAGCGTTTGTGTATGATGCTTTTGTGTTCACCCAATATAAATGGTAACCACCACAGCATCCATGGAGCATCTATGCGTCAGGGGTGTGCTGAGTAGTGTACCCATGGCACCTCACTTAATCCTCACGACCCAGGATGAGGGAAACTGAGGTTTGGAGAGGAAAGGTAACTCTCCCAAGGTCACCTGGATGAGCACCCAGATCTTCTGCCAGATCTGTCCAACTTCAATGTCCAGGGTTGGGGCCAGGTGAGGCCAGCCAGGCAAGGCGCCCAGGGTGTAAAGTTTAAGAGGCCCTGCACCTGCACACCCCAAGAGGGAGCCCCTCCTCACACTGCATATCCCGAGCGTGAGCCGGGACGGGATCTGTGCTGGGGCTCACGGACTGCAAGCCCCGGAAGCCTGCGCAGAATGTTCCAGAAATGCTTCAGGAGCCCTTGAGAGTGGAAGACGCAGAGGGAGCGCAACCAGTGCTGGGAAAGCCAGGGCCTCAAAGTCCTCAGTGAGGACTAGCCTGCGAGCCAAATGCCTCGTCTCCACGCACACGTGCCTGCCCCTAAGGACCTTGTCCTAAGACAAGAAACCCGAACCACACACACACCAGAAGGAACGCAACGCAGGGCATGGAGGCTACGTCCCCAACGATAGGATGGGAGATGCTGGCAGGACGGCAGGCCAGCCACTGGAGAAGGGGCTGGCGTTTTCCAGGGGGAGGAAGGCGGCTCTGGCCAAGGGATGCGTGGCATGACATGGGGTCCGTGGACGCTGGGCCCTCTGAGGAATGCTGAGATGGCAGTCACAGTGCGGGTGGGGAAGGCAAGCCCATGCTGGCCACACTTCCGGGGGCTGACTCTCCAGGGCTCCCCACTGCAGCTCTCAACGCTGCTGCTCTCCTCGCACCCAGGAAAGACATGTCTCACCCTGCAGGGACCGCAGGGCTTATCTCAACAGGGCTGGCTAGGAAACCTGACCTCTGTCCTCCCATGGGTGTCTAACCTGAGGACAGTTCCATGATATGCCCCTGTGTGACACAGAGGTGGCTAGTGGCAAGAGGTGGCTTCAGGAGGAGCTCAGGGCTCCCTGGCTGTGCAGTCATATCGGGTTTGGGTGGGCAGCGGCTCTGCTGGCATAGCACCGTGAGGTGGATGGAGGCTAAACCCAGCTGGACTCTGCCCACCAGCCCCATGCCGTGGAGGGGCCACGGCCATCCAAGGAAGAGGCACCTGCTCTCCACCACAGGCACGGTCCCTCTGTCGAGCTGCACGCTGCTCTGTCCCAAGGGCTCCTTCCAAGACCTTGCTTGAGGTGTCTCAGGAGGGAAGGAGCTGGCAAGGGCAGGGGAGAACGGGACAGGGGAACCATTCCATTAAAAATGACCCCTCCTCCCTGCTCCCAAAGAGCTATACCAAAATGCCCTTTGCTGATGTCCAAATTAAACTGGTGCAGAGCTCAGCCACACACAGGGTGGCCCCTCTGATGTGGTGCGGCTCTGTGTCCTCACCCAAATCTCATCTGCAACTGTAATCCCCATGTGGCAGGGAGGGACCTGGTGGGGACGGGACTGGATCATGGGAACAGTTTCCTCCATGCTGTTCCTGAGATAGTGAGTTCTCATGAGAGCTGATGGTTTTACGAGTGTCTGGCTGTTCTTCTGTCCCCGTCTCCTGCCGCCTTGTGAAGAAGGTGCCTGCCTCCCTTTCCCCTTCAGCCATGATTGTAAGTTTCCTGAGGCCTCCCCAGACATGCAGAACTGAGAGCCAATTAAATCTCTTTCCTTTATAAATTCCCCAGTTTCAGGTGGTATTGCTATAGCAGTGTGAAAATGAACTAATACATCCTCCTTCCTCGTCCTCTCCACGAGGTGCAGAGGAAGCGGACATGGCCTGGTTCCGCAGAGAGGGGCGGCTCCAGGGCTCACATTCTGCACACTGGGCCCAGGTACCTCACTGTGGCTCTATCTGGAAACACGCAATGCGCTTAGTTAAAAATAAATAAAAGACACAAATTAAATGTTATTTGGCCTTAAGATGCTTTTGTGGCCATGTGAATGTCACAACCCAGCAATGCAGACTGTTGAGAAGAACAATACGACAACCAGGAAGGATGCGATGTGGCTTCTCAGTGCCTTCCAGGTCATTATTCTGGTTTTGTTTAAAAATGTTTTGTGGTTGCTTTTACAAGTCTACCAGTGAGTAGGTGGAATGCCGCTACATAGCCCCAATGGTATGTGCACGCGGCCCACGTGGGCGCACACACACACACTCAGACACACACCCAGCAGTGCCCGTCCAGCCCTGGCTTCAGCCTCTGTGGGTCAATGAATTAATTAGAAACAATCAGATGTGCACACCCTGGAGAAGTTGCCTGGTGAGAGGGAAGGGAGACATAATAAGGCCAGATGTGCTGAGCCTGCTGTCCCGAGTGTGCCCGCCATGGGCTCTGCTACTGAACCGGCAGACCTTAACTGCCACACAAACACTTCCCCCTGGCCTCAGCCACGCTCAGCACTCGGAGGCAGCCCTGACTTTCCACTCTAATTAGGTAACGTGCAAAGCTAGCGAAACAGGGGAGCAAGGAGCCTTCCAATAATTGCATTTTAATCTTTCCAAGGCGCAGATGATTTTTAACTAGAAAACAAAGAACCAGTTTATTTATAAGAAATGCTCTTGCACAAAGGTGGCTGAAGGTCTAATGCTTTTCGTGATTTATGCCACTCGTGACCAGCCTGCTCATAAAACTGAGCAAGGAAAAACACATTAAAAAAAAGCTGATAAGCGAGCACAAGAGCTGTGTGTTTATGAGAGATGAGGTGGAAAGGCTTAGAATGCAGAAAACCAAGTCTGGAGAAAATCCCAGGTTGTTGTAAAAGAGCTGCAGGGGAATAAACGGTAATTAAGCCATCCAGCTTCAGCAGAAAACAAAGGCCACCACTATTCCATGTTTCTGAAAAGAAACTGCAGTCTAGCAAGACAGGCCCTGGAGACCCAGAGATACCCTCACCATGTCAGGCTGCAGAAGGCACCAAGCTGGAAAAACCCGCTAAGTCCCCATGCCGATGCCTGTTAAGAAATGAGGAGAAACCAGTTTTCTCTGCACGGATTTATTAAAAATGGAGGTCTGTGACACAGGTCTGCTAACCTCAGTGCCGATGCTGTGGAACCTTCCGAGGGGAACTGGAATTTCCTTACGCTGAGGTGAGGCTTTCAGATCCTGCAGTGGTGCTTTCACTGGCCCCAGCCTTCTATGATTTAAAATTCTCCACAGATCACAGAACTTATTTAAAAAATTTTAAAAACATCAATTCCACATGTTTGCATAGTTTCTTGGAACAAAAGGGAGGCAGAAAGGCAACTGGAATTTATTAGTTGTGCCTCTCCATGGGCGAGACTGCTGCAAACACTCAACCCTCCCTTGCTTGGCAGGTGTGACTGGTCCCATTTCTTAAATGGGGAAACAGAGGCTCAATAACCAGTTTCACGGTTAATCCGCACCCAGACCAGGACACAAATGCAGGGCTCCCTGCCTGCAACCCTCATGTTCCTCTAAGCAAACCCCGGGTCTCCCTCACCAAAGTTTTGATAATCAACAACAATGAATAATCTTTGAGGATTTGGAAGATTTTCATAAATCCTAATTTGTGCATACGTAGAAACGTATGTGGGGTCGAGTGAAGGTTTTATACATTTGGGTCCAAATGTTTTTAAGTTTAAACACTTCAAGTGAGAGAATTAGAAATCTTTTAAATTTTCCTCTTTTGGCTTAAATCTAATACAATTAATACACATATTGCTATGAAAATTAAACTTATTCCTTATAGTTCATTTACTCAAGGTGATCTATAGCAGTAGAGGTGGGAGACTTCTCTAAAATGAAACCACAGACAAAACCCCTCTGGATTTTACTGCTGAGTGTGCAGCCCCTTCAGGCAGCAGATGCCACAGGAAGTTCACAGTGGACAAGCACATAGCTGAGTGTGTGCCTGTGTCCCACATGGTGGCTCACTCCAACTCTACCACACCCCTGGCACTCATTAGGGAAACAAAACACACTCTTAAAAAAAATCTGAAACACAGAGGGTAAAAATGAAGGGGTGTGGGTCAGGCATGGTGGCTCATGCCTGTAATTCCAGCCCTTTGGGAGACCAAGCTGGGAGGATCGCTTGAGGTCAGAAGTTCAAGACCAGCCTGGCCAATATGGTGAAACCCCATTTCTACTAAAAATACAAAATTAGCTGGGCATGGTGGCAGGTGCCTATGGTCCCAGCTACTCCGGAGGCTGAGGTAGGAGAATCACTTGAACCCAGGAGGTAGAAGTTGCAGTGAGCCAAGATCCATCAGTGCACTCCAGCCCAGGTGACAGAGTGAGACTCTGTCTCCAAAAAGAAAAAAAAATGAAGGGGTGTAATGAGTTCTTCTGACACTTGGAGAAGCTCATTTCATTTATCCAGAGAAGAGGCTCCCATCCACCAGCTCTGTGACCCATGTTCCCAGCATGCCAACACAACACAGGCACTCATTGGTCTCCTTTCTTTTCCTTTTCTCAGTAGAAGCATAATTTTGTAGACAAAATTGGGTGAAGAGGCTTAGCTAGTTTCTTTTTCAGCAGAAAACTACATGATGTAAGCTCATAACTCTTTATATCGGGGATGATCACCTGACCGTCTCTAGATTTAAGGAATAAACCACACACAACTGTATAAACTCTGGTTGATGTAGAAAGTTGTTGCATGTAAGCCGTCTGCAGCTGCTGGTCTTGTTGCCCGTTAGTCCAACCTTACGGCGTCTGCCTTTGAGAGAGATGGCTCAGTTTTTCTCATCAGCTGCTCAACTACCCAACACTGTCACAGTTATTGCTGGGATCCTAAGCTGTCAGTCACAAGAGAGCAAGTGACATCTACCCATGCAGCAACCACAGTCAATGGAGACTGAATTGCAGGTTCAGGCTCAATGACAAGTCCTTGTGCTCTTGCAAACCTAAGTGGATGTGGATGTGATCTCAATGTGTGAACAGCATTTAGGAGCAAATGTCTTCGAGTCTAGGATGTGACAAAGGAAAACTAACTACAAAGGAGTAATAAAGTTGGACCCCTACCTCACACCACATTCAAAATGTAAGTCAAAATGAATTAAAGAGCTAAATATGAGAGCTATTAACTATAAAACTTGTAAAAGAAAACTAAGATGGAAATCTTTCTGACCTTGGTGTAGACAAAGCCTTCTTAGCTGTAACATCAAAAACGTAGGTGGGGGGGGGGAACCCTAACCTCTTGCAACCAAAGAGTGGCTGAGGGGGAAGGGGCTGGGAGTGAGCTGGGGAGTCGCCAGGAGTCACCTTCATTTCCATTGCTAGCCCAAGGAATCAGTGTGCTGGCACATTCTCCAAGGAATCCTTCCAGAGTTTCCCCTTGGCAGTTATGGTTTACTGTGGACTCGGAGTCTTCCAGCAGCTATGTCCTTGCAGGCTAACTCAGTTAGCTGGTTGGTGTGGTTGTAATGCCATGTGAGCTATTGCTTTGTGATGGGGTGTTCTTGCTTATAGGTCAGAGTCAGGAAAGGCTGCATGTTCTGAGCCTTGCTTCCTAGGGTTAATGAGACCACAGCTTAGGACACAGATGCCCTTGGCTTTGGTTTCCCAGGTACCTCCAGGATCCTGGACTTTGGAAAGACAAACTATCCCTGGTGAGAGAATCACACAAGTCCACACCGAAGGTCTGAAGGTCCCTGGGCTGAAGCAGTCACTCCTACAAGATAACATTTTCCTGTGTTTGTTGAGTCAAGGGTAAGTGGAAGAATAAATTGGCCCTGGGATTTACAAGTTAGAAGCAAAAAGATGCCAATGGTTTGCTGCTAGAAACCACAACAGGCCAGCAGAGGTGAAAGAAAGAGAAATGAGTAAGTGTGATATGTGAAAGACCACAGCCAACTTGAGCCAAGTGTATGGAGATGTCCTGCAGATGTCCCACCTGCTGGCGAAGATGGCACTCACGTCAGCAGGACCCGTTACCTGAGAGGGGTTTCTCCAGGGAGCAGTGTGACGTTTCTCAGGTCACAGTGTGCTTGTCTTTGGAGAACCCCACAGGAGCTCAGGGGCTTCTGAAATAGGCCCTGATGCCCACCAGAAATGGTCCCAGGCAAGTTCACTCCAGGACATCAGAGGAGCCTTGAAAATCTCTTATTTTGACAAACGCCTTGTCAAGTGTTTCCTGACTGTATGTGACAGGCCTCATGCCAGGCAGAGGCTAAGCTGAGCCAGCGCAGGCCTAGGGGAAGCAGTCTCAAGGCCATTTTGGCAAACACAAGGCAGTTGGTAGAAAGGTGAGCAGGGATGCTCTGAGCCAAGCCCCAGGGCCTGAAGGGTGGGTGCTGGGGTCTTGGAAAGACAGCTGTGCCAGTGACCAAGCTCAGATCTGGCCTCTCCAGAGGGCAGACAGGTGGAAACTGGAGAGGGAGCTCCACACTGAACTGCCCACTCACTGATCCCTATTCCTCCGTCTGGGTGACCCATCCCAGCCAAGGGCCCCTCACAGAGCCACACCGTCATTCTGACTACTCTCTCAGCAAACTTTCCCAAACATGGGTAGCTCCCCCGTGTGGGGGAGCATCTCCTGGTGGCACAGTGAACACAGCAGGTAATGAGCGCCTTTGAGATTCCTTTCAGGAGACGTCTGAACCTCTGCATGCACTCCCTGGCCATCAGAGAAGAGACCTGCCTTCCAGCATTTGGCATTCAGGAAACGTGACCCTCTGACCAGCCTGCTGGATGGCCGTGTCTCAGCAGCATGGCACCATCACCTGTGCGCAGGTTCCTGTGTGTGCACACCTGAGTGTACGTCTGTGGACATGGTCATGCCCATGACACCCCTTCCCTAACGGGCAGTATGAGGGTGATGCCCACCTTCACTCCTACAGTAATGGACCCTAGTGAGTTTTGAAAGCTGTCACCCACTCACATACTCTATCAATTGCACTGCTTGGCACTTACTTTGGTCAATAACTTTGAGATGAACTTGGCTTAGTCCCACTTCAGTGACAACTTTCAGCCTCCTCTACCTTCTCTCAGTGTAAACGCTTCCGCTTTGCTGGTGGATTAGAGCGCCCTCCCTCTCCCTGAGGAAAGCTGGGGTTTTACGTGGGGGTGAGGCTGAGAAGAAGTGTGGTATGTTTTGGCTAAAAATCATCTCCTCCATGCGGGGGAATGGGACAACTAAGTCTTCCATGGGGTCAGATATCCCCAAAGGGGATCTGGGGAACAGAGCGAATCTCCCTTCGGAGATTCAAGCGCGGGCCTGGAAGGAGGGGCACGCTCCTGACTCGGCCTCCCCCAGGCAGCTGTCTGAGGTGTGTGTCTAGGAGCATCATCTTTCTCAACATTTCAGTTTGAATCGCTCATTAGAGTAGCCACAGGCAGGGCCACCAGTGAAGGCTGCTAAACTGTGACGACAGCCATTGCTAGGCAGGAGGCAGAGTGGGGCTGGTAAGAGCCACCGCACGCATCTTAATCACGCTCACTGCTACGGGCTGAACTGCGTCCCCCTGAAACTCACAGGTCGAAGCCCTAATCCCCAGCGTGACTGCATTTGGAGACAGGGCCTTCAAGACGTAATGAAGGTGAAATGAGGTCAGCAAGGCCCTGATCCAACAGGTCTGGTGTCCTTATAAAAAGGAGAGACACTAGAGGTATTCCTCCCTCCCTTCCCCTTTCCCTCTCTCCAAGTGAGCACAAGAGGGCAGGTGAGGACACAGTGAGAAGGCAGCTGTCGACAAGCCAGGAAAGAGATTCCTTATCCCGAACCAGTCCTACTAGCACTGCGGAGTTCCAGCCTCCGGTCCTGTGAGGAATAACCGTGTGCTGCGTAAGCCTCCCAGTCTGCAGTATTCTGGAAGAGGAGTTCTAAACAGACTCATACACGCAGAGTGCGCCCTGGGTACCCACGGAAGTGCCCTGGGTCCCCCTGCTCACACGGGTAACCGACGGCGCGGCGGCCACTGGAACTCGCCATGCTCATGTGCCGCACAGCACTGCAGCCACCTGACACGCCACGGGCTTGGCCTCGATGTTCACAACATGGATTAGTAACAAGGAACCGACCTGGGAAGCTGCAGGAGTGTCAGGTTGAACTAGTTACAAAAACGCTTGGTAGAGAAGAACCAAAAATACGGTGGAGCGGGGGTGTTGTGTATTTAAATCATACAACACCTTACCAGCTGCATGCGTAGGCAGGGAAGCGCCAGCCCTCAGTCGTTTGATAACACGGTTCCTTGCAAGTTACAGCCAGGGATGCCCATAAGGAGACACGAA
This sequence comes from Ateles fusciceps, assembly GCA_036589455.1. NCBI lineage: Eukaryota > Metazoa > Chordata > Mammalia > Primates > Atelidae > Ateles > Ateles fusciceps. Next base: position 10,707,047 of record JAZHEH010001736.1, read on the forward strand.
GGCACCGGGGAGGGCGGTGAGAGAAGGACTACGACACGCCAGACGTGGACCCCTCACTCGTGTCACCGGCCCCGGAAACGCCCACACCCTACGAGACGTTCTAAAAACAAACACAGCTTTGGAGGGAGGAGCCAGTTTTAAAAGACTCTTACAAAAGTAACATACTGCTAGGTCTGAAGAACTGGAGGCTAAAATCATCTCTTTAAGTCCCCCAGAGAATCCCAAAGAACTCCAGGGGAAGGTGGTGATGGGGCAGAGAGTTCTGGAAGCTTCCAGGTCTGTTGGGAGCCCATGAGCCTCACCTAGCACACAGTAGACTCTTTCAGGTCGGTCGGGAGCTCATGAACCTCCTTTGGCACACAGTAGGCTCACAAAAAGGAAGCACTGCTACGGGTTCGGCGTAGTGAATCTCAATGAAAACCAAGCAGCAACAGGCACTCCAGGTGCGCAGAACCAAACACGGCAAGCCAGAAACGTGTGCTGCTTATTCTGTTCGCCTCGACTCCTTCAAAACTCACAAATCACGAGACCAGGAGGCAGAGGCGCTCATCGCCGCAACAGCCAGGAAGTGAGTGCCTGTGCAGAGGCAAGGGGCTGTGGCCGGGACGGGGCCCACCCGCAGGGCTGATAGACTCTACTGTTTGACCCAGGTGCCGGTCACAAGGATGCTGGCCTTATAATAATTCATTTAGTGATCAAAAAGTCAGGTCAGGGTTACCCCAGAGGGACTAGTGACCAGAAGAGGCATGAGAGGGTCTGCCCCGGGGCTGACAGTGTCTTGTGTCTTGATCCAGGTCAGCGTTCAACATTATACAAAGCTCAGCAGTTTACAGTCATTGAACAGTACACTTAGATAGACTATCTATATGTAAACTATGCTTCAATTATAATTTAAAAGATAACAAAGGGATACACACATGCATGTGAAAATCAAGAAGATGGCCCTGGTTTCAGGATCTGGGAAGAGTCAAGGTCAGCGGACAATTACATCCAAGAGTCATGGGTTGATGAAGTCATAGTGGTACGTATTAGTTAAGGTCTACTTTTACCTGTGACACCAGGCTTTACGTGTATTACACTGTATTTCTCAGACTATATGAGCCATTTCTGTAATTTACCTTCGCTGACTTCCGAGGACTCTTGCAAGGGTACGTTCTTGAGACCTGCCTGAAACAACCTTGAAAAACAGCTTCACTCCCTCTTACAGCTCTATTTCTAAAGGATGAATAAAATGCAAGGCCATGCATAGAAATATTTGCCAAGTCAGCAAAAGAAAAAAAAAAAAGCATTCTCAAAACAAGTTACCACATTTCTTGCTAAATGCTTAGCCCAGCAAAGCCCATTCTTTGGGGGAGGAAATGTGGACTTTAAGTGAAACCTTGGAACAAGGGTAACCAAGCAGTTTCAATCTGTGCACTGTTCTAGGTATCTCTCGGGGCCCTGCTCTTGGGCTGTGCACAAAGGTCAGCCCAGGCCTCAGAGCAGCTCTGGGCACCAGCTCCCAAACTCCAGCATTTGAGTTTAAGTCCATAAATCATTCCCTGGCAGGGCACCACAGCACCCGCAACTACAGAAGTAACCCAAGCATGGGAAGGAAGCCAGCCATCATTTGCGTGTTGATTCAACAGTCAGGAACTAAAGTCAGACTACCATGACAAGCCCTCCCTTCTGATGGCCCAGGGGAGGCCCTAGGACAATCTCTGCCTTTGCTGACAGGATACAAAAATGACAAAATTCCATTTTATTTATTAAAAAAAAAAAAAAAAAAAAAAAGTTAGGCCTCTTAGGAAAGAATGTTGATGACAGCCACACCATGAAGTCAAGTGGGCACTAAGACTACAAAGAGGAAACAGCTGACTTACGGCACAATCGGGGGCAGACAAGGAAGATGGCCAAGCTCTGGGAACTGTCCCTGGTGTGGCAGGAAGTGGATGCTACAAACTCTCAGGCCCTGTCTTCAGGGTGAAGTTATGTCCGTGCTCCACCCTTATGGACACAGCTCATTATCAGTAGGCTACACTGAGTTTCAGGGTCACCCCAGACTACGGAAATAGCATGCATGTCAGTGTCTGTCTTTCAAATGTCCAAGGCCGAGAGGAACAAATGTTCTTTACCTTTTAAGCAATTTCAGCCATTTCGAGGTTGCTTCTATGCCTCTATGGTGGCCTGCACCCTGTGTCCTGAAAACCAGGCTCCTGTTTCAGCTCTGCTATGGCGCTCCCCTGAGGCTGGTCAGCCTGGCTGTCTTACACTCCCTCCAGGCTCAGTCCACACCAACGGGACTTGCCACCCCAAAGTGAGCCTTCAAGTTTTGTTCAAAAGCTTGCAGTCCTAGTCAATGTCTGTCTTCCCTTCTCCCACCCGATGTTAGTAATCGTCAAGTCCTGCCGTTTCCTTCTACTCACAGATGCTGGGATTTCCTTCTCAGTGGTCCCAAGCCCAGACCTTTGTCATCACCTTAAGCACTGTTAGGGAATCTCTGCAGGGGTCACCTTAATTGCCTCTCCCCACCCCAGTGAATCCTAAAAAGTCCACTGACTCTCCCGTGATCCTGCCCAGCCGCACCCCTCCTGCAGGTGCCCAGGTGCCCAGGGCCCATTGCCATTCCGCTGCAGCAGCATGAGCCAGTCAGGTCCTATGAACAAATCGTATGTGAGGCCTCTCTAGGCCAGCACCCACAACAATTCAACAGGCACAGCACAGCATGGGTTAAACACATCGTCAATAAGTTGTGCAAACAAATGAATGTCCAGCAGCCCTGCCAACCTCATCTACATAAAACACCATCCTCTGCTGCTTAAGACACGGGCTGGAACAGGAGTAGTAAGTGATGGGGCGGGGGCGGCTGCTGACCACCACCATTTGTTGAACACTTACACTGTGGGTACTAGGCCCTGTGCTAAAGACTCTCACACGTGATCTCATTTTATCCACACCACCACTTGGTGAGGCACATCCTCTTATCATCCTTGCAGTACTACCGACGAGGACACTACGCTCTTTGAAGTCAACAACTCATCCGAGGGCAAAGAGCAAATGACGGGTGGAGCCGGGATTCAACCTCAGGTCTTTACGGCCAGAGGCCCTGCCCTAAACCACTACATCAGAGGCTGCAAGCTGGCAGCCACAGAAGGATTTCAACTGCGGGAATGTTTTGTTTGGCCCATTTAGGATTTAAATAAAAATTCCAATCAGTCACCAACAACTTAAAATTAGAAGAGGCAGTCGGGTGTGGCAGCTCATGCCTGTAATCCCAGCACTATGGGAGGCCCAGGCGGGTGGATCACTTGAGGTCAGGAGTTTGAGACCAGCCTGGCCAACACGGCAAAACCCCACCTCTACTAAAACTACAAAAATTAGCAGGGCGTGGTGGCACACGGCTGTAATCCCAGCTACTCAGTAAGCTGAGGCAGGTGAATCGGTTGAACCTGGGAGGTGGAGGTTGCAGTGAGCCAAGACTGTACCACTGCACTCCAGCCTGGGTGACTGAGCAAATGACTCCGTCTCAAAGAAAAAAAAAAAAAAAGAGCTTACATAAAATGCAGATTGCCTGACTTGTTAAAATACTGAATAACTGGAAAATGATAGACTATTCAATAAATGACACTGGGAAAACAGGTGTCCACAGGGAGATGAATGAATTAAACTCTCCACCTCATGCCAGACACAGAAACAAACTCTAAATGGATGAAATACTCAAGCATGGAAACCGCTTCTTAACTGTTGGAAGAATGTGTCGTGGGATGGCTTTATGTTCCTGGAGTAGTCAAGAATTTTTAAAACAAGAAACAGGAAGTGAAAATCATAACGAACAAGACTGAGCTATTTAGCTAAATCCACACGGAAAACTTCTGTTATAAAAGGTACCATAAACAAAGTTAGAGACTAAGAAAAGACACAATGAAGACATTTTCAATTCCTACAACCAGAGATTTCAGAAAGTGTCCTCAGAGAAATGAGAAATAAACTCACAAGAAGGTATCAGTTCACACCCGGCAAGCTGACACAACAGAGAACTCTGACAATAACCGGCAAGGTTATCAGGATTAAAGACTTCCAAATGCTATCGAGGAGAATGTAAATTGGTATGAAGGCCATTTTAGGAGGTAATTTGGCCCACTGAGAAAGGCTGAAAGGTATGTAGAAGTCAGGAAGTGGTTATATCCTGGGAAATGGCAGGTCACCATGCAGGCTGCATGTGCCCACCCACCTGTCTCTGCTAACAGGAGTCCCTACAGCCTCTGATGTGCAGGCATACATATGTACCCGTGCACGTGCATGTAACACCATCACCCCACGAAGGGAGGTTATTATCACCCACATTCACACATGGGGAACCTGAGGCACCAAGCGCAAATTCCCCAGGCTCATGCTCCAACCCAGTAGGAGAACCCACTAAACACAGCCAGTCTGGCCGCAGATCCCCGCTAACCGCAGCAAAGGTAAAGAGGACTCTGCCCCAGGGAATGGACGGCAGGCCTAGGAGACAGACTCACAGTCAGGCCTGTGCATCATGCATTCCAGGGAAGACAGGACAGGTCTGCCAACTACTATGCAAAGTCCAGGGAGTTTCCTATTAGACACAAACTAACAAGGCTTGCACACAGATGTCTTTAACCCTTGAGAGTGCAGAAGTTAATATGCATGTGAGTATTTCTTGCAAGCAAGCTTTCATCGAATTTCCAGAGGGATCCATAACCTCAGAAAGGTTAAAAACACTAAACACAGGAATCCCAGAATGTAATCAAACACATTCCCTGGGAAATAAATTCTCTCTGATGAGCCAAGTCAGACCAAAAGATCCTGGGAAAATTATCCTCCAGCCCTTGGGGGTTACCCAAGCATTCCTCAGAAGGTGATAACCAACAATGCTTCGTAGAATGTACTTTTCTTTGCCAGATCTCAACTGACACACAGAAAACATGAGGACGGGTCTGTCATTACTCACCAACAATGTCACTTTAAAAGAACAGCCAAACTGACTCTTTATCATGCTGGGGGGGCGGAAAAGCAGCCAAGGTCAGGCATAGGGTGACACGTACATCTGTGTCAATTAGGTGCATAAATGTCATTGAGAAAGCACACTGAGTTAAGCATCCAATTTAAATTGGCACTGTAACTGTAAAACATGTAAAAATGAAAGAAAAAAACAGCTGAGGGATATGCACATATCCATAGTCTAACAAATACATGATTTATAAAGGTATAATCTTGAGAGTGTGTGTGTATGTGTGTGTGTGTGTGTGTGTGTGTGTGTGTGTGTGTGTGTATGTATGTATGTATGTATATATATAACAAATTTTAAAAGAAACCACTCTATTCTATTTTGACAAGGCCACTACCTATTCCCTGGTCCCCACTTCAGGGCCTTTATTGTCTTTTTTTTTTTTTTTTTTTCTTGAGGCAGAGGCTCGCCCTGTTGCCCAGGCTGGAGTGCAGTGGCACGATCTCGGCTCACTGCAACGTCTGCCTCCTGGGTTCAAGCGATTCTCCTGCCTTAGCCTCCTGAGTGGCTGGGACTATAGGCACATGCCATCATGCTTGGCTAATTTTTTGTATTTTTAGTAGAGACAGGCTTTCACCATGTTAGCGAGGATGGTCTCCATCTCCTGACCTTGTGATACGCCTGCCTTAGCCTCTCGAAGTGCTGGGACTACAGGCGCGAGCCACCGCATGCGGCCATATCTTGGTATGCTGCACTGGTTGCATGAATTGAACGTACATGGAGATGGACTTGATGCAGCAGAGTATTTGCTGACATTTCTAACAAGCTCTGTTTTCTGCAAATTAGTATTTCTAAAAACTGGGTATCTTTTGGGTTAAGAGGAAAAACACGCTATAAAAGCCTTGATTTTGTTCTCCATTTGATGGATACTGACAAATCGCCATGATTGCTCAAAAAACTGATGCCAACATTCACTCTGTCAGAGTCTAAGACCAAAGAGGCACTTACTGCTTCCTGCCCAGCCACAGCACACACACCCCGAGAACATCCCAGCCAGTGCCCACCAGCATGGGAACAGAACAGAGCTGTGTTATTTTCCTAAATCATTCCCAATCTCAGTCTAACAGAACCAACCAACCAACCAAACAAGACTTGGAGACAAGGTGGGAGAATCATTTTAAAACGGGACGTAAGACCCAGGTCTGAGTGCCTCAGCGCTGTGAAGGGGCAGGTTTCTCCTTCATCCTCTCCTGCACCTGGGAGCAAACACACTACCAGTAGAGAAGGGCCACCCGGCTCTGCCCCAGCTGGGACCGCTGGGGATCAGACAGAGGTGCTGGGCCCCTATGTCAGTTATTAAATGTTTTTCTTTTGTTCCACTGTAGCTTTTTTCTGTTTTCTGATGACTGATTTTTATAAAAGCAAACAAACTGCTTAGAAGGCCCTGAAAGTGAGGAAGAGGGCAAGGAGGATGACTAGTTATGAAGGGTGAGGGTAGTTTTTTATTTTTTGCCAAAAAAGCCTGGGTAGAGTGATCTGAATTACCTGGCGCCTCCTGAATGGACCCCAGTGTACCTCCCGTGTGGAAAAGTCCCTGGAGTTTCCCCAACCCCATCCTCTCCCTCTTTACCCATGTTAATGGCAAGAAGTTAGAACCCATTTCTCATTGGAGAGGAAAACCTGTCATCTGGCTTTGTGAAGAAGGTTCCACCTGACGCTCATTGTACACTGTCTTTACTATGTGCCAAGATAACATATTTAAAAGTCCAAAGAGGAACAAAAAAAAGAAATGTAAAATACTTGAATGAGCTTATAACATTCTTAAGAGTATCTGCTTTCCAGGCTGAAGTGATCCATTCATTATTCTAGTCCTGCTTTCGTCCTCTGTAATTTGTGGCAATGATGTAATTGCAGTAATTATGCTTTTCTTAATTCAAAAAAGTATAAAAATTAAAAACCTGAAGAGGCAAAAACATTTTTAAAAAGTAATAAAAATGGGATTATTTTCCCATTCTTCCTCCAGAAGTCCTTCTTCAAGACCACCTCCTGGAGGAGCACGGAACTGCATACACACTTCCGTTGGCCACTACTTAACAGTACTGCTGACCCGGGCATGCTCTACTCTTCCCAGCAGTGGAAATCACAGAATGTTCTAGGTCCACGTATCCAGCCCATCATCCACGCAGGAGGCTGAAATAATTTCTTCTGGCACCTCTACTATGTTCCTTAGCTAGTCACCCCAATTCCAAATACGCACAAGCGATATGGCAGATTTCCTCTGAGACAGTCCTCGATCACTATGAGAACAATGTCCCCAAGAAGAAGTGAAGCTCTGCTGTCATGACAAGTTCATCACTGCCCTGCAGAGGTAACTCTCTCTTAGGAGGAAAGAACTGTCCATTCCGTTCTATTGTCCCATAAATCTTTTACACCTCCATTTGGTATCATGAAATAATAACTAATTCCAACCCTCTCAATGCAGAATGTCCCATCCCAAAGCATAACAACCCAAGAATGTGGACTGCTATTTCCTGACCCCTGCACTGTGCCCGGCAGGCTCTGGCTACAGCCAAAGGGAGCCCTCATGCCTGTGTTTGGAACGTGGTGGCAATTCTAAGTCAGACAGATGGGCAAAGCCAGCAATCGGACCAGAAGTTGGTGAAGCAAACTTCCCAAAGTTAAGCAAGATGTTCATGTGGAAGATGAGCTGTTCGTGAGACGAGGTGCCGGTCTTCCTGGACTCTCTGTTAGATTTCATGTCTGGATCTCGTCTGGAACGTCTACCAAATGGATGAGGGCCCAAATGTCTGGCATTCCTCTGATAACTCCAGCCCTGTAACTGTCCCGTTGTCACGGCAGAAGGAGTCTTGCTGCTAGCCTTGATTTCAGCATGACTGATTCTCCTTTAGCACCTGACTTATGCACCACAGACCACTCCATGTGGAGTCTTTACACAGCCAGCAGAGAACTTGACAGCCCCTGAGATACCTGCCCTGGTCACTACTGGCCTTGGGTAGCAAGTTGGCCTTCTGGCTGATAGTTAGGGAAGTCTAGGGCTGGCCTGGCATAAGTGACCCAGTCAGCAGACCCCAAGGGCCCTTCTTGGTCCCTTCCCAGGTGTAAGGATGATCCGAAAGACCCCTGGGCTGCTCTGTAGGTGAGGGCAGATGGGCCTCTGCAAAAGGAGCTGCTAGCACATTTCCCTTCTCCTGCTCGAAGACACAGGTATCAAAACATCCTGCTGCTGGCAGGATGGCCGGCGACCCTCCAAGACTCCATTCGCCTGAGGGTGAATAACTCCAACTTAGAGTTTGGGTGTTGCTGACTCTCCCCAGGAGAACCTAGACTGGGCTTACAAGAGCAGAGCTGACTTGGAAGTCACTGTTCCTAGCATACCCCTCAGCTCCCTTGGCCATTCTTGGGAATGTAAGCCACTGGGAGATTTCTCTTTGTGCCAGCAGATCTGAGCGGGGTGACTAGGGCAGGCTCTGGACTGGTGTCTGCATTGAAGTCCCCCTCTGCCGCCTCCCAGCTGGGCAACTGCAGCTCTGGTTCAGTCTCTCCAAGCCTTGTGCCCCTTCTGTAAGACGAGACTAACACCTACCTCGTGGGTTGAGGATTAAATGAATAATGAGAGGGAAGCACTTTTCAGAGTAAACTCTGAACAAATATTATCTAACACTGCAATTAGTTTGACCAAGTACAAATCTTTTCTTAAAGTTTAACAAAAAGTATTTATCAACCCAAAACTCTGCGCCAAAAGGCATAGGACAACGTCACAACTATCGGCAGCTTTGGTTGCCAGTGTAGAGGCAGTGAACCTCTAAAGGCTTTTATCAACATAACATCTGGAAAGTTGAAGAGGGAACAGCAAACAGCTGGGGGCTGGGGAAAACACCACTTTCACCGGCACCGGAGGCCTCTCTTTCTTTCTCTCTGCGCTGGGGGCCAGGACAAGGTCGGCCACAGGAATATACCAGCAAATCGCGCCTGGAACCTCATCGTGCCTCCTTACCCATGCTCTCCTCGCCTGACCTCATTTCACCCTGGATTTTGCACCGACTCCCTTTAAAGACAAGCTCACAGAACCCCTTTCCCAGTGCTGACACCTGCCCCAACACCGCCTGCCATCTACTGAGCTACCAGGATGCTTTATCCAGAGGCCTATGGCGCCCACCTCGGCTAGGTCCTGACGTCCAGGCCCACCTGACAACTCATCCCTGATCATCAGGGAAAAGAGAACTCTTTATAAAACTTCTTCAGATTTGAGATAGGCGAATTCATAAAAATTTAACAATATTTTACTAAGATTAGATTTGAATCACACATTGAATGCAGTTCTTGGAAACATCACATGTTCTGTTTTCTGAGGTCAAGGTGCCTTCCTCCTCTAGACTTCCTATTATTTGATCAAACACAAGTCTAAAAATAATAAAATTAGTTTCCTGAGGCTGAAAATGATGTTTTCAAGAGGAAGAGTTGATATTAAATGTATAACTAGACAATAGGGACATGGGACATGCGTTTGTGTTTCAGCAGCATCTTTCTGATAGGGAAAAAGAAACAGGATGCTGCGTGTTCAACAAGATAAAGTATCTGTGTTTCCCCACCAAAATGTCATCTGGGACAAGGCAGGGAAGGAACAGTCTTTTCATAGCTGGTACTAGGACCACTGGATATCCACATGAAAGAAAATGAATTTAGACCCACACTGCACATCATACGCAAAAATTAACTCGGGGTGGATCACAGACATAAATATAAGAGCTGACAATATAAAACTCTTAGAAGCACTTTGGGAGGCCAAGGCAGGCAGATCACCTTTGGTCAGTTGGTCGAGACCAGCCTGGCCAACACAGTGAAATCCCGACTCTACTAAAAATACAAAAAATGTGCTGGGCGTGGTGGCAGGCGCCTGTAATCACAGCTACTTGGGAGGCTGAGGCAGGAGAATCGCTTGAATCCAGGAGGCAAAGGCTGCAGTGAGCCGAGATCATGCCATTGCACTCCAGCCTGGGTGACAGAGCAAGACTCTGTCTAAAAGAAAAAAACAAAAACAAAAACAGGAGCCCCAGGCAAGATGGCCGAATAGGAACAGCTCCAGTGCACGGCTCCCAGTGAGAGTCATGCAGAAGGTGGGAGATTTCATTTCCAACTGAGGTACCTGGTTCACCTCACTGGGCCTGGTTGGACAGTGGGGGGCACCCCAAGGATGGCGAGCCAAAAGAGGGTGGGGCATTGCCTCACTGGGGGAAGAGCAAGGAGCCGAGGACCTCCCGCTCCTAGCCAAAGGAAGCCAATAGGGACTGTTTCCTGCACTCCGGCCCAGATACGGAGCTTTTCTCATGGACTTCACAATCCGCAGACCAGGAGATGCCCTCCAGTACCTACACAACCACCAGAGCCCTGGGTTTCCAGCACAAAACTGGATGGCCATTAGGGCAGAAACCGAGCTAGCTGCAGCAATTTTTTTTCATACCCCAGTGGTAGCCTGGAACGCCAGCAAGACAGAACTGTTCACTCCCCCTGGAAAGGGGACTGAAGCCAGGGGAGCTAAGTGGTCTGGCTCGGTGGGTCCCACCCCCGACTGAGACTAACAAACTAAGATCCACGGGCTTGAAATTCTCACAGGCAGCACAGCAGTCTGGGCTTGACCTGGGTCATTCAAGCTCAGTAGCAGGAGGGGTCTCTGACATTGCTGAGGCTCAAGTAGGCAGTTTCAACCTCACAGCGTAAGCAAAGCTGCCAGGAAATTGGAACTGGGCAAAGCCCAACACAGCTCAGCAGCTGCAGGCACTGTCTCACTGGATGTGCTCGCTGGGCAGGGCATCTCTGAAAAAAGGTAGCAGCCCATCAGGGACTTCTAAATAAAGCCCCCAACTTCCTGGGACAGAACACCAGGGAAAAGGGGTGGTAGTAGATACAGCTTCAGCAGACCTAAATATCCCTGCCTAGCAGCTCGGAAGAGAGCAGTCGATTTCCCAACACAGCATTTGAACTCTGATAAGGGACAGACTGCCTCCTGAAGTGGCTCCCTAAGCCCTGTGTATCCTGACTGGGAGACACCTCCCAGTAGGGGGCAACAGACACCTCATACAGGAAAGCTATGACTGGCATCCAGCCAGTAGCCCTCTGGGATGAAGCTACCAGAGGAAGGAACAGGCAGCAATCTTTGCTGTTCTGCAGCCTAGCTGGTGATTCCCAGGCAAGCAGGGTCTGGAGTGGACCTCCAGCAAACTCCAGCAGACCTTCAGCAGAGACGCCTGATTGTTTCAAGAAAAACTAACAGAAAGAAATAGTTTCAACATCAACAGAAAGGACGTCCATCCAGAGACCCCATTCAAAGGTCACTAACCTTAAAGACCAAAGGAAGACAAATCCGCGAAGACAGGAAGAAACCAGGGCAAAAAGGCTGAAAATTCCAAAAACCAGAACGCCTCTTCTCCCTTAAGGAATCACAGCTCCTCACCAGCAAGGGCACAAAACTGGATGGAGAGTGAGTTTGAGGAATTGACAGAACCAGGCTTCAGAAGCTGGGTAATAAACTTCTCCAAGCTAAAGGAGCATGTTCTAACCTAATGCAAGGAAGTTAGAACCTTGATAAAAGGTTAGACAAAATGCTAACTAGAATAACCAGCTTAGAGAACATCAGGAATGAACTGATGGAGCTGAGAAACACAGCAGAAGAACTTTGTGAAGCATACATAAGTTTCAAAAGCTGAACTGATCAAGCGGAAGAAAAGACAAGATTAGAGATAAAAGGGTGAAAAGAAATGATCAAAGCCTTCAGGAAATACGGGATTATGTGAAAAGACCTAATCTACGTTTGACTGGTGTACCTGAAAGTGAAGGGTAGAATGAAACCAAGTTGGAAAACTCCCTTCAGGATATTATCCAGAAGAACTTCCCCCAACCTAGCAAGGCAGGCCAACATTAAAATTCAGGAAATACAGAGACCACCACAAAGATGCTTCTTGAGAAGAGCAACCCCAAGACACATAATCATCAGATTCACCAAGGTTGAAATGAAGGAAAAAATGCTAAGGGCAACTGGAGAGAAAGGTCGGATTACCCACCAAGGGAAGCCCATCAGACTAACAGAAGATCTCTCTGCAGAAACCCTACAAGTCAGAAGAGAGTAGGGGCCAATATTCAACACTCTTTTAGAAAAGAATTTTAAACCCAGAATTTCATATCCAGCCAAACTAAGCTTCATAAGCAAAGGAGAAATAAAATCCTTTACAGACAAGCAAATGCTGAGAGATTCTGTCACCACCAGGCTTGCCCTACAAGAGCTACTGAAGGAAGCACTAAACATGGAAAGGAACAACCAGCACTAGCCACTGCAAAAACATACCAAACTGTAAAGACCATTGACATTATGAAGAAACTGCATCAACTAATGGGCAAAATAACCAGCTAGCATCATGATGGCAGGATCAAATTCACACATAACCATATTAACCTTAAATGTAAATGGGCTAAATGCCCCAATTAAAAGACAAAGACTGGCAAATTGGATAAAGAGTCAAGACCCATCAGTGTGCTGTATTCAGGAGACCCACTTCACGTGCAAAGACACACATAGGCTCAAAATAAAGGGATGGAGGAAGATTTGTCAAGTAAATGGAGAGCAAAAAAAAGCAGGGTTGCAATCATAGTCTCTGATAAAACAGACTTTAAACCAACAAAGATCAAAAGAGACACAGAAGGGCATTACATGATGGTAAAGGGATCAATGCAACAAGAAGAAGTAACTATCCTAAATACATAAGCACCCAATGCAGGAGCATCCAGATTAATAAAGCAAGTTCTTAGAGACCTACAAAGAGACTTAGACTCCCAACACAATAATAGTGGGAGACTTTAACACCCCACTGTCACTATTAGGCAGATTAATGAAACAGAAAAAATAACAAGGATATACAGGACTTGAACTCATCTCTAGATCAACTGGACCTAACAGACATCTACAGAACTCTTGACCCCAAATCAACAGAATATACATTCTTCTCAGCACCACATCACACCTATTCTAAAATTGACCACATAATTGGAAGTAAAACACTCCTCAGCAAATGCAAAAGAACAGAAATCATAATAAACAGTCTCTCAGACCACAGCACCATCAAATTAGAGCTCAGGATTAAAAAACTCACTCAAAATCACACAACTACATGGAAACTGAACAACCTGTTGCTGAATGACTACTGGATAAACAATGAAACGAAGGCAGAAATAAAGATGTTCTTTGGAACCAGTGAGAACGAAGACACAAGATACCAGAAACTCTAGGACACATTTAAAGCAGTGTTTACAGGGAAATTTATAGCACTAAATGCCCACCAGAGAAAGGAGGAAAGGTCTAAAATTGACACCCTAACATCGAAATTAAAAGAATTAGAGAAGCAAGAACAAACAAATTTGAAAGCCAGCAGAAGACAAGAAATAACTAAGATCAGAGGAGAACTGAAAGAGATAGAGACACACACAAAAAAAAACCCTTCAGAAAAAAATAAATGAATCCAGGAGCTGGTTTTTGAAAAGATCAACAAAATATAGACCACTAGCCAGACCAATGAAGAAGAAAAGAGAGAAGAATCAAATAGATGCAATAAAAAATTATAAAGGTGCTATCATCACCGATCCCATAGAAATATAAACTACCATCAGAGAATATGATAAACACCTCTACGCTAATCAGCCAGAAAGTCTAGAAGAAATGGATAAATTCCTGGACACTTACACCCTCCCAAGACCAAACCAGGAAGAAGTCGAATCCCTGAATAGACCAACAACAAGGTCTAAAATCGAGGCAGTTATTAATAGCCTACCAACTAAAAAAAAAGTCAGACAGTTTCACGGCCGAATTCTACTAGAAGTACAAAGAGAAGCTGGTACCATTCCTTCCGAAACTATTCGAAACAATAGAAAAAGAGGGAATCCTTCCTAACTCATTTTATGAGGCCAACATCATCCTGATACCAAAACCTGGCAGAGACACAACTGAAAAAGAAATTTCAGGCCAATAGCCACGATAAACATTGATGCGAAAATCCTCAATAAAATACTGGGAAACTGAATCCAGCGGCACACCAAAAAGCTTATCCCTCATGATCAAGTTAGCTTCATCCCTGGGATGCAAGGTTGATTCAACATACACAAATCAATAAACGTAATCCATCACATAAAAAGAACCAAAGACAAAAACCACATGATTATCTCAATAGAGGCAGAGCAATCCTTTGACAAAATTCAACAACCCTTCATGCTAAAAACTCTCAATAAACTAGGTATTGATGGAACATATCTGAAAAAATAAGAGCTATTTATGACAAACCCACAGCCAATATCATACTGAATGGGCAAAAACTGGAAGCATTCCCTTTGAAAACTGGCACAAGACAAGGATGCCCTGTCTCACCACTCCTATTCAACATTGTAGTGGAAGTTCTGGCCAGGCCAATCAATCAAGAGAAAGAAATATAGGGTATTCAATTAGGAAAAGAGGAAGTCAAATTGTCTCTATTTGCAGATGACATGATTTTATATTTAGAAGACTCCATCATCTCAGCCCAAAATCCCCTAAAGATGATAAGCAACTTCAGCAAAGTCTCAGAATACAAAATCAATGTGCAAAAATCACCGGTATTCCTATACATCAATAACAGACAAACAGAGAGCCAAATCATGAATGAACTCCCATTCACAATTGCTACAAAGAGAATAAAATACCTAGGAATACAACTTACAAGGCACGTAAAGGACCTCTTCAAGGAGAACTACAAACCACTGCTCAAGAAAGTAAGAGAAGACACAAACAAATGGAGAGACATTCCATGCTCATGGTAGGAAGAATCAACATCGTGAAAATGGCCGTACTGCCCAAAGTAATTTATAGATTCAATGCTATCCCCCATCAAGCTACCATTGACTTTCTTCACAGAATAGAAAAAAACACCTTAAATTTCATATGGAACCAAAAAAGAGCCGAAATAGCCAAGACAATTCTAAGCTAAAAAGACAAAGCTGGAGGTATCACGCCACCTGACTTCAAACGATACTACAAGACTACAGTAATCAAAACAGCATGGTACTGGAACCAAAACAGATACACAGACCAATGGAACAGAACAGATACCTCAGAAATAACACCACACACCTGCAACCATCTGATCGTTTACAAACCTGACAGAAACAAGCAATGGGGGAAAGGATTTCCTATTTAACAAATGGTGCTGGCAAAACTGGCTAGCCATGTGCAGAAAACTGAAACTGGATCCCTTCCTTATACCTTATACAAAAATTAACTCAAGATGGATTAAAGATTTAAATGTTACACCTAAAACCATAAAAATCCTAGAAGAAAACCTAGGCGATACCATTCAGGACATAGGCATGGGCAAAGACCTCATGACTAAAACACCAAAAGCAATGGCAACAAAAGTCAAAATAGACAAATGGGATCTAATTAAAATAAAGAGCTACTGCACAGCACAAGAAACTAGCATCCGAGTGAACAGGCAACCTACAGAATGGGAGAAAATTTTTGCTGTCTTCCCATCTGACAAAGGGCCAATATTCAGAATCTACAAACACCTTAAACAGATTTACAGAAAAAAAAACATCCGATCAAAAAGTGGGCAAAAGATATGAATAGACACTTCTCAAAAGGAGACATTTATGCAACCAACAAACATATGGAAAAAAAAGCTCATCATCACCGGTCATTAGAGAAATGCAAATTAAAACCACATTGAGATACAATCTCACACCAGTTAGAATGATGACCATTAAGATGTCAGGAGACAACAGAAGCTGGAGAGGATGTGGAGAAATAGGGACACTTTTACACTGTTGGTGGGAGTGTAAATTGGTTCAGCCACTGTGTAAGACAGTGTGGTGATTCCTCAAGGATCTAGAACTAGAAATACCATTTGACCCAGCAATCCCATTACTGGGTATATACCCAAAGAATTATAAATCATTCTATTATAAAGACACATGCACATGCATGTTTATTGCAGCACTGTTCACAACAGCAGAGACTTGGAACCAATCCAAATGCCCATCAATGATAGACTGGATAAAGAAAACATGGCACATATACACCATGGAATACTATGCAGCCATAAAAAAGGAGGAGTTCATGTCATTTGCAGGAACATGGATGAAGCTGGAAACCATCATTTTCAGCAAACTGACACAAGAACAGAAAACCAAACACCACATGTTCTCACTCTTAAGTGGGAGCTGAACAATGAGAACACATGGACACTGGGAAGGGGAGCTACACACATCAGGGACTGTCACAGGGTGGGGGGTAGGGGAGGGATAGCATTAGGAGAAATACCTAATGTAGATGATGGGGTGATGGGTGCAGCAGCAAACCACCATGGCACGTGTATAACTATGTAACAAATCTGCACATTCTGCACATGTACCCCAGAACTTAAAGTACAGTAAAACAAAATAAAAACCAAAAATCTAAAAACAAAACAAAAACAAAAACTCTAGAAGAAAAAAAGAAGAAGTAAATCTTTGTGACCCTGCGTTAGGTAATGATTTCGTAGGTATGACAGAAAAAGTAGAAGTGATAAGAAATGACTACGTCAAAGTTAAAACTTTTTACGCTCCAAAGGATACCACCAAGGAAGTGAAAAGGTTCCCACAGTGGGAGATGATATTTGCCAGTCATCTATCTGGTAAGTGACTTTTACCTAGAATACATGAAGAATCCTTAAAGTCTATACCATACATTTCAAAACAGCTAAAAGAGAGGAAGAAAAAGGAAAAAAAAGGAATTACTGAATAACTGATTAATGGGGTCTCACTGTGGAGTGCTAGAGTGCAGTGGTGCAATCAGGGCTCACTGTAGCTTCGACCTCCCTGGGTTCAGGTCATCCTCCCACCTCAGCCTCCCAAGTAGGTGGCACTACAGGTACACACCACCACGCCGGGTAATTTTTTGCAGAGACACGGTTTCACCATGTTGCCCAGGCTGGTCTCAAACTCCTGGGCTTCAGTGATCTGCCCACCTCAGCCTCCCAAAGGGCTAGGACTACAGGTGTGAGCCACTGCATTCGGCCCAACAGAGGATTTTCTCACCATAAAGAAATTACAAGTATTTGAGATGACAGATAGGCTAACTAGCCTAATTTGATCATTCCACAATGTAACATGTACTGAAATGCACTGTATCTCATAAATACATATGATTATGACTTGTCATTTAAAAATAGAATACTTGAAATGAATCCAACACCACCTCTTTGCCAAAAAAAAAAAAAAATTCCAACTCAATAATAAAAAGAAAACTAATTTTTGAACGGACAAATGATCTAAACAGACATTTTTCCAAGAAGATACACATATGGCCAATAAGCACAGGAAAATATGTTCAACGTCAGCCATTAGAGAAAGGCAGATCAAAACCACACTAAGATACTACTTCACACTCACCAGAACGACTAGAATCCAAAAGACGGCTGTTGGCAAGAACGCAGAGAAAACAGAATCTTCCTACACTGCTGATAGAAATGTAAAATGGCATAGACACTCCCCCACAGGTAAACAGTTTGGCAGCTTCTCAAAATATTCAACATAGAATTTTTTAAGCAATTCCATTCGTAGTCACACATACAAAAGAACTGAAAACTTGTCCCCCTTAAAAACTCAGACATGAACGTTTACGGAAATGTTGTTTATGATATCAAAAAAGTGGAAAGAACTCAAATATGCAACACTGAAAGATAAGCATACAAACGAGTATATGCACATCTAAACATGCATATGCAATGGAATATTAGCAATAAAAAGCGATGACGTTCTCATACATGCTAAAACATGTATGACGTTCTGATACATGTTAAAGCATAGATGACCCCTGAAAGCATTATGCTAAAAACAAAAGCAGCCAGATACAAAAGGCCGCATACTGTATGACTCCGTTTAGATGAAATGCCTGGAACAGGTGAATCCACAGCAGCTCACTGGCTGACTAGGGCTTGTGGGGACAAGGGTGTTGAGAGGAAATGTGGAATGACTTCAAACAAGTGCTGGTTTTATTTCTGGGGTGATACAAACATTCCTAAATCAAATTATGGTGATGGCTGCATAATTCTATAAATATGCTAAAAACCACCGAAGTACATTACGGTATGCAAATTATACTTCAGTAAAGTAGTTTTAAAGATGTCATCCAGCATGCAAGGTCCAAATTGTCTTAAAAGCAATGTTTTTTCCTACTTATAAGACTGTAATATAGTAGATATTCTCAAGAACACTGAAGAACTTAAAACAGGAAAATCACTACCACTCATGACCCCATCCCTATATAATGAGATACCTTGATTGTCCTCAGTCAGGGCTTTTTCTATCTCAAAACCAGTGTGTGATCCCAGTTCGCGGCAAACTGCCTCCCAGCACATCCAAACACCCTGAAATTTCATCCTCTAGTTGGGCTCACTCAAGTCTTCACACGGACAAGGAGAATTTATGGCAACTTCAAGGAGAAAGCACAATAGTTTCAATGCTCAGGAGATGGCAAAGCAAAGAATAACTCCGACTGTTGTGGGTAAAAGTGAAAGGCCCCTTCATCTGACCTGGGAATGCTAGAAACCTGGAAGCATTCAGAAGTCCCAAATGCTCCCTTCATGCAAAAAGACACAAGCCATTCATTCCTCTCGGTCCTTTTCTTCCTTTAATCCTTTCTACCTTCCACTGACCATTCTTTGTAACAAGTTTTTAAAGAATATGTGCCAAAAACAACAATAAGCACTTTACATCTGTTACCCCACAACAATTTTATAAGGCAGGTACAATTTTATTATGCCCATTCTGCAGAGGAGGGAAATGAGACCTCGCCTCCTAAGCTCATGCCTATTCCTAATGCATTGCCATGGCACCTTCTGATGCATGAAGTCTCATCACTAATTCATCCACTCATTTATTTACTGAACAAGGAGCATGAACCTGAAAGTCTGGACTTAGACACTCTTCATGGTGGATAACACAAATGGCAATGTCAGGCGTCCCTACCAGCACACTCCCCACCAAGGGTCAGACTAACCCTCAAAAGATGGGAAGCAGTCAGTGGCCTGAGATTTCACCAGTGCCTCCTGTGTCTTTTTTGTTCAACTGAAAAAAATCCATCCTAAGTGGGGTGGCTTAAAGATGGATTAAAGTAGTGTGGCTTAATTCAAGATGGATTAAAATGTTACACCTAAAACCATAAAAGCCCTAGAAGAAAACCTATGCAATACCATTCAGGACATAGGCATGGGCAAAGACCTCATGACTAAAACACCAACAGAAATGGCAACAAAAGCCAAAATAAACAAATGGGATTGAATTAAACTAAAGAGCTACTGCAGAGCACAAGAAACTAGCGTCAGAGTGAACAGGCAACCTAAAGAATGGGAGAAAAATTTTGCCGTCTTCCCAATCTGACAAAGATCTAATATCCAGAATCTACAAAGAACTTAAACGAATTTACAGGAAAAAAACAAACAACCCCATCAAAAAGTAGGCAAAGGATATGAACAGACACTTCTCAAAAGGAGACATTTATGCAGCCAACAAACATAAGAAAAAAAGCTCATCATCACTGGTCATTAGAGAAATGCAAATTAAACCCACACTGAAATACAATCTCACACCAGTTAGAACGGCGATCCTTCCAGCGGAAGCACAGGCTTTTCCTGTCTGTCATTT
This sequence comes from Ateles fusciceps, assembly GCA_036589455.1. Taxonomy (NCBI): domain Eukaryota; kingdom Metazoa; phylum Chordata; class Mammalia; order Primates; family Atelidae; genus Ateles; species Ateles fusciceps. The sequence continues at coordinate 10,726,707 of JAZHEH010001736.1, forward strand.
CTCTTCTTTTCCCCCCTGAACCATTCGCTGTGAAAATATTCAAAATACAGAAAAGTAGAACTGACAGTGACATAACAGGCTCTATTCCCTCCACTTAGATGCAACAGCTGACAAGACTTTCTCCCCTCTGCTGTACCTTGCTATTTTATTAGGATATAATTCACACGCCATTAAGTTTACCCCTTTGAAGCATATGATTCAGTGGTTTTGACTGCATTCACAAAGTTGTAGGACCATCACCATGACCTAATTCTAGAACATTTTCAGCAGTCTTAGAGTTAGGGTGATGAAAGATGTGAGACCACAGCCCACTTCCTCCTCCCCAGGACCCTAGCACCCATTAATCTATTTTCCATCTCTGTTCACTTGTCTCTTCCGGACACCTCACCTAAATGGAATCAGACAATATGTGGCCTTTTGTGACTGGCTTCTTCCACTTAGCATAACGTGTACGAGGGTCATCCGTGCTGCAGCATGTAATGTCAGTACTTATGCCAAACAACATTCCCTTGCATGGATATTCCAGAATTAATGCATCCATTCATCAACTGGCGGACACTTGGGTAGTGTCTACACTGGGACTGTCATGAATAATGCTACTGTGATTATTCACGTACGAGTTTCTGCACGGACATCTGCTTCCAGTTCTCTTGGGTACCTACCTGGGAGTGAAAAAGCTGGCCATCCAATAACTATGTTTAATTTCCTCAGAAACTGAGAACATGGTTCTTGATTTTCAATTTAATACCACCAAACACTTATTTTTTTTAACAGTGACCTAGAAGATGCTCACAAACCTTCTCAATTAAAATAACACAATTAGCTTCTTGACAGACACAAAAATATGCTGGAAGTGTTTAATGCCCACCAAAGCTATGCCAATAAACTTCAGTCTTTTCTTCTTTTTAACAACATTGACACAATTTGTCTCACTGCCTATAGACCCCTGAGTCCTGCATAGCATGTGTGTGTGTTTTAAGGAGAAAAGATTTTGCTACAGTAGCGGACAGCTCATACAGTCACATAAGGTGGTAATCTGTACTATTTGTACAAACTATACGTGAATAAAGCTGTTCTGAATGGTCGGCCGTTGTGAAACTTTATTCTATAATACCTATTGTTCTTTTGGAGTAACGAACTCTGCCTTGAGGTAACAGAAATTCGAATATACTTCTGTCTCCCTTTAATTACAATACATGAGTGTTCCCTTGCTCTGAAATCAGCCATACACCACATCAGTAGTCATGGCTACCTGCTGAAGCCTCGGCACGTGTACAAACCCCCGTGGCATTCTTGTGGGATTCCAAGTCCTTCCCCAAGGCTGTTTCTGGAAATGGATGAAGAGCACCTCTGGGGCAGGTTTGCTGGATGGTCTGAGAGCTGGTGTGAAATTGTCCAGAATTCCAACTACTTCCAAGAACTTCGGCTCCTCTGAACAGGGCGTGAAATGAGGCCGCTTGTTGACTTCTGTCTGTGCTCAGGGTTGGCCTGGCCTTGCACACTCCTTCTGCTCTCGGGCTAACCCCTCTGCAGGAGGCCACTTGGGGTCTCTGAGAAGTTGTGCAGGCATCACCTGAGGGCCCTGGGGCCATGACCACACAGGGGGCCATAGTCTGTGACCCACTCATCCAGGTGGATTCATGCAAAATGTTTTATTAAACTAAGTCACATCTTAGTCTTAAGAGTGCTTTGACGGCAGTTTGATCTCACCATTTCAAGGGCGAGATCAGTTGTAACCCAACAATTTGCAATGTGACTATTTCCTTGTAGGTAATCGAGACTCATCCACACAGAACCAAGTGGACTATGGTATCGACACCAAAATAGATCCGGAAAGGAGGCAGAGAGCCAGGTAACCACCGAGGAGGTGCCGCTTCATGCACAGTTCTCTGTCTTAAGTCCTGGCATCCGGCTGTGGATCGCTCTTAATACCATGCTGGCTGGTGGGCAGACTGGGTACTCCTGCCAGCTCACTTAGCTCAAAGGGGCCATGGCACGTCTGAACGGAAAGATACGATAGAATAAGTGTGGCTTTGTTCTGCCGCATCCTCTGGAAACCCCGGCAGCCCTGCCTGGGAGGAGGCAGATCTGACCGGCTCAGTGCTGCGCTGGGAGAATGCAGGACCCGGGCAAGGCGTGCACCTGGGCGGCCTCTGTGTCCTCCCCCACACCAAGCACACAGGCTTGGGGCCAGGGCTTCTGGTCCAGTCCATCCTAGGACACAAATACCTACCATGCAACATCCCTAGAGGGCCGCGCTTCTCCACCTGAAAAACTTGCAAGTATTGGGGCAGCAGGGGTTGTTACATGACTGACGGGCCATGCCGGGGCAAAGGCCAAGAACAGCCAATGCACTGCAGTGTGGCAGACACTCCTGCACAATGACAAACTCTCCGCCCACAATGCCAACGTGGCCGTCAGTGAGAAATGGCCTTTGCAGGATAAGAGTCACAGACGTGAATGCTATGGACCAGGCAGGGATCCTAAATGGGCGGCAGGCATCCTTCTAATGGGCTGTTGGATTGCGTTCTTTTGACATGGACACACTTTGCTGGCATTTAAACCACAAAGGGGTGTTTCCTGAGATTTAATTTTATGAACAAATATATTCCTTCATATTTCTTCCCTTGAAACACTCAGTACTCTCACCCTATTTTCCATTTTCCCACTTTGGATAAAGATGCGGATATAGGAGCTTTTCAGTTTTCTCTTAAGTGCACCACGAGGAAAGCAACAGCACAATCTGAGAATGAGAGGCCCTTGTCCCCTGGCATTAGAGAGGGGGAGACAAGAGGGCATGGTGTGGACTGCGGCAAACTGGAAACAGTCTAGAGGGGGACAGCCGCTCCTTAGCTCCAGCTGCCTGCTGCCACATGGGGATGTGGACCTGGAGGCGCCACGTCTTTCCAAAACCACCAAAAAGTCTGCTGTTTAGGAAAAAGCACTGCCTTGTTTCTTAGTGTTAGAAAACTAATAAGAAAATATTAAACAAACATGTTTGAGACCCGATGCAGCCCCTGAGCAACTAGTTTGCTACTTGTGCACAAAGTAGCTAACCATGTTTCAAAGTGCTGTCTCTCTGCACTGGCCCTGAGCTCATCTCATGGGGCCAGAAGCTGGATGCTGCCTTCCTAGGAAGCCAGGAGCAGGGCAAAGAAGGCAGGCACCCACTCTGAGAAGAGGAGATGAACAAGAATCACAGTGACTCCTGTCCTGGTGGTCCACATACGGGGGTGTACTAGTCAGGGTTCTCTTAGAGGGATGGACACACACACACACACACTTAAAGGGGAGTTTCTTAAGTGTTAACTTATACATTCATAAGGTCCCACAATAGGCTGTCTGCAGGCTGAGGAGCAAGGAGAGCCAGTCTGAGTGCCAGAACTGAAGAACTTGGAGTCCCATGTTTGAAGGGAGGAAGCATCCAGCCTGGGAGAAAGACGTAGGCTGGGAGACTAGGCCCCTCTCTCCTTTTCACCTTTTTCTGCCTGCTTTATATTTGCTGGCAGCTGATTACATTGTGCCCACCAGATTAAGGGTGGCTCTGCCTTCCCCAGCCCCCTGACTCAAATGCTAATCTCTTTTGGCAACACCCACCCAGACACGCCCAGGATTAACACTCTGTACCCTCAATCCAGTCGACAGGCAGTATTAACCATCACGGTGATGTCCACACTGCCCACAGCCTTTAAAGTGTACTTGGAAGTTACCTCGCGGAGACAGAGCAAATGCAATTGTGTAAGTGCAGTGAGTACAGGGGGGGTGAGGGGCACAGGATATACCGGGGCGAGGAGAGGTGGCAGAATGGGGAGGCTTTGGTGGGCAGCAACCTCCTCCTTTGCAGGCAGCCATTTGTGGTTTTTGCAGAATTGACAAGGGTAAAAGAACTAAGATACAGACAAAGTTACATCATAAACTACTTGGCCATCACAAGATTTCAAAGGAAAAAAAAAAACCTCAAAAGGGACTTGATTTGAGAGTGAAAATGCTTGCCACTGTGCAGAGGCAAAATACTCTCCTTTCTTATAAGGTCCCCACTCTTCACCCCCAGTGCAAAGGTGAGGAAAGGCCACTGCTTCCCCAGCATTCCCCCTGATCTGCCGTCACCTTCTCCTAGGATTCCATCTCCCAAGCAGCCTTACAGGGACACAGAACACTCTTTGTCCTGCACTGACTGCACCAGGCACTGACATTCTAGGAAGGGGGGACTCCCTCCAGTTTGAGAGCGCGCCTCTGGGGCCAACCCCAAGGCTTTCAACAGTCCTACTCTTTGTCAACAACAGGGCCACCCACAGATTTTGAGGGTGGAAGCAGCAAAGGAAGCTGTGAAGCTGGTCAGGCAACTTCAAGGACCCCAGACTTAACCACCAGCGTTCCAGCTGGACCCAGGAGCCCCCAGGAGTTATGAGCCCCTGGACATGGCATGGATGCACAAGCCTGCCTTGCTCACCACAGCCTTGCTACAATCAACTCGTCCTCCTTACTTACCACCAGTTTTCACGGCTATGGGGGAACCTGGCTTTGTAGCCTGAATTCCACGAGAAATATACGTCCCTCCAGCTGCAGCAAAACACACAGCTGCTACTGCTCCAGGGTTGGAAACATTCTTAATCATCTTGGCAAAAGCCTTCTGAGGGACGCAGGAAAGGTTTACAAAGGGCCTAAAAGATCCTTTTTCTTTTTAAGAGTTGGGGGAAGAACATACAAATCATTCCTCTGTCATGTCAAAAGTGAATATGGTTTCATTAAAATAACTGAGTGCCAGCACATGGCTTGAACTAGGACCCAAGATGGGACAAAGGGTCTTGGGGGAGCTTCCCTGGCAGTTGAGAAAGAAACCCCCGCAGCAGCCATTCATTTAATCCTCACAGCAGTCATGGCCTGTGTACCTGGTGCCGCTCCAGGGTGATGTGGAGCCCAGTCAGGGGAGGTTCCAAGACAGTAGAGGACCTGGGTCCTTGGAGTTCCCAGAGAGGCCACAGACTGCCCAGCAGCCACAACATGGGTTATGCCTCCAAAGATAAGCAGGAGTGAGCCAGAGGAAAAAGGAGGCTTGGCCCTCTCGACCTGAATCCCCAAATCTCCAGGCACATAATCAGATTTTTTGTTTTTTGAGACAGAGTCTCACTCTTGCTCTGTCACCCAGGCTGGAGGGGCACGATCTCAGCTCATTGCAACCTCTGCCCACTGGGTTCAAGCAATTCTCCTGCCTCGGCCTCCTGAGTAGCTGAGACTACAGGCACGTGCCACCACACGCAGCTAATTTTTGTATTTTTAGTAGAGACGGGGGTCTCACCATGTTGGCCAGGATTGTCTCGATCTCTTGACCTCATGAAGCGCCTGCCTCGGCCTCCCAAAGAACTGGGATTACAGGTGTGAGCCACTGCGCCCAGCCTCAGACGTGGTTTTGAGGGAACATAATACAATTAGAAGCACAACTGTGTACCATCCACAGCCAGCCACGAAGTAAAGAGAAGCCTCTCAGTGAAAATGAACTCGTGATATGGACACATGCAGAGCCAAGACAAAACACCCAGCAGAAATGGGACTCTAGGAGAAATCCTGTAACTCTCTCACTGCATTTGAAGATCTGGGCTTGATATGCCTGGAAGGAGAGTGCAGGGGCTTTCAGCAAACGTGGCTGGAGTGGACCATGAAAGACCTCAGAGGATGATCTAAGCTGGGAATTTACCCTGTGGACGTAGAGAAATCAATGGTGAGTTTTATACAGGGTGTGATGGGATTAAATTTTAACAGAAACTTAGTGATAATGCATTGCATGGTTTGATCTAATACAGTATCTGGCACACAGCTGGTAACAACAGCTATTAGGTAGAGTCCTATGTAATTGCTAATAGTCAACTGTTCTGACCTACCAAAATGACAATTTCATGTGGGTCAGCCTAATATTTGTGATTTGATGCAATTAAATAACAAATATGTGACGTCCACCATTTCAAAAGACACTAACATAACGATACTGGGCAGAATGATAAGAAAGGCAGGAGCTGTTCACGCCTGATCCTTTCCTGACTCTCCTCCCTCCCACAGTGATGAATCCCTGCCCACGGCCTCAGGCCCCACCTCTGAGCACTGATGAACCCCGAGTGCCGTCTCAACCAGATCTTGCTATTCAAATCCAGGTCTGTGTTTCAACCATCTCCCTAACACCTCCACCTGGATTTCTCACAGGCTGAAGCCAAAGCTCAGCCTCAGGCCCAGGTCCAAGTCAAAGCTGTTTCACCTCAACCCGAGTAACCACTGTCTATTTTGCTGGGAGCAAACAGAGATCCTCTGTCTTTCACACCCACCATGCATGAAACACCAGAAATCCTCATTGACCCTCCAATCCTCCCCATTCCACCTCCAATTCATTACTAAATCATGTCAATACGGAGACCTCAGATCCACCCACTTTTCTTCATCTCCCCTAAATGACTGTGCACTTGGCTGAGTCCTGTAAGTAACAGAAAATGACAGTTTCATCAGAGAGGAGACACCATCACTGGACACAGAAGTCTGGAGACGCAGGCAGCCCTGGATAGATCAGGTAGCCCACTGATGGCAGAGCTCTGGATGGGCAGATCTGTGGCTCTCCGAGCCTTTCCCTCATGGTCCCAAGACAGCTGTAGAAGCCCTAAGCACTATCCTCACACAGCAGCTTCCCAGGGTAGAAAACCTTTCTCTGAGGCTGCCCACAGGCCTTCCCTTAGATTTCCCTGGGCTAAGTGGGACTGCACGGCCATTGCTGCAAGGGAGACTAGGTAAGTGAGTGTCCAGGGCAAGGAATGGACTGTTGTGACTGGCTTCATCACCTGAGGGTGGGCACACAGCGCAGCAATGTATAAGAGAGGGGCATGGTTGCCAAGCCCAAAACTAGCAATACCTTCCACACACCCACCACCATCTCAGAGCGACTGCTTTCATTCCTGAACTTGCCCCCCACTGAAGTAAACCAGGCCATGTCATTCTGCCCACAGCTCTTTGAAGACGAATCTCTACACTCAGATGAAATCCACAAGGCCTTGCAGGATACAGCCATGCCTCATTTCTCACCACTTGGCCTCCTTCATGTTCCTCAAATGCCGCAAACTCTTTCTTGCTTCCAGGCTTTCAGAAGGGAACGTCTCCTCACCTCAACGCTCTTTCCCGAAAACTCTGCCTGGCTGACTCCGTCTCGCAGTTCAGATCCTAGCCTCGATGTTCCCCACCTCTGAAAGGCCTCAGGACAGTCTACTTTGACACCATCCAGCACTGTAATCTTTGCATTCAAGAATCTGGCCCAGTTTATCATCTTATCTATTTGTATTGCCAGTTCTTTTATGCCTGTCACTCTGATTAGACTGTAAGTGTTCTGAAGGCAGGAATCTCATCTGCTTTGCACATCACTATAATACTGGTGCCACACTCAAAGCCTGACAGGTACAGGCGCTCATGAACACTGCTGAATTTATTACTGATCAGTTAGTGCATTAATGAACTAACTCAGAGACTGGACTGAAGGGGAAAAGGAAAACTCGAGGTTGACAGTGAGCAGGTACATCTAGGGCCGGATGGGGACACGAGCCCAAGCAGGCATCTCCATGTGAGAGGCCACGAGAGTGCTCAGACAGACACAGGCAGGTGAGGCAGGAAACGGCCAATGCCACACTTGCCATGCTCTTGGAGACTCTTATTCTCCAGCCCTGGTGTTTCCAGGCAGTGAGCTCTGCCACAGCAACCTCTGTCTGGCAAGGGCGGGTGACTTGTATGTCTCATAGTCTGGGGGAAGGAGCTGGCTCGCTTACTAGCCCCCCCCCATCCCCAGCTCTCCTTGCCAACCTGCAGGAGGATAGGGTCCTGCGGTGGGCTCACCACCCACAGCGTCACCCACCCCTACGAGGGGGCTGCTGCCCTGCAGCCCTGTCTGTGATGGCTGCAGAAGAGAAGCTGGACAGTGCTTCAGTTAAATTTCAGGGAGCAAACAGGATTATTCTTAAATGAAACATACAGTGACATTCGGGCCTCCTTCTCCAATCAGCTTCCTCAGCAGTAATGCTCACAGACATTGTGACCACGCCTGGCTCCAAGCTTGGGAGGGGGAAGATGGCTCTTCTGGAGCAGCCCTGAAGACCCCAGCAGAGCAGCTCACCATGTGCACCGCAGGTCCTGAGGAGTCAATGCAGCTGTACGTCCGGACAACCCAACGGCTTGCAAACAGGACACAAAGATGGTTTCAGGCTACAGATCATTCTCCCTCCCAGGCAGCTCTCCCCAGCCACTCCCCCACATTGACAGAAGTGATCATCCACTGGACTCCCAGGCCCATTATCTTATATTCTGCCCTGCAACTCTGACATGAAACATGAGCATTGCTGATGCCTTCCCTTGCAAATTCCTGCCTTACAAATCTCTGCTGATGTCTTGGTCCACGGGACAATCACTCTTACTTCAGTGGCTTCTGTTCTATGATGCGCAGTGGTTCTGCCTGCTGACCTGGACGCTCACTTCACATTCAGGAAGTCTTCTCTCTCGGCTGAGAACACAGGATGGCTGGTCCTGCTAAATTGAACGGGGCCATCTCCTGGCTGCAGTCCAAACAATCCAACCTCTGTTGACCTCAAAGAACCATGTCATGCATCATCCACTGAAGATGCCGACACCCCTCCCAGCACCACAAAACACCCACAGAGCCTCAGGAGAACTAACTGCAAAGTTCCCTCTCCCTGACCACATGCAAACATCTTCCTTTGAAGTGCAGACAGAGAACACAAGAACAACTCTCTTGCAGTAGTGAAGGATTGAGCTCCAGCGAGCAGGTGAATACAGAGCAAAGATGAAAGGTCACCTTCTCGGACCAGCAGGAAATTGCCACACAGTCACCTGAGACAATCGGTGTGGGGAAAGCCTGCCTGTGTCAGCCTCTCTCACAACTAAGGAGGACGCACCCACAGCACGGCAACTGGCCCCAACTCACTCTGCCCCTACTCCAACCACCCAGCCCACGCTGAAGTCCTGGAAGCCTTCTGGCCAAGCCTGCATGCACATAACCAACACTGGGCACTTAACCAGAACCAGGGCATGAGAACTGAGAAGACAACTCGGAATCTGCAGGTTTCTCAGTTAAACGTTCTCCGCAGTTTGGGCTCCGAGAAGAGCACAAGAATGTCACGAACGACACCCACGGTGCGCCTAAGCCACCCCTGCGGGCCCCGGTGCACCCAAACCACCCCTGCGGGCTCCGGTGCACCCAAGCCACCCCTGTGGGCCCCGGTGCGCCCAAGCCACCCCCTGCGGGCCCCGGTGCGCCAAGCCACCCCCTGCAGGCCCCAACCTCTGTGGTACCCTCGGAGTTCTACATTCGACAGAGCCCGTTGGACAAGCATCCCAGACTGAGGGCAGGCTGGACAGTGACAGATTCTGGCGCATAACTGTCTCCAGATGGCAGCTGGTACAGAGCTGGAGGAGAAGTCATCCATGCCACAGACACACAAGCCAACTCCAAACCTCACAGCAGGGAGGGGATCTGAGGCCAGCAATGGGACAAGGAGACCAAGGGGTGGAGGACACGGGGTTAGACCGGGATGGTCTGCAGATCAAAATAGGATGATGGCCGAAAGGTTCCTGGAAAGTAGAGTCTAACTGTCCTGAGGCCTCTGCGTAACAGCTGTCTTAGGCCCAGCTACTGGGTTGAGGTTCGAGTAGCTGGGATTTAACATTTTTTTCAGGTGCAATCACTCAGCGAAAGCTTAGGAAGTACTGCATTTGGAATGAAAGTGTTTACTGTTTCAATGAAGAAGGCACCAACGGTGGGTAACGACAATACTTGGAAGAAAGGTAACAATAAAAATGAATTTAAACACACACGCACCTAGCTAGGGAAACATTATCTCAGCAGGAGAGGCAAAGTCCACTGCTGATACCAAACACCTCCTGACGCAGGTGTCACGTCGGGACTGCCTAAGGTCCCAATTAGGAGGCCATCCCGCTGTCTCCCAGCAGCCAGGGCAAAAGAACAGCCCACGGGGGGAGGAGACAGGGGGACGAGCAACAAAGCAAGGTACGTGTTGGAAGGCAGCCACCCTTTCCACCCAGAGTTGAGAACTCTTTTGGCACCAAAAGGCATTGCGAAGTTGGCAACCCCATCACAATGCAGACAGAGAGCCCACACACCCTGGGGGAGAAGGGAGATGATCCAAAGCAGTCTTTAAAATAAATAGTTCCATCGGACAATTGAAGCACTTTGTATCCAGCAACAGCATGCCTCATTATTTCCAGGAGCGTGTTATGTTATGGCCTACTTTGCTTTAAATTCTGAATTCATGCCATTTGTCAAGGATAATAAAATACCAAAGGCACAACTACTTATCAGATAATCCGGTGGAAATTTTAATTGAGGCTTCACTGTAATGCCTCTTGGCAATGACCCCTACATCTAACTCTCTGGCTAATTCTCATTTCATTAAAGACAACTCCCAGTGTGCATAAGCTTCTTATTTCATAAACCAGTCACTGAACTCCACAGGCGGTAACTGCCTTCCTACAGGAACAACCAGCGCCTCTCATTCGCTGGCCTGGCAGGCACCATAAACGGGGAAGAAACAAATCCTGGCCAGTTACTGATTGTCATCTGTTTCCTTCTCCACTGACCGCCTGGAATCAAATCATTTTTCTGACTGTTATGGAAGCCAATCTTACTTGGGATGAAAAAGCCTTCTCCTGAGCTGATGTCACAGTATGTGTGATTTCCTAGTGTGCCCAAGGTTTCTTAGGGCAGGAGGCAGTTTGGAATCACCTGCTGGGCTGGTCAGGTGCCGGTTTTTCGTGAACTCACTCAGTCTTGTCCGTAAGGGTCTCGATAGTCTGTGGCTTCCTTCTGAGTTTTGAGTATGCATTTTCTGACCCCAGATTCACCCCGACTGTATTAGGTCATCTTACAGTCATCCCCAGGAGACGTGAATGATGTGTAGTCATTCCTCATCCTTTTTCTTCCTTTTGAGCCCAATTTGGGCTGAACGTAGACATCGAATAAATCTTGGCATCATTCTTAGTCTGACATCTAATTCCTGAACCTTCATTTTACTTGTGAATTACATTTACTCTAGAACTTAAGAGAGTAACAAAAATGAATCAAGGTGACTCTGCCCCTACTTTGTCTTAGCGTCAAGACCTGTTTTCCCTGAGCGGAAGTAATGAAGAAATTTATACTCATAAAAAGATAGAAAAATTGGGTTGGGCTGGGGATACCTGGCCAGAGGCAGCTCCAGGGTTTTTGTTTTTTGAGATGGAGTCTTGCTCTGTCACCCAGGCTGGAGTGCCTGGTACGATCTTGGCTCACTATAACCTCCACCCTCCCAGGTTCAAGCGATTCTCCTGCCTCAGCCTCCTGTGTAGCTGGGATTACAGGTGCATGCCACCACGCCCGGCTGATTTTTTGTATTTTTAGTAGAGACGGGGTTTCACCATATTGGTCAGACTGGTCTCGAACTCCTGACCTTGTGATATGCCTGCCTCTGCCTCCCAAAGTTCTGGGATTACAGGCATGAGCCACCATGCCCGGCCAAGCTCCAGATTTTATTACAAGCCTCAGAATGTAGAACTTTCCTCAACAGAGCCAACCTAACCTTAGCCTAGCAGCAGAAGCCAACTCACCTGGGCAGGCCACCTGCCTGCAGCATGGAGTCAGGGTGGGCTTCCCCTTGCCACCGCCTTCCCCAACCCCTCTCCTTCCCCCTCAAAGCAGAGGTGAGGTTCCAGTCCCGGGTATGGACCCATCATCCCTGGGCTCTGAAAGTCTAGAGGAGAGGGAAATAGCGCCAGACACAGAATGAACACTTTGTGTTCCTAGACTGACATCAAGTCAGGCAGGGAGGTGACACTCTCTCCTAGTAAACCTGCTTTCTTCTTAATGTGAAACACGCTGGTGGGACGCAGATGTGGACCCCCGATCCGCTATTCCCTTCTCTTCCTGTTGGCAGCAACGAAGGTCTCACCTCAGGCAGCCACAAAGGGCTCTGCCAGGAAGTGCAGGACACCGAGTCACCAGAACTGAGGTCTTCCTCCTTGTGTCAGTGGACAAGTGACGTGGCCCCGCCGAGCCTGTTCCTGAATAGCAGGAGTGACTCTGCCATTTGGCCCATGCAGGACGGCCTGCCCGGGCCCTCCTCTCACTGCCTCCGCACAGTTCTTCCCACTGACACCACGGATCCGCGTCTTCAGGTCGTGGTTGGAGGCAGCACAGATCAATTCCAATGAGGCAGGTCCCATGGGCAGAGGCCACCTCACACTCCACCCGTTTGGAGGAGCGCAGCGGACGTCCGAGGTCCAAAGGTCCACTGCCCAGTATCATTTTTTAAAGGGAGAGTATCTAGGTATTCAACAAATATGGGTTGAATCTGAGGTTCCTCTACCCACTGCACAGATGAAAAAGGGTGTTAAATGGTACAGAGAGGCCGGGCACGGTGGCTCATGCCTGTAATTCTAGCACTTTGGGAGGCCGAGGTGGGCCGATCACCTGAGGTCAGGAGTTTCAGACCAGCCTGGCCAACAGGGGGGAACCCCATTTCTACTAAAAAGACAAAAAAATTAGCCAGGCCTGGTGGTGGATGTAACCACATCTACTCAGGAGGCTGAGGCAGGAGAATCGCTTGAACCCAGGAGGCAGAGGTTGCAGTGAGCCGAGATGGTGCCGTTGAACTCCAGCCTGGGCAGCAAGAGTGAAACTCCATCTCAAAAATAAAATAAAATAAAATAAAAGGTACAGAAGGTTAACTCCTGGAAAGTGATATAGGTCACCCCGTTTTAAGATGGTGAACTGGAGTTGTAAATGGAAGTGGAAATTCCCTAGCAGTATGCCCTGAGCCCTTCACTGGTCCAAAAACCATTACAGAGTAGATGGGCAAGTTTTATTAGCTCAACAAATATGTTTAAATGTTTTAACTAATGAAATCAGTTGTATTAGTAAAATTCATGGCATCTCTCATGCACAGTCGATATGAACACACCGTGGGGGCCTGAAGATGCTAGGGTCTGTGTTCCCACTGTACAGGCAAAGGACGGAGAAACACACAGCGTCCAGTAACAACTCAGACCTAAGTGGAGAGGCTACTTCTGTCTCTCTGAGGAGATGCTCTTGAACAGAAACCTCAAGGCAGGAAGAGAGTGAGCTATGGAGACAGCAGGGGGAGAGCACGCCAGGCCCAGGAAGAACAGGTGCCAGGCTGGAGATGGAGGAGAGCTTGGCGAGGGAAGAAGGCGGCTGAGGCAGAGATGGCTGCAGATGTGGCTGCCACGGTGAGCAGGGGCGGGAGCACTAGGAAGGGAGGTCGGCAGGAGAACCCTGGGCCACACGTCCCAGGCACCCCACTGGTCTGTTAGTTCTCAAGTGTCTTCAGATGCCAGTAGGAGATTTTGAGCAAGGAACCCACACAATCTGGTTTATGTTTTCAAAGTAACCCTGTGCCTCTCATATAAGAAAAAACTGTTGAAGAGGAAGCTCCAGGTGGGGGAGGAGACCCAGCTGGCGAGAGCCACACGCCCTGGACCGTGGGGGGGGGAATGGCTGGTGTGGTTCAAAGAGGCCTGATGGAGAATATGTTTTGAAGGCAGAATGCACAGGCACTGCAGATGGATTAGAAGTGTGTATCGGGCACCTTCAGAAACGAAGACACTGCAACAGCCAGTGCACTACTAGAAAGAGCTAATGAAACTCACAGCCACCGTTTTCCACGACGCAGACAGGCCCTGTGCCAAATGCTTTACGGTCGTTCCACAGATGATCCCCAGGACACCGCCTGGCATGTGGCAGTCCAGTCCTGATGCCACCAACAAGGACAATGAAGGACACGAGCCCGTGGTCATGCACTGGGAAGGGGCAGAGCCAGTTGCCTCTACAGGTCCCCTCTTCCACTCCGTGACCTGTCTCCTTGGCCCCATCCATACATAATCCCTGCTTTTCCAATTCCCTCCAACTTTCCCACACGGTGTACAACACTGGGTGTAGGGGAACACAACTCCCTGGTCCAACACACTCACTGTCTTATTGCTTCCTCTTCCAGGATGAAAACCTCCTGGGGTTTCCACTTTATCTCAAAACTGATGTTTACCTTGGCATTAAAAGCTCTGTGGCAGAGAAACGCTGCAACCGGCCCATAAGGCGGCCCCAGGGACTCCCCCGACCGCTCCTCTGACTGCTGCCTCTCTGGGAAACCGTCCAGGTCATCAGCAGCTGAGCCAGGGGGGAGAGGGAGGTGAAGGGGCCATCCTGGCTTCTCCTGAGGCGCCCCCTCCGCAGCCTACGCACAGCTGTTTGGTCCTGTTTGATTTTGTAGCCATGGGGTACAGGCGACAATAGAAAATATCTGGAGTACTGTGCAACCCAACGAGACGAGCAGCGGGGAACATGACAGAAGAAGCATGAATAAGCTCAGTTGGCTTAACAAGAAAAAGAAAGGTTTAAAACCCTGGGAAACACAGTAAGACCTTGTTTCTACATGAAATAAAAACATCTGCTGGGCACGGTGGTGTGCACCTGTCCTCCCAGCTACTCAGGAGGCTGACGTGGTAGGACTGCTTGAGCCCAGGAGGTCGAGGCTGCAGTGAGCTATGATCACACTACTGCACTCCAGTCTGGGCAAGAGTGAGACTCCTGGCTCTAAAGAAAAAGAAAGAAATGCCAGATACCTGTTCCACGCTCCGTCTCCTCTTCCCCCAAAACAGAGCTAGGAATAGGGCTTTCACAGGAGGGGAACCCTACGGTGGAATCCCACGCTCCCAGCTTCAGTTTGCTGCTCACCTCTGCACAGCAACATGAGATCAGCTCACTTGGAGTAGCTCCCACGACCCTCAGACTCAAATCCGAAGCTGCAAGCCACATCCCTCAGGCCCCCGCAACCCTGCCCCTGAGTCATCTTAGCCTTTCAGCACAAGCCTACCTGGGGTGTCAGGCCAGCCAGGTTCCTCCCAGCTCCGCCATCATGTGACTGCAGCTTGGTGAGGAGCCCAGCCTCAGCGCCTTCATCTGTGAACTGGCACCTACAGGAGGCGACTCCATGAGGGCCGAGATGTGAGCAAAGCACCAGGCAAGCAGGAGGCCCTCCCTCAGGAAACCTTAGGCCCCTGGGCTTCTGCTCTTTGCTTTAACTGCTTTTTAGGGTCTCATCTCCCTGACTTTGCCTACACTGGGACTCACGCCCGGGATGCCCCAGCCCTGCCTGCAAAGCTGTGTCCCGGCACCCTCCTCAGGAGATCCACACGACGACAGGAGAAGGTGGCTGGGCATGATGTCCACAGGGAGGATGCTACCATCTCAATATACAAACAGGAAAAGGAGGAACACTGAGTCTCTTTTTATTTTTCTGAGACGGAGTCTCACTCTGTCTCCCAGGCCGGAGTGTAGTGGTGCGATCTCAGTTCACTGCAACCTCCGCCTCCAGGTTCAAGCAATTCTCCTGTCTCTACCTCCTGAGTAGCTGGAATTACAGGCACGTGCCACCACACCTGGCTAATTTTTGTATTTTTAGTAGAAACAGGGTTTCACCACATTGGCCAGGATGGTCTCGAACTCCTGACCTCAGGTGATCCACCCGCCTCGGCCTCCCAAAGTGCTGGGATTACAGGCATGAACCACCATGCCTGGCCAACACTGAGTCTCGTAAGTGACTTGCCCAAGGTCAAGGAAATGGCAGAAGGAAGACTTCAAACCCAAGTCTGATGAGCCCTGCAAAAAAGAAGATGGAGTGGGCCCAGGGGTACCCAGCTTCCTCCGACTATGGGACAGCCACCCACCCTGGCTGCCCACCCGACTGGGACCCTTCCTTTGTCCATAGAAGTACTGTTGGCACAGGTAACCTCAATGCTTCTAATGGCCCTGGCCTGCAAACAGGCTGCAAATGAGAGTCATGTCCAAAGGTCACCTTCTCAGCAAAGCCTTTGTCCACTCCAGGTAAAATTTCACGTCCCAGCCCATCCGCTTCCTACCCCTCTCATCTGTTTTACATGTTCCTTTTACCTCCAGCCTCCATCCACACCCTGGAGTGTACTTGCCGACTTCACATGAGCTGCGTCCCCCTCCACAAAAACATCAGCCCCACAAGAGCAGGGGCCTTTGTCTGGTGGCTTGAGTGTCCCCAGGGCTGGAGCAGGGCGTGGCACACAGTAGGCACTCGACAGATCTTTACTGAGTATGAATGCCAGAAAAGCAGTGTCGGCAACGACAAAGATCCGTCCTGAAAACAGTACCCGTGATGGACGCAGCAAAGGAGAGAACACGGGAAAAGCAATCATGGGAATTTAATACCTGCCAAGGACGAAATTCGTGAGCACAGGCCTGGCAGAAGAGACCGGAGTTAAGCCCTCAGGCTTTGCTGTGAGTCAGTTTGATCCCAGCTCTGTCACTCATGAATGGCATAATTTCAGATAAGAAATGTATTCTTTTAGAACCTCAGTTTCCCCATCTGTTCACAGGAACAGATACCTCACTTAAAATGTCATTGAAAAGCGAGAAAGCCTGGCCGCAGTGGCTCATGCCTGTAATCCCGGCACTTTGGGAGGCCAAGGCGGGCAGAACATTTGAGGTCAGGAGTTCAAGACCAGCCTGACCAACATGGTAAAACCCTGTTTGTACTAAAAATATAAAAATTAGCAAGGCATGATGGTGCATGCCTATAACCCCAGCTATTCAGGAGACTGAGGTGGGAGAATCACTTGAACCCAGGAGGCGGAGGTTGCAGTGAGCCAAGATCGCGCCACTGCACTCCAACCTGGGCGACACAGCAAGATTTCATCTCAAAAAAAAAAAAAAAAAAAAAAAAAGGCGAGAAAGAAAAGACTGTAACCCAACTGCCTGGGGTCAGAGCCTAGCTTTGCTTCTTACAGGCTGGGTGCCTTCCGGCAAGTGATCTCCCTCTCTGCCTCTCTGATCACCGTGTTGGCCAGGCTGGTCTTGAATTCCTGACCTCAGTTTTCCCATATGCAAAATGGAAAGAACAGCACAACCTCCCGCATAGCGCTGTGCAGATTCAATGACTCAAGACCATGAAGTCCTCAAGAAACGGTAGCTGTCCTCAGTCTCACTTTCATCACGCCTGCAAGCACGGGATGCGGAGAGGTGCTGGTTGCGGTCTTTGCCACAGTAGCGACTGGTGCAGGGATACCACAGGCGGCCCTGCTGAAAGCAACCCTCTTCAACTTTCCAAGGCTGAGGGGGAAAGAAGGCGTAGATCTCGGCACCACTCCCAGGCCTGTGAGATGCTGGACTGTGTGGATGCCCACGACCAGGAGGAGCCTGAGAAGAGGCTACCCTTTGTGAAAGCGACGAGGAGGGGGTCTCTCTCCAGTGTTGCAGGGGGAAGTGCTGGCGGCGGGCTGTGGAACCCATGGAGGCTGGCCTCTTGCCATGCTTTGACATCTAATGAGCCACCAGGTTCCCTTAGCTGCCTGGTGCTACCGGATCACAGGCCGGGGCACTTCAGAGAGAAGGGAGATGGTGTGGCCGGGAGGAGGGTGGACACAGATACATGCCACACCTATGCAGTGGATATGACAAAGAAGTCAGGTGGGGAATTCCATCAGGGCCTTACCACCCTTAGAGTGGAGGGATGGTGAGCCCTCTTGGGAAAGATGCCCCCGCTCGGGATCCACCTCCTCAGCCAGTGAAGGAAGAGGCCGGTCTCCAGGTGAAAACCTTCACCTGATATCCTGCAACCACATGTCCGTCTCCCCAACCCCCAACAATCTAGGCTGTGCGGCAGAGAGCGGCGGGCCTGCTCCATGTGGACCGAGCTCCACTGCACTCTTTCCTGCACCCAGCTGCTGCTCAGGGGCCCTGGGCCCCACCTCAAGCCCAAGGCTGGCTATGGGCCCTTAACAGAGACTTGAGAAGCTGCTGGTCAGCACCCAAACTGCCACTGGAGACCAGGGCTGCAGGCACCTTTCAGCTCCCAGGCCTCAGTGACTTCTGTTCTCAAGGAGCGGCAATCTCTGTGCTGCTTCCTCCTCCTTAGTCCCAGACACCTTCAGCAATGTCAGGAACATGTTCCAAGACCACAGCAAAGGCTGAAGGGTGGCAGCATATGCCACCGTGGCCGGAGGATTATGCTGAGCTGAAGGCAATGGAGAAGAAGCAAGTACAAGAAAGCTTTCTGTCCTCCCACTCTCTGCCAAAAAGCAAGACGTGAATTCGTAAGGTTCTCCCCCTCACTCCTCTCCCAGCAAGAACAGAAACTGACCACCGGGGACAACGCAGACCCTCATCAGTCCAGAGGGCACCCGAGGAATCTACACGACAAGCTCGAATAACGAGCCCCTCATCTGTCATTCGTTCCCCCCCACACGGGGGAACAGTCTGCCATCCCAAACTCAGTCCTCTCATCTTGTCACCTCTGGGAATGCACTGTTCTTTGTCGAGATGCTGTACAACCCAAGTTCTAACCACCCCTCTGTGTTCCTCATTGCTGAGGGCCTCCAGCTCACACTAAACTTCTGCTTTTCTCTTGTTAATCTGCGTTTTTTTCTGTTGCTATCAGTCTAATTTGCAGGGTCCCAGCCAATGAACTTAATAAGGGTGGAGGAAAAAAAAAAAAAAAAAGTTAAATTTTCTTCCCCCTGTAAGTCCAAGACTGCTTTTTAAATCTTCAGTGAAAATCATTCAAGATTCTAGCTCTACCCCCTCATTCCACCACACCGTGGCAGGTCGCCCACCAAAAGTTGTTTTTTAAGCCTGAACACAGAGCTGGTGCCACTGTCTCCTTAGTCCCCACAGGGATGGACGTCTTCACCGCTTTGAGACGTCAAAGTATCTCAAGGGCAGGATCTTGTAGATACACACACTAGCACTTTGGATCGTCGTGCTAACTGCTTTAGCAAACAAAACCTCACATCTCAGGGTCTCAACACACTCTATGTCACACTCACCAAACATCCAGTGTTTCCGGGACCACGGCTGCCAGTTCTGCAGACAGCCTTAGCCAGTCAGCCCATGGAGAAAGAGCCCCATGTACCATTCACGGATGCGGGGCCAGGCCTGGGAAATAGCTCACACCGCTTCCACTGCCATTCCACCGGGCAGAGGGCCGTCACTTGGCACTCAGCCCTTTCCTTACCTTGACTCAGCTCACCTCGCCATGACTCAAGTCTTTCCTAAGCATGATTCAGTTCTTGCCTAACCATGACTCAGTCCTTTTCCATACATCACTCAAGCTTCCTCCCGCCGCAACAGCACTTGCTAGGAATTTCTAATCCAAGTCATCTATGCCAGTAATTCCAAAGGTTGCTTCAACTAAAGTCCTAAATAGTAGCCAGGCCCAGATTCGGTCACTGGTAGAGCAGGCCAACAGATCGCCCTGACATAACCTTCTCTCCCATTCCTGAAGCACTTAAGCTGCATATCTGCAGAAACTGAGGTTAAAAACTCAGAGCCAACTTAAGATTTCACAAGGGAGGGTTAAGGTTCTTCAATTTAATGAACTCACAAAGACCACAGGAGCCTAGTGGGCTGCCTGAAATATCCAAGCTACAAACAAACATTCTCCCTCAAATTGCAGTTCAGACTCCAGAGGGTCACTCGCGTCCTGCCCTTGTGGTTAATTCCAAGCACCCCGATGGCTTCGGCATGACTGACCTTGCTCTTTACACCGGGAGTCCAAGGCCGAGCAGTCACTGGGAAAATGAACTCTTGGCTCAACTCTAAAGGGGCGATTTTAATGTCAGATGCAAATGAGAACTGTCCGTTGTCCAAAAATATGAGCGGTAACTTCAGTGGGTCTCAGTGCCCACATGGTCCAGTCCGGCCCTGGGGTCTAAGCCAAAGAAGCATAGCCTAGCAACCAAAAAAGAAACTTGCAAAGGCACCCTCATCTCCACTTGCATGTCCTTAAGAACATTTAAAACAGCTCTAATTCACCCCCTGGCAACACTTCTTAGAATGTCCCCTCCTCTCTCCAGCCTCTCTCACACACTGCAGCGTCTCCCTCCTGTCCCACACACATCACCCTCGGGCCCTGCACCGTTTATGTCTCATGACTCCTCCTTCGCCTCTCAGGGGAGAAGGCAGGCGGAGCCCTTAGCTGGGAATCATCCTTCTCCCATCCTGCTCATTTTGCTTGGACAAAATCTCAAAGAAGCGCTAGAAAATAAAATTCACAACACTGCTCCCTGTGTCGTCTTACTTCTTTAAAAAAAAAATTATGGAAAGCACACATAACAAACAATTTACCATCTTATCTATTTTTCTTTTTTCTTGAGACAAAGTCTCGCTCTTGACCCTCAGGCTGGAGTGCAATGGCGTGATCTTAGCTCACTGCACCCTCTGCCTCCTGGGTTCAGGCGATTCTCCTGCCTCAGCCTCCCGAGTAGCTGGGATAGAGGCACCCGCCACCATGCCCGGCTAATTTTTGTATTTTTATTAGATACGGGGTTTCACCATGTTGGCCAGGCTGGTCTCAAACTCCTAACCTCAGGTGATCCGCCCACCTCAGCCTCCCAAAGTGCTGGGATTACAGGCGTGATATCTTATCTATTTTTAAGTGCACAGTTCTGTGGCATTAAGTACATTCACACGGTTGTGCAACCATCACCACTGTCTACCTACAGAACTTTTCATCTTCCTGAACTAAAAAAACTCTGTCCGTTAAACACACATTCCCCATTACCCCGTTCCTCAGCCCCCGGTAACCACCATCCTACTTTCTGTCTCCGTGAATCTGACTACTTCAGGGGCCTCAAGTGAGTGGCATCATTCAGTATCGTCCTTTTGTGACTGGCTTATTTCATTCAGCAGAATGTCCTCAAGGTTCATCCATGTTACGCACGCGTCAGAATCCCCTTCCTTTCCAAGGCTGGGTCACGTTCCATCGTATGGATAGACCATCGTTTTGTTTATCCACTCACCCCCTCTATCATCCCCGGGAGGTTTCTACCTCCTGGCTATTGTAGACAGTGCTGTTATGAACATGGGCATACAAAGATATCTAAGTCCCTGCTTTCAATTCTTTGGGATATGTATTGCTGGAGACCCCAAGAATGTGAGACGTGACCAACGCAACATACCTCTGGAGGCTAGATGAGCAAACGTGCTGTTCTCATGAAAGCAGGTTGTCGGGGAAACTGACCAACTGCCTCTGCCTCCAGAAGGAATGTTAAGGGCAGTTACGTCCCAGGTCCCATGCTCCTTCAGGTTATCTGTTCTCCTTGAGGTTATCTACCTGAACATGTGGAACCTGTTGAACGAGGAAGCAGTACCTGTGATCTATCAAGTAGCTGACCGACAATCACCTCCTCCTCCCTATTCACTTAATAAATATGAAGGGCTGTAAAAGCTCAGGGCCTCTGTTCACTAGAAGCAAAGAGCCCCCTACTCCCTCTTCAAATAGAACCTTTTGTCTTTGTCTTCAATTCTAGTTTGTCCTCCTTCATTCATGAGGTAACTACGGCAATGTTTTAAGAAGTGGAATTCCTGGAATCATATTTTTTTAATTTTTTGACAAACTGCCATACTGTTTTCCATAGCAGATGCACCATTCTGCATTCTCACCAGCAGTGCACAAGGGTCCCCCATCTCTTTACATCCTCACCAACATATGTTTTTTCTGGTTTTGAAAGTGGTCATCCTGGCCAGATGTGGTGACTCCCACTTGTATCCCAGTACTTTGGGAGGCCGAGGCAGGTAGAGACTCACCTGAGATCAGGAGTTCTAGACCAGCCTGGCCAACATGGTGAAACACCTTCTCTACTAAAAATGTAAAAACTAGCCAGGTGTGGTGGCATGTGCCTGTAATCCCAGCTACTTGGGAGGCTGAGGCAGGAGAATTGCTTGAACCTGGGAGGTAAAGGTTGTAGTGAGCCAAGATCCTGCCACTGCACTCCAGCCTGGGCGGCAAGAGCAAGACTCTGTCTAAACCAACCAACAAACCCAAGTGGTCATCCTAATGAGTGTGATCATCCCCTTTAACCCTCACGATAACCCTAGATACTATTATCCCCGTTTTCCAGATGAGAAAACAGAGCAGGAGATACTAGGTAAGTGTATCAGTCTATTCTCGTGCCGCTAATAAAGACATACCCAAGTCTGGGTAACTTATAAAGTAAAAAGAGGTTTAATGGACTCACAGTTCCACATGGCTGGGGGAGGCCCCACAATCATGGCAGAAGGCAAAGGAGGAATAAAGTCACGTCTTACAAGGTGGCAGGCCAGGGAGAGTTTATGCAGGGGAACTCCCCTTTATAAAACCATTAGACCTCCTGAGACTTATTCACTATCACCAGAACAGGACAGGAAAGAACCGCCCCCATGATTCAATTACCTCCCACCAGGTCCCTCCCATGACACGTGGGAATTCTGGGGAGATAGAGAGATTTGGGTGGGGACACAGCCAAACCGTATAGTAAGTCATTCAAGGATAGTGGTGGACAAGCAAGGTTGGAACGCAGCTCTAACTGCAGAGCCAATGCTCAGACCACAGCACTAAATCACGCCTGTCCGCCCTTCTCATGGTGGCCCCTGGTGATGGGCTCAGCCTCCATCATAGGGATGAAGGGCTGTGCAGGTGGTAAACAGGAAGCTTGAGGGCCCTGTACACGAGACCGTGGTGGGAGCCCTTCCCTGGCTCTCAGCCTGCGATTTCCTTCACTTGTTGCAATCAGAGCAAAAGCCTTGTTCCAAGGGCACTGCTGCAGATGGTACCTGGTCTCCTTGCCTCTCCTGCACCTCTGAGTGCAGGTTGTCTAGGAACAGGCAGCACACAGGCTCTAAGCTCTTGGGGGACTCAGTTACAGAGGAGGTATCACATCAAGGCCTAATTTCCCATTTACAATTCTATTTCCTCTCCTGCTTTTGGGTAGGGTTTTGTTGGTTTGCTTTTAATAGACCTAATAAAGGGTCAGGCTGACTCAGAGCTACATGAGTGGAGTAAGAGCCGCGCTGTAAGGCAATGAGGCATGGAACTGCATTCCAAGCTCGTCATGTGGTGCTCCTTAGCCATGAGGAGACAGAAACACCGACAGAACAGCACAGACTCCTGCTGCTGTCACACCGAAGCTGTGCAAGAATGACAGAGCAGTGGGCTTTGGCCTGACACCAATGTCACCAATATATTATGCAGGTTCACAGCTGCCAACCTGGAAGGGAGATCTGTTTTGGAATCCCCTCACAGGCAGGGGCCTGGGAAGGTACTCACCAGCCACTTCAAGGAATGACTCGCTCGCAGGCCACCTACTTTCCCAGCCAGACAGAACGAGGAAGGGGGCTCTGTGCCTGCATTTGAAAGGCCATGGCTGGAAACCCTGCAAGGGGAGCTGCTTTGCTTGCTCAGCCCTCTTGCTTTCCAGCCCAAAAGGCAATCATGCACAGCCCTGCGTTTTGTTGGTCTCTGTCTAGTTCCAAAGTAAATGTTGGTTCTACATCTCCAAAGGGCTGGTGAGAAGCCCATCCCATGCAAAAACATACCTACATATTTTCACCATTTCCTAATGTATTTCAGCCATTATGTAACCTTAGACACAACCCTGGCAGGAAGAACAAGGGAAGTGGAACTGGGTCCCGTGGGGGCAACTGGTTTCAGTATGGACTTTCAGCCAAGTCTCAAACACAAACCTCCCGCAGTGCAATCTTATTTTGTTGTTCCCAGGGCAGACAGATCTTCTCGGGAGGCTCTCACAAGCACTGGCAGACAACTTACAGATTTTGTAGTCATAGGAGCCTCACCAGGCTTTAAGGTGTGGGGGAGCACACACACTGCACACTCCCACATGCGTGCGTGCACCCCAGGTGTGTGTGAGCGCAAAGGTATGTGTGTATGCACATGTATGTGTGTTTGGTATGTGTGTGTAGGTCTAGACACATGCATCACTTACATGTTTATTCACCCTGGTCACTATCTTTATGCTGTGCGCAAAGCAACCACACAGAGGTAAAGGCAGGGGAAGTCCTCCGGATCGCCTCTCCTTGTCCTCTTCTGTTCTCTCAGGCATAATCGCTCCGACGCATGCCTTTGGAAGACCCTCCCCAACACTCAGACACAGCCTAAACATGGCATCCTGGAGGAGACACTCTACTGACGCTTAAAGCTAAACCTGTAGAGAAGGGGAACTGGTCTCCTAAAGCCTTCACTTTTTTATTTTCTAAGCAACCCCATGAGCCAAGAAACCCAAGCTGAATTTGTGGGATACAAAGCCCTAAACTGAATAGCATGCGACTTTCCTAAGTCTCTTAAGCAGATGGTCTATTTTTTAATAGTATCATGAAAGCGGACCTTGCCAAAAAATTCTGCACTCTTGATGGCTAGCTGTAAGCATATTTGATTCCCAAAATTGAAACCTTTCATAAAACCTCTCAAAAAGCAAAGAATATGCTCAAAAGCATAATTGTAAGTACTAAGGTTGCCTCTGACAAACAGATGAATTTGCTAAAGACCAAAAGCTGTCTGATTTGGGCCAATGAACATGTAATTAAATGTTACGCCTTCGCCTCTGTAACCTTCTCAGAGACACCAAATGCACGTGTGGATAACCTCGGAATGGGGCCAAGAGTGAGATGGGTCCTAGGTAAGGAGAAAGCCGCTTCAGAACTTCCCCAACTGAAGGAGTCATCTGCCCTCAGGGGCAATGCCTGGAGACTACTTTTGTTTAAAATTGTATTTTATCCTTTCCATAGCCCTATTTCATCATAGCTTTAATTTTGCATTTTGCTACAGCCTAGTGTTGTTGATTATTTTTTCATAAGCTTATTTGCCATCCATGTATCTGTAACGTATCTGTTCAAGTGGTCTGCCTTTTTATTTGATTTTTTTTTTTTTGAGACAATGTCTCTCTCTGTCGCCCAGGCTGGAGTGCAGTGGTGCGACCTCGACTCACTGCAATCTCCACCTCCCAGGTTCAAGTGATTCTTCTGCCTCAGCCTCCTGAGTAGCTGGGATTACAGGCACGCACCACCATGCCAGCACTTTGGGAGGCCAAAGTGGGTGGTCTCAAGAAACTGAGACCATCCTGGCCAACATGGTGAAACCACATCTCCACTAAAATAGAAAAAATTATCCAGGCGTGGTGGTGCACGCCTGTAATGGAGTCAGATTGAGTCTGACTCTGTTGCCCAGGCTGGAGTGCAGTGGCACGATCTCAGCTCACTGCAATCTCCACCTGCCAGGTTCAAGTGATTCTCCTACCTCAGCCTCGTGAGTAGCTGGGATCACAGGCGCCCACACCAGGTGTGGCTAATTTTTGTATTTTTAGTAGAGACAGTGTCTCACCATGTTGGTAAGGTTGGTCTCAAACTCCTGACCTCACGTTCTCTGCCCACCTCGGCCTCCCAAAGTGCTGGGATTATAGGCATGAGCCGCCGTGCCCAGCCCTGGTGTGACTTCTTTAAAGCATGCCCATTCACCTGCTCACTCAAGTCCACCCAGTACAGAGGAGCGTGGTGAGGCCTGTGCCCCGCAGGGGTCAGGACAATCAGGCCCTTGGAAACTCCAACTCTTCCTACATCACTAGCACCCCTGTGAAGCCTAGAGACGCTAAGCCTTGTGTTTCAATCTTCACCAAAAGATCTGAAGGGTGCAGTGGACATTGGTCACCTTGGACTGTCTGGCATCCATCCTCCCGCCTGGCTAAAGCACAATGACCCCTTTGGGAACCTTCACCCTCAACATGCATTCTTCCTGGGAGTGCTGTTGCCTCCCCTATGGAAGCCCAGAGGCCATTATCTCCCTCACACCAGTGGAGGTGGGGCGGGGGAGGGGCAGACCACAGGACACTGGGCTGCAGGGGAAGACGGAGTTCACTCCCCAGCCATGGTGGCACATGGACCAGACAGGTCTTGTCACCAACCTCTCTGTAATGTCAGTGGTCTCCCCCACTTCCAGAGCTTCCCTGGGTGCTGCCTGTGTTCCAAGCCAGGCTCCCAGCCTGGTGGCAGCCCCTTCTGATAGGTACCCTTGGCTCACTCCTCAAGAACGCAGACTGGGCAATGCAGACAAACGGGCTGATGCAGAAGGAGAGTAGATTTCATGGATGCCCCAAACCCCTGCAGTGCCTGAGAGGTTATTCCAATGCTGCGTTCAAACTGAGCTCTGAAATCTATTTTAAACTATTTTAAGAACACTCATTAAAATACTTAACAGTAATAGGTTCCCCCTGGGGGACTACTGATGGCGGGGGTGGGGCAGGAGGAACCTTTCTGGGGGCTGGTAACATTCTTCACCTCAATCTGACTTGTGGTTTCAAGAGTCAGACGGCACAGCTGCGTGGATGTACCGGGCGCCACTGAACTGTGGACCTAAACATGCTCTGGTGGCAAATGTTACGTATACTTGACCACAGTATCAAAAAAGCACAGAATAAAACAGAATTCAAAATACTGCTGTCAATTGATTTCAGTCAGTATCAGATTAAGCCAAGAAGGAGCGTACAGGCATAAATTAAAAATCCATCAAGTTTTGCCCTCTTTACATATATGTGAGCTGCACCCTAATTAAAACAACAACAACAAAAAAACGCCGTTATGTACCAAATTACACAACACTGGCAACCCAGAGCTTTCCTAGTCATCTTGGGGTACCAGATGACTCCTTTTCTGCAGAACTTAAGACAGCATTTCATGCTACAGCTGGACCCTGAGGTTTCAAGGCAGCTGTTGAAAATCTCTTAGCACAGGCAAGCATGCACCTATGTGACTCAGATTATTTTTCCATTCTGTGCAATCAAAACAAAATATGAAAAATAAACTGGATATTGGGATGAGAAAATTACAGAGATGGAATACAGATAAATGGGTGCCAGTGGTTAGGGAAGAGGAGGGTGGCAGGGGTGGCTCTCAAGAGGCGGTCCAAGGGGGCATCTGAGCCGCCATGGGGCCTTCTGTTCCTGATTGTCATGGTGGATGGACAAAGTCGTGCATGTACTAAGACGTCACAGAACTTTACACAAAAGAATATCAAGAAATGAGTGTGTGCAGAAACTAGCAAGCCTGATGAAGAGCTGTCGTCTTGCTCACGGTATGGGGTCCATCCATTTCCTGGTTCTGAGAGCACACTGCAGTTATGTCAGATGTCACCACTGGACAGAGCTGGCTGAAAGGTACAACAGACCTCTCTGTACTCTTTCTGGCAGTTATCATGACTGCATAGTTATTCAAAATAAAAACATTTTAAAGTCCATCAACAAGTTGCATGCTGAGAACTATATACAACTGCCATAACCCTGGTTTTCATACTTTTCTGCTCATTAAATCATCTCACTGTTCTGACCGACTGGCTTAATCATCTGTACAAGCAAAACATGACACATAAAAATAATAGGTATATTAATAAAACACCACATAAGTTTAATTTTTTTAAAAAAAGGCATCAGTTCCTTTGGAGAAGCTGAAAATCACCAAGGTTAGGAGAACACACAACGGGGCCCAGGAGCTAGGTTGGGTCTGCCCTCAGCTAACCAGCTGTCACATGAACAATGACGACACCGGTCCTGACCATTAAAAGGCTTCCTTGTTGAGGAAGTGAGACACAGGCACCTGGGAGGGGGAAATAAGGACGTGAGATGCTCCCAGGTAGTATGTGCCTAAGTATCAAATGAGTCGTGCTACGGATTGACTGTGTCCCCACCAAATTCTTCTGTAGCAGCCCTAACTCCCGATGTGACCCTATTTAGAGAGAGGACCTGTAAAAAGCGACTTACGGTTACATGAGGTCATGCAGTGGGGCTCTAGGCCAGTGTCACTGGTGTCCTCCTAAGGAGGAGGAGACACATCAGGCAGGTGCACGCACAGAGGCAAGGCCAGAGAGCACCAGGGAGAAGGCGGCCACCAACCGCCAAGGGCAGAGGCCACATCTGCCGAACCTGGATCTCGGACTTCAGCCTCCGGACCCGTGAGACAACACGTTTCTGCTGTTGAACCCATTCAGTTTACGTGGCATTTTGTTATGGCAGCCTGAGCAAGCCAATAAAAAGTGGTACTGTGATGTGGCTTAGGAAAGGAGAAGATGCTTGATTCAAAGCAGCTGCCTGCTCTTCACCAGTGGCCCGAACACAGGACATGACCACAATTAATGGCATATTCCCATCAAAAGAGAAAGCTTTTATATATTCAAAAGAAACTGAAAGCTAGCTATAAATCCTGTGGAAGAAAACCACACCATGATATACATGGTTTTAGTGATCACCGGAATCGGGGTTCCTTCATGTGCATTCATTCATTCATTCATTCAGTCAGTCAGTCAGTCAGTCTCAGTCCTTCTTCATTTAATCAACCAACCAAGAGCAGTGACCAAGCCTCTCTATCCAGTGCCGGTACTGAAGGCCACACAGCCTGGAGGCCAGAGCTGGGCTCTGTGCAGTACAGAGGCTTCCAGGAGAGAAGTGCAGGCAAGGGATACATGACTGATGGATTGTGTCTCCGTGTGGCAAGCCAGGAAGGAGGAGGCGCACAGAGCAGAGACGACCCTGGGCAGGGGGACTGTGACCAAGGCCGACCTGTGAACCCGGGGGACAGAGCAGCCACTCCTAGGGACAGCACATGCCTAGCAGCCCTGTTGACAGACAGAGGTCAGCCCGTACACGTCTCCGCGGCCCCAACCCAACCTGGGCCTGCGTCAGCCAGCCCTCCCGGGAAGCATACTTCACATGGCCTTTCTCTAGCAATCCCTCACGGAGGCAGCCCCCAAATAACAAAGCAGGAGTTGGCTGGTTGCTTCGTGACACCTTGCTCTCAGATCTGTTTAGAGGACCAATGAAGTACACTCTATTAAAAACCATTTTGCACTGGGCACAGTGGCTCATGCCTGTAATCCCAGTACTTTGGGAGGCTGAGATGGGTGGATCACAAGGTCAAGAGATGGTGATCATCATGGCCAACTTGGTGAAACCTCGTCTCTATTAAAAATACAAAAATTAGATGGGCGTGGTGGCGGGTGCCTGTAATTCCAGCTAGTCGGGAGGCAGAGGCAAGAGAATCTCTTGAACCTGGGAGGTGGAGGTTGCAGTGAGCCGTGATGGTGCCATTGCACTCCAGCCTGGGCAACAGAGTGAGACTCAGTCTCAAAAAAAAAAAAATCATTTTGTAAACTCTAAAATGTGACATGAAAGATAGTTATCATTACATTAGATTTCAAAGGCTCTTGTGAGTCACCTAATCCAAAGTGATCATTTGATGCATTAAGAAACCGTACGTACCCAAGGCCAGCCAGCTGGCACGCGCCAGAGCCAGAACAAAGGCTTGGGATGACTCACGGCCGGGGCTCCACGAGCAGCTCAGCTGTTCCACATGTGAATTTCATAACATTATGTATTTTTCACACCTATATTGTTTTCTTCGATTTTACTACAATTCTAAACATACATGATTCACAATTTTTATTCTGGCAACACAATATGATATTTCGCCCTCCCGATGAACAAAGGTTTGTGTTATGGCAGGCAAAACTGGACACACCCTTGGCATTTCCCGTTTTAACCAAACACTCTGTTCCTACACTCAAAGAATGGTTCTGTTTGAAACCCATGAGAGGTCAAGAGCAAACCAGGCAGAACTGAAGGCGGGTGAGAAAGGAAAATGGCAGGCGAAGGGGAGGGGAAGGGGAAGAAGGAAGGGGTGTTTTCCCAGCACTGCATGCCACTTTCAATGCTGTCACACTCAAAAGCGATTAGCCTGGCACCAAGGCAGGTGGAAGAGATCAGATTTTTTTTTTTTTTTTGAGATGGAGTCTCGCTCTGTCACCAGGCTGGAGTACAGTAGCACTGATCTCAGCCCACTGCAACCTCCGTCTCCTGGGTTCAAGTGATTCTCGTGCCTCAGCCTCCTGAGTAGCCAGGATTACAGGTACATGCCACCACACCCAGCTAAATTCTGTTTTGTACTTTTAGTAGAGACAGGGTTTCACTATGTTGGCCAGGATGGTCTCAATCTCCTGACCTCGTGATCTGCCCGCCTCGGCCTTCCAAAGTGCTGGGATTACAGGCGTGAGCCACTGCGCCCGGCCAAGATCAGATGTCTTATAATACAGAGTTCACCTCTTAGGGTGAAGCTCAATAAAGGCCATTTGCATGCATGAGTTTAAACTGCTAAGCTTCCACCTCACAACCACAATCGTGTAACTTAGCGGGCTGCCTCTCCTGCCTGGGTGACCACAATGCCCAGAGCCAAATGCAATCCCAACCGCAGACATCTTGGAGCAGCCTGGTGGCTCCTCCCCCTCGGCATCACTTGTCATATCTTCCTTACTGACCCTTCATCTAGATGCCTTCTGCCATAAATAACTTTGAAACATTTCAGGAAAATTAAAAAGGGAAAGTCAAAGACCAGTTTACAAGAAGAAAGGCAACAGAACGTGCGACGCTTGCTTGAGGAGGGCTCCTCCCCTCGGATCAAGGAGTCTCCAGATTCCCCCAGGGTATATCAGCCCCTCAGATTATTATTTCAAGTCTCAACTTACCAACAGTGTCACACGGTTCATCTTTCTGTACACAGAAATCTGTCCTAAAAAAAAAAATAAAAGCCATCGTCAGGTATATGCAGTATCCCTAAGAAGAGAAGAAAACACTGTCGATTACCCTCAAGTAGTCATCCCATGATGTTATCCTTCCAGTGGTCACAGGCCACAGTGGACGGTAACAGGCAGCCACGTTCGGCAACAGTAACCCATCCAGATTTCCCAGGGGGTAGGTCCACTTGCACCACACAAGACCCTTCCTTTACAGATGAACTATTCTATACGTAACAGTTGCTGGAAGGACTCCTTGCAACGGCTGAGAACGTTTTGGAAGATGTTTGCCAAGTCACTGATCAGAGACAATTCTCAGACAATAGCATCCAACTGCAGCAGCTTCCCCAAGCCACTCTACTTAGGCAGCAACTGGTTTTTAATGCTGTAACGACCACGTGTCACTTTCACAAGAAGACAACAAAAAGTCATTTTGAAAAACTGTATTCCTCTACCATGCAGCCATAAAGAAGAATGGGATTATGTTCTTTGCAGGGACATGGATGGAGCTGGAGGCCATTATCCTCAGCAAACTAATGCAGGAGCAGAAAACCAAACACTGCATGTTCTCACTTGTAAGTGGGAGTTGAATGAGAAGAACACATGGACACATGGTGGGGAACACCACACACCAGGGCCAGCTGCGGGGGCAAGGGGACGGAGAGCATGAGGAAGAACAGCTAACGGATGCTGAGCTGAATACCTAGGTGATGGGCTGACCTGCACTGCACACCACCATGGCACATGTTTACCTATACAATAAACCTGCACATCCTGCACATGTACCCCAAACTTAAAAGTTGAAGGAAAATAAAATTATATTCCTTAAAGCTCCTCAGGATCCCCGGGGTGGGCACCTGTGGACCAGTGAGATAGCAAGATGCTTGAAACCTGGTCCAGCCCAGTTCTGCAGGTACAAGGGTTCATCTGGCCTCTTGTGGCGAAACCAGGGGCCTAGGCTCTTCTTTTCTAACAATGGAGCATTTCCATGGTTCTTTGTAAGCTTCCATGGTCAAGGGTTGACCAGAGGGCTGGCTGGGGCAGGACTCAGCCTGGGAGCCTGGTGAGGAGCCACACCTGGCCCAGACACGGCCCCTCCCGAGCCCCATGCCCATCTTCTCTCAGGGCCCAAAGAAAGCTTGAGATCCACACTTTCCAAAACCTCACTCCAAAACCAAAACGGAGAAGAAATATCACAAAGAGATGAAAAGGCCTAGTGACTTGATTTTTCCATCAGACTGCCTTTTAGAAGATGAAGGAACAGGTGATACAACTAGCACTGGCAGAGAGGAAGCCAAACAAAATTAGGGGCACAGGTGTGCTCACTGGCCCAATACCTACCCAGCTCCAGTCCAACATCACTGATCCCGCACCCGTCCCATTCTGGTATTTTTAGCAAAACAACACACACACACACACACACACACACACACTCTCTCTCTCTCTCTCTCTCACACTCACTCACTCACACTCACACATACTCATACAAAGACCAGGCTGGCCTAAGAACTTGCTCCAGGGTTTCTGAGAGATGTGAACAGGACGTGTTTAAAGCTTTGCCCCATTGCTTTAGCTGGGCAAAGGGAGAAAGGGATGGAGGCCTCAGGTGGACAGAATGGAGGTGAAGCCGCAGGCCAAGGCCAAGGCCAAGGCCAAGGTGGGTGCCATTTTGGAGAGAGCCGACCCTGTTAATGGAGGACTCCCCCCTCTTCGAGTTCTCCCATCCAATGGCTGCCCTGAGGGGGAAACAGGCAGTCTCAAACGACAGACCCCGAGGCATCACCAGCTGCTTCACCCGAGAAAGAGGTGAGAGGTGTGTCCAGCTCAGGCAGGGATAGTAGACTCTGTATCTGGAACAGGTCAGTAGAATCCGAATCTCTTCTCTCCTTCCTGTTCAAGGCCCTTTCTCAGAAGAGAAGCAGCAGGCCACCTGCCTACAGGGGTGGCTTTATCTCCAGGGATCCTGGCTTCGTTCCGTTATCAGGGGCACCCACTTCTTATATTATCCCACTGTCAACTCATGTCAAACTCCCAGGCAGGGACTGTGGGGTTCAGTCCAGGAATGAAAAAAAAATGAGGGCTAGACTCGGCTCCCAGCCCCTACGTCCACTGAAACTCCAAGGTGCCTTTCTCAAGGCTGACATGAATCTGCATGGCAGGGCTGGCTTTGTGGGGTGTCTGACCCCCGCCCTGGGCTAACGCTCTGGGGTCACGGGGATCCCATGTTTTCATTTTGCACTGGGCGCCACAAGTTACGCAGCTGGTCCTGGGCATAACCCACAGCCAGGCACACAGCTGGGACTTCATACATTCTTTGATTAATTGGCCGACGTTTCCAGACCCTTTCAGTGGGCCCTGCAAGTACCCGGCAGCCATGGCCTCACCAGCACTGGAAGCCGGAGAGCAGAGCTCCGAGTTCCACGGACACTTGCCAAGACCTCACGACGAGCAAAGCCTGGCGAGAGGACTCCTTGGCAGAAGGTGGAGGGAAGGGCCTCCTCGGGAGCAAGACAGTGTTACACTGGAGGGGACAGTCTGGCCGAAGGGATCCTGGTGGTGCAGCCTCGGGCCACCTGTGTCTGCTCTGGCGTCCCCCAGTCACTCTCACCGGGAGCACAGGCCCAGGCTCAGGGAGGAGTCCTGTGTTCTCAGCTTCCTGGGTCAGTGAAGCCCTGAGGCCTCTGTGTGGACTCCATGTGGTCCCAGGCCCAGTCCTCTCATGGGTCCTTCCTAGTCGCAGAGGCAGCTGCAGAAAACCCAGCTTCCACCGCTTCTGGCTCAGCAGCTCCGGCTGGACATGACATCATACTCACGTCCTCCACAGCAGCCACCTGTTTGTCAGGGAATGTCTGGGAGAATACACTGCCCGGCTCGGGCACAGCCCATAAGGGGGAAAAAAGAACCTTAAACGGGGAGGAAACCCTCACGTTGGCTGGTCCTAGCTCAGGACCAGGAGGCTGTCCCCTGAGCACAGCCCAGCCCGGGCAGCCTCAGCTCGGGTTACAGTGGGAGGAAAGGACAGCTTCTCCAGGGCGACAGCTGCCTCGCACCCAATCTCCATGTGAAAACATCAGCCTGTTATTATCCCAACCTAGGGAATTGCAGCTCTCTACTTCTAGTCATCAAACACGCCTTCCCAGCCAACTCAGCTTCCTACCCAACTCCAGAGCTGCCTCCCTCGTCCCTCAAAGACATCCTCAATTTAATATCTGTGAGGACCCAGGGGATGGACCATGCACTGATCCGTTCAGGCCAGCAGCCCCACGGCAGCAGGTGAGATGGACTGTGATTGCTCATGTAGCTTCAAGGCATCAGCCCGTAACGCAGAAGAAAGCTCAGGCTCCCAGGCTGGCGACAGGTAACAGCTATGCAAGAGGCCAATCGAAAACTTGTTTTCTCTGTCCCTGGATGAGGACACTGCCCATGCCCCCAGCATCCTCATCCAGAACCACTCCCATACAATTAGGACCGCTCTCCAATGTGTTTAGTTAGAACAGAACATTTTTATTATAAGGTTTTTTTACTGTACTAATACACGAACATACAATTACTATCTTAACCACCAAGTGTAAACTTCAGTAATGTTAAATCCACACTGTCACACAACCATCACCGCTATCCACCTCCAAAACTGTCATCATCCCACACTGGAACTCTGTACCCACAAAATAACTCCCCCATTCTGCCTTCTCCCCGACCTCTAGCAACCACCATTCTTTGTCTCTATGAATCTGACTACCGTAGGTACCTCATGTAAGTGGAAGCACACAGCATTTGTCCTCAAAGTTTCATCCATGCTGCAACACGTGTCCGAATTTCTTTCCTTTTTAAGGCTGAGTAATATTCCCATGTACATAGATAGCATATTTGTTTATCCATTCATCCATCCATGGACATTTAGGTCACTCCCCACCTTTTGGCTGTCATGAATAATGGTGCTGTGAACATGGGTGTCCAAATATCAGATTCTCTGCTTTCAATTATTTGGGGATTCAGTTCTTTTGGGTTCAGAAGTGGGATCATAGGTAACTCTAGTTTTGATTTTTTTCAGAAGCTATCATATGGTTTTCTAAAGTGGCTGTACCATTTTACGTCCCCATCAATGGTGCACAAAAAGAGTTCCAATTTCTCCACCTTCTTCCAACATTGGTCATTTGCCATTGTTTTGTGTATTAGTCCGTTTTCATGCCCCTGATAAAGACATACCCGAGACTGGGCAATTTACAAAACAAAGAGGTTTAATAGACTTACAGTTCCACAAGGCTGGGGAGGCCTCACAATCATGGTGGAAGGCAAAAGGCACGTCTCACATGGTTGCAGACAGGAGAAGAGAGCTTGTGCAGGCAAACTCCCTCTTGTATAATCATTAGATCTTGTGAGACTTCATCACCATCCCAAGAAGAGCACAGGAAAGACCTGCCCCCATGATTCGATTACCCCCCCACCAGGTCTCTCCCACAGCACGCGGGAATTTAGGATGAGATCTGGGTGGGGACACAGCCAAACCATGGCATTTTGTTTCACAGCAGCCACTGTAAAAAGTGTGAAGTACAGAAAAGAACATTTCTACACAAAATATTTCCTCTGTGGTAAGTTGGGAGGGTGGAAAATGTAAAGAAAGTCTAATTCACAGCATCTTTGCAGTGACGGTACGTCACAATGGCTGAGGTCTTTTTGTAAAAGGGCCAGTACAGATGCTTTGTCAACAGTCATCCTGGTGACATTTATTGCCTCTGGAAAAAAATGCCATTCATCCCCAAATCCAGACTAATTGCAAGTTCTTTCTCCACTCATTGAAAGGAAACAGCAGGAAAGAGACAAAATCTTTTTCAATATAGGGAAAAATCCCTATGTGCTATTAATTATTTAACAAAACACAAGAAACTGCAGATTTTCTATAGTATTTATAAAAACTATTTTCAAAGTAGAAACCTTGGGAGTTTAGCTGCATATTCCACAGATGACGTTGTTTAGAGTTCCTCTGGCAAAATCTTTCAGACCAAATATAATTACCATTTGGAAAATCAGCTCCACTAACTTAAAATCACGCACAGACACAGTTCCCAAGGACTCTTGCTACCTTCCCAGATTGAATCTGCGCTCAAATCGTGGTACCCTTAACCTGAACGTTGCAACACCCAGGGCATTCTACAGAAAGCCTCACAGTCCCCAAATGGCATTGCAAAGTCACTTGAGCAACAGCAGCCTCTGGCCAGCGGGTGTGGGCGGCCCCTGCTCTTAAGGAAGGTGGTGCCTGGAAGCTCCCAGTGCTCACTGGAGTGGGCAAGACCAGGTCAAAAGCATACACCAGGTCATGTTCACCGCTTGGTCCCTGATGCCTGCTACTGCATCAGCCATATCATAGACCATCTGAATTACTAAAGACACTTTTCCCACAATGTCTCCTCAGTAATTGATTGTCTATGATAGGGCTTACATATGGATTATACATTTATTCATATCCTGTAGAAGCAGTAAGTATTCTCCTAAGGGACTGCCACACTACAAAGCAGACTGTTAAATGTGTAACAAAGCACGCTTAGGGCTGGCAATCTACAAACCTCCACACGGAGTGAGCAGGCACCTATTTGGTAACAGGTAGTGGCATTGTGTCTATTCTGGGATTTTTTTTCTTTTTCTTTTTTTGAGACGGAGTTTCGCTCTTGTCACCCAGGCTGGAGTGCAATGGTATGATCTCGGCTCGCTGTTACCTCTGCCTTCCGGGTTCAAGCGATTCTCCTGCCTCTGCCTCCCGAGTAGCTGAGATTACAAGCCTGCACCACCACACCTGGCTAATGTTTGTATTTTAGTAGAGATGGGGTTTCGTCATGTTGGCCAGGCTGGTCTCCAACTCCTGACCTCAGGTGATCCGCCCGCCTCAGCCTCCTAAAGTGCTGTGATTACAGGCATGAGTCACTGTGCCCGGCCTATTCTGGGATTTTTGAAAGGAATGAAAGCTGCACTGTCCAGTGCCTGGGGCAGGGGTCACAGAATTTCCCCAGATGACTTTGAGACGTCATGGAGCTCAGAGTTTGCAGCATATGGCCTGAGGGATGCAACTAAAAGCATTTCTTCACTTAAAACCAAATGTTAAGTGAGATTTAACTCTATGTGGAGGACCAGGCATGGTGGCTCACACCTGTAATCCTAGCACTTTGGGAGGCCAAGGCAGGCGGATCACCTAAATAAGGGGTTCCAGACCAGCCTGGCCAACATGGTTAAACCCTGTCTCTATTAAAAATACAAAAATTAGCCAGGCATGGTGGCACATGTCTGTAATCCCAGCTACTCGGGAGGCTGAGGCAGGAGAATCACTTGAACCTGAGGCAGAAGCTGCAGTGAACCAAGATTGCACCGCCGCACTCCAGCCGGGCGACAGAGCGAGATTCTGTCTCAAAAAAAAAAAAAGTCCTTAAAATTCAATGTTGACATATTCCTAGCAACTCTAATAAAAAGCTGGTGTTTTTAACCTAATGGATTAAGTTATCAAGAAGTACTCCTGTGTATTTTATAAAGGGAGATTTCTGGTATCAACACGTAACACATGTTGCTCATGTTGTTAAAGTCAAGCAACCAAAGAAAAATCCGTTCCCCAGAGAGGGCCGAGACGCAAGAAAAAACGACACAGCCACACGGACATCTGTTGATGTATCCCCCAAAAAGAAATGGTCCAAGTGCTAACCCTCAGTACCTGTGAACGTGACCTTATGTGGAAAAAGAATTGCTGCAGGTAGAATCCAGTTAAGATGTGGTCACGCTGGAGTGCGGTGAGCCCCAGTCCAATGATCGGCGTCTTTATAGGAAGAGGGAAGTTTGGACAGAGACGCGCAG
This sequence comes from Ateles fusciceps, assembly GCA_036589455.1. NCBI lineage: Eukaryota > Metazoa > Chordata > Mammalia > Primates > Atelidae > Ateles > Ateles fusciceps. Next base: position 10,763,981 of record JAZHEH010001736.1, read on the forward strand.
ACAGAATGTCATGTGGCAATGGAGGAGGGACAAGAGGGACACAGCTACATGCCCAGGCACTGTACCTACCTCAGAGGTGGATACCCCGATTAACCCCCCTCTTACTGATGAGGAAAGCAAAACCCAGACAGGTGGCCCAAGATCCGATTTCCAAGCCTGAATTCCCAACATGCCTGTTTCCTCTCCAAAGGGAAGTATGTTTCCCACTCGCGTGTCACTTACAGGCCAAATCCCATTTTACCTGGTCACAAACACAGCAGCATCCACCAGCGGCGGGTCGTCCTTCCCGCCGGGAACCTGGTTGTTGCCGAGGTACCGCGCTCCTCCATACTCCTCGTTCTGCCAGTGACAAAAGCTCTCCAGGGACCGCTCACCATGGTGCCCAATGTACAACTTAGCCTAAAAGAAATCGGGGGACAGTGCAGAGACACAACGCCTGGGAGGCCAGAGTTTAGATCCAGACTACAGCGAGGGCGTTAAGGTGGAGACGGTCACTTGCTGAGACATCATTTAATGACTCGCGACCCTCTTAAGAAAAGCCTGATACTAGTGCAGCATAGCATAAATCCGCAGAGACCATCAGGGGCCTTACATATAGGTGCGACTGAAGATGATGCTATTTTAAAAAAGCATCTTCTTTTCTGCAGACAGAACCGTATCCCAAACCAAGCAATGCTCCCTCAGTCTCATGGTGATGAGTCGACTCGCCAGGTAACATCAGCACATGGGAAGGTGCTCCATTGCAAGACCAGAAAATGCTGCTGCTGTGAACCCAAAGTGGGGTCCAAGCTCTAAAGCAGTTTCAGAAGGGAAGCCACAGGGCCAGGCGCAGTGGCTCATGCCTGTAATCGCAGCACTTTGGGAGGCCGAGGCAGGCAGATCACAATTTCAGGAGATCAAAATCATCCTGGCCAGCACAGTGAAATCCTGTCTCTACTAAAAATACAAAAAATCAGCTGGGCGTGGTGTCGGGTGCCTGTAGTCCCAGCTACTCAGGAGGTTGAGGCAGAAGAATCGCTTGAACCTGGGAGGCAGAGGATGCAGTGAGCCGAGATCACACCACTGCACTCCAGCCTGAGTGACAGAGCGAGAGTCTGTCTCAAAGAAAAAGAAGAAGGGAAGCCACAATAACAGAGACCTCCCCATCAAGATTTGGACATATCCTAGCAACACCATGTGAGACCCTCGGGGAGCGTGCGGGATGCGTGTGGGCTCACCGCTCCAGGTGCCTTGAGATTCTCAACAGCTCACCCTCACACCATACTACCAGTACTGATGCCGGCTTCCCTCTCACGCTGGCAAAGCCACAGAGGGCAAGGAAGCCCAGCAACACCCTGGAGCCCCACTTAGCATTCAACAGCAACTGGGAAGCTCTGGCCAGGCCACATTTTCTGCATACTTGAAAGGTGCCCGTGGGGGACTCACCGGACGTTGCTGTAGCAGGACAAGCTTGGTCACTTGAATATTAATTTTAATCCCCAGGCTCTCGTGCTGAAACATATTGTATACCTATCAAGACAGAAAAAAAAAAAGATATAAAAGTAAACATTTTTTTAAATGTAGTAGTATCCTGGATGGGAACTTGGGAGAGAGAAAAGAGATTACTTAAAATAAGGGAACATGAATGAAGTGCAGACTTCAGTTTATAACACTTGATCAGTAATGGTCCGCTAATGACAACCAACATACCATTCTAACGTGAGAGGCTCATACTGGGAGAGACTATGTATGGCAGCTCTCTGTACTAACTCATCAACTTTTCTGTACATCTAAAATTGTTCTAAAATACAAATTCCATTCATAAAAATATTAAACATACAGGTTGTGCTCTTCCAGTACTAAAACTAAAGATCATGTAAAATTCAAAGGTCAGTGTCCATACATAAAGTCTTATCGAAACAAAAAATACAAATGTGAGAAACATAACCCAGATTTTATTTAAAAGGTTTTCCAGGAAAGCCAAAAATTTCCTTAAAAATGAATTTGCCAAAAGAAAAACGTATATGAGAAACCTCTAGAATCATACACACGTGTGCAAACATACATATACAGTATGCTTATGTATATGTATAAAGCTATGCCGGAAATAAACATAAAAAACATGTAAAGGAAAGGTAGTTTTGAAAAAAAGAAAGGGCTGTTAGATGATTCTGGCAGAAAGCTGAAAACTTCCATTCTGGGCTTTCATGCTTGGGGCTAAAAGGGGACCTTCATGAAGGGGATGGGGGAGACAGATGCCTGCTGCACGCCAGCCTGTGTGATCGCTGACCCTTGCCATGCCCACCAACGTTGGCATCTCCACCACTCTCAGCTGGGAAATAGGAAACCATTTCATCAAGGTAAAGCCACCCTGCGTGAGACCCACGGCCAGTCACGACAACCTGATTCAGAATCAGCCCTGTCCAGCCAAAAGGTCTACATTCCTTCTTTATTCCCTCAAGTCCCATTGTAACCAAAGTTTGTCACTGAAATAAATTACGGCAACAGAAAAGGACCTATCTTTCTTAATTTTGTTGCAGAACTTAATTGTAAGGACCTCAACATCAAGCAGTCACAGGAAAGTGATTCAAGAGGAAGACAAGGGAACCTGAATAAGGTGAAGGGTTCAAAGTCGACACGGATGGAACAAGCCCACTGCAGCTGACAATCCCAGGTCATTATGACTCTGCGGAGTTCCTTTTCGTAACTCAGAGAAAGCAGCACGTGAGAGGTACGCGGAGAGCATACCAAAGGTGGAGGCAGCTGGAAGGTGTGGAGGGAACAAGAACAGAATCTTCTGAATATTTTACTTGGTTTTTACCTATAGACCTAACACAGGTAACACAGGAGGGAGAATTTTCCAGCAGGAGCATTAAAACTTTCTCCAGCTGGTGCCGTGTTCATGCTATCAGTTCATCAGCAGCAGCAGCAGGAAGCGATGATCATGGTAGACAGCACGGCCAGGGTCAGCTCAGGCCAAGCTGAGCAGCCCAGCGCGGCCACACCCAGCCCACAAGTGCTGGAAGCCGGAGACGCAGCGTGTGAGCATCTCTGTGACAAAGGCATCAGCTTTGTCACTGCTTTAATTTTACTCTTTGAAAACCATTATTATAGTTAAAAAAAGCTAACTTTCTGTGATGTAATATTCTTTCCCACAAGGAAAAACTGAACACATCCAATTGTTCTGTTCTCACTTTTGTTATTTCCAAAATCTCCTTTCCTCACGAGCAAGTAGCTGTCGTGTTTTTTTTTTTTTAATACTGGACCATCCACAGGCCAGTTCTGAAGTCACGTATTCATGACCTAACCCCAAGCCTGGGAGAGGAGAGGGGGAGGCACCTAACTTGTTCCATGTTTTGATAGTTCGAGAACCACCCAATAATTTTCCCTAAAATATTCAGCATCAGAACTGAGTCCAAACTGGTAAACTTCAGTTCAAAACACGAAAATTAGGAAGAAAGAAAACTTGAAGTTATGAGGGAGGAAATTCAAATTGCAGTGTTGCAATCTGAGATTACACAGCACAATCTAAACACTGCCTGTCATGTCAACCCCAGTCAAAACCAAAATCATTAAAGAATACTACAGATTTAAAGAAATAAAGGGATAAAGCAATCCTCAGTAATATTATGATATGCCACAAAGGAAAGACCGCAAGGAAGGATGCAAGTTCCAGGAAGAACCAAACTGTAGGAATAAGCTCCCTTGTCCAAATCACGCATTTTCTCCTTGCCAGACTGATGACAGTTCACAGCACGCCATACACCATTAACCCAAAGCTCAGTCACTTCCCTTGGAACAAATGCCACCAAAAAGATGAGAGATGGAATGGGGATGGAAAGTTTCATGCTCCAGGGGCTAGGGGGAGGCAAAAATGGGAAGGTGGGTACAGAGTTTCAGTTTTGCAAGATAAAAAAGCTGTCAAGATTAAACAACAATGTGAACGTAAGAATACTAAACTACACAGTTACAAATGGCTAAGATGGTAAATTTCATGTTAAGTGTATTTTACTACAGTTAAAAGTACAAAATTAACTCATTAAAAAGCCTCATGCTCTAAATGTCTAATGGGTACAGAGTTTCAGTTTTGCAAGATAAAAAAGCTATAGAGATTGACTGCACAACAATGTGAATGTAGGAACACTGAAGCCCAGAGTTAAAAATGGCAAAGACGGTAAATCTAGCATTAAGCGTGTTTTACTACAATTAAAAGTACATTCATGCTCTACTGTTCTCTAGGCAAGCCTTGTAAGAAGACATTTCCTCTTGACACGTAACCAGGGTACATGACATCCAAGAGAGCAGGTACCGAAGCCTGAGCATGGCTCAAGCACTGTCACCTGCCAGGTGCTGACCACAGCCTCTGACAAAGCTCAGAGCACAAGGCAAGGCGCACACATAGAATCTCCCTTGAGGTCCTGCGCCAAAGCCAGGCGAGCCAGATGAAAATCCGCCGACAGTCACAAAACACAAGGTACAAGCCTCAAAGACATGCAACAGAGTCTCCTCATCTTCTTTTTTCCCATGGAAACTCATGCTCAGGAGAAGTCTTGGAGGCAATGGCTACATGATGTTTAGAGAGACACCTGGTTGGGGGAGGGAACAGCGCAGCCAAGCGTCTGGAAATTCTGTCCCCGGCGTCCAGCTCTGGCTGCGTCCCTGCAAGTGTTCAGAGCCCTGGCTGCGTTTGTCACATTTCCTTGGCAGCCTAGAGGCCTAGCAGGGTGGATCTGCTGCCAGTAGCACACTACGGCTTCTCTGGCTAGGCGACGTGGGGACACAGTAAGGGAAGGGCAGACAGGGACCAGAGAGGGGAGCTGTGTTTGGGGGCACAAGGAGAGGAGCTACTCACCACACCAGGCTGGGCTTCACAAGGGTACCAGCTACTGTATGACCTAATGCCTCCCCGGGGCCAGACAGGGACCTGTGAGTGATACTCTCAGGTTGCATACACTGCTATTCAGACCCCTCAATAGGAGGGAGCTATGCTCTGTAGCACAGTACCTGTGAGTGGCATCCCCGAAGCGGCAGCAGCATTAACATTACCTGGGCACTTGTTTGAAACACACATTCTGGAGTCCACCCCAGCCCCACTGAACCAGAGACCCTGGGGGTGTGCAGGCCATCTGTATTGAACAATACACCCTCCCCACCCTGCTCCACTCCCCACTCCAGGGCCTCCACAGCCCCCGGAGTGTGGGGAACCAGTGAGGGCTCTAGCACTGTGCTCCTCTTGCTGGACACCAGAGAGAGGCTTGTTGTCTCTTTCACATGGTAATTGAGTAAAATTGATGTCATTTTCCCTCCATACAGAACTTGCCTGGAACAGCTCAGGTTTTTCATTCCACTCCACGGTCGTTAAGGAAGCTAAGAACAACCGAAGCCCTGTGAAGCGGCCCCATTTTCCAATTTGGCTGCCCACACCCAGGGTTTCTGGTATCAGCACCACCTGTTTCCGTCTGCAATTTGTTCTTTAAAATATTCCCGCTGCTGTGTCACCGCCACCCCAACCAAGAAGAATCACATGACATACACACAAACGCACCACACACAGCACATCTGGAAAACCCACAACAGTGGGGCCATAGCACTGCTCTGCAGCTTGGGTCAGCTCGGGCACCCGACCCGATGGAAGCTTGGGCTGGGTGCAGTGACTCACCTCTGTAATCCCAGCACTTTGGGAGGCTGAGGCGGGTAGATCACGAGGTCAGGAGATCAAGACCATCCTGGCCAACATGGTGAAACCCCATCTCTACTAAAAATACAAAAAATTAGCCAGGCGTGGTGGCGCGTGCCTGTAGTCCCAGCGACATGGGAGGCTGAGGAAGGAGAATAACTCAAACCCAGGAGGCGTAGGTTGCAGTAAGCCGAGATCATGCCCCTGCACTCCAGCCTGGGCAACACAGTCAGACTATGTCTTTAAAAAAAAACAAAACACAATCCAGAGCACATCACTCTTTTGCTTAAGCCCACACAACAGCTTCCCACTGCCTGGAATGAAGCCGCTCTCCACACCCCCAGTGTCCAGCCTGCAAGGTCGGCCTGCCTGCTTCTCACGGTGCCCCCACCTCCCTCCCCATCACCCACAAGGAAGCAGCTACTTCTGTGCCTCTCCAATGCCAGCCTAACCCCCCACTGGCTGACTGATTATGCCGGCTTACTACCTTCCCCTCTGAGGTCACCTCACTCCTCTCAGAGAGGTGGCCCTGATACCCCTGTCGCTGCTGTCACTTGGTTTTCTGCACAGCACTTACCACGCTCTGGCTTTCCTTCTCACCGATTTGTGTGTTGAATGCTGCCCGTCGTTCCTACATGAGCGCCATGAGGATGAGACCTCCAGTGGTCCCTACTCTAACCCAGAGAGGACAGGAGGGTCCCCAGCACACACTAAGTGCCCAATAAATAAACCTGAGTAGAATCGGTCAATTGTTTTTATGTTTCTGGTGAAACACACACAATATAAAATTTACCATCTCAACCATTTTTAAGTGCACAACTGTTCTTAACTGTAGTGTTAATTACATTCATGTTGTTGTACAACCAACCTCCAGAACCTTTCCATCCTCCAACACAGAAACGCTATACTCACAAAACACGAACTCCCTCTTACCCCAGCCCAACCCACATTCTACTTTGTTTCTATGACTTGTTTACTGCAGTTACCTCACGTAAGCAGAATCATTTAGCACTTGTATTTTTTGACTGGCTTGGCATAATGTCTTCAAAGTTCATCCATGTTGTAGTGTGTGTGAGAATTTCCTTCCACTTGTATAAAAAAGAGACACATAGACCAATGGAACAGAAGCAGGAACTCAGAATAATGTCCACACCTACAACCATCTAATATTTGACAAAGTCTACAAAAATAAGCAATAGGCAAAAGACTCCCTACTCAATAAATGGTGCTGGGATAACTGGCTAGCTACATGCAGAAGAATGAAACTGGACCCCTATCTTTCACCATATACAAAAACTAACTCAAGATGAATTAAAGATTTAAATTTGAGTCCTCAAACTATAAAAACCTTAGAAGGTGGCTGGGCCAGTGGCTCATGCCTATAATCCCTTCACTTTGGAAAGCCAAGGTGGGCAGATCACGAGGTTAGGAGTTCAAGACCAGCCTGACCAACATGGTGAAACTCAGTCTCTGCTAAAAATACAAAAATTAGCCTGGCGTGGTGGCACATGCCTGCAATCCCAGCTACTCAGGATGCTGAGGGAGGAGAACTGCTTGAACCCAGGAGGCAGAGGTTGCAGTGAGCCAAGATTGCGCCACTGCTATCTAGCCTGGGCAACAGAGTGAGACTCCATCTCAAAAAAAAATAAAAATAAAAATAAAAATAAATAAAACAAAAAACCCTTAAAACACAGAAAATATCTTTCTGGGCATTGACTTTGGTAAAGAATTCATGACTAAGTCCTCAAAAGCAACTGTAACAAAAACAAAAATTGACAAGTGAGATCTATTAAACTAAAGAACTTTGTGCAGCAAAAAAACTAGTTTGTCTCTGTATGTACCCAGGAGTGGAGGTCTTCCATCGTATGACATATGGTTGAGCTTCTTCTACACTCTAGCCTTGTGGTAGCTAGACACATTGCTGGGGGATTTTGACTGACTGATCTTTTAGTTTTTACTTTTTTAGGGGCTAAAAGCATCTACTGTTGTATTCATTGAGGAAAACTGCTTCCAGGGGTGAGTACTAGAGAATGGCAGGGACCCTCTCCCCCACCACTGACCTCAGTGGGTGGAGACTCACTCTGCCCGCTTCCCATCATTGACCTCAGTGGGTGGAGACTCACTCTGCCCGCTTCCCATCATTGACCTCAGTGGGTGGAGACTCACTCTGCCCTCTTCACACCATTGACCTCAGAGGGTGGAGACTCACTCTGCCTGCTTCCCAACATTGACCTCAGTGGGTGGAGACTCACTCTGCCCCCTTCCCACCATTGACCTCAGTGAGTGGAGACTCACTCTGCCTGCTTCCCACCAATGACCTCAGTGGATAGAGACTCACTCTGCCCGCCCTACCAGCCCCAGAGCAGTCCCTGTCCCTGGATTCCCTTCAGGGCTCTGATTTCTGGAGGAGGGGCAGCAAGCAGTCAGGAGATGTTCTTGGGACAGAGAAGAGCAGCAGCAGCAGCAGGAATCCAGCCTGGAGAAGTCAACCCTGCATGACCCACCCTCATTCCTGACCTGACCTTAGCCTCAATCTCTCCTGTTGCCGGGCCTCCCAAGTTCCCTCCAAATTTTCCCCAAACTCTGAGCCTGGAGACTCAGTCCTCATTTTGATTCTGGACGCCTCCCTCTATTCCTCCAAAACTGGGGATTCCTTTTCTACTTCAGCCAGCCCAGATCCAGCTCCTTTTGCTTGTAATCAAGATCCCCAACCGATACAAGAGCCAAATCCATTGCTCTAGGGTTTACAAGACTTTCTTCCTTGTTCAAAAATGAGACCAATTTGCATGATGTCAGTTTTCTTGGTACCTCTTCCAGGCTTCGTAAGCCCTTAAAAATGGCAAAGGTAGATCTGCTATGACTGTGGCCATTTCTTCTGTGACTCTGCAGCTATTTCTTCAACAGGGTGTGAATGAGAAGCCATTTGTAACCGCCAGCTGTTCTTTCTTGGCACAGTTTTTTTTTTCTTTTTAACCATGCTTGTTTTATCTTCTCCATCTTGTACCACCCTCCATAAAAGACAAGACCTACAGGAGATGGCCCATAATTCAGTAGCCTACCTCAGGGGCCATGGAGGAAGGGTAAACATATTATTATATTTACGCATAAACACTTTCAAAGAGAGTTTAATACACCATATCCGCAGGATGTGCTTGGAATACAAAAGGCTTTCCAGAAGCAAATTTGCCAAGGAATTAAAAAAGTAAAGCCAGCGTTTGTTTCAGTGACTTCAGCACTGAATCTTTTGCAAAGGATGTTGGTATAAGGCATCAAGTCACTCATTTATACATTCACTGTTTCTGGATCATCTCCTGCATGTGTCATCTGTAAACAGAGATGATTTTACTACTTTTCCTATTTGGATGCCTTTAACTTCTTTTTCTTGCCTAACTGCTCTAACTGGAACTTCCAGTATTATGTTGAATAGTAAGCAGGCACTCTTGCCTTGTTCCTGATTTTACAGAAAAAGCTTTCAGTCTTTCACCACTGAGTACAATATTAGCTGTGAGTTTTTCATGTATGACCTTTATAATGTTAAGCTAGTTTCCTATTCCTAGTCTCAAGTGCTTTTATCATGAAAGGCTGCTAAATTTTGTCAAATTCTTTTCCTGTATAAACTGAGGTGATCATTTGGTTTTTTCCTTTCATGTTGTTAATGGGTTATGTTGCATTTTTTAAAACCGATTTGCCTATGTTGAACCATCCTTGCATTGCAGGAATAAATCCCACTTGATCGTGATGTATGATCCTTTTAATATGCTACTGAATTTTGTTTCTTAGTATTTTATTAAGGACTTTTGCATCAGTGAGTATATGGAATATTGTTTTCTTATTTATAAGGTACTATAGCTTTGTTTCTTTTCTCTGGCTTTGTTATCAGGGAATGCCTGTCTCACAGTATGAGTTAGGAAGTGTTTTCTCCTCTTCAAATTTTTTGGAAGAATTTGAGGAGGACTAGTGTTACCTCTTCTTTAAACATTTGGTATAATTTACCAATGAAGCCAAAAAGTCCAGGGCTATTCTTTGTTAGGAGGTTTTTTTTTTATTACTAATTCAATTACCTTACTAATTAAGACTCTTCAGATTTTCTATTTCTTTGTGATTAAGTACTGATAGATTTGGTGTTTAGCAATTTGTCCACTTTATCCAGGTTACCCGTTTGTTAACACGGAATGGTCCACAGTACTCTCTTATAACCCTTTATGTTTCTGTAGAATGGGTTGTAATGTCCCTGTTTTCATTTCTGGTATTAGTAATTTAAGGCTTTATCAGTCAATCTAGCTAAGGTTTGTCAATTTTCTTAATATCTTCAAAGAACTAACACTTGGTTTCATTGTTTCTATTGTTTTTCTATCCTTTTTATCTCTACTCTAATCCATAGCTAAATCCAAGCTAAATTCAAAGCTAGCAGAAGGAATGAAACAACTTGTTCTTTCAGTTCGTTAAGTTGTAAAGTTAGATTGTTTGAGATTTTTCTTTTTAAATTGAAGTGTTTATAGCTACACATTTCCCCCTAAGCAGCGCTTTTTCCTTGTCCCGTAAGTTTTGACATGTTGTTTTTGTTTTCATGTGTCTCTAAGTATTTTTAATGTCTCTTGTGATTTCTTCTTTGACTCATTGGTTATTTAATAGTACGTGGTTTAATGTCTACAAATCTGTGAATTTTCCACTTTTCCTTTTGTTATTGATTTCTAATTTTACCCCACTGTGGTGAGTGATGGTACTTTGTATAATATCAATCTTTTCAATCTCATGAGACTTCATTTGTGACCTAACACATGGTTTCTCCTGCAGAATGTCCCGTGTTCCTTGAGAAAAAAGTCTGTTGTTGCGTGTAGTGTTCTGCGTATGTCTGCTAGATCCAGCTGATTTATCGTGTTACGTCTTCTGTTTCCTTACCTTCAGTCTGGCTATTCTATCTACTAATGAGAGTGGGGGCTGAAGTCTCCAACTATTACTGTACAACTGTGTATTTCTCTCTTCAGTTCCATCAATTTTATTTTATATATTTTGATGATCTGTTGTCAGATGTGTAAATACTTATAACTGCTATAGCTTCTTGCTATATTGGACTTTTATTAATATGTAATGTCCCTCTCTTTGTCTCTTCTAAGCTTTTTGATTTAAAGTGTATTTTGTCTGATGTTAGTAGAGTTACTCCTGATCTCTTCTGGTTACAGTTAGCATGGAATTTCTTTTTCTATCCTTTCACTTTCAACCTCTTTTGTGTCTGGATCTAAAATAAGTCTCTTGTAGACCGCATATAGTTGGATCTATGATTTAAAAGAAAAATTCATTCTGCTATCAATTTCTGTGACTGAAGTTTAATCTACACTTTAAGTAATTACTGATAAGGAGGGACTTACTTCTTCTGCTTTTGTTGTTTCCTATACGCCTCATCGCAGCTTTGTTCCTCGTTTCCTGCACTGCTGACTTCTGTGTTTAGCTGATTTGATTTTCTTTCTTTATATATATATATGTATATATATATTTTTTGTAGTGAAACTTGTAATTCCCTTTTTATTTTCTTTTGTGTATATTCTCTAGTTATTTTCATTGGGGTTACCAAGGGGATATATTTAATTAGGATTAAAGTTATAACACTCTAATCTGACTTTACAACAGCTTAACTTCAATGGCATTAAAAGCCTCTACAGCAGAATTTTTTTTTTTTTAAAGCAAATATGAAATTGTAAATTCAAGTAAGGACTACCAAGTGAAAAGCAGGCTTCTATGAGGAGGAAAACAGGGTGGCCCTCATCAGAGGGATCAGCAAGGAGGGACCCTCTGAAGGGACATTTGCACAGAGTCCTAAAAGGTAGAGGAACTGGTTCTACAAGGCACGTAAGCAGAACATTCTCGACAAAGGTAGCAACTCAAGCTGACACTGCCTGGTAAAAGTCAGTGTTGAGATGGCAAAAAGAATGAGGGCCAGGAAAACCAGGTGGGCCCTGGCCATGCAGGCTGGAGGGCCACATGAAAGGTAGAGGGAGGGCGGACTTCCCCAACCAATGCAAGGGGAAATGACAGAGGGGCTCAATGCTGCCTGGCGACAAAGCTCCAATTCTGCTGGAAGAGGACCCTGCTGGTTATTCAGTAGCAAGGATTCAAGAGAGTAGAAAATAGAAGTGAGGAGCCTGGCAAAGAAGTTCCAGCAGCTGTCAAGGCCAGAAATCACCGCAGTCAGCCCAGGGTGGAGACAGAAAGAAAGAATGGGTTCCAGACATGCTTGTCACCTTCAACAACGTCAAGTGGGGTCCCTCAGTCCTGAGCTGGAGTCCTTGCCCTACTGAGTACTCACAGGCTCTGCACCCTGGCTGTGTCATTTCCCCAAGCTTCCATTTCCTTCTGTGTAAAATGGGAATGACCAAATCCACCAGGTATGAGAAGGCAGTGATGTGAAGGCACCGTTGTGCTATCCGGGATGGCTGGTGCATTCGTGTCTTCCCTTGGGGCTGCTGGCTGACACTAATCTAACACAACAAAACCGTGAGAAGCTACGAAAGTCTGGAGCAAACACTTCATGCCACATTCTCCCAGCTTTGGCCACGTTATCAGCTCTCTGAGGCACTGCTGGCCCCTGGTCTGCCTTGGCAGTCAGGGCAGCATACACGGGTGAGCCAGGCCTCTTACCACAGAGACCCAAGCGGGAGGGTCTCTGTGCTATTTCCCACAACCCAGAGAGAAATGTGTTGGAATGAAGGTGGCAACCAACTCTAGCAGGTTTCCTTCCAAACCTGGAGGGCTTAAGGAGACAGAGCCACTCCCATCCCACAGCCCCACAGAAAACATGCTCTGGAGGGGAACAGATGGGCTCGCTGGCATCACCTTCCCCTCTCTGCTCTGGGGGGCTCGTCTAATGACAGGCCTCCTGGCCCAGCCACAATCCTTTCCCTTCCTCCCGGCTTAAAGGTTATCTCACTTGCTAACAGAAAACCATTTCTAAAACAGCCACAGGCAGGAGAGAATTCTTTGGATTTCCTAAACTAGGATTTGAGAGATTGAGGAAGGGAGGTGCCGGTGGAGGCGGTCTTGTTTAAACAAGGTGTCATGTCTGAACGGAACTTGTTTTTCAATTTACTGAATGGTGGTCCAGGGCTAGAGTGGCAAGAAAGGGCTGCTGCAGTGTCAGCCCACCCGTGCGAGGGGTCTGAGGGCTCTGCTCCCATTTGTCTTCTGGCGTGGATCAAAAGGACCCGGAAACCCCAAATACAGATGACAGAAGGACTCAGTGTCATCACACCCAGCCCTTCTCACAGCGGGATCGCCCTTATTAGGCAGGCCTCATCAGGAAACATTTCAATCCAAATTTCACATGTTGGCCCCAGGTCTGCCTTCAGCCCTGGGCTCTTAAGCCACTGGTGTCTTAGTACAAGCTGCTGAAGAGGGGTGAAGGGTGTTAGATCAAAATCAAGAAACAGAGCCCCTCAGTCTTTACAGCCCATGAGGGGGTGCAGGATGGGAGGGCCCATCTCCATGTACCAGCGCCAACCCCTTCCCGCTCCCTGCCTGGGACGAAGAGCCGCTGCTGCCTGGATGATAAATTATGAAAGGAAATATCAAAGTAGAAGCTCTGCCTTATTACCGCCTTAGCTGTTGTAATGAATGTTTATTCCTTGCACTTATGCCCTGGATAATTAAAAAAGACAGAGAGAGAAAATAATCTGCAGATCAAAGGGTCTGCTGCAGAGCCAAGCCCCTCCAGCCTCCTCTCCAGCATCCTCCGGGGGAGACTGAAGCAATGCAGCCCATCATTAACCAGCCACCACGGAGACCTGGGCTTGTGCTCATGAAGAACATGGAACTATTTCTCAGAAATGAGCACCATCAAAAGTTAACCAAAGCGATTCCATTTCCAGGTATATGCCCAAAAGAACTGAAAGCAGGGACTTGAACAGCAATTTGCACACCCATGTTCATGGCTGCATTAGTCATAACAGCAGAAGTTGGAAACAGCCCAGGCATCCACCGACGGATGAATGGAGAAGCAAAATGTGGTGCACGTCCACGCAATGGGTAATACTCATCCTCAAAAAGGGAGCAATCCTGACACAAACCACAACAGGGATGAACTTTGTGGACATCATGCTGAGTGAAAGAAGCCGTCTGTCCACAAAAGGATAAACACTGCACGATTCCACTGATAGGAGGTACCTAGAGTCATCAAATCCATACAGACAGAAAGAATGGAGGCTGGCAGGGGCTGGGGGAGAGAGTGTTTAATGGGTAGGAAGTTTCTGATTTGGGGACCGTGAAAAAGTTCTGGAGGTGGATGGTGGTGATGGTCGCACGACAAGGTGAATGTGCTTTCGGCCACTCACTGGTACACATAAAAACGGTTCCGATAGTGAATTTTACATTACATATGTATTTTACCACAATAAAGAAAAACAGAAACATGCCAAAAGCATTTTTTTAAGTTAATGGAACTTCCAGAGTTGATGACTCTGACGGAGGGGGTGGGAGCAGCCTGGCACCCTCACATGGCCACTGAGGCCTTGTCGGAAAGCAGATCCCTGGCCCAGGGTCCCAGTGGCCTGCCTGGCAAGTATGCCTTGCAGAAGAGCCTGGCATGTGAGGAAGTATGTGGGTCCAGCAGCTCAACATGAGGCCTCTACTCTCCGAGTGCCTAAGCAGCCTTGCTTCAGGGCACAGCAGGGGTGAGGGGGCGTGGACGAGACAGACGGAGTTCCTACAGTCAGAGACGCATCCCAAAGCCGGTCCTGGAAAGTCTTCAACAAAACGGAGGACAAAGTACCAGAGATTTGTCCTCACAACAAGCGGATTACCGTGGGGGTCCCCACACCCACTGGGCCCAGGATTGGGGTCAACACTGATTTCCCTGTGGCTCCCTAGGGGAAAAGCTAGACATAGTGGTCACAGCCCAGCCAGTGACTTCCTGTGTGACCTGGGCAATATCCCTGAGCCTCCCTGCTCTTGGGCCTCCTTCGGCCTCTGGGAAACAAGCTGTGGGGTCCCATCCCCGCAAACAGAGACTCAGTGCTGGTATCCTTTGTCCAGGCCACCGTGTGCTGCCAGGCCTCCCAGCCATCACAGCCCCAGCTACACAACTACCAGAGCTGAGATCCCAGCGGGAATGGTACATTGGGGGTTCCTCCAGCTTCTGTGTCCTTTCCCATCCACAGCCCCACCCAGTCCACCTCTAAAACCTAGAGGTCCCTCTCAGCAATGAAACATCCACACATGATCCAAGAGCCACCTGCAGACCCTATCAGCCACAAGGACCGCAGCCCTCTGCTATCCTCCCAGCACGGTGAGCCCCTCCCCTGGGCTTCCTGTCAGAGGCCACTTTCTCCCCAGCACTCACCCCTGAGCTCCAGAGCTCATCACACCAGGCGAACAAGGGTGCCTGAGGCCTGGCTCTGCGCCTTCCCTAGACTTCAAGACCTTGGCTGCAGCTACAGATTCCAGGGACAGGCACACCATCTCCCTCTCCCACAACACAACCCACTGCTGCTGTTCCCTCGAAACTCAGGCCCTGGCTCACCCCCCACTGTACCCACCAGGTTTAACCTTGCCCTGTCCTCTCACCTGATTCCCTTCCATGAATGGCATGACCATCTGTAGCCAGGCACCGAGCACTCACGGCGGCCACAGCTAAATCCCTGGCCTGCTGATGAGAAGCAGGGTGAGAGACGGTCTCTGCTATGAGCGGTTGGGCAGGAGTCTGGCCCAGGCCTGAGGCTAAACCTCACACTCCAAACCTGTGTACTGCTTTCCCTCTACAAAGTTCCCCTTGACCCAGATTCCACCTGACCAGGCGGCTGTCTCCAATCCGTTAGCCAAGATCAGTAACTGCTGTTTCCACTTCTCACTTCCCATCCCCTTTTCAGTTTGTCCTCATGAAGCATCTACTGGCAACACTCCCTAACTCCATTCCATCTGGCACCGTTAGCCAGTCTCCTGCACCTGTCACCCCTTCTTCAGGACAACCTCCTTCCAGGTCCTGCCGTGTCCCGCAGTGCTGGTGCTCTGTGGGCTGTCACTGATCAGCTTTTCTACTCACTGACACCTTTCAGCCAGGCAATGCTGGTCTCCCTGACTTCAGCTGCCAGCCATAGGCTGAAAAGCCCCAGCTCCCTCTTTGCCACCAAGACTTCTGTCCTGATGTCCCTGCTTGTCCACAGTGGAAACTCTTTGTTGTGGCCCCAAACTCATTGCTCATCTTTTCTCAGCTAATGGCTCCACCACCCGCCCAGAGGCCCAGCCTGAAGCCTGGCTGTAGGAGCCTGGATTTCTCTTGCCTCCTCTTCCTGCCTCTCCAGCGCCACATCCTGCCAGTCACCAATTCCTGCAGGTCCTCCCTCTAGCCCAGCCCCTCCTCCGTTCCCACTCCAACCCTCTCCCACACACCCTCCAGCCCCAGTGCTCCACGACACTGCTTCCCATTCCAATCCACCCTGCACGCGGCTGCTGGCCTGTTCTTCCTAACATCAACCTTGGCACATTACTCCCCTTCCCTTTAGGGGTCCTACTTCTCAGGGTAGAGCCCATGCTCCTCAACATGCCTGACCCTCCCCCGTCATCCGGCCCTGTCCATATCTCCCACACCCTTACAGCTCTCCGCTCCAGCCAGGTCAGATGACTTGGTCCTCAAGAACACTTGGGGAAATGAATGGATGGGTAAAGCTAGGATGCCCTTGAAGGTCCTTCAGTGTCTAATATTCGAGGTGCCCAGCCTCACCACCCACCTGTCCCCAACTAAAGGTTTCCCTCCAACCCCTTTGACAAATTGGACATAGACAGACGTGGGTATCACGACTCCTTCCTTGGTTCCCTCAACTAGGCAAGCTCTCTCCCCATCTTCTCGCCAGTGCCTCTCGGCACACAGTAAGCTCTTTTTTCCAGAGAGGTTGGACTTCATCCCTCCTGCTAGACCATGGACTCCTTGGAGCAGGGTCGGGGACTCACATGACTTTGAATGCCCCTTGGAGAGGAAACACCTCTGACCCACACAGCTGGCTGATATGAACAGTATGTATTTTCAGAATCTGAATATAGACAGGAGGCTGTTCTTTCATTTGATAGCGATTGATTCCATGTTAGCAGTAGCCTGTACGGACACATCTCTGCTACGCACAGTCTATATATGCACCAACCGGCTTCATAAAATGACCCAAGCATTCCAGACCAACAGTGGATACGCAGGCCCTCCGTATCTGTAGGGATATGTTCCAACAGCCCCAGGGGATGCCTGAAACCACAGCACAGCTTTTGGGAAGCCTTCCAGGAACAGGTGGCCCCGTCACTGAGCAGATCGGGGCACTTCCACACTACTCCAGTGTGGAACCGGGGACAGGCGCACTCCCCATCAGGATGTCCCCCCAGTTACCTGCCCTCCTCGATGCCTGGGGATCACCAGGCTATGTTCTCCTATCCCCTAACCCAGCAACCTCCTCACTTGAGATGAGGACACAGACCCCGCTTCCAGATCTCTCATTAAGGAGAAAATAGAGCACCCCACCCCCACGTCAGGCCCCCAGCTCCGGACTCACCATGTTCATGACGGTCAGGATGAACCTCTGGGCGGCCTCGGCCCCGTGGTACTGCACCATGTCGGCATCGGCCACCACCAGGGTCTCCACAGTGTGCTCGCTGGTGAGCCGGATGGCGTTCCTCCGCTCCCGCCAGTCTTGCGAAGGCCTGCCACGCCTCGGCTTCTTCTTTCTAGAAAACAATGGAGATATTTGCATAGTCCTTGGCTTACTGACTTCTAAAAGCGTGCAGCGACAAAGCTTCCGTCAAGCCTGCCCAAGAGAGTGGCCAGTCTCGACAGGCCTAGAGGGGCCAGCACCCAGCGATCTCCACCGTCGCATGGACGCGAGTTCACTCACGTGGGGTGGAGCTGACCCAACAGAAGGGCAAGAGCTATGAGGCCAGATGCGGGGGGCCCCACCCAACACCCACCACAGCCGGGGAGGCCAATGGGGCTGAGGGGCCAGAAGAGAAAACCCACCCCCCTTCAGAGAAGCATGGAGAGCCACACAAGTATGTAAAGGAAACGAGGTGGGGACCCAGCGGACAGGGGTCTGGAAGGCCACACCCAGGGAGGATAACCGGACCAAGGACGCTGAGCAGAGGAGACAGGGCTCCCCTGGGGGCCGGCATCCCAGTAACTCTTCTCAGACTCAGGAACCAGGAGCCATAAATGTTGGCAGGCATAAATACACTATGCTTTCTTAAAAAAAACACACAATCAGAAGGAAAATCTTATTAGTAGCATTAGTAGTAGTGGTGGATTTTTCCAGCCTACTAGAGTAGTAGCAGGATTATTGGGAAGATTAGTAGTAAATGTGTAATTCTCCACTGATTCTTTAGATAACCTGTATCCCTGTGAAATGTTACTTTGATAAGCCTCGTTATTAAAAAGCTCACACCTACAGGTCCAAAGCCGCCACAGTCTTCGTACATGGAAACACCGCTGCCTGACACAAGAGGCTGATACGAAACCTCGTTATTAAAAAGTTCACACCTACAGGTCCAAAGCCGCCACAGTCTTTGTACATGGAAACACCGCTGACTGACACAAGAGGCTGATACGAAACCTCGTTATTAAAAAGCTCACACCTACAGGTCCAAAGCCGCCACAGTCTTCGTACATGGAAACACCGCTGACTGACACAAGAGGCTGATACGACAGCAGGCATTTTCAGAATCTGAATGTAAACAGGAGGCTGTTCTTTCATTTGATAGTGATTGATTCCATGTTAGCAGTAGCCTGTACGGACACATCTCTGCTACACAGTCTACACATGCACCAGCCGGCTTCATAAAGTGACCCAAGCATTCCAGACCAACAGTGGATACACAGGCCCTCCGTACCTGTAGGGGACATGTTCCAACACCCCCAGGGGATGCCTGAAACCGCAGACAGTACCGAGCCCTACATCTCCTGCACTGTGTTATGTCCTATGCATACGTACCTACAGTGGCGCGTCACTTATAAATTAGGCATACTAAGAGATTAACAACAGTAACTAACAGAATTATAACAACACACTGTAATGAAAGTTATGTGAACGAAGTCTCTCTCTCTCAAAATATCTTATTGTACTGTACTCACCAATTTTTGATCCATGGTTGACCACAAGTAAATGAAACTATGGAAAGCAAAACCATGGATGAGAGGTCCCTACTGTATTATTAAATAATATGAGACATGGGTCATAATTTACAAACAAAAATGGTGGTACATGCCTATAAGCCCAGCCACTCAGGAGGCTGAGGCAGGATAACTGCTTGAACCCGGGTGGCAGAGGCTGCAGTGAGCCGAGATCACACCACTGCACTCCAGCCTGGACGACAGAGCAAGACTGTATGGAAAAAAAAAAAAAATCCTGTACTGGGTATGCGTATTTCAAGTTTACAAAGAAAAACTAAGAAGACCTGTGCCTCCCTCTCTATTAGGCCTTGCAGAGCTAACCTAACAGGGTGCCGTAAAGAATGACACACTGTGAGTTGACACATGCCCAGAATACTAACAGGTAAACCCCAAGGTCAGGTACGCTGTGGCTTTCACAGGCTTCCACTAATGACCGTCATTTGCTCCTTTCCTTCCCCCCATTCCCTAACACACAGGTGGTGGGAAATAAATGCTCACTGAACAAATGCATGCAGTGGGTAAAGGGGTGAAACAGCCTCAAGTCAGTGCAAGGCAGGGCTGTCCACAAAATGAGTGTGGAAACCCCTTGATTTTGCAACTGCAGACAAGAGACCATGGACTTGCATTCCCTTCCAATGCAGACATCCTTCCTGGGGTGCTGGCAAGTGAGAACGGGAGGATTGGGGGGCGGGAGGCTAGGGGGCAACTTAGCCTTCTCCTCCCTCCGTGATCTCAACCACTCGCCAGCAGAGACCCACAGTCATTATTTTTGATGATCATTCCTTTTCCTACAGGGAGAAAAGAACCCTAATAAACTTCTACCTTTAATTCCCTGCACTGCAAAAATATGCTTGATAATGTTGCACGGATGCCAATATTCACAGATGATAGCCTCTTCAAAAATAAGAAGAAAAACACTAATTTCAGAACAACACACGTGCTGGATTCTGACCTCACCAGAGAGGTCGAAGTGCAGGTGGGCGGGCGTGTGGCCAGCCGGGGAGCGTTCCGAGCTCTGCGCGTGGCCAGCTCTCCAGCTGCTGTGGGAACGGAGGGTGGCTCTCGCCCTGCTGATGAGGACATCGCAGCCATGTCAGGCCTCAGGCCTTCTCCTGTTGTCACAGACACCAGGGAACATTCTTGAAGTCAAGCCCAGCAGTTTCCTTCGCCAGTACATTGCTGGAGTTGGTACTGACTTGGAAGATTTTCAGTCTCTGGCTTCATATTATTTTTCTTACATCTACTTTCCCTCTGCCTTGGTTATCCATTAGAAAAGAAAATTTTACGTACTTACGTAAGATACCTCAAATCCTTCTGGAACAAGATGAGGAAGAGAAAAAGACAGAAATATACTTTTAGAATCTTGAAATTATAACTTACTCTAAAAGTCTGGAAACTGCAGAAAGTGTTGAGCAAATATATAAACCGTCATCGTAGTTAACTCGTTCTCTGCTTTGAAAACTAAAAAAACCAACTATCTCAAGTGTAAATTATCAAAGCTCTGTATGGAACAGATACTCCTTTAGTTTAGAAAGCATACAGTATCCAGGTATTTATTAGGGAAAAAACAATACGTTGATAAAAAAATATTTGTCATGAAAATTCAAAACCACAACCCCTCTCGGAATTCCTTTACTACCTGCTGCACAAGAAGAATCCTTGCATCTCAAATTCTACCAATGCCATTTCCAAGAATAGGTGAGTTGAATAGGCAAGAAGCAGCCTGCTCTTGCCACAGACCTCTGAAATTCTAGCTGTAGGAGACCCCACGAATCACACGGACGCTTGAGCTGACAGGGAGAGCTGCCGAGAGAGGTGACCGGGGCAGGACTCCAGCCTGTGTGGAGCCCAGCGGGTTTGGTGTAGGAACATGAACAGTGGAGCATGGCCAGGGATGCCCATCCCCCCAAGTCTCACCAAGATCTTCTAGGTGGCTTTAGCCTTTGGAAGACTGCTGGACCTGCACAGAGCCGGGTGGTCTTGCCCATAGGATGAGGACAGTCTGATCTGAGCACCACCCACCACGTGCCAGCATCTCCTAGGACCCCAGCATGGTCACACCAGCTTCCAGCACAGCCTTTGATGCCCAGACAGGGTGCTTCCGGGATGATAGGGGGAATCATAGCTCCTTCAAGGGCAGACTGCAGCTTACCTGTGGAGAGCCCCAGCAGACCAGCCTCCACCAATGCAACCAGCCCACAAGCAGCCTCCCCCCACCACGTTGTCAGCACTCACCCACCCACGGATCCCTCTCCCTGCCTGGCTGGCACACACACATGGGCAGACTTCACCTCCCTTCCCCCACAAAACACCAGTGCACGTGCACCCTGCTGCCCTAGCAGTGACAGCAGAGCACATCCCACTGCCCTCCCCCACCTCCACTGGGACTCCACCGCCGCTGCAGCACAGGCAGCCTGACACGCCACCATGGCTGCTGGCACTCGTGAGCAAGCGCAGGTCCCACTTCCCCTGCTCCCTCCTATCAAGTGCTGTGGCCAGCACCCCATGTCAGAGTGTTGGGGCCAGCAGACCAGGAACACCTCAGCCCCTCCAGTGCATCAGGTTACTAACTGCAGGGGAGCAGAAAGCGAAGCTGGGAAATCCATCCCAGCACCGCAGAGTTAAAGCACAGAGCCCACGGGTGCTGAGCTGAGCCTTGCCCTCTGAAATCTTCTAGAATAGAACCAGTCAACTGAGCTCAACTTGTAACACAATCAAATGCCCAAGGGCATCAAAAAACCCATCCAAACTTCAAAGACTAAAGGAACATCAGCCCATGCACATGGGCAAAATACAATGTAAACACTCTGGCAACTCAAAAAGCCAGTGTCTTATCTCCAAATGACCACACTAGTTGGTTCTTAGCGGTTCTTAATCAGGCTGAAATCACAGACACAGAATTCAGAATCTGGACAGGAACAAAGATCACTGAGATTCAGGAGAAAGTTGAAACCCAATCTAAGGAATACAAAATGATACAGGAGCTAAAAGATGAAACAGCCATTATAAGAAAGATCTGATGGGGGTGAAAAACTCACTGTAAGAATGAAATGTCTTTTACCAGGTGAAAAGCAGAGTGTGTGAGTCCTCCTCCTTGGGAGAGAGACCAATTGCCGCCACACCTGGGCTTTCTGTGTCTCAGCCTCTACCCTCTGCCTCTGCCCCAGCCGCACCAGTGGTTTTCCAGGGCACCAAAGTCACCACTGCTGCAGCATGAAAAAATTAAGACACGTGGATTCTCCTGCATGCCCAACTGTCTTCTGTCATTGACCTTCTTAAAATAAAAGCACGGAGTAAAATGAAAGTATCTTCCGACTGGTGATCAGGAGCCCTAGATATTCACCCAGGCCTCAACTGGGTGCCCTTGAAGGTTTTACTCAACAGAAAGGTCCCCCATTTCCCATTCTGCCTCTTGTCTCCCAGCCCCACTTCTGCACTCTGCTCTATGGCCCTGGGGCTGGAAGCCTAATTATTGTGTTTCCCAGACCCCCTTGCCAGCTGGCTTCCTGCTGAGCTCTGTCAATAGGGGGGCACCAGAGGAGAATGAAAGGCAGGTGGTAGGGACACGGGGCTCCTTGTGTTTTCAGCTCAGCAGGGACCACCACAATGGACAACTATGGTTCCACCCTCCAGCTCTTGGGGTAATAAAGGACCCAGCCTGCCTCTGCTCACTCAGAGGTATAACCATCTGGGCACCAACCTGGGTATACTCCCTCCATGCTCTGTCCCCCTCAGAGGTCTAAGCCACAGCCCCACAGCCCCCTCCTTCATGTTCAATCCTAAAAATTCACTTTTTCTTTCTCCAGCCTTAGAATGATACCTATCTCCTCGGCTACAGCAGCTTCCCCCTTTGCTCGTGCAGACACTGACATTGACATAACCAATTCCCCCGTGTTAAATCCCTCCGTTAGAAATACCTAGCATGGTTCCAGTTTTCCACAGACTGACATAGAAAGGGTCAGGTCTTAAACTACTGCCTGTATTTCATTCAAGCTTTAAACACTCTTCCCAGGTATGGAACTAAGGACTGACTTCTTTTCACCACAGAAATATCAGGATATTGAATATGCACTTCCACACTACAGAACACTGCCACAGGCAGGAAAGTTGGCCTATATTCTGAGTTGCCATTTAACAAAAACCAGTCAATAGGGTGTCCTGTGATGGGAAACAGAGTAGTAAAGTCTATCACAGATTTCTCAGCAACCGAATGCCCACATCTAAGAACCTGAGGACAGTGCTTAACAGATTCAGAATCAATGTGTGAAAAGTACTAGAGAAGAAAACCCAAGCCGAGCAGCAAGCCAGCAGTAGGTTTTCAAGCGTAGCACAAGTTTGAACACGTGCACTTGCAAACACCACGCTTTCCAATGAAATTGTCAGGTCCAAGAAAATTACTCTCTGACCACTTTTTTTTTCTTTAACAAAAGCAAAAGATCTGTTTATAGAAAAATCACCTTCTTAACTGCAAACGATGACTCCACATGTGCAGAAGAACTCCCAGCCAGGTGAAGTTTTCCACAGCTGCATAAATCCAACATCCTTGAAACATAATGGCCTTCTCTTTTTTTCCAAAAGGCAAAAAAATAAGTTTCACTCTCCAAGTTTGCATTCTTTAAATAACTTCCCCCAAGGCCAAGTCACTTTTATAAAAGGCATCTTTTTCATGTAAATTCCTTACAAAGAAAGGTGGAAAATAAGGGTGTTTGTTTGGAGGCCAGGTAGGGGGTGTGTGTGTGTGTGTGTGTGTGTATGTGTGTTTGTGTATTTGTGTGTGTTTGTGTGTATGTGTGTTTGTGTGTATGTGTGCTTATGTGTGTGTGTGTTTGTATGTGTATGTATGTGTGTTTGTGTATGTTTGTGTGTGTGTGATGTGTGTTTGTATGTGTGTTTGTGTGTGTGTGTGTCTGTGTGTCTGTGTGTGCACGCCGACACGCAGGCACTTGCACGCTTACAGATACATGGTTAAGATCCCAAATGAAGACCTGACGAAATTTGGAGTCTAAAATAAGTCTCCATACTAGAAAGGAGGTATGACCCGTGCCTGCACTCTGGAATACAGCAAGCCAGGGTAGGAAAGCCGGGCTGACCTTTCCATCCAT
The DNA here is from genome assembly GCA_036589455.1 of Ateles fusciceps. NCBI lineage: Eukaryota > Metazoa > Chordata > Mammalia > Primates > Atelidae > Ateles > Ateles fusciceps. Next base: position 10,787,862 of record JAZHEH010001736.1, read on the forward strand.
GCTACAGACATGTAGATACCAAGCAGGGCACTATTGCCTATGGGTGAAGTTGAAAGATACTCATTCAGTTAAATATTTACCAAGGACCTATGTGTGCTAGGCACTGCCTCAATGTAGACGCCCATCTCGAAGGAGCAGACATTAACCAAATGAACAGAAGAATTAAAAATTCCACGTGACAGGAACTAGCAAGAAAGACTGGACGATGCCATGAGAAAATATGAGGGGGGCCCCAATTTACATCTGGGGTTTAAGAGAGCCTTCCCCACGACAGTGATGCAGGGGCTAAGGGTGGAATGATAAGTGAGAGTTTGTAACAGAGAGGGGGTGGGGAGAGAGGAGCTGGGAGGAGTCCAGACAGTGGGAACAGCATATGCACAGGGCCCAGAGGTGGAAGAAAGCATGATATGTTCTAGAAGCTGCAAGGAGCCAAGAGCAAGAGAGAATGTGGGCAGCAATGAGGCCTGAGCAACGGGCAGGGCAAACAGGAGGCTCGCATGGGATGTGTTGAGTTTTCTTCTTTAATGCCAGAAGCAGGAGGATGCCCCCTAGGGCTTGTGTTCTGAATGTGTCCTTATGGCTTCTGTGGGCAGAACAGATTCCAGGGGCTAGTGTGACAGCGGGGACACTGGTTGGACAACTACTCCAGGAGCCCAGTTGAAAACAGACAATATCTGGACAAGGAAGGCAACTGCAGATGGAAATAAGCAAATAGATTCAGGAAGCACTTCGAAGACAGAACTAACAACACTAGGACTATCTGCATAAAGGGGGATAATCAAGGATAATTTCTCACTGACCTGGATGAATGGAGACCAGTCACTGAATTGGGGACCACTGGAATAGGGCCAGGTAGGAAGAAAACACTGTGAGTTCTGGCCTAATTGAGATTCAGGTGCTTTAGAAGCATCCAGCTGGCTGTGTGGACTTGGGAATACCTCATTTCCAATGCCTCGGGGCTCAGAGCATTCAGGAATCATGAGTCCCAGACCAATCCTTTAGAGACCTCAAAACCACGTGGCTAGACAGAAGAGATGGGATGAACACTACAGAGACAGAGAGGCCCGAGCGACAAGGAGAAGAGCAGAGCCTGACATCCCAAGAACCAGGGAAACAGAAGTCTCGAGAGGCAGGGAGAGTCTCAGTGAGAGTGCTCCTGGGGTCACGTGCAGGCAAAAACCAGACTGGATGGGCTGAATGCATGTTTGGGAGGTGAGGAAACGGTGCAAACTTTGGAGAAGTCTAGAAAGGAGAGACAGGAATGCAGCTAGAAGTTCCTACAGTCAAGGGAAGATTTCCGAGAAATGAGAAAAAACTGAAACATACAATGAAGAAACCCAGGCCCACTGAGGACTGTCTCCCTCGGTTTCCACTGCTGCCCCCTTCCAGCCGCATTTGAGGATGGCAGCTCCAGATTCCTAGCCAGGAAGAACGCGGCTTCTACGGCATGGTACCAACTGAGAAAGGACAACTGCAAGCCCTCATCAAGCCCCCAACTCTGTGGCCGACCCTACGTCGGGTGATCTCCCAGAGGGAGGGGGGGAAACTCATCTGAGTCTTTACATGTTTCTGCATGCAAAAACTCATAGTCCCATAAACACCCCACAGATGAAAGAACCTTGCTGCGCACACACATTCTGGAACGAGTGCAGAACTTCCGGGGAAAGCAGGCTTCCAAATGGAGGGAGAAGAAAGGGAAAGCACATTCATTGCATCAGGGGAGAACAAAGCTGGACCACCACACACATGCACACAAAGGAAGAGGGAAAATGCCAGTCAGTATCATGCAGGAGAAGCCGAGTCTCGTCCAGTAAAAATGCTTCAGTCTGGCTGTCACAGGATACCCCGAAAATAAAGCAGAACACTACATTTTCTGGTTAATTTTGCATGACCCTTAAACCTTGGCCTCAACCTCCAATAAATATTCAATGCACTTAAATTAAAGAAATTTACTCCTCACAGTCCCAGAGGCTGGAAGTCCAAGATCAAAGAGTCAGTGGGCCTGGTTTCTTCTGGGGGCCACGAGGGACGGACCTGCTCCCAGGCCTCTCTTCTTGGCTTGTAGGTGGCTGTCACCTTCCTGTCCTCACAGAGTGATCCCCTCTGTGCATGTCTGTATCCAAATTTCCCCTCTGTCTAAGGACACTGGTCATATCAGGGGACCGACCTTCATCGCCTTCTTTTAACTTAATTACCTCTTTAAAGACTCTATCTGCAAATACAGTCACCTTCTAAGGCACTGGGCTAGTTAGGACTTCAACCTGTGAAGTTGGGGTAGACTTAATTTAGCCCTTAGGACATTCATCTTCTTTCCTGCCTGAAGAAGTGTGGACGAGGCAGGCCACCTTTGCATGCCTGAATGTTGGGGAGTGTGTGTTAACTGCCATGAGGACAGTGGGGGGACTCACAGGGAGGACAGTCATTTCAGAGCCCCATGAAGACACATTCAGCAAATTCACAAAAAAACAAATGCTAGTGCGTAGAATTATCACATGCTTCTCACCACTTTTCAGTGAAGTCTACTGCTGAAACATTACACTCGCATACAGCAGCTTGACAGTTTTACCTTCTAAATTGATGGAGAAAAAAAAAAAACATTCCTCAAACACACAGCTTGGGGGAAGAAATTAATTAACGTGTTCATGTTTCAACCAGATCAAGACAGGACAAACAAAAGCCTGAAAAGAAATTGTCGGCTTCTCTGCGCCTGGAATCCCCCATCGGGATCCTGGGAACGATTTCTTCGACAGATAGTCTTTCATCTTTGACAAAGAAGTACAAGGAACTTCAGACAGCTCAGAAGTTCCTCCACCTGTGCAAGGGGGCCAGGCCATCGTGTGGACTAGCAATCCACATGCCTCACCATCACTTTCACACAAAGCCAGCTCTCCCCCAGTCCCCAAAAGCACCAAGCACACCCTATGGGGGCCTGAGGATATGTCCCCAGGCTGCTGGGTTTGAGGATGGGAACAGCCCTCTCCCCCTCGTACCTCCTGTGCCAAGAAGGGCATGGGGACACAGGTGGTGGTGAGTCGTTGTTTTTGAATGAATAAGTTAATGAGAGAATGAAGTAAATGAACAAATGAACAAAATAATGAAACAACCCTTTAGTCCTCTTTTCGAAGGATTCACAAACAGCAACGTATCCTGCGCTATACAGGGCTCTGGATGTCACGGGTTCTTCCAGATGTCTCAAACACCTGCAGTATGCCCAGAGCTGTTTACGATCAGGTGTCCTTCACTCCTCCAGACGCCTCTGGAGTTTCACAGAAGCCCCAGATGTCCCTCAAGATAGGAGGAGAGAGAGAGAGAGAGAGAGCACGTGTGAGTGTGTGCACGAGAGAGCTCAAACAACTGACCATAGGCCTAGAGGTGAGAAAACAGTCAAAACGCTTCTCTTTTGGCCTAGACCCATCATCAGAATGGCATTCATTCCCAAGGAACACCCCTTCCCAAATGCCAAGGACCCTTCAGAGCAAAATCTGCCCAGAAAGCTCAGTCATCTGAGCTACAGTCCTTCTGGCCCTACAGTGATACTGAGCTCACCGGCCTCCTACTCCCCAACTTTCCAATGCCCCCACTGGATTATCAAGAGGAGAGTGCTTCCTTGACAGCCAGGTCAGCCATTTCTCCAAGTGCTTCTACTTACAAAGGATCCCTGGGCTCCACCGGAGTGAGCAAACCAGCCAAGAGTGAAGAGGTGGAATTCTTTGTTAGGCAAGTCACAAATTCACTAGAACCCCTCATTCTCGATTTCCTAGAGCCTCCTTTGGCTTCCTCTAAAATCCAACTAGGAGGGTACCACATCATCATATGGGCTTTCATGAGTTCTAGTATCTCATCTCTTGCCCACAGCCCGGCCTTTGAACATGGTGCAGCTCCATATGGAAAGTTATTTTCCCCAACAGTCACCTAACTTGTATGCATACCCTAAGTACCACTTCCTCAAAGCAGCTTTCCTAGGTCCCTTAATCTAAACCACAATAGCACATTTTTCTTTCCCTTGGAGTACGCATTGCTATTTGTAATCATTTAATTGTTCTGTGTTTAATGTCAGTCTCTTTCACCACACAGCAAGCTCAAGAGCAAGGATCACCACTCCAAACCTAGTGCCTAACATGCAGTGGATGTTCAAGAAATAGTTTTAAAATAAGTGAAAGAGCAAATAAAAAGAATAGTAGACTTCTGGAGCACTATGGTAAATACTTTCCCAGTTTTATCACATTTTAATTGTGTTTGATGCTTAAATCTTTACCCGTGCTTTACATTAACTTTTTAACTCATTTCCAGGTCCTTGTATTTCAATTGAGGATTTTAACACTTTTATATTTATTGTAAAAGTTGATCATGGTTGACCTTCTGTCATGTTTTTAGTTCCTTTTCCTCTCCGTATTGTTCTATGTGAGCTATATTTCATTAGGCTTATCATCTCTAGTAATCAGGTAGACATTGTACTAGTCAATTATCTTTACAGTCTTAAGAAAACCTTTATATAGCTTTCTGATTATCAAAGTCAAGAACAATTTGATTTTCCCTTTTGTACAAATAAGAATTTAGCATCTTTTTTCTCCCACCTCCCTTTCCACTTCTGATTTGTTAACATTTCATAAACTTGAGATACAAATTACTATTAAAGCATTATAATTGGTTTTATATCTTCCCTTAATTTTTATAACAGCTTTATTGCAATAACCCACATATTGTACAATTCACCTACTTAATGTATACAATTGTTTTCAGTGTATTCACAGAATTATGCATTCAGCACATTTTTAGAACCGTTTCATCACCTAAAAAGGAAACCCATAACCAGTAGCAATTACTTTCCACTTCCCTCTGTCCTTCCCCCACCTTTAGCCCTAAGAAATCATTAATCTTTCTGTCTCCAGATTTGCCTGTTGTGGGTATTTCACATTAATAGCATCATATTATATGTGATCTTGTGTCTAGCTTCTTTCACTTGTATGTTTAAGGTTCATCCATGCTGTAGCAGATATCAGTGCTTCATTTTTATTGCCAAATAAAATTATATTGTATGAATAGACACATTTTATTTAATTTGCAAATTGACAGACATTTGAGCTGTTTCCACTTTCGAGCTGTTGTCAACAATGCTGGTATGGACATTCATATACAAGTTTTTGTGTGGATAAATGTTAAATATCTTTTGGGTATGTATGAGGCGGTGAGGCTAAGTCATATAGTGATGCTATGCTTAAACTTTTAAAGAACTTCCAACTGTTTTCTTAAACAACTGCACCTTTCACATTCTCAACAGCAGTGTATGAGAACTCCAAATCCTTGCCAACGTTCGTTATCTTTTTTACTGTAACCATCCACGCAGAATCCAAGTGGTACCTCACTGTAATTTCTAGTTGCATTTCCCTAATGGCTAAGGACGTGGAGCATCTTTGCATGTGCTTATTGTCCATTTGCATATCTTCTCTGGAGAAGTGTCTGTGATGGTTAATACTGAGTGTCAATTTAATTGGATTAAAGGATACAAAGTGTCGATCATGGGTGTGTTGATGAGGGAGTCGCCAAAGGAGATTAACATTTGAGTCAGTGGGCTGGGAAAGGCAGACCCATCCTTAATCTGGGTGGGCACCATGTAATCAGCTGCCAGTGAGGTTAGAATATAAAGCAGGCAGAAAAATGTGAAAGACAAAGTGGCCTTTCTCCCAGCCTTCATCTTTCTCCCAGGCTGGATGCTTCCTGCCGAACATCGGACTTCAAGTTCTTCAGTTTTGGAACCTGGACTGGCCTTCCTTACTCCCCCAGCCTACAGACGGCCTATTGTGGGGACCTTATGATCATGTGAGTTAATACTTAATACACTCCCCCTTTTCCATTATATATATATATTTATTCCATTAGTTCTGTCCCTAGAGAACCCTAATACACTGTCTATTCAAGTCCTTTATCCATTTTTCAGCCAATGTCATTCTGAGTTACAGAAATTCTTTACATATTTTAAATACAAGTCTCCTACCGGATATACAATTTAAAGAACGCTTCTCCATCATATGTGTTGTATTTTTACTTTTTTTTGATAGTATCCTTTAAAACACGAAAGTTTTTAATATTTACAAGGTCCAATTTATCTGTATTTCCTTCGGTTGCTTGTGTTTCGGGTACCATATCTAAGAAACCATCGCCTGAGCCTAGACCACAAACATTCACATCTGTGTTTGCTTCTAAGACTCTGATAGTTTTAGCTCTTAAATAGGTCTTTGATCTTCCCCTCAATTCTTAATTACATTCCATATGTGATTATATTTGTGTCAGTTAGGCCTCACTCTACGTTAAACTATTTTCATAAGCTCGGTACGTCATGACACCCCCTATTCCCAATCTCTTACTTTTGCTTCAGCTCAGAATCAACTGCGGTGATGTCTCCAAGCAATCCTCCCCAGAATGAAGATAATTAGGGAATATCATTCCTAACCTTTTAGGTAGCTAAAAGCACCTCTCAATTGCCTCTGCTCTTCAACAGTAACTTGTCTGAGTGTCATATTCTTAGGGCACAACCCCTTCCTCCTCCCAGCACAGGAGTCCTGGCTCCACTGTCTTCTGGGACTCTGTATCATGGATGACTGTGGCCTGCCAGATTTTCATTTCTTTTGAGTAGCCCGTTTTGTTTGCTGGAATACTAGCATAATTTTTTCTTTAATCTTACAATTCACAAATTTTGCCAGAATAAATCTGTGAGTCCATGTGAATCCAATTCTGACTAGAGCACAGGAAGCCTTTTATCCTGAAAACTGAGATTTGTTTCAAACCTCCCAAAAAGCCTTCATTCATTATAAATCTTTGATCAGTGCTCCTATTCTATCTTGGGGGAATGGTTCCATCTGCAGGGATTCCTGGATTGGGTCTCTATTCTCTGTAATCCATTTCTAGCACTTTCTTTCTTACCACTGTCTTCTTTCCTTTGCCTCCTGAGGAGGACCTCGGTTACTCTCATTACTAATTCAAATGTACAAAGCCATTTCTGCTCTGTGCTGTCTCCTTTGTGCATTGTTATCTGCTCTAGCAGACTGCAGTACAGCTGACCCTTAAATACCACAGGTTTGAACCGTGCAGACCCACATAAAGGGGGATTTTCACCTCTGCCACCCAAGACAGCAAGACCAATCTCCCCTCTTCCGCCTACTCAGCATGAAGATAACAAAGATGGAGACCTTTCTAATGATCTACTTCCACTTAATAAACAGTGAACATCTTTTCTCTCTTACGATTTTCTTGGTAGTATTTTCTTTTCTCTAGCTTACCATATTGTAAGAATATAGTATACAATACGCATTGTTTATGTTAACAGTAAGACTTCCAATCAAGAGTAGGCTATTAGCAGTTAAGCTTCTAGAGAGTCAAAAGTTATACTCAAATTTTCAACTGTATGTTGCAGCAGGGTTGGTGGGGGCAGTACCCTCATCCCCACATTGTTCAAAGGTCAGCTATAAAAAAAAAAAAACTTATGAAGCTTATCTCATCCAGTCTCATTTATTTTAAGCTTACTAGTTTAACATCTCAACCTGATCTTTATGGCTGTTTCTTAGAAGCCCTCACTTCTTGCCAGATTTGTTTATCTATTTATTTACTATTGAGGATGCCAGATTCCTAAAATTGATTCCTGTCCCTGAAATAAACACTTCTCAAAGGCTGTGGTATGTGCACTCAGGTCTTCAGGCGGGCTCACTCTCTTACTCAAATTCCAATGACAAGAGGTCTGGAAAAGCCAGGGCCAAGACCCGTGTACAAGTCCCCTAGATGGCCCTGGTTCGTGTCCCATCTCAGATCAGCTGCCAGAGGGCCAAGGCAGGCTCCCCCAGGGGCTCACAGGCATCTGCCTGCTCAGCACTGCTGGGCCCAGAGACTGAGGCACCTTCTGAGGACACTCAGATCTGGATCTACTAGAAAGTGTTCATTACCTTACTGTGGGGTGGTTTTGCTGAGGCATTCACACGTCAAAACTCATCACAATAGGCCAGGCCAGGAGGCCAGGCTCACATCTGTAATCCCAGCACTTTGGGAAGCCAAGCCGGGAAGACTGTTTGAACCTAGTTCAAGACTAGCCTGGGCAACATGGCAAGACCCCATCTCTAAAAACATATATAAATTTAAACAAACTCATCACATTGTACATTTGAATATGTTCAGTTCGTCGCATGTTAATTTTATCTCCATAAAGCTATAATCAACTAACTGATCAAGGATACTGAGAGTGACTACATCGCAGCTCTCACACCGAAGCCTGCTCTAGGCCCAACGCTCACAGTTGATGCACACCAATGCCCAAAGCTGGGCTGACGAGCCCCACACTCCGCACGTTCTCTCCAAAGTACGGAATAGGCCCTTGCCTCACTTGTCTCTGATCCCTCTGCACAGTGGCCCTTTGTCACTAACAGTGTCATCTACCTGCAGTTATAGAGCCATGAAGAGGTTTTCAATAAGGCCCCCAAACTCTTTGACACTGAGCAGTGGGGTCCATCTCTGCCCCTGAACCTGGGTAGGTTTCTAATCGCTTCAGCCATCAGAATACCTTCAGAGTGACACTCCAGGATTTCCAAGGCTGATCCTCAAAGACCAGCGCAGCTCCTGCCGGGCCTGCTGGGACTCTCACATTGGGAGCCCTGGTGGGCATGGAGGAAGTATGGCCGCCACCATGGTACAGACACCTCGCTGCAGAGGCCACAGGTAGACGCTCTAGCGCATGGTCCTAGTCTTCAAGTAATCCAGCTCCAGGCCAGACACAGGAGTGAGACACCTCCACATCACTCCAGCTCCCAGATTTCAAGTCTTCCCAGGTCAGGCCCAGACACTGTGGAACTGAGACAAGCTATTTCCACTGTGCCTTGTCTAAATCCCTGGCCCATACTCTATGAACTTATTAAAACGGCAGTTTCAAGCTCCTCAGCTTTGGGTAACGTATCATGCAGCAGTAGGGACTGATACAGCGGTTAGCACCATCACTTGCTGGTTTCTCCCACGCTTGAGCTCGGTAGAAACCCTTATACTCTGCTGTGCTTCCAAAGCCCAAAACAGGGATACAGCACCCCCTTGAATTACCTGAGCCAACCTGGACTTGGGCAACTGGGCCTCCTGCAAGAACACAGGCCCAAAGAATTGCTCTTAGAATGGCCTTTCACCTAGGCATAGCCCACAGCTTGAGCATGAACTCCTTCCACCACTGCCCCTGAGAGAAAGGAGAACGAGGCTAGGAGAGGACCGAGGCGGTAGACCGAGAAGCACTTCATAACGCCTGTAAGCAAATGCCACCCCAAGAGTCTGGGCTCAGGAGAAAAGGCAGAGATGGACAAAATTATCCAGGCCACCTAAGAGGTCTTCTAGAATTCTGCCCCGTCCTGCAAAAGAACACCTGTTCGCCTCTGGGGACCACACCAAACCAATGAAGGTGTCTATCACCAGCCCTACGCCACTGCTGTGTGATGACCAAGTTATAGGGCAGGGAGAAAAGACTCTGCTTCTTGGATAGAGTGATCGGTCCGCTGTTGGGCATGTGACCTAGGCAGGATCACTCAAATCCTTTCACTAAGTTTAGTGTAACTGGGTTCACAGGCACCAAGGACCACGAAAGCTGCGGCTGCCATCAGGAAAGACCTGCCTGAGATTTAAGTCAACCCTGAGTGAAACAGAAGTAAGAGATGGCAAGGGAAAGCAAGGAAGTCCCAGCCACATGGCTTTCAACCCTGGGTCCAGTCACCACTACAGCTCTAATTACCTGATGGACTTTTCACACAGAGTCAACAGATTCCCTTTTATTTATTTTCCTGGCTTAGCTTGAGATGGAGAGAGGGCTAAGCGATGCAGACCTCCTGCCTCTGGTCCCCAAATGCCCCTTTGTGTTTATCCAGCTGTAATGGGAACCATGCAGTTTTACTGTGATGAAAACAGCTGAGCATTTGAGGAGGAGAAAATGAGACAGCAGAGGTCACATGCGGGGGTGCAGTGCCAGGTGTGTGGCTGGCATCCTCCACGAGCTTCTGAAACAGCACAACAGTGTGGGCTCCCACAGACCCTGTGCTGGGACCCGCCACCCACCACACCCCCCGAACACCGCCACATCTGGGCGACCGTCTTGCTCATCTATAAGGGTGCCCTGTAAGGAGAGCCCAATACTTACAAACCTGCCCTAGACAAGCAATTAAGTTTGTCTATGAAAAATACAAAAATCAACCAACAGCTGGTGCATATCCTGCCAAAAACATCTCTACTTTACAGGATTTACTCCAGCTTTCTTTAAAACGGTAAGCTCATCTACTTCACTTAAAATTTGACCCACTTTACAAAAATCTCACTTTTTAAAACAACTCTTCAGTAGCATCTATTACCAAAATCATCATACCCCTGGAGCACAAGGATCTCTACTTTTTCTCCCACATACACAGACAACTCACACACACCCCATGAAAGGCTTGATGGTCCAACCTTGTCGAAAAGTTATTATAAAACATTTTATTTTATCTGGCAGCCAGCAACAATGTTCGGCTGTCTGGAACACGGGCTGCTGGCGGCTGCTTGCCACAGACAACTGGAAGGAAAAAGCAGAAGACGACAGCTGTAAATCTCAGAATCGCCAGAGATAAAGCAAGCAGGGAATACCATTGTTCACTGGCTGGTAGAATCCTCAGTCTTCCTGAGCAAAGTGCCCACGTCATTCGCGCTGGAAGCAATTAGAGTTATATTCTTGCTTCGACTTGAACAGCTCGTGTGTGTGTGTGTGTGTGTGTGTGTGTGTGTGTGTGTGTGTGTGTGTGTGTGTGTGTGTGTGTGTGTGTGTGTGTGATTGCTAAATGCTTTCCCTTTTTAGGGAGTTACTGATGTATCAAAACTCCAAGTAACTACTCTTTACTATGGTTGAAACTGGAATGTCTTCAAGAAGTCTGTTACTCTCAGTGATGGAATCATGAAGAAAAAAAAAGTAATGGGAAAGGAAAACAGAATCCCAGGCTTAGCCCTCCAAGTTTGCCCTGGCTTCCTCTCCCCGGCTACCTTCTCCGCAAGACGGCCCAGTGCACATCCCCAGGGGAGTCTAAGGAGCAGGAAAGGCCACCCCCGGGGGACAGAGAGGGACACAGCTCACACACCTGGGGATGCCTCAGGGCTTCACGCCCTGGTCAGATGAGGTGAGGAAGCCATACCACATTCACAACCATGAGGCCCTGTTCTCGTTTCTTCCCAAACCTCTGGGTCCCCCACAAGTAGCGAAATTTGCATCTTGCTTGGGGAAAAACTCTGATTTTCACAATGCAGATGTCCCAAAGAGAGCTATGTTCTCAGCAACATGGTCCTCGTTTCCTACAGAGGCTGGATGCTACATGCCCACAGAATGGCCATCTGGCCGGGGGTAATGGCTCCAGCCTGTAATCCCAGCACTTCAGGAGGCGGAAGCGGCAGGATTGCTTGAGCCCAGGAGTTCAAGACAATCCTGGGAAACGCAGTGAAAGCCCATCTCCGCAACAAATAACCAGCTGGGCGCGGCAGCACACACCTCCAAACCCAGGTACGTGGAGGCATGTGGGGGGTGAGGTGGGAGGATTGCTCGAGGTAGGTAGAGGCCGCAGTGAGCTGTGATTGTGCCACTGTGCTCCAAACTAGGGGACAGGGTGAGACCCTGTCTCAACAACACAAAAAACAGAATGGCTATTTCCTATGACTGTGACGGCCATCAGTGCTGGGATGGAACCTGCAGTAACCTTGGGGGGTGCAGCAAGCTCGGGGTGCCCCGTGCCCAAGGCTCCTCAGTAAGGATGGATTTCGAGACAGGACTCGAAAGTGCTGGCCTGCCTCAGTCTGGGGCCTGTCTCAGCACCCTGGCTGCCACAGAGTCCTCTCTAATCTCAAACCCATTCCCACGAGCTTGAGATGTCTGAAGCCTACAACGTGCCAGGCATGTGGACACCGTACAAAGGCACAGATGACACAAGCCAGCCCCTTTCTCTGGAATGCACGTGCAGTCCAGCAGTTAAATGCCTGGCTCAAATCTTGCTTCCCCAGGGAGCACCCCCACATCGCCATCATGACCTCTTTCCTCCTTTCCTCCAGAGCCCTGGGCCCGCACCATCTGCTGGGGGTCTGTGTGGCCCAGCCTGTTTCTGGGTGCTCTCTCCCCACTGCCCCCGACTACAGTAGCCAGGGCCTGTACACACGTGATGAAGTGAACACAGCAGAGACCCCGGGACCCCTCCAGGGGCAGCTTCAGGGAAAGGCGTCAGGGAGGGGAAATGAGGAAGCTTTGAGGCAGATCACCTGCCGGCAAGGGACAGTGCCCTGAGGGGATGCACAGATGCTCTTGTCATCTCAACAGCCAAGCCGCCCTCAAGGCTGGGAAACGTGTGTTTATACTATGGCAGGCAGCTTTTCAAACTCAGAGGCAAGCCAAGCAGGCCTGACAGAAATTAACGGATGTGCCGTTGAACACTGCACCAGCAAGATGATTAACTGCCTCCTAGAAAGGAAACCAACGGGCCACAGGCGATTCAGACGACACCCCCGGGGACAGAGCAGGCAGGCGACTCCGAACCTGAGCTGTGCCCGCTGTCCACTGTCAGCTCCACGCAGGGAGAGGAAGGGCAAAAACGGCCTCCCCCAGAAGCAGAGTCAGAGCAGCAGCCACGGCCCCGGCAGCAGTGGAAACAGTTTATCTTCTAGGAGTGCGTGGTATTTCTTTAAATACTGACACAAAGAATGGCTCATTCCCTTTGCAGAGCCCCAGCAGGCCCAGCATTGGCTTCCTAAGAAATCCATGGGACCCCAACCTGTAAGCTGTCTCTTTCTTCACTTACAGAGAAGAAAGGCCGCTTCTGCTCCCCAATTCCGGAGCATGCGTAAGCACAGGGTGTAGCGTGGGACACCAGAGCAGAAGGTCCCCTGCGGCAGAGGTGAGTGAGACCTCTGTCCCTTCATAGCGGGTCCCAGGCTGCATCCACACTACCACCAAAGCCGACCACCAATGACGTCTTCTGCTCCGCTGGGTGGGAACACTCCCGGCTTTATCGGGCTTTTCCCCTAAGCTTCATTGTCCAGCTCCATCCAAACACCGTGACAGGGAGTTTGATCTATGACTTGCTAATGGATTCAGAAAGGTACCGGCTCCTTCAGCTCGAAGGCAGTTTGTGCAACCCCAAACAGGTTCCAGCAAGCAAATTCCCTGTCTGGTCGCGCACATGAAATTGCCCGTTGCTTTGGAAAGAAGGCTTTGCAAAAGGAACCCACTGCATTTGCAGCTGGAAAACGCCCAAGAAAACTGGGCAGCAGCTGTCCCGATGAGACTTTCTGCCGGGCTTTTCCGTGAGAAATTCATGTACAGAGAAGGCTAGACCATTTTGCAAAGGAGGAAAAAAAAATGCAACCTGAAAGCCATTTCTTAAAAAGACCAGAGTGTCTGTTCTCCTTCCCTTGCCTCGGGTGGACTTTTTGGCCAGAGGCCTCCTGCCGGGAGGGAAGCCGGGTGTGCACTCTCAGTCACACATTCTCCCGGCTCTCTCCCTTGGAGGGGAACAGGAACGCTGCTGATTCAAAAATCAGACACTTCTGCGGGAGCTGGCAGGGACCTCGCTCTCCACCCCCACCGCCCCTGGAACACCAAGCCAGCGCCGAGGCCATGCGCTCACTCAGCCGCCTGGCCCATGGCCTTATAGGGGCCACCATCCATCCTCCAGCCTCAGGGCTGAACCAGCTGCCAGGAGCTTCCCTGAACCACCTGGACAGCCCCAGCCAGCGTGCGCTTTAAATAATAAACTATGCATTCTTGATCCGTCTGCAGCTCGAGGCAGATTTTCCTATTTAAGCTGGGCCTTCTCTGCTTTGAGTTACTGAAGTGGGGCGGGCGTGTGTTGCCTAAGAGTCCAGGGGAGAACTGGGAAGAGACGTACCAATTCTCGTCCAATTCCTCTGTTTGGTGGAGCTGCATGTGGGAAAAAGGATTCGGACACATACGCACAAAAAAAAAATGGCATCATACCCTTTTATTTTTTGTTTCAATGTTTGAGTTTTAGCTTTTCTTACTCAATCAAATTATAGGAATATTCAAGAAGAGATGCCTGCCCTATACTGACATTTCTGGGTTCTCAGAATATGCCCAACGGATAAATGAAAAAGGGAAAAAAATACTTAATATGGACTGTGACTGCCATGCTCAGACTTGTGGGAGAAACAAGGAAACCTCTTTATGTGTTGTGGTAGACGGAGCAAGAATGCATGGTTTGCTATTTAAAGTGCAAGCTGGCTGGGGCTATCCAGGTGGCTCAGGGGAAGCTCCTGGCAGCCGGTCCAGCCCTGAGGGTGCAGGAGGGATGCTGGTCACTCAGCCAGGCAGCTGAGTGAGCTCATGGCCTCCCCAAATCCCAAGGATATCCACATCCTAAGCCCCAGAACCTATGAAAATGTGAACTTACACGGTCAACAGGGCTTTGCAAATGTGATCCAGCTAAGGGTTTTGAGATGCACAGGGTATCCTGGATTATCTGGGTGGGTGTGATGGGGCCTTAGACAAGGCAGGCAGAGGGGAAATCTGACTACAGAAGAGAACTGTCAGAGTGATGCAGTGTGAAAAAGACTCACACAGCCACCGCTGGCTTTGAAGGAGGGGGAAGAGGCCATGAGCCAAGGAACGCAGGCAGCCTCTGGGAGCTGGAAAAGTGAGGAAACAGATTCTCTCCCGGAACCTCCAGAAGGAATGAGGGCCTGCCGACACTTTGATTTTACCCCAGTGAAACTGGTTTCAGACTTCTGACCTCCAGAACCGTAAGACAATACAGGGGTTGTTTTACACCACTACGTTTGTGGGAATTTGTTAGAGCGCTAATAGGAAAGTAGCGCCTAAGTCTTGCCTTCCTGCCAGAATGCCTTGGATACAATGAAGACAAGGAGCTGCAGATACAGTGTGATGCTCAGCACTTCAGGAGTCAGCAAAGCACTTCAGGGTTCTGGAAAACCAAATGAGGCAATCAGGGTGGACTTTCTGGAGAAGGTGACATCCAAATTGGGCCTCCAAAACCAAGAGAGATTTTCAAGAGCAGTGAAAAGACAGACACAAAAAGGTCATTCCATACAGTCCCATGAGCCTAAGCATGACTTTAACGTACCAAAGGCCCTATGACCTGGGAATGTGCAATCTAGGCTGAACTACATTAAGTAAAAAGACGTAAAAGGGGAACCTTTATGCACTTGAATTGGAAAACCTAGATACAATTTTCCAGGAAAATACAATTTATCAAAATTGATCCCATAAGCATACAAAGCTTAAACAGACCAATTTTCACAGAAGAAAAGGAGAAAATTATGAAGTAACTATAGTCACAAAGAAAGCATTAAGCTGAGATGGTTCCAATCTTGTACAAAACAAATAGCCACCATGGTTCATAAATGGTTGCAGAGCATCAAAAATAAATGAAAGCTTCCATACTTCTTTTCACAGAGCCGTAGTATATCTGAACAGAAAATAGCGCACGCGCACACACACACACGAAAATTATAGGGCAATATCACGTATGAATATGGATGCAAAGAGCCTAAATAAAACATTAGCAAATAGAATGCAATATCATATTTAGGAAAGAATACACCACAACCAAATGAGAGTTACTCCAGAACTTAAAGTTGGCATAACATTAGACAACTGTTTACACAATGTGCCCTATTAATAGATCGACGGAGAAAAATTATAGGCAGGTTTCCATGATGTTGCAAAAGCCTTTGGAAAATCTGATACCCACGTAAAATTTTATTTTACTTATTTTATTTGTTTCTTTTTTGAGATGGAATCTAGCTCTGTCACCAGGCTGGAGTGCAGTGGTGCAATCTTGGCTCACCGCAACCTCTGCCTCCTGGTTCAAGTGATTCTCCTACCTCAGCCTGCTGAAAGGCTGGGATTACAGACACGTAACACCATGCCCAGCTAATTTTTGAATTTTACTAGAGATGGGATTTCACCATGTTGGCCAGGATGGTCTTGATTTCCTGACCTCGTGATCCACCCACTTTGGCCTCTCAAAGTGCTGAGATTACAGGCATGAGTCAAAAAAAATACACCCACACAGGCCAAATCTGAGACTGTTTGGGCATCAAAGTAAATAAATATATAAATGAATATCCATGGGGTAAAATAAGAATCTACACATCCACACAGATAAACACAACCTTGGCCAAGTAATAGAAGTTGGCATCCCCCGATAATGGGACAGACATACAGCATGTGCCTCCTGATAAGACGCACTGAGAACACAACGTCACTTCTACGTATTCCTGTGGAAATGTATACCCCAAATGTAACCATGAAGAAACATCAGACAAAACCAAGTTTAAAGACATCCTACAAAATAACTAGCCCATACAAATATTTTGGGGGGAAAAATGTGTAGATCAGGAAAGACAAATCCTCAGAACTAACCCAGAACTAACCCAGATTGCAGAAGACTCAGGAGACGTGACAGCTAAATGCAATATGTGATTCGAGACTGGATTCTGTACCAAGAAAAGGAAGCTATAAAAGCCATTACTGTGACAACTGGAAAAATGTACATGCAAATGGTGTATTAGCTAACAGTACTGGATTCCCTAAGTCTATCCCCCACGTTAAGAGTTCTAAGATAATTAGTACATATAGATACAAGGACATGATATCAGCAAATTTGTCTCAAGTGGTTCAGAACAAAATGTGTGTGGAGGGGAGAGAGGGTTGGAAAAGGAAAGAAGAGAGGGTTGAAAGGGTGGGGAGAGAGAGAGAGAGAACAGGGTAAAGAGAGGAATGTTCATCCGTGATTTGGGTAACAGATATGCCAAAGCTCTTTGCAACTACAGTGTACCAAAATAAGCAGACCACAAGTGTAGGAGAGTATTACACAAGCAAAGAGGACAAGGGTAACAAATAGTTATTTCTGAGTCAAGGTGACAGGAAAAAACTCGTGAGAACATGGACAGACATCATCAGACAAGGCTTTGGTTCAGAAACACCAAGTTACCAGGAATGGACAGCGCCTGCAGCCAGCCACAAAGATGAGAGGCTGGGGACAGAGAGTGGGAGACGTGCCCAGTGGGACTGCTCCCAGCTGGAGCCAGCAAGGATTCCCCAGGCCGTGAGAAAAAAGAGCAGCAGAGACCTGGGATACCGGTTTGGAAGAAGGGGAGGAAGAGGAGCCAACCACCCCCGAGAGCACATTTTATAAACCGACGACTGAAGGAAGCACAAGGAGCAAGGGGCCCCTACTGTCAAATGCCTCTGAGTGACAAGGGAAAAACCCCACCGGCTCTGTTGTAATGGCATGACCTGGGGCAGGTCCCAGTCCCCAGAGCCCACCTGGTCTCAGGGGTAAAAGCAAGGATGCTGGGAATGCTGGGCTGGAGGCAGGCAGGCAGCGTGGCTGGCAAGACTCATGTCCTCTGTCCCAGGTATCCACTGCAGGGGCGAGGAGCTAGGTGGGGGCAGCGCCGCCAGCCTGATGGCTCTGTTCACCCCTCTTCTCTCCCTCCACCCTTCCCAGGGAACACCAAAGGGAATCAGAAACTCATCAGGGAATTGGGAACTCTTCCCTAGAACAACACTGGTGATCAGCTGCCCTCAGGGAGGGTGGCTGCATGAGGACAGGGACACAGCTCTCTCAGGATCCCCAGTGCTCAGAACAGGGCTTAACACAGCACAAAGAAACACTGACCAAGCGAATACATCACTGCCCTGGATAAGAGGACACGTCACAAGTGTAAACGCAGAAGCCTGCCACATGTGGCTGCTCACACCTATAATCCCAGCATTTTGGGAGGCTGAGGTGGGTCAACCAATGGAGTCCAGGAGTTTGAGACCAGCCTGGGCAACACAATGAGACTCCTGCGTCTACACAAAAGAAAAAGAAGAATAATACAGAGGACTAAAAATATACTATACTACTTTAAAGATACAGACACACACACGGTCACTGAAGACTTAAAAGTATATAGAATTTACCTCATAGTTACATAAAGTCTCATTTAAACACTGTCCCCAGCCCTGGCTTGTCCATTTCCAACTTTCTCCAGATCAGCCCAGAAAGCAGGACCCACAGGAGGGAACCACAGGGGTAGAGGGGGTTCCCTCTGAGGCAAGAGGGAACGCCTTTGTGGATGGCCCTTGAGGAGCCTAAGAGGCTCACTTCGGCCAAGCCTTGAACACTCCCCAAGAAATCTCCAAGCTACTTCTGTGGAATGACTTTATTTTTACAAAGAAGGAAGGATGAAGAAGGATGGGAGGAATACAGCACAGATCGACAGGTTGTTTATGCAGGAGAATTTTTTTAACTGACTATGCCAGGTTTTTTGAAGGTAACAAACTTTCTTAAGTTACTAGTTTTTTAAGAGGGTGAGGACCCCAGCACTGTGTACTGATGTGAAGTGCCACAGGCTGCCTCCCTGTTATTCCATCCTGGGATAGCCACGCTGCCCCAATTTCTGCCACAGCTGTGGTGGCAGTGCAGCTGGCCCAGCCTCTCCTCGACCACGTGATGCCAGCCTTCGTTTTCTGCAGGCTTTCTGACCTACAAGCCCACTCCTGCTGCCTGCACAGGAACATCTCAGAAATTTGGGAGCCAAGAGGCCCTGGATCAGACTTCCCTTCTCACCATCCGTGGGTCAGGTCTAGAGGGTCTTCTGTGCGCGCCCCAGTGTTCCCGTGGGAATCAAGCCCGTTGCCTGCAGCAATAATCATGACCCCCACTCAGTCACCCTCAGGTGGACGTTTCCTTGCCCTGTCTCTCTCCTGCTCCCTGGAACCCCCTCCCTCCCCAGCACCTGCGCCCAAGTCCTCATCTCAGGCTTGGCTTTTGGGAAATGCATTCTCTGGACGTTTTCCATAGAGATGATACCTTACATTTTAATACTGTTTTCTACTTAAATTGCATTTGCATGAGTTCATTTAACTCCCTTTAACTTGCAACCTGGAGACACAAAAATATCAAGACATGCATTCCCTCTTTTAGAGATGAGGAAACGCAGGAGTAAGAGAAACCAGCTGACTTGTCTCAGTGCCTCTATGTGCTGGGAAGTAGAGGCAGACTCCGCCCGAGGCCGCGAGGCCCGTCCAGGGCTGTGTCCACTCCCAGCCACACGGGCGGACAGCAGGCAGTGTCCCTTTTACAGCATCTGACAGGCTCCACACGGTCACACGCCTCGGGGAACAACCACAGCAATCATCACGGATTTATAGTGATATTATTGGGTTTTAGTTTTATTCTTCCCAAAGGGTAATTACCAATTATCAACACACCACCCCTTCCCATAGGGTGGGCATCCACCCACCTGACGCCTCTAAAGAAAATCCTAAGATTTCCTCAGTCATTTATCTAAACAACTCAGGAAAATGGGGTTGAGGGAGCTGGATGAAGACACGGTTCCTATCAATAAAACAGCAGGGTCTGAGGTTCTCCTCAAAGCTTGTGAGGCCTAAGCTTGGAAGACAACAGAAAATGCAGAAGTGACAACCGCTAAACACTCGCAGTGTAAAAGGGGCCCCATGGGCTTCTCTGGAAAACACTGACGTCCCAGAAACAATTACTTGGTGACTTCCACAGCACCCCTGCCCCATGAGCACCAGGGAGCCAGGAAATGGATCAGAGGTCTGCTTGATCCTCTGTTCTTCCGGGACGCACCCTCAGTCAGCGGACCCCTAACATCAGCTCCAGAACCCTCCAGACGAGCCGGTGGGGACACATCAGAAATGCCACAGGGCTGTGCTCTGACAGGGCACCTAAGAACACCACTTGAGGTGTGCGACAGCTGTCCCCTGTGGCCCTAGGGAACAAACTCTGAGCATTTTGGAGGGACCACACTGAGAAAAGACATAGTGCTTGGCCTTGAGGTCAGCAAAAGCAACAGTGAGTGTCTGGTCTGCTGACTTACGAGGTACACCTGTGGTTTTCCTGTCATGCCAGGGTGACAAGGTAGCCTTTCTGTTCTCCTGCCATGGGCACCTCACTGGGCCTAAAGCTGGGCACGGCCAACATTCCTGGTTTAGTTTGCCAAACCTGAGCTCCCAAAAGAGTAACACCAGGGGCAGGTGGTGGCCATGAGTTGAGGGGCCAAGGTTGAAGCCACCAAGGGCAGGGCAGGGCAGGGCAGAGGACAGCATCCTAGAACCAGGCGTGTGCTTTTCAGCAGTGACCCAAATGCAGAGGGACTGAGGGCCTGTCTCAGAAGTCCTGCCATTACAAAGCCCCAGGGACATCTGCAGGACATGGAGGGGAAGGCCTCCCTCAATGGCTCAGTCTGACAGGTCAGAGTGCATGATCTGACTTTCACATGATGAGACTATGACATTTCTGATACGCCTGAGTCCGAGGGAGGAAACACCTGGGGTAAACCATTCATGATTAATTCATAAAACATAGACAATTAGAAGGACCTAGAAACTATAATATCAAATCTAACACTCCCCCTTACAATTTTTTAATTCCATCTGTGGTCTGAATTTTATGTCCCCCCCCCAAATGCAGACATTGAGACCTAATCTACAATGTGATGGTGCTGGGAGGTGAGGCCTTTGGGAGGTGATTAGGTAATGAGGATGGGGCCCTCATGAACGGTATTAGTGTCCTTACAAGAGAGTCTCCAGAGAGCTAGCTAGTCCCTTCCCCCAGTGGAGGACACAGAGAGAAGGCACCACCTGTGAAGCAGATGCTGAGGCTGCTGTTACCGTGGTCTTGGGCTTCCCAGACTGTACACGTGTAAGAAGTAAACTGCTGCTGTTTATGAACTATCTAGTCTACAGTTTTTGTTACAGCAGCCCAAACAGACTAGGACCATTCCTTAGGCAAATGCCAAGTAAAGAAACGGGAAAATCTCACGTGCCATAAAGGTGGAGAAATGTCACACCTGGAAGAGTGAGTGAGTGAGTGATCTGAGGCCTCAGCAATCCAGCAGGCTGGGCCCAAATATTGACCTACTGGGTGAAGGGCCAGTGTTAAGCTACAACATGGAGATGGAGACCTGGCCAGGACTCCAGAGTGGCTGGGCCACCCCACCCATGGCACAGGGGGGTGCAAGAGTCTGTGTGCATCCACAGCTCAGGATACCAGCGGGACATGGGCAGGGTCCCCAGGACAAACCCCAAGTCTGTGCTATACACACAAGTAGATGACCTGTGCTGCTAATGGGCTGAGAAGCACTGAAGGAGAGATGACGTGTGCACTCTCGGAAGAGCCCTGGGGCATCTGGCAGATGTGCATGTGAAATGACTCAGTAAAGATTTTTCCATAACCCAGGGCACAGGGGACTCCCAAAGAGGGCGGAACAGGACTGGGGGCAGGGGGTGGTCCTGAGTCGAGCGACCAAGGCTGAAGCAGCCAAGAGCAGAGCAGAGGATGGCATCCTGTGAACAGATGTGTGCTTTTCAGCAGCAACCAGAAAGCCAGAGGGGCTGAGGACCTATCTTCAAAGTCCTGCCATTACAAAGTCCCAGGGAAGTGGGGTAGGAGGGAGGACATTTCAGCAGAATTTGAGCTCACAGTATAAAATTACAATCCACATACAAAAATGGTCCAGTCTCAGGGAGCTTGAGCTGACATTCCTCAAGAAATTCAGAAGGCAGCTGTGTGCAGTGACTCACACCTGTAATCCCAGCACTTTGGGAGGCCATGGTAGACAGATCACCTGCAGTCAGGAGTTCAGGAACAGCCTGGCTAACATGGTGAAACCCCGTCTCTACTAAAAATACAAAAAAAATTAATCAGGCATGGTGGCGCACACCTATAGTCCCAGCTACTCAGGAGGCGGAGGCACCAGAATCACTTGAACTTGGGAGGCAGAGGGTGCAGTGAGCCCAGATCACACCACTGCACTCCAGCCTGGGTGACAGAGCGGGATTCTGTCTCCGGGGCTGGTGGGGGGAGGAATTCAGAAGGTGGAATCACTCAAAAAAGACTTCAAATAATTATACTAAAAAGATCTAAAGTGAAAAAAGGAAAGGTAATGCATGAGACAACAGGACACTATAAAAAAGACAGCAGTGGAAAAGAATCAGGCTTAACTTCTAAACACATCGAATACATTCGCTAAGATTAAAAACTCAGTAGAAGATGACATGGAGATCAGACCTACTTTAAGAAAAATCTGGTGAACTTAGAAACCAATGACAGGAAATTCCCTAGACTAGAGAACATAGAGATGGAGACCAAAAACACAAAAAGAAGTCACAAAACAGGGAGGAAAAAATAGTGAGGTCACACGTATCAGTTAGGAATTCCAGGAGAATGAGTAGGGAATGGGAAGAGGCACGTCTCCACCACAGGGAGGCTGGGAAAATCATGAGGAGTCCCAAACAGAATCAACACGGGCAGTCCACAGGGAACGGTGCAGAACCCAACCCCAGTCCTGCAGAGAGAGAAGGCAGAGCGTTACACAGAATCCAAAATCAGATGGGCAGAGGACCTTCTGTAACAAAAATACAGTACAATAATATCTTTAAATTGTTGAGAGAAGACTCAACCGAATTCCACATTTGGCTAAATCATCACTAAGAGTAAGGGTGGAGGCTGAGCACGATGGCCCACACCCGTAGCCCCAGCACTTCCGGAGGCCAAGGCGGGCCGACTGCTTGGGTCCAGGAGATCAAGACCAGCCTGGGCTATATGGTGAAACCCTGTCTCTAAAAAAAAAATACTAAAAATTAGCCAGGCATGGTGGTGCATGCCTATAGTCCTAGCTACTCATGAGGTTGAGGTGACAGGATCCCTTAAGCCTGGGAGGCAGAGGCTGTAGTAAACCAAGATCAGGCCACCGCACTCCAGCATGGCAGCATGGGAGACAGAGCAAGACCCTGTCTCAAAAAAAAAAAAAAAAAAAAAAAAAAGAGTAGGGGTAAAATAAAGACAGTTTCGATAAAGCAAAAATAATAATTTAACCATGTGCAAACCCTCCTTTAAAAACACTCTTCAAGAACATTAAGCCCAGGGAAGTGGGTAGCAAGAAACAACACTGGGCAAGCTGACAAAGAGCTCAGTAAATCCAAATGATTCTAACTGCAAAAACATGACACCATTCACTGGGAAGAGAGACAAAATACGGTTACATTCACAGACAAAAATAAGATGTAAAATCACAGTTAAAGCATTTGAAGGCTCTTGTATTATAAATGAAAGAAACCTGATGCCTCAGACTTCCTTCATATACATTTTTTTTTTAATTTAAAGGCAACAACAACAAAATTTTAATAGATTATCAAACTCCCCTGATGGAGTGTAGTGGCACAATCTTGGTTCACTGCAACCTCTGCCTCCCAGGCTCAAGGGGTCCTCCCATCTCAACCTCTCAAGTAGTTGGGACTACAGGCATGCACCACCACGCCCGGCTCATTTTTAGTGTTTTTTAGAGACAGGATTTCACCATGTTACCCAGGCTGGCCCTAATCTCCTAGATCCAAGGAATCGGCCAGTGGAAGAGAGAAGGGGGAAAAATTTTTTAAAAGTTGGTCAAGCCAATCGAAGAAACAAACAACAAAAACAGAAAGAAACAGAAACTGAGAGACAATATGTTATAGTGAACAGAAAACGAAACAGAAGGCGGTAGAAATGAGGTCATTCCAGCAATAACAACATAAACACGAAAACACCAACCCTGTCAAGAAAAAAACACATTCCCAAATTGGACATTTTTAAAAAAATTCCAATACATCTTACTTTTAAGAAACATATATCCATCATCAAGACAGAGAACAATTGAAAATAAAATGAAGGAAAAGGAAACATCATGCAAACATTTATCAAAATGTAACTTGACCAGCAATATTAACGTTGGCTGAAAAACATCTGGAAAGACAGAAGTATTACCAGGGATAAAAACGGCCCATTACCTGAAGAGAAAAGGAATGGTTCACCAGCAGTACAGGTCCTACACCTGTGCACACCAAACAATACTGCCTCACAACTTAGAAAGCAAAGATCAGTAGAATTAAAAGGCAAAACTGGCCATGCCACAGTAAGTTATGAGATTTTTAATGTATCTCTGAAACAAATCAAGCAGGTCCAAAATAATGAGAACATGAATGATTCTGACATCACAGTAACTTCAGTAAATGGGCATACAGAATGCAACAATTAGAAAATATACACCCTGTTTGCAGTAATTTGAGATTATATACTCTTTTTACACATAAAACATTTATTAAAACAAAAACATCTACGTTCTATGCCACAATGCAAATCTCTTCCATTACCAATAAATGAATAACGTATGGAATTCAGTATGCTCTAAAGCTTCTAATAAATCTAACCCTCCTGTAGATAACAACCATAAACTTGAACAAAATACAAGAATTCAAAGACCTAAGGTTGGAAGACCTGGGAGTCAACACCCAGAAGACAGGAACAGCACAGGAGACGGAGGGAAGGCCTGGGCAGTGCCATGCCGCAGGGCTAATGCTCCGACAGAAAGCTTGCAGCCCCTGTGATCTAAGCACCCGAGGACAGAACGCAGGGCAAGAAGGTGACTGGAAAGTATGGGGGAGGCACGCTGGAAAGGAGAGATCCGCAAAGGGAAAACCCAAACGTCTGTATATAAATTCTACCCAACTCTCGGGATGATGCCTATGTGGAAAAGAGTCTAGTTAAGGATAAAAGAATTGAGACTTGAGTTGCCACCCAAGATACAAATTCTGCAGTCTGAGTCCAACAAAATTAACTGCCAGCTAAAATACTCTCCAAAGGAACAGAATTACATTTACAGTACCCAGAACACAATCCAAAATTACCCTGACACGTGAATAACTTGGAAAATGTGACCCTTTTCAAGAGAAAAGACAACCAATGGAGACCAAAGCAGAAGATGACCCAGATGTTACAGCAGACAAGAATTTAAAGCAACTATTACCATACGCTCAAGGACTTAATGGAAAATGTGCTCATGATGGACAAAAAGACAGGAAATCACAGCAGAGATACGGACACTATAAAAGAACCAACGGAAATACCACATGCGCCACATTCTCCATTGTTATATGTAGAATTATAAATCATGTTGTAAAGATAGCAAAAAATTTATATGATGAATAAAAATTCAATTAATCTATAGCATAATATTTACTTTTTGCCACATGTTGTGTTTACATACATTAACTTAATCATCTTATTTCTATAAAATACATGCAATTATTATCACCCTTTTACAAATAAAGAAATCAACACATGATGAAGGGGTTGAATAAATTACCCAAGGTCACTCAAGCTAGTGGTAGAGGTAGGAAATGAAATCCAGCAAACCTGTCTCTAAATTCTTACTATACTGTACTGCCTCTCTAGGGGAAAAAGTATGTGGAAATTATAGACTACTGAGAAGGTGGTACTACAAATATTACCTATCAAAATGTGTATGCACCTCTAGGTGTGCTTAGAGGGAAATGTGAGGCCCTAAATATATAAATTAAAAATAAGGAAAGTAAAATTTACTGACCTAGATATTCTACTCAAGAAGTCAGGGAAAGAGCAATAGCACTGAATCTAAAGAACATTTAAAAAATGAAGGAAAAAAAATAATAACGATATAAATAGAAATTAAAGACAGAAATGGAAAATAAAACTAAAACCAAGCCAGTTCTTTGAAAAAGGTTAATAGACAAAACTCTACAATAGAAAGAAATGAACGACATTTGCATGTTTTAAGAGGGATAAATCTAGAAGACATGACTGTGAGTGATGAACGCGAGCTGCACAGCATAAAATCATTTACGTAAATTTTAAAACACACAAAATGCAGAATGCAATTTATGATTCTATATCATAAGTGTTATAAAAAGAAAAAAAAAATATGGAAAGGAAGGGTTTCCCCTATGTCAGGTCAGCCTGGTGGTTACTTCCGAGGAACAAGCCAGAGCCATGATTGGGGGTGGAAGGGAGAACGCCATCAGTCATATCCGTAAACGTTCATTTCTCTCAAAAAAGAAGAAAGCATCCCAGCACTTTGGGAGGCCGAGGTGGGCAGATCACCTGAGGTCAAGAGTTCGAGACCACGCTGATCAACATGGTGAAACCCCGTCTCTACTAAAAATACAGAAATTAGACGGGCATGGTGGCAGGCACCTGTGGTCCCAGCAACTCAGGAGGCTGAAGCAAGAGATGCGCTTGAACTCAGGAGGCGGAGGTTGCAGTGAGCCAAGGTCACGCCACTGCACTCCAGCCAGGGCGACAGATTGAGATTCCATCTCAAAAAAAAAAAAAAATTTTTTTTAAAAAAGAAGAAAGCTCTGAAGCAAATCTGACCAGATGTTAACATGGGTTAAATCTGAATGCTAATACATAGGTTTGTTTTTGTGTTTTGCCCGCTATAAATATTTCATAACTCAAAATAATTTACACCTGCTACATTCGTTTACATCTTCACTGCCTATCTCCCCCACCAAACCCTAAGTTCCCCCGGAGGCAAGGACCACACTGTCAAGTTCGCCATAGTATGCAAATCTGAGCAGCGTCTGAGGGTCAGGGAGGAGGCAAACTCACGCAGATGACCTGAAAGTGCAGCTTCCTGTCTACAAATACTAAGATTCCTTGATGTCTCTGTGGATCTGCTCAAGACCCAAGAATGACAGATTCAAGAATAATCATGAGAGCCTTCAGCTCCCAGCTCAGGGCTCTGCAGGGCCTCTCTCCCCGCTCAAGTTAATACAGAAGGAGGGCACTGAAGTGGTTCCTTAATAGTCAAAAATGAGCAGATGCAACAATAGCCAACGTGGACTGGCACTAAGTGGCAAGTTGCATTATCTCATTTAATACTCACAAAAGCCCTAAGAGGTAGGTGACATTAGGAGGACACTGCAGCTCAGAGAGGGTGGCACCATTCTAACTTGCCCAAGGTGACACAGCCCCTCCAGTGTTTTTGAAGAGTGTAACTCAATAGATGGCCAGCTAACAAAGATGTCTACTGTTAGAGACAGGGTCCCTTTACATGGCCCATTTCTAGTTTCCTCTAAATGTGCTTTTTAATCCTTTAGGCATTTATGAGAGTTCTCTTGAGCATGCTCCCCCAGGGAGGCTGGTGGTGGTTATAGCACCCAATTCTCCACGTTCCTCAGAAATCACCCTGCGACCGTCACCATCCCATGGTGCAGGTAAGAAAACAGGCTGTGTGGCCTGAACTGTGTGCCACTCCCCTGACCACTCCTCCAGAATTCTGCCAGATTCCTATGTTGAAGTCCTAACCCCCAGGACCTTAGACTGTGGTTGCATTTGCAGATAGGTTTTCTCAGAGAGAACTAGTAAAATAAAGTCACAACGGTGGGCCCTAATCCAAGATGACTGGGGTCCTCCCAAAAGGCAATCTGGATAGAGACACACACAGAGATAAGACCACGTGAAGACACAGGCAGAAGACAGCCAATATAGTTTGGATGTGTGTCCCCTCCAGATCTCATAATGAAACACGATGCCCGTGCCAAGGTGGAGCCTGGGGGGAGGTGTTGGATCATGGGGGGTGGATCCCTCACGAATGGCTTAGTGCCATCCCCATAGTGATGAGTGAGTTCTCACTCCATTAGTTCATGCAAGAGTTGGCTGTTTAAAAAGACCCTGCACCTCTTCACTGTCTCTCTCTTGTTCCCTTCTCTCACCATGTGACAAGCTGGCTCCCCCTTGGTCTTCCACCATGACTGGAAGCTTCCTGAGGCCTCACCAGAAGCAGATGCTGGTGCTATGCTTTGAGGACACCCCCGCAGAACTATGAGTCAAAATAAACCTCTTTTCTGTATAAATTACCCAGCCTTGTCCTCTTTCTGTATAATTACCCAGACAGTCCTTTCGGGCAACACAAATCTACTAACACAACAGCCATCTACTAGCCAAACAGAGAGGCCTGAACAGATCCTTTCCTCATAGCCTCAGAAGGAACGGACCCTGTCAACACCTTGATCTCACACTTCTGTCCTCCAGAACTGTGAATAATAAATACCACCAGAACAATCAGTTTCTGTCGTTTAAGCTCCCGGGGCTGTGGTGCTTTGTAGTAGCCTCTGTTGCTCCAAATATAGAGGCACAGGGACAGGAAGGAACTCTTCTGGGTCACACCAAAGGGAAACAGAATTGGGCCTCTACCATGGTTCTTTTTTCTTTGCAGAATAATGATTCTTAAACTATTCATGTCTGCTTACAGAGTTAACAATTATATGCAAATAAATATTTAAAATATTAACTTGGAGCAACTCAAAGCAGCCACGTAACGCCATTCCTTTTAGGTTCTGCTTCCAGTTACGATATAGAAAGAAAGACTCCAACTACCACTTTTACAACAAAGAACACTGGATAAACTACAAAACCATATTTTATTTTATCCACTGGGAGAGCTGAGGTCAAAGAAATGTAGCGGAACCAAATTTCAGAGGAATTGAACCCTTCCTGACCAAAGATCCACATTCATAGTTATCCCTGGGGCACAGGTGGAATAAGGAGCTAATTTCATCTAAGCTGTGGAAAAGAGGAGGTAACAGCCACATTTTTAACCGTGTAGGCTGGAATAATGGATTACACCTGGATTTGAGATGTCTTAAATCTACTCCAGACTTTTACCAGGTGTGTGGTGGCAGGCAGGAAGTCAGGACAGGGATGGAAAGAGAGTGGTATCTGCAGTCACGTGAGTACTGGCACCTACGCTCCTTATGGGGAGACCTAAGCCTGCTATAAACCTTTGCGACTAGCAGCAAACCCAATCCAAGCCAGCCCACCTCAAATCCCAATTACACAAAACAGCTCACCTCCTCATCCTACCTGCCTCCGCCCACTAAGAGGAGCCAGCTGAGGACACATGGCTGGCATGCAGACAAGTGATGCCTGGGCAAGCGATGCCTGACATCCAACCTCCTGCTGTGCCAGTCAGCTCCATGAACTCATGTCAATGGTGTCTTCAGTGTTTAAGCCAGTTTGATTTCTGTCATTTCCAAGTGAATGATTCTTAACCCATTTATGCCTGAGGTTGCAAATTTTTTTGTGTGAAAAATCAGACCTTGGCAATGACCTCGAGCAGTAGCATATAAATAACTCCCACAAGCTTAGCGTTCCAATAATGGAATACTAGGTATAATTAATTGGTGCAAAGCACAAGATCTCACCAATTGTGTATTACAAAGTATATACACATATTATACATGCAAATTCTTGCATAAATTAGCAATACACAATTTCTAAAGAGTATGGTATCCACCAAATAATACTCATTGAAATTATCTTTACAATGCTATAAATGTACCAGACAATACTAGAAAATAATAATTTTTTAAAACAATAACAGAACTTAACCTATAAAGTAGACATCAATACTTCACAGAAACCACCATTGGAGTATAATCACACTCCAGTGAGCTCACCACTGCTCAACATGTCGTGGGATTCCTATTTTGCAAATGCTAAGGGAAAATTACTCTTCTATTTCAGCATCTACTTCTACCATACACATGTGAAATACACCATGGTGGAGGAAAGGAAGATTGATATTGTTACTTAAGAGCACGAAAATGCTCAGAGGAAGATTCTAAACTGAATCAGAATGGAGAAATTAAAATAAGCGTAGAAGGAAGACGAAAAGGTTTGAAGTCAATACAACTATTTAAAAATTAAGGAACATTTCAAAATATCCAAGGCACCATTTTAATTTGCCAAGTTCCAACCGGGAGTGGTATTTTATGGATCAGTTTATCAGGCCCCCAAAATAAGCAATGTCGGAAACAGA
The DNA here is from genome assembly GCA_036589455.1 of Ateles fusciceps. Lineage (NCBI taxonomy): Eukaryota > Metazoa > Chordata > Mammalia > Primates > Atelidae > Ateles > Ateles fusciceps. The sequence continues at coordinate 10,817,544 of JAZHEH010001736.1, forward strand.
ATCAGCCTGTCCTCTCACCTGGAGCCCCAAAGACCACAAGAAATGCAACCTCAGTAGTATCCAAGGGAAAGAAACAGTTGCCAGGTGGCCTTGGCTGCAACAGTCCTTCTAGCCCCCATCCCTGCTCAGACATAAAACCCTACTCAGCCCAGCGGCTCAGCTAGGTTCACCTTTCAAGTGCAGTGAGTGCTTCATGGGGGAAGTTTCTTAGCCTCCTCCTCACCTCCAAGAGCCAGCAAGCCTACTCCCAGGCCATGTCCAAGGCTATCATAACACAGGGTCAACAACAGGGCACCATGAAACCTAGGGCTGCCACGTTAGCCAGAAAGAGCATGTTCCCATGGGAACTCTGGGGATTAATCTAATCTTCCTAGGAAAGATTAGGAAACATCTAGGAAACTTCAAGAACGTACTTTGCAGATGTCTCAGTCAATTAATTTTCCCGATTTCTAAACTCCTGAAGTTTGAAAGCTTAATCCAAACTAGATAGGCCCTAATTGACCGCTCATTAGCTAAGCCTATTAAAAGGCCCGTTGTCATTCTCAGGACAGCCGGAACATTTACTGAGTAGTTGATGCAATGCAAGCAGGACCAAAAGCAAAATATGTAACCCTCCTCTGTGTCTGTGTTCCTGATGAGGACAGAGCCTGAGTCTGCCATAACCTTAAATATGCATACTGCTCATGCAGTGAAAAGCAAGCAGGTGCAAGGTTTGAGAGCAGGGAAGGGGATATTACATTTTCAAGCAAGTTCAGAAATTTCTCGCTACCCTCTTGCATGGCTGCTCTTGTTTTAATTTTTTCCATCACATTTACCCCCACCCTGGTTTTGTTAATTTTATTTCCCCATTAAAGGCTAGACAGTCTATCAAAAGAATGCCTCAAAACTCATCTAATGGACAAAAATGCAAACACAAGCACCATGTATCATTTTGTCAGCGATCCGCAGTAACACGCCAGTAAAGAGGATGGAAGCAGGTCATTAGACAAACATCCCATTATCTCATCTACAAGCACACTGAGTTGTGACCACGGACTAGCGTCTGATGAACTGTGGCGTGAGCAGAGGGAATGGCAAGAATAGGACACATTTGTCCTTTGTTTCACTGCACGGCCCTGCTTGAAAGCGCTCACCTGGGAAAATCCACTCCCCATGGCCCACAGGTGCTATTCCTCAGGCTTAGCAGCCCTTAGTGATGTGGTTTTCAATACCAGCTGAACATCAGAACCACCTGGGAGCCTTTACATTGCCAGATGTCCCGAGGACGTCTAATTAAAGCAGCTCTCTGTGGGTGGGACCTGGGTGTGAGTAGTTGTTAAACCTCCCCCCCCCCCAGGTGATGCCAAGGTACAGCCAGGGCTGAGGACCACTGCCATAGAGAAGTCCCTCTGCCTCTGAGCCAGTACATTCAGGTGAGCTGCAGAAATTGTATGAAGATTTACAATGTCTAACAGTTATTAACTTTAAAAGGAGATAAAGCCTCCCCCATTAAAAAATAAAAAAATAAAAAAAAAAGGTCCACCACAGCAGACCTAGGTAGGGTCAGGGACTCAGGTTAAAAATAGCACACTGGGGGCCGGGCATGGTGGCTCATGCCTATAATCCCACGACTTTGGCAGGCCAGGGAGGGAGGATCACTTGAGCCCAGGAGTTCCAGATCAGCCTGGGCAACATGGCAAAACCCCATCTCCACAAAAAGACAAAAATTAGCTTGGTGTGGTGGTATGCACCTGTGATCCCAGCTACTCAGGAGGCTGAAGTGGAAGGATCACTTAAGCCCAGGAGATCAAGGCTGTGGTAAGCCATGATCACACCACTGCACTCCAGCCCTCCAGCCTGGGTGACAGAGCGAGACACTGTCTCAAAAAACAACAACAAAAAACCCACCATACTGACATCAAGCCCACAACCAACTGTCAGACTTACCAAGACTCTGCTTCCTATTAAAGGGAATGTTTTAGGTACTAGCAATTTTACGAGATCTTCCTCACTTTTGTAAGGATGCAGAAAGAACAGAAAAACCCTAATGTCTCCATCTGGGACTCAAAGCTCTAAGGGGAGCTCTATCCAGCACGATCACCTCTAATACCCACCCCAGACTAGAGGAAAGAGAAAGGCAACCTACTTCCATGAAGTCCACACACAGCAGCTGAGCTGAACTGCAAGACTTGTTTACAAACAACAAGGTAATTCCAAAGCGGTCACATAATCAACTTATTTCCAATGTCACCAGAATACTAAACCAAGACACATGCATTTTCAGACAAAGATCAGTCTTTAAGCTTCAGAAGCACAACCCCAGAGGTCAGCAGTGGGGTCCCACAATCTCCTGGGAGGAAGTGCCACCTGTGATCCAGCTTCACCTGGGGACATCTGCAGCCCCATGAGATGTTCAACATGTGACACATCATCCACATTAGGGTTGTTCAAAGAGAGACCCAGAGTATAAGAGCCCCCAGGTTCTCCCCCGACACTACGTATTAAAATCACTTTTAAAACACTGGCATCCAAATCATACCCCAGACTGAAAAAGATCAGGGACGCTGGGGGACAGGCCCAACATGCATGGCATTTTGAAAAGTGGTGGTCCTCATACTTTAGCATGCATCTAAATCTCCCGGAGGGCCGATGAAACTACAGATGACTGGACCCTCCCCGGAGTTTCCCATTCACAGGTCTGACCTGAGAACGTGCATTTCTAACACGTTCCCAGATGATGCTGATGCTGCTGGCCCAGGGGCCACAGTGCGGGAATCACCGCTTCAGAGGCGCCCCAGATGGCTTTAATTAGTACAGCCGGAACTCCGGAGTGCTCTATTATAAGAGTGAGCGCCTGGCCAGGACACAAGGAGGAGGGAATTCTTATCCAAACTCGGCTACAAGCCTGGCGTTTGATCAATAAGCCCTCAAAATATTTTGGATCTCAACTTGCTCTTGATATATAAAACTGACGTACTGCATGAAAGAGAACCTGGGTTCCTTGCAGAAATAAAACAATGACTTTTTCAAAGGGCTGTTGACACTAAGATACAGAGAGGAAAGGAAGTGGTCTCAGGGCAATAAAACAGCTTTCGAAATAGAGGGGAAGGTAAGTTCTCGCTCACATGGCTTCAGTGCACTGGGAGATACACACAGGGTGCGGGCTGTGCGTGTGCTCTAAGCCAGTCACGCTGCTGCCCGGACTCACCTGTTAGAACCGTGCAGAGCTGCCCAGGTCTCTGGGCCTCGGCAGAAGGGCTGGGGGTCAAGGACCATTTGCGCCTGATCAGATGCTCTCGTCCACTGAATGGAGCCTGGGAGTCGTTGAGGGGCTGGATTAGCACCTGCTCCTGCCCAAGCTGAATGAGGCCAACCTGCCCAGAAAGAGAAGGAAACGCGATGTCAGTCATCCTCATTCACACACGCCCATGGTCCCCCGGGAGGGCAGGCAAGACCACCTTGCTGGGATTTGGTTTCCCATGTCTGGGCTCTTTTCTTTGCTAACTGGTCGGATTTACCTGAGCCCAAGAGTGAGCTTCTGTGTGACTTAAAAACATAACACAGAGCAGCTGTGTTGGGGGGTGGGGACAGAGACAGATACAACAGCATCCATTTCCACGCTGGCTTTCAGAGAAAATAAATTACTTTATTATCAAATCTTTTTAATTTTAAAATTATTTTTTAAGTTACTGTAAAAATTATCCCCCCCAAAAGTCCACCTGGGAGGCAACACTGAAATTGCTGGGGAATGACATTTATATCCCTAATTGAAAAATGTATCTTATCCCTGGGTGTATTACAGTAACATTAGTATTGTTTTGACAGCATCAAAACAATCTGCCCTCCTTCCCCCAGGCACCTGCTGCTAGTTTCCCTTTGTATGTGGAGTCAAACGGTAAATCTCTCAAGGAAATCAAACCCAGCCAGGGCCGGGGGAGGACGTGGTTTGTATACGGATCAAAGCAGGCAACATTCTGTTCTCCTGGGAACAATCCCGGACTGCCTGTGATAGCACAGATTCAGGAGATCTGGCGGATGAGTCTTACGGGGTCATGACAACCTTTCTTGTCTCCCTCTTCCACCATCACTTTTTAAAAGCCGTGACAGGCCAGGCGCCGTAGCTCACACCTGTAATCCCAGCACTTTGGGAGGTCAAAGCGGGTAGATCACAAGGACAGGAGTTCAAGACCAGCCTGGCCAAGATGGTGAAACCCCCGTCTCTACTAAACTACAAAAAATTAGACAGGTGCAGAGGCAGGTGCGTGTAATCCCAGCTACTCGGGAGGCTGAGGCAAGAGTATCGCTTGAACCCAGGCAGCAGAGGTTGCACTGTGCCGAGATCACGCCACTGTACTCCAGCCTAGACGAGAGTGAGACTCCATCTCAAAAAAAAAAAAAAAAAAAAAGCCACGACACACTAAACCATTGGTTCTCAAACCCTAGCGTGCACCAAAATCACCTGGAGGTCCTGATGGAGCCCAAGAATGTGGATTTCTAAGAAGTTCCCACATTATACAGGGTCCACACTTGGAGAAGCACCATCCCCCACCACACGCCGCGCTAACTCCTCGGGTCTCAAGTATAAAGCTCACTTAAGCCAAATGAGATAGGCTCCCTCTACGTTCTGAAAGGATGCACCGGTACCAAGATTCCTGGAAAGTAAATCAGATCAACTAATAATTTAGACGGCCTACAACCTTGAGTCCCCCAAGATACATGGTGAGGCCATACTTACTGCTCTAAGCATATTTCAAGGTTTCCATTTCATTAGAACTTTCGCCAAGAACAACTCAAACATTTTACTGCCCAAATAAAACTGTCTCAAAGTGGCACCGCATGACCTGCAGGAGAGCACAGCTTTCCTCCCTCTCCTTTGAAGTGAAAACCTGAGTTTGTTCACTAGGAAACTTTGGGGAAACTGAAGAAATGGAAGAGGGTGGCCACAGTGGGATGTGCAGAGCTCCATCACAGCTGTGCACGAAGCAGCCTCCGTGCAGGCCACCAGAGAACTTCCGCAGCCAAGACAGAGTGGGCAGTGAATGGCACAGTGAGCGGGATGGAGCCCCGTGTGGGAGGACCCCTTGCTTCCTAGGGGATGAGCTTCACTCTGATGAGGGGCTGGCCTCATTTGGAAACATCCTGGCTGTGGGTCAAGGCTCCCCGGGGATCTAGCACTTTCAAAGCCAGTTATTACTTGTTCAGTCTAGTGTCGGCATTCACAAACCCCCACATAAAAAGCAGTTAGCTGTTAGTTCTAATGTGATACAAGTTTTTAAAGACGGGGGAGATCTCACCTTGGTGAGAAATCCTACTCATATATACATGCGAAGCCTCCCTAGCACCGTAAGGGAGGTTTTTCTTTACAACGTCTTTTCTCAGGGGCCCCATGTGCTGGTTTCTATAAACTTCAGGAAGAAACAGCAATGCTGGGGAAAGATGGATAAATGGACTACTGGGTACTCGACCTGGCAGCCACTTGCCCTCTTGGGCCCCAGTCTCGAGCAGGGGATGTGGCCAGGACTAGCCCCAGGAGGGAGGGGCTGTATAGGGCCCTCACCCTGGGAACCAGCATGAGGAAGGACCCTGCCTCCTCCTCCCTGCCTGTCTCACTGTACCCAGTCTCCCTCAAGCCTCTGTAACACTGCAATTGTCAGCACGTCACCAGTGGTCAAATGTCCCGTTGAGATACCACCTGTGCATTGCATACAGTCTCACCCCAAAATGCCCACCAGCCCTCCTCCTCCCTGACCTCCTCTCTCCCCTGAATAAACCCCCCTTCCCTGCAGCCGCCTGCAAGCTTACATTCCAGCCCACTACCCCATGTGAAACATTTTCACCACCTAACAGTTTGTTCCATAGAGGCAAGATCAGAATTATTCCTTCTGTTTTTGCCAATGTCTGCCACATAACAGTTACTCAAAAATAAAACAAAAATGCAACGGAAAACGTGGTTACCTGCATGGACTGCCTGCAGCCTCCTTGCTCAGGGCTTCTCACCCCCGGCAACATATCGATATTATTTAGGGAGCTCTGAAAACTCCTGATGCCTCAGCCCCTACTCCAGGCCAAGTGAATCAGAATCTCTCGGTGGAGCCCAGGCACCGATATTTTCTCAAAGGTGACCAGGAAAATTCAATGTGTAGCCAGGGTTGAGAGGCGCCGTGCTAGCTTTTAACCAGGTGCTGGAGACACTGGACACCTACTGCCTGGATTCCGTGTCTAGAGCTCCTCGGACTTGGAACCTGGGCCTTTCTCTGACTATGGAGCTCTGCCCACTGCCCCGGCTTCTAGCCCACCACTGCCCTGTGGCCCCAAGAGCCGAGCAGGGATTCTTGGATGTGTGTGACTCCTGCAATCCCCATCTATTCGGAGAAGGGAGAAGCAGGGAAAGGCTTGCGCAAGGCCTCTTCTGTTCCACTGATGGGGAAGAAATAACCAGCGCTGAGCCTGTGCCTTCGATACAGGAGGCCTGCAACCATCCTCCAAAGAGACAAACTGGAAATAAATGCCTATGGCAGACACAATCAGCAGCCCTGAGGCCCCTTGGTTTTAAGGGCTATAATAAAGCCCCCAGTGAAATGGTGCTCTTAAAAGAGAAATCTGAAGTTTTGCAGGATTTGGTATGCTATACTAAAGTGTGGGTCAAATAAAATGGATCAGGCGATAACTTGATATTTCAGCAGTTGTGAGTGGTTACCTTTCAACTCTCTTTGTTGTGGATACGCGCTTTGAAGGGTCCTGTTAAGACAGAGTTATAAATCAGGTATGGTTCCCTCCACACCACCCCGCCCCAAAAAGGACTAGCTCTCACTGCAGTGGGGAAAGCGTGTGAAAGACAGAAGTTTTTATCACCTAATGTTAGCACAAGTTCTCGGCTTAGCTTAGAAACTGCAGTTAAGATAACAGAGAAAATCTGTCGGGTATACTCCAAAGCGTGCCTCTGTGGGAGGGGGCAAAGTCATATGACTCCACAAAGCCCGCAGTGGAATTCCCTTTCTTCAGGACTCTGCAGCTCCTCAGTTGATGGGAGTGGGTCTTGGGTCTCCTTCTCTAGGTCAAAATGGGTTGAGAGGATGGGGCCAATGGGGCAGTGAGTTTGCTTTCTGTAGGGACCAACCTGCTTCCAAGAAGAAAAGCCACGCTATGACCGCAGATCCTCCTGCCTGCCTCTGACTCTCCACCCTATGACCGCGGATCCTCCTGCCTGCGTCTCATTCTCCACCCTGACTGCAGACCCTCCTGTCTGCCTCTGACTTTGCATGGGCCTGCACCTCTTCCTGTGGAAGGAGCCTCCAGCGCGAACAGGTATGCAGGGCTTCCCAACCTGCACCCCTTCCGAGGAACCACCCAGAGGGCCCCTTCCGCAGTCCTGCCATCGCCTCTGCGAACGTGGAATCCCTGAGCACAGATGCCTGGTCTTCTTCCCAAAGCCGGCCTCCCATCGGTAATGAGGGGTCCCTCACTTCAGCATCACCCTTTCCACATCACTAGACAGTGTCGGCCAGCCAAAGAGGACTGCCAGCCTACCCTTCAGAGTTCCTCTTGTGTGCTCTTCCTTCCTTTCTGTCCCAGGCTTGCCACTGTCCGAGTCTTGAGCCTGGTCACCTCCCTGCTGTAAGTGCTCCTCTTAAGTCCTCCCCATCTGCTATCCCCAAGATTCCCCAGCTACCCATCCTCCACTGCCTCTCAGCCAGTGACCCTCAGGTGCCCTCCCAGAACAGCAGCATCAGCATCCCCTGGGGGAACTTGTGAGAAATGCAAGCTCCCAGCCTATCCCAGACCTACTACATCAAAACTCCGGGGTGGAGCCCAGCAATCAGTTTAACCGGCCTTCCAGGAGACTCCAATGCCAGCTCAGGGTTGAAAACTGGGTTCAAGTCCAGATGCCTTCGGTGGGCACCCAGAGCCCTGCCCCATGTAATTCACATGCCTGCCAGTTCAGTTCCTCTACCCCCATCTCTTAAAACCACCACCCCCACCAACCCACTCATGGGTCCCTTATCTCAGGACAATGGGGCCTCCGTGCCTTTTCCATCACTCCTCCCTCCTGGCATCTGAAGCCTATCCTCCTCCCTCCCCCGAAGTCCCACCCAGTTCCAGGCTCCAGGGCACCTTCCTCCACGAGGCTGGGACTGTCTTCCCAGATAGGGCCTGCATCGTCTTTCTCTCTGAGCCTTGCTGGGTGCCAACCAGAGCACCCTGCACAGGGCAGGTGCGTGATAATGATCTGCTCATTCAGGCAAGAACGATGTCTGATCAGCTGATGGATAACTGGAAAGGTCTGGGAACAGCCTGCTGGGCAGGAGGAGGAGCCTCTTTTAATGCCTTAATGTGCCAGGCTCTCACTAAATGATTTCACAGACTCTATCTTCTTCCATTCTACCAACAGTCTTGCAAGGCCCATGTTATTTACCCCTGCATGGCTGTAGGCAGGGAGGTTCAAAGGAGTTAAGTGGCTGTCTCAAGATACAGCCCCAAATGGCCATATAGTTTCATTTCCTAAGGAGCAAGAGTATGACCATGTATCTGGGGACCTGTCCATAGAAGCATGTCCAGGGAAAGGTTAACCAATGACTCCGCATGGCTCCCTCAGGTGTACTGGCCGCAAAAAACGTCTTCCCCCCTGTCACACACACCCAGGATCAGGCCGCCGCAGTACTTCAGAGTTCAGGAATAAGCTCCGAGAATGCAATCAGTAAAGACGACGGCTTCAGTTCACTGTCGCATCTTGTACTTCTTTTTCATTTTTTTAATGTTATCAACTAAACAAAAGTTCAAAGTGGGGGACATCTAATACACGTCCCAGACAATGCTCGTGGGCAGCCTGATGCGGCAGCAGTCAGTGCCTGGCACCCTAAGAGGAGTCGGCCCAGCCCTGGAGAGCTGCAGCTGGAGGAAACCCCGAGCAATCAGGAGGAACCCAGGAGTATGCAGGGCGGAGAGGACAACGGGAAACCAAGACAAGCCACCGTGAGGCCACAGGAATGCCATTCCAGAGGTGGCAGCCAGAGGCCTTAGAACTTTCTGAGCTCTTCCCCTCCAATACTTCTGAGCCTCCAAACTTCAGGAAACTGTCTTTGCCCTTCTTTTCTTCCTGCCAAAATGCCGCTTAGCATCCACTCCATCGTTTCTTTTTACAAATTTCTATATATGTGCTTTGTATTCTCCAAATATATTTATGCTGCACATGACCAATTAACAATACCAAGTCATCACTTAGGACTGCCACACCTTCCTCAGACCTGTCTCAATGCAATGATGTATTACAACGCAGTCCCTTCCAAAGGGTCTCCACGCCATATAATGTTTGCCAAGACTAATTCCTACTCAGCTGTTCTCCATCAAGTGAGGCTGCCTACAAAGCTGGGTGATTTTGCAAATCAGTCAAAGAGGGCTTGATAACTCTTTCTAGAGAGAGAGGTGGTGACATCCCAAACCTGCTTCTTCTTCACAGGAATCATGTAAACGCAGGCTGCCCTCTTAAAAACGGGGTCCCCAACGCTTCTAACGTAAGCTGCCTACTCATCGGCTGGCTGAGCTCAGCCCCATCTGTTCTTATCTGGACTACACTAGTCCCCCTAAAAAATAGAGGTGAGCATTCTCTGAAGGTCTCAAGTGGACTGGGAGGAACAGCCGCACAGAACTATGAATGTCCCACGCACCACAGATAATCTGCTACCCACATGGACGTAAGGTCTGCCGTCAGGCTGACCAGCCAGAGCCAGGGGTGGGCTGGGCCACCAGGTTGACCCCAGTGATTCCAAATAAGAGTCCTACAGCATGTGGCTGTGACAACAGAGAAACTATGAGAGGAGGATCCCTGACCTTCTCACGGTCCTTCAAGGTAGGCTGGAAAGCAGCTATGACTTAGTGATCTGCAGCCCTGAGCGCCTTGGTGGTCTGTCTGGTCCCACCATCTCACAGTGTGCTCCCGGCAGGCCACAGCCCTGGCCGAGAAGGGGTGGACACATTCCAGTGGGTGGCCTTCCCAAGCTTTGTATCATCCAAGGAAGGATGGCCGCTGCTCCGCAGACCACACCCGACAGCAGGGGCCTCCAGCCCTCCCCTCCTCTTGTTCATTCTTCCTAAACAAGTCCACTCACTTTGAACAAGCCGTATAGATTCTTTTCAGAGCCTGAGGCTCATGCTGTCCCTGAAGTGCCCGCTCTGCTATCCTGTCTCTATGAAGTTCAGCCTGATTCCAATTCCACTAGCCTTCCATGTTCCGGTCCTGGTCACAGAGACAGCTGATCCGAACTTACGTAAATTCATTAGGAGTGGAAAGGCCTTCCTCATATGCCTAAAGTTCATTGCTTTGAAATGATACACTCACAGAAACACTTCCAAAAAACCTACGCTCTGTCTAAAGACTCTTGGAAATGTAAATACAATGAAGAAGCATAAACAGAAGACAATTCATACTTAAGTCTATGGTCTTTGAAGACCCAAAAAGCACAGCTGGCCCAGATAAGACACCATGAAAGGAATGCCACGGGCCCATGCCTCTGCCTGCTGTCAAAAGGAGAAGGAGCAAAAATCAAACAGGTGTTTTACCTCCATGGCCCCTAAACAGCTAAGGAATGATCTATTCTAATAATGCATCTCCTTTAAACAGACAGCAAACATCTCTGGAGACAAACAGCACAGATTCCATGCAATATGGAACAGAGCCTGTGTGCCCCCAGCACAGGCACTCCACACACTCTGCTGAGGCCTTTTGGAAATGTTAGACACAGTGGGACTTACCAGCAATTGACATGATACTCAACATCCGGAATGAAGTTTTGTTGAACACAGCCACAGTCATTTGCTCGTACACCATCAGTAGCTGTCGCTGCTTTCACACTAAAAGGGCAGCTTTGAGTGACTGTGACAAACGCTATGTGGCCCACAAAGCCTAAAATATTTATTATCTGGTCCTTAAGAGAAGTTTGCCGACTCTTGCTCCTTGTTTTTGGATACAAGGACGCTTTGAAATGCCCCCCATCCATGGCCACCAAAAATCATTTACTTTGACATCAGTCCTTCCCACACCTTATAGCCAAGCCTGTCGTAACAAATACACACACACCCCTCTACATCTCCACTTCACAGAGCTTCACAACGGCCGAGAGACAGCATCCCCAGCCGCCTGAACTGAGAACCCAAGTCAAAGCTAGTCTGTGATACAAACGTGGTCAGCCCGAAGTCCTGCTGCTTTCTTTTCTTTATGTCTTCAGGACCACCTTGCAACCAAGGGGTCCACCTCCAAGTCACCCCATTGTCTCTTCCCTCCTGCCTTCAACATGTACTGAGGGGGAAGTGTCCAACGTCCAGCTCACACGAACGGGATGAACACGGCGGACTAAACAACAGAAGTGTCTGCTAAAGCAGTAATTTAAAAGCCGAAGTCTTAGAGGTACACCCGCCACTGGCACACACTGAACTCAGCCTGTTGGCCAGGTTCCTTTGTGTAAAGCACAGCACCCTCACATGGTGCTGAAGGGAAAGACAGTCTTGCTGAGAAGCTGGCTGAGATGCCATCTATGAGAGGGCCCAGCCCTCACTCTGCGAGGATTTTAAATCAATGTTATCCAGATTTTCACCCTCGCTCCTTCACAGATAGCTCCTTGCTGGAAACTTTACACCAAGAAGTATAAACTCTGACCTCTACAGAAACTCACTAAACCGCAGCAAATGGGATTCAGATGTTTCCATGTACAGTATAATGATGTGACCTAGACTTTAAACACTTTGGCAAAAACAGGAAAAATGATGTGGGCCTTCCAGTCCCTCCCAGAACATGATACAGCCTTGACCCAAGCCCTGCAGTGATCTGAGCCTTTCTTACTCCCACTCCAGCCTCCCAGCCCGTGGTCAACATCTCTCCTACCAGGCCCCCTCCAAGATCTTATATATCACTTTCCTTGTTTCACCAAAGCTGCCTATTTTTCCCAGCTGAGCAAAACCAGATCATACCCTAATCAGAACTCAGAACATTCCTGAAAGGAAAGCCAGGCTGATCTAGGAAACCACCCAGAGTTACCCGCAGCACTGGGAAGAAACGAGAAGTCTTACATAAGACTTTGCACCCCCAGGCGTTCTGGCTTCCTGGATTCTCGGGGTCTTGCCACAGACCCTGTGGGTAAGGGCTGGAGAATTCTAGCTAGAGGCACAGGAAAAGGTGGAGGGGAGCAGTTTCTTGTGCCTGGGAAGGACAGACACAAACTAATATCAGAAACTGCCTCCCCAGAGGCCAGTCATGACACAAGACAGAAAAAAACCCTGCAGTTCATGCTCTGGGTCCATACCAAACTTTGCTGGGGGCAGCCCATCTGCTGGCCACGTGTGCTGCTTTCGGGGCACGGAGCTGAGTGCTCCGACGGGCACCAGTGTAGCCACATGATCAAGTGTGTGCACAGGCAGGGCAAGTGCACACAAGAACTCCCTTGCCCCCAGGAGCACCTGTCACAGGTGCCTCAAATGCCACAAGGCAGGGACTTGGGGACACGGAGAAGTTACTGCCACAACAAGGGAGCTTCTGGGGGGCAGGAATAGGGCTTATCACCAATGTAAGCATCCCTCAGGCCTGGTTGGGGGTGGGCACCAGACAAATGCCTACTAATAGTATAAGGAACAAGGACAAAAGCCCTTCCTCTCCTGTTTCTTACGTTTCAGCTAAGAGTGGGGGTTAGCCGTGGCCTGTGTGGGCACTTCTCCAAACTTCCTGTTCCAGGTACAGAAAGAACACTCAAAAGGGAGGGAGGTGAATGCCCACTTCCCCCACCTCCACGTCCAAAAACAGAATACCTATATGCACGTAGGTACCCCCCGTGACACACATGCTTACACAGCGATGCAGATACCGTGTTCTCTCCGCACTGGGACCAAGGCGCCTCTGTTCAGGGCCCTGACAGTTTCATCCCTGCTAGATCTGCGCTCCCTTGGGCGGGCGGCGTAGACCCCATGCAGCCCCAGCTCCACGCGGGTTCCACGGGCTGCAGAGGCGCTGGACTCAGAGACTGCCCCTTCCACCCCCTTTGCCTATAGAGGATCCTGAAGGTAGGGGTGGGGGATGGGGAGAGGTGGAAAGGCAGGAGGTTCTCTCCGGTTCCCCTGGAGGCTGAACTGCCCCGCAGAGGCGCCCCACCCCCCACCTTCCACGGCCACCACCCTGCGCCGCGACAGACCCGACGGGCCGACGCGGAGGCGGCGCGGGCAGTACCAGGCCGCCGGCGGCGCCGCAGGCGCTGAGCGAGACGAGGGAGCCAGGGTGGCCGAGCACACTGCCCGAGTAGAAGCACAGCTCCGCGGGGCGGCCACGGCGCCCGGCCGCGCCCGCCTCCTCCACCTCGAAGCCTCGGGACAAGAAGCGCAGGTCGCGGCGCAGCTGCAGGTACAGGTCGCGCCCGAAGGCCGGCAGGTGCAGCAGCAGGGCGCGCTCTCCGGGCCGGGCACGCGGGGCGGCGGGGGGCGTGCGGGGGCGCCGCCGCCGTCGGGGCCCGGGGGCTGCGGGCAGCGGCGGCAGGTGCACGTCGTCGGGGCGCACCCGCCGCGGGAGCACCACCTCCACGTCGGCCGCCGCGTCGCCGACAGCTGCGGGGAAAGAGGAGACGCGTCAGCGCCACGGGGCCCGCCCTCCCGCCGGCCCTCCCGCCGCGCCAGCGCGGGGACAGCGCGACCCGGAGCGGGCGCTACCTTCCCTTCCCTCGCCCGGCACCTCCGCGCAGGCCCGCGCCACCCGGGGGAGGGTCCCGGCGCAGCCGCCCGAGCACCTCCCGGGACGGCGCCGCGCCTCGGCCAGCGGAGACCCGGCGGCGGCGGCGCGCCTACTACGGAACCCCCCGAGTCCCGTCCTCCGGCCGCGGCCCGCGCCTCCTCCGCTCGGGCGCCGTCAGCGGTCCCGCCGCTGCCCCAGGGCCGCCAGGACGCCGCGAGAGCGCAGAGGGAAGGCAGCCGCCGGACGCGGGGGGCGAAGGGGGCCGTGGGAGGGGCGCTACCTGTGCCCGGGTCCAGTCCCCAAACCAGCAGCAGCAGCACCGGCAGGACGAGCGGAGGCAGCAGGGCGCCGTCACACATGGTACCCGGGACCGGCAGACCCCCGAGCCGTGGCGGCTGAGCAGGAGCGCGCGAGGCGGCGGCGCCAGCCGGAGTGAAAGCCTCCAGCCCTTGGAAAAAGTAATTAGCGCTGCGGACAAACCCAACGTGGTAAACCTCAAGCCCCGCCTTTCCCTTGGAAGGCGGGAGGTGATCGGGCCCTCGCTTTCCTCTGCCCCGCCTTCTCCTTCCCTACTGGTCAGGATGGGTGGAAACCGCAGTGCGTTGTTAGGTTGTAAGCACTTTCTTACACGTGGTTTCTGGGCAGTGGCGGGGACGCGGCACCAGGTGGCGCGCGGAAGCCGACCGGAGCCGCGCGACCCTGAAGAGCCCGAGGCCGCGGGGCTGGTCTTCAGAGCTTGTCCTCATTTTGAAAATCTTCTCTCAGCCTGCTGCCCAGTTTCCCGGGAAGACAGGCCAGAAATCGCCCCGGCCAAGCGGTTTCATCCCAAAATGCATATAGTATTTACTTCTAAGGTTAGGTTTTAGTTGTTTGTGGCTGGAAAGACTCCCAGTCCACTTTCCTGCACACCTGAGCTTGCACCTGATGGCTATATCCGCGGCGTTTATCCAAACCCCTCACACCTGCTGTCGTCTTTAATCCCACAGGAACCAGTGCAACAGGCATGTTCACACCCTCTCACAGATTGAAAAACTGAGGAAGAGAGAGCTTAAGGAAAAAACGTTTCAGGTACCCAGAGAGTTCCTGTTGCAGCAAAGGCTAGAATTCGTGGTCCTGATTTCTGACCTGGTGCTTCTTACTAACAGCAGGATTCCCCCGCCCCAAGGGAGGCAGGACTCAGTGTTACAGGTTAGGAAACCAGGGAACAAAATCCCAAAGCCTGGACTTGAATGTGAGTCTCCCAGAAACAGAATGAGTTGATCCTTTCCTGCCAGAATATAACAGATCTGCAGGGAAAGTTACTCCTTTAGCTTGCTGAGTAGCATCTTGGAGAAAACAAAGTGAAACAATTAGCTGAAATGTAACCATAATCGATCCCAGGTTTCCCCCTCCCTTCCCTGTCCTGCTCATTTCCGTTTTCTCAAAGCAGAAATTGTTCCCCCACTGGACGCTGATTGAAGCCTCAGAATCTAAATTCATCACAGGATTACATATCATCGGAAGGAATCTAGAACATTGTCCAGCTTCCCCGAAATATAATGAACCCCAAAGGCAAACGGTGGCCCTCCACAGAGGCTTGCCACTCACTGCTTGGCACCTGCAAATCTGCGGCATCTGCACAGCTCCTGCTCTTGGCCAAGCCTGGGGATTTGTTTCTCCCCCCTTGCCCTTGTCCAGGCCAACAGCCTCACACAACTCACAGCTCAGCAGCATTTTCTGGCAGCACAAGAAACGCTGGTGATTGCGGTGATGGATACCCATTTACCCTGATGGGATTATTACACATTGTATGGCCATATCCAAAATTTTCATGTACATAAATTTCCTAAACACATACACCTGTACCTACTATCTACTCAAAAAAATATTTAATTTTTTAAAAGATATCACAGTAAGCTTCTTAGTGAATCTTTTTGTCAGAAAGAGCTATCTCCAAGGCCTGCCACTGTAAACCATGGAATATGGGCAACACCACCTCACAAGGACAAGTCAGCCTGAAGGAGTCATCACCAATCTACGAGATGATGCTCAAATGCTAAAATTAGTCCACAAGGACATGAAAACTAAAACAGCAAGATACTATTTTATTTCCCAGCTAACCAAAATTAAAGAGCTTAGAAAAATCAAGAATTAGAGAGGACACTTTCCTGCCTGTGAGTGGGAGTATAAATTGTCATGGCCACTTTGAGGAACAACTGGGCAAACTGTAAAACTAAACTTTCAGTTTTAGTAAAACTAAAAACAAGCACATTCTACAACTCTGTAATTCCACGCTGGTTAATTACTCCAGAGAAACTCTGGCACGTGTACAAGAATGTTTGTTCACCAGGGCAACTTAATAAGAGCAAAAAATTGCAAAAACTTGAATGTTCATCATTACATAAACGGCTACTTGAACACCATTAATTAAAAGAAATACAAAAAAATCTCATAGATGTAACAACATGGACAGATCTCCAAGATCAGTTACCAAATTTCTTAAAAAATCAACTTGCAGAATGATGCATACAAAAGGACAACATGTATATAAACACATATGACATAATCTGTATGGATTCAGATAAATGTACATAAAATCAAAGAGAAAAGTCTGGAAAAAATACACACCAAACTTTGTTAAGGTTTATTGTTCTTTTTATATGAAATTGCACGTTGAGGAAAGATACTACTAAAGGAAAATAAAAACCTGGGACCCCGGCCGAGCACGGTGCCTTATGCCTGTAATCCCAGCACTGTGGGAGGCCAAAGCAGGCAGACCACAAGGTCAGGAGTTCAAGACCAGCCTGGCCAACATGGTGAAACCCTGTCTCTACTAAAAATACAAAAATTAGCCGGGCATGGTGGCACACGCCTGTAATCCCATCTGCTCAGGAGACTGAGGCAGGAGAATCACTTGAACCCGGAATGTGAAGGTTGCAGTGAGCCGAGATCACACCACTGCACTCCAGCCTGGACAACAAGAGCAAAACTCTGTCCCAAAAAAAAAACAAAATAAACAAATAAAAAAAATCCTGGAACCCCAATTCACCCTGCCAAAAGAAAAAATTAAACTGAAAGCTGAGTCATGCAGTAAGCTGCCTTTCCTTTAGTTCCTAAGCACATAGCTACAGATAAAAAGGTTAAACATCTCCATAGGTAGCTGGGAGAGTAAGAGGGAGAAGGAAGAACTGGAGAAGGAATGAAGGCAAGACGGTGTTCGGTGACTACATGCTGCTCCTGTGCCTGGATTGGATTCCTGCACCAGGGGCCTGTGCCTACCGCTGCACTATTGAAGACACTGTCACAGTTGTCATGGTTGACTCTGGATCTACCAAAGCAGTGCCCCCTTGTCCAGGGCCCAGTTTTCAATGCCACACCAGCAACTTCCAGCACCTGTTGCATGGAATCCTTACCTCTGCCCCCTGCCATCTGATCTCTTTTGGCAGAAGCTAGCAGGAAGCCAAAGAAAATGTAAGGCAGTCAGGGAATGAAGGTTGCAGACTTTGAGCTTCAGTAAAAACCAGAACCTGGAAGTGGGAATGTGGGGGCTGGGAGACAGCGCCACTAAAGGTCTTAATCTGGCCACCACGAATCTGAATTCCCTTTGCCCTTCATCCTTGTGTTCACCAGTCATAGTAAAACTTTAACCATCCATGCCTTCAACTTTCTCTTTCATAGCATTTCCTCCACAATACTGTGCACTGCCTTCCCCTACCCAAATCCCAGACCCCCTCTGAGACATCGGTAACCACCTGCAGGGGTCTGTCCTGAAAACCCTGACTCCGCACGGGATGAATAAAATACACTCACACATACAGTAAAGTGCACAAGTGAGTTAGGGAGGTCGTCAGCTGCTCTCAGAGGGTGATTGCAGCTAACCGACCCCTCACTAGCTGTTGTTCCTCACATGTATTCAGTATAGATTTAATGACAGAGGTTCTAACTTAACATGCTTGTGGATAATTAACATGGTTAAAAGAGTGGTTTTATGAATGATAAAAGGTTTCGGTTCCCAGGCCCAGAACAAACACCATTAACAGGTAATCCCCTTTCGACCTCCCCCTGAGAGGCCCATCCAACACAAAGTTTACATGAGTAAACAGGAAGTTACAGTAGAGACAAAGAAACGTGGGGTAAACAGACTTAACTGCGGAAGCTTCTATTTTCCCAAATCTTCACCCTATGACCTAATGCTCTAACATAAGAACCGGCTGCCTTCATCATGTCCCATTAAAACCTTTCGGCCTTCCAGAAGGTTTGAGACTATAGTCTTACAGCTTTCCCTAGTATTTCCCTTAATATTTTGCCAACCACCCTGAGTGAATCCCAACACTCAGTCTTGAGACCTTCCCACTGTGCCCCTAAGAGCTGCTGCCCCATAGCCTAGACCTTCTGCCTCTTCTCTTGAGCATTCTATACTTAAGAAAGGAATTCCTTTGAAAATATAAGGCAACAAAATTCTCCGTTTCTCAGCCTCTTTTTCCCCCTCAGGATGGTCACTTGTCACAGTTCTGGCCACAGCAATAGAAGAAGCTACTAGCTAGAGTTCTAGGAGAGTTCTTTTGAGGAGCTTCCTTCTGCTGCTATACACCCCCTTTTCACTGCGTCTCTTCCTCTTTGCTCCTTACTAGAATTTGCATGTGATTGCTGGAATTCCAGCAGCCATCTGGTAAGCATGAGGAAGAAAGAGTGCCATACCCCTGGGAAGCAAAAAGATCAATGAACTCTGGGTTGCTGATGACATCTTGGAGTCACCATGCCAGACCTGAGCTGTCTGCTTCTGCACTTTTTTGCTATGTCAGAAGAAATTATACTCTTGTCTCATGTGAGCTGTCGCTATTTGGGTTGTCTGTTACATGCAGCCAAACTCAACCCCTAACACATACACAATAGACAACTCCTATCCCCCCACCCTGGGCTCTGGGCTTCTCAGTTTCCTCCTTCAGTGACCTTCTGCGCTATACTGCCCCAACTGTCCACTCTCAAAGTCACACCCTAGACCTTGTCATCACCCCTAGCTGTTCCACCTTCCAAAACTTGAACATTCACCTCTGAGCATGGCTTCTTGTCCTCCCAGCACACTTGTCCAAATGCTCCTACCTCAGAAGGCCTCTCAGACTGCATCTCCCAACCCACCAGCCTCTCTTCACTCGCCCTCCTATCCACCTTACATTTTAGCCTCCATCACTCTGAAAACACTCTCGCCACTATACTCGGCACCCTCCCCTGTGCCTTTTCACTGCAGTTGTTAGGCAGAACTACGGGCCTAGGTAAACTCAACTCTCTACCCTCACTGAGCATGTGGTTGTGCTCCGAACACCAGTGGACCCAAGCATGCAACAGGAAAATCTGCAATCACCTTCTTCGTCTGAGCCGTCGCCATGCCCACCATTGCTACTACGCTCCTCTGCTCAACTCCCCTTTCTCTCAATGCAGTGATGATCTCAAACCCTCCCCCTTCTCAACTTCTCATTCCTCATCTCATCCCTTTCTTTTGGGAGTGGACACATACCCACTTTATGGAGACATCCCCTAGCCCAGACCCTGTGCCATGGTTTGAATGTTTATGTCCTTCCAAAGTTCGTGGCGAAACTTACCTCATTGCGGAGGTATTAAGAGGTGGGCCTTTTGGGTTAAGGGCCAAAGTCATGAGGGTTCTCCTTTCATGAATGGAATTAATGCCCTTATTAAAGAGGCTCAAGAGAGCTTCTTCGCCCTCTTTCCCTGCATTTCTTCTGTCATATGAGAACACAGCATTTGTCCTCTTCAGAGGATGCAGCAGCAAGTTGCCGTCTTGGAAACAGAGAGCTTACCCGACACTGAATCTGCCAGCACCTTGACCTTGGACTTCCCAGCCACCAGAACTGTGAGAAATAAATGTCTATTATTCCCAAATTACCAAGCCCAAGGTATTTTGTCATAGCAACAGGAATGGACTAAGGCACTCCTTCTCCCAGCTCCAGACCATGTATCCAGCTGTTCAGCAGACCACTTCAAAGAGCGAGACCATGGAATGAGATGCAGTTTCAAAGATGGATGAGAATGGTTCAAGTCTGCTTTTGTTTTTGTTTGACCTTGAATTAAGAAATCATCCAGTGTATCATGGAAGGATCATGAGACACTGGTATCATTTGGGTACACGTTGTACTTGTTTGGTTAACCCTATCTGGATAAGCTGTTGTGGTCTGGGTTTAGTTGCATGCAGCCAAGCTCATATATGATCGAATGTCCTCAGACTATTCGCCAGAGTACTACTTCTGCCCAAGCTCCTGGTGAGGATTGGCCAGCTGAAAGCCAGAGTTAAATCCAACTCCAGCACCCGAAGAACAGCGACTCCCTGATGGTGAACAAGGCCAAAGCCATATACTGTGAACAAGCACAGAACAGTGCAAGGCTGGCGTGTGCTTCCGCAAATCGTGAAACCCAAACAGCTGCCTCTGCTGCAGTTGATGGTGACTTTTAGCAAGGAAAACATTTTCTTTTCAGAAAAGAATTTTAGATGGGCTTCAATGCTTGGACAAAAGAAGTCAGCCCTGCAAGGCCCATGTCACTGAGCATAGCTACAATGTATTGGAAGTAGGCATTGCTGATGCCCACCACAGCCCTAAATATTGCACCTCAGTGCCCATGCAATGTATAAGTTTAGGCAATTCAACTTCATGGTGAACTTTTCAAGATAAATTAGTTGAGAAATATTTTAAAAAGCATTTGCCAAAGTAATACTTCAGCTTTTCAAAGAGTTGATCTTGAACCAATCTTTTGACCAGTGGTTGAATAGTGAGACCAGTTCCTGCGGATGACACACCTATAATCTGACAATGGAACCACACCATCCCCAGAAAAGAGCCCCATTATCCTGTGTTCTGGAAGAGATTCTATACATCCAGCATACCCCAACGTGGTCCTGAATAAAATGTGCATTATAAATTAGGCTGTGGGGCGGGGGATGGGGGAGAGTCCAGGACACATCCCTACGTCATTCTCATCACAGTTATGATCTGATTTACAGAAAACAATAACTTTGAAGTGGCATTAAAGTGAAACTTCTGGATGAACAAAAGTGGCCAGGGGTCTACATTTAACTAAATAGCTTATTTACAAAAATGTCTGTCCTCAGTCATAGGCCAAGGAAAAAGCAATGGTAACTGCATTCATTCATGAACTTATTAGTTCCTTCAGCCCTTTTCATTGCCTATTTTCTGAGATGCCAGATGAGGAGGCTGCAGAAATTAAATTGTACTCCTTTTCCACAGTTCTCTATGGAGTTCTGTTATGAACTAGACACTGTTCCTGCTGCTGGGGACTTAGAAATGAAAAAGTAACTTCTCTATGTTCTATCTAGTGGGGGGGAGGCAAATACAAAAAAATAATTTTGTGGGAATGTAAAATGGTACAGCTGCTGTGGAAAACAGTATGGCTATTCCTCCAAAAATTAAACACAGATTTACCCTGTGATCCAGCAATTCCATTTCTGGATATATACTCAAAAGTATTGAAAGCAGGAACTCAAACCAGTATTTGCATACTCATATTCATAGCAGCATTATTCACAAATAGCCAAGGAGTGAAAGCAACCCAGGAGTCCATCAACAGAGGAGCGGATAAAAAAATGTGATCTATTCATTCAATAGGGCATTATTCAGCCTCAAAAAGGAAGGGAATTCTGACACATGCCACAACATAGATAAACCTTAAAACATTATGTGAAAAAAGCAGTCACAAGGGACAAATACTGTAAGATTCCACTTACTACCTGGAGTAGTCAGATTCATGCAGATAGAAAGGAGGATGGTGGTTGCCAGGGGTTGAGGGGGAAGGTGAAGAGGAAGTTAGTGTTTAATTAGTCCAGAATTTTTCAGGGATGATGAAAAAGTTCTGGAAATAGATGGTGGTGATGATTGTGACATAGGATGACCCCCAAAACTGGGGTTCAGCCTGGGAGGCCACATGGGTTCTTGGCTACATGAAGGAAGAAATTCAAGAGGGAACCAACAGAGTAAAATGAAAGCAAGTTTATTAAGAAAAGTAAAGGAATAGAAGGGTGGCTACTCCATAGGCAGAGCAGCAGCATGGACTGCTTGATTAAGTATACTTATGGTTATTTCTTGGTTATGTGATAAGCAAAGAGTGTATTATTCATGAGTTTTCGGGAAAGGATGGGGAGTTCCCGGAACTGAGGTTTCCTCCCCTTTTTAGATCAGATTGAGTGACTTCCAGACATTGTCATGGCATTCGTAAGGTGTAGTGGCACTAGTGGGAGTGTCTTTTGGCATGCTAATGCATTATAATTAGCATATAATAAGCAGTGAGGATGCGCAGAGGTTGCTTTTGTCACCATTTTAGTTTTGGTAGGTTTCGGCAGCTTCTTTACCGCATCTTGTTTTATTAGCAGGGGCTTCATGACCTGTATCTGGTGAAACCTCCTCTGAGACTTGAACTCATTGGTTCCTGGGGTAACCAACCTGCCTCCCTGGCAACCAATGAGCCAACCTCCTATCTCATCCTGTGACTAAGAATGCCTAACCTCCTGGGAATGCAGCCCAGCAGGTCTCAGCCTCATTTTGCCCAGCCCCCATTCAAGATGGAGTCACTCTGGTTCTCTGGTTCAAACACCTCTGACAGCTGCATGACAATGTGAATGCACTTAATGCCACTGAACTTACACATGATTGAAATGGTAATTTTATGTCATGTACATTTTACTACAGTAAAAAATGTTTTAAAAAAGAAATCATTACTCTTTTGCTAAGATCTTGCTTCATCTTAAAACATACAAGATGTCTTGTCTTAATTTTGTGGACAGGCAGGGTTGATTCCAGTTTCACAGATGGACCACTGAGGTCTGGGGGTGGAGGGCAGGAATTAAAAACAAGACAAACAAGAGCCTTATAGGGGCAGTGTCCTTCTGAATCTGATCCCTGTTGTCTTGAGAGCTGAAAATCTTGCCTTCAGGGTCCTCAGGGTCAAAGCAATTTGTTGCCCTTGAAATAGACAAAGCTCCTAACCTTTCCAGCTTTTCATGAACAGCTCGATTCTGATACAGTGATTTTTCTGACCCTGTTTTCAGGAGCTGACCCTGAAAACCAACCATGGCAGGTTGGTTGTAGCAGCTCTCTTGAGTGCTTCACACAGAGCAGTCCTGTTGGGGTGAAGGTCGCCGTCACTGTGATAGCTATTGTTGTCAACATTGAAACCACCCAGCCCTAAGACAGCATGGGCTCTGCCCAGAGCCGCGGTGCACTGCTTGGACAGCACTGGCAGTCCAAGGAGGACTGCGGGTTCTTGGGCCAGACTTGACCCTCTCAAATTCCCCAACTCAGGGATTTTGTTAGCTGGGGATTGGTGTGCCCGGGTTCCAAGACCCATGTGTAAACTGTTTATAGGCGGAAGAAGTCCTTTGCCCCAAGGCATCCAAGGATAAAGGTGAGAGGAACAAGGGTAAGTGGGAGATTCCACCACGACAACCTCCTCTGAGACTCGCTTCATTGGTTCCTGGAGTAGCCAATCCCGCTCCCCTGGCAGCCAATGAGATGCCACATCCCCTCCAGCATCCGGTGGCCAGCATGAGTCAGTTCTTCCTAAACCGGCATTGGTGGGGAAATGCAGGCACTGGCTCCCTCCCTGCTACAAAGCCCTGTTTTTCTAATTTGTATTTCACCCCTTTCCTGTTGAGCTTGGATTCCAGGCTCAAATTCAGTGATTTGGCCAGCATCCTAATCCCCCAGTGAATCTTGCCAACCACTCCTGTGGGGCCTGTGTGCTTCCTCCTGGGTTCTAGGGCACTGGCAGCATCTGCTTCACCATGAATGGGCACACCAGCGTCTGACTCTGGGAATGGTCACTGTCCAGAAATCCCCACGGCCCTTCATGCGTGCTGACTCAGACAGGCCCTTCCTGGGACATTGCAGAAGAAGTCCAAGTGACTATCCCTTTAAACACAGACTTTTCAGTCTAGCTATCACTGGTCCGATCAGGAGTGCTTCTGTGCCCTCCTTTCCCCCATCCACTTGCCTCTCCCCCTCCACCGGGCAGTGCTACTGAGATCTCAGCCAGCCTCAGAGCTGAGTGCCAAGGGCCTTCAAATGTCCCCATGCTTGAAAAGGCAACTCCAGTGGCATCTTCTGCAGGGAGACCAGGAGCAGCATCTACGAGGAGACAGCACTGGCAGTCCCCATATGCCTCAATCAGCAGGATGAGGGCCCTTAGTGCCAGGCACCACCGAGCTGCATTCCACCCGCTCTCCTCCTCCCTGAGAACAACTGTAAGAAGCTGCATAGTTTTCATTGTTCTGCAACACACCTTTCCCTTCCTTGGGATATTTCTGCTCTTTCAGTGTTGCCCCTCAGGGTTCCAAAGCCTTCTTTCTTTCCTAGTTCTTTCTTTGCTCAAGAAAAGCAGCTTGTCTGATAGACTAAGCTATAATTACCGCAAGGACAGACTGAAGAACAAAACAAACTCTCATGCACAGTCCTCTGTTGCTTAACAATGAGGATATGTTCTGAGAAATGCATCATTAGGCAATTTCATCATTGTGCAAACAATATAGAGTGTACTTAGACAAACCTAGATGGCATAGCCTACTACACACCCGGGCTGTAGGGTGTGCTTCTAGACTACAAACCTGTACAGTGCGGTGCTGTGCGGAGCACTGTAGGCAGCTGTAACACAATGGCAAGTATTTGTGTCTCTAAACATAGCTAAACATAGAAAAGATATAGTGAAAGTATGGTATGAAAGATTAAAAATGGTACACCTGTCTCGGGCACTTATCGTAAGCATGGAGCTTAGGGGACTGGGGGAGTTACTCAGTAAGTGAGCGGTGAGTAAATATTAAGGCCTAGGACGTTACTGTACACTGCGATAGACTTAGAAAACCCTGCCCACTCAGCCTACACTAGATTTATTTTTTTTAATTTTCTTTCCTTCAGTAATAAATTAACCTTGGCTAAGTGTAACTTTTCTACCTAATAAATTTTTGATTTTGTTGATTCTTGTAATAACAGCTTAAATACACAAACACATTGTACAGCTGGACAAAAATATTTTCTTTCTTCATATCCTTATTCTACTTTATTCTTCATGTCCTTATTCTACTTCATATCCTTCAAGCTTTTTTCCTATTTTTAAATTGTTTATTGAGTTTTTACTTCTTAAACTTTGTCAAATACTAAGACGCAAACACATATTAGCCTGGGCCTGTACAGGGTCAGGACCATCAATAGCACCATCTTCTACTTTCACATCTTGTGCCATTGGAGGGTCAGTGGTAATAACACACATTCTTAGTAAATGTGAATAGTGATGGCTCAAACGGATACAGTAATGATAGAGTATTCAATCTGTGGTCTTGGACAGCTGTTCATGTACTTATACAAACCTAACTTAGATTCTGTGGTGGTTCAAAAATATATCCTCTAATCATGACCCTCTTCCCTTCAACAGGTGGTACCTAATCCCTCTGCCTAGAAAGTGTGCTGGAATTACTAACTTGCTTCTAATGAATAGGGTGTAATGGGAATGACACTTGGTGAGCTCTGAGGCTAGATCATAAAAAGGATAGGACTTATTCCTGAATGTTGCTCTTGGATCACTTGAATCGCTTTTTTGGGAATCAGCAGCCATGTCATGAGGACACTCAAGCAGCCCTGCGGAGAAGCCCATGTGTGCAGAGGCACCTCATGGAAAAAAGACCAGTTTCCCAGAACCAACTACCTTGTCATGGGAGTGAGTCATTTTGGAAGCAGATCCTCTGGCCTCAGTCAGGCCTTCCAATTATCTCAGCTCCCAGCCTTAGAATCTGCCCCAAACACCATGAGTAGCTTTAATAATGGGTCAAGACAAGCCTTTCCCACTGTTTCCACCCTGGCTGAATTCCAGACTGTTAAAAAACCGAGAGAAAATAAATTATTATTAGGGTTTTGAGTCACCAAATTTTGGGGTAGTATGCTATGCAGCAATAGCTAACAACAAAAGAGTCATAACACAAACTAAAATTAATTCTAAGGCACATTAAAGATTTATATGAAAGCATTCATCTGATGGAGGTGTGCAGGAAGTGGCCATAAAAAAATTTAGGGGACCCAAAAGCAACCTGTAGGCTGAGCAGGCTAAGTACATCTGCAAGAGCAACCAGATGGCTGCTTGGTCCCTGTGTGTGGCCTCTCTACCCATCCATGGTACAAGTCCAGGAATGGGACTGTTTAGCTTCCCTAAGAAACAATGAATGTGGTGCTGTTGATACCATCAGAGAAGAAATGGAAGTCCCAGTGTCCAGAAGCTAAACAGAAGTACACACACACAAAAGACAGAAGGAAAGAGAAAAAGAGCCAAAGTATCACACAAGAAGGGGAAATATAATCATGATACATGCTTAGCTGCAGAAAACATTTGTATAACATTTATATCAAAATCATAATGTAAACACTGTGTGATTTTTAACTTTTAGAATCAACCAGAAAGAAAAAGCAGAATGTATCACTCTGGTTGCAGAATCAATTGTAAAAGTTGTCATCCATAACAATGTCAAGTAAAAGAGTAGATAACAAAGGAGAAGAGGTGGAAGTTGAAAAGAAATGAAGAAACGCATAAGGGACAAGTACTCTCATCTTCCCAAGTAAGGAGAAAGATATTGCCTATAGTTGAAAAAGTAAGAAGTAAAGATATGCATGTATATTTTGAATTTACAAAGGTAATTAATAAAAGAAATAAAAATATCTTATATTGAGATGGGAACGTGATAAAAAAATGAGGTAAATCCTTATCCATCATTGCAATATATCTCTTGCCGTATCTAATCTTGACATATAAAAAATATTGAGAATAATTTTTTAATGGCATGAAGAAAATGATCAGACAAACAAAAACCAGAAATAGTTAAAAGGATTGCTTTCAGCAGTGAGTCTCAGGTAGAGAGATTTGGGCAAGGTGTCATTATTTCACACTTTAGAAACTTCTGTATCATTTTCTTTAACCATTGAATGTATTACTTTAAAAAATTAATAAATATTTTTAAAATTCCAGATGGTGCCGGGCGCGGTGGCTCACGCCTGTAATCCCAGCACTTTGGGAGGCCGAGGCGGGCGGATCACGAGGTCAAGAGATCGAGACCGTCCTGGTCAACATGGTGAAACCCCGTCTCTACTAAAAATACAAAAAAAATTAGCTGGGCGTGGTGGCGCGCGCCTGTAGTCACAGCTACTCGGGAGGCTGAGGCAGGAGAATGCTTGAACCCGGGCAGCGGAGGTTGCAGTGAGCCAAGGTCGCGCCACTGCCCTCCAGCCTGGCGCCTGGTGACTCAGTGAGACTCTGTCTCAAAAAAAAAAAAAAAAAAAAAAAAAAGTTCCAGATGGTTCTTCCTTTAATATACATATTATCTTTGTTTTTACAACTAGGATGGCATTTGTATAACATAACATACACAAATAAGTGTTTAATTCTTACAATAATTGTGTCAGGAAAAAATTATTATCACTCACTAATAGGTGGAAAAAAATGAGCTGAGAAATGCTAATGACTTGCCCAGGATGACTCAATAAATTATTTCCTTGAGAGTTATAAAATCTTAAAACATTGACTATGTCTCATAAATGTCTCATGAAGAATCTCACTTTATAGATAAAAATGTAATGTCAACAAAGATACAAAATTTCCCACTGGGTCACAAGGATTTAATGAGCGAGCATGGTTCCTACTTACTTCTCTGTGGGACATGGTGACCGTCAATGTATGCATCGGAAAGCTAGAAGCAGGAGCAAGTAGGCAAGAAGCAGTGGCCTCACCGTAACGCTTTGACATAGGTGTTATTACTAACCACATTCTATACTCAGGGTATTAGCGCCAGAAGTAAGCATTGTGTTCATCAAGGGTTCACAGATGGTCAGCAGGGGGAGCTGGGATTTGATTCAAACCCTGGGACACCAGAGCCACACCCTCTATCATTAAAGGGGGAAATGGGAAGAAAAAGGGAAGTCCAACTTACCTGTGCATGGATCACGTGGTGGCTGTAGTGATTCTCTGACTGTAGAGTCTAGGGTAATGTTTTTCTCTTCTCAGATCCTCAGTTTTCTCATCTGTAAAATGAAGAGTTGAGCTGGATTACTTTCCACTTGTGCTTGAACTCGTAGTGCACTAATTCAAAGATTTCTTGGAAACAGAGACAAGGGCCTAGGAGAGTCCTGGCACATTACATGCACTTGGTTATGATTAATGAATAAATGACTAAATAAAGAAAACAATTTGATAAAATTAGAAATTTCTGAAGACTCCATGACTGTCAAATGGCCAGAGATAAGAAAGCATGAAACCCATCTCTCTCTGCATTCACTGGCTGTCATTCTTCTCTGGAGTAACTTTGACTCACCAGGTTTATGTAGGTTTGATTAAAAACAATAGTAACAGCAACAAAATTCCAGATGTAAAAGTATGCCCTGCTATCTAGAGAGGGAAGGGATAAGGAAGCCCTTTGTTTTTTAAATAACCCCGGGATTTCTTTGCAACAGTCCCTGTCTGGGCACCACATCTCAGAAGTGTGTATTTTAACACACAGCACCTGAGCCACTACTGGATACATAGCAAGTACTCAGTAATAAATAGTTTCCAAATTACCAGCAGTTTATGGGTTTCTCCCTTTTTACACGTCGCCTAGAACTTTCTTCCAAAATCAATTAAGCTTTGAAGTACAAAGCTGGGCAGAGAAACTATGACCAGATCTCAATAAGTAGATTGTATTTACCCAAAATCCTTGGTTGCTGGTATCAGAATTACACTGAGCTCCAGTTATCATAAAGAAGGTGTTTCTGTGATATTCTAAAATCAATCATTGCAATTCTCAATATTAACAGACTATAAAGGAAACATCATATGGTCATGTCAGAAGACATTTTAAAAAAGCCTTGATAACATCCAACAGCCATTCCTGATAAAAATTTAAAAACCTCTCAGCTAACTAACAACAGAAGAGACCTTCCTCAACCTGATATAGGACATGTATGAAAAAAACCTACAGATAACATCATACTTAATGGTGAAAGACTGAAATGCTTTTCTCCTAAAATCAGGAACAAGGCAAGGGTGTTGGCTCTCACCATCTCAACAGTGCACAAGAAATTCTAGCTGATGTAGTCAGGCAAGAAAAATAAATCCAGGTTGGAAAGGAAGAAGTAAAATTGCCTTTATTCACAGACAGCATGCTCATCTTCATAGGAAATCCACACAAAAATTTACTAAGTTCAGCAAGACTGTAGAATATAAGATCAATACACAAATTTCAATTGTATTTCTATATAGTACAATGAATAAACATTATAATTAAAAAACAGTATCATTAACAATAGCATAAAAACGATAGCATAAAATACTTAGGGATAAGTCTGAAAAAAGATGTGAAAGACCTGTATATTAAAAACTATAAAATATTGCAGAGAAAAATTAAAGAAAGAAAATTAGGAATACGTAACCAGGCAATCCTAGGACAAGTTTCTTCCTCCCTATTCAACCGCAGCTGATGCGCTCCTGAAAACATCACCTCCTAGCTGGAGGCCAACCACACAAAACCAACGCTCTAAACAAAAATACAACCAAAGGCCCTCAGAGTCCACTTCACTTCCCTGCTACCTCCACTGGAGCAGGTGCTGGTATCCACAGCTGAAAGACCTGAAGACGGATCACCTGAAGACTCCTTGCAGATACTCCCTAGCACCAGCCCAGAGCCTGATAGCTCTTCTGGGTGGCTAGACCCAGAAAAGCAAAAACAATCACAGCAGTTTGGCTCTCAGGAAGCCCTATCCGTAGGGGAAGGGGGAGAAAACCACATAACTGGAGCACCCAGTGGGGCAACATAATCTGAACAGCAGCGCTTGAGTCCCAGATTTTCCCTCTGACATAGTCTACCCAAGGAGAAGGAACCAGAAAAACAATTCTGGTAATATAACAAAACAAGTTTCTTTAACACCCCAAAATGATCACACCAGCTTACCAGCAATGCATCCAAACCAAGATGAAACCTCTAAATTGCCAGAAAAGAATTCAGAAGGTTAATTATTAAGCTAATCAAGGAGATACCAAAGAAAGATAAAGTCCAACTTAAAGAAATCAAAAACATGATACAGGATAAAAAAAGGAAAAATCTTCAGTGAAATAGATGGCATAAATAAAAAACACAACTTCTAGAAATGAAGGACACACTTAGAGAAATGCAAATTGCACTGGAAAGTCTCAGCAAAAGAATTGAACAAGCAGAAGAAACAACTTCAGAGCTTGAAAACAAGACTTTCTAATTTAACCCAATTCATCAGAGACAAAGAAAAAAGAATTTTAAAAAATAAGCAAAGCCAGCTGAGCACAGTGGCTCATGCCTGTAATCCTAACATTTTGGGAGGCCAAGGCGGGCAGATCACCTAGGTTAGGAGCTTGAGACCAGCCTGGCCAACATGGTGAAACCCTGGCTCTACTAAAAATACAAAAATTGGCTGGACGAGGTGGTGGGCAGCCAGCTACTCGGGAGGCTGAGGCAGGAGAACCACTTGAACCCAGGGAACCCAGGAAGCAAAGGTTGCAGTGAGCCAAGATTATGCCATTGCACTTCAGCCTGGGCTACAGAGCAAGACTCTGTCTTGAACAACATCCCTGATGAACATAGATGCAAAAATCCTCAACAAAATAGTAACTAGCCAAATCCAACAGCATATCAAAAAGATAATCCACCATGATCAACTGGGTTTCATACCGGGGGATGCAAGGATGACGTAACATCTGCAAGTCAATAAATGTGATACACTACATATCAGAATTAAAAACAAAAATCAGATGATCATCTCAATAGATGCAGAAAAAGCATTTGATAAAATCCAGCATCTCTTTAGAGTTAAAACCCTCAGAAAAATTGGCATAGAAGGAACATACCTTAGGGTAATAAAAGCCATCTATGACAAACCCACAGCCAACATTATATTGAATGGAGAAAAGTTGAAAGCATCCCCCCCCCCTGAGAACAAGAACAAGACAAGGATCCTCACTTTCATCACTTCTGTTCAACAAAGTACTGGAAATCCTAGCCAGAGCAATCAGACAAGAGAAAGAAATCAAGGGCATCCAAATTGTAAAGAGGATGCCAACCTGTCTCTCTTTGTTCATGATAGGATCATTTACCTAGAAAACCCTAAAGACTCATCCAAGAAGCTCCTAGAGCTGGTAAATGCATTCAGCGAATTTTCAGGATACAAAATTAATGAATACAGATTAGTAGCTCTGCTACACACCAACAGTGACCAAGCTGAGAATCAAATCAAGACTCAACCACCTTTACAATAGTTGCAAAAAAATAAAATACTTCAGAATATAGCTAACCAAGTATGTGAAAGATCTCTACAAGGAAAATTACGAAACACAGCTGAAAGAAATCATAGATGACACAAACAAATGGAAACACATCTCATCCTCATGGACGGGGAAAATCAATATTGTGAAAATGACCATACTGCCAAAAGCAACCTACAAATTCAATGCAATTCCCATCAAAATAGCACCATCATTCTTCATAGAATTAGAAAAACAATCCTAAAATTCACATGGAACCAAAATAGAGCCTGCATAGCCAAAGCAAGACTAAGCAAATCTGGAGGCATCACATTACCCAATATCAAACTATACTATAAGGCCATAGTCACCAAAACAGCATGGTACTGGTATAAAAAATAGGCACACAGATCCATAAAACAGAATAGAGGGCCCCAAAATAAAGCCAAATACAGCCAACTGATCTTTGAAAAAGCAAACAAAAACATAAAAATGGAGAAAGGGCACCTCATTGAACAAATGGGATAATTGGGAAGCCACATGCAGAAGAATGAAACTGGATCCTCAACTCTCACCTAATACAAAAATCACCCCAAAATGGATCAAAGGCTTAAATCTAAGACCTGAAACCATAAAAATTCTAGAAGATAACATTGAAAAAACCCTTCTAGACATTGGCTTAGGCAAATACTACATGCCCAAGAACCCAAAAGCAAATGCAACAAAAACAAAGACAAATATATTGGTCTTAATTAAACTAAAAAGCTTCTGCACAGCAAAAGAAATAAGCAGACTTAATAGAAAGCCCACAGAGTGGGAGAAAATCTTCACAATCTATACATCCGACAAATGACTAACATCTAGAATCTACAAGTAATTCAAACAAATCAGCAAGAATAAAACAATCTCATCAAAATGTGGGCTAAGGACATGATAGACAAATTCTCAAAAGAAGACATACAAATGGCCAATGAACACATGGAAAAATGCTCAACATCACTAATGATCAGGGAAATGCAAATCAAAACCACGATGTGATATCAACTTGCTCTTGCAAGAATGACCATAATCAAAAAATCAAAAAATAATAGACGACATGGATATAGTAAAAAGAAAACACTCTTACACCGTTGGTGGGAATGTAATGGTACAACCACTATGAAAATCAGTGTGGAGATTCTTTAAAGAACTAAAAGTAGATCTATCATTTGATCCAGCAATCCCAATCCTGGGTATCTGTCCAAAAAAAAGAAGTAATTATACTAAAAAGATACTTGCATACCCATGTTTATAGCAGCATAATGGGCAATTGCAAAAACATGGAACCAGTTCAAATTGCTCATCAATCAATGAGTGGATAAAGAAAATGTGGTGTATATATACACCATGGAATACTACTCAGCCACAAAAAGGACCAAAATAATGGCATTTGCAGCAACCTGGATGGAATCAGAGACCATTATTCTAAGCGAAGTAACCCAGGAATGGAAAACCAAACATCGTATGTTCTCACTCTTAAGTGGGAGCTAAGCTATGAGGATGCAAAGGCGTAAGAATGATAAAATGGACTTTGGGGGACTCGAGGGAAAGGGTGGGAGGGGATGAGGGATAAAAGACCTTGGGTACAGTGTACACTGCTTGGGTGATGGGTGCACCAGAATCTCAGAAATCACCGCTACAGAACTTATTCATGTAACCAAACACCCCCTCTTCCCCAAAAACCTACTGAAATAAAAAATAAATTTAATTGTTTAAAAAAGAGAAGGCAAGCACAAACCATAGACTGGGAGAAAAATTTTTTTAAAAAAGAAAGGAAGAAAACTGAACATAGAATTACCCAACGTACAGAAGAGAGGTTATCAGGGGTTGAGGAGAGTGGAGAGCTATTGCTTAAAGGGAATGGAGTTTCTGTTTAGGATGATGAAAAAATTTTGGAAATAGTGATGATGGCTGCACAGCAATGCGAATGTACTTAATGCTACTGAACTGTACGCTTAAAAATGGCTAAAATGGTAAATTTCATGATATGCACATTTTACCACAATAAAACAGACACACACATACCCAACAAACACATAAGGAAACACACAGCCCATTTTTTTAAAGGGCAATTTTCAAAAAAACATACAGCCCATTTTAAAAATATTACTAAAAAAGATATACAGATGGAAAATAAATTTTGAAAAGGTGCTCAATATCATTGACTAGTCTTTAGGGAAATGCAAATTTAAAGCCCCAGTGAACTAACCGCACCAAGTGTTGGTAAGGATGTAAAGGAATTGGAACGTTTTGTACATTACTGGTGAGAACGTAAAATGGTACAACCACTTTGGAAAACATTTTGGCAGCTTCTTAAAGGTTAAACATCCACTGACCCCAGCCATTCCACTCTTAAGTATGAAAGCATATATCTACACAAAAACTCGTAAATGAATGATCAGTTACAAATTTTATTTGTAATATCCCAAACTGGAAGCAACCCAAATGCTCATCAACAGGTAAATAGACAAGCAAACTATAGAATACAGAATATACAATGGACTACTACTTGGCAATAAAGAATAATGAACTATGGATACCTGCAACAATATAAATGAATCTCAAAATAACTATTGAGTAGGGGGAAGCCAGACTCAAGGAAAGAACAGATTTTTTTATGGCTGCATAGTATTCCCTGGTGTATATGCACCACATTTTCTTTATCCAATCCACTGCCAATGGGTATCTAGGTTGATTTCATGTCTTTGCTATTGTAAATAACACTGTGATGAACAGATGGGTGCATGTGTCTTTTGATAAAAATGACTTATTTGCCTTTGGGTATACCCAATAATGGGATTGCTGGTTCTAAGTTCTTTGAGAAATCTTAGTTCTTTGAGAAATCTAGTCCAGAAAACTGCTTTCCACGGTGGCTGAACTAGTTTTTAACTCCACCAATAGTGTATAAGGTTCTCTTTTCTCTGCAGCCTCGCCAGCATTTTTTGACTTTTTCATAATCGCCATTCTGACTGGCATGAGGCAATATCTCATTGTGGTCATGTCATTCACAGCAACATGGGTGGAGGCTGTTGTCCTAGGGAATTAATGCAAGAACAGGAAACCAAATAATACATGTTCTCACTTCTAAGTGGAACCTAAACATTGAATACACATAGACATAAAGATGGGAACAGCAGACACTGGGGACATCTACGCAGGCAGGGAGAGAGAGAGCCGAACGCTGGCTGAAAAACTGCTACTCGCTACCTGGTGACAGGATCACCTGTACCCCAAACCTCAGCACCATGCAATATACTCGTGTCACAAACCTGCACATGTACCCTTTAATGTAAAATAAAAGCTGAAATTATTCTGAAAAAGAAAAGAGTACATAGTATATTATTCCATTTACACACAATTTTAGAAAACGCAAATAAATGTGTTGTCAAATCAGTGGTTGCCTGTAGAAGAGGGGGGTGTGCAGAGAGGTACATGGGGAATAAATTATCAGGGGACTGGAGGAAACGTTGGGAGGTGATAAACTGTCCACTACGTAGATTGGGATGATGGTTTCATGGTCGTATACATCGGTAGAAACATGGGTGTATACATATGTTAGCTTGTACTCGCAAATGGTACACTTCAAGTAGGAGCAGTGGGGATTAGGAGGAAAATAACAGAAGGGGAACAAAAGCAGAGCTTGGCACGGCTCTCTGCTGACACGGAGCAGAGTGTGATTAAATCAGATCTGTCCAGCTAAGATCTTGGGGAGGGGTGGGGTGGTGCACGAGGAAGGTGAAAGGAGGAACTGAGAGAAAACAGAGGGCGGGAAGAAGGGAAAGAAGTCAAGAAGGGAAGGAGGGGGAGGGGAAAGACAGAGACAGAGAAGAGAGGAGAAAGGTAAGTGCATTCTGTAGAAATCATTGGCAGCTCCGCTCTGCAGAAAGGCCTTGGCTGGGAGCCAGCCGACGCCTGGGCCATCTAGGGGTGAAGTTACATGGTTATCAAATTCCCCTTCCCTGGAGCCCCTGGAAAGACGTTGTCGCCAAAAACAGAGGCGGGGGCGGAGAGGGGA
Organism: Ateles fusciceps; assembly: GCA_036589455.1. Classification (NCBI taxonomy): domain Eukaryota; kingdom Metazoa; phylum Chordata; class Mammalia; order Primates; family Atelidae; genus Ateles; species Ateles fusciceps. The sequence goes on from JAZHEH010001736.1 coordinate 10,852,547, forward strand.
GAATCCAACCCTTTCTCTGTTTTTATGTGGGACCGGATCTCGTGATTTCCACCCCCCCCCAAATTTCTCCCAGGGCACCCCTCCGACCCCCGCTGCGGAGGGGGTTCCCGCGGGAGGTGGGCAAAGCGTGGGACCAGGACAGGCGCCTGGCACGGGGGTTTCAGAGTCGCAAATACGCCCCAAAGGCCAGGATGGAACACCAGTCCCCACTCGAAGCCACTTCCATAGAGCCGGGGCCAGGTATGCAGCGTCCCGCGCCTTCACCTCCGCTGCTTCCCTTCCCCTCGCGGCCCCGCGCGCCCTGGAGCCCGCGCCTTCCTTCCCGACCCGGGGCAGCCCGGCCAGGCGCGGCGGCGGCGGCGTCTCTACCGAGGGAAGGTGGTCCCCACGCGCTCCGGTCTCAGGGCCCTCTCCACCCGCCTCGCCGCTTTCCTGTCCTGCCCACGGCCGAGGCCCCGGCTGTTGGGGTGGGGTGGCCTGGAGGGTGCAGGGCCGGGCGCGGGGCGGCAGGACTGGAACTGGCGCCTGCTCTCGAGGAGGCATCAGTAGAGCTCGCCCCGTTCTCGGGAATATTTTTATCATTGATAAAATGCAGTCCCCAAAGCGAGGGTCCTATGGGAGGCCAGACGCACCCCGGGGACCTGCAGGTGGGCACACGGGGCCTCCGCGCGCCGAGCCGCGGGGGGAGCGGGGCGGAGGGAGGGAGGGCGGGAGGGAGGCAGGGAGGGAGGGAGGGAGGAACGGAGGAGTGGGCGGCCGGGGAGCCTGTCAGAAGAGGGTGGGCGAGAAGAAAAGGAGGGGGCGAGAAGAAAAGGAGATGGGGGAAGGGGCGGTGGAGACCAGAGTAGGGTGGGGACGGGGTGGAGCTAAGAAGAGCCGGGAGAGTGGGAACCCTCTGGCCACTCCAGAGATCTGCTCTCCTGCACTCTCTCACCTGTTCACTCTTTGGTGCTCTCTCTCTCTCTCTCTCTCTCTCTCTCTCTCTCTCTCTCCTCTCTCCTCCCCCCCCTCTCTCCTCTCTCCTTTTTCTGCCCCTCCCTCGCCCGCCCAGGCCTGGCTTGCGGCCTGAGCTTTACACTGAGGTGCCCAAGCCAGCGCACTCATGGTTGCTGCAAAGGCTGAACTGGCCCCTGCAGGTGACCACGGACTCTCCGCAGTAACCCCCAGCCAGGCATTTTCCTGAGCACTCTTGTCAGAATGACCACATTTGATCACTCTGATCTTGGATGACCCTTTTGTGCCGGAGGCCCATAATTTGAGTTGGTTTGTTGAATTGCTCCTGATTTATTTATTTTAAGAGATAGGTATAATGAGATGGTTGTCATGGCCCATTTAGTAGAATCAGGGACCAAAAATACACCCATCGTTCAACTTCCCATCAATTTTCTCACCCTAGCTGGGTTTCTTTACTGGCTGGGGAAAGAAACTGACCCACCCTTACTGCCCCCTGATTCCTTGTAACCCCTCATCTCTACTGTCTCCATAGTTTTGGCTTTTCCAGAATCTCCTATAGTTGGAATCATACAATATGTAATATTTTCAGATTGGCTTCTGTTATTTAATAATATAAATTTAAGGTTCCTCCATGTCTTTTCATGGCTTGATCCTCATTTCTTTTTAGGTGCTAATATTCTGTTGCCTGGGATGTACCATATCCATGTGTGGCTTTTTGTGTGGACATAGGTTTCAACTGATTTGGGTAACACCAAGGAGTATGATTGCTGTATCGTATGCTGAGAGTATATTTTGTTTTGTAAGAAACCTGCAAACTGTCTTCCAATATAGCTGCACTATTCTGCCTTCCCCACCCCGTGAGTGGGCGTTCCTGTCGCTCCATACCCTCAGAGCATTTGGAATTGTCAGTGTTCGAGATTTTGGCCACTCTAATAGGTATGTAGTGGCATCTAATTATTTTAATTTGCAATTTTCTAATGATATATGATATTAAACATTTACTTTTCTTCTGGATATTTTCCTTGGTCTGTTCAGATATTTTGTCTATTTTTAAATTGTGTTGTTATTGTTGAGTTTGTTTCTTCTTGTTGTTGCTGAGGGTTTTTTTTGTTTTTTGTTTTTGAGACAGGATCTCATTCATTCTGAGGGGCTTTTGCTTCCCATATAAACTTTGGAATCTGTTTGTCAATATCCACAAAATAAGTTGCTGAGATTTTGTTTGGGATTGTGTTGAATCTGTAGATCAAGTTGGGAAGAACTGACATCTTAAAATAATGCCTCGTCCTATCTGTGAACATGGAATACCTCTCCCTATATTTAGTACTTTGATTTATTTCATCAGAGTTTTGTACTTTTCCTCATACAGAGCTTATCCGTCTTTTGTTAGATTTAAACCTAAGTATTTCATTTTGTGGGGGGGGCTAAATGGTATTGTATTTTTAATGTCAAATTCCACTTGTTCATTACTGGTGTATAAGAAAGTGACTGGCTTTTGTGTATTAACCTTGTGTCCTGTAAACTTCCTATAATCACTTGTTTTAGGGTTTTTTTTTTTTGTAAATTCTTTCTGATTTTCTCCATAGATGATTATGTCGTCCCACCACAAACATACTTTTCTTTCTTTCTTCCCAATCTAATTATCTTGTATTTCCTTTTCTTATCTTATTTCATAAGCTAGGACTTCCAGTGTGATGTTGAAAAGCAGTTGTGAGAGGGGACATCCTTTACTTTTTCCTCATCTTAGCAGGAAAGCTTCTAATTCCTCACCATTGAGTACAATTTTACCCGCAGGATTTTTTTTTTTTTTTTTTTGTAGATGTCCTTTATCAAGTTAAAGAAGTTCTCCTTTCTTCCTAGTTTGTGGAGAAGTCAGGATAATTTGATTGGGGTATAATTACAAGCAGTAAAATGAACACATCTTAAGTGTTCATTTGAAAATTTTGAGAGTGGTATTTACTCAGGTAACCACAACTCCAAATAAAACATAGAACATTTCTATCACCTAGAAAGTTTCATAATTTCCCTTTCTAGTCAATTTCTCCCCCACTCCAAATAAAACCACTTTCTAGTTGCTATAATCTTAGATTATTTTTGCCTGTTTTTGGACATCGTATAAATGATTCTATGCAATATGTGTCTTCTCTGACATCTTTTACCCAACATGATATTTTGGAGATTCATCTACGTTGTAGTATGTATCACTAGTTTATTCTTTTATATTGCAGAGTAGATTCCATTGTGTAAGTATACTTTGATTTATTTGTCAGTTCTCCCCCGATGGACATTTGGAGGTATATTCAGTGTTTGGCTATTATAATGTTCTCTTTTGATGAACAGAGACTTTTTAGTTTAATGTTTTACTTCATAGTTAGTGCTTTTTGCATCCAATCTAAAAACTCTTTATCTACATCAAAGTCTCAAACATATTTTCCTATGTTTTATTGTTTTAGCTTTTACATTCAGGTCTCTGATTCATTTCAAATTAATTTTTGTCTCTGGCGTAAGCAGAGATTAAGGTTCAATTTTTTTCCCACATGATTATCCAGTTCTTGCAACATTATTTAAAAAAAACAATCAAGAAACACGTCTTTCCTTTCACCATTGAATTGACTTGTCACCTTGATGTTATTTTTAAGTTATTAACTATATATGGGTCTATCTGTGGGTTTTCTAATCTGGTACAACTTCCTCTGTGGCTGGGGATCCTTTAGATTCTAACCTATTTTGCCACAGATGTTAAATCTGTTCACAGCGGATTCTTCCCCCCCTCCCACCACTCTGCCCAAGATGAAATCAGCTTTGGCTTCTTCTCTCCTAGAAATAACTCATCACTTTCTGGGATTTATTCATGTAGGTTTCCTTGCATCCTCAGCCTTTCACAGGCTTTTAAAAACCATGATTTTGTAGGTTTTCTTGCATGTTCTCATTGTTTGGGAGGGCGTAATGGTCTTCTGAGACATTTTACAACTTAACCAGAGAGCAGTGCTGGAGTTCATGAATTCTTTCCTCCCTTTGTTTTCTCTGTGTTCTCTTTGTGGAAATCCTACTATTTGAATATTGAATTTCCTGAATTGGTCTTATATTTTTTAAAAAATATTTTGTCCAGTTTTAATCTCTGTCTTCCTGCTCTACTTTTTGGGAAATTTCTTCAACTTTATTTTCCAGTCTTTCTACTGAGTTTTTCATTCCACTGTCATGTTTTAAACTTTTATTTATTTTTTTAAGACGGAGTTTCACTCTGTCACCCAGGCTGGATTGTAGTGGCACGATCCTGGCTCACTGCAACCTCTGCCTCCCAGGTTCAAATGATTCTCCTGCCTCAGGCTCTTGAGTAGCTGGGATTGCAGGCTCAAGCCACCATGCCCGGCTAATTTTTTGTATTTTTAGCAGAGACGGGGTCTCACCATGTTGGCCAGCCTAGTCTTGAACTCCTGATCTCAGGTGATCTGCCTGCCTTGGCCTCCAGAAGTGATGGGATTACAGGTGTGAGCCACTGTGCCCGGCCATGTTTTAAACTTTCAAGAGGCCTTTTCATTCTTTGAATTTTTTATGGTATCTTATTCTTGCTTAATGGATGTGATACATTCTCATATCTCTAAGGCTAATAGCATGTTTTTTGAAGTTTTCTTCAAAAAATCTGGATAATCAAGAGAATTGATGATAGAATATTTCTTTTTTTTTCTTTTTCTTTTTCTTTTTTTTTTTTTTTTGAGACAAGGTCTCACTCTGTCAGCCCGTCTAGAGTGCAGTGGTGCAATCACAGCTTACGGCAGTCTTGACCTCCTTGTCTGAAGCAATCCTTCTACCTCAGCCTCCCAAGTACCTGGGATTATAGGCACACACCACCACACCTGGCTAATGTTTGTATTTTCCACAGAGACAGGCTTTCACCATGTTGCCCAGGCTGGTTTTTCTTTGTGGCATTGGGCATCTGTTTCCAACAGTCTAAAGGCTCAAGCTGGTTGTCTGAAACCTTTAAAATCCCCAGTTTTATCACCAGGTGTGAGATATGGATCCAGGTTTGTTTTTTTTTGCATGTGGATATTCAATTGTTCTAGCACCATTTGCGGAACTTTAAACATGCATTTAAAGGTGTGTATGCATGCTGATTTGTCAATGGGATAGACTGGGCTAGTTATCTACCTATATCTCTCAGCTCTAAATCTTCCTTCTAAACCCCACTCTGTGCTGCTGGGGCTGAGGCTCTACAAACCCTATGTCCTAGACTCCCTTGCCAGTCGGCTTTCTGTTAGGTCTGCCAATAAGAACTGTTAAGAAGGGACTGGAATACAGAAGGGAATAAGAAGAGGCTTCCTTCTTAACTGCTAGCTTCTGTTAGCAGCACCATGGCCCCAGTTCCCAGTCTTCACCTGAGCCAGGTGGGACCCCTTTGAGAAATAGAGTTCCATCCCTCCACCTCCTTCACCTGCCAATCTGAACTTCCTCTGTGGAGGTCCCAATACCTACTCGTCTGTATCCTCTTCTCAGAGGTCTCAGCATCAGCCACAGGACTCTCCTCTTCTCAGTGCTACAACCAGCAGCTTCCAAGGCCTGCCACATACCCAGAGCTTGGGAATCAGCTATAGAGAGCCAATCCCCTGGGATCCCATGCATTTGTCCCAGGGGCCTACTCCTCCAAGCACCTGCATTCTGGAAAAGCTTTCACCTCTATTTCCTACAGTCATGATACGTGGGTAACTCAGTGCTCCCTTTTGGTATTGTTCTTAGCCCTTCAGTAACTGTGTAAGTCTGCATGAAGTCTCCACTGTTTGAATACAGTGTGATTCCCTGCTGAGCCCTCACAGACACACTGTGTGTCCAGTATCCCTCATCCAGTAGAGTCAGTGGTGTCAGGAATGATGTGTTTTTTTGTTATAAATTTAACTCCTTAGATGGACACATGGTGAGCCTCAATAAATATTTTTTAATCCATCAATGCAAGGACTGTGGTTGTTGGAAGTCAGCCAAGAGTACAAGTTTAAATCTAGGCTCTGACGTTCACAACTTGGGTGACCTCAGCTTCTTTTTTGGAAATGAAAATGTTTTTTGAGCACTTTTTCTGTGCCAGGTGTTTCCAAATGTATCTCATTTAATCCTCAGAACATACCTCAGAGGAACACATCATTCTTACAAGTAAGGAAATAGAGGCTTAGAGAGACAAAGTGGTCTATCCGGGCTGTCTTGTAATGGTGGGCTGTGATTCCCACACCACTGGAGTTTCTGGAGGCAGCGGCTGCCAGAATCCAGAACGCATTTTCTGTGCGTGTCATGTAGTTCCGCCTCAACTGCCTTTATCTCCTCATCTGCAGACTAATTAAATAAAGTGTATCAGTTGGATGAAATTCTGAATGCATTCTTTTTTTTAGAATAAATTATCTGCAGTTCAGTACTTTATTCTTACTAATAAATTCCAAGCAATACTCCTACTCATGGGCCTGGCCTTCCCATTCCCTTTCCTTTCCTTTCCTCTTCCCTTTCCTTTTTACTTTTCCCTTCCCTTCCCTTCCCTTCCCTTCCCCTTCCCTTCCCTTCCCTTCCCTTCCCTCTCCCTTCCCTTCCCTTCCCTTCCCTCCCCTCCCCTCCCCTCCCCCTCCCCTCCCTCCCCTCCCCTCCCCCCCTCTCCCCTCCCCTCTCCCTCCCCTCCCTTCCCCTCCTTTCATTTGTCCTCTCCTCTCCTGTCCTCTCCTTCTTTCCTTTACAGAGTGGCACTTTGTCACTCAGACTGGAGTGCATGGTGCGATCTTGGCTCACTGCAAGCTCCGCCTCCCAGGTTCAAGCAATTCTCCTGCCTCAGCCTCCCATGTAGCTGGGATTACAAGCGTGTGCCACCACGTCTAGCTAATTTTTGTATTTTGAGTAGAGATGGGGTTTTACCATGTTGACCAGGCTGATCTCAAACTCCTGACCTCAAGTGATCCATGCACCTCGGCCTCCCAAAGTGCTGGGATTATGGGTGTGAGCCACCGCGCCCAGCCCCATACATTTTCTTGCTGGCCACCCTGCAGACTAAGTTGCCATAGCTGCCTGGCCATCTGACTTGTCACTTTCTCATCCCTGACCTGACCCTAGTGTGTCTGCTTTTGCGTGCCCAAGGGGTCAGATTCTTCCGCAGAGGACAGCCTTGCTAGGTCCAGGTTAAGGACTCCAGCTCAAGCACATGTAAGATGCAAGCCTGATGGTGTCTGGGTCCTTCAGTGGTATTCACAGCAGCCTGCGGAGCTGTCTTCCAAGACCCAGTTGATATTTTAAGCCCCAGTGTGAATGTTGCAAAGTCCTTCCTATTTCCCCTGCCTCAGAAAAAGAGACTGAGCCCAAACCCAGCCGCTCGGGTCATGAGGTATACGCGCTCCACATCGCTCCACGTGGCTCCATGTCTGGTGCCTCCACATCTGTTCCAACCCAGCCGGGCTGGTGCAAAAGGAGCCCAGGGGGTCCTGCTCATCACTGGATTCCTTTATCGATGCTGTTGTCTTAAAGAGAAAGGATCCCCATGAAAGGTCAACCACAGGAACTGGGGACCTGTCAATGATCCCAACAGGTAAGGAAGACTCATTTGCAGGGAGCTTTTGGGTCCTTTCTATCACTCACAGTGACCAGTGGGAACAGGACACAAGGTGATGCCAAGCCTGGCACAGAGGCTGAGTATCTTGACTCATCCCAAATCCCAGAGTAAATGCAGGGCACCTGAGGCAGCTGCCAAGGGACAGATGTCCTTTCAGAGCAGCTCTGGACAAGGCCCTCGTTTATTTCTCTCTGTCACCTTTTAAAGTCTCTCTCTTTAAAAACCTGTGCATTTTGTCTTCTTTTTCTCACTTTTGGCCTTCACAGGAACATGAGAGCCACCTGGTGGAAAGTTTTATTAGCACGGAGGACGAGTGAGAGTTTGGCAGCTCGGCACAGCTACGGGTTGCGGGGAAGCAGCTGAGACAACAGCCCCTATAGAGGCGATCTGTGCTTCCCTGGGCCACAGGGCAGGCTGACATATCAACTGCACAACAGTGCCTGACCAGAAGGCTTCGCTCACCGCGAGAGACAGGCTGGGTCACTTACTTGCTCACCGCGCGTGGGGGCTGAGTGGAGGCCAGTGGGCGAGGCTCTGAAGCGGACATAGCTGTCGCTGTGAGAGCAGGAAGCCAAGAAAACTGCCAAAGCAACAGCCTGCTCTTGGAGCCAGGCCCCAGGGGGCAGGTGCAGGGGCCTCCATTCAAGTGCCAAGTGGGAAAACTTCATCCACTTTGCAGAGATTCCACCAATCTTGTGTTGAAGCCAGTCCCCAATTGTGACAGCAAGGGGCCAGAGTCTTTTACCAAAAGGTAAAGGAGGGTACTCAGATGGGACAGGTGTGGCCAAGTAGTTCTACCACCTTGGGCGAGACCCTTCTCCTAGCTGGGATTAGGCGTTCTCATTGAAAACTCCACCCCTCCAACAATCCTCAGCCATGGCCTGTGGTTTTCCTAATGCCAGTCCCAGGAAGCAAAGCTCAACAAAATCATCTGTTGCCAGGGATAGTGGAAGACGGAAAGATAAAGCACTGGCTCCCCCCAAAGTCAGCAGATGGAGGGCGGAAGCTCCCGCAGAGAGTTCACGGGAATTCCCAGGCCGTCCTTGGGACTTTAGATACCCCCCTCCCTATAACTCAAGAACGTACAGGGGTTTCCAAGAGAAAGTTAAACCTATTCGCCTGGAAGTATTCCTAATGGGCTGCAGACTGAGTAAAATGTAAAATATAATATACCCAACTTATATTAATGTAAAAATCCATCAGTTGACACAGTTATCCCCCTCTCTTTCCAAAGGAGTGCCTCCCCAGTTAGGTGAACACAAAGGATTTCATATAAGAAACTTGAATCACTTTCCCCTTTCCTTTCTCAGCCACTCACACAGAAGGGTCTAATTTTTAGGGCCCTGCCAGAGCCAAATATTGTAGTCCCTGGTCTAGGCCTCCCTGAGCAGGCTTCCCCCGGCTCCCCTGGTTTGAGCAGAACTTCAGCATGAGGAGAAACTAGGAGAATCTAGTGAATATCTGAAATTAAAATCTCTCATATATATATATAATCATTAGAAACACTAGCACAACTATAAACCTTTCAAATTAGCAAAAGGAAAACACATACCCACGTGCACTACAAAATAATCCCAATAGAAAAGATAGAAAGGGGAAAAACTGAAATAAGAAACATATGAGTATTATTTAGGAGTATTATACCAATAAATGTAAATGGAATAAACATAGTTATTAAAAGAAAAGACTGCTGGACAAGATGGGTTAAATGCACTTTTTGCTATTCTTTCTGCTAAATACACTTAAAAACCCTGAACGTTATATGAAAAGCAAGTGTAAGAGGACACTGAAAAGTGAAGAAAAGAAGGCAGACTGGCTAGGGCCCCCAGGACCCAAGGAACAACGTGCTGCTGTGTAATTTCCCTACTTTTGCCAAATGCCATGGAAAAAACTGTGTCCTCACTCCCACTCTTCACAGCAAAGAATGAGTTGGGAACCTAGACTTCCATCAGTATGTCTTTTCCTCTCCCCCACTGGAGTGGTGTCAGAGGAAGCTGAATGGGGAGCTGAGAATTTCACCACCTTCAAGCAATACTGAGCATTCATCCCACTCTGCAGTGTCAGTGGAAGCAATGTGGGGGAAGGGTAATAAAGTGCCCCTACTGGCAGGGGTGGTGTCAGTATATCAGCAGAGGTCTCAGGGAGCCTGAGCTCCCATCTTCACCTAGCACTAACAACACACCCTTCTGCACCTGGGTGTCAACAGTGGCAAAGTGAGGAACCTGGATTTTCACCTTCACTGGGTACTAATGAGGCACCTCCTCCTCTCCTATTCCTCACCAGCACGGTGTCAAAAAGGCGTGATAAAATAGAAGACTTAGATAAAACCAGAGTTTCATAATAACCAAAATGTTTAGGATACAATACAAAGTTAGTTAGCCTACCAAGAACCAAATCTTATATTTTTATATTTTTTGCAGACAGAGTTTTGCTCTGTTGCCCAGGCAGGAGTGCAGTGGTGCAATCTCGGTTCACTGCAACCTCCACTTCCTGGGTTTAAGTGATTCTCCTGTCTCAGCCTCCTGAGTAGCTGGGATTGCAGACATGTACCACCACACCCAGCTAACTTTTTGTATTTTTAGTACAGACGGGTTTCACTATGTTGGCCAGGCTGGTCTTGAACTCCTGACCTCAAGTGATCCTCCTGCCTCAGCCTCCCAAAGTGCTGGGATTACAGGTGTGAGTCACCCCACCTGGCCAGAACCAAGAAAATCTTAACTTGAATGAGAAAAGACAATTAATGATGCTAATATCAAAATGACACAGATATTGGAATTATTTGACAATTTTTTAACTTTTTATTTTAAAATAATTATAGATTGATAGGAAGTCAGAAAAAAGATATACAACGAGGTCCTGTGCAGCCTGCAACCCCCATATCTCTAGTGAGCATTTCACATAACTAGAGTATAATATCAAAACCACAAAATTAACATTTGTACAACCCACAGAGCTTATTTGGACTTCACCAGTTATACGTGAACCCATTTGTGCATGTGTGTCTGTGTGTGTGTGTGTGCATAGTTCTATGCAATTTTATCACATTTATAGGTGGTAGGTAGATACCTGTAGCAGCCCAATTTGCAATAGCAAAAACATGGAGCCAGTCCAAATGCTACTGCAAATTGGGCTGTTATAGCTGTATATCTACCACCACAGTCAACAGCCAAAGCTGTTCCTTTGGCCTCCGTCGGGCTACCCCTTTATAGCCACACCTACCCCCAAAACCCCAACTCCTAGAAACAACTAATCTGTTTCCTATGGCCATAACTCTATTACTTCAATAATATAATATAAATGGAATTATAAATTACGTAGCCTTGGAGATCGGCTTTTTTCACTAAGAGCAATTCTCTCAAGATCCATCCTAGCTGCCGTGTATGATCATAGTTTATTCCCTTGTATGACCTTTGTAGAATGGCATGGATGTATGACAGATTGTTTAACCAATCATCCATTGAAAGACATCTGGTTTTTTTTACAAAATAAATCACATTTGATTTATTCATTTATTTGAACTATTTTTGAATATTTGTGTACTGTTTTTGTGTGAATATTAATTTCTGTTTCTCTAAGATAAATGTTCCAGAGTGCAGTTGGATTATGTAGAGTTTGCATTTTTAGTTTTTTATTTTATTTGTTGTTAATTTTCATAGAGACAAGATCTTGCTATGTTGGTCAGAGTGGCTGGTCTCGAACTCCTGGCCTCAAGTGAGCCTCCCACTTTGCCCTCCCAAGCACGAGCCATTGCACCTGGCTGCGTTTTTTAAAATTGTTTTTCTGATTTCTTTTTTTTGTTTGTTTTAATTGGTTTTGGGGGAACAGGTGGTGTTTGGTCACACGAATAAGTTCTTCAGTGGTGATTTCTGAGATTTTGGTGCGCCCATCATCCGAGCAGCGTACACTGCACCCAACGTGTAGTCTTTTATCCCTCACCCCCAGGGGAAAAGCATTCAGTCTTTCACCATTGAGTATAAAATTAAATTAGGCTTTTTTAAAAGGCTCTTTATTAACTAGAGGAAATTCTTTTCTATTACTAGTTTGCTGAAGGTTTTTGCAATGATTGGGTGATAGATTTTTTCAAACACCTTTTTGTATCAATTGATATATCATGTAATTTTAGAAAATCTGTTGTCATGGTGGATTATATTAGTTGATTTTCAAATATTGAGCCAACCTTACATACCTGGTTTGCCCGGGAACAGGGGGTTGTCAGGGAAAAGGGAGGTGTGATTACAGAGATAGAGCAGAAAGGAGATATGTATGGTGATTGAATAGTTTTCTTTTTTATGTTTATTTTTATATGTAACAAAATGGCATAAAGTTATATACATAGAGCACCATGTCACTTTCCTGGTTTTTATACTGCTCTGTAATTACATAAGATGTAATCATTGGGGGAAAACTTGCACAGGACCTCTTTAGACTGTCCTTGCAACGTCCTGTGACTCTGTAATTATAATTCAAAATACCAAGTATTTTTAAAAAGCAAAAGACATACCCTAGTTTATGGAATATCCTTGATTCTCGGCATAGAGCTCCTCAAGTCCTTCGAATCTCACGAGTCATGAGTGTCTTTTGCATGTGAATGAGATGATGTAGCTGGAGGCCACTACATAGCTTCTTGGTCACAAGAAAGGCCAAGGCATGTTTAGAGGTTGGAACCTTGAGACCTATCCTGGCCTCTGAGGAAGGGAGAGGAGCTGGATATTGAATTAAACACCAATGGCTCCTGACTTAATCAATCATGTCTATGTAATAAAACTTTCATAAAACCCTGAAATGACAGGGTTTTGTGAAACAAAGAATGCTTTGGAGAGATTCTATGCTGGTGAACCCATCAAGGTGCTGGGAGGGTGAAGTGCCTGGAGAGGCATGGAAGTGCCCTAATCCCTATTACACCTTGCTCCATGTATCTCTTCAATGTGGCTGTTCCTGAGTTGCATCCTTCCTAATAAGCTGACTAATGTAAGTGAAGTGCCTGCCTGAGTTCTATGAGCTGTTTAAGGGAGTTGTTGAACCTGAGGAGAGGGAACTCCCAATGTATAGCCAGTTGAAGGGAAATATATATCACAGCCTGAGACTTGCAAGTGAAGTGAGGGCAGTGCTGTGGAACAGAGCCCTTAAACCTTTGGAGCTGATGCTAACTCCGGGTAGTTAGGGGCAGAATCGAACTGAATCATAGGACATGCAGTTTGTGTCCTAAGAATTGAAGAGTTGGTTGTTGAAATGGGAAAAACCCACACAGATAGCATCAGAAATGTTATGGTAAAAACATTTCAGAATCTATGATATATAATATGAAATTTAAATCAAATCATAAAAAATAAAAATAAAAGCCAAAATTATTTCAAACAAATTCAGTTCAAAAGAAATCAGGAATCAAGTTATTAACATTAGTCGGACAATTTACAATGTGACACTCGAGACAGAAAAAGTCAAACTAGTCGAGGCAGGGCACACATATTAATAAAGGTAAAATCCACACTGAAGCTGAAAGTATCACAAGTAATGTATGCACCAAAAATATAGCAATAAAAAAACTCAACTGCAAAAAAATAGCAAAGCAGAAATGGGTAATCATAACTATGATTACGGAAGATTTTAACTCACCTCCATCAAAACATGACATACCCCAAATAATTATGAATCTAAATAAAATAATTGATGAGGCTGAACAATATCTTGATAAAAGAGCACATACATTTGCAAGTTCCCCTAGAATAGGGGTCCCCAACCCTGGGCCACAGACCATATCAGTGGGCACAGTAGGAGGTGAGCAGCAGGTGAGCGAGCACTACACCCTGAGCTCCACCTCCTGTCAGATCAGTGGGCACAGAAGGAGGTGAGCAGCAGGTGAGCGAGCATTCCCCCCTGAGCTCCACCTCCTGTCAGATCAGTGGCTGCTTTAGATCCTGTTAGGAGCACGGACCCTATTGTGAACTGCACATGTCAAGGATCTAGGCTGCACACCTATCCTTGTGAGAATCTAATGCCTGATGATCTGAGGTGGAACAGTTTCATCTTGAAACCATTCAAACACCCCCACCCCCATGAAACTGGTCCCTGATGTCAGAAAGGTTGAGGACTGCTGCCCTAGAACATACATTAGGCAACAAAATATGATAGATATCTTTCAAAATATATTAGAGAGTACATCGTTTGATTATAATGCAAAAATAGTCTAGAAAATAAAAAATAGATGGAGGATAAATTAACCAACTATCATTTTTAAATTATCATAAATAATCTTGGATCAACAAAGAAATAAAAACTAAAATTATAGAGTATCTTTAAAATAATGATATGACATCGATACCTGTGAAAACAGTATGAAATGTGGCTAAAACTGTGCTCAGAGGAGGCTACAATAATCTAAACTGCATGGTACTGGTACCAAAACAGAGACATAGACCGATGGAACAGAACAGAGGCCTCACAAGTAATGCCACACACCTACAACCATCTGATCTTTGACAAACCTGACAAAAACAAGCAATGGGGAAAGGATTCCCTATTTAATAAATGGTGTTGGGAAAACTGGCCAGCCATATACAGAAAGCTGAAACTGGATCCCTTCCTTACACCTTACATAAAAATTAACTTCAGATGGATTAAAGATTTAAACATAAGCCCTAACACCACAAAACCCCTAGAAGAAAACCTAGGCAATACCATTCAGGACATAGGCATGGGTAAAGACTTCATGACTAAAACACCAAAAGCAATGGCAACAAAAGCCAAAACAGACAAATGGGATCTAATTAAACTTAAGAGCTTCTGCACAGAAGAAACTATCTAAAGAAACTCTCATTAGAGTGAACCGGCAACCAATAGAATGGGAAAAAATTTTGCAATCTACTCGTCTGACATAGGGCTAATATCCAGAATCTACAAAAAACTTAAACAAATTTACAAGAAAAAAACAAACAATCCTATCAAAAAGTGAGTGAAGGATATGAACAGACACTTCTCAAAAGAAGACATTTATGCAACCAACAAATATATGAAAAAAAGCTCATCATCTCTGGTCATTAGAGAAATGCAAATCAAAACTACATTGAGATACCATCTCACATCAGTTAGAATGGTGATCATTAAAAAATCAGGAGACAACAGATGCTGGAGAGGAAGTGAAGAAATAGGAATGCTTTTACACTGTTGGTGGGAGTGTAAATTAGTTCAACCATTGTGGAAGACAGTGTGGTGATTCCTCAAGGATTTAGAAATAGAAATTTCATTTGACCCAGCAATCCTATTACTGGGTATATACCCAAAGGATTCTAAATCATTCTGTTATAAAGACACATGCACATGTATGTTTATTGTGGTGCTGTTCACAATAGCAAAGACTTGGAACCAACCCAGATGCCCATCAGTGATAGACTGGATAAAGAAAATGTAGCACATATATACCACGGAATACTATGCAGACATAAAAAGATGAGTTCATGTCCTTTGCAGGGACATGGATGAAGCTGGAAACCATCATTCTCAGCAAACTGACACAAGAACAGAAACCAAACACCACATCTTCTCGGTTACTAAGTGGGTGATGAACCATGAGAACACATGGACACAGGGAGGGAAACATCACACACCCGGGCCTGTCCAGGGGTGGTGGGGGGCTAGTGGAGGTACAGCAGGGAGTAGGGGGACAGGCGAGGGATATCATTAGGAGAAATACCTAATATAGATGACGGGGTGATGAGTGCAGCAAACCATCATGGCAAGTGTATACCTATGTAACAAACCTGCACATTCTGCACATGTAGCCTGGAACTTAAAGCACACTAATAAAAAAAGATAAGAAAAAAAAACTGTGCTCAGAGGAAAATGTATAGCCTTAAACACCTACATGTCTAAACAAGAAAAGAAAGTATCCAGCTAAAGAAATTAGAAAAGGAGCAATAAACCCAAGGAAAGCAGAAAAAAAGAATATAAAGTTGGAAATGTTAAGCATAAGAGTTGATCATTTTGGGGGTGGGTAATGGAGATGAACTACTGTTTAGCTTAATCAAGAAGTAAAGTTAGCAGCACAATCACACATTATAAACAAAAAGGGTGAAATAAGCAGGAATACAGAGGAATTAATCATTCCAGAGGATTTTACAATAATCTAGACAAGTACATTTGAAAAGTTGAATAGAGGAAATTGTTTTCAAAAAATACAGATGACCAAAATTGGCCTTGAGATAGAAAACTATGCAACAGACCCATACCCACTGAAGATGTTGAGAAAGCTTCAGAAAAATTACCCCCCCAACTCCACCCTCAAAATCCGTTAAGTTTAAATGGTTTCAAAGGTAAATTCTTTCAGACTCTCCAGGAATTTATAAGCCTGATACTATTTGAAGTATTTCAGAATGAGAAAAGAAAGAATCATTCCAATTTCTCTTTATAAACTGGCACAATCTTTACACAAAATAATGAAGAAGAATGCAAAATAAAAATCTGTAGAAAACATTTTTAATGAAAAATTTTCGCTAAACCACTACACGTTCGTTAAAATAGGCAAAATCCAGAGCACTGACAACACCAAATGCTGGTGAGGATATGGAGCAACAGGAACTCACGCTGACTGCCGGTGGGAATGCAAAATAGCACGGACACTTTAGAAGACAAGTTGACAGTGTCACAAACGAACATACTCTTATCAGACAGCCCAGCAATGGTGCTCCCTGACATTTACCCAAATGAAACATGTCCACACAGAAACCTGCAAGTGAATGTTTATAATAAAAGCTTTTTTTCGTCATTGCCCAACTTTGGAAGCAACCAAGATGTCCTTCAGTAGGTGAATGGATAAATAAACTGCACTTCATCCAGATGATGGAATATTATTTTGTGCTAAAATGAAATAAAGATCAAACAAGGAAAAGACATCGAGTAACCTTAAATGAACTTTACTAAGTGAAATAAGTCAATCTGAAAATGCTACAGACTGTATGATTCCAACCATACAACATTCTAGAAAAGGCAAAACTATTGAGACAGTAAAAGGATCAGTGGTTGCTAGTGGGTGGGGGAAGGGAAGGATGATTGGGGGAGCACAGAGGATTTTTAGGGCAGTGAAACTATCTCTGTCGTACTATAATGATGAACATGTGTGATGATACATTTGCCCAAACCCATAGAATGTACAACACCAAGAGTGAACCCTGGTGTAAACTGTGGACTCTGGGTGACAATGATGTGTCCATGTAGGTTCATCAGTTGTAACAAGCATTTCATTCTGATGAGAGATGGTGATGAAGGAGGCTATGCAGGTGTGAGGAAAGGTTTATGGACAACCACTATACCTTCCACTCAATTTTGCTGTGAGCTTAAGATTGTGCTGAAATATGGTTTATTTTTTAAATTCAAAACTGTAAATCTATGCTAAAATGCTAAATAAAATGTGGACAAATAAAATCCATCTGTAAATGAAAAAATAACACACTGTGACCAAGATGAGCTGACTTCAGGAATGTGAAGCTAGTCCAATAAGAAGCTATTACCATCAGACTAACAGGCCGAATGACAAAGGGCTAAATCGACACCCCAGGAAATGCAGTTCAACACCCATTTCTGATTTTTAAAAATTAAAAAAGGAAGAATATATGTGTCAAGCTAAAAGCCATCATCATGCTTAATGGTGAGTAACTAGAAACATAATCTTTAAAGGCAGAAGCAAGACAGGCCTAGTCTATATCATCAGTAATATTTAACTTTAATTTGGAGATAAAATCCAGTGCATTTACACAAAAAGAAAAGAAAAATATTGGAGGAAAAATGCAAAATTATAATTACTTACAGATAATTTATTATCATACACAGTAATATAGCATTTTGATTTATTACTATATATACTATATATGACATACTATATATGATATGCTAATATATTACTATCATATATAGTAAGAAGTCATCTGTAAATGATGATTTTTCTGTACGTAGAAAACCCAAAAAATGCTGAGAACCTATTAGAAACTTGAGTAGTATGTCACAACTATCACACAAAAGTCAATACCTTTTCTAAGTATTAAAAAAACTAAAAGGAAGTAAAGATCTTATTCATAATAATAATCAAAGAGAAAATTACCTCAGTGAAATATTTAAAGGAAATGTTCAGGGTATATACAAATAAAATCTCCCTATTCTACCAGGAGATATCAAAGAATTTAACTGAATAGCAAGACAACTCACTCTTGGATTGCAATACTCAATATGATAAATTGTCAATTTTCCTAAGTTTATAAATTTAAAGCAACCTTAAAATAGCATACCATTGGGATTTTGGGGGAAGCCTAACAAAAAACAAAAACTAGAATTCATCCAGTTTCTAGTTTGGAATCAAATAAATGGGCCGGGAGCAGTGGCTCATGCCTGTAATCCCAGCACTTTGGGAGGCCGAGGCAGGTGGATCATCTCAGGTCAGGAGTTCGAGACCAGCCTCACCAACATGGAGAAACCCCGTCTCTACTAAAAATACAAAAATTAGCTGAGTGTAGTGGCGCATGCCTGTCATTCCAGCTACTGAGGAGGCTGAGGCAGGAGAATCACTTAAACCCGGGAGGCAGAGGCTGCGGTGAGCCAAGATCGCATCATTGCACTCTAGCTTGGGCAACAAGCGCAAAACTCCAGCTCAAAAATAAAAATAAATGTTGAAAATAAATAAAATAAAGATGTTGAATGAGCCAGTAACACTGGGAAAGACAAGAGGAAAAATGGATTATTGATCTAACCGTATGACAACCTATTTTAAGGCTGTAGTAATGAAAACAACTTGGTATTGGCAGGACTTTGGTGAAACAGAATGGAAAGTCCAGAAGAGACAAGAGACACAATCCACAAGGGAAGAAAAAATGTTCAGCAAATGCCTTGGGACAGCCAGCAAACCTTAAAAACAAAATCCCTATTTACCTCACTTCTTAAACCAAACTAAATGCCAGATGGAGCGAAGGGACCATTAATCCAAGTAAGTTATAAAAAGAAGCATGAATGCTTTTGTGTATAATTCTGTTTAGTGCAGACTTTCCAAGAAGGATATAGACTCCGAAGACTGCTAAAGACATAATTAATATATTTTGCTACCAAAGGAAAAAAATTGCCCCCCCAGTATTAAAGTCATAAAATCAAAAGCAAACTGAAAAATTTTTATATTACATATGATGGAAAAGAAAGTAATCCCCCTTAATTTTAATGAGCTCATAGAAATTTACAAGGAAAAAAGCACTAACCGGTAGAAAAACAGAGAAGCAACTGAAAGAAATACAAATGTTCCATCTGCAAGTCAGACAACGGTAAGATTAAATCTCTCAGAGAGACAAAAAGGTCAGAGATTGATTCCCATTTCAGAGAAATGGCAGCTCAAACACTGTTGGTAGAGTTTAAATGCTGTAGAACAAGACAATTTATACCTACTAAAGTGAAAAAACATGTGCCTTTTGACCCAGAAATTCCACAAATTTACCCTATGGTAATTATGATTAGTAAGAGTTAACACTTACTAAGAGCTTGCTATAAGAAAGCAGGGTAAAAAATTTCCGAAGTGGATCGTCTCATTGAATCCTCAAAATGACACCATCAGGAGGGTCCTATGCCCTTTTTATTGATAACTAAACTGAAAGTGAAGAAATTAAGGGACTTATCAGGTATGGAGGCTCACACCTGTAATCCCAGCACTTTGGGAGTCCAAGGCAGGAGGATCACTTGAGGTTAGGAATTCGAGACCAGCCTGGCCAACATGGTGAAACCCCATTTCTACTAAAAATACAAAAATTAGTTTGGCATGGTGGCCCCACCTGTAATCCCAGCTACTCGGGAGGTTGAGGCACGAGAATCACTTGAACCCACGAGGCGGAGGTTGCAGTGAGCCGATTTCAAGCAACTGCACTCCAGCCTGGGGGACAGAACAAGACTCCATCTCAAAAAAAAAAAAAAAAAAAAAAAAAGGAAATTAAGGGACTTGCCCCAAATTGCACAGTATGTTATGGAATAGGGATTTTAACTCAGGCAGCCTTGGTTAGATACTTCCTCCCAAGGATGTTCACTGTAAGAGCTAAAAACTAGAAACAACTCAAGCTTGCCACAGAATGAGACTGGTTAAATATTTTGTGATACATTTCTAGGGATTAGGGGGCAGCTGCTACAGAAATGAAGTCCATCTGTTTGTGCTGATGTGGAAAGATCTCTACCACCCAGCAGGGAGAAGAAAGCAGGGTACAGAGCGTGTTCCACTCAGAGTACAGGTCTCTTTGTGTTTCAAAAATCGATTGTACGTGAGTGCTAATAGCACCTTTATGGAATCTTAGTGCAAATTAGGTAAGGGCACCCCCTCTGGGTGTTCACAGTCCCGGGGGCATGTACAGAAGGTGGCTCTATGCCTTCATTTCCCCCCTCACCTGGGCACAGTAGTGCAGAGTTTATATGAATAAGGAGAATAGAAACATAATTGTTTCTCAATGTCTGGTTGAGATTGCTTCCACGACCACCCCCACCCAACCTGTAGACACCAAAATCCCCAGATGCTCAAGTCCCTGATATAAAATAGCAGAGTATTTTGCATACAATTGCACACATTCCTTCTGTATATTTTAAGTCATACCGTGTTAACGCAATGTAACTAGTTGTTGTTAGGTACTGTTTAGGGAATAATGACAGGAAAAAAAGTCCGTACGTGTTCAGCACAGACCCAGTTCCTCCCCCAACTCCAACATATTCAAATTCCATCCATGTTTGGTCGAATCCATCCATGAATTCGGAATCCATGGACAGGGAGGGCCAACTGTATACACAGAGATGACTTAAGTATACAGAGTAGAGTCTAAACCACCCAAGCTCACTGTCCTTATTAGTATAATTTGACTGTTCCTTATTTTCATTAGTATAATTTACTATTCCAGAAGACTTTTGCCAGGCAAATAACCATAGCGTTCATTGGAAGACCTTCTCACAAGACCTTGATAGGCCTTGATAGACAGTTTACTCCTTAAAAGCCCTGAGACTCTTTGAACACCTCCGGACCTTGGCGTTGCTGCTTTCACCAGTCCTAAACTGTGACTTCACCGTGCTCAGCCAATCCTAGAAAGCCCACTGCGGTAGGGGCTGGCCGTTCCCCCACTGAGCAGTGTCGCAGCCCTGTCAAGGAGGTGCTCTCCCTTACTGCCATGAGCAAGAAGCTCGAAGCCGTCTTAGCAGCAAGTTGCGCTGTGGTTATTTGGGGGAGCTGGCATGTGGCAGTGGATACCCCCTAAAATAGGCATAGGGGTCCTTGTGGATGGAATCACAATTCATGTCAACATGCTTCTTTGGGAGAGAGTGTGCAGAGTTCTTTTACTTTTCATTTTTGCATTATTTGAATGCTTTCTGCACATGTTTCACTTTTATTACTGTTATTTTCTCTATGCCAATGGCGATTTCCTGGTGGTAAGATTATGGACTTCTACGTCTACTTAAATTTTTTTTTTCTGCATTGAAAGTTCTTATAAAAAAGAGATTATGGCCAATGTCAGCTGTCTCAGGTAAAAATAGCTAGCTTTTTCTCTTTCATTTCAATAACTTAAAAATTATAATACATATGGAAAAGTACACAAATCCAAGTGTACCATTTGATGATTCATCACAGATTGAACACACTCATGTAACCACCATCCAGGTCAAGAAGTAGAACGTTACCAGCATCTGAAAGCCTGTAGGGTCCCAAACAGACGAAATCCCTCCCTTCTCCTCAGAGGGAGCCACGACACTGACCGTAGCATCACAGACTGGTTTTGCCTAATTTTGAATTTTATAAAAAACAAAGTGTATATTTTAAAGTAGATCCTTTTTTTCTTTTTTTGAGACAGAGTCTAGCTCTGTCGCCATGCTGGAGTGCAGTGGTGCGATCTCACCTCACTGCAACCTCTGCCTCCTGGCTTCAAGCAATTCTCTTGCCTCAGTTTCCTGAGTAACTGGGATTACAGGCACGCGCCGTCATATCCAGCTAATTTTTGTATTTCTAGTAGAGATAGGGTTTCACCATGTTGGCCAGGATGGTCTCAAACTCCTGACCTCATGATTCTCACACCTTGGCCTCCCAAAGTGCTGGGATTACAGCCATGAGCCACCATGCCTGGCCTGGAGTAGATTCTTTTGCAAAACACTGAAATTGTGTGATGAAGCCACATTGTTGCAAATACGGGTCTGCATCCGTTGTTATACAGCATCTCGTAGTACAAATATACCACAGTTTACTTATCCATCCTCTTGATGGACATTTGGAAAGTGTCTGTTAGGCAATTATGAACATTGCTGATAGGAGCATTCACGCAGATGCCTTTATACAGTTGACCCTTGAGTAATACAGGTTTGAATCATGTGGGTCCACTTTTACATGGATTTTCTTCCACTTCTGCTACCTGGAAGATAGCAAAACCAACCTCTCCTCTTCCTCTTCCTCATCTGCCTACTCAATATGAAGACGACAAGGATGAAGCCCTTTATGATGACCCAAGTCCATTTAATGAATAGCCAATACATTTTTCTTGCTTTTGATTTTCTTAATGTTATTTTCGCTAGCTTACTTTATTGTAAGAAAACAGTATATTAATATGACACGTCAAACATACAAAATGTATGTTAATTGCCTGTTTATGTCCTTGGTAAGGCTTCTGGTCAACAGCAGGGTATTATTAGTAGACACGTTTTTGGGGAGTTAAGTCAAACACAGATTTTCAACCGCCTGGGCAGTTAGTACCTCCAACCTCTGCATTGTTCAAGGGTCAATTGTATACCGAGAAGTGAAACTCCTGGGCCATAATATATGCATATATCCAATTGTAGAAATTGACAAACTGTTTTTCAAAGTGGCTATGTTGACAGCTGTTGTGAAACTCAGTTCTTGTCTTCTTAGTTCAAAGGAATTTAAACAAGGGACACAGCAAAGAAGACGCAGCACAGAGCAATTTACTGCAAAGAATACTCTCAGTTAGGTGTGGAAGAGACTACAGTCTGAGAGAGGACTCAGAGCGGGCTGCTCATAAGGATGAGACAGTTGCCTGTTACTGGGGAAACTGCTTCTATGGGCGTGTTACATGGTTATTCACAAGAGGGTGGGAAGAGGTGTTACTAGGCAGCATGTTCTGGGTGGTCCTCTGGGTGCACACAAGAAGCTGCTGTACATGCTTGTTCATACATTCAAACAGGGCATGTCTCATTAGCATCGTAAATCTCCACTCAGGGGAAAGGGATTACAGGTATCAGCCACCGCGCCCGGCCAGTATGTTTTCATTGTTATTTTTGGTAGGAGTTCTTCATATATTCTGGATGTGAACCCTTCATACGTTCTAAGTGTTGCGAACATTTTCTCCCACTCTAGGGCTTGCCTATCACCATCTTAATAGCAACTTTTGACAAACAAATGTTCTTTATTTTGATTTAATATGACATTAATATTTTCCGTTATAAATAATGCTTGATGTTTTGCTCAAGAAATCTTTGCTTAAGATATTCTCTTACATTTCCTTCTGGAACCTTTATGATTTTACCTTTTGCATTTAAATATACGAAACCTTGGAATTTATTTTGTATGGTGTTGTTAAGTAGGGGCTGAGTTTACATTTTCTCCTTCTTGTTTAGAGGCAAGGTCTCATTCTGTCTCCCAGGCTGGAGTTCAATGGCATGATCATGGCTCACTGTAGCCTCCAACTCCTGGGCTCAGGTGATTCTCCGGCCTCAGCATCCTAAGTAGCTGGTACTATAGCTACACAGTAGCTAGCACACCCAGCTATTTTTTTTTCAAGATGTAGAGAGTTTAATAGGCAAGAAGAGGCAAGAAGGGAGGAGGAGGAAGCTCCCCTGTCTAGAGACAGAGGGAAGGGGGCTCCAAAGCCGAGAGGGAACCCCACCTGCCACAGATACCAGCTAGGTATAAATACAGAGGCTGGAGAAGGCGGTGTGTGATTTGCACAAGGCTCAGGGGATTGCTAATTTTTTTATTCTTTGTAGAGACGGTGGGGGCGGGTCTCGATATGTTGCTCAGGCTGGTCTCAAACTCCTGGCCTCAAGCAGTCCTCTCACCGTGGCCTCCCAAAGCGCTGGGATTAGACGCCTGAGCCACCATACTCAGCTCCAGGGGAATTTTTATCAGTAATGATAGCCAGCTGTCCATATATGCATGAGCTTGTTCCTGAACTTTAATGACATTGTTATTCTTCTATTTGTCTATCCTTGCACTAATTTTAAACTGCCTTAATATCTTTATGTCTTAGTATTTGGCAGAGTAAGTTCTCTCACTTTGTTCTTTTAAAGATTGTCTTGATCAGACTTGCTTCTTGGCATTTCTGTATAAATTACACGCACATACACAAAAGCGTTTTTTACACATGCATATGCAATGACAGCTTTTATTTCTCTCTTTCAAATCTTGTAATGTTTATTTACTAAAATATTACATTGATTAGAATGAAAAATACAGTGTTGGCTGGGTGTGGTGGCTCACACCTGTAATCCAGTACTTTGGGAGGCTGAGGCAGAAGATCAGTTGAAGCCAAGAGTTCAAGACCAGCCTGGCCAACATAGTGAAAAGCTGTCTAACAAAAATACAAAAATTAGCTGGGCCTAGAGGTGTGTGGGTGTAATCCCAGCTACCGGGAAGGCTGAGGTGGGAGAATTGCTTGAACCCCAGAGGCAGAGGCTGCAGTAAGCTGAGACCGCGCCACTGCACTCCAGCCTGGGCGGCAGAGCGAGACTCTGTCTCAAAAAAGAGAGAGAAAAGGCAAGGCAAGGTGAAGGAAGAAAGAGAAACAATATTAAGTACATTTAGAATGATGTGTATTCTTGAAGGTCACAGGCACCCTTGTTAATAATGGTCTGAGAGGGAAAAGTTTTCATTAGTTTCAATAGTCCATCATTACAGCATGACAGTGCTTTTTTTGCTTTTTTAAGATACTATTGATCAGATTAAGGTAGTTCCATCCTATTTTGCTATAAAATATATTTTTTGTTGTAACAAATGTATGTTGAATTTTATAAAGGTTTTTAAATATATAGCTTTTCCTTTATTTTATAAAAATGGTGAATAACACTGATTTTCAAGTATTAAATCAACCTCGAGTTTCTAAAATAAACTCACCCTGTTTTTCACACATTATCTCTTTATATATTGCTGAATTCAGTTTGCTTTCATTTAGGAATTTGGTACCTATGTTCATGATTAACTTAGCCTATAGTTTTATTTCTCTCTTCTTCTGATACTATTGTCAGATCTGGCATCAAGATTCCTTCCTTTTGTCCCTGGAAAAGATTGCATAACACTTGTATTATTTATTTCCTTAAATATTGGAAGAATTCACTGATCTAGGCCTAAAGTATTTTGGTGGTTTTTTGGGGGATCGGGGTTGGGGGGGATAGGGTTAAAATTTCAGATTCAGTTTTGTTTCATACAGCACTATTTAAATATCTATTTCTTCTTGTGTCCATTTCGACAAGTTGTGTTTTCCTCAGAACTTATACATTTTGTATACGTCTTCGAATGTATTGACATCAAGTTGTCCACAGTATTCGCTTATTTCCTGTTGGGTTTCTGCTTGGTCTGTAGTGACAGATCTGGTTCATTTCTCACATTGCTCTCTGTCTTTCATCAGTCTTGCTAGAATTTTATCATGTTTTTCTTTTAAGGAACTAACTTTTGTTTTCTTGATACTCTGAGCTATTATATTTTTTTCATGCTATTCATTTTCCTTATTTTGATACTTTTAGACCACTGATTTTTGTCAGCCTTTATCTTCACTTATAAAAGCTTTTAATATAAATATTTCTCTAAATTTGTTATTGCATCCCATTTTTTGCTATAATTCAGTTTAAAATGTTTTATTTCCATTGTGATTTCTTCTTTGATTGATAGGTTATCTAGAAGTGCGTTGCTTAATTTAAAAACAAGTGGAGATTTTTCCATTTATCTTTTTGTTACAGATTTCCAGTTTAATTTCACTGTTATCTGTGATCATACTCCATGTGACTTTAAACCTTTGAAATGTTTTGGAAATTGCCTTACAGGCTAGTACAGGGCCTATTTGGGTAAATGTTCCATATGCACTTGAAACAAATGTCAGTTCTGCAGCTGCTGGGGGTAGCGTTCTATGTATATCTCAACCAGGTTGACGTCGTTAATGACATTGTTCAAATCTTCTCTATTCCTACTGACTTGTCTTCTTGTTCTATCAGATACTGAGGGATGTATTAAAAACCACTCAAACAGGATTATAAATTTGTTACTCCTTTTAATTCTGTGAATTTTTAAAAATATATTTGAAGCTATATTATTAGGCGGATACAGATTTAAATTTTTTATATTTTCCTAGTGGATTAATCTTTTTCATTATTTATTTATTTATTTATTTATTTATTTATTTTTCGAGAGGGAGCTTTGCTCTTGTTGCCCAGGCTGAAGTGTAATGGCACAGTCTCGGCTCACTGCAACCTCTACTTCCTGGGTTCCAGGGATTCTCCTGCCTCAGCCTCCCAAGTAGCTGGCATTACAGGCACCTGCCACCATGCCTGGCTAATTTTTATATTTTTAGTAGAGACAGGGTTTCACCTTGCAGGCCAGGCTGGTCTCGAACTCAACTTCCGGTGATCCACCCACCTCAGCCTCCCAAAGTGCTGGGACTGCAGGTGTGAACCACCACACCTAGTCTCTTTCATTAGTATTGAACATTCCTCTTATCATCCACTAGTTCTCCTTTCCTTTGTCTGATATTGATATAACTATGCCAGCATTTTTTGGGAGGAGTAGAGTTTGCATGGTATGTATTTCTCCATCTTTTTACTTTCAATTTTTTTTTCCTTGCTATTTATAGTGTACCTCTTGTAAGCACCATATAATTGAGATTTTTAAAAATCCAGCCTGGGACTCCTTTACAGTTGGTGTCATTACTGATAAATGTGAACTAAAATCTACCTACTCATCATCTTGAGTTTGCAATTCATTTGCCTGTTCTGTTTCCTTTTCTCTTTGATTTTGGATTAAATATTCTGTGCCACTGCATTTTCCCATCTCTTAGTGTATGAAACTGCAGATAGGACTAAAACTAGGGGAGGGCACACAGAATCTTGACTGCTCTTCAGAAATATGTGGGACTCTGTTAAAACGAAGATTTCTGCTTCTCACTCCAGAAGTGTTGAATCAAAAGTGGAGCAGGAAACAGGCAAGATGCATTTTTTTTTTTTGAAGCTCCATAGGTAATTCTGACGGACAGTCAGTTGAACCATCAGCCTAGACTCTATGATCTGACGGACGGCCAGTTGAACCATCAGTCTAGACTCTATGATCTGACGGACGGCCAGGTGAACCATCAGTCTAGACTCTATGATCTGACGGACGGCCAGGTGAACCATCAGTCTAGACTCTGTGACACCCTATACCTCTGAAAGGTAAATACAAAAAATGAGACTGAGAAAACTCCTTTAGACTCAATCCCTTAGCACCTCAGTGGATGCAGATGCCGTGCTCTGGTTAGACTCCAGCCCCCAGATTGGCTGGCTGGTTCCACCTTGCATGGCCCCGAGGCTCACTCCAATCAGGCAGGGGGCTCCCCCACGTCAGCCAGGCTCCTCTTGTCTGGTGTCTGGCACCACAAAGGCAGCAGCTCAAATATCCCAACCTGGCTTCCTTCTCCTCACTGCTTCCCTGATTCCTGGCATGGCCTTACCGAAGGAATGGCAAATCTTTATTTCCACTACACAGGGAGACCTGTTATTAACCCTAAGAAGCCAAGTAATGTGTGTGCAGAATCTGCTCTGTCACCGTGGACACTGGACTTTTTGTTTCATTGTAAATCATTACTGTTACCATACTGATGGGATTGTGGGCTGTATTCTTATAAAGTCATCTGGAAGAATCCTGAGCCCTTGTTTCCTGCAGAAAGAGTGATTTCCTTTAAAATTAACCACAAAATCCCTAAATGGTGTTAGAAAAATGCGTATCTACTTCTTATGAAGTGGTTTAGTGCTTCCAGCTCTAACAGAAATAGCTAAAATTGGTCTATCAATTTTACCTTCAACATTCAAATGAGAAAAAGAAAACTTGAGATAGAGCAGTAAACAAAAACTTTTCTACCTTAAGCAAGAAGATATTTGGTACAGAGAGAAACACCAAATAAGTGAAGAAAATATACCATTAATTGAAAACGTAAAAAATGGTATCTTAGTGTGACCTTTTGCCACCAAAATAATAATATTAATAATAAATCAATAGCTATGCCCTAAAGTGGTGCAGGCATTTTGATTTATAATATATTATACATATAATGCATATATTGTCCTCATAAAAGCAAATGTTATGCAGAGAAAATCCGACCTTATTTTTCTGTTCTAACAATTTCTCAAAGAGATTTTGTTGCGGAAAAAATTCTAAAGGATCTTTTGTTTATTTTTGTTTAGCCTTAAGGTTCCGAATGTATATTTTTATGAAAAAATCATAATAAAGCAGTCTTTTCTGTGCAGAGCATCCTTCCTGCTCCAAGGGGCCCTTCAACTGCACTGCCTGGGGCTAATTTTCCAGCCCCTACAAGCCAACCTCCCACGTGGCTTGATAATACAAGCCCCTGAACATACAGGATGAAGATACAAAATCTGACCATCATTAGAGACTGTGGCGGGGGTGAGGGCAGATGTATATTCTACTCAGGGTCTTCCTTGGGAAGGCCTGGCCTCCCCCTCAGTCAGCAGCCACCTGAGAAGTCTCCCAGCTCAGCCCTGCACACTGTGCCCCGGAGATGTGTCCCTGTGCTGACAAGACCACAAGGGAGGCAGGGACGTGTGCAGGTCTCCTGCAGTGCCCCCTTCCTGAGGTTGAGGACAAGGTGTCTACTGACCTGCCCATCCTATCCCTTCTCCCAGGGAGCTGGCACTGACCCTAGAATCTGGCCTTGAACATTTTTCAGGGGCATATTTTGGCTTTCTGTGTTGTGTTGTTTCACTGTGATGCAGGCTGATTGGGTTGGCAAGAGGAAATCACTTAGCATCTTCTGTTTCCAAGATTTCCCCTGGGTCAGGCAGTGCACATGTGTGCCCTCCCCAGAGGCTCGGGCCTCCTGGGTGACACGGCTCAGCAAGCAGCCTGGCCTGGCCTGATCCCATTCTGCCGGGGGAGGCCCCCAGGTAGCTATGCTGGCCTGAAGGAAGGGCTCAGAGCAGCAGCACAGAAGCTTCCCTCCCAGAGAGGAAAAAAGGGAAAGACCAGCAAAGGACAGGAAGGAACAGGGCCTAGATTTCCTTCCTTGAACCATGGGTCCTGAGGGAGAATTCGAGGAGAATCTGAGAAAGCCCCTTGGGGAGCTAACACATAAACAGCAAATACAATGGAACATCTTTCTTGGCACTTTGACTTCCAGGTATCTCCACAGTCATTTAAGAGGAATTTTCACAGATTCCGCCTTTTGTTCAGGCCCTCGCAGTGTCAACTTTAGCCAGGTTTCTCTCTCCCAACCAGAGCTGGAATCCCAGTACAAAGTGGGTTGGTTCACGACGACCCCACAGTTGACAGTGTGTACTTTACTTCTGTGATCTCACTTAATCCTTACTGCAACCCTGTGGGGTGGCAGGTGGGAACTGCCACCTGCCCTGTGGAGATGAGGCACCTCCTGGTGTGGTCCTTCTGTCCCTGTCCCACTGCCAATTCTAACTCATTTTTGAGAAACAAGCTGCTCATTGTGGCCAAATGCACCTGGGGAAGATGGGCTTACTTAGCGCTCGTGAGAGCGTCCTGAGGACAGGCAAGGTGGGAAGGCGAAAGGGCCTACAATAAAGCGAGCACCTGAGAAAGTTACATGCACGAAGGAGTGCAATTAGAACTGAAACGGTTCTCTGGAGAAATCTTTGAAATCTTCGACCAGTCTGAGTCCTAACCGCAGTAAAAATCCATGGGCACGCTTATATTTAACATTTTAACACAAGTTAACAACACTTTGTTGAACAAATCTTAGGCGGGGAGGGGAAGGCGGTGGTAAGAAAGAGGGGAAGGGCAGAATCTGGGGTCTGTGTGGGGCCTGGAAGCCAGGCTGCCAACAGTCATTGCAGCACGCAGTGCCGGGGGAGTCCCATGGGCTTCCAGCTAACGGTCATGCTGACCATTGGGAATGAGGTGCCTCTCAGCCCCGAGGCCATTCTTTAAACAGTCCATCTCTTTGCCTTTGGAAACCTCTTCCTCTTCCTCCTCCTCTTCCTCTTCCTCTTCATCATCATCACTCCTCACATCCTGGATGTTCTAGACAAAGGAAAGAATTGGCTGTGAGCGACAATCTTCCAGGAAGAGTCTTGAGTAACTCTGCAAACAGGTGGGTCCAGCTTCAAGTATGGCTCCCTTTAAGGAAAACCCGATATCGAAATAACCAAACATTCACTAAGATTGACTATATCAAGGATCATAAAGCAAACCTTAACAAACCTAAATAACTGACATCATACAAAGCATATTTCTAGGCCATAACGGAATTAAGATAGAAATCAACATCAAAAAGGTAATAGGAAAATTTCAAAACACTTGGAAATTAAATAAGACCCTTCTAAACAGTCACTGCATCAAAGAGTAAGATTCAGAGGATATTAGAAAATATTTTGAACTAAATGAAAGTGGAAATATTTCAAAATTTGTTCAATGCAGCTAAAATAATGCTTAAAAGGAAAAATGTAGCATTGAATGTTCATACTCAGTAAGAAAAATGGTCTCAAACAATTTGAGCTTCAACTTTAAGAATCTAGAAAAAGAGGAGCCAAATAAACCCAAGACAAACAAAAGGAAGGAAATAATAAAGACAAAATAATCAATGAAACTGAAAACAGAAAAACAATAAGGAAAACCAATAAACCCAAAACCAATTATTTGAAAAGATCTGTAGCATTAATAACTCACTAGCAAGACTGATAAAGAAAAATAGAGGGAAAGCACAAATGAGCAATAAAGAAAAAGAAGACATAACTATAGATACTGCAGATAATATAATAACAACAGAATGCGATGAATAATTCTATGCATACACATTTGACAACTTAGATAAAATGGACCAATTTCTCAAAAACTATAAACTACTAAAACTTGCCTGAGCTGAAATAGGTAACCTGGATAGTCATATGACTATGAAGGACATTGAATTTGTAATCAAAAACCTTCTGAAAAATAATAGCACTAGGTCCAAATATTTACATTGGTAAATTCTATGAAACACACAGAGGAGAAATAACACAATATCCACAATCACTTTCAGAAAATAGAAGAGAAGGAAACATGTATCATTTCATTTTATGAGGTCAGAATTACCCCTTGTAAAGTTTTTGTAGATGTGATTAAGATCCTTGAGAGGAGAGTAATATCCTAGATTATGTAGGTGGGCCCTCTATGGCATCACAAGTGGGTCCTTATAAAAACAGAGGCAGACGAAGAGTCAACACACAGAGGAGAGGCAATATGAAGACACAGAAGGGATTGGAATGATGCAGTCACAAGCCAAGAAATGCTGGCAGCCCGCAGAAGCTAGAACCAGCAAAGAACAAATGCTCCGCTAGTGCCTCTGGAGAGAACACGACCCTGCTAACAGACACCTTGATTTTAGCTCAAAACTAATTATGGACTTCTGACCTCATGAACTGTGAGAGAATACATTTCTGTTATTTTGAGCAACAAATTTGTAGAAATTTGTTACAGTCACTATAGAAATTAATTCAACTAGCAGTGGCCAATTAAAAACTGTAATTTAAAAATCTGTGCCATTTATAATAGTTTCAAAAACAAAATACTTAGGAATACATCTAATAAACCATGTATAGGATCTGTATCTAAAACCTACCAAATTCAGAAAGAAATTTGAAATTCTTTGAAAGAAATCGAAGAAGACCTAACTAGCTGGAGAGACATACTATGTTCATGAATTGGAAGACTAAACATAGTAAAAATATTAATTATCCCCAAATTATCCTATAGAGCCCACACAATACCAATCAAAGTCCCAGGAGAATTTTCTGTAGATACAGACAATGTAATTCTAAAATTTATATGGAGAGGCAAAGGAATTCAAATAGCTAAAAGAATTCTGAAAAAAAAAATGTGAGGACTTATACTATCAAATTTTAAGACTTACTATAAAGTTACAGTAATCCAGACAGAGTGGTATTCACAAAGGAATAAACATGCAGATCAGTGGAACAGAATATAGACTAGCTAAGGTATGCTAGAAAAATTAGGTTTTTCTAAACAGCTGAAATCAAAAAAGCTTAAGAAAAGATGTAGCCCACCACCCATATTCTGAGAAAAACCATTTCACAACTGCGGATTTTCTCCAGTAATTAAAACACTTCATAGAAATTAGAAACAAAACCAAGTACGCTCTAGGGAGAGCAAGGGATCTACATACTCACTAGAGGTCAAGCCATGGTGTTTTCTGGAACTCTACCTGTCTGCTTTGACTGAGTGTCAAGACTTTGCTTGCAAAACCAGTGTGAGTCTGTTTCTTTGAATCTACTGGCCTCTTCCTGTGTTGCCCTTCCCACTTGCTGCTCTCTACACACCGACACCCTGTATGTTTTGTTACTGGGCTATTGGAACTTTTCTTAGACAAATTGTTAGCCCTGACCCCTCTACAAATCATTAAAGGGTCAATAAAACACATGCTTAAGGAAGGATCCAAAATTCTTTCTGAAGAGTAGAGGGGTGGAGCCTGGGTGTCAGCAGCCACAGAACTGTAGTGATTTTGTGCGCAGTTCTCGCCCTGGCCAGAGCAGGCTGTGGCACACATGCCTGTCAACTGACAGACTGACTCCCCTTGGGAGGTTTGACTATAGCAGCTGCCATTACAGAGCATATTACTATTCTGATAACTTTCAATAACTTTCTTTGTAGACCTAGCAAAGCTATGTAGTATTCCACTGAACTTTCTCCAAAAATGACCTGGGTGGTCTAGAATAAGTTATTAGCAATATTATTCATCCCATGTTGGAAGTGGATGGTCATGATTTTTGCAAGGTCTTTTAGAAGTTTCTGCTCCCAACAACTCCCTTTGGTTACACAAAACAACAGTGGAAAGAATGAGAGACAAGTTTCTAGCTTAATAGAGACCTTGTTACTTGTCCTAACAGGGGCTTTGAAGTCCTCACATCACTCAATAGGACCAGTATTGGCAAATATGATCAGCTTGGCACTCAAGCAGGCACAGGAGGCCTGTATTCAGTGGGTGTGGTTGAAATCACAGTCGCTACAAAGGGAGACCCTCATTCAGTTTGAGAACATACAATGCACTAGGAGAAACTGATTAACGCTGAAATTAGGATCAAAATGACCTTCCCCTGATTAAAGCTGGATCAAAGTCAAAGTTTTCCTTTGCAGGCTGTGTTCTACGAGCAGAGGCATAGAGACGCACTGCCTCACATTCAAAGACTCGCTCGATCAGAGCGCTGAAGAGTCCCTAAAGCAACAGACACACTTCCAACTTGTTTATCCTTTTGAGGGGCTCACAAAACTGACTGAACCTGTCATATCACATGGTGATTAATTTTGGCTGGTATCTAATGTTTTAGACACCGAATACCATGACCAAGATGACAGCCCTGACTTCCCACAGTCTAGAAGTGCCAAAACATTGTCTAAAGTCGTTTTTAAATTTTTGTGGCAAAATGCACGTAAGATTTGCTATCTTAATCATCATTTAAGTGTGTTCAGTGGGATTAAATACATTCATAATGCTGTGTAATCATCACCACCATCCATTCCCAGAACTCTTTTCATCTTGTGAAACAGAAACTCTGTACCCATTAACAATCACTCCCCCACTTTTCTCTTTTCCCCAGCCTCTGGCAACCCCCATTCCACTTTCTGTCTCTACTTTGTCAATTCTAAGTACCTCACATAAGTGGAATCATACAGTATATGTCCTTTTGTAATTGGCTTATTTCACTTTGCATAATGTCCTCAAGGTTCATTCATGTTGTAATATGTGTCCAAATTTCCATTTTTTTTTTTTTTTTTTTTGAGATGGAGTTTCGCTCTCGTTGTCCAGGCTGGAGTGCAATGGCTGCAATCTCTGCCTTCCAGGTTCAAGCAATTTTCCCACCTCAGCTTCCCAAGTAACTGGGATTACAGGCGCCCACAGTCACGCCTGGCTAATTTTTGTGTTTTCAGTAGAGACAGAGTTTCACCATGTTGGCCAGGCTGGTCTTGAACTCCTGACCTCAGGTGATCCATCCACCTCGGCCTCCCAAAGTGCTGGGATTACAGGCATGAGCCATGGTGCCCAACCAAATTTCCTTCCTTTTAAAGGCTGAATAACATTTCATGTATGCATATATCACACATTGTTTATCCAGTCGTCTCTCAGTGGTCGCTGAATTGCTTCTATGTTGTAGCTATTATGAATAATGTTTCTACGAACGTGGATGTGCATAGCTCTCTGTGTCTCTGCTTTCAGCTCTTTTAGATACATATCCAGAAGTGGAATTGCTGGACCATATGGTTAAGGCTGTTTAATTTTTTTGTGGAACCACCATACTGTTTTCCACAGTGACTGTATCATTCAACAGTTCCATCGACACTTGTTATTTTCTGTTTTTTTAGTTGTAGTCCTCCTAATGGCTGAGTTACAGTTTCGATTTGCGTTTCCCTAATGATAGTTATGCTGAGTATCTTTTTATGTGCTTATTGGCCATTCACATATCTTCTTCAGAGAAATGTCTATTCAAGTTCTTTGCCCATTTTTGAACCACGTCACTTGGAGTTTTGTTGTTGAGTTTTAGGAGTTCTCAATACATTCAGTTTATGAATCCCTTAATCAGATAAATAATTTGCAAATATTTTCTCTCATTTGTGGATTACCTTTAACTCAGCTGATGGTATCTTTTGATGCCCTAAAGTTTTAAATTTTATCAAGTCAAATTTGTCCATTTTTTCTTTTGTTATCTGTACCTTTAGTGTTATATCCAAGAAATTATTTGCCCTGTGTTTTCTTCTATAGTTTAGGTCTTACATTTAGGTCTTTACTTCAAGTTAATTCTTGTGTATGGTGTTAGGTAAGGGCCCAACTTTATTCTTTTGCAGGTGGATATTCAGTTTTCCCAGCACCATTTGTCGAAAAGACTCCCCATTGAATGGACTTGGCACCCTTATATACGGGAGGGTTTACTTCTCTATTCTATACCATGGTCTTTAGGTTTGTCTTTCTGCCAGTACCACATTGTCTCGATTACTGCAGATTTGTAGTAAGTTTGGAAATCAGGAAGTTTGAGTACTCCAGCTTTGTTCTTTTTCAAATTTATAAGGGGTACCCTAAAGTCTTTTAAGTTCTGTGAAGTCTGAATCCAAGTTGCTTAAAACATGACCTTAAGATCAGTTCAGTCATGGTTCCCTGATTTATAGAAGAAAACCAGAACCAATTTATGTGACTGTTCCACGTACATAGATACCTCCTCTTGAATTTCAGTGCCAGACACAAAAGTTGCTTTTTATACTCTCCCAACTAACCAGTGTAAAATAGAATATGTTCTATTTTCCACTAACCGTTTCTTGCTATTATCAATGGATCTAATTTTTTAAGAAATGATTTCATTTCGTAAAAACCTGTGGCTTTTAAAATTAGCTTTTAAGAGAAAAATTAAGTTTTTGTGCTAGACAGGCTCTAGAGCATATTTTGTCTGACATTCATTTCCAGATGAGACAAAAGCTATGGGGCTCAGTTCCACCCAGTAGAGTGATATAGTTTAGTGGCAGCAGAGCCCATATTACACCATGTGACTTTTGATTAAAATGCATGGTTTTTTTTCATACTCTCTATATAACCTAAAATAAATTGAAAATGTGCCAGACTGTGTGGTGATCACCAAATTGTGATGGATGCAGAAAATTATTTGATTATATCAATATAATTTGCATTGGAGATTAAAACCATTTAACATATTCTCCAAATTGCCACATTTTACATCCTTTAAAAATAGCTTTAGGTTTACAGCCTGAAAGTTCCATAACTTTAACCAGGCAAAGATTTGCAAAAACATTTTGAAAACAAAAATTCACTGGAATTTTAGATAAAGCAATGTTCAAAAAATAATCATGGCAATACAGAGGATTAAGCCCACAAAATTTGTGTTAAAACTTACGTGTTGAAGTTGGTTTCAAATCTTAATATCCAAGATACAAAAAGAACTCAGATCACTCATGCACCATTAAGGAAGAAACCCAATGCAATAGAAAAGCAGGCCAAGGATATGAAAAGGCAATTCACAAAAAAGTTCAACACAACTGATTAATGTACTATACTATACAGGATGCTCAATCTTAGTAATCAGTAAAATACAAATTCAAATAAGATAACATCTCATGTCCATTAAACTAGTAAATATTGAATAGTCTGATAATACTGTAACAAAACTTGGTGAGCATATGGGGAAAAAGAAATAATCATACATTTGGTTAGAAAAAAATGGTATCTAGTAAATTTAACCTAACCGCCGCCAACCCCACAGAAATACACACACACACACACACACACACACACACCCCCTCAGAGACTATTATAAATACCTCTATGTACATAAACTAGAAAATATAGAAGAAATGCATAAATTACTGGAAACATATAATCTCCCAAAATTGAATCAGGAAAAAATTGAAATCATAAATAGACGAGTTCTGAAATTGAAATAGTAATAAAACACCCATCAACCAGAAAAATCTCTGGAACAGATGGATTCACAGCCAAATTCTACCAGCTGTATGAAGAACAGTTGGTACCAATCCCACTGAAACTATTCCAAACAATCAAGGAGGAGAGGCTTCTCCCTAACTCATTCAATGAGGCCAGCATCATTCTGATACCAAAACCTGACAGAGACACCAGAGAAGCAGAGGGCCAAATCATGAATGAACTTCCATTCACAATTGCTACAAAGATAATAAAACATCTAGGAAAATACAGCTAACAAGGGATGTGAAGGACCTCTTCAAGGAGAACTACAAACCACTGCTCAAGGAAATAAGAGAGAACACAAACAAATGGAAAAACATTCCATGCTCATGGATAAGAAGAATCAGTATAGTGAAAATGGCCATACTGCCCAAAGTAATTTATAGATTCAATGCTATTCCCATCAAACTACCATTGACATTATTCAAAGAATTAGAAAAAACTACTTTAAATTTCACATGAGAAAGAGCCTGTTTAGCCAAGACAATCCTAAGCAAAAAGAACAAAGCTGGAGGCTTCAGGCTACCTGACTTCAAATTATTCTACAAGGCTACAGTAACCAAAACAGCATGGTACTAGTACCAAAACAGAGATACAGACCAATGGAACAGAACAGAGACCTCAGAAATAATGTCACATATCTACAACCGTCTGATCTTTGACAAACCTGACCAAAACAAGCAATGGGGAAAGGATTCCCTATTTAATAAATGGTGCTGGGAAAACTGGCTAGCCATATGCAGAAAACTGATACTAGACCCCTTCCTTACACTTTATACAAACATTAACTCAAGATGGATTAAAGACTTAAATGTAAAACCCAAAATGATAAAAACCCTGGAAGAAAATCTGAGCAATACCGTTCAGGACATAGGCATGGGCAAAGACTTCATGACTAAAACACCAAAAATTATTGCAACAAAAGCCAAAATTGACAAATGGGATCTAATTAAACTAAAGAGCTTCTGCACAGCAGAAGAAACTATCATCAGAGTTAACAGGCAACCTACAGAATGGGAGAAAATGTTTGCACTCTACCCATCTGACAAAGGCCTAATATCCAGAATCTACATTGAACTTAAACAGATTTACAGGAAAAAAATAAAAATAAAAATAAAAACAAAAAGTGGGCAAAGGATATGAACAGAGACCTCTCAAAAGAAGACATTTATGTGGCCAACAAACATATGAGAAAAAGCTCAACATCACTGACCATTAGAGAAAGCAAATCAAAACCACAATGAGATACCATCTCACACCTGTCAGAATAGTGATTATTTAAGTCAAGAAACAATAGATGCTGGCGAGGCTGTGGAGAAACAGGAACACTTTTATACTGTTGATGGGAATGTAAATTAATTCAACCATTATTGAAGACATTGGGGTGATTCCTCAGGGATCTAGAACTAGAAATAACATTTGACCCAGCAATCCCATCCTTCTACTATAAAGACACATGCACACATGTTTGTTGTAGCACTATTTACAATAACAAAGACATGGGACCAACCCAAATGCCCATCAATGATAGATTAGATAAAGAAAATGTATATATACACCATGAAATTCTATGCAGTCATAAAAAGGAATGAGATCATGTCCTTTGCAGGGACATGGATGAAGCTGGAAGCCATCATCCTCAGCAAACTAACATAGGAACAGAAAACCAAACACTGCATGTTCTCACTCATAAGTTGGAGTTGAACAATGAGAACACATGGACACAGGGAGGGGAACAACACATACTAGGGCCTGTCGGTGGTTGGGTGTGAGAGGAGGGAACATTAGGACAAACACCTAATGCATATGGGGCTTAAAACCTAGATGATGGGTTGATAGGTGCAGCAAACCACCATGACCTATGTAACAAACCTACACATTCTGCATTTGTATCCTGGAACTTAAAGTAAAATAAACAAACAAGAGAAAACATCACTGAAAAAAAATCAGAGATGACAAAAACAAATGGAAAAACATTCCAGACTCATGGATAGGAAGAATTAATGTTGTTAAAATGACCGTACTATCCAAAGCAACTTATAGATTCAATACCATTCTTATCAAACTACCAATGTAATTTTTCATAGAATTAAAAAAAGTATTCTAAAATTCATATAGTACCAAAAAAGAGCCCAAATAGCCAAAGCAATCCTAAGCAAAATGAAAGAAGCCAGAGGCATTACACTTCCTAACTTCAAACTATACTATGAGACTACAGAATCAAAACAGAATGGTACTGGTACAAAAACAGACAGATAGACCAATGGAATAGATTAGAGAACCCAGAAATAAAGCTGCACACTCGCAACCATCTGATCTTTACCAAAGTTGACAAAAACAACCACTAAGGAAAAGACTCCCTATTCAATAAATAGTGCTGGGATAGCTGGCTAACCATATGCAGAGGATTGAAACTGGACCCCTTCCTTTCACCGTCTATAAAAACCAACTCAAGATGGATTAAAGGCTTAAAGGTAGGACCTAAAACTATAAAAACCCTAGAAGAAAACCTAGGACGTATCATTCTGAATATAGGCCTTGGCAAAGATTTCATAAGGAAGTGTCCAAAAACAATGGCCAAAAAAAAACCCCAAAAATAGACAAGTGGGTCCTAATTAAACTAAAGAGTTTCTGCACAGCAAAACAAACTATCAACAGAGTAAACAATCTACAGAATGGGAGAAAATATTTGCAAACTATGTGTATTAGTCTGTTTTTACACAGCTATAAAGATACTACCTGAGACTGTGTAATTTCTAAAAAAAAAAAAAAAAAAGTTTTCACTGACTCATAGTTCCACATGGCTGGGGGAGGCCTCAGGAAACTTACAATCATGGCAGAAGGGCAAGCAAGCAAAGACCTTCTTCATATGGCAGCAAGAGAGAGATGAGTGAGCAATGAAGGGGGAAGAGCCCCTTATAAAACCATCAGATCTCATGAGAACTCAGTTAGTAACATGAGAACAGCATAGGGGAAACTGTTCCCAGGATCCAATCACATTCCACTTGATCCCTCCCTCGAACATGGGGATTATGGGCATTACAATTTGAGATGAGATTTGGGTGAGGACACATAGCCAAGATGAATCTGAAAAGGGTCTAATATCCAGAATATGTAAGGATTCTACAAATAAACAAGCAAAAAACCACCACGTTAAAAAAATAGGCAAAAGACATGAACAGGTATTTCTCAAAAGAAAACATACACAAAGTCAACAAGCATGTGGAAAAAAAAGTTCAACATCACTAATAGAGAAATGCAAATCAAAACTATGAAGAGATACCATCTCACACCAGTCAGAATGGCTATTAATAAAAAGAAAATAACAGATATTGGCAATGTTATGGAGAAAAAGAATGCTTACAAACTGCTGGTGAAAATGTAAATTAGTTTGGCCACTGTGGAAAGCATTTTGGAGAGTTCTCAAAGAACTTAAAACAGAACTACCATTCAACCTAGCAATCCTATTATTGGGTATATAACCAAAGAAATATAAATTGTTCTACCAAAAAGACATATGTACTCATATATTCATCATAGCACTATTTACAATAGCAAAAACATAGAACCAACCTAGGTGCCCATCAGTAGTGGACTGGATAAGGGAAATGTGGTACATATACACCATGGAATGCTATACAGCCATAAAAAAGGACAAAATCATGTCCTTTGCAACAAAATGGATGCAGCTGGAGGACATTATCCTAAGTAAATTAATGCAGGAGCAGAACACCAAGTACTGCATGTTCTCACAAGTGGGGGACTAAACACTGAATACACATGAACACAAAAAGGGGCATAACAGACACCAGGGCATACTTGAGGGTAGAGGGTAGAGGGTAGGGGGAAGGTGAGGGTCAAAAAGCTACCTATCAGGTACTATGCTCACTACGTGGGTGACAGAAACATTTGTACACCAAACCCCAGCCACACACAATTTACCCAAGTAACAAACCTGTTCATGTACCCCCCTGAACCTCAAACAAAAGTTGAAAAAGAGCTCCTCTCCCGCCTACTCCAGCCATGTAAGATGTGCTTCTTCCTCTTCACCTTCCACCATGATTGAAAGTTTCCTGAGGCCTCCCCTGCCACGTTACCCGTACAGCCTGCAGAACCTTGAGTCAATTAAATTTATTTTCTCTGTGAATTACGCAGTTTCAAATATTTCTTTATAGCAGTGTAAGAACTAATACAGAAAACTGGTACCAGCAGTGGAGCATTGCTATAAAGATATCTGAAAACGTGAAAGCAGCTTTGGAACTGGGTAATGTAAAGAGGTTGGAACAGTTTGGAGGGCTCAGAAGCTGACAGGAAAGTGAGAGAAAGTTTGGAATTTCCTAAAGACTTGTTGAATGGTTGTGACCAAAATGCTGATAGTGACAGGGACAGTGAAGCCCAGGCTGAGGAGATCTCAGATAGAGATGAGGAACTTTCTTGGAACTGGAATAAAGGTCACTCTTGCTATGCTTTAGCAAAGAGACTGGCTGCCCCTATGCCCCTGCTCTAAGGATCTGTGGGATTTTGAACTTGAGTGAGATTATTTAGTGTATCTGGGAGAAGAAATGTTTAAGCAGCAATGTGTTCAAGATTTGACCTGACTGCTTCTAACAGGATATGCTCTTCTGCATGAACAAAGAGATGTTCTGAAACTAGAATTTATATTTAGAAGGGAGCAGAGCACAAAGGTTTGGAAAATTTACAGCCTGACCATGTGGTAACAAAGGAAAACCCATTTTTTGGGGAGGAATTCAAGCTGGCTACAGAAATTTGCATAAAGAGGAGCTGACTGTTAATAGCCAAGACAATGGGGAAAATGCCTCCAAGGCATTTAGAAACCTTCCTGGCAACCCCTCCTATCACGAGACTGGAGGTCTAGGTGGGAAGAATGGTTTTGTGGGCCAGGCCCAGGGCCCCCGCTGCCCTGTGCCCCCTTAAGACACTGCTCCCTGCATCCCAGCTGCTTGAGCTCCAGCCATGGCTAAAAGGGCTCCAGTTATGTCTCAGGCCACTGTTCCAGAGGGATCACAACTGACCAATTAGCTACAGTCTCATTCTCTCAACCCACCAGAACTTTCCAATGCAGTTGCCTTATCTCGAAAGGAAATGGCTGGCAACTGTTTTTAAACCATTATTTGAATAATTTTAAATGCCAATATTTCCATGTAAAGAAATGCTAATCAGCTAATTTTGGAGAGCTTGGTGTCTCGAGGAATCTTGTGCTTGGCTGTTCCTCCAAAAATCAAACTTTTATCTGAATGAGAAGACACTGGCAGTGGGAAAGCAATGAATAATTTGGGAAAAACATCTCGCCACAAAGGACAATCAATCACAGGACAGTTTATTCATTCACCCCAGGTTCACAGCCTCAGCCATGTGGATATTTTCGACCAGGTGATTCTTTGTTGTGGGGACTGTGCTGCCCTTTGTGGACATCTAGCAGTAAGCATCTCCAGTTATCTGTGTTATACTAGTGGCACCTCCCACTGTGACAGCCAAAAATGTCTCCACAGATTGTCAAATGTCCCTGAAGGCTAAAACTGCTCCAGTTGAGAACCACCAGTTCAAAAAATACTTCTTGATACCCTGTGCAAAACATTGGGGATATAATGGTCTTTCCTCAAATAACTTACAGTCTATTGAAAGAACTGAATGCTACGGAATCAAACACACAATAAGAAATACATCATTACAGATTTGATGAGTGTTAGGAAGTAGAGAATACTGTGATATTTAAATAGGGGAATCTCACTTAGATGAGGTTGATGCCAGGGAGGCCTTAATGAAATGAACTTAAGTTGTAACCTGTAGTTTAATAGGAGTAGCCAGAGAAGAGTAGAATAAATAACATTTGAAGAAGAAATGCAGTAAGCAGAGGCCCTGCAAAGGGGGGAACCTTGCCATGCTCAGGGATGAGCAAGGCCAGCGCAGCTAATGAATGCTGAGAAAGGCAGAGCCTGACTCCAGGTGAAGCCTGGAGTAAGCACGGATCAGATAATGAAGTTCATAGGTCATGGTCAGAAATTCCAATTCATCTCTAAACCCAACTAGAAGCCACTTTGTAGCACTATTTTGGGTGTAAGGAGTGTATCAGTGAGCAAACGGACAAGGCGTTTGTCCTCAGTGAGCTTCTGCTCCTGGGGAGCTGGTTTCTATAGCAGTGCTCTCTGCCACTGTGTGGAAATGGCTGGAGGGAGCCCAGCTGGTGTAGTTGGGAGGCTGAGGTCATGGTCCAGGAGGGGAAACACTGGAGGTTTAGGTCATTGGAGTAGCTCTGAGATGTGGAAGGGGTATTATGTAAGAAAGAGCAGTATCTATAGACAGCCAGGTTTGAAAGGGATCCTTAAGGTCATCTAATCCAGTTTCTGTTTGATGCTGATAAGTTTTTTACAATAACCCTAGCAGAAGATGCACACCCCCGCCTGTGCCTCTGCAGTAATTCACTACCTGCTTCCTTTTATCTATGGGGCTGATCTCTGCCTCCTTGGAGCTCCACACATTTCCCCTTAGTACTAGTCAAAAGAAGTCTGTGTACTCCCCTCAAACATTAGTAAATTTTTCAGACGTTTAAAGATAGTGAACTCCTCTTCAAGGTAAATATTCCCACATCCTTCAGTTGATCCTCATATAATGCGGCATGGAAAAGCTTCATCATCCTGTTTCTTTAATAAGCGTATTCTGATCCACAGCCATC
The DNA here is from genome assembly GCA_036589455.1 of Ateles fusciceps. Lineage (NCBI taxonomy): Eukaryota > Metazoa > Chordata > Mammalia > Primates > Atelidae > Ateles > Ateles fusciceps. Next base: position 10,895,439 of record JAZHEH010001736.1, read on the forward strand.
ATCCTGTATTGTACAATATGTGTAACACAACCAATATCACTCAGTTAAGACACAACTTCCCACGACTTTCATCTCCACCGAAAAAAAAAAGGTGAGCACAATAAGCTTCAAGTCAAATCCGGATGTCTACACTTTTAGCTTTATTTTTGGTATGATGTTTTTCATATATTTTAATATTTGTTTGTTTTGTGTGTGTGTGTGTGTGTGTGTGTGTGTGTGTGTGTGTATATATATATGCACATGCTAAAACATAATTCACCTGGCCTTCATCTGTATTCCCCAAAAATTGTAACAAGAATGACCAAAAACAAAAAAGTTGGCAATGAGTAAAAAAATACATTCTAATGCTAATAGGATAAAACACTCATTTTGATTAAATGAATAATCTTTGCCCACAGGATTTCCATACACCTCTGGGAATGGCATCTGCACTACAGCTTCCATAAAATCATAGTGCTGTGTTTTTGAAGTGCTAACTAAATGCTGTGCTTGGGAATCTGTGGCTTTGCAGAAATGTCAAAAGCCCAGAAGATTGTGAATTACTCATAACGTCCCACTGCTTTCTGAATGACTCCACATCTAAATCCACAGTTGGCAATGAAACAAAGAGCTATATAATAAGCGTTTTATGCTGTTTTGAAAGCAAATTTTTAGCTTTCACTGTATAAAAAAAATACATTCAGTCAGAGGTCGATTTTCTGAACTACTAGCAAAGTACATTCCTTTTTGTTATAGTAGTTCTAATTATCTAAGTTGACAAGGTCACAGAAAAAAACAATTGAGTTTTTCCTCTTTTTCCCTCCTCAGGGCAGTGGTATTAAATTTACATTGAGTGCTGTGAACTCTGGCTACACATGGCTGTTTTCCTTTCAGTTGTTCGAAATATGAATTTTCTAGACCAATGCTTCCCAAACTGTAACATGCATGCAAATCATCCAGGGTTCTTGGTAAACTTCAGATTCTCGTGCTGGCGGTCACTGGTGGGGCCTGAGGTGGTATATTTCTAGCGTCTCTGGACTCCACCTGGGCTGATAGTCAGACCGCACTTGGGACAGGATGGTTGTCTGTTAGACCACAAACCCTCTCTGGGTTGCTACACTTTGTGAAAAAAAAAAAAGTTGCAGCAGAAGGTCACCTAAGGGTCTTTCAACTTCTAAAATTCCATGCTTTCAAATAACTTTGATTTCCCTAGTTTCTATATTTCACAAGTAACTTTTAGTCCAGAAAGGCAACATAAAATTACAAGTATGTGTCTCTTTATATAATAAATGATTTTTTAAAAATAGTCAATCATTTTATAAAATAAATCATGCTTTTGATTCTCCAAAAAAGGTGCTATTTGAAGAATTCTGTTTTTCTACAAAAGAAAGAATCTCAATGTGTGTACTTTCAAGCCTGAATTTTTATCAGGTTTTATTTTCTTTTAGTGCAGAACATCAGTGTAACACAAAAGTCTACTACTTTTGTTAATATTTTCAAGATGGGAATATTTGTTGAGGTCATGCAAATTGACTTTACAAATCTGGGGAAGAGTATAGTGATCTCCGCTTTTAAAAAAAAATAGTCCCAGTAAATGGAGGGGCACTGTGGACACTTTTCCGGTGGTGGAGAAGACACACGCAGCTGGTTTTCTCTGCTTAATCTAGTAGATGTCAGCCTAGGATGCAAATTAGGATCATTTAGGGGAAGAAGAGGACTGTCAAAAATTCCGAAGTCTGGATCTCACCTCCACAGATTTAACTGGTCTGTGCTGGGGACTGGCTGTATTTTTCTGTTAATGCTTTGCAAGCCACTCTAGTTAGCTATAATCAACAGAGCTAGCAACATAGCAGTAATGAGTTGATCTGAAGCAAAAATCTGGAGTCCTGGGAGACCTTCTTAAGGGTATGAGTAGTATATCTTCTTGTATATTAGTCTTCAGCATAATTACAATCCTTCTCTGATTCAAAAACATGCAAACAAAATAATTGGATCTTTTCCATGAGCTGGCTTGTGTAGAATACTCCTGAATTCCTTAATAGATTTTCTTTCTTACTTTCTTTTTTTTTCTTTGTAGAGACAGGGTCTCATTCCGTTTCCAGGCTAGACTGTGCAGTAACACAGTCATAGCTCACTGAAGCCTCGACTTCCTAGGCTCAAGCAAACCTCCTGCCTCAGCCTCCCAAATAGCTAGGACTACAAACATGTACCACCACTCCTGGCTTCAACAGGCCTTTTAAACGAAAGGTCATTAGAATCATTTAAGCACCTTTCACCAAATGTCAGGCTTTCTGATTCTTAAAAAGGCTGGAATGATAACCTGATCAAGAAAACTGAAGTTTAACAAAAACGAAGATAACTTCCAACAAAAACAACAAATCACCGCCAGCACCAGACAATTCCCCAGTGGAGGAAGTGCTGCTTAACAATAGCTCATGTGAAGACATGGCGGCTTAGTCAATTCCAAGCTCAGGATGAATTAACAGCATAATGTGACGAACAGCAACAGAATACAAAACTAAGCTACAGCAGTAGAAGTAGAGTTTTCGGAGAAACAGAGGAAACAGATCTGCTTGACTTTGTATTAGACCATATCTAGAAAACTGGGCTGACATCTAGGTATAACATTTAAATAGTCTGGGTAAAATGGAACAGGAGAGTGATGAGGTGAAAAGACTCCACAGCATATCTTAGGAGGTATGTTCGAAAGAATGGTATGTATTTAGCCTGCAGAAACAGAGTCATGGAAGTGGTGGTAGGGCGTGATGGCTGGTATCTAAGGAGCTACCACGTGGTTCTGTGCTGCCCTGCGGAGCTCTCCATGAGACATCATCAAGGTCACTTGCAAGGTATGTGGTGAGAAATTTGTTGTTAAAAATAGTTCAAGTACCTAAGTTTGCAAATGACTTGAGGACTTCTGGGACTGAAGAACAATGGTGGTAGCATGATTACAAATTTCCCTCTATTCTCCCCAAACAGCTATAGAATCAACATGAACACATGCCTTCAGGTTTCCTAGGATACAAAGAACACTGTTCAGACTATCTATAAGGAGAAGAAAAAGTATACACAAATTCCCCTCTCTAGATGGCAGCCCATATCCAGTAACAGGTTAATGTCCAAATACAGAGGCTTAGCCCTCTTGCCTCAACTGGGTCATCTCTGAAGGGCCACCCAGCTCTAGAGTTCTCTGTAGGGTTGGTGGAGGCCTTGATTGCAGTCACATCAGAGTGCAACTTCTCCCTTTGCCCAGCCCATCTCCCCTCACTCCCTCACAGGTGTGGAAGCCCAGGGTACTCCCAGATCCTCCTGCATATGCATGGCCATGCACGCGCACACACACACACACCACACACACACACACACACACACACACGTATGCATACATACACAAATATTCTTAAGTGATATGGCAGGAACAAACAGCAACAGAAAGCTTTGAAGTGAGCAAAGCTTACCTCAGGTGTTCGCTACAGCCTTGCTGACTTTTATCCCCCCTCACTACTCTCTTCCTCTGGACAGCCATGATCCTGGGGCCCTTTTGGAGCCTGGGCTTTCTCCATGTTCTTCATACTGTCTTGCATGCAGGTGAATTTAGAGGCTACCATCCAAGCATTAAACAGGTAGCTGCCCACTGTAGCTCCCATGTAGGGCATGTTCTGACCTCAATGCAGTCAGGCCCCCGGTGGAGAGCTTTGGGAGTGGATCTGGGTTTCCAACCCAGCTGGATGACTCAGCAGAGGCAGTTCTATTACTTTGAAAGATATGACCATGTTTCCAAGCTCATACTGAAGACGTCCCAGAAGTATGCCAGTAGCTTGGAGGAATCTTAAGGCCGAGGCCCATTGGAAAGGACAGACATTCCATGGTGTCTTAGGTCAGACATCCAGGGCATGGGCCATGGATCCACATGAAGAGTGCATGCCCGGGACTGTGCTGCTCAGGACTTCCTGGGCCCGCCACATGTAGCAAAGAGATATCCTTTGAAGAACATAGCCCCTTTGAGAGTCCAGAGTTTCACAGATGGCATGCGTGCTGTTCCCAAATCAGAGCACAGATCAAGCCATCTGCATCATAAATCACTCAGGCACTAAAGCCCACATGATAAATCAAAATGAAAATGTTTGAAAAACTAGTTTATTTTACCCACATCTACACACTGAATGAGTGTTCAGGAATAAGGTTTCTTTTGTGTCACACAAAGCTCTCCTCTGAGACTTAGGTAGCAGGGGTGGGGGAGATGGCCACAGAGAGGATGTGGCCACAGAAAACAGTGGGAGATTAGCAGGGACAGTGCTGGCCAGCATGGGGCCTTCCTACACCTGTTTTTACCAAGCTCTCTGGCCTGAGGGCCCATTAATAAAACTCTCACATCCTGCTGTGAATGTGCAGATTTATTAACAGGCCACGAACTGTGCCTATGCCCCAGTCTAAAGTTCAGATTCCATATAAGACATCTGTGTGTGTGCGTCTGTTTCTCTACTAATAAAAAGGAGACTGTTCCTTTCAGGATTGTATAAAAATTCATTTCATTTTGGGAAATGATGTTTAAAATCATGGGAATAAGGGATTTGTATTTGGTTCTTCCTCCTCCCTCACCCTCTTTCCAACTTTATCAAGACACAGTCTGTGGTTCTGGGGACATCACAGTCTACATTTGGAACAGAAAAAGAGAGGCAGGATTGGAACCCCACAGGTAGCAATGCCATGCTCTCAGGAAGCAGCTCTCATCTTAACAAGCCCTTTCATTTGCAACTGCCCTCACTGACTTCCTGTTGGCCAATTGACCTGGGTAGCCCAGCACTTCCAAAGAACTAGTATTTTGAAAACCATTGCCAGAAAACATATCAAGCAAAAAATTTAGCACACTGGAACTAATATGTGATAAACTGAGGATGGAAGATCTCTCATGTAACTAAGTCAGTCCTGGGCGATTGCGGGGAAGACAGTTCTGCTGTTGGAAACAGATGCCAGCAGCTAGAACCTCTTTGAGGAAACAGAGGGTACTGAAGAAAGCTGCAATAAAAGATTGTTTTACACTGCCTAGCCATATGAAGAAAACAGAAGCTGGACCTCCTCCTTACACCTTATACAAAAATTAACTCATGATGGACTAAAGACTTAAACGTAAAACCTAAAACCATAAAAGCCCTAGAAGAAAACCTAGGCAATGCCATTCAGGACATAGGCATGGGCAAAGACTTCATTACAAAAACACCAAAAGCAACGGCAACAAAAGCCAAAATTGACAAATGGGATCTAATTAAACTAACGAACTTCTGCACAGCAAAAGAAACTATCCAGAGTAAACAGGCAACCTACAGAATGGGAGAAAAATTTTGCAATCTATCCATCTGACAAAGGGCTAATATCCAGAATCTACAAGGAACTTAAACTTACAAGAAAAAAACACACAACCCCATCAAAAAGTGGGTGAAGGATATGAACAGACACTTCTCAAAAGACATGCTGTTGTCATCAGCAAGAGACAGAGATACTGCAACATTTAAACGTGGTAATCACGACAATCCTAGAGGAAGTGGCATCACTTTAGGAAAAGAAGATAGAAGACTTTCCAACAGCTTGAAAAAGACATCAAACATCCCAGTATAAGAAAATATCTGGGCCGGGCACAGTGGCTCACACCCATAATCCTAGCACTTTGGGAGGCCAAGGCAGGCAGATTGCTTGAACCCAGAAGTTGAGACTAGCCTGAGCAACATGTCGAAACACCATCTCTACAAAAAATACAAAAATTAGCCAGGTATGGTGGCGCATGCCTGTGGTTCCAGCTACTTGGGAGGCTGAGGTGGGAGGATCACTTGAGCCCAGGAGGCGGAGATTGTAGTGAGCAGAGATGGGACCACTGCACTCCAGCCTGGGTGACAGAATGACAGAATTAAAAAATTAAAAAAAAAAAAAAAAAAAGGAAATATCTGAACAATGTTATCCTGGAATAGGGAAAAGATATCTAACTGAAAACTAGGTCACTGTTTTGTACGACCTTCAGAAGCCCCTTTACCCCTCTCAGCCTCCACTTCATCAACTGGCACAGGAACCCTTCTTTTCAGTTTGGTGCTGCTTCCATCTCAGAGTGCGAATGCGTGGTTGGGTCTTCTTCTGAGCTCTCATCTGGGTGCCTGGTTGTACCTGTGGGTCTAACCTGGAGACCTCCCAGCCAAGGACAAAGTACTTCTATGAGGTCAGGAGACCTGGGAAGAGGCCAGTTTATCCATGAGCCCTGCTTCCCACTCAAAGAACATTTTCTTGCTTTTATTACCTTTGAGCCATGCAGATGGCTGCCTATTCAACTTCAACTTCTTATAAACAACTCTACGCATTATAAAAACTCAGGCTTATGATTGTTTTAAGACAGAAAAATCCCCTAATGGGGATACCATTAATGAGATTTTCTAGAGTGAAATTTCATTAATTTCTATGAAATTAATTCATCAATTAATACATTGATTACTTGTTAATCAATTACCTGCAAAGTAACTAATTCAATTACTTGTAAAGTGATGATAACAAACACTGAGCAAGACTGAACAAGGTAGAAGATACCACTATGAAATGCATGAGAGGCCAGTGCAGTGGCTCACGCCTGTAATCCCAGCAACTTGGCAGGCTGAGGTAGCTAGATCACTTGATCACTTGAGCTCAGGAGTTTGAGACCAGCCTGGCCAACATGGTGAAACCCCATCTCTACTAAAAATATAAAAATTAGCCAGGTATGATGATGTGCACCTGTAATCCCAGCTATTCAGGAGGCTAAGGCAGGAGAATCACTTGAACCTGGGAGGCGGAGGTTGCAGTGAGCCAGGATCACACCACTGCACTCCAGCCGGGGCAACAGAGCAAGACAAAGAAAGAAAAGAAAGAAAAAGAGAGAGAGAGAGAGAGAGGGAGGGAGGGAGGAGAAAGAAAGGAGGGAGGGAGGGAGAGAGAGAAAGACATTCATGAGAGCTGAGCATAAGCCACACTAAATGCACACACAGGAAGTATTAATATGTATTAGTTATCTTTTGAGGATGTGTGTTCACAAATACTAAACCTCTGGGGGAAGCAGAAGAGCTCAGTATTTGCAACACAGGCTCTGAAGCATCATGCTTCATGGGGGTGAATCCTGCTGCTGTGTGACATTAGGCAAGTCATGCAACTTCTTCACTCCCCCTCATTCTTAGAGGGATGACAGCAGCTGTTCCACAGAGTTACCACGAGACTAAAGATCAGCAGGAATTCACATACGTGGACATCGTGGCAAACTGCAATATGAGAGCAAGGCCTTGCAGACAGGAGCCATGGTGTCTTCCTAGACATTAACCATGTCTTCGTAGACATCAGTGGCCTCTTCCAGTTCTAAAATTGTATGGGAATTCCATTTTGTTGTTGAGCTAAATATATAGTGTGGAAGAACATTCAAATTTAAAATTCTTGAAGCTAAGCAACTTAGCACAGTTATTTTTATCATTACAAGTTTACAAATTATGCTGTTCCTTGAATAAATTGCCAAGCTAGTTAATCCATATAAATATTCAGAAATATAAAAGTTGATAGCATTTCTATCATACTTTATTTCAACAATCAGTCTTTGTGGTATTTTTATAAATTATTGTTCAGCAAAGTGCAATTTTACATTCATTCTTATCTACTAGCAAAATAGACTCAGAGGCTTCTTGGATGTTACAGACTTTGTATTTCCTCTCTAACATGCCAACGTCTTAGAGAATGTGTCAAAAATGATCACCTGGAATGTGACTCATGAAAGTCAACTGGCACAAGACAGCTTAGAAAACTGTCACTGGAGCCTCTGCTTGCAAGTCAAGGACTCACAATGTCAGAGGCAGCACTGTTTGCCAGAGCAAAATGAAGAGGCTTGCTGAGACCCAACTGCACGACAATGGCTCATTCACAGGTTCCCTGCAGTTTGGTAGAAAGAACCTGTGAGTAGTAATAGTGACAATATTGGTCATGACCACGTGATCACTAACACCAATCATGTGCTTACTATGAGCCACCCATTCTTCTAAGGGCTTCATCCTTCAGCGCAGGTACTAATATCATTATCCCCATCTTACAGGTGAGGAAACCAAGGCAGTGGATGAAGTAATATACCCAAGACCACACTGCCAGCGAATGGGAGAGCTGAGGTCTGAATCTACACAGGACCTGTACTCTTAGCTATCTAAGTGCTTTACTTGGAAGTGATCTGAGATTTTAAAAAATGAACAAAATACTTTCTTATGCTTTAAAAAAGTTCAAAAGTAAGTTAAAGGATTTATGCTACATTTTAATCTATGATCTTGATTACTTATCAATTGGATTATGTACTTTTTTTTTTATTTTTTTGAGATGGAGTCTCACTCTGTCTCCCAGGCTGCTGTGGAATGCAGTCGCATGATCTCGGCTCACTGCAACCTCCACCTCCTGGATTCAAGTGATTCTCCCACGTCAGCCTCCTAAGTGGCTGGGATTACAGGTGCGTACCACCACACCTGGCTAACTGTTGTATTTTTAGTAGAGACGGGCTTTCACCATGTTGGCCAGACTGGTCTCAAACTCCTGACCTCAGGTGATCCTTCCACCTCAGCCTCCCAAAGTGCTGATATTACAGATATGAGCCACTGCACCCAGCCTGTATTCACTATTTATTCTTAATTCTTGAAATTTTTTTGAGTATATAGTGGGTGTGTGTGTGCATATATATTCTAAGCTGCAGAATTCTAAAGTGCACACACAGATATATATATATTTAATTTTTGAAAATGTTTGAATATCCACTATTTTGTAACGCCATACAAGTATTTTAAATTAATTTTCTGGTTATTTCTAGTTATTAATTTTCTTCCCTTAATTCAGATAAAGAAAAATTTAAAAGGTGAAGTGTTACAAGTTAAGAGATTCAAGTTCTCGTCTTCTCTTTGCCATGAAATTACTGTGTGAACTTGATCTAGTCTTCAGTTTCCTCATGTTTATGAGAGTGTTCCTTTCTTTAACTAAAACAGTTCAGTGTATGTAAAGTGTCATTCTATGAACTTAAGACATCCTGCCTGTTGAGTTGCAGATGGCTGGGGCAGGTTGCCAAGGGGCTAGTTTCTCCATCCTGCCTTTCATGGCTGCACACTTCAGTTCCCCCTACACATCTTGATTATTCACCAGCATAAGATGTCACAGAGACATGCCTGAGCTGGCCAGGACCCAGGATGATATTTAGAAGAAGAGAATAAAAACTTAAGGATGATCAAGTTTTCTTAAGTAATATTAAACAAAAGCATACTATGTTCCTTCTAATTTCCTCTCAAATCACTTCTCATGTTAGCAAAGCAAATGACAAGATGAATGTCAGCCTGTCATATTTTCTGATGTAACGTACGGGGCTGGTAGCTCATCACAAAATCAGCCATTTTATAGGAACTATATACGTTTCACTGCCAAGCCATGTTCTCAAGCAGCAGGATGCCTGCTAAGCAGGGTCCATATATGTTAGAGTCCTGAAATTATAGTGATATTTTTATTTTAAGACATTCAAGAGCAAAAGCAAATAGTGGAAGGTTGTCATTCATCAAATGCAATGATCTTATTGTTTAGGAAAAATAAGAAGTGACTATTACCAAAAATGCTATTTTTAGAAGTACAATCACCTTTTTTTCAGTCTGCCATGAAAATTCATGGAGATCAAGTATGATTAACGCATTATTTTGTAACTTGCCACACAAAACAGGGTGGTTTGTTTTCCAAATTTCTTATCCTCTGCATATTTAAAGTGACTTACTGAGAGCTTTCCACATGTAAGGAATTGAAGGGACAAATTTGCAACCTCTGTTACAAGATTTAAAAGAAATTTTTGGAGGTCTGGGAACATCTGCAGCTTCATTTTTAAAGTATTCAAGAATTTGTTGCCTTAGTAACAATTAAATGCATTAAATCCTAAATGCTTATGAAGTAGAGTTGGAATGGATTTGTTAGTTGTTCATCTAAGAATTTTAACTCCAGCCTTTAGCCCTCTCCTCCCCTTTGCAATGCAACTATGCCTTCAAATATTGTTCTTTAAAAGGAGGCTTTATGGCTTTGGAGGAATAAGCTGATTTCACAGCCAGTTTTGCCACTGCTGTGGAAAGCAGAGTACACATGCAAGCCAGCTGAAGTCATACAAACTACAAGGATTACGGCTGTGGGGGCCTCCACAACTCCTGTCAAACTGCAATTGGAAACAGCTTTTCCAAAGTACGACAGGAGAAATCAGGAATTCTTGTCCACAGCTCCCCAACCTGCTGGGTTTCTAATCAGGCCTGGCATGACCCATTAGGGATCAGACACAGGAAAATCACAATGAAACTAGGGTATCTTCTGTTTTCCAAGCTTCACTCCCCCGGATCCCTTCCAAGCCTGTAATCACTGTCTCTTACCAGTTAATAAGGGAACTATTTCTGCATGGGGATAGGAGCTTCTGGAAGGCTGGGCCCTATCATTACAGGCTCAGTTCAGGGCCTTTTTCCTTCACACTGACTACTGTATGTGCAAATTGTGTAACTGCTGGAGTTCTTATTTAACTTATCTCAGTTACTTCAACTTTATCAGCCACTTAGAGATAAGACAACTTTTTCAGAGATCATAGAAAAGCTATTCAGAACTTTAATAAACTAGAACCATTCAATGAAAGTTTTTTTCTTGGCACTACAACTTTAAGGGGAACAGTTGGCTCTCAGGAAAACAAGGTCATCAGTAATTTAGTTAAAGAAGAATGTTCTCAGGGTTTTTTTTAGATTAATCCAGATGTGGCCCAATTTCCCATACCTTTGCCAAGATTTAGCAGCTAAGAGATGGCAGAAACTCAGAGGTCAATTATGTCAACTTTCATTTCCTTTGTCAACTCTTCAGTGATCTTTGAGACACATTTACTAAAGTTGGAAAATGAAGTAATCAAAGAGTTTATTTTAAAACAAGCTTATCAAACTAATTGCGAACATCCTTGGTACACGGAAGTCACTCAATCTGATGATATAGTGCTGTATTATACATCGATAGTGAGCCAGCTGTAACTTTCAACTTGAAAGACCCTTAATTAAAACTCCCTTATGTAATCCAAAAATCAAATTCTAAGAGAAATACCATTAGCTGAGAGGGGGTCCATCAGGCAGCTGGCAACTAACTATAACATGCAGAATATCCTGTGTTACATACAGGCCCCACAGACTTGCTGTAGAAGAAAAGATAAAAAGAGAAAATAACTCAAGGGATCAGAAAATGAGAGTCAGACACACCTCATCATGCACCCTCCTTCCTTTGCAATCCAGGCACAGCTGACCATCAGTAACATTAAAACAGAGATCTTAAGACTGACTTTTGTAGCAATAAGACACCAAGTTCCAGCCTGACTGTAGCATAGCATCACATGATAGATAGCAGCCCCTGAAAGAACTTGAAGTATTTTACTCTAAAATATATTTTGCACAAAACATATTGGCACTGAAGTCAGCTCCCTGGAGGCTTCATCTCCACGATGAAACCTTGGTCTCCCCCAACCCCTTATCTTAATCCAGACATTCCTTTCTATTGATTTCAGCTCTTATCTAAAGAGTTATCTAATAACCCTTTCAACCAATTGCCAATCAGAAAAATCTTTGAATCTGCCTGTGACCCCCCACTTCCAGTTGTCTTGCCTTTAAAGACCGAAGCAATGTACATCTTACACGTATTGACTGATGACTTGTATCTCCCTAAAATATCTAAAACCAAGTTGTAGCCCGACCACCTTGGGCATATGTTCTCAGGATCTCCTGGGGCTGTGTCATGGGCCACCGGTCACTCATGTTTGGCTCAGGATAAATCTGTTCAAATATTTTCCAGAGTTTGACTATTTTCATCAACACTTAGATGTATGATTTCAAGACAAAGCAGGAATGTGATTGTTTTTACTTACTTTAAAGGCTCAATTCAAACTCCATGACTCAATGAAACATTTCCTGTTCCCTTGAGTTAATTTCTCTTTTTATCTTTTCTCCCATAGCAAATCTCTGGGGCCTGTATGTAACACAGGACATTCTGTATGCTATGGTTAGTTGCCAATAGGTGAACATTCCCTCAGTAGATGGGGGGCTATTTCCCTAAAGTCAGGGATTATCTTATTCATCTCTGTTCTCTTTCCCTCACTGTGTCCTGGAATTAAAGCACAGAACCTAATTCAAAACAACACAAACAAAAAACCTTCAATAGTCTAAAAGATCTAATCAACAGTCTTATCAATTTGTTATTATTTAGAGAAGATGTTTTCAGAAACAAAGTATAGTAAAATGATGGACAGTGTTTTAGAGAGTAGGAACAGGCAAGCTCAGGGGAGAGCATTATGTGCAATTTGGATATTCAATACAAATAAACATAAGCCTCTGAAGTATTATTCAATTATCATCATAAAGGTTGTCCAAAACTAGAGCACATTTTGACTCATTAGGGGATTCTTTAAAAAGCAGCAATCAGGAACACCTAGAGGCATCTGGTACATGCCTCCTCCACAGAGGAACCAAATAGTGAGTAGATAATCACACTTTGAACAGATCCTCTAAGAGAATAATACAATTCAATAGACAAGTGACAGGAAACACTTAAGGCAAAAAAGGAAAGGGAAGCCAAGACTGTCTGCTCATCTGGGAACCTGGAGACACTCCTAGCCACAGGAGAGCCCCTCAACTCTCATGGGCCATAAGACTAACACAGAGAGCTGCCTAGAGTTGACACGAAAGCATTGCTCCATAGAAGGAGTGCACACTAGGTCCCACACATCTGCTGAGTCCTGAGCAGCTACAGCACAGTGCCATTTTGAGAGCCTAGCCTCCGCCAAACTGCAGCCTGTGCTGAAGCACGACAGTCCCTCCATCTTCACATTCCTGGATCCCCACTGACATCCCCCATGTGTGGGCACTGCTGTGGCTGGCCATTGTCACCAGGACTGAAGTATGAACCATTGACAGTGGCCCTGATACCCCCAGCAGTAAAGTCATCACACATATTTATGGGCCCCACTGCTGGATGCCACTACCAGGGCCAAGGTGCAAGCCACTGGCAGTGACCCCACTGCCTTAGCAGTAGAGTCATCATGCATTTACAAGTGTTCTAAGGACAGGTTACCCTATCCAACATAAGGACCCAACAACATAAAAACACTACAGCCCAATATCCCTGATGAATATAGACATAAAAATTCTCAACAAAATACTAGCAAGACAAATCTAACAGTACATCAAAAAGATAACGTACCATGACCAAGTGGGATTCATCCCAGGGATGCAATATAGGGGTTCATCCCAGGGGTTCAGTATAAACAAATAAATAAATGTGATACATTACATCAACAGAATGTAGAACAAAATGTGTATGATCATCTCAATAGACACAGAAAGCCACTTCATAAAATTCAGCATCCTTTTATGATAAAAACTCTCAATAAACTAGTCATAGAAGGAACATACCTGAACATAATGAAGGGCATATATAACAAATTCATAGCTAACATCATAGTAAATGGGGAAAGGCTGAGAGCCTTTCCTTTAAAAACTAGAACAAGACAAGATGTTCAACTTTGCTACTCCTATTCAACATAGTACCGGATGTCAAAGTCAGAGCAATCAGGCAAGAGAGAAATAAAAGGCATCCAAACTAGAAAAGAGGATGTAAAATTGTCCCTCTTTGCAGATGGCATGATCTTATATCTAGAAACACCTAAAGACTTCACCAAAAAAGTCTTAGATCTAATAAATAAATTCAGAAAAGTTACAGAATACAAATTCAACATAAAAAAAGTATGTCTACATATGAACAGCACACTAGCTGAAAAAGAATTTAATAAGGCAATCCCATTTACAATAACTACAAAAATACCTAGGAATAAATTTAACCAAGGAGGTAAAAGACCTCTACAAGGAAAACTACAAAACACTGATTTTTAAGAATTGAAGAGGACATAAACAAATGAAAAGAGAGCCCATTCTCATGGATTAGAAAACTTAGTATCATTAAAATGACCAGACTGCTCAAAGCAATCTACAGATTCAATCCAATCCCTACCAAGATAGCAATGTTGGCCAGGCATAGCAGCTCACATCTGTAATTCCAGCACTTTGGGAGGCCGAGGCAAGAGGATCGCTTGAGCCCAGGAGTTTGAGACCAGCCTGGAAAACATAGAGACCCCATTGCTGCAAAAATTTTAAAAAATTAGCAAAGTGTGGTGGCATGTGCCTGTAGTCCCAGCTACCTTGAGAAGCTGAAGTGGGAGGATTGTTTGATCCTGGGAGATTGAGGCAGCAGTGAGTCATAATCATGCCACTGCAGTCTAGCCTTGAAGACAGAGCAAGACACTGTCAAAAAAAAAAAAAAAAAAAAAGATACCAATGCCATTTTTCACAGAAATAAAGAAAATGCATACATTGGGGAAAAGGACACTTTCTTCAATAAATGGTGTGGGGAAGATTGAATATCCACATACAGAAGCTTGAAACTAGACCTCTATCTCTCATCATATACAAAAGTCAACTCAAGATAGATGACAGACTTAAACATAAGACCCCAAAACATAAAACTGCTTGAAGAATACATAAGGGAAGTACTTCAGGGAAATACTTCAGAGCATTGGTCTAGGCAAAGATTCAATGGCTAAGACCTCAAAAGCACAGGTAACAAAAACAAAAATAGACAAATGGGACTATATTAAACTAAGATGCTTCTGCTCAGCAAAGGAAACAATCAACATACTGAGGAGACAACCTGTTGAATGGGAAAAAATATTTGAAAATTATTCATCTCATAATGGACTAACATCCAGACTATACAGGAAAGTCAAACAGCTCAACAGTAAAACAAGAACAACAACAACGAATAATAATTACATTAAAAAGGGGGCAAAGTACATGAATAAATATTTCTGAAGAAAAAACATACAATGGCCAGAAGTTATATGAAAAAATGTTCAACATCACTAATCATCAGGGAAATATGCAAGTCAAAACCACATTGAGATATCACCTCACCCCAGTTAAAACTGTTATTATTAAAAAGACAAAAAGTGATTGATAGATGCTGATGAGAATGAAAAGAAGAGAGAACTCTGATACACTGTTTGTGGGAACATAAATTAGTACAATCTCTATGGAAAACAGTATGCAGATTTCTCAAAAACTAAATGTAGAATTATCATATGACCCAGCAATCTCACTACTGGATATTTATCCAAAGGAAAAGAAATCAATATATCAAAGAGTAGAATGATAGACTCCAGGTAGAAGAGTGTGTTGGTGGGGTTGGGGGAGAAGATGAAGAGAGGTTGGGTAATAGGTAAAAACTTATAGTTCGATAAAAGGAACAAGTTCTAATGTTTGGTAGCAGGTGTCTATAGCTAAAACAATACACTGTATATTTCAAAATAGCTGGAAGAGAGGACTTGAAATGTTCCCAACACTTAGAGATAAGTACTCAAGATGATGGATACCACAATACCCTGACTACACATTCTATGCATGTACAAAATATCATGTAAATATGCACATATATTACATATCAATAAACAAAAGTTTAAAAATTTTCTTCAAGCATAAAAACAAGCAGTAACCAATTTTTAGAATTTTTGAATTTTTGACATTTTAAAAATGTCAAAGTAATATATTTTCTAATAAAAGCAGTTTCTTCAAAGCACCTTAAAGACCTACTTATGAAAAATCTAGCTCTATTTTACCAAAATTTTAATCAAATCAAGAAAAAAGAATTCTGTTTAAAACTATGGATTAACTTGAACATTCAACAGTCTGGGCCTCACCATTAACCTGGCAATGACATTCACTCACTAAGAACAATAATATTTGGACAGTGCTTACCTTCATGAATATACATCTGTTGAGCATCTTCAAGATGTAATAACCCCAGTAAAGGTGAAGGACCTGCAAGATGATGAGCTGTAGGTTGAGGAAGATGTATGAAAAGAAAGGCTCGAGGTAATACATAGGTATAATCAGCGTGCAATATAAAATCCTGAAACACCAAACAGATGAGAGATGTTCATTACAACCAAAGGACTTACGAATTTTCAATAATTAAACATATACTTTTTCTCCTAAGCCATATATTTATTTCATTTCTAATAATGCCCAGGAAATCATTGAAACAAAAGATACAATAATATTATCTTAAATATCGTTACTGGCAAGCAATAAAAAATGCACAATCTGTCTTCCTGAATAAAGGTTAAAGAAAACAGTATTTTTATTACCCAGTGTTTAAACTAGAATGTTTCTGTACCTCGGTTTCCTCTTTTCAAACAAGACCATACACTAACCATTTTTATCTTTCAGTGATGGGGTTAGAGGATGTTGAAGAACAAATAAGATAATGCATGTTTATACAAGGTTATTGTTGCCTTAAAACACAATCTCATTTATTTGGCATCAAAGATGAATATAGAATACTACAAAAACAAATGTTCCAAACAAAAGAAGCTTTAACAAAGCAAAAATTCCATGATTACTTCCATTTCTGTTTCCTAAAGTAAACTGCATGCTTTATTAATTTCATAAACAGATTCCTGGACACAATTTGAACTGCTCCTGATGACCTAAGATGCACATTGTCTTCAGATGTTATTGCCATATGGGCTAGGCATGGTGGTTCATCCCTGTAATCCCAGCACTTTGGGAGGCTGAGGTGAACAGATCACTTGAGGTCAGGAGTTTGAAACCAGCCTGGCCAACATGGTCAAATCCTGTCTCTACTAGAAATACAAAAATGAACTGGGTAGGGTGGCTTGCACCTGTAATCTCAGCTACTAGGGAGGCTGAGATATGAGAATCATTTGAACCTGGGATGCAGAGGTTGCAGTGAGCCAAGATTGTACCACTGGACTTCAGCCTGGGTGACAGAGCAGAACTCCATTAAAAAAAAAAAAAAAAGATACTATTGCCATATGAAGGGCTATTTGTTCATTTCTCAAACCTACATAGTGCTATAAATTTAGAGCCCTTCAATAGGTTTGTTTATATTAGTTATAGAAATAATTTTTTATGTAACCTTGGGGAAACAAAAAAAGAAAATTGTCCGTAACACCATCACCTTAAACCAACAATATTGTAATTTTCATGCATTCTCTTCCAGTATTTTCCTATATAATTTTAAAAATTATTAACATGCAGTAAAATTTACTGTTTTTTGGTGTATCATTGAATGAATTTAATATGCCTATAGGTTTGTTCAAACACCATTACAATTAGAATACAGAACAGTCCATCATGACAAAAAATTCCCTGATGCTATCCCTTTATTGCCCACACCCTCCTCCATCCCTAACACTTGGCAAACACTCTGCTCTCTATCCTTTGGTCTGTCTTCCCAAGGACATAAATGGAATCATACAGTGTGTGAAGCTTTTAAGGCCACCTTCTTTCACATAGCATAGTGCTTTTAAGATTCATTCAGTTGTCATGGTTATCAAGAGCATGCTCCTCCTTATTACTGAGTGGCACTCCACTTTACAGCTGCACCACAGTTTGTCTTTTCACCCCCTGAAGAGCATTTGGGTTGTTTCCAGCTTTTGACAATTATGAATACAACCGCTATAAATATTCATGTAGATATTTATATGTGAACAGAAATTTTGATTTTTCAAGGGTAAGCATATAAGGGTAGGATTGTGTGCCATATGGTAAATATATGCTTCACTTTATAAAAAACTGAAAAACTATTTTCCAGAGCAGTTGCTTTATATTCCCACCAGCAAAGCATGAGAATATCAGTTGTTCTGTACCCTTGTTTGTACTTCATATTGTTCTATATTTTTGCCACTGCAGTAAACATAGCATTTGTGAGATTTTATGTCCATTTAGCTTTAAATCAAAGACATTTTATGCTATTTAGACAACTTGGTGCAGATAGTCTTTCACAAACTAAAATTATTTCTGTAAAAATGTGTATTTCTAAATGTGAGATTACTGTTTCAAGGTATACATTAAAGTTACAAAAATTCAAGGTGTATATTAAAAGGTACTAAAGGGTTGCCAAATATTTTCCAAAATTATAACTATTTATAAGGCCATGAGCAATTTATGAAAGAAGAGTTTAATTGAACTCAGAACTCGTATGAAATAGTTTTAAAATTTGTTAATTTAAAAGATAAAACACTTTCAATTTACATTATTTGCAAGGCTTTAACAGTTCCCCTATGTCTGCTTAGTAGCTCTATTTCTTCTTTTGTAAGTTATCAGTTCGAGTTCTTTGTTTGAAAAACAGGGTCCAGGTGCAGTGGCTCTTGCCTGTAATCCCTGAACTTTGGGAGGCCAAGGTGGGTGGATCACCTGAGGTCAGTTCAAGACCAGCCTGACCAACATGGTGAAACCCCATATCTACTAAAAAATACAAATATTAGCCAGGTGTGCTGGCAGGTGCCTGTAATCCCAGCTACTCAGGTCACCGAGGCAGGAGAATTGCTTGAACCTGGGTGGCAGAGTGTGCAGTGAGCTGACATTGCACCACTGCACTTCAGCCTGGGTGATGCAGTGAGATTCCATCTCAAAAAAAAAAAAAAAATAGATGTAATAACTTGATTGCTTTTAAAAACTTAGGAATTACAGAAAAATATATAGAGGTTAATGAAAAAATCACCTGAAGTCTCACAACTTACAGGTAGCCCAGAATATTTTGGTGAACATAATTCAGGATATCTCTCTCAAAATTACATTCTTTAAGGTGATTTTTTTGTTGCCCTTCCTAACACCACATGATTTTATGTAAGGATGTGATCACTACCTATGTGTGATATTTGTACCCGGCTTTTTTCATGCAGTAATATTTTACAGACAGCTTTCCACATCAATGAACATAGCTATATGTCAAGAGTCAGCAAACTTGTTTGTAAAGGAACACGTGATAAATATTTCAGGCATTTGGACCATTTGTTCTCTGTTGCAACTACTTAATTCGGCCATTACAGTACAAAAGCAGCCATGACAGCTAACATTACATAAACTAATTCATGTATAGAAAGTACATACATTAGTGTGAGTGGCTGTGTTCCAAGAAAACTTTATCAACAAAACCAGGCAATAGGCTGAATGTTGCATTTGAGCCATAGCCTGCCAACCCCTACACCATACGTAATGGCTTCACAGAAATCCATTTTATAGATATATCATAATTTAATCCCTTATTGGTAGACATTCAAATTCTTCCCAACTGCTCATTATATTAGAAAGAATGCTGTGATAATTACTTGTTAAAACATTTTTTTTTTTTTGGTGGGGAGACAGGGTCTTGCTCTGTCTTCCAGGCAGGAATGCAGTGGCATGGCTCACTACAGCCTCTAACTCCCAGGGTCAAGCAATCCTTCAACCTCAGCCACCCGAGTAGCTGAGACTCTTGGTACATGCCACCACACCTGGCCAATTTTTTTTTTTTTTTGTTTGTTTGTTTCTTTGTTTTAGAGACAGGGCTTTGCCTTTTTGTCCAGGCTGATTTCAAACTCCTAGGCTTAAGGGGTCCACTAACTTGGGCCTCCCAAAGTTCTGGGATTACAGGTATGAACCACCACATGTGGCCCTATAAAAACATTTTGATGTAATTGTTTGATTATCCACTTAGAATAGCTAAAATTCTGAATCAAAGAGTAGACTCATTTTACAATTCAGAATATAGTGTTAGACTGCTTTTCAGAAAGACTATACCAATTTATATTCTTGCACTCAGTATATAAGAGTACTTGCTTCCTCAGATATTGACTAATATTGCATTTTGTCAGCGTCCACCTAAAATAACAGAGTACTGTTTATATTTACATTTTTATTTAATGTGTAGTGACTATATATATTTTATACATATAATTATATCTTTTATTGGTTATTTTACTTGGCTACTTTTATTTACTCTTTTATGCACTGCCTCTTTGTGGCATCTGTCCATTTTTCTATTGGAGCATTTATTTTTTCTGTTGATTCTTAAATGCTCTTTATATATTAAGATATCAACTATATTTTTAAATTATGTTAATTAGCTTTACCTATTCCAATACTTTCTTTCAATACTGATTTTTTTGGCAAAGTTATTTAAAAAATTTTTAAACAGAATCTGTCAATTGCTTATTTTATACCTGGCCTACATGTTATGCTTTAAAGGCCCTTTTTCAGCCCCAACAGTATAAAACATATTTTCCTACATTTTCTTAAAGTCCGGCCTTTAATACTTATATACCATGTCATTTCTTTGTGCATTTCCTCATCTGTAAAATGCAAGAAGAGAGTACCTATCTTATTTATTTAATAAACCATTACTGAGCACCTACTAAAGTGTTACCTGACACTTGGTAGCAGCCAGGAATATAGAGAGGAATGAAAGGGACCAAACCCCTAAGCTAGTAGGGCTTACCTTCTGGTACCCACATTTATTTATAGGCTTGTTAAAGGAAATGACACATTTAAAAACCTATTTGCCATTCTGGTTTGCTGGATCCTTGGGCAATTTTGTGCCTTATTCTGTATTCTCTCTGCCTAGAATGTACTTTCTCTTTTCAACTGAACCCCTTTCTAACCATTAAAGCATGGGTCTCTCCACAACAAAAGTTTCCATGTAATTCTGGTCACCCCTGAGTTTATTCCTTTCCTCCTGGCTCTCCCCCTCCTCACTAGCAGGCAAGCTTTCCAAAGGCAGTGGCTAGGACACCTTCATCTCTGGGCCCTTCCCTTGTCTGGCTCAGAGTCTTGCCCCTTACTATGTTATTTAGCTTTTAGGTCCCCTACTGGGAATTTGTCAGTGTTATTATTGACAAAGGGACTGACCAAAAATACCTTCTTTACACAATCTACCAGAGAATGTGAATAATTAGTTAAACATATAATTGCCCATTGTGACCCAAGCAGAGAAAGAAAGAAAAGGACAGGGCATATGGCAGGGTTCTACATGCACAAAGGCTGTCAAGTGGGAAGCATCATGGAAAATTCAAGGAGCTAAAAGAAGACCAGTGTGGCTTAAGAGGGAGGAGTGGCATGAATGGTGTTGTAAGATGAAGTGGGAGAGGTGAAGAAGCCATCACGGGTAGGCCTTGCAAGTCAAGGTGAGGTGTGGCCTTCATTATGAGAGCAACAGGAAGCTTTGGCTGGCTTTAGAAAGAGGAGTGACACACGTGGAACAGAATCATCAGAGTTGGGTTCAAGGCTCAATGCCACTAATTTTTTAGCTCAGAAACTGCATAAGTCACTGAGCCTGGGTTCCTTAGTCACTGGGTAGAACTGCCCTTCACCACCTCCTCTTACTGGAGGCTCCCAGGAGACACACAGAAGCTGCCATTAAAATGCAAATGTCTTCTAAGAGAGCTGAGAGAAGAGGCCAATGGGACTGTCACTGGAGTCTTCAAGATTTGAATCAGGGCTCCCAAGATCTTAGCATGTTCCATAATCTCTCTGGGCTTCAGTTTCTTCGTAAAATGAGAACACCACTTGGGTTGTTATAAAGATTAAATGAGTTGACAAATGGAAAGTGCTTATTATATAGTAAGTACTCAAAAATGAGAGTTATAACTATTACTCTTACTACCACTATGGCCACTACTACTTTCCCACAGCTAGCCCTTTCCTACTGCAGAGGATGTATGCTAATGATAACACAGTTAGAGCAACACCCCCAAGAGAGTTTGCCTGAACTGGCTGGATTTCCTGCCAATGGGAGGAGGAGGAGGCCACTTTGGAGAGGGTGAGCAGTCTCTAAGGCATGAGGACTCTGCTGCCTGAAAATTCTCTGCAAGAGGACAGAGGGGACAGGAGGCCAAAGAAGTGGAACAGGAGTCCAGAGGAGAGTAGCCATTGTGGCACTGGTGACAGCCAGCTATGATGCCACAGTTAAATTTTCAAGACATCAATAAAGTATGGTCTAGTCTCTCAACTTAAGTTTCCTCTCCTTCTATGCTAAAAGAAGAATGGGAAAAATAAAAACAAAAAAACCATCTGCCCTTCCCCTCTCTTCCTAACACACGTGCATACATGCAGGCACATGCATAGAACACACAACACTTGTACATTATCGGCAGTCACCACCACCTTACAGCAACTGAATGGAATTTTCCTTTTCATACAGAATGCCAAAAGACAACTGTATTCTTAAATTCTTAGGACCACTTTACCCCTGTCCACTGGATTTAATCTTTCCAAATTGATAAGCTACTACTGTGCCCATGGATTGCAAATCTCAGCTTTGTCTGTTTTCAGTTTTGTTACCAATCTTAGCTCTTCTAATCACTGAAGTTTACATGGTGTGAATAAATTGCAGTGTTGATATAAATATTAGCTGGTTTTGCTGGACTAGCTAAGGCAACCACCAAAAAGTCATATTTGTCTAGTGAAAATTGCAAGGTAAAGATCATATTTTCTTGCTAATTTTGGTTATAAGCATTAGGCCCTTTTAGGATAGCAAATACTGGTTCTACAGTTGAATAGTTGTCTACCTCAGTGATCTCTTAAGTTTCTAAATGACTGGGCAGTTGAAGAAAATTTAATAAATACTTAGTAAAGGCAAACGATACTGCTCTCCATCTAGTTTCAAATTTAACTTAAAACATGTCTGTTCTGTGTTTCAAATATCCTGTTTCTAGTCTTGATTCTTCCATAATTAGCTATGTGATTCTGCAAGTACCTTAACTCTTCATCTGAAAAATAAACATGGCATCTAAATGTTTCAACAATGTCAGCAACATGAAAGGCAAAGAAGAGGTAAGGAACTGCTCCAGATGAATGACAACAAAATGCAATACATGACATGCAGCGGGATCCCCACGCAGTGAGGGGGAAGAGCTATAAAACACATGATTGGATTGATTGACTAAATTGGAACATGGAAGGTAGACTGCTACATTTCCTGCAATTGATAACCACACTGTGATTATGTAAGAGAATGTCCTTCTTCCTATGAAATACACACTCAAGTATTTAGGGCACAAGGAATTATTTAGTTGATATTTACAACTTCTAAATGGTTCAGAAACAAATATGTGTATTCATACATACGTGTGGAGGGGAAGGAGAGAGAGAGAGAAAACATGACAAAGTAAATGGGGCAAAATTCTAACTGATAAAAAGTATATCTAGGGGCTTTCTGTAATATACTAGAAATTTCTTTGTAAGCTTAAAACTATTTCTAAAATTGGGAGACCACGGCAGGTGGATCATGAGATCAAGAGATTGAGACCATCATGGCCAACATGGTGAAAGCCTGTCTCTACTAAAACTACAAAAATTAGCTGGGCGTGGTGGTGCATGCCTGTAGTCCCAGCTACTCAGGAGGCTGAGGAAGAAGAATTGCCTGAACCAGGGAGGCAGAGGTTGCAGTGAGCCGAGATTGCGCCATTACACTCCAGCTTGGCGACAGAGCGAGACTCTGTCTCAAAAAGAAATTATTTCTAAATAAATGAATAAGTGAATAAAAGGATTAGAGTAGATTATAAATAAGTTTCCTTATTCTAGGATTCTATGGTTTGAACAGGGGTTATTGTTGTAGCTGTCCCTCATAAACTTAAAAATGGCAGAAAGAAGGTACCAAGCATGGGCAGGATGAGACAGCTCTCTGAGGGTTCCTGTGGAATGAGACAGTGAACATATGTGGCAGAACAGGTAGTCTCCTTCATCAGGTCTGTGACTGGAAAGTCTAGTTTGGAGATACACATCTGGAGTGGTGGCTCAAGGGAGTGGCCCAGCTGTAACAGAGTCTTTCTTGCCTTGTACCTTCCTTTTCTTTGCTGGCTGTGCAAAGGGCACTAAGCTGACCATGGTGCCATCAGAACCCATGCTCTGCCATCTGCTTTTCATTTAGGACCAAGGCTCCAGGCCTTCAGACAACAAGAAGGGTCCATCATTCTCTAATCCCTGGTCCCCACCCATGAATGTCAGCTAAGAGCACTGTTGGGTACTTTCAGCTTTGTCTTCTTTTCCCTATTTTTTTAAAACTCTCCTGTCTCTGTTAGCCATTCCAAGTATTCACATGGTCGCACAGTCCATAATATTCCCTTTCACATATGGACTTCCCACGGGACCATTTTTCTACACTTGTAATAGCTGGATCAAAAGCTGACATCTGAAGTCCCATGAACCAGTGGTGAGGTGAAAACCTTACAAGCATATGTGTCTTCGGAAGTAAGGGAGCTAGGTATTTGAGTATTATCTGCAGTTGAAAATGTTTTGTTTTTTTCTTTTTGAAACATCTGAGAAACACAGTCAGTGTGATAGTCTTGAAACATATGAAACAAGGGTAGGCACGAAGATCTCTCTACGGCCTTGATGCACTCCTGGAAGGCACAAGCTGTGTCTCACTCCCCATGTGCTGTTGTAACACCTGGCTGTGATGAGTTCAACAAGCCACCCTGCCACCTGCACTTTCAGCTGTGACAGACACTAAACTCGCAGGTTGCAAATCCAGCAAAGCAGAGCATGCCTTCCCTTCAGGTAGACCTGTCCGCATGGAACCACGATCTGCTCTTGTTGTTAGTGGAGGAAAATTGTTAGTAGTCAGAGGAATGGTTTGCCTGGCCTTAGAAAGGTCTTTCTAGCCTAATAACTCTCGTGGGTATTTGCATGTTCAAGAAGGTAGATACATCCAATAATTCCAAACCAGAGAAATCATTTTTTGAAAACAGTAGTTGGGAATACAGTGTGAAAAACATATGCCTGCAATTTATTTTTTTTAAATGGTTTTGAATAAAAATACAAACAAATGGGGTTACCAGGCAATAAATTAAAACAATTTGACCAGTGCTCTTTTGAATTCCTGCCTAATGTTAATGAAACAATGCTTAGAAAACCAATGTAACTAGCTGTTGCAGAAGCTGACTGAGAATGAGAAAAGAGCCTCAGAAACAGAAGAGGAGCCTAGTGGCCGGACGCGAAAGGGAGGCTCACCAAGAGAATATGCAAATGTGACTGAGGCTGGGGAAAATGAGAGAAGAGTCAAAGACAGGGAAAGGGAAATGTACTAACTCGTTATTTTTCTCAAGGCTTCTAGACAAATCTCAGATGAGCACAACCCCAGTTAGCTTTCTCCCTGCCCTACACTACATATCTCTAAAGACGAACAACAAAAGCAGCTGGAAAGAAGAGCAGAGCAACTAGATTGCAACCTGCTTCCCAGGGTGCCTCTAAAATGTCTCAATCTTGAAATAGGTTAGCTGAGCCACCCTCCAATGATACCTGTGATCTGCACATTGCTTGGTCCATAGTAAAATCCCAACACATTTGGATAGAATAAAGCATCCTTGAAAAATGAATCCACAGAGTTGTAAGTTTTAGACAGAGGATTGGAGCCAAGCTAACAACAGGGAATGAAATTTTCCCCTTTGGCTTCACGAAGATGATGGCGCAACAGGTTCGTGCCAGTAGGAAGACCATTTAAACTGGAGCATACACTGCACCAGGAAGACGATCCCTCTCTGACATGTTTTCTTCAGAGACCAGTGAAAACTGATCTGCCAAGCTTCCAGTGACCTGGTGAGGTTTTTCTCAACTTTCCAAACAATGAGAATCAGTCAACATCAGTACAGACATATTTTTATCAGGAAAAAGTTTCTGTTGTTGTTCTGTTTTTATAACCTCTTTTTTTTTTGAGATAGAGTTTCACTCTTGTAACCCAGGCTGGAGTGCAATGGTGCAATCCCGGCTCACTGCAAACTCCACCTCCCGGGTTCAAGCGATTCTCCTGTCTCAGCCTCCTGAGTAGTTAGGATTACTGGTACCCGCCACCACGCCAGGCTACTTTTTGCATTTTTGGTAGAGATGGGGTTTCCCAGTGTTGACCAGGCTGGTCTCAAACTCCTGGCCTCAGGTGATTCACCTGCCGTAGTCTCCCAAAGTGCTGGGATTACAGGCATGAGCCATCACACCCAGCCTGTTTTGTTTTGTTTTACTGTCAAGTTTGTTCATATTGATTTATTTGCAACCCAACTCCTTGAAGACAGCAAATAGGAGTACTGGCTGCCCTCTACAATAGGCAAGTGAATTCAGTATCAACATCAAGAAAATACCAAATGCATGCAACAAAATCTCCTTAAAATCCAGGAATGCTGGCATGAGAATGAGTTCTTAAATGTAGGTTTTTCAAAGACAAAGGTATGTGGGAAAATGGCACACTATCCTGATAATCACTCAGCACCACCTGTTGTTCAATTGTTTGTGGGTGAGTAAACTTGTTTATTTTGAGACATCATGGGATATTCTGAGGTGAATATTCTCCACGTGCTAAATCAAAAGCCAACCATGGCAGCAATGTTGCAGAGCTTCTCAGAGAGTTCCTGGAACCTAAGATTCCATGCTGTGTGCTTTTAAAATATTTCTGCAAATTCACTGAAACTCCTCCCATCAAGAAATGGAGTCTAGTTTTCCTTCCCCTGAATATGAGTCAGATTTAGTGACCCGGTTCCAATGAAAAACATAAGGTTGGAAATGACATGAAGTGACTACTGAGGCTGGTTATGAAAAAAGATGCAGCATCTCTTTAGCACTCTCTTAAGATGCTCACCCTTGAAATGCAGGTGTCATGCAACGAGGAGGTCAAGGCCAGGTAGAGGGGCTGTGGGTGTTCCAGCCAACAAGCAGCATCAGCCAGCTGATCTTCTCTTTCTTTTCTTTCTCCCCCTCCTCCCTTCCTCTCTTCCTCCTCTCCTCTCTCCTCCTGTCCTCTCTTCCTCTCTCTCTCTCTCTCTTCCTTCCTTCTTTTGAAGGTGCCCAGGTTGGAGTGCAGTGGCACAATCTCAGCTCACTGAAACCTTCGGTCTCCCAGGTTCAAGCAATTCTCCTGCCTCAGGCTCTCAAGTAGCTGGGATTATAGGCATATACCACTACACCCAGCTAATTTTTTTTTTTGTATTTTTAGTAGAGATGGGTTTCACCATGTTGGCCAGGCTGGTCTAGAACTCCTGACCTCAGGCGATTTGCTCACCTTGGCTTCCCAAAGTACTGGCATTGCAGGTGGGAGCCACCGCACCTGGCCTGATTTTCTATATATGACTTTAACCATGTGCTGAGGAATCTAGACACTATATGACTGCCCAGCCACCATATAACTGTGACCACACAAGAGACCCTAAGTGAAAATCATCTAGCCAAGGCCAATCAACTCCTAGAACCATGAGAAATAATAATAATAATCAATCAAGGTTGTTGTCTTAAAACAGAGGTCTCCAAACTATGGCCTGTGGGTAAAATCTGGCCTGCAATCTGGCTGTATGTTTTCAGTCCATGAGCTAAGTAAGTATGGCTTGGTACACTTTTAAAGGATTATAAAACAAAACAAAATGAAGAAAAATATGCAAAAAAGATCATATGTGGCCCTCAAAGCCTAAAATATATATTTCTCTGGCCTTTTACAGAAAACGTTTGCCCACTGCTGTCCTAAGCCACTAGGTTTTCAGATGCTTTGTCATACAGCAACAGGTGACTGGAACGTGTAGTGCCTTTGGTACACAAGGAAAAGAACTAGGGGCAAATGCTGGCTTGACAGTGTCATGAAAGTCATACTGAAAAGCTGTGCCCAACTGTCATCTGCAAGTCAATATTATTCTATCAATAATTGCTATCATGCTATATATATTATATATTATTATTAGAATTATATATAGTATGATAGCAATTATTGATAGAATTATCAATAATTATATATATAAAGATAGGGTCTCACTATGTTGCCCAGGCTGATCTCAACTTCCTGGGCTTAAGCGATGCCCCCACTTCAGGCTCCTGAGTAGCTGGGACCATAGGCGCGCACCACCATGCCCAGCCCTTATTAAAATTTCACAAACACACTTGCTCAGTCAAAGTATAAGTGATGGTAATGATTTATCAACCAAGGAAAGTATCTGAGAAATATATCTTGGATTTGATTCTAGTTTAACTTCAAATTCTGAGATACTCATTAATATGTTTAATTATAATAGAGAGCATTTACTGATTCTTTACTGAGTACCAGACATTGTTTTAAACTACATAAAAGAGTTAAGCCTCATGACAAGCCTTATTTCCATTTTACAGATGAGAAAACTGAGGCACAGAGAGGTGGTCTAGCCTGTTCAAGGTCACAGAGTTTGTAAGTGTGGAGCCAGGATTTAAACGCAGGATGGACTCTGGTATCTAGCAACTGAACCACTACACTCTGTTGCTCCTTTCCAGAAAATGCCTAATATACAGGGTCTGAAGAATGCGGCTGGCTTCCATGGGAAGGGCATTGACCTCTTTGGCTGCATTTCCCTGGTTGCTACCCAAGCGTGCTGTCTATACACTTAGGAATGAGGCCTGGAACTTGAGTCTCCATCCATTTCCCCTGGATCTAGGCTCTTCAGTAGCACTAAGTCTTCTGTTTAGAGGATCCCAAGCTCCCAGACTAGCCCCAAATTATGGTCCGTTAAAAGCCATTCCTCCCAAACTGTCTAAGTCTTTCCTGTATGTTTACTCTGGTTTCGGTCAATCAACACATGAAAAATTATGGTTCCCAAGGAAATGACTGTCATGGGAGATGCAATCCATTTTCTCCATTGCCACTCTGTGGCTAAACAAAATCAACAGACTGATGGAGAGCCACTCATATCAAAAGGATACTCAAACCATTATTAGAACTAGTGGTCATGGAGAATGAAATAAATAAGTATCACTTTCCTTATCTGGGACGTGGAAGTGATAATACCCATCTTTATGATTTATTATGTAGACTAGAGCCAAGATATGGAAAGGACCTAACCCAGTGTCTGACATTCAAGTACTGACTGTAATTATTGTCACACAGAACATGCCTCTCTTTTAGAGAACTGGTGATTGGACAGTGACTTTTCATTGAGTGACTGGAAAAGCTGTTAACCACAAAGAAAGGTCCACATTCAAGAAACAAGACAAGAGTAAGAGCTGCTGCTTACCCATCGGGTCACATATTTTCCACCTCCTGTTGTAATAAGCATTTTTCACACTATCAAGTGTTGTTTTAATTACTTATAAAAATGGCTCCATCACATTCTTTTCCCCCAGCTGCACTTGCCACGAATAACTGGAGACCCACGTATGGAAAGGCCAACGCCCTGATGGTAACCATGTGCTGAGGCCACCTCTGCACACTGACCAAAGGCAAGGTGCATCACCCGTCTACTCACCAGAAGGGAAAAACAATGAGGCGGCTGATGAAAAATATAGCAGAGAAGATGAAAAACAGGGTGTTACAGGTCTGCGTCCATCCAGCATAAGAAAACATCTTAGCAGACTGCGAACAAAGAAAGAATCTGCAGTTAAAGTAACAGTAGCATACATTTTTAAATTTAAATTTATAAATGAAATGATATGAGGTCTGGGATTTGCTTCAAAACAATCTGAGTGGAAGGTAGGGTTATAAGTGGGGCAATAGATTAAACAAGACGGACATATTGATAACTGCTAACGCTGATGGGTCCATTATGCAATTCCCTTTATCTCGTCATATGTTTGACATTTTCCATAACATAATGTTTTTTAAAAGTATGTTAAAATGACCATAATACTACTTGCACCTTTCAAAAACACTTTAAGTTAGCATAATCAACTTTAGCATGCATTTCATGTGGGCATTTACTTAGTATCTCCATTTAACTGGTAGGAGAGCTGGACTGAAGAAAGGCTGGGACAGGTGGGAAATCCTGGGCTCGTCTGGGAATGCTGCAATCAAGGAGGCTACTTCAAGGGAGATAACGGAAGAGGCAAAGTCAGAGGGCAGTTCTCGGGGACCTGAACTGGTTGAAATAAAGTTTCAAGCATTTGATCTTTCCCAATTCTTTTATGCTAGTCTATGCTGCTCGTATTATCTGTGTTGAATAAAAAGAACTGCAGAAAGGGTTGCTGACTGTGGAAGAAGACAGTTAATTGATAAGCACTCTCTATTGCATTATCCAGCAGTGCCCAAGGCTGAAGACGGAAGTTTGTGGTGGGGAGTAGGCAGTGGGAATCCAGGAGCAGGAGGTGGGAGGAGTTGCTGGGGCACAGATCATTCTTCTAGGGAACATGGCTTAGACTTGGGCAGTTTCAGAACCAGCTTCACACCAGAAGCTCAAGGCCCTTCCAGAGCAAGAGAGGTAACATACTTACACTCCAGTAAGGGTTCACGTGGCATTTTTCATACTTTGCCATGCTTACGAAGGGGTAAGAATATGGCCCGACTGTGGGGATGGTAGAGGACCCCCTGGAACAGCATCAGTTGCTGACACAGAAAGGCTGGTGTGTCCAAAGGGTGGGAGACAGGTGTGGGGGAGAAAGGCCTGAATTCAGAGTGACTGTGATGGAGTGGGAAGCTGGTGGAAGGATCAGAGGCCAGCCGGGGTGGGAAGTGAGGGATGTGCACAGGGATGAGAGAGGATCCCTGTGAGTCCACTTGTGAGGTCAAAGTAACTTTTGCCCAAAGTTTTTTGGGCAAAACATACACAGAACATATTCTGGATTGTGTAATGATGAAATAGGAGACAGCAGCCCCTTTGTTTGCTAAGTATCAGTCAGGATATCAGGTCTTGGATCCAAACTTGACCATGTGGAAACTTAGAGGACCAGGGGAGATGTGTGAAGAAGGCAAAAGGTCACTTACAAGTGAGAATGGTAGATGTGAAGGCTGTTTTTCCTCCAAAAGAAAAGAGTGAGGAAATGACCCCAGTGTCTTGAGAAATATGAAAGATAAATAGGCACCATCTCAAGGAAGCCAGGGGCAAAAGCTGTGCCGTGTCTGGGTTCAACTAGAACTTGACTGAGAAAGCAAACCCTAAAACACACACTATTCAAGGAAGCTGTGGGCTGTGCACCCTGGGAGAACATCACAAACAGGCCGCTGTCACCACTTAATACTGTGTCTACTACCAGCTGATGGAAGGTACCAGCCTTGCTCATTGAACTTTACGTCAGATCATCGAGAATGATTCACAATCATTAGCAACATGAAACTGTCCTTATAGTTTGCTCTTGAGGGAACCTCTAAAATTGGACAGTTCATTTTTCTTTTTTTTTAACCTAAGGACCTCAGAACGTTTTCAGACAATAATGAGCTAAAGTTTATCATATACCCCAAGGAACACCTATGACTTCTCATGTTACAGCTGGGGCTAGAAAACAAAACAATAAGTGATTTGCCCAAGTCACCTGGGGAATCATGTCACATCAATGGAAGGGTGGGGAGGGTGGGCAGGGTAACCTCGTGTTTCTTCCCAGGCTGAACCTCTAACTCCCCTCTAATAATACAATGAGACTGTTTTTACATTGGACGCACACCAAAGGCAATTGAACATGAGAGCTTAGAAGCAACAGAGTAGTATAAAATTCTTAAGACAGGGCCAATGTGGTCTTAATTTTCCGTCAGGATTACCGAGATACAATCAGAGAAGGAGGTAATTACAGCAGCTAGGGCTGCATCCAGAGAGCACCGTGCAGAAAAACTGGCACAATCCTCCTGGGAAGCCATTTGTTACCCTGAAGCACATATAATAATCTTGATCTTTAGAATGGAATTTACATGTCTAATTATGATTACATACAAAGTAGAAACAAAATTCTGTGCACAGGGGATATTTTAACAGTGGCCAGTTTCTTTGAAATGGCTGCAAATGACTTCTGGTGACTTCTATGACAGGGTTTGGTAAATTATAGTCCAGCCCATGGACTAAAGCTAATCAGCCCTTAAGAATGGTTTTCACATTTTTAAGGGGGTATTAAAAAAAGCAAAAAAAAAAGAAAAAAAAAAAAGAAACAAAGAAAGAATATGTGACAGAGATCATATGTGGCCCACAAAACTACATTTACTATCTGGTCTTTTGCCAAGAAGTTTGCTAAACCTGACCTAGAAGAATAAAGTTCTATTAAATTTAATTTCTTTCACATCAACCTATATTCAACTGTTAGCCCTTCAAGAAGCAATCCCAAATGTGAAATGGTTTAGCATCATTTCCCCTGGATTCATTATAAATGAGTATATTTAAATAAATAACTCAGTAGTTCTGGGACCTGTTACTCTAAATACAGCAGGAGACCTGGCAGAGAAGGGGACCATTCCATCACTGCCTGGGGTCAACAGGAATCAAAACAGAACAGAAGCAGGTCCGGAAAACAATCCCCATGGGCCTTTGTTTCTTCTATTTTGTGTGGGGTAAGATTAGGAAGACTCTTGTTTTAATGCTGACTCCTTCAGAAAACATCCTAAGCCCTCTTCCTCCCTTAGAAAATGAGGGCCTTAAAAACAATCAGCTTACACTCCTTAAAGCAAGGGATTGGGCTGGGGGAGGGTAGGTGGGGTAGCATGAACATTCAACAGGTATTGAAGCATTGGCCTAAGTGAATAGATGGTGTCATCCAAATTTGAGAATCCTCAATGTCATAAATCCAAGTTTTCCTTTTAAAAGATTAGAGTTTATTCCTTCTGCAAATATCCCATCTTACTTTCTGAGTGAGCACGTGCATGCAACTTCCAGAAGTGGAATCTCACAAATTAACACCACTCTACTACCATGGAGAAGGATTGAAAATTCAAACTAAGAGATTTCATTTCTGTAATCTTGGAGGATCTGGGAATCTAGAGATATTCTCAGACTTTGGGTGTTTTCAGGGCAGAGACCCCTGCTAAATTGCTCACAGACATTTACTTTTGTGGGCAGTTACGAACACCCAGGACGCGGTATTGTCATTAGTTTTTTAATGGCAAATGTTTACCTCCAGCCAAATGTCAGCCACATCGTGTACAATCATCACGAGGGTCCCACTGCGAATATAGTTAGCACACCAAGAGAAGCTCATCAGACTAATAGCAGCCAGGTGGTGGATGATATGAGCTAGGAAATCCTATAGAATGAGTGGAAATAGAAGCCATTAAGCAAATGCATTTATTTCCCAATCACTGGAAGAGATAACAATAATGATGATGAAACCAACAACTTGTATCTGCATGTTTTGAAATTTATAAAATTCTTTTAATTCTTAAACACAATCCTTGTGAGGGAGCTAAGACAAGTATTATTCTTGTTGATGAAGTCATTTAACTTTGAGATACCATCCCGACACTGTATATATGTATACACACACACTGCTCCCCCAACACACAATAAATGCAGACACACACAAGCATGTTACTGTATACACCTACATTATTGTTTATCCCCTGCCTATTCCCAAAAGAAGAAAAGATTGATATAATAAATCTACACAACCATTATATAAGTTAGTGCCTATGAAATAAGAAAATCTAGGCTAAGGAAAGCTACTGTCACTGAGTACAATAAAAACTTAAACGTTTCCTGCAAAGAAAATATACAAATGACCAATTCACACATGAAACCGTGTTCAGTCATAGTCGTCAGGAGAATATAAACCAAAACCACAACGAGATACCACTTCACACCCACTAGGATGACTATAATAAAAAAGATGAACAATAACAAGTGTTGACAAGGATGTGGAGAAACTGGAACTCTAATACAATGCTGGTAGGAAAGCAAAATGGTGTAGCTACTTTGTTAAACAGTATGACAGTTCTTCAAAAGATTAGGTGGAATTACCATATGGCCCAGCAATTCCACTCTTAGGTGGAATGAAAATATATGTTCATGCAAAAAAACTTGTGTATGAATATCCATAGCATTATTCATTATAGCCAAATGCAGGAAACAACCCAAATGTCCATCAACTGCTAAGAGGATAAATAAAATTCATCTATCTGTACAATGGACTATTACTTAGCAATGAAAAGTAATGAAGTACTGATACATGCCATAACATGGATGAACCTGGAAAATATTACATTAAGTGAAACAAGGCAAACACAAAAGACCACATATTGTACAATTCCATTTATATGAAATAGCCAGAATAGGCACATTTATAGAGACAAAGAAGATTTGTGGTTGCCAACGTCTGGGGAGGTTGAGAGAAATGGGGAGTGACTGCTAAAGGGCATAGAGTTTCTTCTTGGGATGATACAAATGTTCTAAAATTGACTGTGGTGATGCACAACTCTGAATATATTTTAAAAACCAATGAATGCACACTTTAAACAGTTTGATTGTGTTATATCTGGATATCTCAATAAAGATGTTTAAAAAACTTAAAGATTTCAATTTCCTCATAGCCAAAGCAAATACAATATCAATAATAGCTCAATTTATTAAGCACTTGCTGTATATCAGGAAGTATTTTATATAGATTAACCTGCTTAATCCACACAACAACCAGAGGAGATAGGAACTATCTTTAGCTCCATTTTATAGATGAGGAAACAAAGTTTAGAGAGTTTAACCAACTAGAGATGTTACTGTGTGGTGAAGCCAGGAATTCAAACCCAGGAGACCTGACTCTGGGGCTCATGCTTTAGCTACCTCCCAGTAGCTTTATGTTTCTGAAGATACATCTTTATAAGACATATAACATATATTTATATTTAATTTTTGAGAAGATGTTCAATACTCCTGTAAATAATAAAAGGGAAGTCAACTACAGCAAAATCAAAGGTGGATGAAATGCAAGATCAACCTACCTCTATGTAAAGACATTCTAAAAAATGATTATTTTCAACTCTATCCTTGAGACAATGACTCAACCAATTAAATTGTGATGTATTCCTAGCCTAAAGTTAGTACAGTCAATCTTTAGCTATTATTGAGTTATATGGAAATGATGATTATTTCTATCAGAGTTTTTCACAGTGTGTTCTTATATTTATATTCCTCAAGTCTTGAGATGTCCAAATAGCTATAGTGTGTCCCTTAGTAATGGGTAATGGCCACCATCGCTCAGCTGAAACATTTAATCAAGCTAAACTGGTTTATCCAATATTAAACATCATTGTATTTATCATACAAATTTTGCTGCAAGCAGCCTTTTACTTATGATGTAGTTTATGAATTATATGCCAAGAGTATTTATCATTTGGTCTGAATTGCTTCCATATATGACAAAATCTTATGACTGCATTCAGGCTTTAACATGGTTTGCTGGATCAGTAATCAGGAATCAGTAACAACCAAACAGCTTCTAAAATACCTCATTTTGTGACCTCAGAAGTGGCGTTTCTAGGCCTGTGACTGAGTTTCCCTGAAAATAAAGCAAAGCTAATAGTGCACAAAGCAAGCCTTCTTCATAAATATATTTGATGAATTAAGGGGAAAAATGTTTTCAATGTTTTTGAAAACATAAAAAAGTTGTATATAAGGCGGTATTGCAATCAACGAAAAGATGTGGTTGCAGAATTAACACTCCTAACATGTTTCTTCTTTGCATTGACGGACATTACATTCCCAAACCAAAATAAACACAAACACAAAGGAGATGTTTTCTCTTTTTGAACAGAGGTGGAGCTTCAAAGTTTTTATAATATTTCACTACAAATGTTTACCAAGGCACCAAAGCATGAGTATAATTAGCACTATTCTATGTACTACAAAGCACACAAAAGCAATGAACTGGACCCAAATACACAGAAAAATATAAATTAAAGATTATAATCTGGGGCACAGAGATGGAAACTTTTGAAGGAATTGATAAAGCAGCTTTGTAAATAAGACACTTACCTTTCTTTTGACATCAAAGCCAAGTCTAAATAACAGAGACCAATAAAAACTCATTTCTAGAATGTAGTACCAGTACTGGGATGGCAGCAGGGGCTGAGGAAAAGAAGAGTATTCATTATTTTAAATGCCATCATAGAAGCAACTCATTTTAATGCACTAAAACCTACTATTTATGCCTATTTATATCCCACCGGATTCCATAAAATAACACTGATTATTATTTCAATTTATATTTCAGCAAAGAAATTAAAGATGATTTTTCAAGGCATTTTATTTCTAAAACGGTAGACAAGTATTCCAAAATCAAGTTAAATGTTTTGTTTCAAAAGTGAAATACAGCTACCACAGGTGTAAGTGCCTTACATTAGTTTATTTAAAGTTTAATTTTTTTTTAAATTATAAATCTTTACTTAGGAACAATGGGAAGTCTTTTCTGCTTGTCCCACAATTTACTTTGATTAATGTTTCTTGAATACTACTCAAAATCTGATGTCTTAACCTCTTTTCTGGTGACAGGCTGGTGGTCAGAATTAGCCCATTCTCAAATGTAACAGTAATAAAATATGTATAATTGTTTAAGAACTCTATAAATATCTTCTGAATAAAAGAATAAAATTTTGATAGCTAGAATGCTCTTAGTAATTTTGTAGTGGGAGTGGTGGTGTTTATTTTAGCTAAGTTGAGACATATGACTTGGTGTGTTAGACTCTTACTTAATCCTCCCAATGAATGTTGCCTTCTGATATCCAAGCCCTTGTACAGTCTCCTCCAACACTGACTATGGACTTGATTGTGGTCTTTGGTGAAGGAGACATAAGAAAATGTGATGCACGCAGAGACTTTATAAGTACCATGTAAGAATCCTGAGCCATCCTGCTGAAGAGGCCACAAAAAGAGAATCAAGGTGCTGACTGTCAACACTGTGAATGAAGTCACCATGGACTTGAGCCATTATTCCCTAGTCAGCCTCCCAATTGTCTGAAAATGCATGAATGAACTCAGTTGACACCATATGGAGCAGAAAAACTGCTTAGCTGAGCCTAGACTAAATTGACAACTAAATCAAGAGAAAATAAATGGTTGTTATTTGAAGGCACTAAGTTTTGGGGATGGTTTGTTAGGTACCAACAGATAACTGATACACCTGAGAAGATATGAGTAAGTTAAAGATAGAAGATGATAGGCCTGGGGTTTGGCCTAGGTAATTCCTAGGTTCCATATGGTCTAATCTTTAATTCTGTAATGCTGAGGCTAACATATTAAAATAACTAATTTTTTTGGGTCAACTCATCATCCTTGATAAGGCCATAAAAGAATGAGACAGATTTTTAAGAATAACTTAAAAATCTGGATAAAGACAAGGAAGAATATCTATTGAAGGCATCAGAGAGCAAGCAGGGCATCCAGCACCTGTGGAGTCAAGATCCTCAAGAGAAGAAAAATGCATTAGAGTGAACCTTTTATTTCAAGTGAACCCTATTTTTCAAGAAGTACTGTAGGCCCTAAGAATAAATTAAAGAAGATCATCCTATACATATCATAAATTCTGTATATGCCAATTTATAAGCAGTATGGAGCCAAGCAACTAAGAAACAGCGGAAGTTAAGCAGTAGTGTCTGTAATATCAGAGTACTAGGAAGCAAATTGGTGTTCCAGCTGACTAAGGAAAAGGAGTCATGGTAAACACTGCAATCTTTTAACTGAAATCACTGAAGAAGAATACCCTAGAATATGGGTAAGTTGGAAATATCCTTGCCTTACAAAGACTGAAGTCTACCTTGAATCAGCTTAATCAAGAATTAAAGGTGATCTGTCCCTATTCTAACACCTAACAGAAGTGAAAGTAAGTTCTCTGTGAAGAAAGATAATATCATCCTGACCATCTATACTTCTTCATATACAATGTCTGTCATTTCAACAAAAGCTATCAAGCATAAGGAGACAGGAGCAAGAGAGAAAACAGATCCACAGGTGATCAAGAGATGAGACTTATCAGACTGATTTTAGAATAACTTCAAAAATAGCTGAAATGAAAACACTGCAGTAGAGAACTGGGGATCCATTAAAAATAAAATAAAAATTTCAGAACTGAAAAATATAATAACTGAAATTAAGAACTCAAAAGATGTGTTTAATAGTAGATTAGACATTGCTTAAGAAAAGCACCAGTGAACTGGAGGACAGGAAAGTAGAAAATATCCAGAACAGTGAAGTGTCTGACATTTTACCCTAGTTGCAAGCTAACAAGTTAGTTTGCCACAAGTTCCATGAATGCTGGTAGAAGATAGTAGAAACCCTGGTAGACAGCAGGTAGTTTGTGACTCACATTAATAGCAGTAACCAGAGTACCAGTGTTTGGGCCAATCTTCCCTTTCCCCATCCTCATAGGGCTAAGGGTCAGATGATAACTGCACACATTGTGGGTTGCCTTATAAGAGAGGAACCCTGCGCCAGAGAACCTGACCTTTTATAATGGACAATAACTTGCTTACTCTTTGCTCCATAGGGAGACATTATCTCTATCTTCTATGGCTGTTTGCTATACAAACATCCTTGAAAAGATCATCTAAAACAAAAAGCAGTCAGTGCTTCAATTCACAGGGTATGCAAGAGACCTGTGTAGAATTGTCTCCCAACAGACTGAAGCACAGAGAGGCAAGAGAATGGAAAATATTTTTTAAATCATAAGACACATAAGGGGCCTAGCGTAAAGGTCTAGTATAGTAGCACATTTGTAACTGGAATTTCAGAGGAGTCTGGAAAAGAGAATGGAACAGAACCAATGGATAAGAACTTTCCCAAAATGACTGAAGACATCAAGTCACAGATTCAAGATGTTCTACAGACATTAAGCAGGATAAATTCAAAGATAAGCACATTTATGTATATCATAATAAAACTGAAAGACAACACAAAATATTAAAATTGGCCAAAAGAGAAAAAAGACATTATGTTCGAAGAAGCAAAAATAAAAGTGACAGCTGAATTCTTATAGAACTGATGAGATCTAGAAGACAATGAAATAACATCATTAAAAGTGAGGAATGTAACTGCTAATCTAGAATTCTATACCCAGCAAAAATATCCTTTAAAAATCAAAGGCAATATGATAACATTTTTCTGACTAACAAAATCTGGCATACCCACCATTAAAAAAAAAATAGCAAAGGTACTCCCTCAGCCAGAAGGATAATAATCCCAGATGGAAACACGGAAATATAGGAAGCAAGGAATAGCACAAAAAGGTTAACTTGACAGATTTACAAAATAATAATAGAAATGACTTGCAAGGTTTTAAACATTTGAAGGAGGAGGATATATGGTATATTCTAATGACCTTTCAGTGAGTGGAAAGACGTAAGAACATCGATTTGTATCAGACTGTAATAAGTGAAGGACATATAGAATAATGTCTAAGATAATTACTAGAACAAAAGCATACGTAACTGAAAAGTCAATGTAAGGGAGGAAAAAGAATAGTATTTTTTAAAATAACTTGACTGTCCCATAGGAAAGCAAGAAAGGAGTACAAAAGAAAATGCATCAAGTGGTACAAGTAAAAAATAAATACTAAAATGGTAGATTTAAACCCAAATATGTAATTACATTAACTGTAAACAAACTAAAGAAATGAGACAAATGAGGGTCAAAAAGGATAAGGAAGCTCAAGTAAAATAAGTGTCAGGGATGACGTAGTAGTGAACAAAGAGTAGCAGGGGTCCAAGACCTAACTAAGGAGATAATCTGAGGGGCCTCGATGTTGAAGAAAGGGGAGGAATCCATCAGAGGGGACTTACCTGTTTGGGATAGCCATTCCAAACCTCCCCTAGGTCATATAACCAAGGTTTCTGGGGAAAAAAAAAAAAGTCAACAGTTGAGAAATAAATTTGTCCGTGTCAAAGGCCAATTTTGGCAGAAAAGCTAAGCTTCTCCTTATGTCATTTACAGCAGGCAAAAATGCACAGGAAATCGTCCTTTGCCATATTATTTTGCTTCTATTGCACATATTTCTCCCTCTTTAGGGAATTTTTTTACATATTCCTATGTAACACCTCTATGAAATTTACTACTAGTGAACCTAATAGTGTTGTCTCATAGAGGATATTGTTTCAAACAAGTGACTGTATGAACAAAATTATTTCTGAATTAATTATATTATTGCTTCTATAGGAATAAAAAAAATCCTGAGGTATCTGTAGCAAGATTTGAGAGAAATCTTGAATCTTGAGTGAAATCTCTAAAACTGGTTATCTTATTGAAAGCACTATACCCTAAAGGAATTCACAGACAAGAATTTCAAAAATTAAAGACAAATTCCAATCAAAGATATAAAAAGATAACTTACATCATAAAGAAATGCAATTCCAGCAACAGTAATGATTAAGTAAAATGCAAATCTCCAGCTGCCAACAGAAAGAAAAATCTTTACTTTCTTGTACAGGTGACAGGGATTTGAGGAGAAAATGATTAAGTATGGCAGAGTTTACAAAGAACACACATTTTGGAGTCAGACAAATTTAAGTTTCCATTCTGGCACTGCCCCACTTATTAGATGGCCACAACCTTAGGTAAATCATTTAACCTCAGGAAGCCTGACTTTCTCATCTGTAAAATGAGAATAACAATACTACCTCAAAATGTGAAAAGAACTGAAAATCTGTGGTAATAGGTCTAGTATAAAGTAAGCATCAATAAATGGTAGCCATTATTATTATAATGGTTATCCCAGTTCCAGGCACACAATAAACAGTGGGTTGATATTAACAAGAAGGAATCTAATTAGTCTAATTTATTTATCTTATCCCCATTTAATTCCCACTTAAAAGGTTTTTATGTGGCCAGACTTTCGTTGCCTGTCCTAAAAGCAGGTTTTGAAAGAAAAGATTTTCCTCATGTTTGGAGAAAGACCTATAGACTAAGAGACTGAAAGGACACATCAACCGATTGCAACAAATGGATCTTATTTAGATCCTGATTCAAATCAACAAACTGTAAAGAAAATTATGAGACAATTAGGGAAATCTAAACACTGAATATTTGCTATTATTAAATAAAAATCTCTTATTAAATAAAAATCCTTTTTTATTAAATAAAAAAAGATACTGATATTGCAATCATGCTTACAATAAAGCATTCTTATCTTTTTGAGATACATGCTAAAATACTTACAAATGAAATAACAGTGTTTGATATTTGCTTCAAAATCCATCTGTGTTGGGGGAGAGGTGAAGTGGGGGGTAGAGAGGACATAGGATTGGCCTTGAGTTGATCAACTAAAGCTGATGATGTAGCACACATATTTCATTATGCAGTCTTTCTACTCTTATATATGCGTGCAACGTTCCAAATAAAAAGCTTTTTAAAATTATGCCTATTTTATCTAATGATTGCTAGGAGAAATAATAATATTAAAATAATTTTTTCTTATATTTGTGCAAGGCCTTACAGTGCTTTCCTTGACATACCTATAAGACAGGAAGGAAATAGGAACATAGATATATACCCATTTTGTAAATGTACAATCAGACTAAGAAACATTAGGCATCTCCCCCGGCTCATGTAGCTAAGAAGGTGGAAAGTTGCAACTTGAAGTACAGGTCTTTGGACTCTGCATCGAGTGGTGTTTCCTAAACATTTCCTCTAAGCTAGATGACAATGTTTCTTCAATACTCAAAAAGTTGAACCCTAAAAATATCCAAAAGGCATTTTACAAAATGAAAGTCGAGACTTTAACACACTCATTTTATTTGCAGAGAGCATTTCCTTGGCACCCTGGATTATCTTGTCCTAACAAAACCCATAAAATATAGGAGATGATAAGGCCAGCCAACTCACAAATGAAGCCAAAAGTGCAGGTGCTCTCCTTGTATTTATCTCCCAAGCATTTACTGATTTCTCAGCTTCATCAGGCATGGTGCTACAAGGGCTATCACATTTTTGTTTTCAGAAGATTTTGAAGCTGACGCTACAGACTGTTGATAACAGCCAACTTCCTAAAGGAAACTGAAGCTAAGAGAGATCACAAAACTCACCCAAGGCTGGGCAGTAATACTCAGATGCAACAGTCCAGCCAAGTCTCACCTGTTTCTGGACAAATCCTACTCAGAGAAGCCCTATACCAGGGGTTCTCAAAGTGTGAGCCAGGGAACCCTGAGGTCAGAATATTTTCGTAATAATACTAATACTTATTTGCTTTTTTCCCTCTCATTGTCTCACAAGTGAGGTCATGTGACATGTGATCATGGTATTGCTCTGAATGAAATTGCACTGATGAAATGTGCGCTTGTGTATTCTCCCGTTTTATAAGTATCTCAGTTTTAACTTCTAATATACTA
Source organism: Ateles fusciceps (assembly GCA_036589455.1). Classification (NCBI taxonomy): domain Eukaryota; kingdom Metazoa; phylum Chordata; class Mammalia; order Primates; family Atelidae; genus Ateles; species Ateles fusciceps. The sequence continues at coordinate 10,937,280 of JAZHEH010001736.1, forward strand.
ATTATCAATAGGTATAACACACATAAATGTTCTTTGTTATCTTCAAGAGTTTTTAAGAGAACAAAGGGTCTTGACACTCTAAAGTATGATAATTGCTGCGCTTCACTGAAAAGATGAATGATAATGTCCTTGTCAATGTCACTTCACTCATATTAAATGAACCTAAGATAGTAAAACTTTTTTTTTTTTCCAGGAAAGAAAGAGATAATTATAATGGTGGGAAGGGAGAAAACCCACTTGAAAACCATTCAGAAACAAACTGGTTGGGCAGCAATGGTGAGAGTAAAAGGAGGGACTGGAGGGTACAACCAGGAAGAAATTGAGCAGAGCATGAGAAACACTGCCGGGACCAGACAGGGGGCCAGTGGTGGGGACGCTGCATGGAGCGGGCCGTGGACTGCATGGGTCAGAGGAGGCTGAGGCCACATCCACCCAGACAGGGAGCGCCCTTCTCCCACACGGAGGAGTTCTCCTACCTGGATACCTACGGACTTGGGAGTCCCTTCTCACTGCTAAGTTGAAATGTGTATTTTTAAATGAAAAAGTGGTCAGCGAATGTGGAATTTGATTTTTTTTTTAAAAAGGACCATTATGTATTAAAATCCTGAATGCTGTGGAATAGGGCACAAGGGTCACCATGAAAGAAAGTAACCCAGGAAGCAATACACTGAGCTCACGGTGCCTGGGGGCTTATCCACCTGGATGTTATGGAGGAATTTCTGCCTGTTGGAAAGTAATCTTAGGAGCTTGTGTAAGAAACAAGTTCCCAGAGATTTTCAAAAGGCCTGAAGTTAGGTATCTCATGGTATGATTTCTGTAGCACATCCCACAGCTAATTTTTTAAAAGCAGAGTCCCTGTACAATTAAACAGCACATGGCATTAGGTTTAGTCTGTTTATCTAGCCCATAACTTTTAATTTAGAACAAACGTGTGGCACTGCTAAAGAATAAAATAAAGCTTAAATTTGATTCGTGGGCCCACTTACTGTGTCCTGGATGTATTGCATAATTTCCTGCTTTGTGTCTTTGCTTTATTTGAAAATACTGCCTCAGACGCTGCTTTCTTTTCTTATGGAAATCCAACCCATTCTTCAAGGTCCAACCTATGTCTTCCCTTCTCTAGAAAGCCTTTAACTTCTCCAGCCATGCTGACGCCATTGCCTCTCGATTCCCACAACACATCTAAACATGATGTCATATCTGTTGGTATATGCTCCCATGTGCCACTGGGGTGGCGTGACAATAGATGTTACGGTTTTGTGTGTGATAAACTGGCCTCCCTAATTCACTGTTTAAGGCTGGTGACCGTGACTCACATGTTACTTCCCTCTTAAAATCTAGAACTCCACAAAATCTAACACAGTGCTATGCACAGGAAAGATACTAACCTGTACCTCTGCATTGCCTGCCTGACTGATAACGGTAACTCGAAATTCCCTTCTCCAGCCTGAACTCTGTCACAAATGTCAGTAGGCTTACTGACATGGCCAGGTGCCCAAATATTACTCAATTTAGGGATCCTCTGCTTGCTGAGAGGTAAGCATTAGTGCCAGTGCAGTATGATGGAACAAGAAATAGTATCAGAATAGGAGTCAGAAGATCTGAATGCAACAGCCATTCAAACACCTAAGAGACCCTTAAACTAGATGGATGTGCAATTTCTCACTGAAACAGGGTAATCCCACCTTCCCTGTCTCACATCATTGGCAGAAGGAGTGAACAATTATAACCTGTAAAGCACTGTAATGTACAAAAAAATTGCCAGAGAATTTCATTAAAACATGACTGAGCTCAGAGGTGGTGAATTAGTCCCTCCTTGGGGACTTTAAGAATCATCTGTTAGCAAGAACGAACAAATGAATGAATGAGAGCAAGAAAAAGGAGGATATAATGTGAGATGAGCTCCATCTTGTACTGTTTTGTGCTGATGGTTAGAGAGATATATTTGTGCCAAGCTGAAATTAGCAGCAAATCAATATTATATTTACCAAACTTCCAAGACCTAAAAACCAGAAGATGCTGGTCAAACTCATACACTTCAAGCTGCTGTGAGAAAGGCAATGGAAGCCTGTGGTGAGAAGTGAGTGAGTGTTGGGGCCATCCTGAAGAATGGGTCTATCTCTCTAAACATCACCCAGTTTCACAGCTGGATTATAAGATAGGGAACATATAGATGAATTAAAGGAAGTCATTGAAGTTTAACCTTCCACAGCCTCTGTTTGCTTATTTGAGGGTCTCATATGAGCTCCCTTATTCATTTCAGCTTCAAAACAAAAACATCTGGTAGAAGTCACTGGACAGTGTGAGGGAGGGCCTTAAGAAACAGGCAGGAAGATGGAACACTGCAGGTGTGTAGAATGTGGCATTGAACACAGCCCAACTCATACACATTCATCTGGATACAAAGAAGGGGAAACAAAGTGAGAGCAATAACTTGGCCCACCATTTTTTTGCACAGGTGTTAGTTTCTGCCACAAGAGAGAGCCCTAAAGTACTACAGTATCCTATGGCGGGGGAGGGGGGGAAAGCAGAACTCAAATTAAACTAAAAGTAAATCCATTGCAATCTCCTTGCTCTCAGAATGGACTCAAAGTAGCCAGCTCTGAAAAAACCCCCACTGGATGCCCTAGCTCATTCTGATCCTTCTACCAAGCCTACTGGGGAACCAAGAGGATGGGCTGTGCACCCCACAGCAGGGCTGGAGTCATGAGCCGTGCCACACAGAGAGGCCTTTTCATCGTTCCGAGAGGGAACACGCATCCTTGCAGACATTCTCTGCTCTTACAATTGTCATGGTTGGAAACAGGTGATAAAGTCTGGTGACCTAGGGCCAACCCTGACCCTAAGAAAAGACAACCACCAGTTATGATATTTTTATGATTTTTCTGGGCTTCAGGCTGATTACATAATGTCTCTTGTTCATCTCAGAGAGTTCATGGCACAGGAGTCTCTCTGAACCTACTCTGGTCCAGGAGGCTGCCTGATAGAGTTCAGAGCTTACTCGATTAACAAAGGAGTGGAGAAAGCAGATAAAGCAAATGTGTGAGGCACCTAAAACACCACATGGGTAGGTGACAGAGCTGGGTCTGAACCCTCCCTCTGCTGCCCTGGCAGTGTTCTCTCTGCAAGGACCACTCTGCTCCAGACAGGACCGCAGCATTCCTCAAGCTCCACCCATCCTCCTTACCAAGCTTCCTGGAATTTCTTCAGGCGGGGAAGGCCTCTCCTGATTCCGCCGATTCCTAAACCATCTTTCCACCTGGCGCTCTGTCAAGTTACATTTCTTTGCCAGTCCATAAATATCAGTCTGGAAAGGGATGAAATGAATAAATGAGTGATAAAGAACAGTCAGACAGGCAGGTAAACAAGAGACAGGGGAGATTGAGTTACAAGAGCTTTGGTACTGGGGATGAGAGAAATTCTGCCATGAGACCTGGATCCAGGGAATTTACCTCTTTTGCTTATGGAATCACACACACACACACCCTGAAAAACAAACTGTTACTATCCCAGATCTCTGAGTTACTGAGAAAGATCAATTCTCCGTAAGTTGGCAGCAACTCATGCATTCGAGTTGCATGTGTGAGCTCACCTGTTCAGCTAAAATGTACTTAGGACTTCCTAGGCACCAGGTAGAGTGGTATAGTTAAAATCAAATCCAATCTCCTCATTTTTCCTATGGGGAACTAAAACCCCCAAAATTTTAGTGACTTGTCTAAAACCTAAAATTAGTAGCAAAGTGTGGATAAGAACTCAGGCTAGTGCATTTTCTGATATTTTGCATGATCTTTCTGATAGCTCCAGAAGACAAGGCAGGAAAACTCAAACAGGTGTTAGCCATCCATTTTTACATTTAGTCACATAGAAAGCCTATTTCAAACTGATCCAAAATAATTTCAATAACAAAAAATAACAATTGCAAAATGTGATGATGATGATTGCTTCTCTTTGGGAAGTAGAAGTTGTGGGCTCTGATTTAAAATTGGAAACAACGTGAATGACAGATTTCGCTCAAAGTTTACAAATTGAAGTTCTACCCAAGCCAGACAAGAAACATAAATGACCTAGCGGGCCAGGTCTGTTTCACAGTGGGATTTTAACATAGGCGTGTTTCGTACTTTAAACCTATGGTAACCTCCTCCACGTCCACAAAGAAATGTGCTCATGAAAAATGCCGGCCCTCTTGATCTTTTATTTCCTAAATAAGTATAAGAAACATTTCCTGCCGGACATGGTGGTTCATGCCTGTAATCCCAGCACTTTGGGAGGCCGAGGCAGGTGGATCACCTGAGGTCAGGAGTTTGAGACCAACCTGGCCAGCATGGTGAAACCCCGTCTCTACTAAAAATACAAAAATTAGCCAGATGTGGTGGCAGGTGCCTGTGATCCCAGCTACTTGGAAGGCTGAGGTAGGAGAATCACTGGATCCTCAGGGGCAGAGGTTGCAGTGAGCCAAGATCATGCCACTGTATTCCAGCCTTGGGGACAGAGCAGGACTTTGTCTTAAAAAATAAATAAATAAATAAAGGAAACATTTCCATTTTTTCTTAATTCTATTATATGAAAAATAAAATGGCATAAAACTGACCCTCAGCTTCAGTGCTGAGGAAAGAAATGGAAGCTGTATGAATACAGCAGACAGAAAAGCACATATTATGTCCCAAAGGGCCAGGTGTGACCAAGATCTGGCTGATGCTTCCAGAGAAAACGTCAGACCCAGGATTTTGATGGGAAATCACTAGGTTTTAAAAAATGTTGACCAATGCTTCAAAGTAAATTTAAACCAATTGTGGATGAATATCGTGAGAGCCCAATAAAGCCATCTGGCCCACAGGCCAGATGTGACCAGCCGGACAGCTTCTGCTAGATGATCCCATATATTCCCTTGCAGGAAGGAAAGAACACCGCAGTGTAAAAGCAATCGGATATGGTAGCAAGGGCAGGAAGCTAAAACAGAAGATCCTTCTGCTACCTTCTAGCTATGTAGGCATAAGCACTGCACTTTGACCCCCCGTGTAAAATGGGATATTAAGAGAATGTTTGCCACCCACCTTAGAGGAATCATTTGAGGACCAAGGGATTGGAATGAGCTAATGAAACTACTGAATGCTGTGTCAGCACTAGAGATTTTTATGTCCAAACACAGAAAGAAAACCATGGACTAAAAGTTGCTTAAGAAAAAAGTATTCCTTTATTTTTAACATAACTTGCAAACATGAACAGACCCCCCAAAATGGAGAATATAATTCAAATTCTGTTGTTTGGCGCACAGCAGGACATACTCTGGCATGCTGCTACACTCTGCTCTGTGTGCTCAGACTGAAGGGACTCTGGGCCTAGCTTTACTCAAGTGTTTTAGTCATTTATTCATTTGAAACGATTTAAAGGGTCTCTATGCACTGGTCCAGGCACCATTCTAGGCATGGGAGATTCAGTAGTGAGCGAAACAAACTGAAGACCTTGTCTTCATTCTGGAATATTCTCAAATCTTAGAACAACCCAATTTTATTATTCCATGACTTCTACAAATAATTGCCTAATAAATTATTAATCACCACACATAGAAGATAGTAACTGTTTATTATTCGAAGCTTTTTTTCTATTCTGGAATACAGAAGAATCTAGTTGAAAGTCAGTCTTGTCAATTCTGGCCCCACGCACTATGATATTATTGGGAGAGAAAGCTCCTTGCAAACAAAATCTCTGTTTTCTTTAATTAATATGTGAAACATTAAGCATTTATTGACCATCTATAATGATCAGAAAATAGTGCAAGATGTCATGGGAACAAAAGCAAGCATGATAAAGAAACAAAGTGACAATTCCCTTGAGTCAGGAAGACATACTTAAGCATGCTCCTTTGGAAGTCAGTGCATGATAGGTACAAAATTAATGGCACAAATAATACCAGCTGACCTTTACTGAGCATCTACTATGTGCCAGGCACTATTCTAAGTACTTTACATGTGTTAACTCAATTTAATCCTCATACACGCCCTATGAGATAAGCAATATAATTATATTCAATTCATAGAGGAGGAAACTGAGGCACAGGAAGTTTAATAAGTCCATCTCTGCACAGAAAGTCTGTGACAGAGCCAGGCTCTAAACCCATAGGGTCTGTCCTTACAATTTGTATTTTACTCTCTACGCTACCTATTGCTGTGAACATTCAGAAGTGGGTTGGAACATGCAGGAAAAGCCCGTCTCAAGCACAGCCTCAGGGAGAGGCTGAATGGCCTGCAGGAGGAGTACTGAATGGGGCCAAGAGACCTGGCCTCTGGACCGAAAAAGGAACCCTCTGTGCCAGTGGAGGAGCCACCCTACCTCTTTGGCACTCACGTGTCTCACCTGTACAATAAACTGCACTAGAAGAGGTTTTTGCTCTAAAAATGTTTGAATCTATGAGTGACTCAAGCTAGCACACAGGAATACCTTTATTGATTATAGTAACTGGCTTGAGGTCAGTCTCACAGTGCCATGTTTTCTTAAGATCTCTTCCAGAACTTATTTGTTCTGCATCAGTTCATATATATGTAATTTTTAATTTCGCTAAGGGAAAGGGCTAGATAATAAGTCCCACTGTTGCTACATGTTATCTATAGCACTATAGTTGATCTGTTGGTCAGAGCTGTTGGTCCTTCCCCAAACGTCTGGAAGTTGTTCTTGATATGTGCACATACACACGTAACAGACATACAGCTGCCTAGATACAATCATAAGAGAACTGTACAATATCACAGACCAAAACTCTCAACGGAGGCTCATGTGTATAGTATTTTGGGCCTCATCAATACCATGCTATGCCCTTCTGTACTAACCAGCCCACAGTTGATGTCATATACATAGAAGTGTTTTGTTTTACTGGTGCAATCTGGAGCTGCTGAAGAAGCATCCTTGGGTCTGTGTACTCAATTGTTTTAAGGAAGTCAGGTGCTATCTACAAATATTACCAACACAATATTTAAAACATATTTTAACATTCATTTACAGACAAAGAACTCACTGGCGCATGGTAGAAAGGTTACTGGTCTGGAAGTATGGGCCAGGTTCCAGCTTGTGATTCAGCCACTCATTAGCAGCATGACCACCCATTCCTCTTCGGCTGGGCCTTAAGTTTCCTCATTTTAATGACGAAAAGGAAAGACTACCACTCTATGAACCTTTCCAGCTTTTCTTAGTTTTCCTTTGTCACATGGCCATTTTTTCTCCATAGCAGAGAAACTTAGTAAGGATCAAATTTTCTAGATAATTTTAAATATCCTGAAAAGCTGGCTAGAAGTTTTTAGCAGTAGCAAGTATAGCAACTAAGAGGTAGTATAGCACCATTCTTCCCATTTTATATGAAGTATTACCAAAGTTAGTTGTTCCCAAACAAAGAGAATGATAAGGGTCCCAGAAAGAGCCCTAATTTTTCATAAACGTAGCTAAATAATTTCCCTTTTGAAATGAGTCAAGGGATGCTTTGGCATTATTATCACCAGTGGTAACAAAAGAATTTAGATGAATGATTGCAGTCATTTAAAGCACGTGGGAATAAAAACCATATAAAGATGCCTTTTCAGACTATCCTTGGGTTGCATAAGCAGTCAAATACAGAAACTGAGGGCAGAACATGTTAGAGACAGCTCTCATCTGCTATGAGCAGTTCTGGACACTATACCCCACTGTGCTGTCACATGCAGAGAAACCACGAGAACAATTAGAGCAACTGTCATAGTAGAAGCAACTTAACTCAGCAAAGAAAGTTCAGGACCCTGAAAAATCTATCTATTTTAGAACTGTGTTAGCATATGTACTTGATTTTTAAAATTACTGGGGGATAGCTGTTTGTATCATCATAGAGGTTGTGCTACTTTTGGAGAAGTTTTGTTTCATCCATCATTTTAAGTATGGCAGTATAATAAAACTGGAGTGAACATTAGACTTACCTGGACCTTATTTTTTTAACTATTAAAAACTTTTTTTCTTCTTCTGCATGTATTTAAATATGCAGTGCACTACAACATAAATGAAGGACACTTTATATTGTGAAGAGAACTGTGATTCTCTTAGAAATTCCCCCCTGGAGAGTAGTCAGGGACAGCATATTTCTGAGTATGTTCAGGCTTTGAATAAAATAACAGTCCTACTCATTAAAGTGACCCCAGTGAACATTTTCAAAATGCATGTAATGTATTTTGATGACACCACAATCATCAAAGGTATCAAATATGGGCTTCTCTGCCCTAATAATTATCCTTCTTCATCTGTATACTTTGTATATATTCTGTCATTAAAAACCAAATTTTTGGCCAGGCACAGTGGCTCATGCCTGTTATCCCAGCACTTTGGGAGGCTGAGGCGGGTGAATCACAAGGTCAGGAGTTTGAGACCAGCCTGGCCAACGTGGTGAAACCGTGTCTCTACTAAAGTTGCGAACAATTAGCTGGGTGTGGTGACACACACCTGCAATCCCAGTTAGGAGGCTGAGGCAGGAGAATCACTTCAATCCAGGAGGCAGAGGTTGCAGTGAGCTGAGACTGCCCAACTGCACTGCAGCCTGGGCAACAGGGTGAGACTTTGTCTCAAAAAAAAACAAAAAATTAAATTTTGACCTTTATGCCCAAATTATGACACTGATCATTAGTGCTCAACGCTATAGTTAAATACAATAGTTCAACTGTTAACATTTATTATTTTACATTATCATGTGTATCATACTTGTGATGTTCTAAACCTGTCAACAGAAGAAAGAAATCATAAATCCAAATGAATCAACTCATCTGCTGGTCAACTGAACAGATATCTTGCACATACAAGTTAAGCTATAGATAACCGAACCATTAAGAAAGAAGATTTTTTAAATCAAAAAGCAAAGAATTTGTACTCACTTGCAATGGTCGCCTTGTGGAATGTTTGAAAAAATTCTCTAGGACAGAATTTGGTGTAACCTTTCGAACTGTCTCTTTAATGCCAAATGATTTTGCTAGAGGTGAAGCAACAAAACTACAAAAATATGAAAAGAAAGAAAGTTCAAAATCTAAGAATAAATCCACAATGACACCAGAAAATTAAAGCTGTAATTTTAGGTTTCTAATGAAATCAATCATTTGTTCATGTTGACACTGGGGCTACCTACACTCAAAATGTCTCTCAAAACAGAAAAGCTTCAGACCATACATACAAGCAATAATTAAAAAAAAAAAACATTTGCACAATTCTAAAATTCATTGTCTGTTAATCCAAATATATTTATAAGACAAGATTTAGGAATTAGAATAAGCTACTCTACTTAGAATTTTAAAGACTCCCAGGGATTAAAATAAATAAGAGTTTTGTTAGAAAATGTTTTATTTGGTGTTATTATCTTAAAGAAATTCCTATTTCAAGTACTAACATATGAAAAAATGGCACAGCTCTTGGGCGAATACCTAACAATAGGATGGGTGGTATGGCAAGTATACATTTAACTTTATAAAAAATTGGCAAGTTGTTTAAGTATTACAAATTGTCTAGGTATTACATTATTGATTTGAGGTCTTTCTTCCTTTTAAACGTAGGTGTTTACAGCTATAAGTTTCCTTCAAACAGTGCTATTGCTGCATTCTATTAAGTTTTAGTATGGCATTTTCTTTTCATTCATCTCAAATGTTTGCTAATATACCTTGTGATTTCTTCTCTGACTGGTTATTTAAAAATATGTTATCTAATTTACATGTATTTATTAATTTATTGATTTCTTCCTGTTATTGATTTCTCTTAAGAGATGAGGGTCTTGAAATGTTTCCCAGGCTGGTCTCTAACTTCTAGCCTCACGTGATCCTCTCGTCTCAGCCACCCAAAGTGTTGGGATTACAGGCGTGAGCCACTGTGCCTGGCTGTTATTGATTTCTAATTTCATTTCATTGTGGTTGGAAAATATACTATTTAAATCTTTTTCATTTATTGAGGCTTGTTTTGTAGACAAATATGTGATCTATTCTGGACAATGTTCTTTGTGCATGTGAAAAGAACGTGTATTCTGCTTTTGTTAAATGGAGTGTTCTATAGATGTTTGTTGGGTCTGGTTGGTTTAAAATATTGTTCAAGTCTTCTATTCCCTGTTGATAATCTTCTGCCTAGCTGTTCTATCAATTGCTGAAAGTAGGTATTGAAGTTTACAACCATTATTGTTGATTGTCTGATTGCCCCTTAATTCTGTCAGTTTTCACACCATGTATTTTGGAACTCTGTTGCTAAGTGCATATATAATTGCTATATCTTCTATAGAGATTTACCCTTTTATTATTATAAGATGTCCTTCATCTGTAGTAACAATTTTAAAATCTATCAAATTACCTTTTGTCTGATATTAGTACAGCTACTCCAATCCTCTTTTGGTTACTGTTTGTATGGTATATATTTTTCCATCCTTTTACATTCAACATATTTGTGTCTTTAAACATAATGGGTATCTTTTGTGGACAACATAGTTGGATGGTGTTTTCCTAACTATTCTATCCATGCCTTTAATTAAAGTGTTTAATCTATTTACATTTAAAGTAATTACTGATAAAACAGGATTTATAGCTGCCATTTTGCTATTTGTTTTCTAAGTATCTTAAGTCCTTTTGTTTATTTTAGTCCATCATTACCTTATTTTGTGTTCAATAGATATTTTCTCATGCACCATTTTAATTTTCTTGTCTTTGTGGTTTTTTACAGTTTTAAAAGTTATTTTCTTAGTGATTGACCTGGGGATTGTAATTAACATCTTCATTTATAACATCCTAGTTCAGATGACTATCAAATTAATTTGAATAAGGTTAAAAAACTCCATTCCCCTCCCCCTCCTTTATGCTGTTTTCTCACAAATTATATTGTGTTCTCATCAACACAGATTTATATTATTGTTTTATGCAATTGCCTTTTAAATTGGATAGGAGAAAAAAAGTGTTACAAACAAAAAACATGGCTATACTAACATTTTATTTTCTTATGTAGTTACCTTTACTGGTGCTAATTTCTTCATGTGGATTTGAGTTACTGCCTTGTGTACTCTCATTTCAGTCTGAAGGACGTCCTTTCAAACTGTTCGTATGCTAGGCCTGCTAGGATGAATTCTCTTGGTTTATGTTTGAGAATTCTTAATTTCGCCTTCATTTTGAAGGAGAGTTTTGTTTGGTTCATGGTGTTTTCTTTTTAGCACTTTTTATGTGTCATTCCACTGCCTTTGGCCTACATAGATGCTGATGAGAAATCAATCCCTAATCATAATGAGAATCCCTTGTATGTTATAAGTTGCTCCACCCTTGCTGCCTTCAAGATTCTTTCTTTTTGGCTTTTGACAATTTGATTATGACATATGTAGGTGTAGTTCTCTTTAAATTTATCTTACTTGGAATTTGTTTAGCTTGGATGTCCAGATTCAGAATTTAGGGAAATTTTTGGCCATTATTTCTTCACATTTTGGGAGTTGTGTTTATTCTCTTTCTGTAATACCCAGTATGTGTATATTGGTATTCAAGTCTCTAAAACTATTTTTCTTCATTCTCTTTTATTTTGCTGTTCCTTACACTGCTGACTCTTTCTTCAGCCTGCTCAAATATGCTATTGAACCCCTCTCATGAAATTTTGATTTTAGTCACTGTAGTTTTCAACCCTAGAACTTCTAGTTGGTTCTGTTATAATTTCTATCACTGTATTGATATTCTTGATTTGGTGAGACACTGTTTTCATGCTTTCCTTTAGTTCGTAAGCATGTTTTCCTCCAGTTTTTTGAACATATTTAAAATAGTTGACTTAAAGTCTTTGTCTAATAAGTTTAATACCTAGGCTTTCTCAGAAACGCTTGCAACTGCCATATTTCCTGTGTATAGTCCATACTTTTGTGTTTCTTTGCATGTCTCATAAGTTTTTGTTGAAAACTGGACATGTTAAATACTATGATGTGGCCACTGTAAAAATCAGATTATTTCTCCTCCCCAGTTTGTTGCTTTTGTTATTTGCTGTTGTCCATTTGTTTGTTCACCTTTTTAAAATTAAATCTATAAAGTCTTCTTTGTGATGTGTGAGCACTGAAGGCTTCATTAAGTTGGCTTAGTGGTCAGCTAATGATTAGACAGAGATTTCCTTAAATGCTTGGAACCAATAAGCCTCTCAGTCTTTCCTGAGGAGCTCTGTGCACATCTTCAACATTTAGCTAGGCAGTATGCAACTCTGCCTTACCCTTCACTTACTGTTTGCACAGAGCCTAAAGGCCATCCAGAGGTGAGAGCTTATGGCCTTCCCAGGTCTTTCCTGAGCATGCAGACAGCCATGAACATGCACTAACCCTTACACATAAAAGGAGACTTCTAGATTTCCAAGAACACTGTCAGAGTTTTTCAAAGCCTTCTTATGCACATCTCATGTTCTAGGTTTTCCTTTGAGGCTTTTTGGTCATTTCATTGTTTGCCTCAATTGTTTTCCACGGCCTTAGATAGTTATGAAGTTAATTATTGCATCTAATTGTTTTAGACAAACACCCTCAGGCTTTTTCACTGGGTGAGCTCTGAATCAGCTCAAATAAAGACAGCATTGTGAGTAGTGTCTTCCAGAGAACCATCAGACAGTTCAGATAATGACAATCCTCTGAAAATGAGCTTTGAAGGAGCTTCTACTCTGTTCTGCTCCTTTCAGTGGCAGCCAGGCTGCTAGTTTCCATTGCAATTGTGGGCCATTGGTTCTTCAAGGCTATCCTGAGATGGACAGGGCAAGATGGGAACAGGGAAAGTTAAAAATGTCTCACAGCTTGCTATTCCTTCCAAGATTCTGCTGTTTTTCTTAAATAATAACCCCTAGATTACTGTAAGCCTTTGCCTGATTCTCAGTTCTGAAAGAAACTGGCTATGACAATTTTTGCTAGTTTTCTGGTTGCTTTTATGGAAGAACAAATTTTCAGAGGTTCTTACTCTGATACTTTTGCTGATTCAGTGCATCGTGGTTTTAATTTGTATTTTCCTAATGACTAATAATGTTGAGCATCTTTCCACGTGCTAATTTTCTATCTGTATATCTTCCTTGATGAAGTATTTGCTCAAATCTTTTGCCTATTTTTAAAGCCAAGTCATTTGTTTATTATTGAGTTCTGAGTTCTTTATATACTCTGAATTTAAGTCTTTTATCAGATATATTTTACATATATTTTCTCCCAGTCTGTAGCTTGCCTTTTTATTTACAATAACTCTTCCTAAAAAGATAACTAGTAAGGTATTTTGCATATCATATAATTCAATGTTTTCAAGTACACAATTTTTTTTAATAAAATGACTTTTTAGTAAATTTACTAAGTTGTAATAACCATAACTACGAACCAGCTTTAGAGCATTTCCATCATTCACATCTATTGTTAATCTCTGTTTCTTCTTGCACCTGCTCCAGGCAACCACTAATCTATTTTCTGTTTTTATAGCTTTGCCTTTTTTGGATATTTAATATACATGGAATTATACAATATGTGGTCACTTGTGTCTGGCTTCTTTCACAGAGCTTAAGGTTTCTGAGGTTCATCCATGTCTTGCATGTATTTGCAGTGCATTCCTTTTCATTGCAGAACAAGATTCCATTGTACAGATATATACTAAAAGTGTCTTGAAGAGCAAATGTTTTAGCTCTTCACCAAGAGAAATAATAGCATATATCCATGCAAATTCTTGTACTCACACGTTCATAGCAGCTTCATTCATAACAGCCTAAAACTGTATGCAACACAAATTCCTTCCAATCAACTAAAGGATAAATAAATTTTAGTATATCTGTATGTTGAAAAACTATTCAGCAATAGAAAGGAACCATTAATATACATAACAACATAAAAAAATCTTAAAAGCATTATGCTTAGTGAAAGTCAGACACAAAAGACAATAATCTATATAATTTCATTTAAAGGAAATCCTAGAAAATACAAAATTATAGTGACAGAAAGTAGATGAATGATTGCAGGGGCTAATGGGTAGGGAGGGTATTAACTGAAAGTGTTACAAGAGAAATTTTTAACTGACAGAAATTGGTATCATAATCGTGGTAATGGTTACAAGACTGTATACTTTTGTAAAAATGCATCAAATTTTGGATGAACTTTATTGTATGTAAATCAAACCTCAATAAAGCACATATTTTTAAATTAATGAGATGTTCCTATTCTTCCTTCAGTTCTGACAAAGGCTCTATCTTCTGCCAGGTTAGTCAATTCTAGGACTTACTTAAGAAGAATTTCTGTGTCTAATTCAATGCTGTAAATTTTAGTTATGAATGATCATTCAGCTCTTAAATTAATTTTTATATCAATGGAAGTTGAATAAAAACTTTCCTAAGATAATCTGATTAAATGTATGTCAGTCCAACTTCCATATGAATTAAGTTCTCTTGGAAATGGCCCCTAAATTTCAGAGACATATTAAAATAAGTGAACTATGCACCAGATTCACACAGAGCAATGTGAAGAGATAATGAAACATAGGCTAAATTTTTAAAAAGAAGAAAGAAAAGATCTTAGCCCAGTACCATTTATGTCGACTAGTGATATCTGTACATGAAGCACATGTTTTACTGAGTCACACAAATAAAGGATCACCAAATATACGGATCACAGCAGAGAGAGGAATGGGAGTAGTGCATGGGGAAAAACGTATTTAATGAAAAAGTAATCAATCACTCAACATTGCTCTTATATAGACCCCCCCATATATATACTATGTATATATACATATATGCATGTATATTTACTGTGTATATATATATAGTATATATATACTGTATATATATGTACATATATGTATATATGTACATATATGTGTATATATACAGTATATATATATAGAGAGGGGTCTAAATACATATATATATATATGTAGAGAGAGAGAGAGAGCGAGAGCAAGCATGTAAATGTGTGTGTGTATACACATATATATATTTGACAGGGTTTTAGATAAATAATTGAATTAGTTCATTTATCCAACCTAGTAGCTGAAAAATTTTAGTGGAGGAAATACCCATTTCTTTCACTATTAGAACAACACAAACTGGAAATAATTTCACAGGGTACTGTTTTCAATTATTCACTCAGTGGTATCTCCTCAAATATTAAAAATGAAGAAATTAGGAGGGGGAAAGCAAAATAGAATTAAACCAAAGATTTATACAGTAAGGGAACAAAACTAATCTCAAAGCCAAACGAAGCTTAACATTCTTTTCTAGAGGGTCATGTGAGAAATAGCATATGGATAAGTATACATGTGGATACATACACACATTCATAGCATCCTTGCTGATAGGAATAAATACCTGTTAAAATCATTAATTTAAACAAGAAAGAGAACTACAGTCTTGTTAATTTTAGGGACAGACATAATTTTTTTTTGTTTGTTTTACTGGAAACCTACCCCTTACACAAAATAATAACTTTTTTTTTTTTGTGGTGGAATCTTGCTTTGTTGCCAGGCCGGAGTGCAGTGGCGTGATCTTGGCTCACTGCAGCCTCTGTCTCCCAGGTTCAAGCAATCCACCTGCCTCAGCTTCCTGAGTAGCTGGGACTACAGGTGGGCACCACCACACCCAGCTAATTTTTTTTGTATTTTTGGTAGAGATGGGGGTTTCACCATGTTGGCCAGGATGGTCTCAATCTCCTGACCTCGTGATCTGCCCACCTCGGTCTCCCAAAGTGCTGGGAATACAGGCATGAGCCACCTCGCCCAGCCAAAAAATAACATTTTTAACAGAACAGAGTATAGGTATAAATATAGTTGTCTAATTGAGTGTTATCCTTCCTTTTCAAATAAATCTAGGAAATCAATCACTTTACCTAATAAAGTGTAGAGGAATATAAATAGGCACTTAATTAAAAATCTAGTTTGAAAAAGGAGAGAAGAAAGAAGCACAATGAATATTTGATCAATTGAACTGAAGCAAGAAGGGAAATTGTAAGTCTTAGTCCTAGAAATAAACTTAGAGATTAGCTTGCCAGCTAGCTTGCCTAAATTTTGATTATATTGATATGGAATAGAAAACAAATGTCTGAGAGGAATAAAAAAGAATGAACTTCTGCTCCCATGTAAATGGTTCAAAATTAGGTTAATTACCAGGGAAGAAGTCCCTTAGGTTTGCTACTTTTGCAGAACTGAGCCTTCAGACAACTCCATTCAGACACCCAGACAGCTCCCTCCTTGTCTAGCACCCCATCAGTTACCTGAGAGCTAAAAGACTAGACATGCCAGACCTCCCTTTCTTTTCAGTGTTTTTCCCTAGGCAGATATTAGGCATGTTACCTTTAAATACTTCTCCTAAATAGATACAATAGCCTATTGGCATAAGATTGAGTCCCAGTTCCTAAGGATTCAGAGGCTCCGTGAGCAGAGTTTTTCAGAGAGTTTTTTATTTTTACATGAGAACAAAATATCAGGAGCAAAGTAGATCTCAGATAAAAAGTCTAATGTTCATATTTTAAGACTATTTCCATTTGGGACAGTTAGTTACAATATTTCTTCAATTTATGCAAATTGCTACAGATAGGTTACTACAGCTATCCTACCCTCCTTTAAAGAATGATGGACATACCGTCCCATCATGACCTTATGTTGCTAAGTTGGAGAATCTATTCATGTATAATCAAGTAACAGGACAATAAAAAGGTGACCTTCTGATTTTACCACCTCCACCCCTGCCTTGGACTATTCTGGGACCATGATTTACCCAGAGATAATGTGTTTATTCCATGAGTGTTGATATTTGAGTAGCTTAGGTCTCCTTTAAATCACACTTCAGATACATACAAGAATGCACGGAAGATAAACTAATTAGAAACTGGTAGTCTGAACAACAACAACAAAAAATCAAAACATTAGCTACCAAAGAAAGCAAAAAACAAAACATAAGCCACAAACTAAAACTTTCAAGGAAAGAAAACCTTAAATACAAAGCAAATGTTAGCAAATGTTAGTTATTTTCCAATTATCTGCTTCTCTTGATTTTCTAGGAAGAAACATTAATTTCTGATCTTAAATGTTCTTGTCTAGTACTAAAGGACACTAATGAGCCAGCCAAATCACAACTCTTGGTCACTTCATAGAATAAGAAGATGTAGCATAAATACAGTCTAGGACAAAAGAAGGAAGCTTTCCTGTGTTAAATATCTCAGGATATGCTGAAACCTAGAGTTACATTTACATGAATTTTTTAAATAGTTCAGAAATGTTTATGTTTGCTATCATCTCTTTAAGCTTGCTTTCTGTTTTCCCAAGAGACATTTGTTTATTCTCTTCTGCCGTCTAGAGTCTTTCACTGTGAAAGTCTAGAGAAGTACTGATGCAGTCAGAAAATAAAAAACCAACAACCCTAAACCTTAGCTCGTGGGTTCGAGTCCCAGATCCATCCCCTTACATGTTAACTG
Source organism: Ateles fusciceps (assembly GCA_036589455.1). Taxonomy (NCBI): domain Eukaryota; kingdom Metazoa; phylum Chordata; class Mammalia; order Primates; family Atelidae; genus Ateles; species Ateles fusciceps. The sequence continues at coordinate 10,954,666 of JAZHEH010001736.1, forward strand.
TGTGCAAGTCATTTACCTCTCATTTCCATACCTGCAGACTGAGACCACCGCATCTGTGATTTTTATGTAGCTCTTAAACTATAAATCCTATTCAAATGGAAGGTATAAGTGATATTTTATTTATGATACAAGTGGTCCAATCTCCCACTAATGATATAGAAGCTCTGGAAAAAAATATAAACTTATACTTCACAAAAAGTATGGTATCTCTCCCTGTTACATTTTCCTTTCCTCTACAGCATTAAAAGAGACATAAGATTAGTGAAGCTACACATTTTCTGTAGCGTCACGACGGAAAAAGCTGAGAGTGAGTTATTGGGAGCTGAAGTTACAAGGAGACAGAAAAGAGAATACAGACTATACTTAATCCCTTGAGAAAAAGTAACAATGGTCCTAGGAAATAGAAGAGGGTTGGATTTCTTCCTGATTGTCACTGGAGAGGCCCAGACCGGGATGTAACAAGCTGGTCCTCCACAGCTGTGCTGCTTTGGCAACCTAAAGAATTTTCTGGCTCATGGTCCTGGCCAAACTGTGAAAAATGGAGCTGTCCACCAAAAAGTAGGAAATCTGCAATGGAAATAAGTAATGGACCTGGATGCCAAATTCAAAGATCACCAGATACAGTGCAAGAAGAGCTCGTATTTCAGGATAGTAATTTGCTAATTTTGAAGTGCAGTGGTAAATTCTACTTTATTTATGCATTCCTGACACATCCAAATATGTGAGTAAGAAGTAGAATTAACTGTCAAAAAAGAAGTACATTTTCAGATGTTCTCAGCTAGGTTTAGTGGTATCCAGGGGCTTTCTCTTCCTCCCAATAGGAATAGCACACTTTTGGCCCAAGTGAAGTGGTCATTTGTACAAAAACTTTTTCGAGTTCATGAAACAGAGTTGGTTAAACTAGCTCTCGAGATAAGGATGCTGCAAATGTTTATAAATATAGGATCTGCATTACAGTTAGTCTTGGACAAAATGATCTCTATCAGATTTTTGTCTCAAGTTTTTCCAACTCTTGACATTTGAATATTCTCTTTGCTCCAAATGAATTCATGTGCTAATAACAGCTTTTTGAAATAGAGTCAACTACAGAGATTATAGATGAACATTTATCTACCGTTATCATAACGCTAGTACAATTTTAATAAAACGGCTGGAAAAAATATCCATTTAAAATTAAATCACAAAAAGAAAAGAAGTTTACTTTTTCTGAGAAAGCAAATTGATAGTTTTTCTCTTTGATTTCCTTGCAATTTAGAATGAAGGGCACCCATTAAACCTTTATTAAATCTTTAAAATAAACTGTGCTACATAGCAATATTTGGTTTAGCCTTTAATGAGCTGTTTTTGTTATTTTATAGGCATTTGAGAATGATAATGCCTCCTGAGTCATAGACTCTTGTAGCACTGCCTTTCCAGGAGTGCCTATGCACGGTGAGTCACCATGGAAGAATGGAAGATGAACTGGGTACCTGTACTGTCATTGACCCTAATAAGCTCTGCGTCCTCAACCTCTCCCAATCTTCTTCTTTATAAAGATTTTCTTCATTATAAAACTAAAGCACTCAATGGGATCCATGTTTCTCTTTTTTTTTTTTTTGTTCAGTCTTTAAATAACATTTGGAGTGCATTTGATTATATTAATTCATCCCTTAGTGGCAACCTCTGAACAACACATTCTTTAAGGAACTCAGTAAGCCTAAAACTCTATTATTCTAGTGTTAGAGCAAAGAGGGGGAATGGGAAGGAAAGACACAAGTACTACTTACTTTTCAAATACACGTCTGATAATCAGTAAGAGAAGAGCATATGGAATTGTCATGTATAAATGAGAAGGTTTTACAAAGACGAGTCCATCGTGATCCTCAAGATCTGACCACTTTATCATTGGAGGAAGCCAGAATCTTTCCAACCAGAACCATTCTTTAAACATCCAAAACATTCTAGAGAAAGGGAAACAGAAGACATTAGACTTGTGAAACAAGCATGTAACATTAGGATGGCATTGATCACCTTCACTCAAAATCCCAAATCCAGAGAGCTTAGAAAATCAGGCAAGAACAGAATACTATTTAATGGGTTGCATGATCCTTCATTGCATTAAACAAGAATTAGTCTTCCATACCCTCAGAACAATTTTGTTTGTGGCATGGAAAACTGTGACACACCACTGCTCACACTTTTGGCAAAACATATGTGAATATTATGCATATGAATTTTCTTTTTATGTGATTCTATGGTATAAAAAAACAACAATAGGCTTTACAACTTCAACATGCCCAAAGTCGACATCCTGAAGGCTCCAAGAAGGTGTAAATCACCACTAGTTTCCTAACAAATTCCCCCAGGAAATAAGGGGCAGTCACGTTTCACTTCATATTACAAGGAATTCAAATTAGTCTATGTAAAGAAATATTTATTGAGATTCTATTATTTGTGAAGCACTGTGCTGGCACTGAGGATCAAACAGTAAGACAGGGTTCCTGGCTTGAGGATCTAATAGTCTCCTAAGCCAGGTAGGCCTGAACAGATGACTTCAACACATTTTTTTTTTTAGGTACAATAAAAAAAAGGTATACCGATTGCTGTGGGAACAAGATGATGGGCACTGAACCCAGCCAGGAAATATTAGGGAAAGATAATTGGAAGAAAAAGATTATGTGATGTCTTGAACAGTAAGTGGAAATAAACCAGAAAAGGCAGAAAAATGGGGAAGAGGGAATAGAAGTTTTAAGGAGATAAAGTATTAATTCTGCAATCAAGTAATCAGAGCATAGAATAATGTAAATTAGGTGTTTTAATGTCATTGTTTAGGCTGTGATCATTTTGGACTTGGTGTTTTGACCCTGAGGATGTGTTGTTGGCATTTTGACCTCGAAGATGAGGATGTTCATCCTTTAATGTTTAATCAGAAAAAGGAATAAAAATATCCTCAGATTCACAACATGATTGTCAAAATAACTCTGTGAAAACCTCTTAATCTGGAAATAACAAGGTGTACATAGAAAACCACCAGCGGTTTCATACTACCACAGTGAAAGAATCCACGGTGTGGAATGGTGGGTTACAAATAGGTGCCCAGGCACTGTAGTGAATTGCTCTGGCATAATCAGTAATAGCTCTTCCTTCCTTTCAGAAGTATTCCAGTTTGGACAATAAATCATATCCTCACCCTCATTAAAATGCTGGTGGGACAAGCAGGCTAGGTCTTAGAGGGGTTGCTTGCATCCCATGCTAAGGAGCTTGGCATTTAGCTAATAGGACCCACTGAAGGGTATTATGCAGAGGAATGAGATGGTCAATTTGGTAGCCAGCTCCTCTGTGAGCCCATAGGGTGTCTTTGTGCTGATCAGCAGAAGGTATTCCCTCTAGGTAGACACAGCTCTGCCAAGCCTAAAATGATCAGTGGATGAGGGCAGGATTTCAAGCCTACTCCCCATTTCACCTCACCCAGGCACATGCATGGCAACTCTTCTGGCAGTGGCGTGAAGCATATCTCAGGAGATGGAGAAACTAGAGAGCAATCAGCTCACAGCAATAGATGGGGGCAGAAGAGAGGAGGTTTGGCCAGAGCAGTAGTGACTAGAGGGAATAATGCCATGTGTGGGGAGGCAAATCGGGTAGAGGATAAAGGAAGCCTGAGAGAGAGTGAGATTGAGGGGGAAAAAAGAAAACTCAAGGGACTGAAGGTCAAAGAACATGTGTGTTGGGAGTGAGGCCACGGGCTGGGGTATAACAGGAAGACTGGATCAGAGCGCAGGGTCTGAGAGGGAATACTGAAGTGATAGATTTCTACCTTCAGATGAGAAAGAATTCCACAGTGTGGACCCCAATGTCCTTCAGAAAGATCCACACCAAAACCAGGAATCAAACCCTGGTGAGATAACTCCCTACCTCATCTTGCCTCTTACCCACCATTTGGAGAAGTGCTAACCCAGGCACCTCCACACCTGCAGGGCTGTGCTCCTGGAGAAGTCTCTCTTCTTTTCCATGGACTATTCTTTTGTTAGAATTTCTACCCTAGAGAGGCAAGAGTGAGTCCTATTTACACTGTTGAAACGTTGTGTAAATATGGTGGAGACAAAGGTAATCAACAAACACTTAGTGAATACGTCCTCTGGACTGTTGCATGCAAGAGAAATGCACTTCTAGCTCAGTCATTGAATTTTGAGCTCTCTTTGTTATAATAGGTGAGACTATGACTCTCATAATACAGAGAAAAGAACAGAAAGGACAAGTAAACAAGAGCTACCCTTTGTATTATTTTCAGGGAGATTGTAAAACATGGAGACTTCTGCTCATCAAAAGATACTATTAAGGCCAGGTGTGGTGGCTCACGCCTGTAATCTCAGAACATTTGGGAGGCCAAGGTGGGTGATCATCTGAGGTCAGGAGTTTGAGACCAGCCTGGCCAACATGGTGAAACCGCATCTCTACTCAAAATACAAAAGTTAGTCAGGCATGGTGGCAGGCATCTGTAATCCCAGCTACTCAGGAGACTGAGGCAGGAGAATCGCTTGAACCCGGGAGGCGGAGGTTGCAGTGAGCCGAGATTACACCACGGCACTCCAGCCTGGGTGACAGAGCAAGACTCCATCTCAAAGAGAAAAAAAAAAAAAAATTAAGAGAATAAAAAAGCCACACTACAGACTGGGAGAAAATATCTGCAATATAAAGAACTTTTATCTAGAATACATAAAGAACTTCTATAACGCAATAAAAACAAATTAATCCAGGGGGCTGTTTCCCTCCTAAGTCCATTGGAAGCCTGGGTTTCCATTAATGCTCCGCCCTAGAGAGGAGCATCATAAGTCTCTGCTTTGCTTACAGGGCTTCTTTCACAAAGCCAGTTGTCAATTTAATGCCTCTCAACTCCAAATTCATCCCTTTTGCCTGTTCTGGGAAAATGGGTCCAAATCCCTTTACATATTTCTCTTTGCCAGCTGGCCAGGAAGCTTTGTCAGAGGGTGATGGAATGACATGGCAGGAAGAAAGGGTTGTGCTGTTGTGATCTGGGTGCTCACAGCAAAGGGCTCCAGCAGCCCCAGCTGCCAGCAGATTTCAGCACCTCCCCTGGGGTGTTGTGGCACAGTGCCTCCAGGGAGATACCTGCTAATGAACAGCTCTCCCAACACCCTACAGGGCAGATTCATGGCGAGTTCCAGAGGACTGGTTTCCAGCAAGTTCTGCCGGCACCATAAAGACTCCTTTCAGGAGGGTCTGCATCTCAGCCTGTGGGGGAGCCTCTTCCTTGGGTGCTCAATATCCCAGGGGGTATGCCTTCTTCTTATACCTGCTAGTTCTATTTTCCTCAGAGTTGTTACTAACCAATCTCCCATTACTCTAATCCTGACTGGACCCGGTCTCCCTTGATGTAAAAGTCCAACCATCTTTATATGCTTACCCTAATACTAGATAACAAAGGCTGAGGGTATTCTGAGCAAGCCGAAAAAGAACTCTGACATTCCAATAAGAAGGGAGAGCCCTCTCATCTTCCTAACACTGTTGGTAGAGTTTGCTTTACTTCGTTGTGCTATAAATTAGGTGATGACCTGAAATTTCAGGAAGATGTGATTCTGCCCTTTTGCTCCCACTGATTCTAAACTTTAAGCCAGCTATCACTTTCCACTAGGGAAATACTTTCTTATTGTTACTAAACATAACTGGGATGTTTTCCTAGCAATACTAATAAACCTCAAAAATGCCAATTAGACATTTAGCCTCTGTGTGGGGTCAAGGTCCCTTTCAGGCCAGAGTTCTCCCCTCTGTTTCTCTTGGCTCTGTAATAAAACTCCACAATATACTGTTTAGAGATTCAAAAAAAAATTCAGATTCTGACAAAAATATGGTATCACTTGAGAGATATCACTAAGTGGTTATCGAGATGCACCCAAGTATCCATTTATTCTTTTTAGTTATGCCCCCAGCCCCCACCCCAGTGACACCTGGCATTCAACCGCCTGCTCCGTGAAGCAGCATTCTCCAGCCTCCCCAGACACAGCACGTGTGACTGTGCCTGGGTCAATGACATAGGAGCGGAATTGATCTGTGTAATCTCTCTAATTACACAATCTATCAGCCCCTTCCTAACCTAAATCTTGAACCAATGAATTAATTCTTAGAAAAGTTCCAGGCAGCTACTGCTGTCTGCCGTTGCGTGTAGAAGAAACTCCACTTGGAAAAGGTTCTGTCGGAGGCTTTTTTCCAAAATGAATCCACCTTTGTCTGGAGGCAGCTCCCAAACTTCCCTCTCCCTGCATACTCTCCTGTACCTGGGATGCTTGCAAGGAGGGCCCCGGGCGATTGGACCCCTGCCTACTTTTCCAGTCCTCTGTGCCCTGCTTCCCCTCAGTGAGTGATACTGCAACTGTGAGGGGTCTGCTTCCTAATCCTTGAAAGCAAAAAGGAAACTTCTTATTTATTTTATTTTATTATTTTATTTTATTTTTTTGAGACAAGATCTTGCTCTGTCACCCAGGCTGAAGTTTAGTGGCATGATCATGGCTCACTCAAGCCTTGACCTTCTGGGCTTAAGCAATCCTCCCACCTTAGCCTCCTAAGTAGCTGGGACCACAGACACACACCACCACAACCACCTAGTTTTTTTTTTATTATTTTTACTAGTGATGAGGTCATGCTATATTGCCCAGAATGGTCTCAAACTCCTGGGCTCAAGCAATCCTTCCAGCTCAGCCTTCCAAAGTGCTGGAGTTACTGTCAAAGTTCTTTCTATACCTTGAGGCATGTATATAGGCCATTCCTTCTGCCTGGAATGCTACGCTCTGCCCTTCACCTCACTCCCTTCTCCTTATTCCTAAGTCTCCATGTAAGTGTCTATAAGATCCTCATCTAGGCTTTCCAGAGCCCCCAAGGTTCCCTAACCTGGCATACAGTAAGTATACAAATAGTAAGTGCTCAATACGTATACCACAGCAGTCAAGCACATAGACTTTGGAGCCAGGCTCCTCAGGTCTAAAGCCGAGTCTGACACTTAACTAGCCATGTGCCCTGGACAGCTAGCATGACCTCAGTTTCCCCATCTACAAGATGGAGTTGATCACTGTACCTCCCTGCAGAGTTGTTAGAAAGAGTAAATGGGTTAATGCTTATAAATCGCTTTTAATGCATGTCTATTAAATGACAAATTGGAATCAAGTTATTAAATACCATGAAATTGCCCTTCTAAAGAAGGAAACTAAACTTCCACATCCTAAAATTCTATAATTGACACTTATTAAGTTAGAAAAAGTTATTTAAAAATAATATTCAGCACTAACTATGATACAGTAAAACTACTACATGCGTCTGTTACTGGTGGTCACATAAATGATACTATCCTTTTGGAAACTAGGTAATAAATTTTAGGAGTCACGAAAATGTTTAAGTCTACCTGGGAATATACATAAAACATAACTGGACACAATGTTTTTAAAAACTACAGTTAATAAATAACACTTCATTGTTAGTACTATTAGTTTTTTAAAAACCAGAATGTTTTACATTTGAAATATTAACTCCAGATATTATTCAGCTAATGTTAAAAATTATAAAATTTATCAACATGAAAAATGCTTATGACACATTAAAAAGTAAAACCCCAATTCAAAGTTATATCATACTATGCTTGTATGATGGCATATGATCTCATTATATGATTTTATATATATTATATGTATGTATGTGGGTATAAAGATAAAAACTAGAAAGAAACATAAAAAGTAATTGATATACTAAAATGATAAATTCTGGGTGGCTTAAACTTTTAAAATATTGTTACTGCTAATTCAGTATTAGGAAAATTTATCACTGTTTTCTTATTTAATTATTCAAATGAATGAAAGCAAATTTTGTTCTAAAAATCATGCAACACCTAGCCCAGTCCTACAGATAAGAAGAAACTGAGGCCCAGGGAAATAAAATTGCTTTATCTGAGTAAACCTAGGAAAACCAGAGTTTTTCCAATATACACCTAGTTCCTCCAGACTAAAAGGTGATTTATTTCACATTAATATTTTTAAGAGGCTAATTTTTTATAGTAAATATTTCATATACCAAAGCTAATGGCTTGACACAGATAATATGTGGATTAAACTAATTTTAAGTAAGGCAAGTTTGTTACCTACATAAAAACTTATCACAGCTGTTTTACTAACAAAATAGCTAACTATTGGAATCTTTTGTATTTTAACAATTTCAGAGAAAATACAAAGTGTGCTTCCTTAGTAGGAAGACAGGCTCTTGAAATCTACCTGTAAACTGACTTTACAGTGTGGAGGTAATAAGACACAGCAGCACGTGGCATTCTAGGAGGCAGTGCTTACCAAGACGGAATTCTCCCAAGGCCTCCTCACCTTAATCCACTCTGCTCATCTTGGCCTGATCATTACCTTAACACAAACGGCCAGGGGCCCACTCAAGACCCAGGGAGGTAAGTGAGCCAGGAAGCTGACTTAGACTGCTAATGTGGATCGAGATTTGCAGAAAAACAGGTATGACTGAAATCAGAGGGGTGAAAAGCAAAGTCACAGATCAGATATGTGTTAGAAGAATGTAAACCTTAGGGTTCAAAAGGGGGTCCAAGGTGATGGGGAGGAATATTATGAGACTGATAGTTCTGGTTTGTTTTTTTGAGATGGAGTTTCGCTCTGTTGCCAGGCTGGAGTGCTGTGGCACAATCTTGGCTCACTGTAACCTCTGCCTCCCCCATTCAAGCAATTCTCCTGCCTCAGCCTCCCAAGTAGCTAGGACTACAGGCAGGCACCACCACACCCAGCTAATTTTTGTATTTTTAGTAGAGACAGGGTTTCACCGTGTTGGCCAGCATGGTCTCAATTTCTTGACCTCGTGATGCACTCACTGCGGCCTCCCAAAGTGCTGGGATTACCTGCCTGGCCAACAGTTCCGCTTTTAAAGGCAGAACTCCCCTCCCCACCTTTTGGTTGTTAACTTTAGGAACCTAAACTGTAAATTGGTGGCTGGGTAACTATGCAATGATGTTGCAGGGTTAAGAAATGTTAATCCAAATAGCATCCTGCCACCATTTCCTTTGCAATCGCTAGTAAACATCTTGCTCCTCTCCACTGGCCATCTTTACCAACTCTCCTCCCTTGCCTGGTGAGTCACACATCTTGCCTCACAAATTACCCTGTTATTAGTGTTGGGCACAAGTGACTGGTCCAGGCCAGAGCAAGGGAGTTGGGAGCCTGCTGCCAGTGAGTCACAAAGAGCCTAAGGTGAGTCACCGGGTTCTGCCTCAGTTTCCCATTTGAGAGATTAAAGGACTGCCTTAGTGTCTGCAAAGACCTCCTGTGTGCCACTCAAGGGTGCTGTACTGGCTACTCATCACCTTATCCAGTTAGAAAGGGGTTGGTAAGGCCATCATACAAATTGCAAGCTGGCAATTAATGAATAAAACAAAAATAAGAAACAAAAATGAGTGAATGCAGTATTTCTCATACCACAAGCAGCTATGTGTCTTGCACAGAGCCTAAACACTTTCGAGAGAACCATGACTCTGCGTCAGGAAACACGGTTTGAGGGCCAGTCCTTCACTTAATAGCTGAGTGATATCAGGCAACTCTACCTCTCTGAATCTTTGTTTGCTGACCTGTTAAATGGGGTTAATTCCACCTACTACAAAGACCTGTCGTCAGACTAAGAGAGATTAGGTATCCAGACATACCTGCACACAGTAAGATGTGGGTAAGTGTTACTAGTAACCTCATCTTACTATCCTCACCTACTGGGTACAGGAAAGAATCTGATGTCAGACTTGTTTAAACAATAAACTAAATACTAAGTTTTAGAAGATTCCCCAGAGAGAGTAATGGGAGAACCTCCTGTGGCTTCACAGCCTCCTCCCCCATCAGTGTTCTCCATCTCTCTCACTACTGAGAAGAGATAACGGGTTTCACAGTCATCTTTCAGTAAGGAAAGCCCACACAATGGTTAACAACTGTGCTAAGTAAAATACCCGCGGACAGGTCCTGGAGAGTCTGTATTGCAGTGTCAGGTAGTTCCAAGCTTTCCAAAGACAGGCTTCACATTCCAAAGATGCCCCAGATCTCCCTCCCAATCCCAGCAAACGGGCTAGGATCTCCAGGACAGGACATGTGGAGAACCCAGGACCTAGTGGCTTGCTAAGAAAAGGGGTTTGGGAATCTGAATGCAATTTTCACCACTTTCCAGACACATGGCTTAGGGCAAGTGATGTTTCCTAAGCCCTTCATTTCTCACAGAGCCTAAAAATTTAGCCCTGTGGGTCTGGAGTCAGGAAGCTCAGTTTGAAGGTCAGTCCTGTCACTTAACAGCTAAGGGATCGTGGGCAATTCTATCTGTAAAAACAGACACAACATTTTGTGTTTATTTTTTAAGTTCCAGGTCAGGATTAAATAAAGTACATCATATGTCTCAATTACCTAATGTAATGCCTGGCACATGGCAAGTGCCCGATATACTGCTGGCATTGGCACGGCAGTCACCATTTACATTTTCTCATCAATGGCACTGTGCCTTCTAAGTGGCAGGATGGCCAGCCAGCAGTCTCTCATTTCCTACAAGACCCTCATCAGGGTTTAGGTCACCCTGACCAAGTGTTGGTGGGGGAGCAGCTTTTCTGAGGGATAGTGTCACTTGCAGGGTGACTCATTTCCTCAGTGACAGCAGGATTTCTTACCTCATGAAAACTGTCTTGGGCAGTGCCACCAAAGGAATCATTTTACGAAAGAGAGTAGACCCTAGAGGAGGGCGTGAGGCCACCTCTTGATCAAGAAGGAATTTGGAGCATCTGTCTCGCACCCACAGATAAAGAGGAAGCTGGGTCACTTTTAGGGAAAGATTTGGGGTTATTAAGGCACACTGATGAAGCAAGCTCAAATTTTAATATTTTAACATATGTTTGTGTTACATAATGTTTGCAGGCAGAGTTTCCTGTTGTGCAGCCTACAGCCCCCACAAGATAAGGCACCTCTTGGAAAAGAACAAATGACAAAGATTCTATTAGTTTTCAGAGGAGGGTGGGGTGCAGTGGGTGTGAGCGCCTGCAGGAGAGGCAGGAAATTGGTGAAGAGAATACAGGAAAACATCCCCAAATACAGTCTCAACTGCTTTCTTCTCAGACTCCAAAATCACAAGAAAAGTTAGAGCAATAAAAAGTAAGATCTCCCTCTGGCCAAGGGCCAATGGCATTGAGCTGGGGGATTAGTCACCTGTTGGAATAGTTATTGTTTTCTACCTTGAGCAAATAGGGATGGGTCATTCATTTCTCCAGCCAGGGCAGCTGCTCCCTCTGTCAGTGATCACCAGCCCTTGCTAACTACTCACGAAGAGAAAATAAATCATAAGACCTCAAACTGGAAAAAGGCTAGTCTTTTCTGTCTAGCCCCTGTCTAAAGCAATAATCCTCTTAAAGAAAACATGTACAATAGCCAGCTATTAAATAGACAAGGGGAGACAGACCAAGACGGAGACAGACAGAGGCAAACACAGAATGACAGAAAGACAGAAAGAGGGACAGAGAGAGAGAGATGCACACACAGAGTAAGAGAGAGAGACAGGAACAGAGAGGGAAAGAGAGAGAGGGAGCTTGGCTCATACAGGATACCTGCAGTGTCTGAACATTAGAGAATATATGTCATTTATTCAATTTTTTTTATTAATGATTAAATCTATGACTTTGAATTTAGAGATAGTTTGCTTGCAAAGATATCTGGCAGAAAAGGTCTTGGGCATATTGTTTGAAAATGTAACATATTATTTTAAAAAAAAAATTCCCCAGGTTTCCAGACTTTTCAAATATACATTCTTTCAAAGGAGTATCCTTAAATTTCTATCATTATGCATTTACACAGTTTTCACATCATCTTTCTATTAGTGAAAAGCAGCTGGTATGGAGGTGAGAAGATACTATGCTAACATACACAGGATTTCCTAGCTCAATACCACACCTGGCACTTTATCAGCTCATTTGCCCTGGGGGGAATCAGTCCAACATGTGCCAATGTGATTTTCTGATTCTCCTCTACTGATCTTGATTTGGGGTCAATGGGTTCGTAAGCCTTCTTTTTAAAATTTTTTTCTTTAAAGTAAGACTTATTGGATATTTTATTTTAAAAAATTCCACCAGGCTGGGTGCGGTGGCTCATGCCTGTAATACCAACACTTTGGGAGTCCGAGGCAGGCAGATCACAAGGTGAGGAGTTCAAGACCAGCCTGACCAATGTGGTGAAACCCTGTCTCTACTAAAAATATAAAAATTAGCCAGTGTGTGGGTATGTGCCTATAATCCCAGCTACTCAGGAGGCTGAGGCAGGAGAATCGCTTGAACCCGGGAGACAGAGGTTGCAGCGAGCCAAGATCGTGCCACTGCACTCCAGCCCGGGTGACAGAGCAAGCCTCCATCTCAAAAAAAAAAAAAAAAAAAAAATTCCACCAAAAAATATACTTGGCAGAAATGCTCCTGTGAATCACAAGTCCATATTCTGTGGAGAAGAGCCCTGGAGACGAGCCAGTGATGGAACTGGACTGAGAGTTGAACTGCCCACTGCTGGCCCCCTTCACTGCCATCCCCACCCTCAGGCAGCAGCTCCAGGTGCTATATGAGGGGATTCAGAGTTCCTCTGTGTTATTCATGTTCATTAAATTTAAATATAGATGACTTCAGGTTGACCTAAATGAAATAAATATCTGAAAAAAAGTGAACAGAAGGATCAGATGATATTCAGCTTCAAATATACCAACTATTACCTGGAGTAATACATATGAAAGACACTAACCCTACATGGATTCTAAAAATGTCCAAGAGACACCCATCTGAGTCTCAGTGACGTCCTCTCGTTCCGGGAGAGGGGAGAGCCTTGGATTGTTTCTCCTCCCTGTTTAGTGAAGCTATTTCTCAGTAAACTGCTCTTCCTGCTAGTACACGAGGTTGGGAATGCCACTCATCTGCCATCTTATGAAATCCCAGCCACTCCAACCCTTGCCATGCTGCTAGGTGGATGTTTATGGAGCGTGGAGGTAGAAGAGGAGCAACACTTACATATTCCACAGGAATTCTGAAATTGCTCAGCCTTTGTCACTCTGTCACACATTGGTCAAAGGTATGATTAAGTGTCAACCGTGTACCAGGACACTGTGCTCAATTTTCAGGAGCAGCCCCACCCTTACACTCTGGCTTTAATTTAAAAGATCCCCTTTGGCCCACCTCTGGCCTCACTGCTCCCTTGGGCGAGGAATCCATAGGTTCAAGAAGACATGCACACCCACATCCATGCCCCCTTTCCAGACTTGCTAGGTGAGCAAGGATTCTAGCATTCCCTGCCTGGCAGCTCTGAGCCCACTTCCAGGACCTGCATGACCCCTTTCTGGGTGTCCTCTTAAAAGTGACAGCACAGTATAATGCCAGGGCTGGAGAAGGCCCAAAGGAGACTTGGGGAGGGCAAGGCAGGGGACCCAGCATTCAGTGGCCACACACAAGCGCATAAGGCTCCCAGCTCAGCAGGACAGAAGTAGGGCTGGGAGGGGAAGGCTGGGCCCAGCTGAGGGCCCATTTGTATTCTTGCCCTGTGTCCGGCAAACATTAGGGGTCGGCCAGTCCACAGGGCCTTGGGATAGGTCTGAACCTCTAGAACTCCCATGAATTCTGGAAGCCAAAGATCTGTTCAGGCTGTGTAGCCACCAGAGGAGCTGATGGCATGACCAAGCCAGAAGTCTGCATGTGACTTCTGAAGGCCCCGCTGAACTGCTCCGTCCCACAGCAAGCACCTTCTTTGTGAGCATGAAGCATTTCTTCACTCTGTGGCTTACAATGCTTCCTCCTCCTCCTCCCAGCAGGCTGCCTCTTCACCACTGACTCTCACCTTCACTCAAAAGCAGGCTGGGAAAATACAGGCGTGATGAACTGCCTTTGCTGTTTAACAAAACTTTTGATAAGAAGGTGTAGCAAATGAAAGGCCCAAGGCAGGGTTCTGCCTTGGATGGGGAGCCCTTCTGCCCGAGCCCCGCACTGTCCCACTAGGAGTGGGCAGGGTGAGGAGGAGGGGAAGCTCTGTGAGCAAGCACAGACGGTGCAGGGAGGGCGTAGACCTGGGATCAGATGCCCAGCAGCATGGATATCTGGTTCTTGTGGGAAATAATAACACGAGCTTTTCACAGACCACCACAAAAAGTAAATGAGATGATTAAAATTATAACGAACAACTGTATATACCACAGCTTACAAAGCTGCACCCACAAGCATCCACTCATTGAATCCTTACAACAATAATAATGATTCATGCTTCCAATCTGCAGGTGAACAAGGAAGTTTAGAGAGATACAGCAACTTGCTCAAGGTGATACAGAGCCAGACTCAAACTTAGACATTCCCGGTAAAAATGCAACTCCTCCCCCTCTATCTTATCTGACTGCCTTTCATCAAGTCAATATTTGTGAACATGCTTTGTGAATGACTCTTCCTCATACATATGATCATTTTTGATCATTTGGGGTCAATTTTATGATTTTGAGGGAGTGTGGTTTTGAAAGCTCCTCTTTACAGATCAGACATTGGAAGCTGGAGGCCTGCCCAGCATAGCCAGCTCTTCCTTCCTTCCCATCAGAGCAGCAGGTGTTGTGGGGGGTAGAAAGACCAGAGCACAGACAGCAAATACCACTGAATGACGGCTCTTTGCTACGTGCTGCTGTCACATAAGCTTTCTCCTGCATCTCCTCTTCCAAAGAAAAGAATATGAATCTATAGTATTTCATAGAGAATAGCATGGCATTGGCTTTGCCCAAACTCTGCTTGTCCCCAGAATATGTAAAACAATGCCAGATAATCAACTTCTGAGTCACGGAGGTTAATTTTCCAAGATTATAGTTAATACAGTAGAGGTAAAATAAATAAAATAAAAATAAAGACAATTACCTGAGTATATATGATAGCTTTCTACTGAGGAACTCGAATAATGTGTATATATAAATGTCACCTTTTGTTTTACAACATCCCTGCAGAAACAGAGAAAGAGAAACATAATTTACTATACAACTGTACCAGTAAGCGTCCTTCTATAATAGCACTAAAACTGAAGTCAGAGTTTCAAACCAATGGGAGATCTTGGTGCTGGCAAAGTTGGGCCTGCCAATAGTTTGGACTGGTGCATGGGGCTTTAAAACAATTTGAGCCAACAGTTAAAATTCAGGAATTTTCACATAGAAATCCAGATTTGCAGCTTCACTCAGAAACTCAAAAGATCTGGCAAGAATCACCAGAGCCACAGGCCTTAAATGGAGCACACGCTTCCCAGCCTGGCCAACTGCTTTCAGTGACCTGACTGGCTTTCTAGGGCAGTTAACTCTGTGACTCCTTATGTTGCTAAGATTTACCAATGTGAATTATGTCTTCCAGTCAGTAGAACTTGAGCAGAGATAGTAAGGGCCTAGCACAACCTGGTGTAATGATTATGGTTTGTCATAGCACATGGGTTTTCAAAGGACCAGTTGTGAACCATTAGTGCACTGGTTCCCAGCCGTGGTTCTCCATGGGAATTACTTGGGAGAGATTTTTAGACCATGCTTTCTACCCAACCAGATTAACTAACGCAAGATCTCTGAAGGCGCAGTCCTGGTATCAGTATTGTCACTGCTGTATTGTTACTGTAATCTACTTACTGAAGTATAACTTACCGATGGTAAAGTAACAAAGCACAAAAGAGTATGACCAGCACCCCAGACTCTTCCTCACATCCTCTCCCTGTCACAAACGTGGATTAACATTGCCTGTTCTTGAACTTTACGTAAATACAATTGTATCGAGCACATTCCTTGGCATCTGGATTCTTTCACTCAACTTTTAGGACTGAGATGCATCTATGTTGTTGCATGTATCAGTAGCGAACTCATTTTCATTGACATCTAATATTCATCCAACGACCATATCACAATCTGTTTTCCCATTCTGTTGTTGATGGAAATATGGGTTGAGTTTGGGGTTACAACACTTAAAAGTGCCATCTGTGAACATTCTTAAACATGTCTTTAGGTAAATACATGAATGCATTTCTATAGAACATATACCTAGGAGTAGAAACACCAGGTCATAAGGCATATGTGTATTCAGTTTAACAGATATTGCCGAACAGTTTTTCAAAACTTTGATGACTATTTACACTCCTCCCAGTGATGTATGAGAGTTCCGGTGGTTTAACATCCTTGTCAACATTTCAATTGTCTGTCTTTTAAATTTTCACCTTTCTGGTGGGTGTGTAGTGGTACTTCACTGTGGTTTTAATTTGCATTCCCCAGAAAGCCAACAAGGTTGAGCGTGTTTTATGTTTCTTGGCTGTCTGAAATATGTTTTTCTGTGAAGTGCCTGTTCAAACTTCTTGCCCATTTTTCTGTTGTGATGGTCCTACCTTTCAAAATTGCCTTGTTTCTGTTTTGGATATGACTCCTTGTTTGTTACATGCATAACAAGTCATGTTATATTCAGGACTCCTTGCATGTTATATTCATGGCAAATGTCTCCTGTCTTGGAGTTTCTCTTTTACTCTTTTAGTGGTATGCTTTGAGAAACAGAAATTCTTATTTTTAACATAATCCAATTTATAGATCTTTTTCATCATGTTAGTACTTTTTGTATCTTGTTTAAGAAACCACATTCTACCCAATGTCATACATATATTGTTTTGTTTCTAGAACAATGCTGTTCAGTAGAAAAAAAATGGGAGTAACATATGTAATTTTAAATCTTCTAGTATTTCAGGTACTCAATAGCCACATGTGGCTAGTGGCCACCATATTGGACAGTGAAGACCTAGAATTTATATTGTTTTACCTGTCACATCTAGATTAATACTTAGAGCTGTCTGAATTTTGAGATAAGAATCAAGATCCATTTATTTCTACATGGACTTTTAAATGGCCATCCTTTTCTGTAGTGCCAATGTTGTCATAAATCAAGGGTCCAAATCTGTAGAGGTTTTTTTCTAGTATCTTTAGTCCATTCCATTGGTCTACTGTTCCCTAGTTGATTTTAATTTTCAGACAGTGTTGAAACTGCTACCAGTAGGTCACAAAATTAATTAGTAGGTTACGACATGAAATTTTGTATAGTATAATGAAATGAAATAGAAAACATCAATACTCATAAGTATTGTTTTATGAAACTATTATTTCTGAATTGTGTGTGTATGTGTCCT
Organism: Ateles fusciceps; assembly: GCA_036589455.1. Lineage (NCBI taxonomy): Eukaryota > Metazoa > Chordata > Mammalia > Primates > Atelidae > Ateles > Ateles fusciceps. Next base: position 10,971,840 of record JAZHEH010001736.1, read on the forward strand.
AAGTTGAGATATAAAAAGTATTTACTATCAGTAATGCTCAAAAACGTTTGAAAACCACTGCAGTAGTGTAATCTACATAACAATCACTGAGGAAAATTCAAGTTGCATATGAGTTTATAGTCATCATCTAGGAAAGCGCTGAAGTTTTACTCTTACACAATTAGTTATAGCCCAGAATTCCACATAAAGCAGATCTCTGTTGTAATCAAGCCAGGTAAAGCCAGTTACAGCTAATGGGATAGGAAGAGCTCATTAGGAAACCCTGTAACTTTGACCCAAAGTGGAATACAGTAATGATCCTGTGATGTGAACATCACAAATGAAAACTGCTAATCTGCAGAATTTGACATTTGTTCAGCATCAGCATATTGTATGTTTTTGAAGTTTTAGTCATACGTCAAACAAGAAACAAACTTTGAGCAGAATAAATTGAAGCCAAGCTAGTTATTAATGTCAAGTCATCCTCATTACTGAAGAAAATGCTTTCAGAATTTTTGCTTAAATTTTGAAATGATTAGTTTATTGTTCAGTCTGTGTCGGGATCAATCTAATCTAAAAGTATTCATTGACTATCCAATAAAATATGTCTGGCAAAGAAATCAAAATAAAACAAATAAACCTTATCCCAGCAGAGAATTAAATGGATTATCACATATGATTTTTCTTCACTAAATACTTCATTTTAGAACATGAATATAGTAAGTAAAAATGGTTTCAAACTCTTTAATGCAATATTTTATCTCTTCAAATAACCTAAATATACGCCTTACCTGTGAATTTTACACTTTTCCCATTAATGAAAAATGCATTTATCTTTCGGTTGTGCCTTCATATTATGCACATGCACACGTGTGTGTATGTGTGTGAGTGTGTGTTTACAAATCCTGAGAAGACGGATTTGGGAATTTTGGTTAAATATCTTAGTTTCCAGTATTTCCTAAAGATTTAACTCAGGAAACAATAAAAGGGAAACTTTCCATTAAATTGAAACATATAATCCCACCACCAGCACAAAGCCTCTCCACAGAGTTTCCAGTGACCAGGTAGGCCAAAAAATAAATACCCAGAACCCTTTAACTTTATATTTGAGTAGCAGGAAGATACGCACAGATGGAGAAATTTAAAATTCTCATACATGGGAAAGGTAAAATTTGTTTCATGGTCACCTAAACCAAATCCCCTTCTCTTCAGAGATATTTTCTATTTATTAATGGAACTTCTCAGCCTTGAAATTATGATAATAACAACCTTTGGAAGTGATCGAACTGAAGCCCATTTACAATTGAACATCTGTCCACCATCAGCAGCAAGTTCTGTGGAGAATTGTGGCTGTTACAGTTTTGTACAAGGTCAAAGCTTAATCTCTCTGTTCACTTGCCAATTGGGGTTTTTATACATAAGCCCTAATTTATTTATTTTAATTAGACTTTTAGCTTCGTTTATGTTTTCATCATTTTAAATCCCAGCTACAAGGACAAATCTCAAGGCAACACATACAGTATGGCTGTTAAAGGATGGGCTTGATTGCACGGGGCTTAGGAAAATAAGTCCCGCTACTTTAGAATGCCTTCTTTCATGCTGTCAACTGTCTGGTCTGTCTAGAGTTGGCACAAGGATTTCTTCAATCATCCTGGGTCCACCCAATAAACAAAACCACAAACTCGGACTGTATAAGATCAATTAGATTGTTGTATTGTGTGTTGAGGTGTTTCCAGGAAAAAGAAGAATATACCTGCATCTGATTCCAGAGAGAGCTTCCCTATGTTCCTGTCTCCTATCTCTCTACTAAGATCTGCAGTTTCTCAGGATTCAAACATAGGGACAGATTGCCAACACCATTCTTGATGCCAGCTGGCCTACTCGATGAACTTGATGGCAGGCTTTTTGCCAATAAATAAGTCAGTCGCTTTTGTCCCAAATCTATTCTTATAAAGGTGTACATCTGCAGGTCAGTCTTTGCATTTTATCCCTAAATTCATGTTGGAGAGGCCTTAGAAAACCCAAGGCTATTGTGTGGATGGCTGGGGGCCCATGATAAATGAATAGTTGCCACAATACACTTCACGCTCTGTGAGTAGAGGGAGCTCCCTTGGAGCCAGCCCAGCACCTTCCTCCCATGAGTACTCTGCCAGCTCCTGGCAGTGCTTCTGCTGTGGTGTGGAGGCCAGGGAAAACCCACATAAACTCTGTGTGTGTCTGTGTGTGTGTGTGTGTGTGTGCAAAACTATAACTTTCCTGGCCTACCACAACAAACTGACTTTTGAAAAATAAGCATCTGATGTTCTTGCTTTTTGCCCGATTTTACTGTGCTTTGGAGGACTTTTGGCACAGGACATTCATTACTTTGCTTAAGAGGCTGTTTGAAAGCTGGATCAGCTCCACAAAAAAGAGAATCACAAAGTGATTTCCCAAATTAGTCGGGTGTGGTGGTACGCGCCTGTACTCCCAGCTACTTGAGAGTCTGAGGCAGGAGAATTGCTTGAACCCGGGAGGTAGAGGTTGTGGTGAACCAGGATCACACCACTGCACTCCAGCCTGGGAGACAGAGAGAGAGACTGTCTAAAAAAAAAAAAAAAAAAAGGTGCACTAGGATGTAATGAACAAGTACCGGTGAAAGGCAACTCCATGAGGGCAGGGACTTGTCTACTTTGTTCACTGCAGATACCCCCAAGCTTACAACAGGATCCAACATGTCAAGAGCATGAAGAAATCACTGCAAAACAGATAAATGAATACTATTTACCAAAGGCCTACCCTCTGTCAGGTCCAATGGAAGGCATTTGACATACCCTGCCTTTGTATGCCTTATAATAAACAACCTTGTTTGACGGATGTTGTAATAATTATCTTATAAATAAGGAAACTGAAGTTTGAAGAATTTTACTGAGACTGGGTGTGGTGGCTCACACCTGGAATCCCAGCACTTTAGGAGATTGAGGTGGGCAGATCACTTGAGGCCAGGAGTTCGAGACCAGACTGGCCAACATGGCAAAACCCCATCTCTAATAAAAATACAAAAAAAAAAAAAAAAAGCTAGGTGTGGTGTCACATGCCTGTAATCCCAGCTACTTGGGAGGCTGAGGCAGGAGAATCACTTGAACTCAGAAGGCAGAGGTTGCAGTGAGCCAAGGTCACGCCACTGTACTCCAGCCTCAGTGACAGAGCGAGACACTCCATCTAAAAAAAAAATAGGAAATTCACTGACTTGCCAGGGTCACAGTTAGTAAGCAGGATGCAGGAATTCGAATTTCGATCTGTCTTTCTAGTCCACATTCTGTCCACCACACGATGCCTTCACCCCAACAGCAGAAGCAGGCTATTGATTGACTGATTTGGCCTTTTGTTATAAGATACCATGTTCAAGTATTTGAATATTATCATGGCTTCAGAAATCCCTCCCGACAACAAGGAGGGGTTCATGGAATAGAGTGGGAATACAGAATGGGCTCAAATCATACATCTTCGTGTGCAGAAAGGCAGTAAAGCTGTGGCTGTCGCACCTCCCTGCTGTACCGCTGTAAATCTCACTAAGCCTCAATTCCTCATCTGAAAGTGACATATCATGAGCCCTAAATGGGAAAACGCATGTACACATAGCAAGGATTTAGTAAATGTAGATTATTCTTAGCCCAGAATTATCTTCAAACTTATGTAAATTAATTTGATATTTTAGAAAAAGGCAGAAATATCATTAATGAGAGGACCACACAATGATTACTTTTATGAACATACGCCTATTTTCTCTTTAAAGAACTTGTCTCTTTATCCAGAAATTCTACTGATGAAATTATAAACGGAAACCCCTTTTAAGAAAAACATAAGGCTTGTAGGGGGAAAGGCAATGAAAAGGTGAAGTTTAAAGTCAAATACTCACTTATGGTAGAGAAGGCACTTGAACACTGTGGGTTAATGAATACATTAAAATTCATTGTCTGGTCAGCCCTAAAGATTTATTTTCCTTGCTTTGTGTAAAGCTTTCAAAAAAACTAAAATGCTTAACAGAACATTCCTGCTAAACATTTGGTTGGATCAGAAAAGGTAGTTTGATTTTGTTTCATTTTTCTGCATTAGGCTGGCAGTCTTAGAACTAAACAGCTCATTTCTCCAGGCATAACACTGAGCACTGCATCTCTCAAGACAGCAGCAGCTTAGGAAGGCTTCCCACTGTGGGGTGGGCAAGTCCTACCTTGTTCTCAGTTTAAAATGGCTTTTGCCATGCCACCTGGCACGGATCTGTGGTGACCCCTTTCATTCCACCTGGAGTCAGGGCTTTCCAATAAACCAAGCCATGCTGAGCATTTGGCCGCGTGTGATTTCACTCCCCAAGCCATTCTTCCAAACTCAATGAATCAGTTTAAACTGGCCCGAGAGCAAGGAATGCAGGTCAGGAGTGGAAGTTTGGACTCGACGTTTACCCTCCGCTACTGAACACTTCCGAGCACAACTCTACAAAGCAAAGGGCCCCAAGTCTGTCTTTTCTGTATTTCTCCCAAACATCAGCCAAAAATGAACATTTTCTCATTTGGTTGCCTCTCCCCGCCTCTCTTGTCTCCTCTCCCCTCTCTGTCACGAGCCCAGGCACATACACACACACAGGCTCACACACGGAATCACGGCCACCTTGGTTTTCAAAGTCCTCAAATAATAACCACAGCAATGAGATGGTGCCTACCTTTCTGAAATGTCAGCCCACAAAAGGTGCCCCTTGCTTGTGAAGTGCAGTCAGAGAGTGGCTTCCAGCGTTCCAGCCAGCTCCGTCCTCAACAGAGAGCAACACCCCTCATCTCTGCGTAAGCCCTGAAATTCCTTCAGAGACCCACCCTCTAAAGTTGCAAGTCAAGATTTCTGACTGAGGGCAGTCGGTGACGTGAAGCGAAGCTACTGGATGGCACTCTCAGGTTCTTCCTCATGGGATATTCCTTCCTGTTTCACCACTTGGAAAGGAGAAAACTGGAATTCAGTCAGACACTGAGTTACAAACGCATCAATTGCCTCATCTTTGTTGCCTTGTGGTACACACAGTCATTCGTCAACTGCTGAACTGGATGGTCTTGCTGTTTGTATCAAAAGGGAAGGGCTTAAGTGCAGAGAGAACCCTGAAACACTAGTCACAACCCTGCACTGTCCTAGGAGCTGGTTTGACAAGTACATTACCCTCCAGAAAACAGGCAGGGCTTCTTGCTAACAAAATCACCTCCATGCCACAAAACTCATCCACTAAGGAGCACTGGTCCACAGGAATGTGATTTCTTTGCCAGCTTCCTAGGAATTGAGAACAAAAATCACTTTTTTGAATCATATAACTACCAAAAAATAGTGTGGCAGTCTTTTCTATTTAGAACAGTCAGACATAATTCACATTGTTTTTGTCTCAAAGAACAATCATCATAGACAAAGACAGACAAGCTCATTAGCATCAGGGAATAAACACTGTTGCTTGTCTCCGTGTGCTTGAAGCACTACAGTTTCAAAGACAGGTGTGGATGCATTTTATAGTGTCTATTTCAGATGTTGTATCTTTTGAAGCCATTTTCACTTTCTCTTGCCTGAAGATGAAACAACTCTGGGCTTGGATTATTTAAAGGTGCTTTGACAAGTAGAGAGCTTCAACAAGTTGATTCCTGTATCAGTCATAAACCACACATCAGCAGCACCGCCCACTCTGACAGCCTGATTCTCATTAGCTGTCTTCAACTGCTGAAAGACATTTTTCTTATTTTATCAGCTAACAGATGACAGCAAATTAAAAATGAACTAGATGCAGTAAAGGGAATCACCAGTTTCCCATTCACTGAAGCTCCAAAATTTCTCAGCTTGCACTCATGAATTTAGAGAGAGGACTGATAAACGCCCTTCCTTTCACTGGGTACTTCTCACTCCATGCTTCCCGGTCTGCCTTTCTCTTTGAAGACTTTCTCTTTTTCAGTACTGGGCTCATACATTTTTAAAACCATCCGGCAGAAGGGTTGAACTTAAAGCAGGTAGGTCACTAACTTAGATAGACTGCCAGGTCAGGTCTTCCTCACTTCCTGCCAGGAGATCGCTGCCGAACTGGTTTCCTGCCATGAGGCTTTCTAGATCAGGTCCATCTTCGTCCAACTGTCACCTAACTCATCTTCCCATTCTCATTTCTTTTTCTTCTGCTGATCAAACTCTACCAGCCACCATCCTCTTACAGGATCAAGACGAGGCTCTGTGGCACAACAGCCTGGTTGCAAACTGCTGTTCCAGGACCTCCTTTCCCCTTTCCCACTAAATTCCAGATACAACAGTGGGCAGCTTCTGAGCCCTTGTCATGAGCTGCTCTCTCACCTCTATGCCTAGTGAAAGTCCGAATCCTGCTCAAGCTTCCCCAGCCTTGGCCCTCTCTGTTCTGTGTGTATACCTTTATTACAACACTTACTACACTATCACAACTGAACAGATTTTTGTAGCTGCTACCCCACTACTTCAGGAATCCTCACTGGATGAGCGTTAGACATCTTTCTACCCTTGGAGCTGTTCAATACTGTTGAAACAATTAGTACCCCAAATTGTGATCACCAATACACATTTTCACTCCAGGTATGTATCGGGAGGAGAATGCTCCTGAACCCTATTTTGGACTTTCTCAGAATTAAACAAGCCAAAGGAATATTGTGGAACCAGGCTGGGCACCGTGGCTCACACCTGTAACCCTAGCACTTTGGGAGGCCAAGGCAGGAGGATCACTTGAGGTCAGGAGTTCCAGACCAGCCTGGCCAACATGGTGAAACCCTGTCTCTATTAAAAATATAAAAAATTAGCTGGGTGTGGTGGTGGGCACCTGTAATCCCAGCTACTTGGGAAGTTGAGGCAGGAGAATTCCTTGAACCCAGGAGGCAGAGGTTACAGTGGGCTGAGATCAGCTGACATCGTCCCACTATACTCTAGCCTGGGTGACGGAGTGAGACTTGGTCTCAAAAAAACAAAACAAAACAAAAAAGAACATTGTAGAACCACATGCTTTGTTTTAGTCACTTCTATAATGAAACACATGTTATCTGCTGATAAAATATAATGTTCAAATCAAATTGGAACTATTTAGACATAGTTCTACACTTCCTGTTTCATCAAAAGGACCCCATCAGCATCTGCTGTCTTGTTTGAGTCACTGTCAAGGTGTAATTCTTCCCTCTTCTTCAGGCATGAGATGTAAAAATGAGCCTATTGGTCAGGTGTGGTGGCTCACACCTGTAATCCCAGCACTTTGGGATGCCGAGGCGGGTGGATCATGAGGTCAGATCCAGGCCATCCTGGGCAATACGGTGAAACCCTGTCTCTACTAAAAATACAAAAATTAGCTAGGCATGGTATGGTGGCACGTACCTGTAATCCCAGCTACTTGGGAGGCTGAGGCAGGAGAATGGCTTGAACCAGGGAGTTGGAGGTTGCAGTGAGCTGAGATCACGCCACTGCACTCCAGCCTGGCGACAGAGCGAGACATCGTCTCAAAAAAGAAAGAAAGAAAGAAAGAGAAAAAACAACAAGCCTACTGCATAACCTATGCCAGGAGGGTGAGAGAGAATTCTGAGCGTTTGCTGCTTAAGCTTTGCGGGAGCTGTGGATCTATGGGTGAGTCTGGCGTGTCTCCTGCACAGCTCCTCTGAGGAAAAAAAACCAGGGGCAGGAAACAGGCCGTGTGTGGAGTTGAAAACAAAAGCAAAAGCGTTTCTCTCAAGGATTCCTAGGGTGATTCCTTTTTTCTTCTCTTTCTTACTTGTGCCTTGCCACAAATTATCAGTGCATTGCTAAGAGAAAAGACAGAACCCCAGGAAGCGTTACAGGAAAGAGCAAGATGCATGCATCTGAGCGTCCTTTCTCCTAGGTAGTACTTAGCTGTTTCCTTTTATGAGAAAACTGAAGCAGTGAGTTGAGACATTAAATCAGTTTTATATTGTGAATTGTCATTAATAGATATTAAGTCACTGATGAGCATGTTCGTGATTCACTGCACTTAAAAAAGTGAACATCACGCCTCTGACAAAGGAAATGAAGACAATGAAGCATGACAGGGAGAGGTGCTGTGGGGGAGCAGTAGGGATGCATTACACAGCTGGCACCTGGCGCCTTTCACATAGTCAAGCAGAGAGGAGGAGGACAGAGCAGTGTAGACCAGAGGCAAACCCAGTCAAGATTCTGGAGGGCCATTTAGGAACTTAGAAGAGGGAAACACAGCAAGCTGGATGCAGGAAAATTGACTCTGGGCCCCAGCAGGAAGAAGAGAACCAGATACTGTGCCAAAAGCTCTGCTAGCCAGGGGCAGAGGTCCCACAGCTGCATGGGGTGTAGATGGGGAAGCAGGCAACGCTTAAGCTGCTTGTTACCCTTAAGCTACTTGTTACGCTTTCAGCCTATACTTAACCTAATTTCCTAGAGAAGAAAATGTAAGAATCAACCAGCTTTTCCATCAAGGGAAGGAATGCCTTCTAAGAAACTGAACAAATAGTTTTGGCCATATTGTCCTTAACCTAACCAGGCAAAATGTTTGAGCTTTTACTATCAACAAACTCTTGTTTTATCATTTTCATAGACTTTTCAAATGCTGTTTGTTCACAGACAGAAAGTTTAAGTCAAAATGCTACCAAACTGCCAGGTGCAATGGCTCACGCCTGTAATCCCAGCACTTTCGGAGGCCAGGTTGGGAGGATTGCTTGAATCCAGGAGTTCAAGACCAGCCTAGGCAACGTGGCAAAATCCCATCTCTACAAAACACACACACACACACACACACACACACACACACACACACACACACACACACAAAGTTAGCCAGGCATGGTAGCTGTGGTCCCAGCTACTTGGGAGGCTGAGGTGGGAGGATCACCTGGGCCTGGGAAGTTGAGGCTGCAGTGAGCTGTAATCATTCCCAGTACACTCCAGACTGGGCGACAGAGTGAAAGCAAACTGCATTCTTTAAAGAAGTGTGTGGGAAAACTTCTGTGGGATAAAATGAAACAAGCAAATGTCTTCACAAGTGCTTCCCCCACTACACTGGGAATTCTCAAGGGACATGACTTAGACATCTTTCTATCCCTGGATCAGTACCCTACCCTGATCGATTCAAAGCCTGTGTCTTATTGGCATAAAATTGCCTGCCCCACCACAATGATTCCTCTAGACACCTAAATGGATTACAAGATGAGAGGACCTGAATTTCATCTTCCCTTCCCCCCTCCACTCAGCTTCCACACACCCTGGCCCAGGGTTGAAAGACTCTCTGCCAGATAACCTCAGAATCCACTTGGTGAGAAAGTGAGAAAACTAAGAAGACCCTCTGCTGTCCAATGTGTCAGGGGAACAAGGCTGTCCTGTATCCAGACTCCCTAGGGGGCTCCCTCCCTGCAAACTCCAGCCCCTCTCCTGCTTGGCTTTCCTCCACGTCACCTGTCACCTTCTAACTTACCATATGGCTTACTTATTTAGTTGTTTATTGTCTGCACCTCCCCCATGTAAGCTTTAGGAGGACTGGAATTTTCCTCTTCTGTGTTCAGGACTAAATCCCCAGGGGTTAGAACAGTTCCTGGCACAGAGTCGACCCTTGATGATGACAGAGTACATTTATGTATCTATATGTTTATCACTGTGTCTCTTCCTCTCTACCATAGTAGGTAGTTACTTTTTGAAAGCTAATTCACTGGAGTCTTTCAAAATTTGAAGTCAGCATGCTGTGTCACGAAGGAGGTCAGCTCTACCTGAGTTTGCTGGGAAATTAGGGAGATTTTTCCCTTGAAGAGTTTAGTCAATACTGAGAATGTGATGCAAAGGAGTATTACAATTAATTAGCATGTACTCTGGAAAGGCTACAGTGCTGTATGCACACCAGACCACATCACCACGTGAGCAGGCTCTTAACACGACTGTCTCTCTCAGCTCACCACCCCTCTCTGAGGGCTGGCCAGATGGGTAATGGCCACTTGTGTACACAGCCCCCGGCTACAGGTGCAACTGGGACAGGACATGGGTCGACTTGCCTCCTCCTCCTCCATAAAATGTTCAGTGCTAACCCTCAATACCACTTTGTGCTCTCACTATGAGACCTTATTCTGTTTGTTTGTTTCTTTTTGACGGAGTCTTGCTCTGTCACCAGGCTGGAGTGCAGTGGTGCAATCTCGGGTCACTGCAACCTCTACCTCCCAAGTTCAAGAGATTCTCCTGCCTCAGCCCCCCAAGCAGCTGGGACTACAAGCATGCGCCACCATGCCCAGCTAATTTTGGTATTTTTAGTAAAGACAGGGTTTCACCATGTTAGCCGGGATGGTCTTGATCTCTTGACCTCATGATCTGCCAGCCTCGGCCTCCCAAAGGGCTGGGATTACCGTACCCGGCCGAGACCTTATTCTTATTAGCTATGTGACTCCAGACAAGTCACTTAACCTCTCAGTCCTCAGGTTTCTCAACTGCAAAATGAGGAAAATAACAGTGATACTTACAGAGTTATAAAAACACTGAATGAGTTAATATACTGAAAAGCACTTAGAACAATACCTGCCTCCTAGAAAACACAATGTGAATGTTAGCTATCATTATGGTTATGATTACTGTAATTATTACTATTGTGAAAGGAAAATAAGTCTTGGGGCCCCCAAATCACTAAGCTAAAGGAAAAGGAAACTGGAAATTGCTTAGGGCAAATCTGCCTCCCATCTATTCAAAGTTGCCCCTCCATTTGCTGAGATAAATGCACATCTGATTGCCTCCTTTGGAGAGGTTAATCAGAAATTCAAAAGCATGCAACCATTTGTCTCTTATCTACCTATGACCTAGAAGTCCCCTCCCCACTTCAAATTGTCCCACCTTCACCTCCAGTTGTTTTACCTTTCTAGACTAAATCAACGTACATCTTACACATGTTGATTGATGTCTCATGTTTCCCTAAAATGTATAAAACCAAGCTGTGCCCCTACCATCTTGGGCACATGTCTTCAGGATCTCCTGAGGCTGTGTCATGAGCATGCATCCTCAACCTTGGCAAAATAAACTTTCTAAATTAACTGAGAACTGTCTTAGATTTGGGGGGGTTCATAGTACATTTAACTAACAGGTTCTTATTCTTATGTCACTTTGTAACAGACTTTATTTTATACATATTAGACTTAGTTTCTCCACTTAAATTTTGAGTACAAGGATTGTGTAAAGTTTCCAAGTTGCAGGTATTACTGCTCTCTGAATGTAGCATTCATTCATTAACTCCTTCAGCTGGTGTTTATTGGGTTCATGCAATGTGCCAGGCACATCACATCTTTTGAAGGAGCTAAGGATGTCAAGAATGAAAATATAGCATGACTGCCAAAACAGACACAAGCACACACTCACACAGATGAGCAAAAGCGTTCACAGACCTATTACACAGAAGTGCAGAAAAAACATCCATATGCGTATGTGATGTCGGTATATTCATATGCTCCTATGCAGGTACAAATTAAGACCATAGAGAAGATTGACTCTCAAGATTTACCATTTCATACCCCACATGCATGAAAGAATAAGCTGTGCATTTTCTTTCTTTTTTTTTTTTTTTTTTTTTTAATAAGACAGGGTTTTACTCTGTTTCTCAGGCTGGGGTGCATCAGTGCGATCACGGCTTACTGCAGCCTCAACCTCCTGGGCTCAAGTGATCCTCCTACCTCACTCTCCCAAGTAGCTGGGACATAGGCACATGCCACCATGCCTGGCTAATTTTTGTATTTTTTTGTAGAGACAAGCTTTCACCATGTTGCCCAAGCTAGTCTCAAACTCCTGAGCTCAAATAAACTGCTCACCTTGGCCTCCCAATGTGCTGGGATTACAGGCATGAGCCACCATGCCTGGCCTAAGCTGTGGATTTTAAAGGAGGATCTAAAACTACATAATATGAAATTAGGAAATAGACAGAAGTAGGCAGATAAAGTTTCCACCTCCCCAAATAACCAATCCCATGATTGTCTTAGCCAGTAAGACTCAGTAGCTTCAATATCTGCAATCCTTTTACTGAACACTGTGCTGGGCATCTCAATGTTCCATGTGCTTTGAGTAGATTTATATGAGCTGCACCAGCACCAAACAGGTAGGAGGAAAGAGGAGGTAAGAAGCGATGAGTGTCTGAATAATATCTAGGCTGTTGATACCATGTCATATGTGAACAGGACAATGAGTAAACAAAATGCTTCTTATTCATCTAGCCATCATTCATCCAACACAGGTATTGTGCAAGGTGCTTGAAAGACAAAGATGAAGGCAATGTCCCTGACCTCAAGGAGATTATGATCTAGCTTTTCCCTCTTCCTCCTATTGTACCACCTACCCCAAATCCTACCCTGCCACTTGCTAACACAGAACCTGGAGAACTACTTGGAAAACCTAGGATACCCAAGAAGGATACCCTCTCTTTAGCCTGTGATTACTCCAGTGGGATATTTTAAAAAGTACAATGAGGTGCCCTATGAAAAACACAAGCTAGGCTAAGTTTCATAATGTCAGCCAACTCTGACCGATTCTCAAGAAAAAGACATGCACACTCTCTGACTTCTCATTAACAAAAGATTTGGTTGTTCCAGAGGGCATTAGAGAAATGTAGACCAAGCTTGAGGTTGGAGTGAGCATGTGTAGCATTGTGGCTATTTGGCCGTGCATTGGTCCACTTTTATACTTCTATAAAGAACTGCTCGAGACTGGGTAATTTATAAAGAAAAGTGGTTTCATTGACTCACAGTTTGGCGTGGCTGGGGAGGGCTCAGGAAACTTACAATTGTGTCAGAAGGCGAAGTTCAGGAAGCAAGGCTCCTTCTTCACAAGGGAGCAGGAAAGAAAAGTGTGGAGTGAAGTGAAGAGTCCCTTATAAAACTCTCAGATCTCAGAAGAACTCGCTCACTGTCATGAGAAGAGCATGGGGGAAACTGCCTCTACGATTCAGTTACTTCTACCTGGTCTCTCCCTTGACACATGGGGATTATAATTTAAGATGAGAATTGGGTGGGAATACAAAGATTAACCACATCAGGCAGACTTGGTCACTCTTTGATCATTTCCAGACCCTCTCAAGGGGACGATCAAAACCAAATGCATTTCCCTTTATCAGTTGCTTCTGTGCAACCAAAGCCTACCAGGAGACCTGACCATAAGTGTGACTGAAAGTGGTGCTGAGATTCCAGTCCTGGGAGGCTGTTTCCTTTCCCTTTCTGGTCCTGAGTTGGGGCTGTCCTCCTGCTTGCTGCTATCAGGTAATCTCAAAACACAGCTCCCATCAAACACTTTCTTGCTCCAGAACTTACGGCTTCTTTATGGCAATTACATTAAATCTAAATGCCTAGTATTATCTATATCCTAAACCACCCTCTGAGGTTTGATCCCCACCCCCACCTGCCCCACCTTACTCTCCACCAAACCCAATACTGTTCTCTCCTTCAGTTAAGCCTACTAGCTGTGATCACTCTGACTTTGACTCAGACCCCTTCTGTGATCCCTTATTATCTAACCCCTATCCCTTTCCTCTGGGAGACTACTTCACAGATTAACCTGTCTTGGCCAGGGGCAGTGGCTCATATCTGTAATCCCAGCACTTTGGGAGGCCGAGGTGGGTGGGTCACCTGAGGTCAGGAGTTTGAGATCAGCCTGGCCAACATGGTAAAACCCATCTCTATTAAAAATACAAAAAAGTTAGCCAGGCATGGTGGCAGATGCCTGTGATCCCAGCTACTTGGGAGGCTGAGGCAGGAGAATCGCTTGAACCAGGTAGGTGGAGGTTGCAGTGAGCCGAGATCGTGCCATTGCACTCCAGCCTGGGCAAGAGAGCAAGACTCTGTCTCAAAAACAAAACAAAACAAAAATGAAACAACACAACAAAAAAACCCACACCTTTCTCTTCCTAAACTCTTTATGCTAATTATCCAAATTACACCTTAGCCCCATTTTATATGCGGCCTTATTATTTAACAGTACAGCACAAACTACTTCTGCAATACAACTTGATCAGAATATATGTGTAGTGCATGTGTGTATATGTGTGCACATAGGTATGTGCTCTGTCTCCAGTAAGCTATTCATCCTACGAGCCCAGATCTCACCGCGGAAACACTGCTGGATTGACAAGAGGCCCTCGTATGTATTAGCTAAGAGGAGGATAACACATTCTTATCTGAGGATGATATTAAACTCTTAGCAGAAGGTAACGGTCTCTTCTCCTTTGTTTCAAACTATGTAAACTATCCCCTGCTCTTCTTCCTTTTTTTTTTTTTTTTTTTGGTGTTTTCATGAATTCAACAACTATTTATTATGCATTTTCTATGTGTCTAAAAATAGAGAAATCACAGTGAACAAGATAGATATCGTCGCTGCTTTCTAACTACTAAGAGTCTGTAGCTTTGGTTGACAAAGTTAGGACATCCCTGAATGCCAGCAGACATTCACTCTCCCTCTGTGGGAGTCTATCAACAGATCAGCTGAGCTACACAGCAAGCAGCCAGTGCTGGGGTCCAGTACTTTGGAAGGTACTTAGGAGATAAGAGCAGAACCATCACATACTAAGTTGGTTAAAAAGTGTCCCTCACTGGCTTTTACTAAGACCTTAATAAGGAAAAATAATCTTTGTTTTTTAACCTCTGCTGCACTGGACCGGTTTTGAATTAGACATTCAGATGTGAGCTAGCCTGTTTCATTGTTGGGTGCTGTTTGAACGTGTTCTATGAGACATGATGATTCCTATTCACTTATCTCTGTTCAAACAGATGACTCATAGCTTCCCTGAAATAAACTTGCCAAAAATTAGTTTCTCACTAAAAAAGGAGTAAAAATTAAGTTTACTAAAAAGTATTAACACATGTCACAATGTTTAAATAAATTATAACATTCATTCATTCATTTATGGAGCTTTCAGTAAAGCAGTCTTGACACCACTAAGTATAGTTAAAATAAAAGTAATTTGCTTGATCCTGTTAAACTCTCTGCAAGGCCTATTTACAAAATGGAATACTAACCACTTACAATTAAATGTCTGGACTAACCATTAGAGGTTAAATAGCACACCAGGAAATTATTTCCTAGAAATATAAACTGTTTAAATTCTTAAAATCAAAATCAACTAACTAATCAATCAAAATAGAAAATATAAAACTAATTATTACAGTAAGCATGAAGTGTTTCAACCTTTGCTCAAAAATTGTAAGAAGTATCTTATCAAATCTGAAATGAAAATTATCTGACTTGTTAATAATGAAAAACCCCTTCAGCCTCAAGAATGAACTACTACCAAGGTCCTAAGCCTTCTGAGAAAGTAACATAATAACTGCAACAGACCAGAAAACTCTTGACTGTTGAACTTCTTTACTTTGTTACAGCAGAAACAATGTAAAGCAAAAGATCCTTCTTTGGTCACACATGGCAGCAGCAGAAGTAATGTATAAATCATGCATATTTTCATGGTAACAACGACGGCTCATGGCTTCCATAATCAGCAACCGCCACAGTGACTGTTCTCACGTATTGGAGCAATTGTGCCATTGCATTCCTTACAAGTCAGGAATGATCTATTCTTAGTGTGACGGATCTTGATACCCAAACATACGCCATGCTAATATATGTAAAGTAAATGTAAAACAGGGAGCTAATTAGAGCAAAAAATACCACTGAACTCTTCTATAGTTCCAATCATGCAAATAATTAATATGCAGTAATTATTACTACCACAAGGGCACTTTAGGTATATGTAACATATTTATCCTGGTTCAAACCAAGTAACAATTTTAAGAATGTAATTCAAAATAAATACATTTTATATCATGACCTAATGCAAATATACCTACATATATATATGTATACATACATACATATATATAACTGAAACCAAATTTTCACAAAATAGTACTTATCTATGTTATCTATTCGTGATAAACTCTATTGTTTATTCAGGTCTAATCTTTTTTTCCTTTTTTTGAGACAGAGTCTTGCTCTGTCACCCAGGCTGGAGTGCAGTGGCAGTATCTCAGCTCACTGCAAACTCTGCCTCCCCAGTTGAAGTGATTCTCCTGCCTCAGCCCCCTGAGTAGCTGGGATTACAGGCACCCGCCATCATGCCTGCCTAATTTTTGTATTTTTAGTAGAGGCGGGGTTTCACTATATTGGCCAGGCTGGTCTCGAACTCCTGACCTCAAGTGATCTGTGGGCCTTGGCCTCCCAATGTGCTGAGATTACATGCGTGAGCCACCACGCCCAGCATAGTCAGGTATAATCTAGACTCTTTATTTTGAAAATTGTTGGTGTGGACCCCGGTGCTGGTTTTCTGACTGTTAAGGCATGACGATGCACATTGACGCTGCCCAAACCAACCTGATTGGACTGCTTCACCATTTCTACACCCTACATACGACTTAGAGTCTCTTTCTCATTTCAGGTGATTTGAAAACATCTTCTAATGAGATTTTTGAAACTGGGGTAAGTTTAAATATCAGAGTGATTTAGTCCTCCAAACTACGACCACAAGTGAGGGGTGGGTGCCTTTCTTTTTCTTTTTTTTTTTTTCTTTTTTTTTTTTTTAGAAGTTTCATTCTTGTTACCCAGGCTGGAGTGCAGTGGCATGATCTCGGCTCACTGCAACCTTTGCCTCTCGGATTCAAGCGATTCTCCTGCCTCAGTCTCCTGAGTAGCTGGGCTCACAAGCGACCGCCACCCTGCCTGGCTAATTTTTCTATTTGTAGTAGAGCTGGGGTTTCACCATGTTGGCCAGGCTGGTCTGAACTCCTGACCTCAGGTGATCCGCCCGCCTCGGCCTCCTAAAGTGCTGGGATTACAGGCATAAGCCTCCGCGCCTGGCCGTGGGTGGGTGCCTTTCTTATCTTTGAGGTCCTAGCATCTAGAGTTGTAAGTTCTAGGTACATTCTGGACCCTTGATACATGTTTTGAATTTGAGAATAAGTAAAAGGGTATCTTTAGTGTTCGTTTAGGCATGATACAGGGCTAATGACTTACACCTGGGAAAAACAAACAACACTCCGGGGAGGCTTCGTAGCCGGGGTAAAGGAGATGGTGGCAGTGGAATTATGTCCAGGCCTCCAGCACATTTCGGGGGTCCCCACTGAATCCCCCGCCTCGGCACCCAGCTGGAATCTGGGCCAGATCCCTGTTTACATAGGTGGGGTTAGTGTCCAGAGGAGGGGGGCCCAACCCAGCAACCCTCTTGTCAATTTGCAACATAGAAACCCACGAAAGTCATCACAACGTTGTTAACCGCTGGGCGCTGTAGCCCTGGAGCGCTCCTAACGGACTTTGCGAGGCCCAGTACACAGGGGCTGCAGCGAGGCGACGGCAGCGGGGCCCAGGACAGCGCCCGTGCGGGGACAGGGCCCTCTCTCGGGCTCGACCTCCGCGGGGACGTGGGCCTTCTCTCGGGCTCGACCTCCGCGGGGACGTGGGCCCTCTCTCGGGCTCGACCTCCGCGGGGACACGGGCCCTCGGCGGGGGCCTGGGCAGCACCTGCTTGGGGCGCGGTGGACAACCCCACACACCGCGGCGGGCAGGGCCTGAGGGCCCTCCTCCCTCCTCCCTCCACCTCCCGTCTCCGTCCCCGTCCCCATCCCCGTCCCCGCATCCGCCCCGGGCCCCCGCACCTGACTCCTCTTCCGTCCTGGGCCGAGGGCGGGTCCGGGTCAGCGAGGCCCGGAAAGGGGTCCCCGCAGCGGTGCATCCTGGGACGCGGCCCCTCGAGCCCAGCAGTGGCGCGGGAAGCCTGGGTGGGGGCCAAGAGAGCGCCCAACCGGCCACTGGCTCCCTTCATGGGTGCCCTCTTCAGGTACTGCCCCTGGACCACACTCACCCTACGCTGGTCTCGCGAGACAGGCATCACTCGTGGCGGGGTCAGCTGGGCTAAACAGCTCACCCACCCCGAGCTGCACAGCTGCTACCCGGCACGGCTAGGCTTTGCACCTGGGCCTTCTGTGATTCCAAACCCAGGGCCTACACAATCCCTTCATAAGGTGAAAACACTAACGGTCTGCAGGCTGTTGACAGGAGGGGGAAGCCGTTCTAGAATAAGTCTATAAGCACCCATGGACTATCTCAGCGGGCAAGCCCAGGTCTGTAGCCATCTCCCTTTATAAGGTTGAATTAACAAAGACAGAAAAATAGGAGATAGATAAGATAAAGCAATGCAAAACATCCACAACGAAAGGGAATGGGGAGCATTGTTTCTCTGAAGGTTTGATTAAAATACAAATCTAGGAAAACCATTTACATGCAGTGAGCTGTGATGGCACCACTGCACTTCAGCATGGGTGACAGAGTAAGACCCTGTCTCAAAAAGACAAAACAAAACATTTACAGATGAGACAGTATAGCAGAGTAGAGGAAAATAGGCATTCTCGCCATACAGACCTGGATTTAAACTCCGACTCATTCACTAACTTTGGGAAGTGTGACTTTAGGCTTTTTAGTGCTTTTTTCTTTTCCTTTCTTTCCTTTTTTTCTTTTTTGGAAATAGGGTCTCACTCTGTCACCCAGGCTAGAGTGCAGTGGCACAATCACAGCTCACCATAGCCTTGACTTGCTGAGCTCAGGTGATCCTCTCACTCCAGCCTCCTAAGTAACCACAGGTGTGCGCCACCACATTCAACTAATCTTTGTATTTTTTGTAGAGAGGAGGTTTCACCATGTTGCCCAGGCTGGTCTCCAACTCCTGGGCTCAAGCAATCCGCCCACCTTGGCCTCCCAAAGTGCTAGGACTACAGATATGAGCCACCACACCCAGACCTTCTAGTGCTTTTTAATAGCCTTTTGATACTCTAATTCCCTCATAAGTAAAACCTGCTTTGGATGTAATGAACTGAATTGACACTGAAGAAGATCAAATCAGATACGAAGTAGAGAGGGCCAGGTGTGGTGTCTCACGCTTGCAATTCCAGCACTTTGGGAGGCAGGGGCAGGTGGATCACCTGAAGTCAGTAGTTCAAGACCAGCCTGACCAACATGGTGAAACCCAGTCTCTAATAAAAATACAAAATTAGCCTGGCATGGTGCCACATCCCTGTAATCCCAGCTACTTGGGAGGCTGAGACCGGGGGAGGCAGAGTTTGCAGTGAGCTGCTGAGATTGTGTCATTGCACTCTAGCCTGGGCAACAAGAGGGAAACTCCATCTCAAAAAAAAAAAAAAAAAAGTCCCAGAACACTCAGGAGAAGATGAAAGTGGTAATTAAACATGGAGATTAGAAAGCAGAAACTCAATCTACAAATAATGCCTTAAGACGGTAAAATGTAATATTGAAGGATGGCAAAATAACTTAGAAAAAAAATATGTAGGATGGGTTTATAAAAGACATCATATTGCCATTAACAAAAAGAATGGTAACCAAAAGACATACTCTGATACACAAAGTCTCAGAAAATATATCTCTCTTCCTAGGAAATTGCTGGGGATGCATGCATAACCCAGCCATATTTCCTGGAAACATTATCAAAGAAAGGAATCCAAATTAAGATTTTCTCATTAGACACATGAAATAAAGACTAAATAATAAATATAATGGTGATAACAAAATGTAGTGGAAATGTCAAAAACAAAATTTGAGGGTAAGATATATAATGTAAAAATATCATAGGAAATAGCAATTTGGTTTATAAATTCAAGTGAAATTAACAATGGCCAGCAAGCTGGAGGGGGCAGGAAGCTTATTAGATGCAGAATTTACTTCAGTCTTGGCTTTGATGACTAAAAAATGAATTTTCAAGCATATTTTTTGAAAAGAAGAGAAAGGCACCTGGGCACAGAGGCTCATGCCTGTAATTCTAGTGGTTTGGGAGGCCGATGTGGAAGGATCACTTGAGGCTCAGTTAGAGACAAACCTGGGCAACATAGTGAGACTCCGTCTGTACAAACAAATTTAAAAGGCTGGGCATGGTGGCACACGCTCATAGTCTCAACTACTGTGTGTGGAGGGGCTGATAAGGGAGGATCACTTGCGTGCAAGAGTTTCAAGGCTGTAGTGAGCCACCATGATTGTGTCACTGCACTCCAGCCTGGGTGGCAGAGTGAGACCCTGTCTCCAAAAAACTAAAAAATAAAAATAAAAGCATAGAAAGGCAATGATTTGCTGGGCGTGGTGACTCATACCTATAATCCCAGAACTTCGGGAAGCTGAGGTGGGCAGATCTCTTGAGCTCAGGAGTTGGAGACCAACCTGGCCAACATGGTGAAACGTGTCTCTACTAAAGTCACAAAAGTGAGCTGGATATGGTGGCATGCATCTGTAATCCCAGCTACTCAGGTGGCTGAGAGGCAAAGGTTGGGAGGCAAAGGTTGCAGTGAGCTGAGATCACGCCACTTCACTCCAGCCTGGGAGAGAGGGATACTTTGTCTCAAAAAAAAAAAAAAAAAAAAAAGAAAGGCAATGATTTAAAATGGATATATTTTCCAAACAACTGTAAGAGAGAAACACAAATTACTAACAATCCATATGCAACCCAAAAGAAAACAAAGGAAACACTAAGACTGAAATAAAATGGCAAATGTGTAATTTATGACAAGGAAAATTATTTAAGAGGTTACACCTATGTAAGTTTAATAAAAAGGAAAAAGAGGCAAAACCTTGTCGATTGTGTTTATAATATAAAATCCATTTATTATCTGCTACTTATAAATATTCATGCCAAAGAAATTACACCAAAAGGTTTAGACTAAAAATCACATAATGTAGTGGTAGAACCTCAAAGACTGTCCTTGGATTATCCCAATGCACTCTTCTCTACATACTACAGTGGTTTTTTTTTTTTTAACCAGCTGATTCACAATTCAAGTAGCATAGTGAGGGTGGACAATACGGACTGCCTAAGCATCCCAACGTCATCTGTTCTACATATCACTATTCCAAATGGCATGCTGCTGTGTTTGTGAATCCAGCCTCCCACAGTGGATATGTCACCACTGACCTGTAACAATTGGAATGACACATCTTCACTGGAGGCAGGCCTTGGCCATCCTCCACCGCAGACTATTAAATAACAAAACAAGCAGTACTATTTATTTATTTATTACAATGCTGTTAAAAAAAAAAAGGCCTCTGATGAAATCCTGGTGACTTCTCTCTTCTTACAGATCCAGGAAATGTAGACAGCTGTTGAGCCCTGTTTCCAAATCCCCAGCTGAAGGTGTGCTGACATGCCTTCTGTCCAGCCCTATCCAAGGCTCAGCTATTCGTAGATCACCCCCAAATGTTACTCTGATTCTATTATCAATTTGTAATAAAACTCCCTTGTGTGGTAGAAAAGCTGTTGCCAATTAATTTTATTTTTGTTTGTCACACATCTTCCATGCCATCATCAAATTGTTTACTGTTCATATTAAAAGTGACACACAACCAAGAGGGCATATGCTATATTCAAGTAAAGAATGCTATGTGAGCCAGGCGTGGTGGCTCATGCCTTTACTCCCAGCACTTTTGGAGGCCAAGGCAGGTGGATCAATTGAGGTCAGGAGTTGAAGACCAGCCTGGCCAATAGGGTGAAACCCCATCTCTACTAAAAATACAAAAAAACTTAGCCAGATGCCCTGGCGCACGTTTGTTATCCCAGCCACTTGGGAAGCTGAGATGGGAGAATTACTTGAACCCAGGAGGTGGAGGTTGCAGTGAGCCAATATTGCACCACTGCACTCCAGTATGGGTGACAGAACAAGGCACCATCTCAAAACAAAAGAAAAAGAAAAAAAAGAGTGCAATGTGATACAACAATGATGTACTTGTCAGCAGTCTAGTGAGTCAGGGGAACCCTTTCTCTTAATTGTGGAAAAAAACAGCACAATCAGAAAAAAAATTAAAAGATAATTTTCAGGAAAATTGACAGTTAAAAATCCAATTCTGTTTTACACAAGTAGGGTATACTATCTACTTCTGTGTTTTACAGAAAAACAAACAAATACCCAGTGATTTGGAGATGGAAAATATATGCTCCTTAACAAATAAAAGAAGCTTAGCTGTGGGGGAAACCTGCCCTTCCTCAAAATTTATTGAATAGCTTAAAAAGATTTCATCAGCAATTATAAACGTGCTTCTGAGGTGCTTACTTCATGGGCCTCAAAGGGAACAATGAGCAACAGGACGCTGAAGGCACTTAAAAAACACATGGACATTCTGATTGCCACCCTTAGAAAGTGCTTTTTTTTTAAGTTAAAAAATACGAAATGCTTCATAAATTTACGTGTCATCCTTAAGCAGGGGCTGTGCTAATCTTTGCATCATTCCAATTTTAGTATATGTGCTGCAGAAAGTACTTTTGTAAGCATAGAAATACTTTTCAGGTAAAACTGTGCTTCAGCTCTACCGCCTTCAATGATTAGGTAGGCTCTAGAAAACAGCAAACACCTGAGCCATTCCCAGAGGAAAGAAAATCACAGGCAGATGGCATTCCATATCTCAGTGATTCTAAATATCAGAGCACTTCTGGCACAGTGGTGTGTGCCTGTAATCTCAGCTACTCGGGAGGCTGAGGCAGGAAGATCCTTTGAGCTCAGATTGGCCTGGGCAACATAGTGAGAGCTCATTAAAAAAAAAAAAAAGTATGTGAAGCAAATTTAAAATAAATATCAGAGAAATATACTTTGAAAACAAAGCAAAAATTGTGAAAAGGAAAAACACAAGCAAGCCAGGGTGTGCACAAACATGTGTTGTACTCTTTGCAGTAGGTAACTGGACTACAGTTTATTCCAACTGCTTGGTAAGGTTCAATGTGAACTGCAAACTTGGAAAGGGATCACTGCTTGGTTTTCCTTTATCTTAAAAAATATACAAGCCAGCTTTGCAATTAAGAGGAGATACATGGTGTTTACTGCAAAGGCTTTGATGTGAGTTCAGCTCTACCTTCTTTAAAATAACCAGAAAAACTCAGAAATGGTTTGCCAGTCTGATCTATGATCCTGTTAGATAAGGCATTTTATCCACCATAATTTTCAAATGTGCATTTTGATAAAGCAAGACAATTTTTATGCTGTCATAAATGACAATCAAGACCAAGTAAAGGTTAATATTTAGGTCAAGTTTCCAAACATCTGGGCAGTGCATGTCTACCAAGCACAGCCCCAGTGGGTTGTGTTAAGGAAGACGTGGGAGGAGACAGCAGCACGTCTAGTCGGTGCCCAGGGAGATGCTTTGGATGTCGGGAACATCACCTTTGGTGATCACGTTAAAACTATTTCTGACTTGAATGGTATTGTTTTCAGCCTGTTATTTAAAAGGTGCAACCCATAATGCCAGTATTATTTGTACGTAGAAAATACAAATAAATTGAAAACCATCGCCTTGGGTTCTACCTCTTCCACTCCCGTGCACACTTGGGTCCAACTAAAATTTCTCTCTTAAATATCTTCAATTACTTCCTAATGGTCAAATCATCCAGTGGTTTCTCAGATCTCATCCCACTGTTGCTCTCAGACATACTAAACCCCACATACATTTTCCTTCTCAAAGCTCTGTACAATCTTAGTTTCCGCATAGTATTTTCTGTTTCCTGCCTCAAATTTCTCTCACTTTCCTTATTCTATCTAGTCCTCCCCCCACCCACCCTCACCTTTTCTCTCTCCACTCTCAGGGCAAACATACTTTCTTGGATGCTTTTCATAATACCTGTATACAAATGGCTCATATTTCACTCTGTTCTTCTAATTTCCAACAGAGGATGCCGTGCTGTGCTCTTAACAGTGCCAGAAGTCACTCAGCTGAGAACTGAACTTTTCTTCCTCCTAGGGCTTCCAACTTTCTTATTCAGTAAACAGAGCAGCATCTCAGCATGCCGGTGAAATGATGGCTGTTTGTTTCAGGTTGATCCTGTTCCTCCTTTTAAAAATTGTGTTTTTATTTATTTTTGTCCAGTTATACTTGCACACATTATTTAAAGACTCAGTCTTTCAGTTCCAAAAACTTTTCTTGAATTTCTTTCGTACTTTCTCTTTTACAGTCCTTTTCTCTCTTTCTGGTACTTCTATTATTCAATTATTGGACCTTGGTGACTGGTTCTCACATTGTATTGTCTCTCTCTTTCCTGTTTTCTGATTTCTCATGTTGCCATAAGATCTAGATTTCCTCAACTTATTTTTACTACATTTCTACTGAGTTTTTCATTTTTGCTATCATGTTATTAATTTATAAAAGGCATTTTTTCCCCACTGCATATTTTTCTTTTTTGAGACAGGGTCTTGCTCTGTCACCCAGGCTGGAGTTCACTGTCACCTTGAACTGCTGGGTTCAAACCATCCTTCTGCCAAGCCTCCTGAGTAGCTGGGACTACTATACCCAGCTATTTAAAACTTTCTATTTTTATTTTTACAGAGATGGAGTCTCACGATGTTGCCCAGGCTGGTCTTAAACTCCTGGGCTCAAGTGATCCTCTTGCCTTGGCCTCCCAAAGTGCTGAAATTACAGGTGTGAGCCCCTCACTGAGTACTTTTATGCAGTATCCTTTATAATCTCTTTGAGGATATTGATAAATTAACTTCCTCTTTGTTTAATCTGTTTCATGTTTGTTTGATCTCTGCCTTTTGGGTTAGAGGCTTTCTCCTAATTCTTGATGTTCCTTGGCTATTCACTCATATGTAAGAGTGAGGCACGTAAGTGCCAATTAGCTCTATGTACATGGAAATATTTGCCACTATGGACTTCATAGTAGGGTGATTTGGCTGAGTAACTTCTTTGGGGAACCCCAATATCAGTGTCTTTAGATCTTTCTTCTTGGGTTTGTTAAACTCCCCAGAAAAGTCTCTTCTAGCCTCTTACCTAGAGTTAGCTGGCAGTAGAGTTGGGGGAGAAGGCTGGGGAGAATAGTGGTTATATTTGGTATGTAAATGTTTAATTAATCCTATTTTCAGTGTGTTTTTCCTATCTCCAGCTGTGTCTGGTGTTCCCCAGTCCAAAGACCCTCTGTTTCATCTCTCTCTGGGAATAAACCTCTAATCTGCTGGGTGGCGGGGGGAGAGAACAGTGGCGAACTACTTGGAATGAGACAGAGGATCTAGAAGTAATTGCTTCCTGAATAGCTTTTCCACACACCACCCCATGGTACAGTGTAGTACTCAAGACTATAAGCTCCTGAGCTGCTAGAGGAATCTATCTCATAAGTCAGGCTTTCTCAGTTTTCCCCATTCCAGACAGGGATTTAATGTTCCTGAGTTGGCTAAGTCAGTTTGAACCCGCCATTGCAAAATTGTAACTGAGACAGTGAAAGAGATCTGACCTAGCCAACTCCATCTTGCTTCTAACCTCCAAGCTGTTCTTGTTCATCCCTGGGTGTAGGGTGAACTAACTTGGGAGGGACTTATAGTTTAAAATAAATATAATGGGCAAATTCCCTTCTTGCCTGGGGACTAGATTGCCTTTGCAGGACTAACAAATTAGTCACAAGATTAGAAATTATGGTTTAGGAGTCAGGCAGCTGGAGGCCACAAGATTCTGACCCTCCCTAAACGGCTCCTAAATCAGCAATTGAGATATTTTGCAGACCCTGCAGTTGATGGATCAGCTGGCACCACCCAGATCAATAAACTGGCTCATCTGATCTTGTGTTCTCCACCCAGGAACTGACTCAGCACAAGAAGACAGCTTCAATTCCCTGATTTCATCTCTGACTGAACCAATCAGCACTCTTGACTCACATCCTCCACCCACCAAATTATCCTTAAAAACTGTGATCCTTGAATGCTCAGAAAGACCTATTTGAGTAATAATAAAACTCTGATCTCCCCCACAGCTGGCTCTGCATGAATTACTCTTTTCTATTGAAATTCCCCTGTCTTGATAAATTGGCTCTGTCTAGGCAGCAGGCAAGGTGAACCCACTTGGTGGTTACAAGTTTTCAACCTACCTATCTTTGAGCTTCCAAAATTATTTTCTCCCTTTCCATTTTGTCCTTGTGTGTCTTCTTGTTTGTGATTTGGCCTCTTTATTGTTGTTAGTGGGTGTCTTAAGGCCCAGAAACTGATGTGTGCATTCAGCCAGGCCAGGATCCCATTCCCATTGCCCTTACCTTCAGTGGGATTTCTGCAATAGACTCTTCCCAATCTTTATGCTTCTCCATCTAGCCATTATATTGCCACTAAAGTCGCTTTCTTCAAACACAAAACCAGCCATTTACTAAAAAACCTCATCAGCTCTCCACTGCCTACAGAAAAGTCAACACTCCTTAGCACAGCACCCTAGGTCTTGGATGACCTGATTCCAATATAATCTTATAGTGTGACTTGTACCACCCACCACACATATCCAAAGCTGCAGCAATTTCAGTTTTAATACTGTACATCCATGATCTTCTGTCTTGAAGGCAGGGAATAAATTATGGAGTGAGTCTGAGAAGAGGTTAGAACCCAACTACTTGAATCCATTACCTTAGCTCTGCCACTACTGGCTGGGTGATCTTGGGCAAGCTACTTAATCTCCATGCCTGCAAAACAGGAATCATAATAGGACCCACCTTCTAACAGTGTTACAAGGATTAGAAGAGCACTTAAAACAGTAGCTGGCAAGTAGGAAGTGCAACATAAAGATAATGATTATAATTCTCTGTCTCCTCCAGTAGATTATCAAATCCCTGGAGAAGGATCACTTCTCATTTATTCAACATTTGTGCTGTGCCTATGATGTGATGATGTAAAAAGAGCTTAGCAAATGGAAAGACTGTTTACTTATGGTTCAGATATAATGTGACAAATGCTACAACAGAGGAAAGACCAAAGTGCGGAGAACAGAGCATGCAAAATTAAATGGTGCAGAACAGATGAGGGAAGCCTTCACAGATCTAACATTGAAGATGAGGCTGGAAGAATGAATATGCAAGGGCCAAGAATTGTGCAAGGAACAGTGGATGGGGGAGAAAACCAGTCTGGAGGAGCAGATTAGGGCCAGTTGCACAAGGCCCTGCATAACCTGTTTAGCATATGCTTTAATGTTTGACCAGTGTTTGTCGATCTCACTGTGCTAGCATACTGGGCGTGTCAGAGAGTTATGAGGAGTCAAAGTATTTTGTTACTAATAATAGCTAAAATGTGGGCACTTGACATTTTAAATATAAACCAGTACACACTCCCAAATGATGCTGAACAAAAGAATACATAATCTACAACTCCATTTATATGAAAGAAAGAGAAAACCAGGCAAAGATCATCTCTGTTGTCTCAGATCAGGATACAGGTAACTTCAGGGTGGACAGTGACAGGGAGGGGATTCAAGGGGGAGTTCTGGGTGCCTCATGCTATTTCTTGTTCTGGGGACTGGCTCCATAGGTGTGCTGTTTCTGAAAATTCAATATGCTATATACGTACAGTGCACTTTTCTGTATCTCTTCTGCTTTAAAACAAGTAAGTTAGGTGCAGGGCACCATGTGCTCACTTGTACTTCCATATGCTTTTACTGGAAGTGGCGAGGTTACAGACTGCTCTTGCGCTGTACACTGTGAACTCACTGTGCAGACATACATCAGTGGTTTTGTGTTACTTTATGACCTAACTCTGAGAATACCTCTTAGATGCTCAGAAAGGCCAAGGATAGTGATCACACAGCCAAGGGTCACCTTTAGCAAGAGCAGGGCTTAGTGAGTGTGTGATGAATTGACTTACACTCAAGTTAGTTATACGTGTAGAGATTCTGAAATACCAACTTAGCCTACCTCTATGATTGCTTTTTCCTCATTTTACATGTAATGAGGGGCTGACAGTTCCTTGCTAACCTTATAGAGAAACACAGGTCAAAACCACATCCGCATAGGCATGAGTTATAATGTAGTCAACATTTATGTACCCTTAGGAACAACAGTCAATTCTTTTTCTTTTCCTAGTTATTTCCATTAAAAAGCAATTAGCCGTGTGTCACTTGACAGGGACATGTTCTGAGAAATGAGTTATAAGGCAATTTTGTTGTCTTGTGATGTCATGTATGTCACAGAGTATACTCAACAAACCTAGCTGGCATGGCCTACTACACACCTAGGCTGTATGGTATAGCCTATTGCTCCTAGGCTACAAACCTGAACACAGCATGTGATCGTACTGAATACTGTAGGCAACTGTAACACAATAATAAGTATGGGTGTATCTAAGCATAGGACAGTTACAATAAAAATAATGGCATGATAGTCTTACAGGACCACTGTAGTATGTGGTCTGCCATTGACTGAAATATCCTAATGCAGTGCTGGATGTATCCAGCTAAAAATAGTACAAAAAGATGAGAATTTGTCTTCTACTTCAGACGTGTCTCCCAAGGCAGCCACTACTATGACTTCCTTATATAGTCTTACATACATATTTTATACATGCACAAAAACATATGCAAGTATGCAAATGTGTATTACTCCTGCCCTGATTCTTTTCCTAAACAATTGCAAGCCCCATATATTTACTTGTTTTTCACTGGAGATGTTTTACATCCACAAACATGCATAAAACCCATTATTTGCACAGGCAAATAATATTCCACTGGATATACAAATTCTGACTTACTTAACAGGTATTTCTAGTGAAGCTCTAAATAAAACCTTAAAAATGTTTTTTACAATGTGGCATCTTTGGATGCACATTCTTTGACATGCTTTTTAAATTTTGGTGGAAACTGCCTCAATGCACATCCTTACCAACAGCATGTTAAATGCAAACCTTTTGACCTTTGCATTTCTATTTGGCTAACACTGGCACTTCACTGTTATTTTAATCAGCAACCTTCTATTTAGCACCACTGACTTTTCCATTTCTACCTGAGTAAGTACTAAACTGTTTCAATTACCATAGCCTTAATATATATTTCAATGTCTGGTAGGTTTAGTCTTTGTTCTGTTTCTCTGCAAAGGGATCATTAAAAAAAAAAGAAATTTACAGGCAATATTTTAGACTGCTTTAATGCCAGACGTAGCAACACAATACAGTTATTGCTCCTATTACACAAACCCAATAAACATATTAAAATTGAATTTACTGTTTCCCCTCAAGAATTAGAACATTATTATTAATGTCACAATTTTATTTTTTTTAAATTATTCTTTAAGTTCTGGGGTACATGTGCAGGACATGCAGGTTTGTTACGTAGGTATACACATGCCATGGTGGTTTGCTGCACCCATCAACCCGTCATCTACATTAGGTATTTCTCCTAATGCTATCCCTCCCCTGACCCCCACCCCCCCAGCAGGCCCTGGTGTGTGATGTTCCCCTCCCTGTGTCCATGTGTTCTCATTGTTCAACTGCCACTTATGAGTGAGAATATGTGGTGTTTGGTTTTCTGTTCCTGTGTTAGTTTGCTGAGAATGATGGTTTCCAGCTTTATCCATGTTCCTGCAAAGCACATGAACTCATCCTTTCTTATGGTTGCATAGTATTCCATGGTGTATATGTGCCACATTTTCTTTATCCAGTCTATATGCAGTCTATCACTGATGGGCATTTGGGTTGGTTCCAAGTCTTTGTTATTGTGAACAGTGCCACTAAACATACGTGTACATGTGTCTTTACAGTGGAATGATTTATAATCCTTTGGGTATATAGCAAGTAATGGGTCAAATGTTATTTTTAGTTCTAGATCCTTGAGGAATCACTGCACTGTCTTCCACAATGGTTGAACTAATTTATACCCCCTCCAACAGTGAAAAAGCATTCCTATTTCTCCACATCCTCTCCAGCATCTGTTGTCTCCTGACTTTTTAACGATCACCATTCTAACTGGTATGAGATGGTATCTCACTGTGGTTTTAATTTGCATTTCTCTAACGACCAGCAATGATGAATTTTCTTTTCATGTTTGTTGGCTGCATACATATCTTCTTTTAAGACGTGTCTGTTCATATCCTTTGCCCACTTTTTGGTGGGGTTGTTGATTCTGGATATTAGCCCTTTGTTGGATGGATAGATTGCAAAATTCTTCTCCCATTCTGTAGGTTGCTTGTTCCCTCTGATGCTAGTTTCTTCTGCTGTGCAGAAGCTCTTTAGTTTAATTAGATCCCATTTGTCTATTTTGGCTTTCGTTGCCTTTGCTTTTGCAAACACCAAAGTGTTTTAGTCATGAAGTATTTGCCCATGCCTATGTCCTGAATGGTATTGTCCTGATTTTCTTCCAGAGTTTTTATCATTTTGAGTTTTACACTTAAGTCTTTAATCCATCTTGAGTTAATTTCTGTATAAGGTGTAAGGAAGGGATCAGTTTCAGTTTTCTGCACAGGGCAGGCCAGTTTTCCGAGCACCATTTATTAAATAGGGAATCCTTTCCTCATTGCTTGCCTTTGTCAGGTATGTCAAAGATCAGATGGTTGTAAATGTGTGGTGTTATTTCTGAGGCCTCTGTTCTGTCCCATTGGTCCATATATCTGTTTTGGTACCAGTGCCATGCTGTTTTGGTTACTGTAGCCTTGTAGTATAGTTTGAAATCAGGTAGGGTAATGCCTCGAGCTTTGTTCTTTTTGCTTAGGATTGTCTTGGCTATGCGGGATCTTTTTTGATTCCATATGAAATTTAAAGTAGTTTTTTCCAATTCTGTGAAGAAAATCAATGGTAGTTTGATGGGGATAGCATTGAATCTATAAATTACTTTGGGCAATATGGTCATTTTCACAATATTGATTCTTCCTATCCATGAGTGTGGAATGTTTTTCCATTTGTTTGTGTCCTCTCTTTTTTCCTTGAGCAGTGGTTTGTAGTTCTCCTTGAAGAGGTCCTTCACATCCCTTTTAAGTTGTATTCCTAGGTATTTTATTCTCTTTGTAGCAATTATGAATGGGAGCTCACTCATGATTTGGCTGATTGTTACTGGAGTATAGAAATGCTTGTGAGTTTTGCACATTGATTTTGTATCCTGAGACTTTTCTGAAGTTGCTTATCAGCTTAAGGAGATTTTGGGCTGAGACAACGGGGTTTTCTAAATATACACTCATGTCATCTGCAAAGAGAGACAAATTTGTATCTTTTCCTTTCTCTTTTCCTAATTGAATACCCTTTATTTCTTTCTCTTGCTTGACTGTCCTGGCCAGAACTTCCAATACTATGTTCAATAGGAGTGGTGAGAGAGGGCATCCTTATATTGTGCCGGTTTTCAAAGGGAATGCTTCCAGTTTTTGCCCATTCAGCATGATTTTGGCTGTGGGTTTGTCATAAATAGCTCTTATTTTGAGATACGTTCCATCAATATCTAGTTTATTGAGAGCTTTTAGCATAAAGGCCCATTGAATTTTGTTGAAGGCCTGCTCTGCCTCTAATGAGATAATCATGTAGTTTTTGTCATTGGTTCTGTGTATGTGATGGATTATGTTTATTTATTTGCATATGTTGAACCAGCCTTGCATCCCAGGGATGAAGCTGACTTGACCATGGTGGATAAGCTTTTTGATGTGCTGCTGGATTTGGTTTGCCAATATTTTATTGAGGATTTTTGCATCAATGTTCATCAAGGATATTGGCTTGAAATTTTCCTTTTTTGTTGTGTCTCTGCCAGGTTTTGGTATCAGGATGATGTCAGCCTCATAAATGAGTTACGGAGGATTCCCTCTTTTCCATTGTTTGGAATAGTTCCAGGAGGAATGGTACCAGCTCTTCTTTGTACCTCTGGTAGAATTCAGCTGTGAATCCGTCTGGTCCTGGACTTTTTTGGTTGGGGAGGCTACTAATTACTGCCTCAATTTCAGAACTTGTTATTGGACTATTCAGGGATTCAGCTTCTTCCTGGTCAGTCTTGGGAGGGTGTATGTGTCCAGGAATTATCCATTATGTATCCCTAATACAAACTAGATTGCCTAGTTTATTTGTGTAGAGGTGTTTATAGTATTCTCTGATGGTAGTTTGTATTTCTGTGGGATCGGTGGTGATATCCCCTTTATCATTTTTTATTGCAGCTATTTATCTCTCTTTTCTTATTAGTGTGGCTAGTGATCTATTTTGTTGATCCTCAAAATAAACAGCTGCTGGATTCATTGATTTGTTTGAAAGGTTTTTTGTGTCTCTATCTCCTTCAGTTCTGCTCTGATCTTAGTTATTTCCTGTCTTCTGCTAGCTTTTGAATTTGTTTGCTCTTGCTTCTATAGTTCTTTTCATTGTGATTTTAGGGTGTTGATTTTAGACCTTTCCTGCTTTCTCTTGTGGGCATTTAATGCTATAAATTTCTCTCTACGCACTGCTTTAAATGTGTCCCAGAGATTCTGGTATGTTGTATCTTTGTTCTTATTGGTTTCAAAGAGCATCTTTATTTCTGCCTTAATTTCGTTATTTACCCAGTAGTCATTCAGGAGTAGGTTGTTCAGTTTCTATGTAGTTGTGTGGTCTTGAGTGAGTTTCTTAATCCTGAGTTCTAATTTGATTGCACTGTGGTCTGCGAGACTGCTTGTTGTAATTGCCATTCTTTTGCATTTGCTGAGGAGTATTTTACTTCCAATTATGTGGTCAATTTTAGAGTAAGTGTGATGTGGTCCTGAGAAGAATGTATATTCTATCAATTTGGGGTGAAGAGTTCTGTAGATATCTATTAGTCTGCTTGGTCCAGGGCTGAGTTCAAGTCCTGGATATCCTTGTTAATTTTCTGTCTCCTTGATCTAATATTGACAGTAGGGTGTTAAAGTCTCCCACTATTACTGTGTGGGAATCTAAGTCTCTTTGTATGTCTCTAAGAACTTGCTTTATGAATCTGGGTGCTCCTGTATTGGATGCATATATATTTAGGTTAGTTAGCTGTTGTTGCATTGATCCCTTTACCATTATGTAATGCCCTTCTTTGTCTTTTTTCAGTCCTTGTTGGTTTAAGTCTGTTTTATCAGAGACTAGGATCGCAACCTCTGTTATTTATTTATTTATTTGCTTTCCATTTGCTTGGTAAATATTCCTCCATCCCTTTATTTTGAGTCTATGTGTGTCTTTGTACAAGATAGGTCTCCTGAATACAGCACACCAATGGGTATTGACTCTTTATCCAATTTGTCAGTCTGAGTCTTTTAATTGGGGCATTTAGCCCATTTACATTTAAGGTTAATAGTGTTATGTGTGAATTTGATCCTACGTTATGATGCTAGCTGATTATTTTGCCTGTTAGTTGATGCAGTTTCTTCATAGCATTGATGGTCTTTACAATTTGGTATGTTTTTGCAGTGGCTGGTACTGTTTGTTCCTTTCCATGTTTAGTGCTTCCCTCAGGAGCTCTTGTAAGGCAGACCCAGTGGTGACAAAATCTCTCAGCATTTGTTTGTCTGTAAAGGATTTTATTTCTCCTTCACTTTGTGAAGCTTAGTTTTGCCGGATATGAAATTCTAGGTTGAAAATTCTTTTTAAGAGTGTTGAATATTGGCCCACCTCTCTTCTAGACTGCAGGGTTTCTGCCAAGAGATCCGGTGTTAGTCTGATGGGCTTCCCTTTGTGGGTAACCCAACCCTTCTCTCTCTGGTTGCCCTTAACATTTGTTCCTTCATTTCAACCTTAGTGAATCTGACCATTGTGTGTCTTGGGGTTGGTCTTCTCAAGGAGTCTCTTTGTGGTGTTCTCTGTATTTCCTGAATTTGAATGCTGGCCTGTCTTGCTAGGTTGGGGAAGTTCTCGTGGATAATATCCCAAGAGTGTTTTCCACCTTGGTTTCTTTCTGTCACTTTCAGGTACATCAATCAAATGTAGATTTGGTCTTTTCACATAGTCCCATATTTCTTGGAGGATTTGTTCGTCCTTTTCATCCTTTTTTCTCTCATCATGTCTTCATGCTTTATTTCATTAAATTGATCTTCAATCTCTGATATCCTTTCTTCTGCTTGATTGATTCAGCTATTGATACTTGTATATGCTTCACAAAGTTCTCATGTTGTGTTTTTCAGCTCCATCAGGTCATTTATGTTCTTCTCTAAACTGGTTATTCTAGTTAGCAATTCCTGTAACCTTCATTCAAGGTTCTTAGCTTCCTTGCATTGTGTTAGAACATGCTTCATTAGCTCAGAGGAGTTTGCTATTACCCACCTTCTGAAGCTTACTTGTGTCAATTCGTCAAGCTCATTCTCCATCCAGTTTTGTTCCCTTGCTGGTGAGAAGTTGTGATCCTTTGGAGGAGAAGGTGGTGTGGTTTTTGGAATTTTCAGCCTTTTTTGTGCTGGTTTTTCCTCATCTTCATGGATTTATCTATCTTTGGTCTTTGATGCTGGTGACCTTCGGATGGGGTTTTTGTGTAGATGTCTTTTTGTTGATGTTGATGCTATTCCTGTTTGTTACTTCCCTTCTAACAGTCGTGCCCCTCTGCTGCAGGTCTGCTGGCGTTTGCTGGAGGTCCACTCCAGACCCTGTTTGCTTGGTTATCACCAGCAGAGGTTGCAGAACATCAAAGATTGCTACCAGTTCCTTCCTCTGGAAAGCTTTGTCCCAGAGGAGCACCCACCAGATGTCAGTTGGACCTCTCCTGTACGAGGTGTCTGTTGATCCCTCCTAGGAGGTGTCTCCCAGTCAGGAGGCACAGGGGTCAGGGACCCACTTGAGGAGGCAGTCTGTCCTTTAGCAAAGCTCGAGCGCTGTGCTGGGAGATCTGCTGCTCTCCTCAGAGCTGGCAGGAAGGAATGTTTAAGTCTGCTGAAGCTGCACCCACAGCTGCCCCTTACCACAGGTGCTCTGTCCCAGAGAGATGGGAGTTTTATCTATAAGCCCCTGTCTGGGGCTGCTGCCTTCTTCCAGGGATACCAAGCCCAGAGAGGAGGATTCTAGAGAGGGAGTCTGGCTGCAGAAGGCTTTCTGAGCTGCAGTGGGCTCCACCTAGTTCAAATCTCCAGGCAGTTTACACTGTGAGGGTAAAACTGCCTATTCAATCCTCATCAATGGCAGACGCTCCTCCCCCCCAACAAGCTCGAGCATCCCAGGTGGACCTCAGATTGCTGTGCTGGCAGTGAGAATTTCAAGCCAGTGGATCTTAGCTTGCTGGGCTCTGTGGGGGCAGGACCCATTGAGGAAGACCACTTGGCTCCCTGGCTTCAGCCCCTTTTCCAGGGGATTGAACAGTTCTGTCTTGCTAGCGTTCCAAGTGCCACTGGGGTATGAAAAAAAAAAAAAAAGCTCCTGCTACTAGTTCAGTGTCTGCCCAAATGGCTGCCCAGTTTTATGCTTGAAACCCAGGGCCCTGGTGGCATAGGCACTGGAAGCAATCTGCTGGCCTGCTGGTTGTGAAGACCATGGGGAAAGCACAGTATCTGGGCCAGTATGCACTGTTCTTGCTGGTACAGTCTCTCATGCCTTCCCTTGGGTAGAAGAGGGAGCTCCCCAACCCCTTGTGCTTCCCCCGGTGAGGCAATGCCCCACCCTACTTTGGCTTGCCCTCTGGGCTGCACCCACTGTCTGACCAGTCCGAATGAGATGAACTGGGTACCTTAGTTGGAAATGCAGAAATCACCCACCTTCTGCATCAATCTCATTGGGAGCTGCAGACCGGAGCTGTTTCTGTTTGGCCATCTTGCCAGTGGTCCATGTCACAATTTTAAATATGAAAATTATGTAGTAACTAAAATTTTTTAGAAAGAATCATGTTCATACAGTATAATCACTTCTCAAAGAAACTGCTAGGGCTTTACATTTTTATTATATCCTTTCTGAGTAAATACCCCAGAGGGAAATAGTAACTATATTTGTTTTGTGTTCCTCCTGGATTCAAGTCCATCAAGAACACATGAAAGTGGCCTTACCTGGAATTAGGGTCTTTGCAGCTGTAATCAAGTTGAGTTCATACTGCATGAGGGTGGGTCCTAATCCAATGACCAATGTCCTTGTAGGAGGGAAACTGGACAGACACAGGAAAATGCCATATGAGGCAGGAATTGGAGTGACACTGCTGCAAGACAAGAGACACCAGGGATGGCTGGCTGCTGCCAGAAGCTAGAAAGGGGCAAGGAGGAATTCTTCTCCAGACACTGAGAGCATGGTCCTGCTGCACCTTGAGTTTGGATTCTGGTCTCCAGAACCATGAGAGTAATTTCAAGTGTCTCGGAAGCTGCGGCACATGTGGCAGGTTGTTAGAGAAGCCCTAGTTAACAAATGTAACACCCATCCCTGATTTTCTGTCAGTTTGAACTGGCATACATCTCCAACAGTATACAGCTATATTGGGGGACTTGTCATTTGATGTCTCTTTTCATTCACTAGGTTGCTTACAATAAGGCAAAAAGTAGGAACTTGTTTAGAAAATCCAGGCACAGTGGCTCACGCCTGTAATCCCAGCACTTTGGGAGCCTGAGGTGAGTGAATCACTTGAGGTCAGGTGTTCGAGATCAGCTCGGAACATGGTGAAACCCCATCTCCACTAAAATGCAAAAACTAGCTGGGTGTGGTGGCGGGCACCTGTAATCCCAGCTACTCTGGAGGCTGAGGCAGGAGAATTGCTTGAACCCAGGAGGCGGAGGTTGCAGTGAGCCAAGATCATGCCACTGCACTCCAGCCTGGGTGACAGAGGGAGACTCCATCTCAAATAAAAAAAATAAAATAAAAAAAAAAGAAAGAAAGAAATAAAAGAAAACCCTTTTGTGGTGATTGTTTCATACTATTATCTCATTGAGACATAATTTATATTAAGGAAAAACAATTCCTGAAAATAAAACGCCAATGTTTTACAAAGTGTTCATAGTTTTATTACTTATCACCTCTATGTATTTTAACAACTTCAAAAGTGCAGTTGGATTATATGGGAAAAGATTTTTCTTTTGCAAACGGCAGATGGCACCCTGTAGATCTTTGAAGCATTTAACTGTTCTGTAAAATATTCCCACTGCAGAGATGACACCGTTTGGGGCTACTTCACAATCAAAGGAGAAGGTAGTATCAAATTCTTTCGCAACCAGAGGCCTTGATGGAGGCTCAAGGCTAAATTCTTTTTCATCCCTCCTTGTCACAGCTGCGTCCTGAATCTCCTTAGTTCCTTGTTGGTGTAAAGATGTCTGTTTACTGTTAGCTAGACACTGGTCTGTGGACTCCACTTCAGAATCATCGGAGCTGTCATAATCTACCAGACTTTGAGAAGCCTGGGGAGAAGACAGACTAGGAGCATACATGGGGTGATTCCCTTTGGACGTCACAGCTCTCAGTGGTTCCGAGGGGAGCATCAGAAACCTGAGAGTGGCAAGCACACACCTCTATGTGACTGTGAGAAGCAGTCAAATGATGGGGTATTGTTTGGTTGGTGCTTTGGTCTTGGAAAAGTGAGGGGACACAGACACAAGTACTCATGTCATATTTAGATTCAGCTGCATCAAAGTTATTGCAAATGATGAAAAAATTATCCCAGTCCTTTTGCAGTAATTTTAAATATCTAACGAAATATTCAAGAAAACAGGTTTCTGATGAAATCAAAAAGTCAAGAAGAACTGTAGAATCAAATCCTATATTTCCTAGAAGAATAGGAAAATACAGTGAGGATTATAGCCATTTTCATGTGTGTGATGGGTCCACATTTCCTTTCCTTGGGTCAAGCTTTCAGTGGCTTCACATCCTCTGAAAATGAAGATAATGGAGCATCCAGATTAACGACTTTACAAAAATAAACAGTTTTAACAGATATAATTCATATACCACAAATTAACCTATTAGATTACTTTTAAATCTATGCATTAAAAGAAAAAAATTTCAAAACCCACTCCTTTCTCCATAAGCTCTAAATAAATCTGACTCAGTAAAGCAAAATCCACTGACTTTGGCATTTCTAGCTTTTGCCTGCCCAATAAAAGTTCTCTGTCACCCTTTCTCTTGACATCAGAATTCCTCATTCTTACAGGTAACCAATTTCATGTGGTAAGATAATTCCTAAACCTCCTTCCTTACCCACCTCAGCAAGGGTGGGCATGTGACCCAGACTGACCAATCAGAGCACTCCATGCTCCTGGCCACAGTGACTGGTTCTGAGAAGGCTCTGTGACCCAAGTGGGCTAATCAGATTGCCCCTGGGACTTCCGCTGGAGCTGTGGAAGATTATAACTGCAAGGCTGAGGTAAGCCTTAAACTGCTGGTTGCCATGCCTGAGAATGAATTCAAAGCTGTGAGACAGAGAAAAAGAGAAGTAACTGATGACATGGTTAGAGTCCCTGTACATATAGTTAATACCTGACTCCAACTTGACCCTTTAGAATTCCTAGTTATGGGCCAATAAATTCTGGTTTTTGCTTAAATTAGCTTGAGTTGGTTTCTATCATTTACAACCAAAAAAAAAATCTTAACAAATACAACTACATGTGAAAAAAATATCTATGTTGTAAGCACATGCCTCTCTGGACACACTGAACTGGAGTTAAGAAAGTGGGAAATTCACATACAAAGTAACTTTAATTCAGGGGTTTCCACTTCCTGAGGAGTTAAGAAGCTAACTTTGAGTACAATTAAGATAAACTCTTACAGGCATGTGCATTTTCAGACTGAATTTGTATTTGACTGTTTTGAACCTAATTCAAATCACATGCAGGAATTTTGTGTTCTTGATTAGAACCTTTTGAAAATTGGCCCCAAACACTTAGAGTCTAAAAGCAGCCATTACCAGCAGTGTCATAATACAAGTACTGGCAGCACAACGCTGCACCACAGATCATTAGCAAGAAATCCCTTTCTCCCAGGCCAAGAAAGAAATGGAAATAAAGCAGAAGCAGAAACACTGGGAAAGGTCATCAGTTATTAGCTTCATAACCAGTTATAGCTATTTACCACAAGAAGATATTATCCCAAGTACAGCTATTTTAATAAAGCAGAAACAATCAGTATAAATCATCAGTACATGAACTTAACCAATTTCAGACATTTGCCTCAAGAAGGTATCAGCCCCAATTTGACTGAATATTAAAATGAAAATTCAGAACAGCTCCTTTGACTATTTCTAAGTTTGTATTCACCTTTACAAAGGCTACTGAAGCTTAATACAGAAAATTAAGTCTTAGGGGTGAAAAGAGGTCTTATATTAAAACAATCAAGATTCAGAGAAGAGTACTGATTTACTGGAGACTAAATCAGAAGCCAGGTTTTCAGGTCCCACTCTAGTTATACTACCTGAGATCTGCCCAGTCAGCCAAGTTTTCATAGTGATGCAAATGCAATCTCCTTTTCATGTAAGTCAGGGTTAAAGAAAGGAGCTGGAACTTAGGAGGAAACCACAGGATGTTTCCCCCCAAATGATGCAAAGTAAGTAACATGCCCAACACATTCTCAGAAATGTCTTCTGCTTCCCTGACTCGCAGGCAGTTCAATAATTATTTTAAAATACACTAACCTGGTCAGTGTTAAGTAGATGCCCAGTGATGCCTTGGCAGCCTCCAGCATGTCATCGTCTTGTTCTATGAAAACCCTAGACAGCCATTTGCACGGGTTGTGTAATTGCAGAGAGGGCTGAAGGTGAGGCTTTAAGAAGGTCAGTAACTCAGACATGAACCTCTGCAAGTCAACTTTAAAAAATGCAAATTTCAAAGTGTAGGCAATAGTTTATGAACACATTAATAATACCCTGCCTATGTATAAACTCATAGCGTCTTAAGATGCAATTATCCTAATTCACTTTCAAAAAGTCATCAGGAATCAGTTAGGAATCATCATCTCTCTTTGGCAAGTGAGGATACTGAGGCTCGGGGAAAGAAAAGTCACTCATTCCAGAGTGCATACGTGTAAAATGTACAGCTAGATCAACTATTTGCAACAACTGCCAAATAACTGTCTCTTAGAAATAAAAGTTATGTGGTTTCTTGCTAAAAACAAATAAATAAATGAGCAGACAACAGAGATCACTTCATCAGATGCCAGAGTTGCCTGTTACTAGAGGCAAGAATGCAACCAAGCAAAAATAGTTTTGTCTTCAAAATCACAGAAAAATATATTGTTTGTTTGTTTAGAGCATAGAAGTACTACTATTAAGCACAAAAATAAACAACATTTTAGGGAGTTTTAACTATCATTTAAAACTGAACTATATAACAGGTGCCATCTAGTGTTACAAATTATAACTGCACAGAATTATAAGTAATGTGTAGTTATTAAAAGCTAAATTATATCAAAAGCAATTCAGTGATGTCACTGCTCACAATTCAGACTTTTCACTGAATCTGTATGCTGCTTGTTTAGAGACACTTACTATTCATTTTCCTCAAGTGAAATGGAGACTTTGAAATCCTGAGTTACTATCGTGGAAATTATATATGTAACAATTTCTTCGTCAATGTAATTTCTCATATATTACCTTCAGTTCAGTATCTAATTTTCAAAATCTATGTTAGTAGAAATACTAATTGTATGAAGGATTAATATAAATGGGATGGGGAAACGGAGGCAGGAGGATCGCCTGAGCTCAAAATGTTGAGGCTGCAGTGAGCCTGGGCGACAGAGCAAGACCCTGTCTCAAAATAAACAAACAGTAAACATAATAATAACAAAGAAATAACAATAACAACAATAAACACATAAGTGGGAGTGAACACATTTTTCTTTAATCTCTCTGACAGGATCTCCATCTGTTGCACCACAGCTGGAGTGCACGTGTGCGATGGATCGAGGCTCACTTTAGCCTTGACCTCCCAGGCTGGGGCCTCCCAGGCTACGACGGGAGGAATAGCCGGGGCCCAGGGGGGTCAGGGCTGCAGTGGCCCATGGTTGTGCACTGCACTTTAGATTTAAAAAAAACAATATAACTAAAATAGTATACATATTTGAATATGAATTGATTTCCATCACTTACTCTGAGAAGACTCAACAGCAACTCTTTTTAAACCTAAATCATTCCTTATGCTCTACAAATTCCTTGTAGCCACAAAAAGCTGACATGTTTCTTAAAGGTAAATCCAGTTCTCTTTTTTTTGGAAAATGTAGTAAGTTATAAACAGGATAACATACAGCATAAATTAGTAGAATTTATACTAGTCCTAAGATTTGATAATTATGAATTACTGTACTTAAGTAAATAATTACACACTGCATACAAAAGGAGTTCGGAGAATTACCTTTCATTTCACTTGCTGAAGAACAATTTTGAAACTTGATTTCTAAGGATTTCATTATAACTAAGCTTGCTGCTCTAAGGATCACATGATCTGGACCAAAGATATGTTCACATCCAGGTTGAACTTCACCACCTCCAAAAAAGGAATGTTTTCCATGAACAGACAGTGTCTTCAACAACCCTGAATTCACA
Source organism: Ateles fusciceps (assembly GCA_036589455.1). NCBI lineage: Eukaryota > Metazoa > Chordata > Mammalia > Primates > Atelidae > Ateles > Ateles fusciceps. The sequence goes on from JAZHEH010001736.1 coordinate 11,012,910, forward strand.
GCTTGCAAAACAGCATTAGCTAATGCCAGCATGTCCACCGCTACCTGATGGTCTGCTGGCATTAAGGCAGGCACAGATCCACGACAGAGGTCTTCACCCACTTTACAGAGAAGGCATTTTTTGAGGAATATGATGAACTTTCTTTTGACAAAAGCCTGAATAGGCCAGGTAAGAACTTCCAGCACGCAAGATGGCTTCCAAAATAAACTCCCCTGGGAAGTGAAATGTAACTTCAGGTAGATCCTGGAGGCTATGAGAAACTCAAGCAACTCCAGTAAACACATCAGGATGTTTACGATTTTACACGTATCTTGGCAGTTTTCAAAATGCCGAGAGAATAAGGAATTGTAAAACGCTTCAAAAATCGTGTTGAAATGAGTCAGGAACTGCTTTAGAATTTCTGCAATTATAAAAATAGTAATTATAAACAGGGAAAACCGTCTCCTCAAACAATTTTACAATTTAGTTTTTATAAATATCACTTTATAAAATGGAAAAATAGATTTGGAATGTTTACCTCTAACATTAACACATGAGGTTACACAGATTAATGGCTAATAACCACAGTTAAAATTTATTTTATGACTAGATGTGGCGGCTCATGCCTGTAATCCCAGCACTTTGGGAGAGCGATGAGGGTGGATCACTTGAGGTCAGGAGTTTGAGACCAGCCTGGCCAACATGGTAAAACCCTGTCTCTATTAAAAATACAGAAATTAGCTGGGTGTGGCAGCAGGCATCTGTAATCCCAGCTACCCGGGAGGCTGAGGCAGAAGAATCACTTGAACCCGAGACAGAGGTTACAGTGAGCTGAGATTGTGCCATTGGACTCTAACCTGAGCAACAAAGCAAGTCTTGTCTCAAAAAAAAAAAAAAAAGTTATCCTCAATCAAAATATATGAGAAGAGATTGAGTTTTTCATACTTTAAGACAGATCAGATGTTCTAAAGTAAGTTTCATTCTTCATTATAAACACAGTGCTCCCAGGAGCAAGATGATGATTGTTTATAGGGCCAGGTAAACCATACCTGTTTTTTGTGAACATGAATCTTTAAAGATTTCTTTTATTACTGCTGTAAGAGTCCAGAGGCCGTATATTGCTTTATTACTCTCAGAGTATTCAGAAAGATTTTTCTGGCAAAAAGCAATCCAGGAATTACTCAAGGTTATCTACAAGCGAGAAAATAAAGAAGGTAGTTAAAATACAGTATTTTCTTTACATAATATAACTGTATACCACACTGTTTACTTAAAGAAGTAAGATATGTGGCAGAGAAGAAACAGAAATATCCTATTATTTAAGTAAAAAAAATTGAATATGCCATAGAAATAAAATAGAAATGAAATATGAAAATGTTAGCAGTGTTATCTCTAAGCGGTGAATTTTTTTTTTTGTTCTTTATACTTTATTTTCCAAATTTTCTACTGTAAAATCACTTTTTCTGTTCAGAAAAAAAGTTATTGAAAAAAGCAAGAGATTCTAGTTGAAAAGTCAGTATATGCTTCATTTGTTTATTAACTAATTCAGAGATAAGAAACAAACTTGACTCTGAATTTGTTTATATTATTTTTCATTATGCTGAGGCATTATGGTTTTACATATGTTATTATGTGAGCAAATGTCTTATTAATACAAATATTTGAAGAATAAAATCAAATGTCAAAAAGAATTTTAAAGAAACTGTAAGAGAGGCCAGGTGCGGTGGCTCATGCCTGCAATCCCAGCACTTTGGGAAGCCAAGGTGGGCAGATCAAGAGGTCAGGAATTTGAGATCAGCCCGGCCAACACAGTGAAACCCTATCTCTACTAAAAATACAAAAACTAACTGGACATGGTAGTGCACACCTGTAGTCCCAGCTACTCGAGAGGCTGAGGCAGGAGAATCGCTTGAACCCAGGAGGCGGAGGCTGTGGTGAGCCAAGATCACGCCATTGCACTCTAGCCTGGGCAACAGAGGGAGACGTCATCTCAAAAAAAGAAAGAGGCCAGGCGCGGTGGCTCACGCCTGTAATCCCAGCACTTTGGGAGGCCGAGGCGGGCAGATCATGAGGTCAAGAGATCGAGACCATTCTGGTCAACATGGTGAAACCCCGTCTGTACTAAAAATACAAAAAAAATTAGCTGCGCGTGGTGGCGCATGCCTGTAGCCCCAGCTACTCGGGAGGCTGAGGCAGGAGAATTGCTTGAACCTGGGAGGCGGAGGTTGCAGTGAGCCGAGGTCACACCATTGCACTCCAGCCTGGCGCCTGGTGACAGAGTGAGACTCTGTCTCAAACAAAAAAAAAAAGAAACTATAAGAGAAGTAGGTTGGGTGCGATGGCTCTTGCCTGTAATCCCAGCACTTTGGGAGGCTGAGGCAGGAGGACTGCTTGAGCCCAGGAGTCTGAGACCAGACTGGGCAACACAGTGAGACCTAGTCGCCACAAAAAATTTAAATTAAAAAAATATTAAGAAAGAGAAACAGTAACATACTTTGATGACTTATCTTACCTTTTCTCTCAATTGGAAATATAGAAGCAATGCAAGGCACTGTGCAGCCATGTGAGATAACAATTTATCTGAATTTTGGAACATACAGATCTACAGGAAAACAAATACAATTAACCATTACTGCTGAATGTTAGCATTTTTATTTTAATTATCTAGATGTTTAAAAAAATAAATGGCTTACTAATTTAGAATCGACTTTGGCTGATTCTAAGAGAATTTTAATGATATCTCTGTATTTCTCCTTTGCATGGAAATCAGTTTTGACAGACAATATTCGAGTCGTCATCACTTTGATCACTGTCAACTGAAGCAGCGTGACTTCTCTGGAACTGCTCATCTGAGAGCTGCTCTTCAAACACGCGGGTGCTACAGCAATGGGAGCCAAACCGACAGAGACGGGCTGATGCTGGCCCTGGATACCGGTGTTTGCCTGTTCTAAGGAGGTGGCTGTAGAGCAATCTTGATCTGAAACTGCTGGGTTGAGATAAAAGATGTAATCGTGGCTGTCATTTTCAGGTGTGGCTCCAAGAAGCACCTTCTTGTATAACTGTTCTAAAACTTCACAGAAAACTTTCATCTTGACTTCCAAAATGTATCTTACAAGAAGGCTGACAACTCCAAGTTGTAAATATTAAATCTCAGAAGTGCGATAAATCTCTAAGCTGTTTCTTCAGTGAAACCTAAAATAGGAAAAGTAATTTAAAAATTCTAAGCGCTATACGTTTATCACAAGAGAAAGCAATTGTTTCCACTTAATCACTGAGTCTCTTAAGTTAAAGGGAATGCTGACTGCTTAATTTCTAGAATGGAAAATTGTAACAGGAACATTATTTCAAGACCGTAACAATGAAATGTATGCTTTCCATACAGATTTAAGAGCATAAATTATGTTTAATTTTAACGCAGCACAAACTTGAACTCTCCTCTAACAGTTTTCAATGGCTATCAGGGTTTCTTAACCTTAGCACTATGAATATTTGGAGCCAGATAACTTTGTAGTGGGGAGCTACTTTGCGCATTGTAAGACGTCTGGCAGCATTCCTGACCTCTACCTTCTAGATGCCCAAAGCACGTCCCACCTGACCTGCCAGATTTTGACAATCAAAAAATGTCTGCAGACATTGTCAAATGTCCCCTGGGGGACAAAATCACTCCAGTTGAGAACCACTGAGCTAATTCAAATCCATTAACCTTCACCTCCAATTTATAGATACAATTTTAAAGTTAGACTGCTATATAGTCAAACTAGATTATGGCTATTGTTGATGCTGATGAAATTCCAATTTAAAATGAATCAATATCAGAAAGCAAGTAGTTACTATTGTGCTATAGCTGGCCTAAAGTTAGAACCTGAACAAAGCTACGTTTTAAAATAAGTTGTAACGGCTGCCCCACTCTCCTCACAATAACTGCTGGCCTTTGGCTTCTGTACATAAAACTGCTAGTTTGCTCTGCAAACTATCTACCTTTCTTATCAGTAACAGCCAGAATTGTCAGCCTTTGTGACTAGAATAGCAGCCCAAGCTAATTCCATCCTAGTCCCTGTGCCTTGTAATAAGTAACCAAAATCTGTTATTTCCACTACAGCCCAGAAGATGTGCAAACTAATGCTTATCTTAACTTCTGTAAGCCACTTAGGTAACAATCGAAGGGGCCAGATGTCCTCAAGCCCTTGGAATGTCCGGAGCCCCGCTCCCTCCTCTGTCCGGGAGATGATTTACAAAAACCCCTAAATGTCTGTGTCCCTTCACCCCCACCCCCCACCTCTCGCCCTGACTCCCAAAGTGATTCTTAACGGGTATAAAAGGTCTTAACACCCTCCACTCGGGGCCACAGGCTGGAGAGACGCGAGTCCTCCGTGGTCGCCGGCTTAATAAACCCTGCTATTTGGCATACTTTTGTCTTGGTGCTGGTCCCTTAATCTCGCCTCGAATATAACACTATAGAGGGAGTATGGAAAGAAAAAACTTAGGACTTTGGCATAAGCAAAAGAGATTGCTGAATATCATGACAATGGAATGCTGGAGCCTCTGGGAATGATCTGACCTTGGGGAGGAGGGGGGCTTTGCTCCTTTCATTGCCTTTGAGCTATTTCACACCTCTAAATTGTAGATAACAGATGGGAAGGCAAGTAATTCTTGTCCACAGATATGTGAATAACTGGTAAAGAGGCAACCCTCTCCCCCAGTGCAAAAAAATCAGTTTTGCTTCCATTTGTAAACTCATTTTAACATTCCTTCACCCCATGTAGATTCATGGTTTTCTTACTGGTCCTTTAAGCAGGTTGTGCCTGGTTCCCCGACTAATAAGGTAAATAAAATCTTTGATATGTGGTCATTTTATATGGATTGTGATTTTGCGCTCTTGAAATCTACCCTTTAATAAAATTAGACTTCTCTGCCCTGACCCATTTATAGACACCCTTCCCATCTTTAACTTCCAAAACACTTCAGAAGGCTACCACTTATAATGGGTCTTCCGTCTACAATATGGCCCACTATCCTGGTGTTGGTCTAATGGCTGGCTTCTTCCCCCTGATTTAGTCTCTAAGGAATTTCAGTTATTGATTACTCCGCAACACAAAGCTGCCCTGTTTTAGTCCTTTCATGAAGAAATAAACATTAAGAAACCTATAGATTTCAAAGCTATGAATGAAACTTTTGATGCGTTTTCTCTGAATCCCACTTTCAAACTGTGGTATGCATCCCACGATTGATGAACATAAATGTTGGTAATGTTGTTCCATCTGACAGTGCTGTACTTTATCTCAGTCCTGTCCTCTTGGAAGGCCAGGAGGGATAACCACCATACCTTTTTTTATTCCAAGAAAGGGTTAACCAGAAAGGACCAACCCACTGTCTACAATTCCCATATAGGACCTACTTCCACCCTTCCTCACTGACTCCCTTGTTTTATTATTCCCTACCTTTTCTCCTTCCTCTTTGAGTGGTTTCCCATTAGCAAACACTCTCCCTATTGCAACTGCCTGAATAAAATAATCTCCTTAATTGCCTGATACATCTTGTCTGTCGCACATCAGAAACTAGTCTTTACGTTCTACCTCAAAGTCTAATTTCATTGCACTTACTTTGTATTTTAGTTATAATAACATTTCTTCTCAGTGAAACCGATGAGAATATTTTGTTTTAATTACTATCACATGCTCAACTCTTTTAGTAAAAATTTCAGCAACAAATGGAATTATTTTTATTTAAGTGCTATAGCAATAAAAATACTTCCAATAATATTCCTATGGGTCACTAAGCCCTTACATTTTACCAAAATGAGACTGAATTGCTATTTGACCCAGTTTCAACCCACAAAAAGGACAACTGCATATGGCTCAATCATTTTAGCACACCAACCAAAGTGAATGCCAGTAAATAAATATTTCAGGGGGAAGATGGGCTGTTTCTCTCATGGTGGGACCTAGGTTCTTTGATAAGAGTTACTGTGAGAAATTAGATTGAAAAGTTGTAAACTTTAAGAAATATAGATTCAAAATGAGGCTTTAGAGACAGAGGGGAAAAAAAAGCTATGGGGTTATAAGAGGAAGAAATAAACTCAGTTTCTTCCACTATCCTCTTAGGGCATGCTTCTGACATCAGATGTGTGAGGATTTCTCCCCACCAATCAGCCAGCAAGCAAAGCAACTCTACATAGAGCACTACCTGGGTGTCCTCCAGTTCAATTCTATATTGTCTACCTGGGGATAGCATCAGATCACACAGACTGAAGACTGAGCCACAATTCTAATGCCAACTGCAAGCCCCAGGTTGCTTCACCTGTGCTTCTGATCAACTGGCTCTAAACTGGTGTTTCCCTGACTTCTCCTTTGCATTTGATTAATTAATATGTTACAGCAGTTCACAGAAATCAGGCAAACACATATGCTTACCAGTTTATCATAAAGGATATTGCAAAGGATACTGGTAAATAGATAGATGGGGTGAGGTATTGGGAAAGGAGCACAGAGCTTCCATGCCTTCTCTGGGCAGGCTACTCTCCAGGAAGCTCCATATGTTCAGCTTTCCAGAAGCTCTCTGAACCTGCCTTTTCAGGCAGGAGAATGGGGTCTGGAGACAGGGAACATAAGACCAATTCACACCAACTTCCTAGAACTAAATCAAATGTTAACAATTCAGCTATGACAGGAAATATCCTCTCCATTTACATAGGGCCTACACTGAGTTATAGTGTACTCGGTAAGTCTAAGCAATTTTTAAGTAAATGACTTTGTAACTTTACTTCATCTGCTTTATTTATATAGGGCATACACCAAGTAACCAATGGAAACCTCTAGAGGATATTTAAACCCCAGAAAATTGCATAATAGGGGACTTGAGCCCCCTGTGCTCAGGCCTGGTCCTACCCTGTGGAGTGTACTTTTGTTTTCAGTAAATCTCTGCTTTTGTTGCTTTCTTCTTTCCTTGCTTTGTTTGCGCATTTTATCCAATTCTTTGTTCAAGATGCCAAGAACCTGGACACCCTTCAACTAGTAACACATTTTGGTGAGCTGGCTAGGAGGTAAGCCCAAAGTTTGGGATTTATTTTTCACCTTTTCCTTTCTGTTCCATAAAGGGAATCTCTCTGTCTCTCTTTTCTTTTCCAACTCAGGACCCTTGGTGAGCAGCAGATAAACACAGAGGCAATTGCAGATTTCTGGCCAGGGCCACTCTGAAACACTCTTTTCTATCTTTGCTGGTTATGGTCCCTGATCCCTACGTGTGGTGCACGTTTCAGGTGAGTTAAACCTTTTCTTGTGCTAAATTCTTTCCTTCCCCTAGGCGACTGGCTAAGGACAAAAGAAGCCCACCCAGCCTCCAATTCCTGTCATTACAGTTCACAGCTGTCACTCTTGTGGAACGAGAAACATGGGTAAGTGGGGCCTTATCAAATTATACGGATGCTAAAAGTTGGGGATTATACACAGGCAGCAAAGGAAAGCTCATAGTAAGCCATCACCTCTGGAGGAAAAGTATGCAAAGCGGCACCAGTGCCCACCTAAGGTCAGAGATGTCTGACACTCTAAGATTGGACTCCAAAGGGGGACACTCTAGGGGATCTTCTGGACCTCAACCTCTACAAAGGGGATGCCCTTGGCAGAGGTTCTGAAGTCTAGTACTAAACTCTCTTTAGAACTTTCTCTTGCAGTTGCAATACTGGTTGGCCCCAGTATTGTTTGGAATCTGGAGTTTGCTGCTGAATGGGAAAGTGGGATGGCATTGCATGTATCCAGGCTTTTGTGCTACTGTTCTAAGCAGGGGCCTGGTTAATGTGTGATGCTCTCCTTTCGTGCTGTTTGGCCACAGTGTTCTTTGGAGTCTGGGGAGGTTTTGCCTTTAAAAATCAAACTGCCAGGGGAAACAGCTTTACCCAAAATTTTAATTCACAGCCATCACTGGATTATCTAGTGCAGCAAGCAAAGTAAAAGCAGTGACCTTGTATAGCTATGTCATGGCTAGAGTTCCAAGCTACTGGATCTTCATGTATGTGTATACAGGTCTAGATGTGTTTATCTGTATGTAAATTTATTGTTATATGTTGTGTTTACTGAATTGGCTTATAAGTAAAAGAGTGCACATAAATTAAGTAAGTCTAAGCAATTTTCAAGTTCACGTGACTTAAGTATAACTTTACTAAACAAGCTGGCTTTAAAATTATTGGTAAAATAAAAACAGAAATGCCTTCAGAACTGTCAGCATACATTTTTGTTTGGTTTTATGTTTGTCTTTGCTAGATATTTTGAGATGGCAGTGTTTGGCATAGAAGATTATAAAATTATAAACCCAGCCAAAACAAAATGATCTTGATTTGCGTGCCTTGTTTTTTTTGACAAATGAGAGAACTCTGCAAAAGGAAAATATTTTGGGCCCCCAAAATCACTAAGCTGAAGAGAAAATTCAAGTTGGGAACTGCTTAGGGCAAATCTGCATCCCATTTTATTCAAAGTCATCATCCCTCTTCTCACTGAGATAAATGCGTATCTGGATGCCTCCTTTGGAAAGGCTAATCAGAAACTGATTAAAGAGAATGCATCTGTTGTCCCTCACCTACCTGTGATCAGAAAGCCTCTTCCCTGCTTGGAGTTGTCCCATCTTTCAGACTGAACTAATGTTCATTTTACATATGTTGATGATGTCTCACGTCTCCCTTGTTAAAGCTGAAAGAATTGAGCACAGTGAATGGGATGAATGTTTTAGGTAAACTTTTTGTGTAAATTAAATGCTTAAAGTTATTTTTGATGCTCATTTAATATCTGGGTCATTTCCAATAAAGAAAGGGTTGTGATATGGGGAAGTATGTTTCTAAATTGTGGAATTGTACTTATCTATAAATGCCTACATCTGATGGCACAGGATTTCTTGCTTTTTGGGGTTTTGCTAAAGCTTTAGGTTACTAAGGATAAGAATTCTAGTTAACACATCATTCTGTAAACAAAATGTGCTCAGAAAGTTTATTAGTGAGAACACGAATAATTTTGTCTAATTCAGAAGTTATCTAAAAGTTAGTTCAGATTACAGATTTGAAAAGGTTATTTATGAAACAACCTAGTAAAGAACTAGTAAGTAGGGGAGAAAGATGTGGAAAAAGTTTAGATGATAAAATATTATTTAAAACCTGATAGAGAATTGGAGACATCTGGCTAATTAATGTTTTCATTTAAAGCTCTTAGTCTTGATTAAAATAAAGTAAGTATTGTAAAGAAATACATCATCAGTTTGGCGATTCTTTCTTTAAATGTAGTTAAGCCTGAAGCCGGATTTAGTGTGGAGCCAAATTTCACATACGTGCTCACATTGCTTTACTCTATGTTTACTGTTTTGCATGGATAGTGCCAGCACTGAAGTACTTATTGGTTATGTGCCGAGAGTGAATTTCTTGATTGCACAGGATGTATAATGACATTGGTGAACTTAAGGAAATGGAATTGTGTATTAGTAATATTCATTATGTGGGTTTTTTGGGTAACATTGTAGCCTCCAGGATAGACTGAGTAGGAAAATTTAGGGTTGGTTTCCTGTTTTTTGTTTCTAGTTTTCATTTGTTTGCTGTTTATTCTCCTCTGTTGCCTGTGTATGCATATATATAAAACCATGAATTTTTTTTCAGTTCCTAAGTGGAGGGCTTTTATTTGGTTCTGTGGATATTTTGTTTCTTACGTGTTTCTAGAAAGCCACCATTTGTCCCATTTATCTGGAATTCCTAGGCTACCTTTGTTGGGCCTGCAGGAATTAATGGAGCATACCAACTTTTTAACCTTAAACTAACTTTTTCAGAGTTTAGGCTTCCTGATACTTTAAGTGTCTTGATTATATTTTTATAAGCAGAATCTGAGTCATTTTTCTCTCTGCTTAATTCCTCCGAAACTTGTAAACTATTTGTGAATATTCTTAATTCATAGGAATGTATTTGTTTGCATACATCAAGCAGGGTCACTAGGGCCGCTCAGGGAGAAAGAACCCAGAACCTGGCATGCCAGCAAAAGGGCAAGAATTTCTTACTAGTCAGACTCTGGTCTCTCTCTCTCTGTGCCAACTGTTTAAATGAAACGTAAATGTCACTGTTTATCTCCTCGATAAAGCTCTAACTAATACAAAAGGAATTCTGAGACTGGTCTTAAGCTATAGTGAATCTGGTGTGCTTTGTGTTTTTCTGTATTGTTCTCTCATAAAGAGGTGTGCCTTAGGATAACATGTGTGCCTAGGGCCCCAAAGGCCCACTATTCAAGATGGCCCAGAGAATTGGTCCGTCATGTCCTTGGGAGCTTGACCTTATAACCCTGTGGCTATACTTTCTCTTTTCACAATGGTGGCTCAGGGAATGCATCTTTTACCTTCTGTGTATTTATATGTGTTGTGTATATAACATGAAAGAGCTTTAATTAATTGGTTTAATAATAATAAAAGCTTAAATCAAATATTTTGTCAGAAAAGTAAGACGTGTAATGCCTAACATTCAGTTCCTATGACTTAGTAATATCTGGGAAATAAAGTCAGTTTTAAAGGTTATTGGTAAAATAAAAATATTTTCCTAAGTATAAACATTTGGTCTAAATTATGCCGGTCAGATTTTTAAAATTTATTATATTTGCTAAGTGCTTTAAGGTCATAAACTGCTTCTTTGACTTTTCTCTCTTTTTTTTTTTTGAGACATAGTCTTGCTCTGTTCCCAGGCTGGAGCATGGTGGCGCAGTTTTGGCTCACTGCAACCTCCACCTCCCAGGTGCAAGCGATTCTTCTGCCTCAGCCTCCCAAGTAGCTGGGACTACAGGCGTGTGCCAAATGCCCGGCTAATTTTTGTATTTTTAGTAGAGACAGGGTTTCACCATGTTGGCCAGGATGGTCTCGATCTCTTGACCTCGTGATCCACCCGCCTCGGCCTCTCAAAGTGCTGGGATTACAGGCGTGAGCCACCGCGCCTGGCGTTGCTTCTTTGACTTTTAAAAATTGTTCATTTTGGAGCATTAGATTCTAGATAAGTCCTGCGGACATGTGAAATTAGCCAAGCCCTTTAGCTAGTCAAAAATGGTTATAAGTAAAAGAGATTTTATATAAGAAAGGATCTTGTATGATAAATTCTTGTCCTAAAGTAAAGTAACTGGTTGTTTACAAGAGGAATGTTTAGGACAAGTCAGAAAGCCTAAGCATGCCACAGATGGTTTGTGTAAGTCATGAAAGAATTTATGCAAGAAATGTATAATTTAAAGGTGATTAGGCCTCCTAAATGCTTCATAAATGCCACTATGACTCTTAACTGTACAACTTGCCTGTTTTACAGCTAGGTAAGGCCTGGGACACATGGAGTTAGACAATGGAAACAGTCAGACTTTATCTGCATTTCTGTCTGGGTTCTAGGCTCCTCCACACGTAGTACATAATTAAAATCCTGAACTTATCAAGGTTTTCACCAAAAGTAAAAGTTGCTAAGAGTTAACATCATAACATGTAATTAAGACTACTGAAGAAACAGTTTTACATGCAAGGTGTGTAAGAAAAGTGGAAGATGTTTTTGGTAAAAGACTATAAGAAAGCATGGGAATGTAAATTTTTGCCTAAAGTGTTAAACTACAGAATAACCAAATTTACTTGTATAAATCTGCTAACCCAAGTAGAACAAGAATTGAATACCAAGAAAATACTTTGTCAGATTTTCATGTTAAACCAGCTGTTAATGAAATTGTTTAGACATACAATTTGAATGAACTCCATGATCTAAGTCAACTTACCTATCATAACCCATCAGTTACTAGTGGTATGCACCTAATTTGGAGAAACAATTGGTATTCAAGAGGATATAAGTCTAATGTTAAGCATGGACTCACAGAGAACCTGGATGGCCACCTTGTCCTTTCTGAGTCTTTAAAGCTTTTATTATTAAAAGTTCTGCATTCCATAACTCATCATGGAAAAGATAAAATGATCCAAATAAAATATATTGGTGTGAAGACTTATAAATTACCAAAATAGTTTATAATCAATGTTTGGTCCCATATTCCTGGGAAAACAATCAAAGCTTCAGGTACATTTGGTCAACTGATGGACCATGTAAACAATTTATAAAGGGATTTCATTCCATTGTTATTTTCAATGCATGATTTCTGATTCTATAAAAGCTCTCCCATGCAAGAGGACATACCACAGTGTATTTTCACCAGGTAGAGAAAAGTTTTTACGGTTCGCGGAGGACAATCAACTCCTTCACAATCCAGAACTTGAAGATTAAGTCTTCTGAGAACATTGGAGAAAGACTGTCCTTGCCATCCACATTGCAGCAAAACTTTGGAACCTTGAACTTTGGGTTTATAATCTCACAACTGAGAAGGTCCCTCCACATTCTTGGAACTGTACACTCATTGGAACCCTTAAGGTAAAGCTCACCAGGGAAGTCTTTTCCTAGAAGAATATGGTATCCTTGATGTGAACAGCTTTTCCCAAGATCACAGATCAAGACTTCTACTAGTATGAGACTCTTACCTTTGAATATTTTTTGTTTATGCCTCTATGAACGACAGAAGTGAAAAGGGGGTCTGTTGTGTGCACTTATGGGGTACACTTTTATTTGTGAAGGATTTTGCAGCCAGCCTCATGTATGCATAAACTTATACTTTGACAGATAAAAGACAAAGGCCCAATGCAGGTGAGAAACTTTAATGGTACACACATTGCCTCATAATCAGTCAGAAACAGAACATTGGTTCACTCCTCTTAACCCACATCACAAGTTAAAGAGAACATTGCTAGAAGGGCATCATTCGTTAGGTCCTTTTTCCACGGTCCTTTTCCACTGCTAAAGAAGCAATGATTAGAAATTTATCCCTCACAATAGACTCTAAAACAAATTCTACTGTAAAGGCTACAGTTACACAACAGACTTTAAATTCTCTTGTGAAAGTTACGATAGAATTGGCTGAACAGAGAAGTATCTGTGCAGCTGCTGGCACTTGTGGCCTATAGAGAAAATACATCAAATGAAAAGTATAGAGATTCATTGGTAGGGGATTAACAAAGAGATTACTTGGTTAAATGAGTAGGCTCTTTATCTAGCTCATTCTTTGATCTATTTGATTTTAGGTGGTTGGTTTATGGGAACTCTGGATAAGAAGCATACTCCAAACTCTTGGTATTATCCTCCTGATAGTCATAACAACAGTCTCAGCCGGGCATGGTGGCTCACACCTGAAATCCCAGCACTTTAGGAGGCCAAGGCAAGCATATTGCCTGAGGTCAGGAGTTTGAGACCAGCCTGGCCAACATGATTAAACGCTCTTTACTAAAAATACCAAATTAGCTGGGCGTGGTGGCAGGCACCTGTAATCTCAGCTACTCAGGAGGTTGAGGAGGGAGAATCACTTGAACCCAGGAGGCAGAGGTTGCAGTGAGCCAAGATCATGCCATTGCACTCCAGCCTGGGCAAAAAGAGTGAAACTCCATCTCAAATCAAAATAATAATAGTAATATCCCTTGTATACTGTATTCACTCAAAGGTTTTAAGTGCTTGCACACAGTGATCAACATCAAATGGTCTCTCTTCAGCTGGAATGACAAGAGCTGAAAGAAATGTGCGGACATGAGGACACCATAACCTATGAATCACGTGTTGAAACAAGAAACCCAAAATAATGGTAACTGAGAGAGGCACTAAGGCCCTCAGTTTTGGTCACACTCTTACCTAAGTAAAAACCTGACCAAAAAGGGAGAATTTTTAAATATAAAATTATGGGAGGCCATTGTTTTGGACTGAACTCACATACTAGGCCCCAACAGACCAAACCAAACCAAAATGGAATTGCTTGCACTGAGATGTAAAGGAAACACATAGATCCTAGAACAGACTAGGTTTTGTTTTTCTCCTGCAAATCTCTATAAAACATTCCTGACAGCATAGGTATCCACTCGCTGAAGTTCCCATTAAATCTTTTAACCAAATTCATTTCCCCCTCGCCTAAGAACCACCAAGCCTCAGATGATCATGCAAAAAAGGTTCCAGCCAGTTCCAGACACCACTCCTGGCTATCAAGGGCTACTGGGCCTCCACTAGACACGGGGCGAGAGTTCTGTGATTCCCAATAGGTAGAGACTATGCCCCAAGCCAGCATGAAGCAGTTGCAGAAGAAAGGCCACTGGTCCCCCCTCTGCCTCCATAAAGATTTATGAGGATCACATCTTTCTGGGGGGAAATGAGGCAGAATAGGATATGGAGGCAGAGACATAAGGCTGATTCAAACTGACTCCCTGGAACTAAATGAAATGGAAACACTTCATCTATGAAACATTCTCTCCACTTACATAGGGCGTACACTAAGTCACTGACTTTGTAACTTTACCCTCTTCATTTACATAGGACATACACCAAGTAATCAATGGAAACCTCTAGAGGGTATGTAAACCCCAGAAAATTCTGTAACAAGGCTCTTGAGACCCTATGTTTGGTCTGCTCCCACCCTGTGGGGTGTACTTTCATTTTCAATAAATCTCTGCTTTTGTTGCTTCATTTTTCCTTGCTTTGTTTGTGTGTTTTGTGTGTCTTTCCTTGCTTTGTTTGTGCATTTCTTTGTTTAAGACGCCAAGAACCTGGATACCCATCAACTGATAACACTTTTGGATTTTTATGGAGGCTTCCTTACTTAGGCATGGTTGATTAAATCACTGGCCCTTGGTGACAAACTCATCCTCAAGTCCCTCTCCCCTTCCTGAGACGAGGTATGGCAGAAAGTTCCAACTGTGAGCACAGCGCTGGTTACCTCCGGTAGCCAGCACCCCATCCTGTAGCCATCTAGATGGTCCAAAAAAATCACCTCACTAATATAAGCTGGGGTGTGTGAAAAGTGTTTATTATAAATACCAAAAGATTGCCTTGTACCTCAGTGCTCTGAAGCTGTTCTTGAGCTGCTTCAGAAACCCAGGACAAAAGGCCATATGTTATACAAAAGATCAACTTACTGTTCTAATCCCATGAGAAATAATAGGCTTAAAGGAGATGAGCCTGGAATCTTGGATGGAAATCAAAATATATTCATCTTAGTAATACAGGTCACAAATGCCAAGGGGCCAGGAAGGTAATGAATGAATGAAGACAATAGATGCTAAGCTGTTTCTACTGTGATCAAGCATAAACTCCTCTTAATTACACTGTCTTTAAAATAAATGTCTGTGGGTAGCCCACTGGAATTGAAAACCGTAGTTTGTGTGTCTGTGTGTGTTTTAAAGCAATTGTGGTATTAAAGGAAAGGACATACCCTTAAGAAAACAAACTAGGGGATTTAACCGACCACACTTTCTTTCTAAAGTGGATGCTCCGCGGCTTGCACATCTCACTCTGCGTTACCATGCTAGCCTGGGGCAACCTGTACTCTGCAGATACCAAGCTTCTAAGAGATACCAATAAACCGAAGTGTCTGAGGAAGGGTGCACAGGACACTGAGAGGTTTGAGGCCATCTATAGATGATAAATTAGAGAGATCTCTCCAGCCTGGAGAGGAAACAAACAATTGGAGCAATCTTACTAGGTAAGTGAAGGAGCAGTGCTTCTCTTAGTGCTTTCTCTTGGCAGAGGAGCTGAAATCCATACCAAGTGGCCTAAGCATTACCCGTATTAAGTATAAAATTTGTCTGAAGCCTCCATTTTCTAAGTTCTGTAAATTATTTTAATTTTGCATTTGATGCCTAATCAAACCATGCGTTTATTAATATAAAATAACATACTTCCCACCCATCTTCACATAAAATTGCTGTGTTAGGAATACTAATTGTTAAACTATATTGAGTACCTCCTGTGTACCAGATACTACTCTAAATGAGTTTCACAACAACTTTATGAGGGGGTCATTATCATACCCATTTTACCGATAAGAAAACTAAGGCAGAGGGATATTATATCATAGAGCTTAAGGGGCAGAGTCAGGATGTGAAGCCAGAAAATCGAATTTCAGAGCTTGTGCCCTTCACCACTCCACCAAGGCACTCCTCAAACTTCCACTGGCGCTCCAAAAGCCAAGGACAAGAGTTCAACATTGGACCTCAAATTAAGTTGTAACTCATACAGCTTAACTGTTCACACTATAAACAGTATGTCAGTGCTCACAATCATTTTCAGATGTTACATAAGATCTAAAATAAAGGTCAATTACTATGCAATTTCCCAATACAAACTAAGATTAATTTTTTTCAAAAGACACTCAGCAACCACAGGTTTGAAATGTTAATCAAGACAGCCATTTGACTGAATTTTTAAAATTATATAGTCACCCCTAGGTATCTCTGGGGGATTGGTTCCAAGACCCACCAAGGATACCAAAATCCATGGACGTTCAATTTCCTGACAAAATGGCATAGTATTTGCATATAACCTGTGCATATCCTGCCATATACATTAAATCATCTCTAGATTACTTAAAATACCTAACACGACGTAAGTGATGTGTAAATAGTTTTGATACTGCATTGTTTTGGCTTGTATTATTATTATTATTACTGTATTTTTTTTTTTTATTTCTGAATTTTTTTTAGCTGAGGTTGGTTGAATTTGTGGATGTGGAACCTGTGGATCCAGAGGGCCGACTATAGTACCATTTAAGTCCCCAAATCAACAGGCCAGCATGGTAATCAGACCTTCAGTGGTCTCTGATTTGGTTAATGATCAGAAATCTTGCAGGATCAAATGTTATTGGTAGTGCTGCTGTCAGTGACACGGTTTTCTGGAATTGTGAGTTTCTGAACAAAACAAAGTACAGTCATCCCTCGGTATCCACGGGAGATTTGTTCCAGGACTCTCTACAGATACCAAAATCTACAGATGCTCAAGTCCCATATATAAAATGGTGTAGTGTTTGCATATAATCTACATACATACTTCTAGTTACTTTAAATTATCTCAAGATTACTTGAAATATTTGACACTGTACACTGTAAATGCAACATAAATATTTGTTACACTGTATGGCTTAGGAAATAATGACAAAAAGAAAAAAGTCCATACATGGTTCAGTATCAACTCTGAGCACAGAGCTAGTTCTCCTGGAAGCCAGTACCCCATCCTGTAGCCACTTTTTCCCTCAATTCCCTAAATATTTTTGATCTGGGGCTGGTGAATCCAGGGGAGCAGAACCCATGGGAATGGAATCCATGGATATGGAGGGCTGACTATATTTTTAGTGGCTATACCAAACCCAGCAAACTCCCCATGAAAAGCCACCTATCCACTGTTCTTCTCAGGCATCAACAGTTCATCAACATTATAGGCACTGTGAATAAGGGTGCCTATGACCTTGATTTTACTTTCTCTAAAATAATTCTAACCTTTCTACAAAAATTAACCCCAAATGGGTCATGGCTATAAAATTTAAATTAAACTTTTAGAAAAAAAAATGTAGGAAGAATCTTAGGGATCTGAGGCTAGTCAAAGTGTTCACAGACTTCACCATAAAAGCACGATCCACAAATGTAAAAACTGATAAACTGGAACTCAGCAAAATTTAAAACTTGCTCTGCAAAAAAAACCCTATTAAGAGGATGAGAAGACAAGCTACAGACTCAAAGAAAAATACTTGCAAAGCACATGACTAGTATTTAGAATATATAAAGAACTCTAACACTCAACATCAAAAAAATAATTCAATTAGAAAATGGACCAGAGACATGCACGGACATTTCACTGAAGAGGACATAAAGATGGCAAACAATCACAAAGAAAGAGGTTTAACCATGTTAGCCATTACAGAAAGATGAATTAAAACTACAGTGAAATACCACTACTAGAAGAGCTAAAATGACTGCAAATGCTGGGGAGGATGCTGAGAAACTAGATTTCTCTTACACTGCTGGTGAGAATGTAAACTGGCATAGCCTCTCTGGACAACAATTTGTGGTTATCTTTAAGAACTAAATATACAACTGTCATACGACCCAGCAACTACACACCTGGGCATTTATTCCAGAAAAATGGAGACTTATTCACATATCCAGAAAAATGGAGACTTATTCACACATCCAGAAAAATGGAGACTTAGTCACATAAAAACCTGTGCATGATGTCCTTCAGTGAGTGAATGGTTAAACAACCTGTGACCCATCCATACCATGGAATACTACTCAGCAATAAACAATGAAAGCACGATTGATACATGCAACAACTTGGATGGTTCTCAAGGGAAATATATTGAGGGGAAAAAAGCCAATCTCAGAAGGCTGCATACTGTATGATTCCACTCTTAAAGTGACAACATTAGAGAACGGAGAAGAGAGCAGTGCTTGCCAGTTGTTAGGGAATCCGCTCTTGCTTGGTGGGGAAGGACTGCAAGGGGTAACATAAGGGATACTTGTGATGATGGAACTGGTGGGGGACATGCTACCCTACATTTATGATAAAGCTGCACAGAACCAACGATATACACACATAAATGAATAAAAGTAAAATGGGAAATCTGAGTAAGACTGGTGGCTTGTGTTGGTGTCAATATCCTGGCTGTGACATTATACTACTGTTTTATAAGATGCTACCATTAGGGCAAAGTGGGTAAAGACCATACAGCATCTCTCTGTATTCTTTCCTATGATTTTTCACTGTGTATGAATCTATAATCATCTTAAAATAAAAAGCTTAATTAAAAAGATAATTTCAGGCCTGGTGTGGTGGTTCATGCTTGTAATCCCAGCACTTTGGGAGGCCGAGGCGAGCAGATCACGAGGTCAGGAGTTCGAGACCAGCCTGTCCAATATGATGAAACCCCATTTCTATGAAAAAATACAAAAATTAGGTGGGCGTGGTGGCACATGCCTGTAGTCCCAGTTACTCAGGAGGCTGAGGCAGGAGAATCACTTGAACCTGGGAGGCAGAGGTTGCAGTGAGCCGAGATCATGCCACCGCACTCCAGCCTGGGCAACAGAGTGAGACTCTGTCTCAAAAAAAAAAAAAAAAAAAAAAAAATTCAGACATCAGTTTTTTGATTCCTAGTATTAATAAGTATAGGATTTTTCATTAGCATCAACTAAAATGTAAATGAAAATTACCTGAATTTTGATTCAAAGGTCTCTAGACTTACAACTGAATAGAATGGTATCTAAAACAGGCTAGAGTATTTTCTTACAGAATATTTAGAGACAGGGTCTCACGATGTTGCCCAGGCTGGAGAAGAGTGACTTGCACAAAGGTGCAAGCATAGTACACAGAGCTTCAAACTTCGGAGCCCAAGCGATCCTCCGCCTCAGCCTCTCCAGTAGGTGAACCACAGGCGCATGACACTGCACTCAGCTGAAATACGTAGAATGTCTAAGTATACTGTCTATTCATTAGAAAACACTCTCCCATCACCTAATTTTGAAATTATCAAAGAACAAGCTCCTAGTAATTTAACCTTTCTTTTTATGTGACAAAAAATGTCACTACTTTTGGGAGGTTTTCTTTAGATAATGTCTATGTTTAAATTCAGAATAAAAAAATATTTTCATCATCAGTATTAAAAGTAAGAAAATCACTAGTTTTCTTTATATGATGTGGCTACTACACAGACTGATAGACTGGGAAAGTCAATAGGGGCCTTCCCCTAATTCAACAATAGGTTCAAATCTGATCACAGCCCAAAAGGCTACTTTTATCTATTTTGCTCCATTAATGAAGACGCAGGGACACTTGAAGCAGAAACTGAGGCACTCCAAACCAAGGCTGTCTTCCAAGATTCTGGTTCCCTCCACCAAAAACTTCATGAACTTTGACAGAAAAAGAAAATGGGTCTGGTTAGACAAGAGCACCTCCCTCCCCTATTGAAAGAAGTGGGGCAGATATCTTCCAACAGCATACCATGTACCAGTATCTTCCCATTATTTCCATTCGTCACCCTCCTCAGTGCCCCAACAGGCTCCAGGAGATTTGGAGTGGAAGAGGTGGAAGGCCGGCTGGACTTTCAAGTTCCAGGAACTGCCAGCAATCCTTAGCCTCAGGGCTAAAGGGGGTACTGGCTGTTACTAGCCTCTGGGTGCTACACCATCCTTTCCTTCTCTCCAAACAATGGTGCTCAAACGGTAGCATGCACCTGACAGGTTTGTGAAAGCAGACTGCAGGGCCCTATCTACCCTAGGAGTTTCCCATAAGATAGTTCTGGGGTGGGGCCCAATAATTTGTATTTCTAACAAGTTCCCAGGTTACTTCTGAGATAGAAGACAAACTCTGTCACATGTTTGTTTATACATTGTCTTCTTATTAAACTATTGTCTTAAGACTCTGAAATAGGACAGATTTTTTTAGCATGAAGGAAAAGCCTGGCAATCAAGTTATAGATAAAAGACTTAATACTTAAAAGCATTTTTCTGTCAAAGTAATATACTCGTAACAGCCTGGTGATACAGGAGCTAGAAAGAAATTATTTAGACAGATAGAGTAAGAGAGTCCTTGGCAAGGTTTCCCTTTTAATAAAAAGCAGCTCCCAAATCATTTCTTTTCTAACAAAAAGCAGCCTGAAAAATCAAGCTGCAAGCATAGATATGAAAGCTAAGACTTTGCATAGGTGAATGCCGGCAGCTATGCCAATAGGAAAGGGCTACCTGGGACCAGGCATATTCAACATGGAGGCTCCATCTTCTTTTTTCTTTGTCAAACATGTATGTGTATGGCAAAGGAATAGGCAACATGGTGCCAGCCATGATGGGTAGAGAATCCATCTGCATAATAAAGGATTAGGGTGAGGTGGCCAGCTTCTCACACTATGCAAACAGGAAACCTGGTCCAAGCAATCTCTCAGGCCCCATGTAAAATCAGACACCACCTCCTCAAGCTGGTCTATAAAACCCCAGGCATTTCACCACGAAACTGAAAGACCCACTGGGGTGCCCCTCTCTCTCTACAAGAGAGAGAGCTATTTTGTTTCTTTTGCCTATTAAACCTCTGCTCTTAAACTCACATCTTGCGTGTCCTCAATTCCCTTGGGATGAGACGACAAACCTTGGGTATCTACCCCAGACGACGAGGCGGCTTCACTGGGCTCTGGAGTCAAGTGGCTTCACCACATCAGAGTCGCCACAGGGGCAACTTACCTGCCAAGCTTCAGTGTCCTTCTAAGTTCAAGGGGCATAATGATGGGACCCAGCTTACCGGGTGCTGGAAAGGTTAAATTAAATGCCATTGTCTCTGTAATACTGAACTCCAGTGTCTGCCCTGCATGCTCCTTTATTTCCTTTGCAGGTCTACATATGAAATAAATGTGCTTTTGTTTTGGGTCTTGCTCAGCCACCTAGGGTGGACAGCAGTGGAACCATCCTAGCTTGCTGCAGTCTTGAACTCCTGGGCTCAAGTGATCTTCCTGCTCCAGTCTTCCAAACAGCTGAGACTACAAGCAGGCACCACTCAGCTAATTTCCATATTTTTTTTTTTATAGAGACTGGGTCCTCCTATGTTGCCCAGGCTGGTCTTGAATCCATGGCCTCAAGTGATCCTCCTGCCTGAGCCTCCCAAAGTGCTGGGATTACAGGCATGAGCCACCATGCTGGACCAAGTTGTTTTTTAAAAAATGAAGGAACATAATTTACTTTGAGAAGGAAAGCTCCCTGTTCCCCATTTTAAGGGGGCGGGAGCAAAACATCGGCTACCAGATTCTTTTTTGTTCCCTGCACTCTGGTTAGCAGATTCTTGAACAGGAATTCAGTAGAAACTAACAGATGTTAGACCTCTCAAGGGGGATAGGGCGTGTTCTCAAAGATGAGAAAGGGCAAAATCAAGAGGTCACATTCATTTGGCAACTGACAACTTGACTGAGGTCACCCTGGTTCAGCTTTAATTGGGCAGATGCAGGTACCAGCAAACGCAGAGCTGCTGGACAGATTCATGAAAAGGCTGTACTGGTTTCAGACATGTAATGAAGTGATTTTGTTCTCAGAAGCCTGGAATGATACAGGGATTGTATAATAGCATTGACATAAACTTGGTCAACAGAAAATACACATATTAGGGCAGGTAGTTAGGGAATGGGGCATGATTACTTGCAGGCAGCTAAAAGCAATACAAACAGAGCCACAAAGGTTAGCACAAGGACTGGCCCCTAGTAGAAAGGAACTGTTACAACAGGCTGCAACAATGAAGACAGATTGCAGGACATCCTGCTTTAGGCACAGATAAGAATGTAACAAAGAGGAAGCCTGCTGCAACTGGTTAAATCCAAGATGGCCAAAAACTTGACTGAAAGCAGACTCTGGGCTGCACTATGCCTCTATTACCATAAAACTTCCCTGGGGAAACCACCCACTCCCTGCCACATACCTGAAGCCATGGCAGTTCTGGATTAACCACATTTAGTCTAGAAAAGGTGGCACCCTGATTCAGGGAACTGCCCGCCCATTTCCTGGAAACCCTCTCCTTTATTACAGAAGAGTCTGTGCCTTCATTATGCCTACCTGTGTAGGTAGGCCCTGACCACACGGCACGCCTCTTTTTGAGCACATCCACTCTCCTCTTTTGAGTGTGTACTTGCTTCCACTCTGCAATAAAGCTTCTACATTCCCACTGTGGTCTCCCTTTCAAATTCTTTTGTGCACAGAAGAGGAGAACCTGACCTGGCCTGTTGGCAACAGTATCTTTCTCAAGTAGCTCTATTATGTGACCATAGGCAAATGTTTTTTAAAACATAGTACAGATTAATGCTGGACATTAGACGCATAATGTGTTCATAGTAGAAGAGATCCCAGAGATAATTTAGAGAAGATTCTCAAACTGCAGCATCAGAATTCCCTGGAAGGCTTATGAGAACACAATGGCTGGGCCCGCTCCCGGAGATTGTGATTTAGTGGGTCTGGAGAAGGCCCAAGAATTGAACTAGGGACTACACTTTGAGAATCACTGCACAATCTACTTGATTTATTGATGAGGAATCTGAGCTCCTTAGGTTTTTATCATATTATGCTAATGCTGCCCATTTTTTTTTTTTTTTTGAGATGGAGTCTCACTCTGTTGCCCAGGCTGGAGTACAATGGCGTGATCTCAGCTCACAGCAACCTCTGCCTCCCAAGTTCAAAGGATTCTCTTGCCTCAGCCTCCTGAGTAGCTGGGACTACAGGTGCCCACCACCATGCCCAGCTAATTTTTGTATTTTTAGTAGAGACAGGGTTTCACCACATTGGCCAGGCTGGTCTCGAACTCCTGATCTTGTGATCCACCTGCCTCGGCCTCCAAAAGTGCTGGGATTACAGGCATGAGCCACCATGCCCAGCCAATGCTAAGCATTTTTTAAATAAATGGAAACTCCCCAATGTATTAATATGAATGACGATACTTTCTACACTTAGTTGCTAAATTATGACTGTGTGTTTTAAGTGGTACTTCAGAATGAAATGTTTCACTGAAAGGTTTTCCTTAGTCTTCCCCTTTTCTAGTTTATGCCTTGTCCCTTTTCCGCCTGCCCCCGCAAACCTGCCACCAGTGGCAGGGCAGCATTTAGGAATTGTCTACAGATGTGATACTACCCAGATTTTACTGAACTCCTAAATTCTGTACATACAGACAAGATTTGATTTTCAATTGATAAAATGAGATTATCTATCTACCTCAGCCAAGTAGCATACACTCCAAGATCTGCAAAAATTAAATGGCTTTTATGGTGAAAACATCTATACAACTCAAGTAGGAGGACGTCAATATGTTTTTCTTTACTAATTTGAAAGGTTCCTTCCTGCCTCTGGGCCTCAATACAATACTTCTCCTTCTGCCCAGAAAGCTCTTCTGCTCACTTTCCCTTTTGTTTTAGACTTAAATATGACTTTCTCTGGCAGGGCTAGGTCCTCTGGTGATACTCTGTCTTCCAGCTCTGCGGCTCTGCCTCACAGAATGTGTCACAACCATACTTGAACGGATCTGTGCAATGGTTTGTGTATGTCTCTGCACTAGACTGTAAATTCTGTTAAGAGCTGTCTGCTAGGTTCTTCCCTAGCTACTGGCACAGCATTTGATACACAGTAGGTACTTGTATTTGCGGAATACGTTCCTGCCCAAAGATTAATTTAGTAGTGTAAATGTCTCAAATAATCCTAAAATCTGTCCCAAAGTATATGTTAGTACTGTTTTGATCTCAAAAAAAACTTTTAAAGTGCCATATAATTTTCGAGCTTTGAATTTTAAATTATAATAAAAACGTAATTCAAAAAACTGTAACAGTAGTATCCATAGCAGGGATTAAGTCCTGAGCTTATTTCGTCTTTACCGTATTACACATCTGACAGCGTACTCGACAGAAGCAACACATGTTGAAGTACCATCTTAAAATGGTTGTAATAGAGTACAAATTAAAACTACCCTAGAGATCAAAATCCCTTAGCCAGGGCAAAACTATAAGGCACTCAAAAGCCTCCATTTAGCTTCCTTTCTTTCAACATTCTTTTTGCTGGGATGACCAAGGTCTGAAATGCAATTTTTCTACCCAGCCCCATTTCCCTTTTCTGCTAGGTACAGCTGAACTAACTTGGGCGACAAGGCAGATAACGGGCTCCAAACTGTGCTGCATCTGTCTTTCTGGTGGCCCTCTTTATTATACCAAGATCCCCAGACACCACCTGCAGGCCCAGAACAGTGCCTACTGCCAACTAGAGCATAAACTGCTCATTTGCTCCACCACCAAGGGCTTTATGCGCCAGGACACAGCCTCCTGGGCAGTGGTCCTTGACCTTGGAATCTGACTTTCACACTGACATCACTGGAACACTAGGAAAAATCCCCCAGCCTTGAACTCCCCAGAGACCAGCTAAATCAGAATTGCTGCAGGGGGCTGGGGTATTTTTCCAATGATGAAGCCTTTTCCTACTCAAGAAATAAACTCAACTCTGACTGAGTCAGGGTTTCATGAATTGCTTCATAAATACTTATCCCAAATTATTTCATTTATATGTTGTAAGATGTTCCCATTTTTCTGAGTTTTATATTAACTAAGTGAATGGGAAATGAAGTATATCTGTTAAAACCTAATCAATATTAACTTGTCAAAAATATTCTGCAATTGAAATTGTTTCAACACAAGAGGACAAAAAACAAATCACTGAGGTTATAAAAATTAGCAAATTTGACAGCACCAATTCAATAAAGCAATTTAAAATGATCTACTAGTACATTCTGTGAAACTTTGACAATATGATGTTCCTCGGCTATGACATAATCATGTATTTCAAACATTTGAAAAATGGTTGTTTAACTTGAATGCAGGATTAAATGGCCAGAAATACAAAGAGTCAGGAATTAGGAGACAACTCTGTTTCCAGGCTCCCTACCAACAATTTCTTAGGCCCCCATCTCTCTACTTAACCATCACTTAGCAAACACACTATATGAGCTGAATGGGTGCTGAGTCTGCTACAAGACTGAATATATTCTCCACAACAACTTACATATTTATTAATTTCTTTCTCTCCCTCTTTTCCCTTTTTGGAGTTCAAAACTTCCTGACTCTGCAATTAGTAAATGTTATAAAACTGAACTTGTACATTATATGTGAACTGTTAAAAAACAAAATTTGAGGCTGGGCACAGTGGCTCACACCTGTAATCCTAGCACTCTGGGAGGCCAAGGTGGGCGGATCACCCGAGGTGAAAGGTTCGAGACTAGCCTGGCCAATGTGGTGAAATCCCATCTCCAGTAAAAATACAAAAATTAGCCAGGTGTGGTGGCACACACTGTAGTCCCAGGTATTTGGGAGGCTGAAGCAGGAGAATTGCTTGAACCTGGAAGGCAGAGGTTGCAGTGAACCGAGATCGCATCACTGCACTCCAGCTTGGGCGACAGATCAAGACTCCATCTCAAAAACAAAAACAAACAAAATATGAACAAATTTAAATACATAATTAGCAATTTTATTAGCAATTCATGAACCTGGCAGCATCTCAACTAAAAATTCAGAAAAGGTGTTCTGATTAGCTGAGCAGAGGAGGTGGGCTGAAAAGGGATGAAGAAAAGAGAGAATGAAAGACAGATTGGTGAGTCAAAATGGAGGAGAGAGTTTTTTTTATCATGCTGGCTCAGGTAAACCAGGCCCACTTCTGGTTCTTTGCTGTGTATCTTCTGGATTTTTTTTGACAACTGGCCCATTTCTAAGTTGTTTGATTATGTGGCATCTAGCACCAGTGACTCCATTCTGATTTGGGCTGGTCTGTGGGGCCTAGTGCAGGAGTTTAATCTAAAACAATGGCTTCCTATACGTTTCATTTACAATACTAATAAAATACTGCTTTTATTTCATCTTTTACATTGGAGTCCCGCTTGTTAAGAAAAAATAAAGCGAGAAATCATGGTAGAATTGAAAGATCGAAAGCTACTAAAAATTGATACCATTTAACAGTCCTGAATAAGTTGTTTCCAATTATAATTCAGCTACCAATTTCAAGGAGAAATGGAAATGTAGAAAGTAGAAATTATGAAAGTATGAAATTATAATGGGCCAAAAATAAAAAAGCTGCATCTATCTTCACTGTCATTTTATCGGGCACTTTACCGCACTTCTCCCTTGGACAACTATAGCCAGTCCCTTCCAAAGTGGTTGTATTTGGGCCCATCCTAAACCGACTTCCTTCTGAAAAACCAATCCACTTTCCTTAGGAGAGAGACCAAACTCCTAAACAAAGCTTACCGGGCCCTTCAAGATCTGACTCTTGGCATCTTCTCACCTCTATGCCCCACCCCCCCAGTCTCATTTTCCCACCACTCTGCTTCAACTACCCTAGTCTTCTCTCTGGCAGTTCCTGTAAACAGCAAAGCATAGGCCAGCATCAGAGGCTTTGCATTTCTAATTCTCTCTGCTGGCAAAATTCTTTCCCTAGGTCTTGGCATGGCTGGCTCTTTGCCATTCAGATCGCTGCTCAAATGTCATTTCCTCAGAGACCTTTCCTCACTATCTTAGTCCATTTCCTGTTGCTTATAAAATAATTCCTAAAACTCTGTAATTTATAAAGAAAAGTAATTTATTGTCTACAGTTTTGGAGGCTGGGAAGTCTTAAGACTGACAGACCACATCTGGTGTCAGGAGGCAGCACTGCAAAGTATCACGTGATCAGAGGGCGAGCAGGCTCACCTGTTATCAGGTCTCTCCTTATAAAGCCACCAGTTCTACCTCCATGATAATCCATTAATAGATTAATCCATTCATGAAGACAGAGCCCTCATGATCCAACCACCTCTTAAAGACTCTACCCCCTCAGTACTGCCACACTGGGGATTAAACGTGAGTTTTGGAGGGGAACAGATATTCATATCATAACACTGCCTATCTAATATGCTACAGCCCATCACGTCCTGGTCAAAATGGATCCCACCATTATGCTTGATGTTCCTCATACAACCTATCCCTACCTCATAATTTTGTGTTTGTCTCCCCGAAATCACTATCTTGTTCACTGTTGTCTCCTCAAAGACTAGAACACTGGCCAGTAAAACACCTGCTAGATGAATAAATGCGCTTAATAAACATGTCATGATCACTCTATCTCACATTTTCCCCACGCCCCCTCTCCATTCATTCACAGGAACTCGCCAACATTGCTAACCCTTCAGGGAAGCCCTTGGACCGGCGTCGCTATCCCAAAGAGAGTCCCCCTCTCCCACTCTAGGCGAGGCATTCCCAGCCTGGAACCTAACGGGGTCTCAGGGACGGACAGACGCGCCAAGGACCGGGCACTTCCGTCTGAAAAGCGCGGAGCAGGGGCGGAGAAACAGGGCACCCCTCTCTTCGCTTCTTTGAGCCTGCCGCCCTCCCAACCTTAAGCCCTGGACCAGGCCCTCATTTGGCCGCACTCACGCCTCCCCGGCCGCCGAGCTCAGCGGCTGCTCCGGGTTACCTTGGCTGGGATCTGGCTCAGACCAACTCTCTTCACACCGCCATTCGAGAGAACACACCTGCCCTCTCTGGGCCACCGTAGTTCACAGAAAGTACAAGCTGGCCCCTCCTTCCGCATGCGCAGAGACCGCGTTCGGCGTACAGTGTCTCTTAGCAACCGTTTTGAGTCCCTCGTCGGGGGCGGAGCCTCGGAAGCCACCACAGGGAATCCGTGGGGGTAAGTGAGTGAGACCAATCGGAGACGAGTCTCAGTCCCGGTCGGCACGCCTCCCTTAACTGTCGCGAATGCAGAGGCAGCTTTACGGCAGGCAGAGGGTGGGGGCTGCTGTGGGTAAGGAGGAGAGAAGGAAGCAACCAACCAACCAAGTCGCCCCCCACTCCCCCCCACCCCCCACCCACCCCGGACCTGGTTTACGGCTCCAGGCTCGGGCTCTACTGCGGCCGCTGATTGGTTGCTGAAGGCTTGGTCCCATCCCAGTGACCCCAAAGTGCTGGAGGGAGGGGGCGGGGGTGGCCCAGTGCAAAGTGCATCCCGAAAGCCCCCTGTCCGGAGACCCCACGGCTGGCACTTCGGACCTCGTATGACCTGGGACCTTGCTGTCCCAAGACCTCCTGGATCCCTCCGTAGCTGGAAGCCTCCGGCCCGGAGCGCGGCAGCCTCCAGTTCCGAGCCCTGGACCGGGACTGCCCCCCCCCACACCGGAGCCAGGACTTCCTCCCTGCCTCCCTACACCCCTGCCCCGAGGCTGCCCGGCGGCCGGGACCGCCACCTCCTGCCTGCTCGGCTGTTTGGATGCTCGCCGGGCTGGGGCCGTGAAGCACCGAGGAGGATCAGGAACACCAGGGTCCGGCCCTGCCTGGGGTATTTCTTCAATGGAGAAGTTGGTGAGTGTGGAGGAGGCTAAAGGAGGAAGAGAAGCAGCAGCTGAGGAGACAGGTAAAGTCAGTTACCTCCCCCCGAGGGGGAAGAGGGCTGGCTGGGAGGGTAGGAAGTAGGAAAATCTCTGCTTTTTCTTGCCTGCCCTTGCCACTCTCCAGTCGCTTTCCTGAGCTCCCCCTTTTCAGAGCCCCCTCCCCACCCCCTGGGGCACTGCACCACTTACTGGTTTCTGTTTTTCTAGGTTTGAGCTGGCTGAAGAAGACACGAAAGCAGGAAGGGGTCTGCCCACTTACCAGGGAAGCAGAAGGCACCGTGCCTCTGATGAGCATCGTCTATAAAGGTAATGAGCCAACCTTCCCCTCCCCCATTGTTTATTCCTGGCCCCTACCTCATTAGGCAGTGCTTTATTTTCAGGGTGGTTGCCTGGGAATGCAACCTTTCCTAACCCACCCCCCCCCACCTGAGTTTCCCAGGAAAAACAAAACATTACCCGTGCCTGATCTTTAACATTTTATAACTTCTCTGCCCCAGGAACGTATTTTTCCACTTTCTTTCTGTGCAGTGTGTTTCGGTGTTCTGCGTTATCTTTTGGTACACTGTGCCATTTACTTTGCTCTGAGGCTTTGAGACCTTTTTATAGCTACCCCCCTTCCTTACTCTCGTAGGAATTCCTCAATTCCTTGTTAATTGCTTGTTAATTCTGAATGACTCTCCCTTTTAATTAAACCATAATTTACTGTTTCCCCCTCTTACTCTTTCGTATCAGAAAAATCTTTTGAGTTATCGAATTGACAATGATTTGGTAGAGGAAGGTAAATTAATGGCTTGAGATTTATGAGTGTCAGAAAATTGATTTTATTTCCTACTAAAAAGCGAACCTGTGTACCTTGAGTGTGAATGGTATAAAGGCAACATTATTACCCTGAAGCACTTAAGTGTAATTAACTCTTTTGGCTTTTTGTGTGTTTGTGTGTGACAAATGTGGCTGGGCTTTGAAACTTAAGTTACACCTCAGATTTCCTAGAAGAACTTTAAAAAATTTACACAATATCTTACTAATCGTCCGACTCTCAGGAATTTAAAAACAAAGGAAGCTTTTGGTGTGTTTACCTATCTGGTTCTTAATTTTAGCACTCTATAAAAAAAGATTTCTCATTTCAAAACCCTTACATAGAGTTTGCTAGATTGAAATTTAAGCATCTAATTCGTGTGATCACATTTCTGCTGCCATATTTTGTTGCTGCTTCTGAAAATGCATTGAAGGTAAGCTTAGGACATTAGTGTAATTCCTAAGGAAGGAATATAAGCATGGAAATTATACAAAGTTTAATTCCAAAATTAGCCAAATGAATGACTTTTCTAACATCCAGTAGCAAAAGTATAAAGTGAGTTGTTAATCTGAGTTATTTTAATATCCCAGATTGTTTAGGGAATTTTTGTTACAAGGAAGTACTTAAAATAGCAGAAATGAATATTTTTATTTTCCTATGTTCCTCTGGACTTTCTGCCCTCCACAAAAGGAAATTAGTATCTTTACTGATTTTGTTAATTCTCAAGACATAGCTAAAGATGCTTTTAAGGGGATCTGAGGTATATATATCCTTGAGACAGGGGAACTGGATGCGAAAAGAAGAGATTCTACAGAATCGGATTTAGAATCAGTATGTACCAGTTACCGTTCCCTGGTGAAAACTTAGGGCAGCCTTTGTATGTATATGTAGGGAATTGGGAGTATTTGACTACATCATTTCAGTAAAAGCTAGGTAGAAACCTTTAAAGGCTAATTTTATTATGTAAGTATGGAAGTTGCCAGGGAGATGGCCTAATGATTACTTTAGAACTTCTAAAAAATGCTAAAATATTTGAAGTATGTTTTAAAGATCAAAAATGAAGTATTGTGTTTTGTATTCAATCCTCTCAGTTAAATATTTTTTCTGCTTTAGATTTAACTCTAGGATGCCTTCATTTTTAAGGGGTAGTTTCACCTGAGATGTTAAGGGAGGGAGTCTGTGGCTAGTCCAGCATGTAAGGTAAGAGAGGATAAGGCTTTACCCTGGCTCTCAGCCAGTTCATTCTCATTGCTTAAATAGTATTTCATGGATCATCTCATCTTTTAATGGTTTTTCTAAAATTAGGGAATATATATAAATTGTCAGCATCTGTAATGTTTCTAATATTAGAATGATTGAGAGTATTTGTTCTAGATTATGCCAGACATTTAGAATATTGAATTTGGATATTTACCAACATGGCTAGTTAGGTAGCTTACATTTTTTAAGCTGGCAGTTAGCTTTTGTTAATTCTATTGCCAATTATGTGGTTTAAAAAGAAAATCCAATTTATTTGGTCACCAAATACAGATTTATAATCACATATGGAGAATAATTGATTTTAATTGAAGATATTCAATGATGCATCTTTAGTATACTGTGGCCGGTACTTATATTCTTTATACATAAAGTGATGTCATTTACAATTATTTAATACTATGACACATACAGTATCTCTTTAATTCGTTCACATTTAACTTTGGTGACATAGAGATACACACTATCCCTAAAAAGTCTAATGGCAGATATTGTTTATATTAGCATATCTAGTATCTGACTTTCAGCCTTCCATTTAATAATCAGCTGAATGAACTCCTTAAGTAGAATGATTGTGTCCTTTCTTGCAAACTTTCTAGGAACTGACACACGAGGCTGCAAAGATGGTATTGGCAGACCGAGGTTAAAAGGATGCTGTTGACAGAAACTCGTCGTTATAGTACTTGTGATTTAAGCTTTGAGTTGGGTCTGGATAAATGAATTATAAAATTTCTTCTGTTGCTTCATCCACATTTCATGAAAATTATTGGTTTTCCCTGCTGGAATTTATGTGAGTCATAGATAAGTTGTAATGGTAATAAATCTTTATGTTATATGGAGGTCGAGTCATTTGGATGAAATAGTAATACCTTTATTTGTTTTGGAACATAGCCACTATGCTATGCTATGTTGAGTGATACTGAAATAACACTTCTACTTTATTTTGGGTTCCAGGCTCCTGATCATATCAGTAGAGCTTGTGAACAGGCATCTCAGCCATGTTCTACGTTTTGGTCAGGCCTCGTAGTGTTTTTGCGTCCATCTTTCCCTCTTAGATCTTGTGAATGTGAACCACTGAAGGATTTTTTTTTCTCAGACCCAATGTCATCGGAGTTGCTGATTTCCTTTGTTTTCTTACCAGCATGTATTTTTGTTTACTTTGCAAAGAAATGCTTATTTCTTTCTTTGAGTAGCAAGCCAATATCTTATTTCTAAGTTTACGTAACATCAGAAAGCACAGTTCCATTTATATCACTTAATCAAAAATGTGTGAACTTTTAATGAAAATAATATGCAAAAAGTCATTCATGTGTAATCATTTATGCTAAAGGAAATTGGGGAAATATGGTCAAATTTGGTGAAGGTTTTCTAACTTTGGATAGGTCTTAAACATATTTTGTTTTATGTTTATTTTACTCTTCACTCTGTTCTATCAGTATAGACTTTTTCTTTTAACTATGTAAAGCAAGAAGTTTTGGTTTTAACTAAATAAACTTCACTTGGCACATATATGGAAATTAGATGGTAATGTATTTTAATGTCAAAATTAGTAGTTATTAATATGGTCAATAATATTAAAGCTTAGAAGCCTAGATTGCTTTCTTTTGACCCCATGTAGAGTGGAAAAGAAAGTCTTCCTTGTTGGGATGCTTTTTTCTTTCTTCTGACTGAAACCTAGAATAGAATTTCTAAAGATCGTACCCTCAGAATATCAGTAGTTCCTGAGTCCTCAAAAACTTACACTGAACATACGTAACTTAGAAAATTACCTCCTTTGTTATATTCTGTTATATTATAGGTGAATTCCATAAGCTATCAGATTTTTTTTAACTTTAACTCCCTGAAGGAAAATAGACTTTCTTCCATTCTCATCTTTGGACTTCCTCTGTGGTTTTTAATAGACATTCTTTACCACTGGATATTATGTTCGCTTTTAAGCTCCATAGTCTTTTTCTTCTTCATCAATACATACATGAATAGCTCTACTCTGTCAGGTGCATTTCTCATAAAGTAACATCAAGAGGAAATTACTTGTTGATGTTTTGACTATTTGGGGGTCTTTTGTAATAAATCGTTGTCATAATTCAAAGCAGTGCAGCTGACAGGGATCATGTGTGCATGACGTGTGCGTATGTTTTTTTCTGGTTAACGTGGATGCATTAGTACATGCCAAGGCATACTTTTTTGGTTTAAACCTGTGGTTATTGTGTATAATACTTGGTATTGTCAGAAAGAGAAAAATAATCTTAAAAATGTCTGGGATTTTAAAAAATTCATTTTAAGTATGCAGAACTCTATTGGAATACCACCTGGAGGTGCCACCTGTGGCCAGAGCTATCACGGTGCCAAGTACGCATCAGGCATTCCACAGACGTTTGTTTGATTGAAGGAGCTCATATGGAATAGTCACAAGTTACTACGTCTTTGCATCTTTCTTGTGGGGGGGAGAAATAGTGTAGCCACTTCATCTTTCACCACCAGGCCTTTTCTTGATATTATTAATAAATTAATATCGTTTCCTATTCTGCTCAGCTCTCATGTCCTCTTTTCCTGTCACTTCCAGCTGCCTCTATGTATATGGTGATGGGTAGTTGAAAGCCAGCAACAACCACAGGATTCTCACAGGCTTGAAGCTGTGTTGGGTGATTTTTACTTCTTATGGGAAGCAGGAGTTGCTGAGAACATACTTAGAAGTGAGATGTCCGGTGATGTTCACTCTTAAAAGTAGCTTATGTGAAAAGTGATGGCAAATTCTTTTGTGGCAATGTGTGGTTGGAGACATTGATTTGCCTCTTAAAATAAACTTTATTGTGGTAAAACTTTGGATTTGCAGAAAAATTACAGAGGCAGTACAGAGTTCCTGCATGCTCCACACTCAGTTTCTCCTAGTAACATGTTACCTTAACATATGTTTCTCACCCCCTTGAGGAGGGACTGTCTATACAAATTATTTGGAGTTCTGGACAACAGATGTGTTTCTCCCCCTCTTTATTTATTGAATCAGTTATTTGTATCAATATGAACCCGTTGATATCTGCTTTGTACTTTGGGTTGTCATTTGGTACTATTTTAAGTATGGCTCCAGTTGTTCCCTCTCTGGCCATCGAGGGATCTTTCACTTGGCTCCGGTGTCCCTTTGACCTCCCCCATCGTTGTGTCTTTCTTTGAGCACCTCCTTACTTTCTGGCACCGTGTGATGTTCCAGTCTTAGAATCAGCCATTTGTATAAGGATCGTTCTGCAAGTTTCACAGCTTGCTTCGTAGGAGTTGTTCTGATCCTGTCTGCCTCATTTATTTAGAAATAATAATAGAGTTTTAAAACAAATTTTATTTCCAAGGGCAAGTTGGCAAACTCTTTACCTTCCTTGAAGAAGTTTGACAAGGAAAAACAGATAAGAATAGAGGAAAAGAGAGAAGTGGACTATACTAATTTGGATTGGTTGAAAATTCTGGTGTGCAGCCAGCAGTACATACGACTGCTCTGTGTCAGGTTGCTAAGTGGCCTGACCTTTTCTTGTCTGAAAGTTTAAGTGATGCTCATTCACCATAAGGGGAATGGGGTAGTTCTCCCAATATGTAATTCCTAGAGTTTTGTGTAGAAGTCACTTTGTGTCCTTGACCTTAATAGAGTTAACAGAGCTGGAATTTAATTGACAGGAAGAAAGATCCACCCCCCCCCTTTTTTTTTTAAGTTGTAGAGAGTTTACTCAGAATTCACATGGGGGAATCTGGCAAGGCTGTTGTTAATGTTTTATCTAGTTTGGTGTATGCATAAAGAAATAACAATTTCAAGGCAATTGACTTAGTGCGTTTAGGGCATATGAAGAAAAAGCATTTAAAGACACACTCTCCTTTTATTCATCATAGATTTCATTTTAACCAGGCTACCTAGTATTTTGAAGGCACACGTATTAAGTGCTGTTTAGAAAGTGCAGGTGACTAATGGTGTCAGTTAAAAAGTAATACAGATAAAGCCAGTCTGAGAATGTATTCTCAGTAGAGGAAAATGAAGAATCTGTGCTTGCATCCAAATTCCAAAATACGTGATTTATTATTTTCTTTATTTGCTCTTTTTCAAATAACTGCATTTTTGAGGGGGAAGTCCTGAAACTAAATCATATTTATTGGAGATGAACATATGTAACAAGATTATTTTCTGTAAGAGTTGATCTGAGTTCTTTCTCTGCTCTGTAGATTTATTATAAAGCACGGACGTTTAAATTCATCAAAAGGTAGACTGTGCAGACATCTATGATTATTATTTTAAAGAATTTTCCTATGATTGTTATTTTGTTTTTAGGTTAAGAAGGCTTTTTTTACTCTGCAGTCTGGGCATACTTTGAACTCCCTTCCCACGATGCTGTATGTGCACAATGGTTATTAGGCAATCCAAACATCAGAAGGGACACTCTTCCGTAAGGTAAGTTGACTCGGTCATCACTCATCTGTGTTGTTTTGGGGGAAAACTCATTTAACTTTTCCTTCTCTCTTAAATCGGTTAATGTATATTAAATATACCACTCACTAAAGAAAACCCAGGTTTGTTTTGATATTCTTTCAGTCTTTTTCTTGCATGGTAGACCTCATTTAAGTGCCAACATAATCACTTCATTAAAAGAAAATCTGTTAAGGATGATTGTGACCATAGTAAATTTCCATTAATTTCTTTGGATGGTCTTCAGCATTTTCTCTTGTAACTGAGAATAAGCATCAACCTATTCTGAAAGGATTCTCATTTAAAAATTTCTAAGGAGGGACAATTTGTGAAGGAATTGAGAGAAGAAATAAGAGGCAATCTTGTTTATTCCCAGTCGTCTCTGAGGAAATAGCTGTTTGTAGAAGTAGCTTGATATTTTTAAATTTGATCATTTAGTTGTGATACTTATGAGTATGTAAAGACACCATTTTTCTATGTATAAAACAACATAGGATATTTGTATTCTTAAGTTGTGATGATTTGACTTGTTAGGCCTAAGTTTACCCTTTGTATAGTCTATAATAAGTTTTGTAAGATAAATGATTGTTGTTAGCAAGATTATCCTGCAATGCGTAACCTACATATGAGAACAAAAATGTCTTTATAAAGGGCTTTATCACAGTTTAAAAATTTTTTTAGAAACAGAGGCTACTAGTTAAGAGATGAGTCTAATCTATTCCTTCTAGTTAGCACACCTGGAATGGCTTTCTAGAAGCTTGTTCGTTTAGATTTCTATATGTAGTTAAAAGCTTAAAAACACACTAAAAAAGCTTTTGTATAGACATGTAAGATGCGACTTTTTACCATTTTACTTTGGACTATTCCTGTTTTCCATAAAGGAGGTCTCATTTTACTTTTTTTATTTTAAATTTTGAGACATGGTCTTGCTCTGTATCCCAGGCTGGAGTGCAGTGGCATAGTCACGGCTCACTGCAGCCTTGACCTCCCAGGCTCAAATGATCCTCCTGCTTCTACCCCCTGAGTAGCTGGGACTACAGGCGCACACTACCATGCCTGGCTAATTGTTTTATTTTGTATTTTTTTGTAGAGACAGGGTTTCACCGTGTTGTCCAGATTGGTCTCGAACTCCTGGGCTCAAGTGATCCTCCTGTTTTGGCCTCCCAAAGTGCTGGGATTACAGATATGAGCCAGTGTGCCTGTCCAGAGATTTTGTTGTATATTGGGTTTTAGTACATTCCTCCTTTGTGACCTTTTAGAGAGTATGAGAATTCACTGTATTACTTTTCCTTTTTGTAATTTTGTCATATGGTTAATCACTAGATTGTTTAGATTCTTTTTTTTTTTTGAGACAGAATCTCACTCTGTTGACCAGGCTGGAGTGCAGTGGCGCAATCTCGCCTCCCTGCAACCTCTGCCTCCTGGGTTCAAGCAATTCTCGTGCCTCAGCCACCCAAATATCTGGGATTACAGGTGTGTGCCACCATACCTGGCTAATTTTTGTATTTCTGGTAGAGATGGGGTTTCACCATGTTGGCCAGACTGGTCTCAAACTTCTGGCCCTCAAGTGATCCTCCTGCCTTGGCCTCCCAAAGTTCTGGGATTATAGGCCTGAGCCACTGTGCCTGGCCTGATTGTTTAGATTCTTAAGGTTTTAAAATATATTGTATCATCTTGCTACTTTTTTTAAATTTTTTCAAGATGGGGTCTTGCTCTGTGGTCCAGGCTGGAGTAGTACAGTGGTGCTATCTGGGCTCACTGCAGGTTTGATCTCCTGGGTTCAGGTGATCCTCCCCCCTCAGCCTCCTGAGTACCTGTGACTGTAGGCACATCGCACCTGACAAGTAGTATGCATTGTCATTAATAAGGTTTACTGATTTAGCAAATGGAACATTCTGTGATACTTAATGGGCATGGTATCAGGAACCAGTTATTCAAAATTTCACATTTTCTACCTTCCCTTCTTAAAGGCTGATCCCTGTGACCTAATGAATCCTTTGTAAAAAGCGGACTCAGCTAGGATGTTACACCATCATTGTCGAAGAAACCCTGAACTCCAGGAAGAGTTGCAGATCCAGGCTGCAGTGGCTGCTGGGGGATGTCCACACGGTGCGAAGATGTTAGAACAAGGCTATTCTCCAAATGGCCGAGATGCTAATGGCTGGACTCTGCTTCATTTCTCTGCAGCAAGAGGAAAGGAAAGATGTGTTCGGGTTTTTCTAGAACACGGAGGTGAGTTTCCTAGACGCAAATCTTTTTCCCCAAGGAGAAACATAAATTAACGTTTAGTTTAAAATGTGTCTATGTGTAATTTTTAGTGCTTCTCTCTTGTTAGTACTCAACATCTTATTCTCTTTCCTTTGTGAAGATTTGCTGTAAGTGTTCTGTTTTGTTTAAAACCTGATTGTTTAAAAGATCAGTTTTGTGAATGGATTCTTTTCCCCGAAACTGTAGTTTCTGTACAGCCAGGCTTGCCCAGGTTATTTCAGCTTAACAGCCTTTCTTCAGGTTGTCCAGTTGCTTTTGTTTCAGAAGCAGAAGGGGCTGTGGTGTACCTGTAATTAGAGAATTACACAGGTTTCCCCCCTGTTGATAG
Source organism: Ateles fusciceps (assembly GCA_036589455.1). NCBI lineage: Eukaryota > Metazoa > Chordata > Mammalia > Primates > Atelidae > Ateles > Ateles fusciceps. Next base: position 11,050,687 of record JAZHEH010001736.1, read on the forward strand.
TTGTTCAAGTGTATAGACTTAGCACAAGTCCTTTAAACATCGTGGGCCTGGCTGGGTACGGTGGCTCATGCCTGTAATCCCAGCACTCTGGGAGGCCAAGGTGGGTGGATCACCTGAGGTCAGGAGTTCAAGACCAGCCTGGCTAACATGGTGAAACCCCGTTTCTACTAAAAATACAAAATAATTAGCCGGGCATGGGGGCATGTACCTGTAGTCCCAGCTACTCAGAAGGCTGAGGCAGGAGAATTGCTTGAACCCGGGAGGTGGAGGTTGCAGTGAGCTGAGATTGTGCCATTGGTCTCTAGCTTGGGCAACCAGAGCGAAACTCTGTCAAAAAAAAAAAAACAAAAAAACAACAAAAATCATGGCCCTAGTGATATCCTGTCCATATCTCTTTGTTTTAGGTGCTTTCCTTTGTTATTGTTTTAGAGCACTTGTTTTTTTCCAACAACTGTACATACCTTGTAGTTATACTATAAGAAGACTGGTTATCTGAGATCTAATTTTGTATAAATACATGCAGTTGGAAACTATACTTGACATATTCCGTTTTTGGTTTGAAAAACTGTCCATTCCCATGGTTTTTAAACTAATAATTGTCCAAAACTAATTTACTTTCTCTAGTCGAATTTCAACCTACTTTATTTTCCTAGAGATGGATTTTATATATATTTGATCATGTGTACCCACATGATCTCTGTAAATTACGGTTAAAAGCAGCTTGGTTGGGGGCTCAAATTACATATGTGCCAGTCTAGGGCTTTCGTTGCTCATTAGAAATGATTTCGTTTCCTTCCTGAGGTATACTTTGTTACAAGACTAGCCAAACTTACTTGCATTTTGAGGTGCAGAAAAATGTTGGAAGTCCTAGTATTCTTATGGGTGTCATGTGAATGATATGAATATATGAATACAAAGGCTGACAGGATGGACTGACTGCAAGGCTGCACGAGCCCTGAGACTAGGAGTGGCCGCCTGGTCCAGGGGGCCCTGAAGCGGGAGTAGTTACATGCCTGAAATAGTTGACTGTTGTCAGGACCCAGAAGTTCTCTGGCCTGTGCCTACCTTGTAGCTTGTCTTCCATGTCATTTCACGTGGAACCTTATAACATGGAAACCTCAGTTCTGAGGTTAATCAAAGTGAACTATAAGTGGAATGCCAGGAAAAAGATCTGTAAAAAGTAAAAGGTGGGTATAGGGTCAGAATTGTTAAAATTCTGTGCAGGGTTTCATAACATTAAGACCAAGATCAGGGCTCACAATTTGTATTCCACCTAGTCCTGTTCCTTTCCACTTTGCCAGCCTCACTTTAAAAAAAGTTAATAAAAAATGTCCTCAAAATGTATTATTCAAGTAATACATGAATATTGTCTCTTTCAAACAAAGCAAATCTTCAGTTAAATTATAAGTAAAGCCAAAGTCCCATTTGACTAACCCCTAATCCTTGTCCGTCTGCCTCTGCGTGGATGTGACTGGGTATACGTTTGGTTTGGTGCTTATCCTTCTAGAGCATTTCTTAACCGTGTTGCATGGACTCATAGAAATTCTGTCATATGGGCAGGCGCAGTGGCTCACGCCTGTAATCCTAGCATTTTGGGAGGCCGAGGTGGGTTGATCGCCTGAGGTGAGGAGTTCGGGACCAGCCTGGCCAACGTGGCGAAACCCCATCTCTACTAAAAATAAAAAAATTAACTGAGCGTTATGGTGCATGCCTGTAATCCCAGCTACTGGAGGCTGAGGCAGGAGAATTGCTTGAACCCCGGGGGGGTGGAGGTTGCAGTGAGCCAAGATCATACCACTTCATTCCTGCCTGGGCGAAGAGCAAAACTCCGTCTCAAAAGGAAAAGAAAATGAAATTCTGTTGTATTATGTTGCTTGTGGTTTTTGAACATTAATGATATACTGACTGTATAATTCTACAACTGTTGTTTTTTATTCAACTGTGTGACTTAAAGAGTTTTTAATATCAGAGGTCTGTGAACTTCTTCTGTAAAAGGCCAAATAGTAAACATGTTAGGCTTTGTGTGCCGTACTGGCTTTTGTAACTACCCAGCTCTGCCATCATAGCATGGAAGCAGCCATGGATAGTATATAAACTAACGGGTGTGGCTGTGTTCCAGTAAAACTTGATCAAAACCAGTGAGGAGGGGGAAAGGGGAAAAACTGGTGAGGGGCTCTTAGGAACTATAGTAGCAGGGCTGTCCGACCTTTTGGCTTCTCTGGGCCACATTGGAAGAAGAATTGTCTTGGGCCACAAATAAAATACACTAACACTAATGATAGCTGAGGACCTAAAAAAAAATTGCAAAAAAGTCTTAAGATGTTTAAGAAAGTTTATGAATTTGTGTTAGGCTGCATTCAAAGCTGTCCTGGGCTGCATGCCACCCTGGGCTTCGGGTTGGACAAGCTTGCATTGTAGTTTCTGAACTCTCTCTCTCTCTGTATGTATGTACGTATCTAGTTACATACAGCATAAGGACATTTTGCTCAATGATGGACCCCATTTACGATGGTGGTCCCATAAAATTTTACCATATTTGACTGTACCTTTTCTCTGGTTAGATAAACAAATGCCATTGTGTTACAGTCACCTGCAGTATTCTGTACAGCCATATGCCGTGCAGGCTTGTAGCCTAGGAATGTAGACTATATGCTATAACCTGGGTGTGTAGTACGCTGTGCCATCTAGCTTTGTGTGAGTGCATTTTATGATGTTCACACAAGAGCGAAAGCCCCTAACAACGCAGTCCTCAGAATATCCCTGTTGTTAAGCAGTAAATGACTGTATATCTATATATATATTTTAATACCTTTATTGAGATATAATTCACATGCCATAGAATTCACTCATTTAAAGTGTACAGTTCATGGCTTTTGGCATATTCATAGAGTTGGATATTCATCACCACAGTCAATTTTAAAACATTTTCCTTATCCGCAAAGAAACCTATTGGTTCTGTTAATACATATTGATTCACTGTTCTTTGAAACTTCTGAATATAGTATTTATAAGTATGGATGTGCTATCATTTTTATTTTTTGAGAATGGCTGAAATTTTCATAGCAGGAGATTTTGGTTTTTGAAAAGATAGTTCATGCATACATACATGGGTAAAAAGCAAATTAAAGCTATTAGAGACTGATCAGTGAGGGGCAATGTCTAGCTTTTAGCCCCAGTCTCTTACCCTTCTTCTCAGAGGCCATCACTTTCACTGGTTTCTTATGTACCATCCAGAGGTCATCTATGCATGTAGGCAGAAATATTTTTCCATCCTCTACCTTGTAGCCAGCTCCCTTTTTAAAATGTTCTGTTCTACCTCTTGATTTTTTCACGTAACAGTTAATTTAGTGATAGTTCCTTATCTGCATAGGACTCTGTCTCAGATTCCGTCGTATGGATGTGATTTATTTATACTTACCGTCTATTGCCAGACATTTTAAGTTTTCATTTTTCGGCTGCTAGACACATTATAGAGAATGTCCTTGACTGATGATGTTACATATGTAAGAGTTTATTTCTTGAATAACTCCTAGAAGTGCATTTGCCAAGTCAAAAGATTTTTATGGATATTGGCAGGTTGTCCTCCAAAGAGATTGTCATCATTTTATGTCCTTACTGACCAGGCGGGATAGTGCCTGTTCACTTGCCTTTACTAGTGATGTACTGCCAGGTGGTTTTTCTCTTCCCCGGTGTGATATGCCTGTGTCTCTCTCTCTCTTTTTTTTTTTCAAAAAGACATATGAGTAACAAACATTGCAAGACCGGGCTTTTTGTCTTATTGATTTATTGGAATGGTTTATGTATTCTTTGTGACATGTTGCAGTGTTTTCTTTCTCTAGTTTTTTCCACGTTGGACTGAAGTCTACATTTTAATGTCGGTGAATTTTGTTTTTCTTTAGCCTTGTAGTTTGTGCCCTTTGTGTCTTGTTTAGGAAACATACTGCAGGGTCATTATTTGCCTTTATTTTCTTCTAAAATGTTTTATGGTATTTAGGTTTTTAATCTGTTCAGAATTGGCTTTTGTGTATATGAGGTAGCCTGGTACAGTTTCACTTTTTTCCCATGAAGGTAGTCTAAATCATGCCTTCTTTGTTCATTACTGTGCACTACTAGGTCACATACAAGGTTTTCATATATGTGTGGTTTCATTTCTGAGTTTTTGTCTAAAACAATAAATATTTTGGACAAGCCCTATGTTTTTTATATAGCACCTTTTACCTGATCCCTTTTCCCTAATAGAATAAGAGATTCAGAGAGTGTTTCTCCTAGCATATTATGAATCAACTTGGAAGAATTAGTAGAAGAAAATACCTACTGCCCCACTGGCTTATGGCCACACGTGGCGCTTAGGCGTACTCTGTATTTAGCCTATTCCTGGCCTGTGATTTTTAGACCAGTGTACCCAACTATGTGTTCAACCTCTGTACTCCCATAGCTCAGAGACATTGCCAGCACAGCACAAGCTGTGTTCATTCTGTTCCTTCTCACCACGGTGTTTGTTCTCAGCAGATGGTACCAAAGCCTCTGATTGCCATGCCAGAAATCTACAAACCATCCTTGGTACCTTTTCCTTACCTCCAATACCATTGATTGCTAAGTCTGATTGATTCTGTCTCCTAAAAAGTTGTCAGATCTTTTCACTTCCTTTCCCTGGAGATTCTGCCGCATTCTTGGGTCAGGAAATATTCCTCACCAGAAGTGTTGCAGCAGCCTCTTCCATCCCTGCATCCAGTCTTGCCCCTTCCAAACCAGTCTGCAAATAATGTGACCTGTTAAAATGGAAATAAAAATATTTCCTTTTAAAAATCCAGAATTGGTTCCCCATTTCTCTTAGGGTGATATTCAAAGTTTATAATGTGATCCACACGGCCCTGCAATGCCTGGCTCCTCTTACCTTTCCAGCTGCAGCTTTGAGCCACAGCCCGCCCCTCTCTGTTCTTTCAGAGTCACGGAGTGCAAAGGTTTTGGCCTGGGACCCTCTGGGGTCACTCTTCTGCTCACTCCCCCACCCTTGCCCCCATCATCTGCTCTGCCTGATCATTTTCTTAGGGAAAACTTCTGTTACCAGCCAGACCAGGTCACCTGGTATCCTTATATATACATATCCCTGCTATGTGATACTATTGTTCCCTGTGTGACGTTATCCCTTTGTTATATGATATTATTGTTCCCTGTACCTTTTTTATTACAACAGCTATCATAAGTATAATGAATTGTTTTATAGTTCTCTATTTAATGTCTATATCTCTGATGAGTCTAAAGCTTCTTGAGGGTAGAACCCATATCTGTTTTGCTTCCATCTGGAAAGAGCGAAAACTAACACCAGTTATCTCTAGTAATTGTTCCTCCGTTTTACAGAGACAAAACTAATCTTTTCTTTTATCATAAGGTTGGAGATGGACCGCCTTTTGGTGAGATTAGAAGGTTGCTTGAATGCATCATACATCCCTCCACCCGCCACAGGGTCTCTCGCTCTGTCACCCAGGCTGGAGTGCAGTGGCACAGTCATAGTTCACTGCAGCCTCTACCTCCTGGGCTCAAGCAGTCCTCCCGCCTCAGCCATGCCTGTTACTTTCAAAACAATGTAGTTTCTTTTCTTTTTTCTTTTTTTTTTTTTTTTTTGAGATGGAGTCTCGCTCTGTCGCCCAGGCTGGAATGCAGTGGCGTCATCTTGGCTCACTGCAACCTCTGCCTCCCGTCTTAGCCTCCAGGTAGCTGGAATTACAGGCACGTGCCGCCAACCTGACTTATTTTTTTTCTTTTTTCTTTAGTAGAGATGGGGTTTGCCATGTTGGCCAGGCTGGTCTCAAACACCTGATCCCAAGCGATCCACCCACCTTGGCTTCCCAAAGTGCTGGAATTACAGGCATGAGCCACCACACCCAGCCTCAAAACAAGGTAGTTTCTTTAAGAGTCTGTGAACTCCAGTCAAATTGGCTCCACCTGTTAGGAGCTCAGAGCTCCCAATAGGGAACAGTGAGTGAAATAACTCATAAGAAACAAGACTTGACTTTTCACTCTCTCTTTCTCCCTCGCTTCTCACCCTGCTGTGTGTGTGTGTGTGTGTGTGTGTGTGTGTGGAGAGATAGAGAGAAAGAAAGAACAAGAATTCATAGAGAGAGATAGACAAGGTGACCAGTTGATCCTCTATAAACTATATATTCAGCAAATATTTATTGAGCACCTAATGGATGCCAGGCCCAGGGCTGGGCCCCAAGATACAGAAATGAGCAAATACGGTGCCCTCCTTCTGGTACTTCATCGTCTACTGGGGGGATGGAGTTAGAGCTAACACTTACTGAGGGTTAAATATATGCCAAATTCCTCACAACTCTCTTAGGATAATAAGTATTATCAGTTTTTACATTAAAAATTCTAAGTTACAGAAGAGTAAGTAATTCACCCAAGGTCATTACTTCAAAAACACTGGAGCTGGGATTCAAACCATTGTCTTACCTGTAATTCTGTAATGTTCCTAAGAAAACAGGGCAGTTCCAAAAGAGTGAATTTAAGTGCCGTGTGTAACAAGTCCTCACTGTCTGCTGGGGTGGGTGGACGAGTGCCAGGAAGACTTCCTAGGGAAAGCAGGGTTGGACTGGAAATCTGGAAAGGTGAGGCAGGGATGGAGGCTGGAAAGACGGAGGTGTGGAATTATTCCAACTCCGGGGACACTACGTGTGACGGGTTGAAGGAAGAAGGAGCAGTTTTGGTTTTAGGAGCTGAAAAATGTTCAGTATGGTTGGAGCATATCCAATAATTTACTGTAGGGACATTGGTGAGCTGTCAAAACCTTTGACAGAGGAATAGGAGAACAGTCTGGTGATTTAGAAAATTAGCTGGTTAGGCCGGGCATGGTGGCTCACGCCTGTAATCCCAGCACTTTGGGAGGCTGAGGCGAGTGGATCACCTTAGGTCAGGAGTTCAAGACCAGCCTGGTTAACATGGTGAAACCCCATCTCTACTAAATATACAAAAATTAGCCAGGCGTGGTGGTGGGCGCCTATAATCTCAGCTACTCGGGAGGCTGAGGCAGGAGAATCGCTTGAACCCCGGAGGCGGAGGTTGCAGTGAGCCAAGATCACGCCATTGTGCTCCAGCCTGAGCAACAAGAGTGAAACTTCATCTCAAAAAAAAAAAAAAAAATTAGCTGGTTATAGTGTGCGAATGTACCAGAAGGGCGTAAGCCCTAAGGCAAGAAGAGCAGCTGGGATGTGATGTGAGAGTGAAATACATCAAGAATAACTGACTTTTGGCCTGACGATCAGGAAGAGAAGAGTTACGGTTAATTTAAATGGTGAAGATTAGCAGGGAGGGGGGAAGCTAGCCAGATGCAGTTTAATAAATGGGACATAGATGTCTAATACCAGCCACTCACCCAACTAGAAATTATCTCAAGTATGTTAATAGGTCCAATTTTACTAATGTTACATTCATATACCTGTGTGGTAAAACGTGATCGCACAGAGCTGGCCAGAATTAGAGCATGAGGTTGCCTGTGACCATAGTTTAGGCAGAGCGCTGTGCCCACAGGCACCCTGATAGGGAGTGGCCACGTGAAGCTATACTTGCTGCTGCTTCTGGAGAAATCCACTTTTGTTGAGAAAATGGGTGAGTTTGAGTTGAATAACTGATACTACCTATATTCCAAAAGGAGAACAAAGTGTGGCTTGCTTTCTAGTTTAATCTAAGCCTGAGCTATCCATAGCAGGTGTGGTTATTTAAGTTTCAGCCAAGTTAATTAAATAGTTCAGTTCCGGCCAGGTGCAGTGGCTCATGTCTGTAATCCTGGCACTTCGGGAGGTCAAGGTGGGTGGATCACAAGGTCAGGAGATCGAGACCATTCTGACTAACATGGTGAAACCCTGTCTCTACGAAACACAAAAACATTGAGCCGGGCGTGGTGGCAGGCACCTGTAGTCCCAGCTCCTCGGGAGGCTAAAGCAGGACAATCACTTAAACCCGGAAGGCAGAGGTTGTGGTGAGCCAAGATTGTGCCACTGCATTCTAGCCTGGGTGACAAAGCAAGGCTCTGTCTCAAAAAAAAGTTCCTCAGTCAACACTAGCCATGTTTTAATTGGTTACTTGTGACAAGTGGCTGCCATGTTGGAGAGCTTAGTCGTCCTTTGGTATCTGCAGGGGATTTGTTCCAGAACCATGCCCCCAGTATACCAAAACCACATATGCTCAGGTTCCTGATAGAAAATGGCATAGTATTTGCATATAACCTACACATACGTTTCTGTATACTTTAAAATCATCTTTAAGTTGCGTTTGATACCTAACACACTGTAAATGCTATGTAAGTAGTTGTTATACTGTATTGTTTTTATTCGTTTTATCTATTGTTTTTAATTTTTGAATTGAATTATTTTTCATCTGTGGTTGGTTGACTCTGCTAGGCAACACATGGATATGAAGGGCTGACAGTAGAACATTGGCGTGTGCATATAAGTGATATTTTGCTGCTTTACTTTCAAGCACCCTGCATCAAAATGATGAAAACTTAGGGTTTTACAATGGTCTAAAAATATTTGAGTTTTGAAACACAAATGGGATGCCTATAATAGCACCTCGGTACAAATCCTGGTGGTCTTTCTGACCAGTTTAGTGTACTGTTACAATCGTAATGAAACAGTCTCTATTATAAGGGTGGAAATTGTAACAAACTCGTTATTATCTTTATTTTCCAATTTTGAGTCTTCTAAAAATTTCAAGACCATGCTGGACATTTCAAGAAAATAACATGAAGAGATCATGTTGTAGTGCATTTATTCAGATTCAGATTCAGTGTTTCTGCAGATTGGCCTGAGGGCTCTTGGATAAAGCTCTAGAATTTAAGTCTAAAAAAAAATCCCCAGAGAAACCTCAGAAAACCTCCCGATAAAGTAGGTAAAATCCTTTTGGTGAAACACATGAATATAAGTAAGAGATAAGGGGGTAATCAAATTCACAGAAGAAAGACGAAAACAATTTTTGGCTTTTCAAAAATGAAAGATTTTGCAAATGATAATTCCAAATGTGGTGAAACTGGCACATTGATGGAAATTTGTGAGAGTACATTGGGAAAGCAGTTTAGTAGTATGTATTGAAGCCTTAAAAAAAACAGCTTCTCTTGCCAATATAGAATTTATATTAACTCTGTTCATTTGAATTAAGTTCAATTAATGATTAGATTAAATAAAATTCTTTTAACGTGACCAGAGGAAGCAATCTTAAAATCGGAAATATTTTCTGTATAAAAGTTTCACCTTTCTGAATATCTTGATGTACTGAAAAAAAGCCTGCCTTTCATTGTATATAATTTTCCAAATGTAGGTGTTCTCAGTGCCCAAATATAGAGAAACAGTTAGGTAATTAGAGTATGGTTAGAGCTATAACTTTTTAAAAATGTGTAGAAGAAAAGCTGAGTCTGTCATCAGTGTTGACAGTAGTTATTAGGAAATGCTGTTCTTTTACCTTTGATTAGTTTTACCACAGACAGTATAAATATATTTTTGTTGTCATTTCATCTTTTAAAAGAAAATAGAAGACAATAATGATGAAACTAAATTCTTGTTGGGCTTATAACATATAAAGATGAAATATATGACAGTAATTGCACAGAGATTGAAACAGTTTCTGTATACTTCTAGAATCCAGTTAATCCCAAAGTAAAAACAGGAATGAAATAATAAAGAGAATAATTGAAATCAGTGGAATTGAAAATGGGCAACTGATAGAAAAGATAGAACTAAAAAAGGATTCTTGGAAAAGATTAATAAAATTGATGAATCTCTGTCTAGAATGGTGGGGGAGGGGGACAAGAGAAAAGATACATAACCAATGTCAAGAGTGGAAGAGAGATTCCTGTAGTACCGGAAATCCTAGCCAGAGCAGTCGAGCAAGAGAAAGGAATAAATGGGATTCAGATTGGAAAACAGGAAGTAAATTGTCTCTCTTTGCTAGTGATGTGATCTTATATCTAGAAAAACCTAAAGACTTTGTTACCAAAAAAACTCTTAGATCTGATAAATCAATAAAGTTGTAGGTTACAAAATTAACATACAAAAATCAGTAGGATTTCTATATACCAATAATGAAAAAGGCAAGAAAGAAATCATGAAGGCATTCTCATGTATAATAGTTATCCAAAAAAAAAAAAACCAAACCTCAACAACCTAGGAATAAATTTAGCCAAGAAGATGAGAGATCTCTACAAGGAAACAAAGCACTGATGAAACAAATTGAAGAGGACACGAACAAATGGAAAGACATCCCATGCTCATAGATTGGAAGAATTAATATTGTTAAAATGACTCTTCTGTCCAAGGCAATCTGTAGATTCAATGCAATTTCTATGAGAATACCAAGGTCACTTTTTGCAAAAATTAGAAAAAACAATCCTAAAATTCATGTTTTTAGGATTGAGCCCAAATAGCTGAAGCAATCCTGAGCAAAAGGGACAAAGCTGGAGACATCACACTACCTGACTTCAAAGTATATTACAAGGCTCTAGTAACCAAAACAGCATGGTATTGACCTAAAAACAGACACAGACCAATGGAACAGAGAATCCAGAAATCTATGTATTTATAGCAAACTGATTTTCGACAAAGATAACAGGAACATACAGTGGGGAAAGGACACCCTCTTCAGGTAAATGTTGCTGGGAAAACTGGATATCCATATGCAAAAGAATAAAACTAGACCCCTGTCTCTCATCATATGCAAAACACAAGATGGATTAAAGACATAAATATAAGACCTGGAACCATAAATCTACTGGAAGAAAACAGGGAAAACACTTCAGGACATTGGTTTAGGCAGAGATTTTATGACTAAGACCTCAGAAACACAGACAACTAAAGCATAGGCAAATGGGACTATATTTTAGAAACTGAAAAACCTCTATACAGTAACAGGAACAATTAATAGAGTGAAGAAACAACCTGTTGAATGGGAGAAAATGTTTGCAAACTATTCATCTGACAATGGACATTGTAATATCCAGAATGGAAGGAACTCTACAGTAAAAACAACAACAAACAATCTCATTAAAAAGTGGGCAGGCCAGGCACGGTGGCTCACACCTGTAATCCCAGCACTATGAGAGGCTGAGGTGGGTGGATCACATGAGGCCAGGAGTTTGAGACCAGCCTGGCCAACATAGTGAAACCCCATCTCTACTAAAAATACAAAATTTAACTGGGCCCACATGGTGGTGGGTGCCTTTAATACCAGCTACTCGGGAGGCTGAGGCAGGAGAATAACTTGAACCTGGGAGGCAGAGGTTGCAGTGAGCTGAGATTGCATGACTGCCCTCCAGCCTGGGCAACAAGAGTGAAACTCTGTCTCAAAAAAGACACAAATAGACATTTCTCAAAAGAAGGCATGCAGATGGCCAGCAGGTATGTGAAAAAGTGCTCAACATCATTAATCAGCAGGGAAATGCAAATCAAAACCACAATGAGATATCTTATCCCAGTTATAATGGCTACTATTAAAAAAACAAAAAACAACAGATGCCAATGAAGATGCAGAGAAAGAGAACTCTTAATGCACTGTTGGTGAGACTGTCAATAGTACAACCACTGTCTATGGACATTTCTCAAATGAAAAATAAAAATACCATATAATCCAGCAGTCTCACTACTGAGTATCCAAAGGAAAAGAGATCAGGTATCAAAGAAATACCTGCACTTGCATGTCTACTGCAGCACTATTCACAATAGCAAAGATTTGGAATCAACCTAAATGTTCATCGTGGTATATATACACACAATACTATTTGGCCATAAAAAATGAAATCATGTCATTTGCAGCCACATAGATGACTGGAGATCATTATGTGAGGTGAAGTAAGTCAAGCACAGAAAGAAAAATATCACATTCTCACTCGTGGGAGCTAAACAAGTTGACCTCTGGGGGAGTAGAGAATAGAATGATAGGTAACAGAGGCTGGGAAGGGTATGTTGGTGGTAGGAGGAGATGAAGAGGTTGGTTAATGGGTACCATTCATTAAAAGAAAGAAATTTTAAGTTCAGTAACAGAGTAGGATGACTATAGTTAGCAACAATGTATTATGTATCTCAGACTAGCTGCAGGAAAAGACCTGAAATGTTTCCATCTCATAGAAATGATAAATGCTCAAGGTGATGATGGATAATGAAAATACCCTGACTCGATCGTTACACATTCTGTGCATATAATAAAGACTTACATGTACCCAATAAACACGTAAAATATTACATACCAATAAAAAATTTTAGAATGGAAAGGGGTATATTACTACAGATCCTCTAGACATCAAAAAGGTAATAAGGAGTGTAATGGGTACCTTTGTGCCATTAGGAGAAATGGACAGATTCCCTGATGCACATTGCTAAAACTGGCCCAAGGAAAAAATAGATTAATAGCCTTATATCAGTTTAAGAAATCTAGTTCATAACTAAAACTTTTCACCGAGAAAACTTTAGGCCCAGCTGGCTTCTCATTGAATTATTTCAAATATTAAAGGACATAAATAAGAATTCTGCACAAATTTTTTGGCACAGAAGGGAACCCTTCCAAGCTTGTTGTATGAGGCTTGTGTTGCCCTGATACAAACCAAAGACCACGGAAGAAAGCTATAGGCCAGTGTTTTTCTCTACAACAGATGCAAAAATTATTAACAAAATATAGGCAAATCCAGTCTATTGGTATGTAAAAAAAGGATATTCCATTAAACCCAAGTAGTATTTATTCCAGGAATACAAGATTTGTTTAACATCTGAAAATCAACAACCTGAGTAATTTATCATCTTAGAATAAAACAAATACCAAACAATCATTTTAGTAGATTCAGAAAATGAGATAGTCTTAAATACATTCATGAGAAAGAAGGGAAACTAGAAGCAGAAGGTGATTTCCAAAGCAGTGAAAAGCTACAGCTTCCCGGGTGGTAAACTACTTAATTCTTTCCTTCTAAGATCAGGAATCAAGAGAAGCGTCATTCAGCATTCTACTGTAGGTTCTAACCAGTGGAATAAGGGCAAAGCAATAATCGAGAGTCATGAATTGAAAAGGAAGAAGTCAGACTGTCTTTATTTGCAGACAACATAATTGTGCCTGTAGACTCTGGTAAGAAAAGTACAAATGTGTACTAGAACTAAAAGTGATTTTGGATAGATTATAGAATACACAAGTCAGTGTACAGAAATCAATTTTATTTCTAATAGTAGTAATCATTTGGAAAATGGAATTTTAACTCATAATAGCAACAAAGTTTAAAATATTTAAGAATAAATTTAACAAAAAGTATGTATGACGTGTACACTGAAAGCTACAAAACATTGCTAAAGAGAATTAAAGAAGACCTAAATAAATAGAGAACTCCCATGGCTATGGTTTGGAAAAATCAATAATGTTTGGATCATTTTGGAGAGGTTGCCATCCTTAAGAGTCAGTGGAGTTCTAATCAAAATTCCAGCAGGCTTGTTTGAAGAATTGACAAGCTAATTCTAAAATTTATTATCCCAAATGTTAATAATTTTAAAGTAGGCTGGAGAACTTAAGCTACCTGCTGTCAAAGCTTACTGTAAGCTCCAGTAGTCAAGACAGTGTGGGATTGGTATATGGAGGGACTTTTAGATCAATGGAACAAAACAGATTTCAGAAATAGACCTACACTCATGGTGAATTGATTTTCAGCAGTGACACTAGGGTAAATCATTAAAAGTCTTTTTAACACACTGTGCTGGAACAAGTAGGTATCTTTGTGGAAAGTACTGAACCTTGAACTTACCTTATACCACACACAAAAATTAATAATGGTCCATTGATCTAAATGTAAGAGTTAAAAGTGCAAAATTCCTAGAAGAAAACAGAAAATTTTTGTGACATTGCATTGGGCAAAGATTTTTTAAAGTGGGATACAAAACCACAAACTGTAAAATAAATGATAATGAATTTCATCAAAATTAAGTTTTGCTCTTCAAAACATGATACAGAAAATGAAAAGGCAAGCAACAAACTAGGAGAAAATATTTACAAAAAACATCTGACAAAAGGCTTGAACCACAATATACGCAGAATTTTTGTATAACTCATTAGTGAGGAGACAACCAATAAAAATGGATAAAGGATGTGAACAGACAATTCACAAAACAAAGTGTATGAATGAGCTCAGGATAACTAGTTAACAGGAAAGTAGAAATTAAAAGCATCATAAGCCATGATTTTACTCTCCTAGAATGAGAGAAATTAAAATTACTGATGATACCAAGATGGAGAACAATTTGAACTCATCCGTTGCTGGTGAGAATGTAAAATAGTATAGCCACTTATAAAAGTTTAATGTGCATTTAACGTATGACTCAGCAATTCTCTCCTAGGTATTAAACCCAAGTGAAATGAAAACACACATTCTGTCTCTCTGTCTCTCTTTCTCTCTCATACATGAATTCACGATAGCATTATTTAAATAGCCTCAAATTGGTAATAACTCAAATGTCCATCTTCTCATTAATGGATTGAAAAATTATGCATCTATAGTATACAGTACTGTCAAATACAAAAGAATGAACTGTTGATACAACATGGGAGTATTTCAGAAACATGCAAAGTGAAGCAAGTCAAAAACAAAAATCTACATATGATATTATTAATATTAATATTCAGAAAAGGCAGAACTTTCTGTTGACCAGTGTTTTGCCTAGGACCTGGAGTCTGGGAAGGGTTAAAGAGAGATATAGGAACTTTTTGAGATGATGGAATGTTCTATATTTTAAATAGGATGGTGGGTTATATACCTGTATACAATTATCAGAGCTCATCAATCTGTACACTTAAAGTGAGTGCATTTTATTTTACCTCAATAAAGCTGTTGGAAAAAGTCCCCTCATATTCATAGGGAATGTTTATTTGCTTCTGTTTATATACATTAAATTTTTTACCGTTAAATTTAAGTGAACTTGTTGAGATTATGCTGCAGCTTGTTTAAATAAGTTCCACCTGGGGAGAAAATGTTTGCTAAGGGAACAAAGTAATAAGTATGGTGGGGTTGCTGTTTTAGATATGAAATGTTTAGGGAAGGCTTTTCTTTTTAGCGAAAGGACATTTGAGTGGATACAGATGACATGAATTCAATTAACGTTTTCTTTGCACATGTCTTGTACATTTCTTACTGAATATCTGTCTAGGTGCCTCATAGTTTATGTTACTATTACAAATGAGATATTTTTCTTACCTTATTTCATGGGCTAATAATCTTTAAATTACATTTTGTTTGCATTTTCATTTGCTTTCTAATCTTCTATTCAGTTTTAACAGAGACTAAACCGATCATTGTTGTGTGTGTTAATCTCTGTTTTTCCTTGGCTCAGTGTAACATCAAAATGTACATAGAACCTAAAAGAGACCTCAGATGTAAACCAGAGATGCAAGTGTAATGTTTTGTAACATAATTTTAATTTTACCGTCAAATAGAACAAGTATAGGATGCAAATAAGGATACTGACTGGCTCCTTTAAAGGCACCCCTGAGGCTGAAAGGTGGGAGGAGTGAAAAGAAGGTATTGTTACATTTCACTTGCAGGTTAAGAGGGAATGTCTGCAAGCAGTTGATTGGCCAGGTAGAGATTAGAAATGATCTTTGGCAAGATTTTTTGTTTCATTTGAGTGGGAGGGGATCTTTTAGATTTCCTGCCTGACTTGGAACTTTTGGTAAGTGATGCATCTGAAACAGGCTGGAGTGACTTGAGGGCTCAGCAGGTATCTGCCCAATGGAAACGTAGTAGCTCATGCTCATGCCTTGCCAGTAGATGGCAGCAAAATGCTTTGTTAAAATGTTCTTGCCCTCCTTATTTAAGTCCTCCAGTAAATAGATACTGTATGTTTTTCCTTCATTTAAGACCAAGGGAGATACGATGCCCTTATTTCCCCTAAATAGGTAAAACTAATGCTACCATTGTGTATTGTCACTTTACAGTAAATGTTTTTAGAAATCTACATGACATGACTTACCTAAAAAAAAATCTTGCTTTGTACAGGTTTTGTTAGCAACTCCTTCACGGAAATACTCACTCTCCACAGCATTATTATTTTACATATAGCTTTCCGCCTCGTAGATTTTTCTAAGAGAACCATCTGTCATTATATGTTCTATACCTAAATAACATTTATTCAGTACATGAGTTTTACCTGTGGAGGGGTGTGTGTGTGTGTGTGTGTGTGTGTGTGTGTATGTGTGTGTGTAAAACATTAATGATTTTTTTCTTTTATTAACAAACCAAAAATTAAGGGTGACTTTGACAAGAAGAGAGCATTTTAATCCTGGGTAGTTAGGTCTGATCAATTTATCTTGTACACAGAATCGCTGGCTTCCAAGAGGTTCCCCGCATTACCCATTCTTGACCCTCTTTTGCCTCCAGCCAGGGACGCCACAGGGTGAACACTATCAAGAACCAACCTTTGGCTTTAATGAAAGATCTGAGGCCAGTGACAAAAGTCTGTGACTTGAGTCACATAACAGATAAACTATTACAGTTGTTTTTCCTTCCCCAGAGATGGGTCAATTAGGAGAGGTTTTTGGAACTGTTTTAGAAAATAATATTTATACAATGCTGAGGTTTCTTCCAATTATTCACATAATACATTGCTTAATTCTTATGAACTCCAAAGTTCATGTAAAACTAAGAATTCAGAGTAGACTTCTATCTTATGAAAAAACAATGTATCAAGATTGCTTGACATGTATCTGAGATGCTTTGGAATTTGTACAGACCACAGAAAACCTTGTTTCTTATTACTTAATTTACCCTGAGACAACACAGTGTGCCAGACCATAGTACATCCGTAACTTAAGAGCAGCAGATGTTGCTACACATGCTTCTCTTTAAGACCAAGAAGAGGCACAAGAGAAAATAAAACGAAAAGTTCAAAACAGAAGAGAAACTTGAAACAGTGCAGAGATGAGGGAGTTGAGTAGCCAAGGCAGTTGGTTAAATAGCCAAGAGAGGGGCTGTGGTGATCTGAACCCCATGTTTTTTGTGTCTATCTTTTTAAACACTTTGTCTTCCTCCTTTCATTAACCCAGATGTGATAACGTTCTACAAAATTTATTTTCCATTAAAACTAGACCTGAATTAAATGGAGGGGAAAATGTACCTGGTGCTTATTGCAGTGTTTGGCGGCTTCACATTTTATATGAGAATTGGCCACAGTTTGCTGTGCCGTGGTGTGTTTGTTGTTTTGTCTTAGAGTCTGCTAATACTTTCATTTTGGTTTTAACTCCAGCTGATCCCACAGTTAAAGACTTAATCGGAGGCTTCACGGCTCTTCATTATGCAGCCATGCATGGCCGGGCTCGCATCGCACGCTTGATGTTAGAATCTGAATACAGGAGCGACATCATTAATGCAAAAAGCAACGACGGCTGGACTCCCCTCCATGTGGCTGCCCACTACGGCAGGGACTCATTTGTCCGGCTTCTCCTGGAGTTCAAGGCTGAGGTTGACCCACTCAGTGATAAAGGTACCACACCGCTTCAGCTCGCCATTATCCGAGAGAGGTCGAGCTGTGTGAAAATCCTCCTGGACCACAATGCCAACATCGACATTCAGAATGGTTTCCTGCTACGATACGCCGTGATCAAAAGCAATCACTCTTACTGCCGAATGTTCCTTCAGAGAGGGGCAGACACAAACTTGGGTCGCTTAGAAGACGGACAGACTCCTTTACACTTATCTGCCCTTAGGGATGATGTGCTGTGTGCACGGATGTTATATAATTATGGAGCAGACACGAACACAAGGAACTATGAAGGACAGACCCCATTGGCTGTTTCAATAAGTATTTCTGGAAGTAGTCGACCGTGTTTGGATTTCTTACAAGAAGTCACAAGTATGTAATATAATTATTACTTTATTGCATTTAAAAAATCTGCATCTTCTGAGGAGCTTAATGTGTTTTTGCAACTTAAGATGACTAGATATTAATCATTCCTATAAGCCCTGCTTGGTAAGCCATGCCTCATTCTTCTGAAATAAAAAAGTGTGACTTTGACTGTATCACAAGATTTCATAAAAATTCAATTGTATTTCTGAATATAATAGGGGTAGACAGTAAGAGCAAGGGAAGAAATGGAGAGAGGGGCAGACAGGAGAATTTTTTAAATGAACAAAGATCTGTGTTAGAACAAGACAATTCCTGTTGGTCATAAGGATAATCTTAACTGGCTTCCGTGGACTTCAAGTTGAGGAGTTAGAGGGAGAATTTTGGATTTTAGATTCCTTAGCTGTGAAAATATCCTAGAATTTGTGCTTTATTGCTGGGTTGTTCACGTTTTAGGTTGTGGCTTTGTGCTTCGTGGGAACCCACATGGAACGAACAGCGGTGGTGCTGTTTACTTAGGTATCCTGCTGGTGGAAGTTGAGGGTACTACAAGTTATTGCAAGGAAGTATTTGCCAGCAGTGGGACGTTTGGCACCACTGTCCCTGGACCGCATGGCTTCCGTTGTATTTGAACATTTTTTGTGTGGGTGCTTTTTTTTAAAACCTGGAAGTGTCTGACCCATTTTGTGTAGTAACACGTGTCTTAGTTGTTTCTCTGATAGGGTATCCGTTTGTGTGGACTCAGCCACCCTCTCTTGTTAAGCTTCCATGTGACCAGTTGAATGTGTGTCTCATGCTTAATGTCCAACATGAAGCTAAAATCTATAAACAGAATTGATTTTGCTGTCTGCTGAACTTCTTCATGAATTCCTTTTTCCTCACTGCTTTTGAAGCTTTGGTCATTATTGTGGAAGAAGACATATTAACATCCGGGGTACCAGGTACTAGAGGACAAGGGCTTTACCTGACCTACTTGTAAATAACCCACTCTATCCCTTGGAGCTGAACTTTGGGGTAAAAATTTGCTTTATGAAGAAACAAAATGTAATTTGAATTTTGCGGCTTCATAATGGAAGAAAAAATGAAATTATTATGATACATATATTCACACTAAAGCATGAGAAGAAATCACACTACTTACTCTACTCAGTGCTGGCCAGTACAAGTCTCTGTAATGTTGGAAATGGTCTCACTTTGCTGTCCGGTACAGTAGCCACTGATCCCATGTAGCTGTTGAGCACCTATTATGTGACCGATGCCACTGAGGAACTGAAATTTTAATTTGATTTCATTGCAACTTAAGTTTAAGTGACAAGTGCCTGGTGACTCCTTTGTCGGTGCACACAGATCTGCCTGTCTTGGGAGAGGTATTTGGGGCTGACTGGTGGGTGTTCCGTTGCAGAAAGCTTCGGAGACCCACGAAGGAGCCAAAGATGGGAGGTGTGATATCTACAGTGCTGCGGCTCCTGGTTGCCTGGTTTTTGTTATTCTTTTAGCCTCTGCACTAGAGACTCAGTTACAATGAGTGTGGCTACCCTTAGGAAGGCATGTTATATACTCACATAAATGCCTCAGCCCCTTTTGTTAAATAGGTTGTTCAGTGGTTAATGGCGTAGACCAGAGCTAGACTGCAAGAGCTTTGGCTCTCACTCTGCCACATGTTAGCTGTGACCTTGGGCAGGTCACCTGATCTCTCTGTGCTTTAGTGTCCTAACCTTCAAATTCAGATAATACAGGCTTGTTATGAGGCTTAAATGAGTTCATATGTATAATGCACTTAGCACTTAAAATATACCGGGCACTGTTCTTTGTGTTTTTCAAGATAAAGTATGTAACTAATAAAGTGAGGGTGGATTAACAGCCAGAACTGGCTTGCTGCCCACAGAGCAAATCTTTAGATTCATATTCAACTCAAGCCTCCCATTTTCAACCCTGTATACAACTGTTTAGAGTTGGTACGTGGAGGCATGCAGCCAGGTGGCTGAGAGGAGCCACTGGGCAGGACAAGCACGTGGGCAGCACCCTGTGTCCCCAAGCCCTCAGAGCTGCCCCCAGCAGTGCTATTGGACAACAGGAATGTTGAGTTCAAGGCTCAAATGTGCTTTAAAATTTGAGCAGATAGAAACATCAATGGGGATTGCCTCTGTCTGTGCTTAAGTTCTCCACTGCACATGGAGCAGCGCTGAGCACCTCGGAGGTCCTCAGTAAGCCCTGGCAGGTTGGCTGACTGCGCACAACGAGGGGTGGGGACTGAAGAGACATACGGACTGCATTCCTGAGTGCAGTGCCCTCTGCCTTTTTTTTTTTTTTTTTTTTTTTGAGATGGAGTCTCACTCCCTTGCCCAGGCTAGAGTGCAGTGGTTTGATCTCAGCTCACTGCAACTGCTGCCTCCCTGGTTCAAGTGATTCTCCTGCCTCAGCCTCCTGAGTAGCTGGGATTACAGGTGCATGCCACCACGCCCGGCTAATTTCTGTATTTTTAGTACAGATGGGGTTTCATGGTGTTAGCCAGGCTGGTCTCGATCTTCTGACCTCATGATCTACCCGCCTGGGCCTCCGAAACTGCTGGGATTACAGGTGTGAGCCACCATGCCCAGCCCCACTCTGTCTTGTAAGGCTGCAGTTATCTTCAGGTGCCTTAACATAATTTATGATTTCTTGGCTCTCCAGTGGTGTTTCCTGCGAAAAGCAAATTTGGCGTTTCTGCTTCACCTGTGTGTTCTTTGGTTCTAAATAGGTTTTCTTTTCTTGGTAAACAGTACGGGCTAGAAGGAGCAACTGTGGCTGATGCTCTCGACTGAGCTTTCTCATGAGAAGCAGCTTGAAGGAAGGTTGGTTAGTTCAGGGAACACCAAATCAAACCTGAGAGATCCTTGTCGCCCCTGCGCTCTGAGCACCCCAGCATCATGCTCTTGGCTTATGATCTGAGACCTCAGAGTGCTGAGGTGTAAGGACAGCAGAGGGACCACGTGGTGATCTTTATTCAGGGCCATTTCACCGTTCATTGCACTGTTTTGACTAGAAGCAGATTATTTAAATTGGAAGCAACCAAAAAGAATTGTAATCCTGGAATTTAGAAACTACTCTGGCGTTTTGGGAAAATTGCCATAAAAACTGATATATAGTGCAGAAAAACAGCACACCCGTGGCTTGCTAATAAAGTAGCCTCTGCTGGTGCCTTGTTGGTGCTGAGTAGGGGAGAGGCCATGAAGAGCTGCTGTTGCTTTTCCCTGCAGCCAGCCCGCTGTCTAGCATTCAGACCTCAGAACTTCCACCTTCCAGGAAGGCGGGAGCACAGCGGGGCCCATCCATGGAGGAGCCACTTCTCTGTGCCCAAGAACGATAAACACAGCTAAGAGGAGCCAGAGCACCTGCCTGAATAACGAGCATCACCTGTGGAAGGAAGCTGTGCCCAGCTTAGAAGCCAGTTTTTGTTTTTTTACTTGTAGACAAAAAAGAAAAAGAATGGAATGAATAAACTAAAGAGAGAACAGTGAGGGTATGACTGATGTCAAGTAGAAATGGTAGTGTCGGCTGGGTGTGGTGGCTCACACCTGTAATCCTAGCACTTTGGGAGGCCAAGGTGGGCAGATCATCTGAGGTCAGAAGTTCGAGACGATCCTGGCTAACACAGTGAAAACCCCATCTCTACTAAAAATATAAAAAATTAGCTGGGTATCATGGTGTGCGCCTGCAGTCCCAGCTACTTGGAAGGTTGAGGCAGGAGATCGCTTGAACCTGGGAGGCAGAGATTGCAGTGAGCTGAGATAGCGCCACTGCACTACAGCCTGGGCAGTAGAGTGAGACTCCGTCTCAGAAAAAAAAAAAAATTAGCCGGGGGTGGTGGCAGGCACCTGTAATTCCAGCTAATTAGGAGGCTGAGGCAGGAGAATCGCTTGAACCCAGGAGGCAGAGGTTGCAATGAGCCGAGATCGTGCTACTGCACTCCAACCTGGGTGACGAGACAAACTCTGTCTCAAAAAAAAAAAACGGCCAGGTGTGGTGGCTCACACCTGTAATCTTCGCACTTTGGGAGGCCGAGATCACCTCAGTTAGGAGTTCAAGACCAGCCTGGCCAACATGTTGAAACCCCATCTTTACTAAAAATACAAAATGTTAGCCAGGCATGGGGGCACGTGACTGTAATCCCAGTTCCTCAGGAGGCTGAGGCAGGAGAATCACTTGAACCCAGGAAGCGAAGGTTGTGGTGAGCCAAGATTGTGCTACTGCACTCCAGCCTGGGTGACAAGAGCAAAACTCCATCTCACACACACAGAAAAGGAAATGGTAGTGAGGACAGACAGCAGTGGACATTCCGGAGGTAAACAGCCCTTTGTGCCTGGTCTAGGACTAGGGTAAAGCAAGTGAGGTGGCCAGGGCACAAAACTTAGGAGGCCATCATTCTCAGGCTCGTGCACACAAAGTGAAATGATGTGTACATAGTGATTACACACACACCACTCCAGAACTAAGAGGATCCCAGAGGCTTGGGCACCTGAAGAGCAGAAGGTTGTGGGGAATGTCTGCGCAGTTCAAAAGAGAAACTTAACATTTATGCACAAGAAAAGGGTGGCATGAGAAAATGAGGTCCAATACTGTAACCTTGGAAAAAGATTGTTTCTCAGTAAAGCTTGAGGAGTATAATAATAACACCCACCCTGAAGAATCAGAGAGTGATTTAGTGATTTTTTTTTTCTTATATTCTTGCTCACAGTGTAAACTCTTGTAGTCAATGTATGGACTAAGGAGTTATTCAGAATATGAACTCTTTTAGAAAGAGAGATTCCCTGAGAAAGCTGAACCTCAGGCAGTGACTTGCAAGAACGTTTAATCATATACACATGCACATATACACACGCACATATACACACACATAGAAAAATGAGGCTTTAATGATCTGCACAACTGGAATTTTGTTCAAAGAGAAGTAAGAGAGAACCTATATTTTTGGGGGAAACCCCCACCTTAGAATGCTTAAGCACAAATTATAGACCTGGCAAGGTAAGTACTGTTCTCACCGAGCCACTTCTGC
The DNA here is from genome assembly GCA_036589455.1 of Ateles fusciceps. Lineage (NCBI taxonomy): Eukaryota > Metazoa > Chordata > Mammalia > Primates > Atelidae > Ateles > Ateles fusciceps. The sequence goes on from JAZHEH010001736.1 coordinate 11,073,568, forward strand.
AGGTGAAAGGAAAGAATTGAAAAGAAAAGAGATAGGGCCCAGCGAAGTGGCCCACACCCGTAATCCCAGCACTCTGGGAGGCCTAAGCAGACGGATCACTTGAGGTCAGGAGTTAGAGACCAGCCAGGCCAACATGGTGAAACTCCGTCTCTACCAAAAATACAAAAATTAGCCAGGCGTGGTGGCACACGCCTATTGTCCCAGCTACTCGTGAGGTTGAGGCTTGGGAGGCTGCAGTTGCAGTGAGCTGAGATCACGCCACTGCGCTCCAGCCTGGGTGACAGAGACTCCATCTCAAAAAAAAAAAAAAGATAGCTGCAGTCCCTGATACAAATGGTATGGAAATTGGGGGAAAATTTTCAGTAATACAGTCCAGTGAGAGGTGAGATAGCAGTAAATAGGATGGGTCCCTCCTGGAGAATGCCACTGGAAAAGAGGTGGTGTCTGATTGGCTAGGTTATTTACAGCAAAGATGCCATCCTGTGCTTCCTACCTAGGAATTCCTTTCACTGTGAGGCTTTTTGCCCTTTACGTAAGAGGGAAATGTCCAAAAGGCAAAGTGAAGTCAAAGGTTTGTTTGCCCCAGCAGACGAGGTACAGCGCTGTTGCAGGGGTCAGCTTGTCACTCCTTTTTCCCCTTGCCGGGGACATCCACATCTGTCCTGTGTTGAGAATTTCACCTCTGCAGAGCTGCTGCTTAGTAAGGCATTAGACAGTCAAGATTTTACAACTACCATCTAATCATTTCATTAATCTTAATAATCACGGTTATTTTAAATTCGCTGGCTGATAATTCCAACACCTGTGCCATAGTTAAGTCTGGTTCTGATGCGTATTTTGTGTTTGCAGACTGTGTTTTTCTCTTGGCTTTTCGCATGTTTTGTGATTTGTTTTTTTTTTACTGAAGCTAGACATGGTGGGTAACAGAAACTGAGGTAAACAGGTCTTTAATTTGAGATTTTCTATTAATCCGGCTGTGAGTTGGGCTGTGTGTCATGTTTATGGCAGCTGTGGGTGCCAGAGGGTTCCAGTCCCTGCAGTGCCCTTGTTCTTGTCGTGTCTTGGCTTTGGGCTTCCTTGAGCACCCTCGTTGGGTGCTCTCTAGCTTTCATTATCTGTTACACGGGGGAGCCCCGTTGGTGCAGTTGTAGGGTGTGGGGAGGGCCGGTGGTCTGCAGTCTTCTGATTAACTCTCGGTCTTTCAGTGGGCCTGTGTTCTTAGGCTGCGTCTTCACACGTGTTTCTTCTCATGTAGCTTTTCCAACCCCATACGCAAGACAGGAGGCCAGAGGGAGCTGGACTCAGGAATGCCCTTTCTCCATGGCTCTGAGACAAGGCTCTGGGAAAGTCTTTCTCCTTGGGGCGCGGGCCTTTGTCATGGAGAAAGTTCTGGGTGCATTTCACAAAGGTTACTCTCACGTCCCCCATGCTGGAGCCTTGAGAGGATCTTTACTGGCTCTTTACCCGGTGGGATTCCTGGGAGTAAAACTCACAACTGAGTGGAGAGCTTCCTGAGACTGGCTGCCACTCTCAGACCGGTCAATTCACAGGCTGGCCGTTCTTCGGAATTACCGTGGCAGTGTTCCCACCAGTTTGAGGCTTCAATGACTTCGGCTCCAGGTGCCCAGATCCCAGCCCGTGGTGCTCAACGTATTTTTCTCTCCAGATTTTGTGGTGGAGGTTTGCCCCACAGCTTCAGTCTACTGATGGATCCATGAAACGTCATTGACTTTGAGTTTGTTCAGGTTTTTTGTCTTGTAAGGATGGGAGTGATGATTTCCAAGCTCTTTACATGTTGGAATTAAAACTAGAAGTCTAGTTTTATCACTTGTACTTAAAATAGGAAAAGCACATTCTATCTGCTATCCTTTGAGCTGATAAATGTTTTGCCTACTGGGATCAGATGTCTCCGGTACATCATCCCAAAGATCTCCCCACTGTGCCTGTGTCAGAGGCACTGTTGAATCAGTAGAAGGGGATGCTAGAGCAGCAGCTAATGGGCTTCTGACCTAGCATCTGACTTGCCTTATAAACTTGGACAAGATGTTTAACCCTCCCCCCACCCCACTGGGATCAGTTACCGTCTCTGAAAAATAGGGGAATTGGAACATAGTCTCCAAGTCCCTCACTTTTAAATATTCTCACCACTAACCACTTGTAAAGGCTGTGATTGTCTGCTGCTTGTGATTTAAAACAAAACAAAAATTGTTTTTATTTTCATTTATGTTAGAATGATGTTTTTCAGTATGGACTTTAACCAGGGCTCCTCAAGATTGTTTTAGGTGCCTGTGAGGTCAAAACTAAGTTCCTAAAAATGCTAAGGTGTGATTTGCTTTTTTCACTGTGGTGACATCTGTGTTGATGGTGGACAGCAGTGGTAGGTGAAACTGCTGGCCTGTTAGCATGAATCAACAATGTGGCCCCAGCCGGCACTGGTCACTGTTGACCACCGGACACTTTCAGGAAAAAGCATTCCAGTTCCACTTAAGAATGGCTTTGATGAAGCAGTAAAGTTAATTTTTATTAAATCTCGTCCCTGCAAATAGTTTTTAAATTTTCTGTGGCATGGAAATGGAAAGTATTCTTACTGCATACAGAAGTGCAATGGTTGAATTGAAGAAAAGCAACTTTAGTTTGTTTGAGCTGAATCGGCAGTTTTTTCATGGAACACCATTTTTACTTGAAAGAATGACTAACAGCTAAACCATAGCCATTTAGTCTTGGGTATTTCGCAGACATTTTCTTGAAAATGAATAAAATTCACTTGTAACTTTAAGGAAAACAACTGGCAGGACTTATGGCCAGTCATAAAATTTGAGCTTTGCAGATGAGGATTTTAGCAAACTTAACATTAGCTGCTGTGAGATTCCTGGTATCTAGAGACTTCTTCAGTCCGTGAAGATATTAACAAAAGTGATGTTTTTTGATCTCATATAATGGAACAGGTCGTCATTTGGAAGATCCACATAACCAAATGAACCTTGTTTTCCAAATGACTAATACATAATGTGAAAAAATCACACATGGATAAAAGATCCGTTCCAAGTGCAAGGCGAACCAATGGATTTTAATGTAGCAGAGTACAAACGTTCATCAGTTTGCTTCCAGATTTCATATTGTAACTAACCATTAAGAAACTCCCTCTTGTCTAGTTTTGATGGAGTATCAGAGAAGATCCACAGTTACCAGAAAAAAAGCTATTTAAAAATTCCTTCCTTTGCAACTGCGTATCTGAGTGAGGCTGGATTTCTTCAGGTGCTCCAATCAAGACTGCATGTTGCAACAGATGAAATGCAGAAGCACATCTCTCACTCCAGCTGTCTTCTGTGAAGCCAGAAGTTAAAAGAGATTTGTAGAAAACTGTAAGAAGCGCTGTTCTCACAAAAATCCTTTTTGTTTGGGAAAGCAGATCTTTTTTTTACATAAAAATTTCTTTCAATTGATGGTGCATTTTTCTTATTTTTAAGTCACTTGAATATTTTTTTTAAATGCTCAATTTCTAAAATGGCAAATATAGATCAATATAACTGACATAAAAATTCTTTGAGCTTCTCCAATTTTAAAAGTGCAAGGAGGTCCTAAAACTAAACAGCTGAGACTTAGTGACATACATTCCCTAAAATCAGATTTTTAAGGGTGTCCTGTTAGCCTACTGTTTCAGAATTTGATGAATCTCTAATGTATTTCTGTTTAAAGTTAAAATCTGTGGATAGTACGAGCTATATTACATTACTGCTTGCCATATGCTAGCATATTTACTGTGTAGGCTCTGCAGAGATCAGTGATTCCTGAAGTTTGTTTGTAAAACTGGCTGGCTGGTCCAAAGGTAGTGTTCACAGTCAGTTACAGATCAGATTCCTTGTTCTGCTCTTTCCTTCCTTCTCAATACTGCGCTTGACCAGTCTTAAAGAAAAAGAAAAATTACGGTTCTACCAGATATTGTGGCTTCAAGTGGATTCATGATTCCGATCCATTTGGAAGACTAGTACCTTGGATCCTAGGTCCAGGTTTCAGAGATTCACTGTGCACAGTAACATACCAAAGGGGCCAGGAAGCTCTTGAATAAATAAAGCATTTATTTGTTTACTAGTGTGAGCAACTTACTTTTGCAGCTTTTACAGAGCATCTTTTTTTGAATTTTAAGTGGGATACATGTGCACAACATGCAGGTTTGTTACATGGGTATACATATGCCATGGTAGTTTGCTGCACCCATCAACCGGTCATCTAGGTTTTAAGCCCCGCATACATTAGGTATTTGTCCCAGTGCTCTCCCTCCCCATGCCCCCGCCCTCCGACAGGCCCCAGTGTATGAAGTTCCTCTCCCTGTGTCCATGTGTTCTCACTTTTCAGCTCCCACTTTGTAAGTGAGAACAGAGTATTCTTTTATTCCTGTGGCAGGTTCTGGTCTAGGTGACCCTTAAGTCAGAATACTCTAGTTGGATATTTACTGTCCATAGGAGGCTGAGCTGAGGCAGTGATGTTTGTAGTAGACACTGTTGAAAGACTGGAAGCAACTGCCAGTATGCTTTGATGGTGTGTAACAGTGAGAGCTGGGCTATATTTTGGTTTGTACATTTAAAGAAATTAACTGGCTTGTATTTGTAAAAGAAAAAGATCAGGTAGATGGGAATTTAGTTGTATAAATGGTTTTGCAGAAGACAATCTGTAAAGTACTTAAACTAGTTGCTTTCTGGAGCATTACTCACAGATACCTGAAAATACTATAATACTAAATATTTCAGTAACCTGAAATATTTTTGTTTAAATTTCAGCAGTAGTCAAGTACTATGTGCTAGCAGTAGAAGTAAAACTTTAAAAACTATTTTGAACTTTAAAATAAATAAGGAGTAATAAAAATCATGACTCCTCTTTTTTCAATTTTAAGAAAGTAAAATTTGGGCTTGGGCGTTCTCAGGTTAAGCCCCATACAGCAGTAAGTATATGAGCAGCCGATCACACGAATGCCTCTAAAACAAGTGCCCTCCCCTACTGTGTTCCTTTTGAATGCTACTTTGATATTTTTGTAGGATGGTTGGTCTAAAACAGTGTTGTATAGTACAACTCTTTGGAGAAATAATTTATGTGATATATTTTAACCAGGGGTATTTTTGATTATTGATTTATAATTATATCATAGTCTTAACTAGGTTTTTCAGTCTCAGTTATTAAGAATCATTTTTAGAAATAAATAGTACACAATTTTAAGTCAGATTGCACCACATTTTAAGGTTCTTTGGTAGGGAAAATATCCTGCCCTTTATAGTATTTGTATTACTTTCTATTTTTAATATAGGCATCTAGAGATTTCTTGTCATTTGACTTAGTGCAAATGGAAAATATAGTTCAGAGCTCATTTACCTATGGAAAAAAGCAATCAATAGATAAATATCATAAGGCTGGTGTTGTATACATTGAGATTCTATCTAAGAGAATACTGTAGTTATTTCAAGGGGAGCTTGAAACTGCCTTTGTCTTATAAAGTAAGATTTGTTGAGCACATTTCATACTAAGTCCCTGTGAAGGGAATTCAGAGGCAAGAGCATAGGAATAAAATGTGTTTATGGTAGAATTTTTTTTTTTTTTTCTTTGAGACAGAGTCTTGCTTTTCACCCAGGCTGGTGTGCAATAGTGTGATCTCAGCTCACTGCAACCTCCGCCGACAAGGCCTATGCAGTTCTCCTGCCTCAGCCTCCTGAGTAGTAGGCACGTGCCACCATACCCAGCTAATTTTTGTATTTTTAGTAGAGATAAGGTTTTGCCATGTTGGCCAGGCTGGTCTCGAACTCCTGACCTCAAGTGATCTGCCTGCCTTGGCCTCTCAGTGTGCTGCGACACCTGGCCTATGAGAGGATTTTAAAATGGGAAGCTGAAATAAAACAAAGAGGTATTGGGTGACCATCCCAGATGTTGCCCTAAGATGGAGGGGTCTGGAAGGTCAGTTGTGCAGAGCAGTCCTGAGGATGCAGATTTTTCATTCATTCCTTTACGCCTCCCCCTCCACCTCCAACTTCTACCCCTCTCCACCCCAAAGAGCAACTTGGGAACTTTGTTTTGCCTTCATTTTGTTCACTTTGGGTATTTAAAAATGTTTTTCTTCTCTTCCTTTATATGAATCCAGATATTTTTAAACAAATAAATAGATTGATTCTATCATAAAAACAGTAATGGCAATGTCAAAGGGAGGTGCTTTAGGATATTTAATTATCTAAATTATGCCGCTGGCCATGGTTTTGTAATTTATACTAGACCAGGCCCTTCAAAAGCTGATTTCCTATTTTATACCAGCCCAATTACTACTAATGATGGGCTTCTTTATAAAATGAAAAGACTAATAACTCTTTGAACTATTATGTAATTCCATTGTAGTTTATTAGTATGAATACCTGGTCATTTTTTCTGCATCCCATAAAAGTTTTATAATTCTTTAAATTATGGTCTTTTGCGAGATGTCCTCCAGCTTTCCCTGTTATGATCCCATGGACAGGGAAGTTGTTTTTTAACAGGGGGAGGAATTAATTTTCTAGTATCCTAGTAAATGCTGTGCACATTTGTGTTGATTTCTCTGCTTTCATTCTCTTCATTCTCTTTCCCTGCTTCTCTTCCTCTGCCACTGCCCTTCTCTCCCCTTGGCCCTTTAATCTCTGGGATAGTACATTGTTGAATACATACAGTATTAATAGATGCTCAGTAAATACTTCTGAGTGATGTGTTGACAAAAAAAATAAGTATTTCTTTTTCAGTCATAGTCTTCTATTCCTAAAATGCCATTTCTGAGAAAAATAGCTCCTTAGACAGTCTAAGAAATGACAGTATTTACTATTTATTAATAAGTAGTCCTTATTACTCCTAAAATTTAGCCCTCTTTGCACTCAGCAATACTGGTACCTGGCAAGATGAGTTCATACCTGTACACTCGTGGAGAAACAGTGTAATGATATTTCTCACTTCATCTCTGCACATCTTTTTATACAGGTAAAGGTCCTCACGTCTCTGCCAGATTCAAGCCAGGCAGGGGTTTCCAGAATATGATTGCTATCAATTTGCCCAGGACTATTTCCCACTAATGGGTTTCCAGTTGCTTCTTTACTGGTAAACTGTCAGCTAGTTTTCTTACTGTCGTGACAGCAGGAAGATGGAGACTCCAGCTTCCAAAGAAGGGCACTCTGCTTTTTTAGTAACTAGAAGCAAACATCCTTACCAGTATTTAAAAATGTATTTACCTGGTACTTACTGTGTGCTTGGCACTGTCGTAAGCACTTTACCAAAACTGATTTTTTTAATGCTTGTAAAGCCTTTGAGGTGAGTGTTAGTTTATGAGAAAAACAGGCAGGAAACTTGCACAAGATCACACAGATTGCAAGTGGTGGTGGGGCCAAGAGCCAAACCCAGGCAGCCTGGCTCCAGAGTTGATGCTTTTAACCGCTATGATACGCCTCTGTCATTAAAGGAAATTCCGCAGACAGGTGTTACACATGCTCAAGAAACCTTTAAAAGATCAGATTGTCCCAATAACACACATTTTAAGGAGAAGAAAAATTAGTAGCAAATGGAAGAGAGCGTTTTCAACGTATTTAGGCCTAAGAATGCGCATGTTTCCCTGGGAAAGGCTGGCGTGGAGCCAGTGACTTGCGAAGACTGCAGCATTTCTGTCGATGCTTCCCTTGAGTTAAAGTTGCTGGCTCATTTTTGCCCTCTTGCGTTTTATCATAGGTAATGAGGAAAAGCCAGTGGTACTTCCAGTACTTTGCCTGGAGAATCTTCTTAAGTAGGTCATTAGGTCCTTTCCTGTTTTCCACATTACCACAGATGACAGGGTTGCCAGACTTTGCACTAGTACATACATGGCTTTCCCTTCTTCCAGCTTCTAATCACATTCAAAAAAAATCTTTTTTATAGCCTCAACCAGCAGGCTTCTTAAAGGCCTTCTGGCTTTCTTGTAACAGTCACCTCAAAGCCCTCCCTTACCTTGTGCCACAGGCAGAGCCTCCCTTTCAGGTCGCAGCGTCTCACTCGGTTATCTAATGCCATAGAACTTAGTGGCTTAAAACAATGAGAGTCATTTGTTTTTCTTCCCTGCCCCACACATTATTTTCCGGAGCAATTCGACTGGGGCCTCTCTGCTTTGACAATGGCTCACTCTTGCGGCCAGGAGCGGTGGCTCACGTCTGTAATCCCAGCACCTTTGGAGGCCGAGGCAGGCAGTTCACCTGAGGTCAGGAGGACGAGGCCAGCCTGGCCAACATACCGAAACCACGTCTCTACTAAAAATACAAAACTTAGCCACATGGTGGCACATGTCTGTAGTCCCAGCTGCTTAGGAGGCTGAAGCAGGAGAATCGCTGGAACCCTGGAGGTGGACGTTGCAGTGAGGCGAGATTGTGCCACTGCACTCCAGTCTGGGGTGACGGAATGAGACTTTGAAAAAAAAAAAAAGGCTGGCTCAGGTGGCTGGGAGCTCAGCCGGTATTGTCAGTCAGTGACCTCAGTTCCCTTGTATAGGCTGCTAGGGCGGCTTCGTGGCATGGTGGCTGTGTTGCAGTAATAAATGTCCCAAGAGTGGCAAAAGCTGTATCACCTTTTATGACTTAGCCTTGGAAGTTACATAACAACAGTGTCACCGTTATCACAAGCCCACCCAGTTTCAAGGAGAGGGAACATAGACCTCATCTCTTAATGACAGGAGTGTCCAGTCTCATTGTGGAAAGGCATGAGAGCTAGGAGGTAACATGGTCATCTTTGGAGCGAACAGTCTGCCACGAAACAAATCCATGTCAGAAGATCTCCCATTCCATCACCTTTTGTCTTGACCCCTTCATTTAGCTAAGCAAATTCTAGTAATTTAGTTTTTACCACTTTTTTGGATGATGGGTTTTAAGTATGCATGTGTAGATACATATGTCAACTTTTTCCTCGTCTGTTTTTTGCCTGAATATGTTGTGGTGATTCTTTTTATTATAGCCAAAAAGGGCTGGGCACAGTGGCTCATGCCTCTAATCCCAGCACTTTGGGAGGCTGAGGCAGCTGGATCACTTGAGGCCAGGAGTTCAAGACTAGCCTGGCCAACATGGTGACACCCCATCTCTACTAAAAATACAAAACTTAGCTGGGCGTGGTGGCACACACCTGTAATATCAGTTACCCGGAAGGCTGAGGCACAAGAGTAGCTAGAACTTGGGAGATGGAGGTTGCAGTGAGCTGAGATTACACCACTGCACTCCAGCCTGGGCGACAGAGTGAGACTGTGTTGCAAAAAATAAATATATATTTTTTTAATTTATACTTAAGAACCCGTCATCTAGTAGGAAAATCAGATTCTTTAAAGAAAGAAGATTCACAGCTAATTTATATTCCATTTGCATTTGTAGATCAAAAGGACAGTGATGATTTATTCTTTCCCTAAAGTAGCCCATGAATAGTGTTGAAAAACCAAAACAGGCTTGGAAATGATTTGCCATTGACATGGATGTGTTTCACAGTGCATTCACTGTTTGATACTTTAAGCATTTAATGTATATTAAGCATTTATTCAAATAATATTCACTGAGTACTGTGTCAGCTGTTGGGTTTACATTGGCAAATAGGGCCAGACACAGTCCTCCCCTCATGGAACATGTCATATAGTGAGGAAGGTGGGCATTAATTAACACGTAATAACCAAATAAATGTGAACTCACAACCTTATTGAATGTTATAAAGGAAAGGAACTCTGGGAGTATCTGATGGTGAATCCTGACATAGTCTCCTCTGATGAAGTGCTATTCTGGCAGAGATCTGAAAGGTGGAGGAGACATAATCTTGCCAAGAGACAACATGAGTGTGTGTGTCACATCCCTGTGTGGATCCATGTACAGACATCTGTGGATGCACATACGCCTAGTTCACGGACATTTCCAAGAAAGCAGTCACTTCTGCTGTCATTCATTTAGTAAACTCTCAAAAAGCATATACTCATACAAGCCTTAGCAGAGGTCTAAGTCAGCCTTTGTCGTTCATGAAGAAGTACTTAATTTTGAATAATGGTAATCGCTGTAAACAGGTACAATGGATATAAGGGATAAAGTACAAGAGTGGTTTTCCAAGTGTGGTCTAGCTGGCCCTGGGGTCCCCCAGAAAGTCCTTTTAGGGTATCTGTGAGGTCAAAATGATTTCTTTATTTTTTTAATGGAGAATGCAAGCCACAGTTTATATTTTATAAACACAAACTTTTGTATTATAAATACAAAATAAGAACAGATAGTGAGATGTTAGTTACGCGGGGTGAAAACTTGATAGAAACTTTAAAAGGCTGCTTTCCGCATCTGCATCAATGTCATCGCATGATTCTCTACCCATTTCATTCACAGAACGAATCTCTATAGTCAAACTCTCATTCGTTTTTGTGCCCCTACATGGGAAGCGGTAGGTGAATACCTGTAGGAATACAGTTCCTTGTCTGCTCCTCCACGCGGAAGGAGCCCTGTGTCTGTCTAGTATACTCTCAGAACTTTGTCTTCATGAGCAGCCAGATCGTAGAGAGGAGCCTTACAGCTTCTTGTATCCCACAGCTTGACAGTATTATTTATCTAAGGATCCTGAAACCAGCCGCTGTTCATGGGTAGGAAACCATTTTACTGATGTCTCCCAACCAGTATGTGAGGTTAGGGACAGCAACACCAAAGAACCATCTCTAGTTTGGGGATCCCACAGTCTGATATGCCTATCTGTGCTTCCAGATGCTAAACATATGCAAAGTGAAGTATAGGAAATACAATTAAACACTTTATTTCCTGTAAAGTTGACTTTAGATTGCCAGACACAACATCCCACACACTAATTGTATGGTCCCAAGATGCACTGCAGATTTCTTTAACATCTGACCACAGAACTGAGGAAGTTGCTTCCTTGTGGCCGGAGAGGGTCACTATGGGAGTCCTTGTTAGTCCTCACTGCTCTGTTTTCTGTCTCTTTCTTGGTCAATTTGTGGATTCCTCCATTTCATCTTCTTCTGTAGGGACTGTAGATCAGATCCTTAGCGTCTTATCCCAGGAGCCAATGCAAAATTTAGTTCCTGGGCTATCAACAGTGGCGGAATAGACACTTCCAGCATGACCTGTGCAGCAGGGTAGGGTTTTCACTTTGTTTCTTTCGACATTTCACTCCCGTAAGAGAATAGTCTGATCCATAGAGGCACTCAGTAATAAGCAAAACAAACTGTCTTTTTTCACCCAGGCCCCATCTTTTACAACGTCCATATGTCCCACAATTGTCAGTGTTGACTTTCCTTCCAAGGACCAGATCTGAGAAGCCGTTTTTCATAAGAACCAGTCAAGATCCGTACCTCTGCCCCTTACATTGAACTGATCTTGTCATCGTGGACACATTGCTCTGGCTGGGGTACTGTCTACTTCTCCATGTATTCTATTTCCCTAACTTCTTCTGATGAGATGTTCTCCAGTTCCAAGTGTTTGACCAAGGGCGTTCACAGAAACTGACCTTAATAAGAAAATCAAACTCCATGTATTCGTGGAACCCATTTTTATCCTTTAGTAATTTATGGATGATGTTACTAAGGTCAGCACTTTCAGAGACAGCAGGGATTGAGAAGGGACCATCATTGACGCCTGTTTCTTGTTGTCAGTGTAGAAGCGTGTTTGGAGCTGAGTCACGGCAGGGAGTGCACGCAAGACTTGCCCACAGAAACGTATGGGTTAGTAGGCTGAGAACCAGAGCCCCTGTCTCTTAGGACTACAAAGAGAGAGCTCAAAATTAGACGGTACAGGTAGCGAGAAGCTGCATTCTAATGCTGGACTCTGCTTTCTCTCCTTGGGTCTCCTCCCGATTTTCATAATAAGACTGAGACATGATTTGCCTTTTTTCTCATTCCTTTTCTCAACAAGTGTCAGTGTTTTCCAGAGACGAGGTGATGTGGTTGATGTGATTTATCTCAACAGATTGAATTCAGAAGCATACATGAAAATGCAGTTATCATCTATTAAGCCAGACATTAAAAAGCTCTGCAAAAATGTGAAAGAATGGCATTCTTCTTGTTAAATTGTTTTTGGTTTTGGAAAATACAGTTATTTTTCATAGTGAAGTGTTGACGTGTAATGGGTTCATTATTTTTAAATGAATTTAAAAGAACTTCTAAAATTTCTGTTTTAACTCATAATATGGCATTTGTCTATAGAGATAGTCCACATAAAAGGTTTTTTTGGGGGGATTGCAATAATTTTTTAAAGTGTAAAGGGGTTTTGAAACCAAAAAGTTAGAGAATGACTGAAATATGGCGTTCAACTTGACTTGAAGCATGTTACTTAATCTCTCTGAGACTCTATAAAACGGGATGATGATCAAAGTACTTCCCTCATAAAAGGATGAAAGGAGTTAATATATGTCATGAGCTCCTAACAGTACATGGTGCAGAGTAAGCATTCAATCTATATTAGCTTTATTATAACGTTTAATATGAAAGCAGAACTTCTGTGACTCCACACACGGCTGAAGCACACTTGAAGAATTCTTGGTTGTTTTTGGAGCCATCTGTATTGTTTTTGTAAAACAAAATACTCCAAAGGGAAAGAAATTGGATTTCATGATTTTTCTTTTGAGTTGAGATATAACAGGGGTTTTTATTGGCAAGTGATGAGGGTGTGGGAGCGTGAAGTGATGTAGAGTGAGAACACCTTGAGGTACGTTTTCAACACCCCCTTCTTGCTGCACTCCTCAGCCGTCAGCCTTACAACCAAGGTTCTGCTATGTTCAGAATCACCGAGAACAGGTGGCAGATTTGGAAAGCTTGTTTGGAAAGCTCCGAAGAGACTGTGGTGGGCATCAGGGCTCCATCCTCTTAGACCCAGAGCCGCAGGGGAGGCTCACAATAAGGGACATCTCATTCAGTCCCCACACTTTTCAGATGGAGAAGCCAAGACTCAGAGAGATGATTGGCTCACAGCCGCTCACTCGGCGTAAGAGACCTAATCAGGATGAGAACCAGAATTTTCCTGACTTGTAATGGAAAGGATATGAGGCTTAGAATCAGAACTATTTTTAGTCTCAGTCTGAAGCCTTAATTGGTTGTCCGATATTAGCAATGTGTTTAAACCTGATACTCAGTATTATTATTTGTAAAGTGGAGGCGAAAATATCTACCATCCCAGGGTTATGTAAAGGATCAAATGAGGCATCGCATGAAGGTCCTAGGACACTTTGAGTTGGTATCTTTCTGGTCCTTTCCATGCAAAGTCCATAGAGAGAACTCCTCAGTGAAATGCCAAGTTCTTTGCAAAAGTGTCTTAAGTATTGTGCTTTGTGGCTTTTGTAACATTTTCTTTTTTCTGTCTTTTTAGGACAGCCCAGAAACTTGCAGGACCTGTGCCGAATTAAAATTCGACAATGTATAGGCCTTCAAAACCTAAAGCTGCTTGATGAACTACCAATTGCCAAGGTCATGAAAGACTACTTAAAACACAAATTTGATGATATCTGATATGCCAGAACTGTGAGCAAGATTAGGAGTTATATTCCAGATACTTAAAAGGCTTTTTGCCTTGCACACAGTATATCCTATGCAATTTCTGATTTGCTGTGAAATCAGAAAGCAGGTATACACTTTTGGGTTTTCTGTTTGTTTGGTTGGTTTTCGTTGTAAGGGAGGGACTTTTTTTATATATATGAAAACACACACCACATGCTTGAAGGTCTTAATTTGGTTTCTTGGTCCAAGTTTAAGAGGTCCAAGCTTTGTATACAATACTGCATTTAGAAAAATGGTTGTGTTTTTTTTTTTTCTTAAATGACACAAGCAGGTTTGGAGTGGAGAATGTACCCTTTCCAAATTTCTGGTTTCCTTGGTAAGCATGGTATTCTAACCCAGCAGAGCGCTTGTTAACATTTGGAGGCACAGTTTCACCCAGGGGGCCCTGGGTTCTTCTGGAAGATGCCCTAAGAAACGTTTAAAGTAATGCTGTCACCTCATTCATTTTTAATGAGTACAAATTGGCTGTTTCAAACTGTTCTTTTTCCTAATTAATGTAGCTTTCGGATGACATAAATCCAGTACCTCTGCTTTTCTTTTGGTGTGCTCTTGTTTTTAATTTATTATTTTTTAACAACTGTAGTACACTACCCTGAGACATTGTGTCTCGATTTCTATCTCTAGTTAGAGTTGTGCTTTTAAAAAAATTAACGGGAAAGAAAATAACTTTACGAAGCCAGTGTATTCTGTTTTTAAAACTGTGCCTGCAGTGCAATACTCTTTCTGGTGTATTTTATCCATTATTTCACTTGCTGGTCCTCATTTCACAACCAGCTTTGACATGCCCGTGAGAACAGGAGCCGCCACTTTAATTTTCATTGCAGAACCATAGTATGTCAGTTGCAATTTCCATTTTAAGCTATGCCTTTTACTTCACTTTAAGCAGAAAATTTTGTGCCCTGGTGGTAGAGTGTTCCCTAAAAATTGTTAAATCATTTGGCTTTAATGGTTAAATAATTCGAGGTGGCTTCGTGGTGTTTCTTTTCTTTCCAGTTTAAAAAAAAAAAACTTTTTAAGGGTAAAATCTTTAAGGGGTACACATTTATAAGTCTGGCTAATTTCTAATATGCTAATTACAACATTTCCTGTTTAAGGTTATATACAGTGAGGCTCCTCAGGACAGTTATTTTCTGGGTTGATTGGGCATATGTGTGCTGTGTAAACACAGATAGGATAAAGTGTCAGTAACAATGGAAAAGGTTCCAGAGGCATTAGGCATCTCAGAGGATGCCCTCAGAAACGTGTTCTGTGCTTGATTTGTGTTAATAGCTTCAGAAGAACCTTTTCACATGTCCCAGTGTCGTTCTTAGTGCTTTGGGAAAAAATGCTTAAACACTGTTAATAAATTTGTTATCAGAAGTTTACAAGATGAAGGGCTTCTCTCATCTGAATTTCTGGATTTCAGTCATAAAGTATAAAACGATTTCACCTAGAAGTGTCACTAAGCGGAATTAGGAGTCTTCTCTGGCTTTACCTTTTTCAGAGCCAGCAGTGCTGTTTTCTCAAGCACAGCGTTTGTTCTCTTGGGTGCAGAGTAGCTGTGGCTTCATAGACTCTGATCTGCTTGTGCCCAGGCATTGCCCAGGTTTCTGAAGACAGGCAGCTTCAGAAAAAGGAGCGTTTGGGAGATTGCTGGTGCGGCCCATAGACTCTTTGGCATAGTCCCTTTCACAGGCAGCCAGTCTGAGTGTGGCCAGTTTTATAACCATCCCCAAACTAGCTGGAGCCTGATGGATAGGAACGGGTAGTCTGTCCTTTCCCCATAAAAATATCTCCAACAAGTTATCTCCAGAGAGAGTCCCTTGTGAAGACAGCTGCTGAGCTGTATTCTCGTTCTTTCCACCAATACCCAGGTCAGGGCTAAGACACACTAGCAGTGTTAGGGACATGGTGTGGCCAGAAATGAATTGAGTGTTACTTCTCCCTAAAACCCAGGCCCAGGAAGATGAGGAATCAGGAGGGTGTCTGGAGTTTCTGCACTCTGATCAGTGATCTTAACGTTACACTTGCACAGGGCTTATTTCCACAGATGTGTGTGTGTGTTAATTTATTCACTTAGTTTAAAACGATTTTCTCTCCCCAGCCATTCAAAGGTTTCCAGAGTAAGCCACTGAGTTTGAGTCAGGGAATTCCAAGTAAAAAGATCAGATTAAGGTAAATTCTTTCTTCTGTATTGCTGCTGTGACTTCAGAAAAACAATTATGAAAGCTCTTCCTGGAAGTTTGAAATTTCTGTTTAATGAAGAAGTGTATAATTCCATTATTTATTGTCTGAGGTTTGATTTATCTGAAAACTTAAAAAGAATGTTTTATTTTTGTTGTTAATAAAATCCCAATCACATACTGCATTTCACAATAATTAAAATGTCTCCAAGTTGGTTACTGGTGAATTACAGTGGTGAAACCTGCAGGTCTGCATTTGAATTGGATTGACAGAGAAGCATTCTGTGGTCACATAATGAATAGAGAGAACAGATATTTTCAGAAAAATCAACTGGTTGTTTTTTCCAGAAACGGAACAGAAGATGTTCAGAGTATTTTCAAATTTGTCACTGATTCTTTTATGTTTCCTTTGAAATTTATTATTTAAGCCTATTACTAAACCTTTATAAAAATATATTTGGCAAGTACACCAAAGAAACCAGCTTATAAAAGATTATGATCATTAATGAACTGCAAACCTCATCTTTCAAAAACAAGGTTTTGTGTTTCTTTTTTTTTTTGTAAATATTTGTGTTTATAAATGTACAGCAGAGTAAGAGTGTCTTTTAGATTATTTAATTACCGTATTTCTAAACTATTTACTACACGGTAATCCATGCCTGTTAGTTTGGAGGACTTGACTGTTTCGTTTTTTAATTCATTATCAGTCATGCTTGGAACAGCATTTCCACTAGAGAATTCAGTATCCTGGCAGTAGCAAGAGTACACATCTGGAGCATGAGGGAGTCTAGCATGATTTGTCAGATGCACACCCTACGAGACAAGAATGTGTAGTTTAATTACCAGAGTGGACCGTACGAAATCGAGATTCTGATTCCTGCAGAAGTGCTCATTAGCCCAGAAAGTGATTGGGATAAGGCCATTTGCCCACAAATTTAGCTTTCATGTAACTCCTAGTGTGTTATATCATAATGTATTTTGTTCTTCCTTTTTAATGTAAGTTTTGCTTTGGGTCAGTTTGAATTAAAAAAAAATCAAATCTGATTTAAAACATGTTGGAGTTGTGTTTTATTTCCAGTCTACCTTAACTTTTTAATATGTCCAGCTATTTGGTGAAAATAAATAAAAATCTACCCTTCCTTCATGAGCATTTTAGATCGCTGGGAATTGTTTAAGAATACGATGATGTGAAAACAATACCACTCTACATTGTCACCAGATAAGCCAGTTCTTACCCTCCTGTAGTTTTTTTAATGCATTCTGCAAATGCCAACCAGCAAAAGATGCTCACAGTGCTGAGTGTATTGACCCAGCACTGGGCCTGCTTGGGCCGTAATCTCCACCTGCCTTATGCATGCCACACCTTGACCGAGGACAGGATTTGGACCTCAGCGTGTCTAAACGTAGGACAGTATGCAGTCAAAGCACTGAATCTGACAGTTACCCTGCAGGAGATGAAGCAAAACAACTTTGATTTCACATTTCCTCTGTAAAACATAAGCACAGCTTGATTCAGGAGAGAACTGAAGCGAACATGAATGATGGTGTACTGAGAGAAAGGGAGGAGGGACTGTTTAGCACCCCACGCAGAAATGGGATGTTTTGGAATTACAGTCTTGTTGCAGCCTCGTCCAGGGTTTGGCACGAATGAAGGCCAAGAATAGGATATTTGAAACCATTTCTCATGATCAGCAGGGGAGTTGAGCTTTGAAAAATAGCTGTGTTGCTTGGAAACGTTGAGATCATTCCTTTTCCAATATGATATAAGTAGTGTATTGTTTTCTCAGCCTAAAGACAGTTTCCAAAAATGGTTTACAGCTATTGATAAAACATTGTCTACTTGATAAAAAAAAAAACAAAAACAGTTCCACATCTCCTGTATTTGGAGACTAAAGATGAAGAAAATGGATTTGTGTCCTCTGCCTCTGTTTATGCAACTTAGTGTAACTATATGTGCTTAACTGAAGGAGTGAGTGAGGTTTTACAAAGTTTTGATGTTGGAACTTAAGATACAAAGACACTAAGATACAAAGATAATTTTTCTTTATCTTTAGTTACTTTGTTATTACCTGTTAAATAAAACAAAGGGTCAGCCAGCATGTGGCGCTCCTGGATCTCATGACTTCTCCTGTATGCACCTGGCAAATAGTGTTCCACACTTCGTAATGTATTTCCTGAAGACCATGGCACATTTGATGGGTAGTTCCTTATCTTCCAGAAGAACTCCGTGATTCCTGAGTGGACAGTTAACCTTCTGAGTCACGTTTGAAAAGACTGAGGTGATTTGTGTATGGTCTCTAAAAGATCACGAGTGTGGGAGTAAAACCCTGAACTGGCCCTGTTGCCCCAGTGCTTGATCCCTCACTGTCCTGAGTGAATGTCTTACACTAAATGTTTAGATGTGATCTTCAAGTCTCCTTCATTCCGCTGTGCCTGGAGCGCCTCGTGCTGCCTTTCAGTTGTGTATCTGCAAGGCAAGGGGTTGATTCATTCTGACCTGTAAACCATTGGAAGTAAAGGGTCACATTCAAGCACAGTGTTTCTCTTCTTCGTAGATGTGACCTTTTAAAAGCATGCCATCATTTGTAGTTATAAATTATTTTATTTTTGAGACAGAGTCTCGCTCTGTCGCACAGGCTGGAGTGCAGTGGCACAATCTCGGCTCACTGTAACCTCCGCCTCCCACGATTCTCTTGCTTCAGCCTCCCAAGTAGCTGAGATTATAGGCATGTACCACCATGCCCGGCTAGTTTTTGTGTTTTTAGTAGAGATGGGATTTTGCCACGTTGGCCAGGATGGTCTCAAACTCCTGACCTCAAGTAATCCACCTGCCTTGGCCTCCCAAACTGTTGGAATTACAGGCATGAGCCACCATGCCCGGCCTATAAATATACTTTAAATCTTGACTCCAGTATCTTGAAAATCTCACCTGGAACCTTTGTTTCCTTTTTTATTAAATCATTGTTTTAAATTAAAAGTGGATTGTTATGTTACATTAAGATGTAGGGAAGTGATTCACTTTTCTGTGAAATCGTAGTTTATGAATCAGAACAGAGATGGCTGAATTTGGATGATGGCATTCAGTTTAGGTTAGAAATTTGCTTATGTGATGAGTAGACTGACCCTTTGTGACTGACACAGAAGTATTCCAGCTGCAGAGATTTCCTATTTTATCTGGCAAATGGAGTCATATTTTTCTTGCTGCTCAAATTTGAGCTAATGTTGCTTTTCTTCCTCTGCTAGTTTTAGGTCAGGTCACTTCTTAGTTTTCTTTTTCTTTACCAGAAGAAAGAACACTTGTGGGGCATGGACTTACTGTACATGACCATTTTAGATTTCTCTAGAGAGTTTCTAGATTTTCCCTCTCTTAATTCTGGTCACTTAACCCTTTAGTGAAATACAAGCCTGTGTACAAGGTGTAGACTCAGGTTGTTTTAGTGTGCTATTTTAGAGTTCCCAAATGGCTTATTTCCTCTGCCTTACCTGGGTAGAAATATAGCTTATCATTTTGGGAGAATGCCTAATGAGTTGGCTACAGCCGTTTTTCATCTTGGGTAGCACCAGAGAACAAATTGCATTTCTTCCTGCTTTACCACTGGTGCTCTTAAGCAGTCATTTGCTGAGCCCACTGGACAGAGAGTTCCTTGAAGACAGACCCTGGGTCTTATTTGCCTGACCCTCGAACTGTATTTGCCAAAAGAATTCATTTTCCAGGGCTTTAGTGAAGCATGCAGCATTTGGTCCCTAGCCTGTTAACTTCATTCCTTCAAGACTCCAAGGAAACGAGGGCCAGGCCATTCGTAGCTTTGTCTCAGGTACGTATGGCCCTCCTCATTCCTGCCAGTGTTGCCTTTTGCTCTTCTTCTTCCCTCCGCCTCCTCCCTTCAGCTTCCCTGCCGTCAGCGTCACCTGGCAGTGGAACTAACTACTGGTCTCCTGTGGGCACTAGGACCTTCAGTGAGACCACTGGATTTTGGTTGCTACGAACTGTATGAGTCAGAATCTCCTCCCTGATCTCCCGGAGTGCTGCAAGCCCCCGAAGGAGGCAGGCAAGGCACGCTCCAGATGGCTGGTCCAGAGCTGCCCCCAGGCACCCACGGCTCACTTGAGGCATCCCCGCGGGTTCCAGCTGTGCTCTCCAAGAAGCTGGATGGGGCTGAGGTGGAGCCCCCGCCCTGCCACCACCCCATGTTGCTTTCTCTCCAGTGTTTCATACACCGCATGGGTGGCATCATTCTTACATAGGAAAGCCTCGGCCAACTTGGTCCTCGTTTTCCTGGACCATATCTGCACTCTTTAGTGTCTGCCTGGCACAGTGCCTTTCACACAGTGCATGCTCCTGCAGTATTTATCAAGTGAATCTAGTCCTTCCTTGGGCAGGTGGGAGAGCCAGGCCTCCTTACCCTCTAAGCTGGTCCTCACCATCCCTGATTTAGTGTCACTCCTCTTTTGCTGGCATCGGTGGGAAATCACTCCATTATGCAGACAGCAATAATAGAGTGAGACCCATTTTGGCAAGAGTTGGCAAGGCTCAGGATTTCACATGCTGTTCTTCCTGGATTTAAAGCCCACACATCTATAAAATGCCTGTAAATTCCTATAAAATGTGGTCCACGATTTCAGCCTTAGCCTCCACCATGCCTTTTGGATAATTGGATAATTTTTTTTTTTTAAATTGAGACAGAGTCTCGCTCTGTCACCCAGGCTGGAACACAGTGGTGTGATCTTGGCTCACTGCAACCTCTGCTGCCCGGGTTCCAGTGATTCTCGTGCCTCAGCTTCCCGATTAGCTGGGACTACAGGCGTGCACCACCATGCCAGGCTTGGTTTTTTTTTGTTTTTTGTTTTGTTTTGTATTTTTAGTAGAGATGGGGTTTAGCCATGTTGGCCAGGCTGGTCTCAAACTCCTGACAGATGATCTGCTCACTTTGGCCCCTCAAAGTGCTGGGATTACAGGCGTGAGTCACCACACCTGGCCGCCTTTTGGATAATCTTGAATAAAAGGAAACAGGTTGGGTTCTGGGACTCCCTTAGGAACTCATGTGCCCTTGGCTGGCCTCGGGAGTATGGCAATAAGAATTACTTCCTAGGCAAGGATGCTACTGCTCTCAGCTCTGCCTGCCCACTGTTGATGAGATGGGCTGGCTAACTGAACATACAAGCCTGCACAGAGGCCAGCGGCATGCATACTTGGCTTTTTTCTTTCAGCTTTCATTACAGGCAGCTAAGAGATTGGTGGTATACTGACATCCTTTCACCTTTTTTTTGTGATCCTTCACATTTATACACTTCCACTGAAAAGAGAAAAGAGACCTGTTAAAGAGACTTGGGGGAGGAGTAGGGAGAAGAACTTGGATATTTTGTCTTAGAAATAAGTTGAAATAAATATCCTTGTATCAGATAGCACCCTGCTGGGCGTTCGTACACATTTGACATTTGACATTTGCTTATGTGGAGTCTCCTCCTGAAGTTTATATAAGAAGCTGGTAAGTTATCAGTCTGTTAGACCATTAGACAAGTAAAAAGTAAGATTGCCAATGTCAGTGTGCTGATTTCAAGACTGTCACATCATTAGAGTTTATGCTAATTCAGCCTTTGAGACTAAGATAGTGATGCTTTATCCCAGAAAGCACTGTTGACTCAAATATACTATCTATAGAGCATCTCAAGGTTTAAAATCACTGTGCACATGTCAGTGTGGCCGTGTCTCTTGCAACTTCCTGTCAAAATGAATACTGGGTAGATTTGAAAGTCCCACTCCAGCCTCCCAGCCCCATCCCTGGCAAGTGTTTCCAGGGAATGAGATGTTTCTAGGGCTCAGGGCCCTCCACCTGCTGGAGCTGTGGATTTAGAGTAACCTATGCTCATCAAGTCTAGACAGGGATGGGAAACAGCAAACTGTTTCTAGACTTTCCATCCCTTTCCCTCCCACCGGAGGTGGTGGTGGAGAGGCTGGTTCCCAGGCACGAGTGTGGCCTGCCAGTCTGGGGACTGGGGAGAGCAAAGGACTGCTTTCTGTCCTGTTGCATGCTCAATCTGTACCCAGGACAGCGGCAGCCTCTAAGAACAGCTTTTTTGGGTGTTCCTGTTCCAGTGGGGAGGGTGCCCTTTCCCTCCACCTTCCTTGCCCTGGGGTCTGTCTGTGTCCTTGGGAAAGTCCTGGTTGGAGGGGTTGCCCCACAGTTCTTCTTTGTAAAGGGGAAACTGGTTTGTCTGCCATGTCGGAAGCCCCTGGAAGGCAGGGATCTGGCCTTAGGCTTGCCGCCCAGCAAAAAGAACGGCCTTGTGTGTGGTCCCTGGCTGGCAGATGTCTGGTGAGTGAGGAATTGGGCAGGCCCCTGGTCCTAACCCTGGTGCCAGGTGAGAGAACAGGAAAGGAATCAATGATTCGTTCAGGTTCCCACTCCTAATCCGCATTCCTTCCCATGCGTACTCAACACCGCCCTGCAAGGAGGAGGCGAGGTGGGGTGGGGGATTTTCCCTTCTCTGCCCACTTCCTCGGGGACTCACCAGGACAGCTTCCTCAGGCTCCTGAGCTGGAGTAACTCGCCCTTCCGGGTCCCCCGCGGGCCTGTTTTGTGACATGTGCCCCGCTGTCCTGTGTGTGTGTGTTTGTGCTTCTCGGGACTCCAAATTCAGGCCTGGGAAGCCCCTCTGAGGGAAGACACGTGACCTTTCCCAGGAAGCGGGTCTGTGGCATTGTTACCATGTTGTCCAAGGGGCCTTTGATCTCGGGAGCATTACAGCGCCGCACATGTGATAGTTCCTGAGCATCTGTCTGCTTTGCTGACGTTGCCGATGCCAGGTGACTCGAGTGTGCCACACAGCTGCTGCCTCCTGCCTTCTGGACCTCCGGTCCCTACCTCCGGCTAGGTGAGTTTAGAGGCCTCCGGCCGGGTGGGTTCGGGAGGCCTCGAGCCGGGGTGGGTTTAGAGGCCTTGGGCCGGGGGGGGGTTCGGGAGGCCTCGGGCCATGTGGGTTCGGAGGCCTCGGGCTGTGTGGATTTGGAGGCTGCTCCCTTCTTCCCCGAGTTCTTCCCCAGCTCTCTTTATGCTTCTTCACTTAAGTCCACATGTTCCTGTTTTCGACTCACGGAGACAATCTGTGAGCACTCAGGAGGGGCCTCCAGGTGAGGAGGGAACACTGAGACGGAAAGCACCTGGAGGGCCTGCAGGGCGCCCCGCTGGTGGCGATGCTGGGCCGGCTCTGGCACTGAGTTGCTGCCATCCTCCTTTGCCCTGACGCCTGGCAGGCTCCTATGTTACAATACCCAGCCTGGTTTCCTCTGCAGAAAGGCCTTTGAAGGGAGACTCGCAGAGCCGTGAGGGGAGGCCACGGCGTTGTCGAGTGTCTCGGGAATGAGCTGTGACATCCTGGTCACCAGGGTGGGCTCACCTGCCTCGGAGGAGGACCCCCTCCCAGGAGAGCCACTATGTCAGCAACCCCAGGTCCCACAGTGGCTGGCTGGCATCTGAGTTCGGGGGTAACCTCATCTGTGGGCCAGGCTGGCTCCCAGGTGTTGAAGTCTTCATGGCATGCTCTTCAGGACAGCTTTGTGCCTTAAGATTAAAAAAAAAGCACATATATAGGCTCCATGAGGAAATATCTAAACCCTGTTATACAAGGAGCCTGATGATTCCTTTGAGAATTCTGTAGAAACACTTACTCATGAAGCCTGTAATTAAGTAACTTGGCTAGCTTCATGGAAATGCCTGATGTTTAGGAAATTATTAGAGGGTTCAAAAAGAAAAAAACCCTACCCTGAGATTGACCGATACCACTACTTCCTACTCCATCTAACAATTATTTAATTAAAAAGTGCTCTAATTACCTTCTGTTTTAGAGGGTAGTAATAAAAAGCCTGCTTGGTAGAAACTCATCTTCGCCCCATACACATTTGAGAGATTTCTCAGGTCAGCATCTAACTCCTGGAAGCGATGCAGACCCTGAGAGGAGTCCCACGGTGCTTCTAACTCAAGCCTAACCCCCATTCGGTCCTGCCCTTGTGTTCCTTTCTGTGCATGTTCCCAAAATCCCGGGAGAGTTTAGAAATGACCTCAGTGAGTGCTGCTTGCTCATTCAACACATGCTTTTTTGGAGAACCTACGCTGCAGGACCAGATTAGTGCCAGCACTCGGAAGGAGCCTGCGTGGGAGCCCAGATGAGGGGCAAGAGGACAGAGCAGGGTTGGTACGGGAAGACTGGGCTGGGTGGAGATCGGGACTGGTGCTGTGCATGGCCGGGAATGTCTACTCTCCAGGTTCAAAACATACACAATCCCTGGGGGGTGGCATTACAGTACTCTCTACTTTAGAGTTAGTGAGCAAGCATCTGTACCCACTGGAGAGCTTTTAAAACTAGTGCGGGTCCCACCCCAAGAGTTCAGATGCAGTAGTTCTCAGGTGGGGTTTAAGAATCTCTATGTCTAGCTGGGCGCAGTGGCTCCCGCCTGTAATCTCAGCACTTTGAGAGGCTGAGGCGGGCAGATCACCTGAGGTCAGGAGTTCTATACCAGCCTGGCCAACATGGTGAAACCCCATCTCTACTAAAAATACAAACAAACAAACAAACAAAAATGCTGGGCGTGGTGGCATGCATCTGTAGTCCCAGCTACTCAAGAGGCTCAGGCACAAGAATTGCTTGAACTTGGGAGGAGGAGGTTGCAGTGAGCCGAGATCGTGCCATTGTACTCCAGCCTGGGCGACAGAGTGAGGCTCTATCTAAAAAACAAAACAAAACAAATTTCCATGTCTAACAAGCACCCAGGTGAGGTGTGTGCTGTTGGTCTGTGGACCAAACTTAGAACCACTGTGTGAGCGTATTTGAACTCTTTGTAGCAAAAAAAGACAAGATAAAAAAAGAAAAGAGAAACAAAGAAATCCTACCGTCACTATGAGATGTCACAAAAGCCGCTTACCTCCTTACCCATGGTTGTGAGTAAAGATGTCGCAGTGCTTTTCAGAACCTGTGAGTAAAACTGAGGCTTCTTATTTTATGGGCCAGCCTTGAATAGTTCTGCATGTGTTATGTGAACAAAGCCTACAATCTCTCCTGCCACTCGACGTTAGGCCTTTATGTCTCCAGTTATCTTTTGCAACGACTTAATTCAAAACCTGTAGCCTGTAGTTCTGTTATCCTGCTGTTACTGCTCTTTAGTCTCGTTTAGTGGCTCGGAAATAATAATGTGTGCCAAACACTAATGACAGCCCTAGCCTGCTGCAGGGTGGGAATGACAATGACTCTAGCTGCCTCAGCCAGCATGTGCCTTGGCACTGCCCGTGAGGCAGCCTGCCAACGAAGTATCTCTAAGAAGCATGGGCAGTATTGCCTCAATTGCTGATAGCAGATAGAGAACACCTTGCCGGCTCCAGCTTGCTGCAGCCTGACCAACCCCCCGCTAACCCCCAAATAGTAAAAGAAACCACGGCACCTATGAATCCTTTCCCAGCCACTCAATGCAGCCTGAGCTTCTTGGGGGTCATTGAGAAAAATAAATCAGCTAGGAGGTGAGCATAGCCTCACAGCAGAGGCTGCTGCTACTGTGGATTCTAGAGCCACTGGTGGGACCACTGACACGCAGTCAGCTCTGCATGGAATCTGACCACCAAAACAAAGACGGGTCTGCCACGTGTGGTGGCTCACACCTGTAATCCCAGCACTTTGGGAGGCTGAGGCGTGCGGACTGCTTGAGGTCAGCAGGTCGAGACTAGCCTGGCCAACATGGTGAAACCCCATTTCTATTAAAAAACACAAAAAGTTATCCAGGTGTAGTGGCAGGTACCTGTAGTCCCAGTTACTCAGGAGGCTGAGGCAGGAGAATCACTTGAACCTGGGAGGTGGAGGTTGCAGTGAGCTGAGATTGCACCACTGCACACCACCCTGGGTGACAAAGCCAAACTCTGTCTCAAAAAGAAAAAAAAAAGACTTTGTTGTTGTTAACAGCTTTTTGGAGATATAAGTGTTATACAAAAAAATCGCACACATTTAATGTATACAACTTGATGGGTTTGATAGATTCCCATTTGAAAGTGGAAAAATAGACAACTTTGAAGGAAAAAGGACATCTAAAGTTTCTCTTCAAAATACAGTCGTCTACCACACACAGCCCAGGGCTGGGGCCAGCCTGCCCCTGCTCCAAAGACTGGCCAGTTTTGTAGCCCCCTCTTAATGAACACAGCCTATCAAGATATAAAGGACAGGCGGTTCAGAAATCTTTCACCAGGCAAAGGTGCTTAATAAAATATTTAGGGTCTTTGAATCCTCATAAAGGTTTCAATCGTCATAATCTCCAACCTCTGTATCTACTAACTTGCCTAACAGTATTTTTCTAGAGGGAAATGCAGCCAGATCCTTGGCCTGCCGGTTCAGGACCCCCGACAATTCCTGGCTTCCACAATATTGATTTTATTTGACTGTTTCGGGTTGGGAGGGACTAAGTGAGTTTGATGAAACGTACATGTTTGGGAAGTAAGTACATGGCTGTTTGTGCTATTTTTCTCTGAGTTTTCATTTTAATATTTTGTTTTCAGAAATGAAAAAGGAAAATTGTCTTCTTACCGACTTGTTTTTTGTGGGCTGGGTCTATTTTTTCCTCAGTTTGTGAATTTCAGCACAGAGATTGGCACATTGCAAATATCGACCCCTTACTTGGAAGTTTTATTCTGTTTTGGTGGAAAAACAGATTCCTAAAGTTCATCAGTTAGGTTGCTTATTGACATGGAGAGTTTCCTTCCTTCCTTCCTTCCTCCTCTTTCTTTCTTTCTCTTTTCTTTTTCTCTCTTTCTTTTCTTTTCTTTCAACTGCTATGTCCAGTGCTTCCTATATCCGGTGCACTGTAGTCCTTCCTGGAAAAGGAATGAGATCAAGAACCTGCCTTCCAAATGTTTAGATCCTTGAAGAATAAAGAAGATAAACAAAAATTCTTAATGCACTAGGACTAAAGCAAGGCTGCCGAAGAATTAAAGACAAACAGCTTCTGCCGTGCACTGGTGAGGTCCGTCTCCATTTTCTTTCTGATTAGCTTGCTAAAAAAACAAAAGAGCCTGAGCTGGGCTTCATGTAGCCTGACACTGAAGGCTGGCTGTGCTGGTAACTGGCGGCATGACTCTGGCGGAGTCATTTGCCCAGGGTTAGGGGCATAAGCTAAGCACTCTTTCAGCTGCCACACACCGTGATCCTAACATCATAGAGAAGCCAGCAGGGGGAAGAACCAGGCACCCAGGGCGGCAGACCCAGCTGGGAGCCCTGCATTGGCTGCCTGTTACCACGCTCCCCTCTCCACCCATCCTCTTACCATGGCTTATTAGAGGTGGCTTATGAAAAGGCTGGAATCCATGCTCCAGGGCCTGTCCTGCTCTGGTGGAGGGTTTAGCACCATCAAACTCACTTTGTAAAAGTGCACCGGCTGTGATAAATAAGCTTAAGCCTCAGTAATCACTTTTTCACTTTTACCAATTACTCTAGGCTGCTTTGCGACAGAAGTTAATACCAAGTAAGAATTTTAAAGAAGCCTCATTTTCCTTGTCTAATTAAATTAAATACTTGAAAGGTGATTCGCATCTTGATTTTGCCCCCATTTAGTTAACTGAAAATTACAGGGTCTTTCAAGAGTTTGAGTCACCTGATTTGCAGGCTCAGCCTCTGGGGTCAGGGAGCCCTCACCCTGGGACCCGCTCCTTCCAGTATCCCACCCACCGATTTTTTGTGCGCAGCTGTCCATGGTGAGGCCCTTGGACCAACACTGCCCAGGATAATTTAGGGAGGGCATGCCTTGTTAGTTTTCTAATACCGTCACAAAAATCAGCACAGGATGCCTTTGTCTCCAGGCTTTTAATACTCCCAACATGAAGCGGGTCTTTCTAGGGCAAGAAAGCACAAGAACAGTCTCATCCCATCCAGTTCTTTTTGTCATAAGCCAGGAACAGAATTCACCTGGACTGAATTCATTGAGTCAGCGTCTCTAATCTTCCTCCCTAGTGAAGATCTGAACTGTTTAACCGCTAGAAGATCCTGGCAAGTTATCTCAGTGGTGATGACAGTATGCTGAAATTTGAGACCTGCAATAATTTTCTGTTTTTACCCCCCTCTGCCCTTTGTTTCTGAGATAACACACATATATTGGAAACGCTAATGTGCTCCGCAGAAGTATTTCCTTGGACATAGAGAGGCCTTGAGGCCTTGAGGGCGTCAGGGAGCCTGGCTAATGCGTCGTGTGTGAGTGCGTGAGTTTGGCTGGACATCTGAAGAGTCATTATCTGTAAAGCGACTTTGTCTTGTGTAGGTTTCATGTTTGAATCAAATTATTCAGCAGTATTCCTGCTCTAAGTTACACCCCTCCATGCATATAATCACTGTGAGCATCTTTTGAAGAGTCCTTTTTTTTTCAAAATGAGTATATACCCTTAAAATATAATCAGTGAACAAATACCTTAAGTAAAAAGTGGAAGCCTGTTCTTCCTTCCCAGTGTTAACCATGCAGTGTGGATTCTTCCAGCTCTTTCTCTGTGCATCTGTGTGCATGTGGTTTACAAAAATGATCTCTCTGCAGCTTATATGTTTCTACTCACAGAGATTTTCACGTTACCATGTGCAGATATGACAAATTCTTGTTGATGCCTAAATAATATTCCATATTCAATTTTTCTTCCAACCAATATAAAGAAACTTCCACATGGCAGATGCTTCAGAAATACAGCAGGAACTAATTCTTTTTTTATGGTCTTTCTCCTGATTTTTTTTTTCTGGAATCTAAAGTATCTAACCTACTTCCCAGTCACCTTATTATCATCAAGTGCTTTTATTTTTTCAGGCTCAAATTTGCTTGATATGTATTTCTTTATTGTTTATAAAAATATAAACTTCGGTGAGACTGATGATGTTGCCTGTCTTAACTGATATACCCTCTGCACTAAAATAGTATTTGGCACATGCCAGTGACTTAAAACTATGGATTCTATGCATAGCTGGATGGACAGATGGATGGATGGATGGATGGATGGATGGATGAATTTTCTATGGATAAAGGCAGTTGGGGAAGAAGTACAACTGCTCATTGATGACCTTGACTGGGTTTCCTTGAACTTCCAGCTCAATTCTACCTACTTTAGACAGTTAAATGGAGACATGACTGAGTCTTATTTATATTCATTTTATCTTTATACGTTTGTGTGTGTTTACCCATTTTTTTGGTTAAAATAGTAACTACTTCCATACAGATGGGCAAACAGACATTCCCTGAATCTTCCAATAATCCCTGCCCCTATGGCTCGGGACCTCCTGGATCTCAGATACTTCATCCAGATCCAGCAACTCCAGGACTGGCCCTTGCCCCAGCAGGTGGGCTCTCTGGCACCTGGCTTCTAGGCAAGGACCAGTGTCAGCTGAGACTGGCAGAGCCCTTGTCTCCAAAGTTGCTCAGTGTTTTTGATATCACCCCTGCCTTCATAGACTTGATAATATTCTGGTTTACTCTTTCAAGAGAATTATTTGGCTTTAACCTTTAAAAACACAGATCAGATATGTCACTCCTCCTCTCAAACCCACTGATGGCCTTCCACCTCACCAAATCTCAAGTGCTTTCCATGGCTTCCAGCCCTCTCTGGCCTGCACACTTTGCTGGAGCTGCTCTGAGCCCTGCAATCCCCACATACAGAGCACACCCTTGCACTGCAGCCTTTCCGTGCACTGACTCTTCCTCTGCCAGAAGTACTCCTCCTTTGGGAACACAGGGCGGCTCGCTCACTCACTGCAGCCTCAGTCCAGAGGGCACATTCTCCAAGAGCTCAACCCTGGCCCCTTGGCCAAAGTTAGACTCCCCCATTCCCAAGCCCCTTACCATGCTTTATGTATTTCATCATAGCATGACATACGTCTGTATGCCTGGACTATAGCAGACCCTCAGTAAATATTAGTGGAATGAATAACTGAACTGAAACATCCTGTAATGGGTATAATTCTTTTAGTTCAGCATCCAGAGGACTGAAGACCAACATGAAAACATTTTCTTGTCATTCATATAACCAAGTACAGGAACTGGGCAATATTTTATTTTACTTAAGAGCTATCATCATTGGTGCATGTATGGCCCTCTTCCATTTTTCAAGTAATCCTCCCACCTTGGCCTCCCAAAGTGCTGGGATTACAGGTGTGAGGCACTGCAGCTGGGCTACCCTGCATTTTGATTTTACAATGCTCTTGTTTCCTCTTTCATGCCTAGTAGTTTTATCATGCATACTTGTTTGCTGGTGGTATTTTCTCCGTTATGCTTTTCAGAAGACAAAGTAGTGGAGTGCATGGCTTTCAATTAGAATAGATTTTTCTCTAACTTAATGTGTTTTTTTTTAATTTTTAAAAATATTTTTGTTCTTTTGGTTTTCTTTTACTTTGTTTTCTTTCCCCAGCTGTTGAATATGAAAGCATTATGCAATGAATATCTCCACTGTGGTTTCAACATTTGTAAAGATTTGAACGCCACTGAGTTATCTTTATGTGTACATGGAAGCCTATATATCTTTTTTTCTGTACTACTTAAACCTAAGTTATTGGTTGGGCATGGTGGTTTCTACCTGTACTCCCAGGACTCTGGGAGGCTGAGGTGGAGGGTCACTTGAGCCCAGGAGTTAGAGACCAACCTGGGCAATATAGCAAGACTCTATCTCTATAAAAAATTTAAAATAGTAGCAGTAGTCCCAGCAACTTGGGAGGCTAAGGTGGGAGGATCGCTTGAGCCCAGGAGGTTGAAGTTGCAGTGAGCCATGACTGTGCCATCGCACTCTAGCTTGGATGACAGAGTGAGACTTGGTCTCTGAAAATAAATACATAAATAAAACAAAGTTGCAGACATTATGATACTTCACCTGCATCCAAAAATAAAGACATTCTTCAATATAACCAGAGACTAATATCATTCATAAGAAAACAATGGTAATTTCAAAATCTAATACAGAGTTCGTGTTCAAATTTCCCCAGTTGCCACAAGAATATCTGTTATAACTGTTTCATATGTATATATAAAACCAGATCTAATCTTGGTTTACACATTGCATTTGTGTCTCTTTGATCTTTCATTCCAGAATAGTACACCCTACCTTAAAAAAAATATCGGCCGGGCGTGGCGGCTGACACCTGTAATCCCAGCACTTTGGGAGGCTGAGGCGGACAGATAACCTGGGGTCAGGAGTTTAAGACCAGCCCGGCCAACGTGGTAAAACCACGTCTCTACTAAAAATACAAAAACTTAGCTGAGCATGGTGGCAGGCACCTGTAATCCCAGCTACTCCGGAGGCTGAGGCAGGAGAATCACTTGAACCCAAGAGGCGGAGGTTGCAGTGAGCTGAGATCACGCCATTGCACTCCAGCTGGGCGACAAAAGCAAAAAAACTCTGTCTCAGAAAAACAAAAAATCTGAAGAGTTGACTAAAGAGTCTAGAAAATTTGTCTTAGAGAATATCCCATGTTCTGGATTTGTGTGCCTGTTTATCTCTGGTGCCATTTAGCTTGTTCCTCTACTTCTGGTATTTTCGGTAAACTCAAAGTAAGTTTGGCAGCAGGCTGGGTCCAGGGTGGGCGTTTTTGGCAGGTATGTCTCATAGATGATGCTGTATGCTAGGATACATTTTTAGAGTTTCATCTCTAAAGGCAACTCAAAGTAGACAGCTCTCAGGCCTTGTAGAGTGATTACTAATTGACTCGAACATTAAACAGGCAAGAATTATTTCTACCCGAGGAAAACCTAATGAGGAAAACATCTGGCCCCTTAGCAGAGGCTGGGAAATGCTTGCGTCTCTTCCAGGGACTAGCCAGTGCCTGGCAACGCACAGCGCTTTGTTAACATGCATTTCCGACCCCGTATGTTCCTACGGTTGAGGGGAGGCGAGGCACAGGGCAGCGCATGGAGAAGAAGGCCTGGCCAGGACGCTTGGGTTTTGTTTGGACGGAGGATTTGGCTCTTCATTTATTTACACCATGGTGAATGTTTTTGTCCCTCACCTCCCCTCTAATCGCATATTTCATCTCTCTGGCCAGCAACTGAATAATAAAGTAAATAGATAGGACAAGCTGGTGGGTCCCACAGAGCAGGAGCTGACGAGACTTGCTTGAACATTCCTTTCTTTAGATTTTTAATTCCGTGACTCAGAATTGTGTTTAAACACCCCCCCCCCCCAAACACACACACACACCCCCCCTCACGGAAATGTGGGTGGGGAAAGTGGAGGACTGAGGGTCATTACGTCTCTCTGTTCCCCACCTAACCTAAGTGGCCATTTCTAGATGCCATTTTCAAATTGTTTCCTTCCTGTAACAAGAGCCTCTTGTACTAAAGAAAATCATCCTTCCTGAAATGTGGGTTTCTGGAGTCTGAAAAAGACACATGGTGAGTGTAACGAAGTGGAGCGTCCGGGCTCCGTGTGGGGGCACGGGGCTCCCCTCAGGGGAGGGAGCTTCTGCCTGGCCCTGAGCCCAGTGTGGTCTGCCCCTCGGGCCATCACTTCCTCCTCTGGACTCCATGGTCCTCGGGCCTTGCTGGCTGTGATGGCCTAAAGGCTATGGTTACTGACAACTTAGCAACCTGGGCGCGTGCGTGAGTGCGTGTGCGTGAGTGCGTGCGTGTGCGTGAGTGCGTGCGCGTGCGTGAGTGCGTGCGTGCGTGCTTGTGCGTGCGCTTGCGGGTGCGCGTGCGCTGCGTGTGTGTACGCTTGCGGGATGCCCTCTTCCGTGCAGCTCTTCTCAATGACCCTATGAGGCAGGCGCTCCATTACAGCAGGGTGAAGAGGAAACTGAGGCACAGAGAGGCTAAGGGAGTGGCCCGAAGTCATAGGGCGAGGAAGTGGTGGGAGGCGCGGTAACCACGTCTGTCTCTACGAACTCTCAGGGGCCTCCGCTGCAGACAGACCATGCCGGATGGCATCTAACTCATCCCTTGGCTGGCTTTACTGTGACATCCTTAAACCATTCACCCAGAGCCCAGGTGACGTGTCTCGGGGCACTAGCCATAGTGGGTTGCGTTTTGCTGGAAGCCCACCTCGCTTTCCCCACTCAGACCACGGGCTCCAAGGCTTCTGGCTGACCCGCGGGCATTGCACGGGCTGACAGGCGCGTTTGGTTCCTTGTCAGCCAGTCCAGCGAAGGGCTGGGTAACTGTCGGAGAGCCAGCTTCCGAATGTAATTGAAGCAGTACCAATCAACCAAAAGCACCACGGACTTCGGCTTGAAAAACTTCTTGGTGAATAAGAGGTAACATTTCATTTCATTTTCTGGATGTATCCTCCCACCAGATGTATCCTCCCTATCCCCCAGAAATCTAGTTACTGTGACGCCGTAACAACCAGCAAGCTTGAGATATGTTTGAGCTTAGACAGGGAGTGATGCGGCCATGGGTGGAAGCTCATGGCCAGGTCTGAAGGAGTTCGCCTGCACGTGGGTGTCAGATGGGGGCTGTCCTCCTAGGGGCGGCTTCTAGGGCACCAAGGGATGGACAGCGCTCCCAGCGCGGAAGCAGCACTCGGCTCACTTCTGAAGGGCTTAAAGCTTTCTGCGAGGGACGGCTGGGCTGAGTCCTGGCAGGAATTTGCATTGCCTTACGATGGTGGGTCCAGCCCCCACCGCCATCACAGAAGTCTGGGGAGTGGGAGAAAACCTGGCTGCTTCCCCCTGGGTAAAATGAGTCCTGAATGAAGCAGGCTTTTGTAGGCGGATCAACACATTTGGCGCTTCATTTTCTGAATCCCGAATCAAGACTTATGATCTCTCTATGAGCTTTGATGCTGTTTGGGGATATAGGAGGCAGCTTGGAAGAGGGTATTTTGCAGCTGAAATGTGAATTTCTGGGACATTCTGACAGCTTATGAGGACTGAGGTTTACACATTTGGAATTGTCACTTTCCTGGAGATTTCAGGGTGTTTGGTCGCTATATTAGTTTGCGAGGGTTGTTACAGAGCGCTGCAACCTGGGGACTTAAACAGCAGAAATGTATCATCTCCCAGTTCTGGAGGCTGAAAGACCAAAATCAAGGTGCTGGCAGAGTGGGTTCCTACTGAGGGCTGGGAGGGGAAACTCTGCTCCAGGCCTCTCTCTAACTTCTGAGGGTTTTCTGGCGATCTTCGGGGTCCCTTGGCTTGTTGAAGGCTCATCCCGATCTGTGCCTTCATGTCCATGTGGCAGTTTCCCCGTGCATATCTCTCTGTGTCCACATCTCTCCTTGGTATAAGGACACCAGTCTAATTAGATTAGGGCCCACCCTAATGACCTCATCTTAGTGCAGTCGGCAAAGACTCTATTCCCTAGTAAAGCTACAGTCTGCAGTGCTCGGGCTGAGGATTCAACACACGAATTTTAGTTGGAATGCAGTTCTGCCCATGAGAGTCATCCTACTTGACTCCACATAGCCATGGCCTGCTTGGCGCAGTCAACCTCCACCTGGTCCCTGGACACTTGATTAAGACCACAAGGGTGAGGGCTCACCTTTCAAAGCATGCTCATCAAAGTGGCAGGAGGCTGTGAATCACAGGGACACAGTGCTGGGAGCACTGGGTATATGTGCAAGTCGCTTCAGGGAGAGAAGAGGAGATGGGGGAGAGATGGGGTGTTTACACTATTGTTGGGAAGCCATGGGTACTGCTCCTGGCCGCCTCGCTCTAGCCCTGTTAATACATCGGCTGTTCAGGACCTTTTCCCCAAAGCTCCAGGCTGGGCTCTGGCACTAAGGCCCACACCTGCAATTGAAAGGCTTGAGGTATTGGAAACTAAGCCCCACCCCGCCCGCAAGACTTCCTGAGAGGTGCCAGGTGAGCATGGCAGGAGGTAACCCTACAGTTTTAGTATCTGGAAGCCACCAGAAAGGGGTGAGCCCTGCTGATGGCTCTGTTGTTAAAGGGGTCGTTTCCAGCGCAGCTTAGGGGGCAGATACAGGAACAAACGTTTCATGAACTTATCTCCACCCAGCGATTCTTCTTCAACATGGAAATGGCAGGGTAGCAGGGAGGTGAACTCTGCACTCAGGTTCTACTGGGGGAGAACTTAAGGAAAGCTCATTTGCATCTTGGGTTAAAGCACCCTGGCGCCGCGCCTCTTCTGGGAATCTTTGTGGGGTGTGTGGAATTAGATGTACCTGTGTTCAAGTCCTTACTGCGCACCTCTGTGCTGCATGGTGATGTGTAAGCCACCTCACTCCCAGAGACTCAGTTTCCACATCTGGACAGTGGGCACAGGGCTCCTGTGAAGAGGACTCACATGATGGGTGTCAGCAGGCACTGGCAAATGACAGCCAGCAAGTTAAGCAAGCTGCATCCAGCCAAATTGCTCAGCTTCTGCTTTGCTAGGGTTATTTCTCCTACCCCACCCCACTGCAAAGTCCATACTGTTACAAATGGAGACAAAAAGCACTCCCTAAAATACTCGTGACTCTAATTCCTGTAATCACCCAAGACTCCCCCCATTTTTTTTTTCCTTTTTAAGAGGAATTACCCAATAGAGCTTGGAATTTGTTTATTAGTGGTTATCTGTGCACATTTGCAAAAGGCGGAGACCCGTTGGAGACAGCAGTATTTACGAAAAAAAAAAAAGCTCGTGTCCTTTGTGTGTGTGTGTGTGTGTGTGTGTGTGTGTGTGTGTGTCTGTGTGTGCTGTGTGTCGTGTGTGTGTATGTTTTAATGAGTCACAGTCGCTACAGCATGATCTGCTGGGCATGGGGATTACCAAATACTCTAGTGTCGAAGGCTCTGGCTTGTACCATCCTTGTAAGATGCACCATCAGGCTAGTAACAGCTTTTCAAAGGGAAAAATGCCACCGTCTTAATATACGCATTGATTGTAAAAGGCATCATGAATTCAGAAATGTTAAAAAGATGGTAAAATGTAAACCAGGAAATACAGTGTGTGAATGCTGACCATCTGGCAGAGGGCAGGACGGCCACTGCCTCATTAGAGGCGGGGGAGACAGAGCAGGGGGCAGTTTGGGGGCTGCTGTTGAGTTTGGGGTTGGAAAGGCAGACTTGTGTAGGTGGGAGCCTCATATGCATGAGATTGGCCCAAATGTGCCCCCTCAGAAAAACATGGCTTGTTCTTTTCATCTCCATGACCCACTTAGGGAGTGCTTTTTTGTACTTTTCTTTTTTTTCTTTTGAGGTGGAGTCTTGCTCTGTTGCCCAGGCTGGAGTGCAGTGGTGCGATCTCAACTCACTGCAACCTTCACCTCTTGGGTTCAAGCGATCCTCCTGTCTCAGCCTCCCAAGAAGCTGGGACTACAGGCGTGCGCCACCACGCCTGGATAATTTTTGTATTTTTAGTAGAGATGGGGTTTCACCATGTTGGCCAGGATAGTCTCGATCTCCTGACCTCATGATCTGCCCACCTCAGCCTCCCAAAGTGCTTCGATTACAGGTGTGAGCCACTGCACCTGGCCTCTTTTTAAATTGTAGATTTATAAATTATAGTTGTATACATTTATGGAGTACAGTGTTGTTTTGATTTATGAATACAATGTGAAAAAATTATACCAAGCTCATTAACGTATCACCTCAAAAGTTTTCACTTTTTTTGTAGTGAGAACACTTGAAGTTCACTCTCTTAACGATGTTAAAATGTGCAATGCATTATTATTTGCTATTTTATGAGGATGTACACTGTATCTCCAAGGAAAATAAAATTCCTCCTTGTTTCTAATCGAGGCCCTGTACCATTTGATCATTCTCTTCCAATTTTCCCCAACCCCTGACTCTGATAACCGCCATTCTATTCTCTGCTCCTTTCCCTCCCTCCTTCCCCCGCTCCCTTTCCCTTTTTTTTGAAACAAGGCCTCACACTGTCACCCAGGCCAGAGCGCAGTGGCAGGAACATGGCCCACTGCAGTTTTGACCTTTCAGGCTCAAGGAGTCCTCCCGCCTCAACCTTCTGGGTGGCTGGGACCACAGGCCTGTGCCACCACACCTGGATAATTTTCTTAAATCTTTTGTAGAGATGAGGGTATCACTGTGTTGCCAGGGGTAGTCTCTAACTCTCCAGGGATCCTCCCATCTCAGCCTCCCAAAGAGCTGAGATTACAGGCATCAACCACCACGCCCAGCCATCTGCTTGTTTTCAATTCTACATATAAGTGAGAACGTGTGGTATTTGTCTTTCATGTGCCTGGCTTATTTCACTTAGCATAATGTTCTCCAGTTCCATCCATGTGGCTGCAAATGGCAGAATTTCCTTCTTTTTTTCTTTTATTATTCTGTTATTGAATTTCCTTCTTTTTAAAGCCAGTAGTGCCCCATTGTGTATATGTACCATGTTTCCTTTATCCATTCATCTGTTAATGGACTCTGAGGTTGATTCCATATCTGCCACAGTGAACGTGGGAGTGCAGATACCTCTTTCACATACTGAACTCAAATCTTTTGGCTAAATCCCCAGAAGTGAGATTGCTGGATCTATGGTAGTGCTATTTTTGGCTTTTTGAGGACCCTCCATACAGTTTTCCGTAATGGCAGTGCTGATTTACCAACAGTGTTCAAGTGTTTCCTTTTCTTCATATTTTTTTTTAAGTTAGGCCTTGAGGCTTACTTTTATCCTGTTTGGCCTGGGCAAAGTTACTAAGACTAGGACACATAGGAGCACACAACTGTCCCAGCAAAGTGGTGCTATTTGCAACCTCCTATCCCAACCCCTCTCACTGCAGCCTCCACCTCCTGGGTTCAAGCGATCCTCCTGTCTCAGCCTCCCGAGTAGCTGGGACTACAGGCCCACTGCATTCCCCAGGTGGGACTGCCTCACTCCTCTGGTGCATGGGTTGCTTTAAGCTGATATGATTTTTTCTTCACTCAAGGGGTTGACCGTCCATCTCTCATATTCTAACATTTACAGGTTTTCACATTTTAACATTTCTGAAATAGGTAGTGACTTAAAATTGATGGCATCTTATGGTTTATAATATATGGTAGCTGACTCAGACTCACCTGTCAGCCATTCTTAGGCCAGGTTTGTGTCCTGATGTTGCCCCTCGGGTGAAATGAAAGCTTTTTGTTTTTTTTAAGATTTTTTTTTTTTGAGATGGAGTCTCACTCTGTCACCCAGGAGCTCAGTGACATAATGCTCTCAGTTGACTACAACCTCCACATCCTGGGTTCAAGCGATTCTCCTGTCTCAGCCTCCAGAGCAGCTGGGATTACGGCATGCCACCACCACACGTGGCTAATTTTTGTATTTTTAGTAGAGACGGAGTTTCACCATGTTGGCCAGGCTGGTCTCGAACTCCTGACCTCAAGTGATCCACCCGCCTCGGCCTTGCAAAGTGCTGGGATTACAGGTATGAGCCACTGCACCTAGCGAAACAAAAGCTTCTTGTGGTCCTGTGGGCCCCACTCATCTCTCCTTGGCTAGGGAATGGGTGTTGCTGACTGGTTGGGGATACAATCATGGGGGTATGGAAAATGGTCCTTGTGCACTGAGTCTCCTTCTGGGTGGGGGCCACAGAAGTCGGTGGTCCTGGTGGGGTCATCCAGTAGGCAGAAATGCAAAAGTCTGTCAGGTGTGGTGGCTCATGCCTGTAATCCCAGTACTTTGGGAGGCCAAGGCAGGTGGATCACAGGGTCAGGAGTTCGAGACCTGCCTGGCCAACATGGTGAAACTCCATCTCTACTGAAAATCCAAAAAACAGCCAGGCGTGGTGGTGGGCGCCTGTAGTCCCAGCTACTTGGGAAGCTGAGGCAGGAGAATTGCTTGAACCCAGGAGGCGAGTTGCAGTGAGCCGAGATCACGTCACTGCACTCCAGCCTAGGTGACAGAGCGAGAGTCCGTTTCAAAAAAAAAAAACAAAACATAACAGAAATGCAGAAGTCTGAAAACACATCTCAAAAGGCCAGTCTTAGGCTGTACAATCATGATGTAATTTACAGGAGTAACTGGGGAGGTTGCAAACCTGTGACCTCCAGAGTAATGGCTGGTAATAATTTAGTTGTGAATTAGGCTCCTCTAAGCCGTCTAACCCACTGGCCTTTCATTAGTTTTACAGAGGCAGTTGAGTTTGAGGGGAGGGTTGTTATCATTTAAATTGTAGACTAAGTGTCTCCTAAAGTGAGCTTAGTCCACACTCAGGAATGACCAAGGGCAGTTTGGAGGTGAAAGACAAGATGGAGTTGGTTAGGTCCGAACTTTTTTACCGTCGTTTTCTCACTGTTACAATTTTTGCGGAGGTGGTTTCAATGTTGTTGAACTGCCTCTATCAAAAAACTCTGAAGTCTGCTGGTTTTGCAGCATCCACAATTCAAGGGTGCTTTAAACACTTGCTAGCATTTTGTCATCAGACATGAAAGGATATTTTAATGCAGGGCTGGGTCTGTAACTCTAGAGGCAATTGGTGTTTCCAGTCCAAATACTGCAGTAGACAAACGCTCCAAATCTTATTTCTTCACAGGCTCCTTTGTCATGGACTCTAACAGAGTCTGCTCTAAACATCAAAGTTATTTGAGGGCCATCTGAGCAGGCAGGGGGTGGTTTCCTGTGGACCCTGCTGGTGTTGAGGCTTTACTTGTGAGCCCCAAGGCCAGTAAGAGTCCCTGGTGGAGTGGGTCTCCTGGTTCTATTTCTGATAGCCCCTTTTGTCTCCACCTCTGCCGTGCAGAGCTGTCATCTACACACGATTTCCTCTCCCTTCCTCTTGCTAAAAATATGAATTGTGCCTTTAATTCTGGAGGCCTGGCTGGCACGTGGGCCTTTTTGGAGGTGCTGAGGTGCTAGTGACAGTAGCTCCATCTGTGGAGAAGAAAGGAAGGGTTTTCTTTATCCATCCTCTAAAAGTACCCATGATTTTGTCCTGTGGGTCTGGAAGAGAATCCAGGCTCATCATTCCAGAGAGGAGATGTTTTGCCCCCTACATTTCGAAGTCGTCATCTCCCTTTTTATGCTGGAAGCTGCCCTTGGAGGGCTCTCAGGTCTTGGCCACAGGAAGAGGAGAGAGCTTCCTCAGTGAAGCACCTCTTTAGGGCAAGGATGGAGGTGACTTCATTTCCTCCTTACTGCTGGGTGCTCCTGAGAAGGGAGGGGCAGTGTCCATCCTAAGCTCAACAAGAACACCAGCATATTAAAAAAATGTAATTCCACTTATGATCTCCAGGGCTTTAAACAACGTACTCTGTTCTCCCCCAATGGAGTCTATCCTGGCTGACATTTAGAAACTCTCAGGCCTTAGGGAAGGATAGAGGATGAATATCATCCTTCAGCTGATTCCATTTGCAATGAGAGGCTCTGAATTCCTCTTCAGGGTCACTGGACACATCCCGTGGGATTTGGTGTCTTGGCTGAGTTTCCTTGAGAGCTGATCTCCTGCAGAAGCAGGGTTAAGGAAAACCACATCCAGCCACCATGTGCTCATGAATGGATTGAGATGAAGGCCAGAGCCTCAAAAAGACCACTTGTGACAAGCAGGCTCCCGTGCTGCAGTTCCAGCGGATGCTCTGGTGGAATGCAGGACATGAGGTGCACTTCCTAGGACACCAGGCTAGGGATGCCCAGGTGCTGAAAGAGACATGGAGGGCAAGGCAGGCCCCGGAGGATGGGGGAGCTGGAATCACTCCAGGAGAACAACGTTGTGTTCCCGTGTTGCCAGGCAGCTGGCTGGAAAGTAGCTGTGGGCTTTCTAGAGTACACCCTTGGCTGCATCTATGTCAAGACAAGATCAATGGGACAGCACTGATTCTCCATCCGAGATGGGGGGAGGTGGCAGCACACCCCAGGGGCTGTTTCATTTGTCCATTCATTTGTTCATTTAAGTTCATATAGCTAGGGATGATTTTAAAAAACCGTTATTTTAGGTTCAGGAGTACATGTGCAGGTTTATTTAAATTTTAGCTTCAGGGATACATGTCCAGGTTTGTTCAGGGGTACATGTGCAGGCAAACTCATGTCATGAGATTTTGTCCTGTGGGTCTTAGGTCCCCAGGTACTAAGCCTGGTACCCAATAGCTGTTTTTTTCTGCTCCTCTCCCTCCTCCCAGCCTCCACCCTCAAGAAGTCCCCAGTGTCTGTTGTTCCCCTTTGTGTCCATGTGTTCTCATCATTTAGCTCCCACTTATAAGTGAGAATATGTGGTATTCAGTTTTCTGTTCCCGTGTTAGTTTGCTAAGGATAATGGCCTCCAGCTCCATCCATGTCCCTGCAAAGGACATGATCTTGTTCTTTTTTATGGCTGCATGGTATTTCATGGTGTACATGTACCACATTTTCTTTACCCAGTCTGTCATTGATGGGCATGTAGGTTGATTCCATGTCTTAGCTATTGTGAATAGAGCTACAATGAACATATGCATGCATGTGTCTTTATGGTTGAACGATTTACATTCCTTTGGGTGTATACCCAGTAATAGGATTGCTGGGTCGAATGGCAATTCTGTTTTTAGCTCTTTGAGGAATCGCCATACTGTCTTTCACAATGGCTGAACTAACTTACACTCCCATCAGCAGTGTGTAAGTGTTCCCCTTCTCAGCAGCCTCACCAGCGTCTGTTACTTTTTGGCTTTGTCATAATCAAGGGCTGTTTTAAAGAGTTCTGGAAGCAGCTTCCTTCCTGCCACCAGCTGGTCCTAGGTGTGGTGGGAAGGGGGTCCCAATAGCACCGTGTATGCCGCTGTGATGTGTTCTGGGGCTCGGGTCACAGTGGGCCTGGAATGGCCACTGTGGACCCCTGGCCTGGACGGCACCTCCCTGGAATGCTGGAAGGCAGGTACAGCTCAGCCCCCAACTGGGAAGGGCACAGCCGGAAGTGACTGTGCCCTGTCTAGTTTGCCTGTCTTGGGGTTTTCGGGGGTTTTCCCTCTTTGCCTCTCTAGATGATTTTCAGCTTCACAGTTTCCTACTCAGAAAGGGGAGCAGAAGAAAGCTAATGTTTCCTGGGCCCTTGCACCAGCCACGTTAGAGGTATCTTATCCTTTTAAAGCTTCCTAGCCACCCTCCAGTGAAGTGTCATTCTCCTGTTTAGCAGGCCAAGAACTGAGAGAGACAGGCTAGGCTCCTTGTGGAGTCTGGGTGCAGAATTG
Source organism: Ateles fusciceps (assembly GCA_036589455.1). NCBI lineage: Eukaryota > Metazoa > Chordata > Mammalia > Primates > Atelidae > Ateles > Ateles fusciceps. The sequence goes on from JAZHEH010001736.1 coordinate 11,115,253, forward strand.
CATCCTGGGGGAGCTGACCCTGGTATAGCTTCCCCCTCACCCCCTACTGGGGGAGTAAGCCCTCGTCCCCCTCACAGCAGCCTGGGCAGCACCTGCTGGACGTCCCCCAAAGGGACAGAAGTCATCTTGACAAAAGACTTGGAGGCTGGGCACAGTGGCTCATACATGCTATCCCAGCACTTTGGGAGGCTGAGGCAGGTCGATCATCTGAGGTCAGGAGTTTGAGACTAGCCTAACCAACATGGCAAAACCCTGTTTCTACTAAAAATACAAAAATTAGCCAGGTTGTCGTGGTGGGCACCTGTAATCCCAGCTACTTGGGAGGCTGAGGCAGGAGAATCACTTCAACCCGGGAGGTGGAGGTTGCAGTGAGCTGAGATTATGCCACTGCATTCCAGCCTGGGTGACAGAGCAAGACTCCTTCTCAATAAATAAATAAATAAATAAATAAATTAATTAATTAAAAAGACTTGGAGATTGGAAACTGCCCCTGCTGCTGGCCCTCAGGGTGCTGGTTTCAGCTGTTGTGGGGAAATTAGCCCCGTGGGAGGTGGTAGGCTCAGGACGGGCGGCCATACCCAGGGGAGCTCTGCCAGGAACGCTGCAGCTCCAGAGGGGGGAGGGTGAAGATGGCCATTGGAGAGTGAGGGGACACTGGCTGCTGGCAAAAATACCCCCTGCATCTCAGTGGCTTGGTGCGCAGGCCTCAGTGTTCCACTCTAGGAGCAGCAGTCCAGGGCAGATGGGCCTGGGCAGCGGCAGCCCGTCCATAGAGGCCTAGACCTCTCCATCTTGTGTCTCTGCCATCCCCAGGGCCCTGGACTTGCTCCTTCTCCAGCTGGAGAGTGGAGGGGAAGGCTGTCACATCTGCCTCAGAAGCGACACTGAGCGTGTCTGCTGACATTCCTCTGGCAAGAACTAGTCGCTTGGCCTCACCTGGGGGTGCAAAAAGGGGGAAATGTCATCCCTGGCAGGGCTGTTGCTGGACAGGGCTGTCTCCCATGTGCCACCCCACAGTCACAGGTGAGCACACATTTTTGGTGAGCACAGAGCCTTCTCTGCTGTAGCGGGGTCGGGTGCTTGAGGGAAGCAAGTGACTGTGAGAAAAGGCTGCTCCCTGAGGGCCACCTGCTGGAGGACAAAGACAAGGGTGAGCCCGAAGTTCCCAGTCATGGGAAGATATGTCAGCTGCACACCTGAGCAGAGGCTGGGACAGAGCGTGGTTCCTTGCACACGAGATGTTCTTGGACCTTACCTTCTGAGCTGGTGCCTTGGTTTTCAAGAGTGGACTCAGAGCCAGGAGCCCTGGTGGGGAGCAGTAGGGAACAAAAGAGCGACAGGGGGTGTCAGGAGATGGGTAGTTAGAGCAGAGTCAAATGTGGGGGTCCTTTCGGGCCAGGGCACCCCAAAGGTCAGTGTGTCCTTGGCAGTAGCTCCTCAGCCCCCTTCTAGAGACAGCTGGCTGGGCTCATGGGCAAGTGACCTGTGGGGTTCTCACAGAGAGGTCATCCCTTATTGTCTTCCCTGGCCAGCAGCTTGGAAATGGTCACCCAAAAATCCACCAAAGGCATATGTGAATAGATGCAGTCAGTTCTGGATTTGAATTACGAGGCTGATTGGGATGATGAAAAGCTTGGAAATCCGGATGAGTGATTTGAATTTTAATCCTTCAGTGTGTTTCACAAGTGAGGAAAGCAAATGACTAATGTTTTATCTTCCAGAGCCTAGAATCAATCTTTCTGTGTCTGTTTGGCTCCTTGGATATTCATTCAAAAGGCATCATGTTAGATGTCGTGAAACAAAAACCGTCTATAACCCCAGTAGGAAGTGATCGAGGCATGAGTAAGACCCAGTGAGGGGGAGGACCAGTGGAGGGACTTTTCTGAAAATAAAAGAAAAGTGATTTAAAGAGGAATATTTGGTTAGTGACATGTATAGCTCCTAGATAGTTGTCCTTAGGAGAAAAAATTAAAGTTTAAGTGCACAGCGTGATCAATTATATCTTTCTCCTCCTTCAGCGTGCCACTCCCCCACACATGTCTGCTCAGCCAAACATGATATAATATGTAAAATCAGAAATCCAAGTGGGAGCAAAACTTAATAATGATAATTAAATGGGTAAAGATGTGTTCTGCCCAAAGTTTAGCAATGTGGTAATCAAGTGAGTAAGAGTTTCTCAGAGATACTCAATGTGAAGCTTCTTGGTGCATAAGGAAATTCAGTGAACTTTCAACTGGAGCGGTGTGAGTCAAAGGCAGGAATGCACTCCTCCGGCTTATTCAGAAACCCTCAGGGTGGACTGAAAGGGTGATAGAAAGAGCGAAATGGAAGGGGAAAGAGGGGGAGCCTTCTAATGGATCGAATGCTTTCATGTGGCCAGCCAAAGAAAAAAAAAATTCTTGCCAGAAGCAGAGGACAGGGAGGCATGACATCACTCAGCCCAGGATTACAAGAACAAGAAGAGCAAATTCCGGGAAGTGTGAGTGGTGCAGCCTCTAAATGCTGATGCTGAGCGAGAAAGGTAGCTCTGTTATGCACAAAAACGTTCAGGTTTTCCCCAAGTCAGAGTGTTAGACAGGAATGATTCCAGGGTTAAATCACTCTGCTGAGCTGTCATATCAGCTGCATGGGTGGGGAGTGTCTGGGGCAGAGAGAAAGAGAGCGAGCACGGGGGAAATGAGAAATGAGGGAGAGCCCTGGGACAGGTGAGGGGTGAGGGGCTCTCTAATGGTGATAGTAATTTGCCCTCAAAATAAATCAAGCCACCCCCCAAACAAGGTGTAAAGAAGAGGCAGCCAACACAACGTAGGGCAGAAGCTTGACTCCAGACCCTTCCTAGTTGATACTGGGGGTGGTGTGCCGCCCAGGACCCCAGGGCCATAGCTCAGTCATTGCTATGGGCCACACGTGCTGCCCTGCTGCTTCGAGGACCCTGTCCCCCAGGCACAGTCCCTGCTGTGCTCTTTGGCTCAGAGCATGAAGACTGGGCTACTCGGGTCTGAGCCCCAGCAAGCCTGACTTCCCAGCCTCCTGGCTGTGGGCACGGTGTTAGGATAGAAACTCAGGGTTATGTCTAAAAGCACTAAACCTTAAAAAGAAGGCAAGCCTTCCTTCAGAGCCTCCACACTGCCTCTGTGCCCTGCCCACTCCTCAATCAGCCACAGGAAGAGGGCATCCTGCACCCTTTGGTACCTTGGTCCCTGTGTAGGGAGGCACTTTGCTGGGGGGAGCCTGTAGCCAGAGGTTTGGGGCTGCAGGAGGCGTGCTCTGTGTGCCCCAGTGACACCAATGCAATAGAAGTGGAATGTTGTAGCGCGACCCTCCAGCCCACCAAGAGGCTTATCGTGTATCACCAAGTCAGAGGTAAGGCAAAAACCTGTTCATCGCATAGCCAATATGCCAAGACCATCAGTAATACCAGGTGAGGGTCTGTCATGAGTATGCCCGCCCCAGTAGTGGGATGGCGGGAGGCCTACAGATCCCAGAATCTCCCAAGGCAGGTGGTCCCCCAGCATGCAAAAAGCTCCTTGCGATCTGAGAGCACATCATGCAGAGCAAGAACGTGCTTTGCTTCTGTCTTCCCTTTCTACACCCCCACTGCGCTCCAACTGTGATTTGGGGCATGGGCACTGTGTACGAGACAGACCCAGGTGAGAGTCTTGGCTGTGCCCTTTCTAGACAGTGACCTAGAGCGTGTCGTTTTACACATCAGCATCTCCAACTCCTGTGTAAGTGGTGTGTGGAGGAGAGCTCCTGAGCTTGCCTGGATCCAGTGCTCTGCTCTGTTGGACCTCAAGGGAGTTTCTGTTTCCTGCCTTCTCAGGCAGGACCATAGCACTGCTCTCAGCCAAAGGGCCAGGAGGGGAAGTGATGAGGATCACTTCTGGGCCAAATCATTACATCGTCTGTGATGTTGGTTTTGCCCATAATTTCTCTGGAGAAATGTTCCAAATGGAGCCACATGTGCTGTCCTGCTGCTGCGAGGACCCTGTCCCCAGGCACAGTCCCTGCTGTGCTCTTTGGCTCAGAGCATGAAGACCGGGCTACCTGGGTCTGAGCCCCAGCAAGCCTGACTTCCCAGCTGTGCAAGTGACCTTTTTTCTTTTTGTTTGTCACCTCATCCCCTTCTCTTTTCCTCATTTGATTTTAAAAGATTTGTATATTTTATTTTGTTCTTGATCTCATTTCCACAAAGAATATGAAGTGTCTGATTTTGTCAAGATGTAGGGTGTGTGAATCCTCTGTGTATCTTGCAAATGTCATTTCACCAGAATGTTTAAGGAGGGTCCTCAATACTCAAGAATCAGTTAATAATGGCCTGAGATTCCCAGGTGCACACGTGCACGCACACACATGCACACACACACACACCCCCCAATGGAGACAACCCCTGATTTGAGTATTATCAGGTTGCCCTGTCTCATACCTGCCTATAAGAGTCATGCCAACTGGTGTTTTGTAAATGCCTGAAAACTCCTGGGAGAAAGGGCCCTGGCCAGCTTGGATGGATGCCTTCACAATAACCAGTGAGGATGCTGAATTCCCAGGGCAAAATTGGGAGGCACTAAGGTACCTTTCTCTTGTGATTAGAATGATCCCATCACCTCCCGTAGATGATTGGCCAAGACACTGAAACTTGGGAATGAACGTGCGCCCACACTTGGTCCGTGGGTCACAAATGGAGCCCAGTTCTGCACAGGAGTTTCAAACCAGGGTCTGTGCGTCAGCTTCAGGGTCTTTCCTAATTCATTGAAAACTGCATGCCTACAATCATTATTTTGTGGAAAGGGTACATAGCTTTATTGGATTCTCAAAGGAATCTGTGATCTTCTGAGCCTTAAGAACAAGTAGATCAGGTTAATGCGTTCTAAGGTAGAAGGAATTTTGGTCAATTGTGCAAATAAACTGAAAGATATACTTTGCCAATAGTTGCAGAGAAAGACGGGGTGAAGCCAATTCTAGGCACTTGATTAACATTATTGTTACTTTCCTTGTAATTCCTGGCCTGAAAGCCTCCCTTGGTACCACTTTTCCCAGCCAAGCGGTGCTTTCTTCCAAATGCCTTGTGGTACCTCTCAAATTTTGGAGGGCGGCCAGTGCCATGACTTCAGGACATGCTTAACTTCCCAGGCCTCTAAAGGGTTGTGCAAGTGACCTTTTTTCTTTTTGTTTGTCCCCTCATCCCCTTCTCTTTTCCTCATTGTTTTGTGAATTTTAAGATTTGTATATTTTATTTTGTTCTCTATCTCATTTCCACAAAGAATATGAAGTATGTGATTTTGTCAAGATGTAGGGTGTGTGAATCCTCTGTGTATCTTACAAATATCATTTAACCAGAATGTTTAAGGAGGGCCCTGGATACTCAAGAATCAGTTAATGAAATCATCAAATTCACTGAAGATTGACGCAGAAGAGTTTCCATCTGCGTGGTCACTGACAAGGCACGAGGCATGTGTTTGCTCTCTGCCTCAGGAAACAGCGATCGTCTCCAGCACTAATTCTTTTGTTGGATGGTTTGATGGTTCCTTGGGGCACTGATAGCCTTTGAGGTTTCCTCCTTACTGGTGACAAGGCTAAGACTTTTTTGTGGATATGGCTATTGTTACTGTTCTTTTAGTATGTTCTTGATGTGAATTTGTTTTATTGTAGAAATGATGTAGTGCATTTAGGGTTTTGATTATGTTCCAGCTTGTTAAGGGTTTTGCCCTGCTGTACAGTCTGTGAGTTGAAGAGGCCAGAAGCATAAGGAGCTCCAGGAAGCTTCCAGCTGGCCCCTGGCAGGGACACATGTGCCTACATTGGCCAGACGTAGGTTTGAGACAGACACACGTTTCTCCATGTTGAAGCCTGGGCTTCTCCAGCTCCTGGAGATGGACCCTGTGTTTGTCATTGGCCAGGGAGGTCCTCTCCAGCCTTTCTCTTTTGGACACTTTTACCCAGGGGTATGAGTAATTGTGGCTCTCAATCCAGAGCTCCTGTCAAGACCTGTATTGAGAGGTGTGCCAACAGTGCAAGGAACCCAGTCAGGACTCTGTTCCAGCTCCTCTCTGACTTGCCTGCTCAGGACAGTGACAGCCACATTCCCCTCAGAGAACAGGAGTCCACACTGGCCCTTGTCCATTCTCACCCTGGTGCTCTGACTGTACAACAGGTGCTACCCAGCACAGTGGGGGAGCAAAGGACATTGCAGCTTCTTGGCTCTGGCTTTTGGGCACAGGTATAACTGACCCCCAGTCCAGATCCCTCATGGAACCAACCCTACCCTGGGGTCTGGGAGCAGCCCATGGAGACATGAAGAAGGGGAGGTCCAAGGGGTTAACTAACAGATGACCAATGTCAAGAGCAGAGCTTGGCGCCAGGGCCCAGGGCCAGGAACGTAGCACCAGGTGGATCTGGGGTGACCCAAGAGAGCTGCACATCCTCAGGTGCCTTTGTGGTTTATCATGTGAGGGGGATGTCTTCTGTGGAAAGAGCCAGCAGACAAAGAATCAACCAACGCGATCATTTTAGCCACTTATCAATCCCTTGGGTAAAAGTCCATTGGGTGTTTAACTGGCTCATCACACAGATGTACAGATTTTATGGTGGGTTGACTTAGGGTTTATCAACTTCACAGTGGTGTGAAAGTTATACACATTGACTAGAAACCATACTTCAGCACAGTTTTCAATAAACTGCAATAAATAGGCTTTGTGTTAGATGATTTTGCCCAACTGTAGATGAATGTCAATGTTCTGAGTCCGTTTAAGGTCAGCTAGGCAAAGCTATAATGTTTGGTAGGTTAGGTGTATTAAATGCATTTTTGACTTACGATATTTTCAACTTATGAAGGGTGCATTGGGACACAATGCCATCATAAGTCAGGGAGCATCTGTAGTCTTTACAGGCCAGTGTTCTCATGGAATAATGAGGCAGACACTCAGAGAAGCTGTGTGAGGTGCCCAGAAGTCTTTGGTCATTTAGTGGCAGAGCCAGGCTCAGGTTCAGTCCTCCTCCCTTCTGTCCACGGCTCCTTCACTCCCACCAGACAGTCCCATCCGTTCCCTTAATATATTGTCTTGAGTTTGGTTTTGACACTTCTTTGTCTTCAAAGGCCAGCAAATTCAATGCCTTGCATCTGAACTCTTTAGGGAGTTTGGAATATTCTCTATGCATCTTCTTAGACTTCTGGAATGTTGCTTAAAAGTAGGAAATTGTCAAGGAGGCACTTGAAAGTCCCTGACTTACAAGATCACTCTTAGTCATTCCTTACTAAGAATTTTCTCAACTTTCATTTCTTAAGGGTTACCAAACAAGTCACATTTTCATCAGCTAGGCCTTCATGCTTGCTATGAGCCAGTTCAAAGAGAGTAGGGACTCGGGCTTTGGGCTCAGGCCAGCGAGCCTGGGCTGGCCTGGCTTTTGCCCTCATTCCTGAGTATCTGTGACACCTCATGTCACCGGATAAATGCAGTGAAGCGATTCCTTCACTAAGGGTCAATGCCTTTTCTCAGGCCACAGAGCAAAGCCAAGTTAGGAAGACTCCAAGGTAACAGAGTTTTAGGAGCACAGAACCAGAGGGAGGAGAGAGCAGCTGAGAGATGCTGGAAGTGGCATGGCAGTGGCGTTCCATTTCAGGGGGCAGCATTTCACTCCCATTCTCTGACTTCCATTTCTTATGGGCAGTCACTGCCCTCAGTAAGATTGATGGAGCCTGGGTTCTCCTCTTAGCTCTTCTTCAGGCTTTATATGGACCTCAGGCAGTGGGCATCATTAAGCATATGCTTCAGCATAGTGAAAAGATAGGATTCTGATGGTGTTACCCTGTGGGGGCCCCTTTTCCTTTGCGGCTTCTAAGTGGCTCCTGCACGAAGACACATTCCGTGGCTGCAGGAAAATGAATCTCTGCCTACCCAGTATGCCTAGCACGATGAGACTTCATGCTTCAACTTTGTAGATAGTCTTAGGGGTGGATATCAACTCTACAATAATTTAGTGAATAAGCACGCTGTCTTGTAAGGAATATATGTATATATGGCATTAAAGGAGTTCCTACCACATGCCAGGAGGCGCCAGGCACTTTACCCTATGGTGCAGGATTTAATCCTCATAGAAAATTCTAAGATAGGGTGCTGTTATCATCTCTACTTTAGAGACGAGGAAAGTAGACTTAGCAAGAGGACATGGCTCTCCTCAGGCCACATGGATAAAGTGGCAGAACGAGGCTCAAACCTGGGGCTGTGCAGCTCCAGTGTCATGTCCACGTACTTCCCATGAGCTGGTCAGCCTCTTAGTGATAATCCTGGCTTTGAAAGTTTAGAGGGAATGGCTTCAGCTGGGTGTCCAAGCAAGCCATATCTTCAAAATGAGTACCTTCTTAGTGGGTAGAACTCAGAGAAGCAGAGAGGAAAAGAGGGGAAATTCCAAGAGGGTTGGGCCAGTAGTGACGAACACGCATAACTGGTTTGATGGATGCAGAGTGAACAAGTTTGGCCAGAATCAAGCAGCGTTTCTCAACAGGGGCACTACTGGCGTCGGGGATGGGACAATTGTTCAGTGTGTAGGACTGTTCCACGCATTTGAGGGCAATTCTCATGCCTGAACCCTGCCCAAGAAGTGCCACCCCCATCCTAATGACAGTGAAAATGCTTGTGCACATTTGCAGACACCCTCCAGGGCACCCCAGGTTGAGAACCACTAGAGCAAATGAGAGCCAGAGATGAGCTGGGGACTGTTATTGGGATTAGACTGAGGAAGGCCTTGAAAGCCAAACAAGGTTAGCCTTGAGGCTGGAGACAATGGGGAGTGACTGAAGGTTTATGAGTGAAGAAGAGTGTGAGGAGCAGCCAGGTGGAGGCACTGGAGAAAGAGAGAACCTAGACTCCAATGAGTGCAGGCTCTCAAGGGAGCTGAGAAGACCTGCAGGCCACCTCCTGCCAGTCCTACAGGGATGAGTCTCATATTCACATGAAAGAGCCCAGCACCACCACCAGTAGAGGAATCATGAGACAGAAGTGTGTGTGGCTCCCTGATGAATCTCTAAAGGAATCAGGGGCTCTGCTCAAGGCGTGGTGGGGAATCAAGGCTAGATAATAGAGAGAAAACCTACCCTGATATTACTAACAGAAAGGAAGCAAGGAAGGAAGGAAAGCGGGGAGAGAAACTAGAAGAAAGATGACTGGGAAGCTTGCCAATGATTCTTTGCCTTTTTAGTTCAGTTTATTTAAACTGTCTGTGAGCCTGCATCCCTTTATCCAAGAGGTCATCAAACTTTGTCTTATAAACTTCATCACAGGATTAACTTGCAAACAAGGAACGTGCTGTACCAGCCATGGGTACTTGAGCTAGGAGTCTCAAGGAACTTAGTCCATACTAATAGGCCCTCAGAAGTCTTGGCCCTTGACCTATGACATCTCTGGGCAGAGAAGAGTACAGGGCTGTGGAGTAGAGGAATAAATCCTCTGAGGTCCATGTGAGTTGGCTGTCTCCATGTGTGTCCTGAATGAGGCAGCTTCACTGGGGAATGAAAACTGAAACCTAGACCCCTTGTTGTCCTTTGGGACCACCAGGCATTGCTCTTTGGCCTGGAAAAGATGCTGCAACTGCTAGCATTCCAGTTACCAGACAGCTTCAAGAATGATATGTAGTTTTGTTTATAAGGAAAAATGCCAAGCCCCTAAGAAAATTCCCAGAACAATGATTGTAATTCATGACAAGACAGAGTATATGTAGTTTTTCTGGCGCCTTCACCCAGGTTGTTGATGTAGGACCTTGTGGGATTTTCTTTTCATCCTCCAAGGAAGTTATGCTTTTTCACCAAAATACTGATTTTTAAAAAGGAAACTTCATGGCTCTTTCAGGAGGATTCAAAGGAATTCTAACCTAATATCACTGTTTCTAAAGAACTTCCTCGACTCCATTTCAGCTGGGTTGTAAGTCATCATTTCTTATCCAGAGTAGGGGCTGATTTTGTAATGCGTTATCACATTGATATTGGATTTTAACTCAGAGGGTGGGGTGGTATGATCTTAGTATAATAAAATTTTAAATTCCTCAAGTCCTAATATCCACAACTATATGACGGCAGAACAAATTTTGTTATGTATTTAGTGAGGAACACCACCCAGGATCATATTCCAAATTTCCACCACTTCTGAAAATGTCTAGCCAGTATCTCTTCAAATGTTGACTTGTCTCCATTCTTTTCCTCCTCTTCTGTAACTCTGAGTGAATTGATGTTGGTCTTCTCATTCCATATTCTATATTTCTTAACTTCTCTTTCATATTTTCTATTTTTGTCTCTGTGCTACATTCTAGATGATATCTACTGACCTAGCTTCCAGTTCCCAAATTCTTTCTTCAGCTTTTTCTACGTTTGTTGAACCTGTTTACTGAGTTTTAAATTGTGATTTTTCCTTATTTTTATTCCTAGAAGTTCCATTTGGTTCAATTTCAAATTTGTGATGCCACTTTTTATAGTTTCCTATTCTCTGCAGGATCATTTAAGCTTCAAAAATCTTTTAACATCAGTAAGTGTATTTTATAATCCATGTCATGTGATTGTAGTATCTGATTTTCTGCAGGTTTGTTTCTGTTGTTCATTCTTTCTGTTGGATCTCACTCACGGTGCCTTGTTTCCTTATGTGCTTGATTATTTTTTATTGTAGAATGCTCATTGTCCTTGAAAAATTATTTGTGAGATGAAGTTCTTCCCTTCAGTATTACATTTTTTCTTCCTGAGGTCACTGCTGGTCAGAGTACTTTAAACTAAATTCATACTTAAGTTTAGTTTGGGACCATCCCAGGAATATGAATTTGGGATGCAGATCTCCCTGAAGGCCTACTTATGATTACAAATATTGATAGGACATCGGCATCCTCTCCTGCTCTGCTCAGTGCCTCATTTAGTTCCCTCACTTGGATGGGAGAAGAAGATTACTACTGACTCATTCTTATTCTGAGGGTACAGTTTTTTGGGCTCATGATGTAATGTGGGGAGATTCTCCTGTTATACTCTTCACTTTTGCCTTTGTCCCCTCGCCATCAGGAACCAATCAAAGTTAAAGTTTGCTGGATCAGCAGATGCCCTCAAAGCAAAAGCAACTCCAGTATTGCTCTTTCCTCTCTGGGGCTTCCTCTTTCTCTTAAATGTTTGGCCTAATAATTCCTCACTATTAGGTTTAAACATATGATATTATTAGTATCCCATTTTTGACTGTCAAAAAGGCAACTTTATTAAATCTAATATTTAGCCAGCTTTTGGATGCTTCAAAATATGTGTCTCTCCTATTTTATCTGACATTTGTCATTATTTTCTGCAGAAGGGTTGACCCAAATAATCCAGTCTGCCAAATTCCCAGAAGTGGAGTCTGCCTTTCAGCTCTTCTGGCTAATGCTTATGGGAAGACTTTCCCTTCTCCAACGCCAGCTCACCCACGTGTGATCTCTGGGAACTGTCTCCCACATGGTACCTTCTTATCTTGAATGACCACAGTTTTTCTCTTTCAGTTAACCCCTTCTCTTCTGCCATTTTGGGTTAGTAGTTCATGTTTCTCTCTACTGGAAAACTTTTCCAGCAAATGGGAATGACTTCTTTCTCATCATCTCTCTCTAACTACTGCAGAAAGTAAATCAAGAAAGAAAAAGACCATAAAAAATGAAAAATAAGTGAACAGGAAACGGTTGAAAGACAAAAATCTGTTTTGAAGATGTTTTGAAAGGTTGATGTAAATGAAAGTCCGGAATTACAGCCATGTAATTGCCTATCAGAGCAGTTGACCCCATTTGTAGCAGGAAGATAGAGGACCACAGAAAAGAGATCTCCAAAAAAGATACAAAATTAATAGATTATGGGGTGTACTTAAATGTAGTGAGAGGATAATTTATCCAGAAGAGATGTTAATGAATAGCTAAGCAAAGCAAAATAATAACAACAATACACATGCACACACATGAAAACAAGGCGGGAAGGCAGGAAAGAAAGAAAGAGAGAAAGAGAGAAAGAAGGAAAGAAAGAAGGAAGGAAAGAAGGAAAGAAAGAAAGGAAGGAAGGAAGGAAGGAGACTCCAGGGAAGTTTTTCCAGGGAAAAGAAAAGCTGTAAAGCAAAGGAAAGATGGTCATTATGTGTACGGCTCAGCTATAGATAATATTTACATATCCATGACTATGTGAATATAAAAATTGGTTTGTTGTGGTAAAACTATATTAGGAGAATGGGGAATATATATGTGGGTGAGGGGTGGCATAGGAGGGCTAAATTCTTATTTTCCCATTGTAAGAAGTTAACAGATAGTACCTAAACCTAAAAATATAAAAATGTGCTCATACGAACATGTCATTTAGAAATATGGCTCTGTGAAAATGTTGGAAGAAATAGCTAAAATATGTCAAGGTGGCTGCATCTGAAGATTCAGAATCAAAAGTAAGTGTGGCAAAAAAAAGTGAGTGTAACAAGTAACTACGTTTTAAAATTATAAATCTTCTAGTATCATTTGACTTTTGAAACTGTGTGCTTTTATTACTAAGATAAAACATGAAAATTAAATTGAAAAATATAAATATTAGAAACAGACAAAAATATATTTATATGCAATTATCATGATTGATTACATAACTTGAAAACCTGAGAGACTAATTAAAGACTTCATATTAAGTAGAATATGTAGCAAGTTTGCTGGATACAAGGTAAATATACAAAATAAATAGCCTTTCTGTATTATCAAAATTTATTTAGAAATGAAAATGGAAAGCTCCTACTCATCTTAGTTATTTAAAATTCTGCAATATTCATAGGAATAAAACTAGCAAGAAGAATGTAACACCTACTGAAGAACATTATACAACTTTATTAAAGGAATTCAAACAATATTGGAGACACATGTACCTAAACAGAAAGTCAAAATTGTATAAAAATGAAAATGAAATGTGATTTTAAATGGAATCTCTATACTATATCTTTAAGTAAATATAGCTTAAAGGTAGTCAGAAAGAACAAAGTCTGAGAATAGCCTGGAACATCTGGTAAAAGAATGATGTGGGAGGGGCAGTTTGCCTCATGGGATATTACAACTTTAAAACTGCTTTAACAAAACAGTATGGCATTGACACACAAATATTCACATAGATCAGTGAAACAGAACAAATCCAGAAATGGTAACATTTTCTTCATCATCTTTGGCTTGTTTCATTGTTGCAGACATGTATTACTTCATAATTTTAAAAATCTAATAAAGATAATTCAATAATAATCCAATGAAATATTTTCATTTACATGCATTTTAAATATTTCTTTAGAAAAACAGTGGTATTGTCAGATGACTTTCTTTTTTTCTGCCTGTGTTTTTCTTCTTTTAAGAATTCTAAGGCTCATTGTCAAGTATTCAATAACACAGAAGTATATTGACAAAAATGTGTACGTTTCTCTTCAAGACCCAGTCCTCATTCCCATCTCAGGAGGAGATCTAGGGTGTGTTCTCCTTCTTGATCATTAAAATTGATTTACATGGTTCAGATTGCATGGTCATTTTATGGTCCTATATACTACATCACACAAAAAAAATTGCTGCAAATATATTTGAGGATTTAAAAACTTAAATAATTTTTAAAAACTTAAAATAATTCTGCACTTGCTATTCTTTGACTATTTTTAATATATCTTTTTACAGTGTCTCATGCAACAGAAACATAGATTATTAAAAGTTCTTTATTGCAGATCCCATCTCCCCCACCTCACTCCCAATCTGATTTCTCATGCTAGAGTAACAGGTTGGTGAGGACCATTCTAGTTTTTTGTTTTATACATACATATATATATATATTGCACTTGAAAAAATGGGTCATAATAAATGTATTGTTTTGAGACTCTATCTTGCATTTGAGAATATGCCTTTGGTCTCTTTTTGCTTCTATATATTTAGAACCACCAAATTCTTAAGAATGATTGCATGATATTTCATAGGAGTGATACACCATCATTTATGTGGCCAGTCCCATTCTAACAGACATTTAAGTTTCTCCAACTTTATTATTAGCAATACTGCAGGGAATGTTCCTGAATATGCAGTCTTATGCATGGTGTGAGGATTTGGGTCAGGTACATTCCTAACTGTGAGATTACTTGATTAGAGGGCCCCCTGTTGGGTCACTGGGCATCGCTCAGTGCCATCCAAAACAGGGTGCCCATTCCATACTTGAGAGCTTGTGATGGATTCCTTTCTTCCATAACCTAACCCACATGTAATATTACCAATCTTAAAAGATTTTTTTCAATCCGGTACATTTTAAAATGTCATCTCATTGTTGGAACTTGTGTTTTTAAGTGTAACATTTGTATTTCTTCTGCGAATTGTGTTTTGGTGTCTTTTGCCTGGTTATTCTGCCCAGGTTGCTCTTTTTCTTTTATTAAGTCTTAAAATTTTTTATAGTTTGTTAATTGGGATTATTTATCATACACATTACAAATATTTTCTCCCTGAATCTCTCTCACCATTAAACTTAGAAAATAATGTCATTAATGTACAGAACTTTTAAAATTTGTAGGTAGTTGAACACATCATTATTTTATTTTATGGCTAATGGATCTGATATCTTGCTTGGCAAAACTTTCTGCATATTAAGTGTGAAGATATGTTCCTATATGTTTTCTAATACGTTTATAATTTTATTTTTTGCAATTGATACTTTGATTAATTTGAATTTTATTTGTGTATATAGTGCTGTGTTAGGGATCTGAGTAGTTTAATTTTTTTTTTTTAAGACAGGGTCTCACTCTCTTACCCAGGCTGAAGTACTGTGGCATGATCATGACTCACTGATCAGTGGCATGATCACTGCAGCCTTGACTTCCTGGGCTCAATGGATCTTCCTACCTCAGCCTCCTAAGTAGCTGGAACCACAGGCACGTGCCACAATGTCTGGAATTTTTTTTTGGTCGGGGGGTGGAGTGACAGGATCTCACTGTGTTGCTCAGGCTGGTCTTGAACTCTCGGACTTAATTGATCCTCCTGCCTTGGCCTCCCAAACTACTGGGATTACAGGTATGAGCCACTGTGCTGGGCTCTAAGCAGTTAATTCATAATACTAGTTTAAGGTCCAACCTTCATTTATTGAACATTTGAGTCTGTCTCTGCTGGTTTGAAATGACACCTCTACCATGTATTATGAGTCTGTTTCAAGACTTGCTCTTTTTTCCCATCAATTTGTCTATTCTGTTTTGAATACTACCATGCTTTAATAACCAAAACTTTATAGAATAGTTTAATATCCAATATCTCAAGAACCTTTCAATTTTCTTATTTTTCAGACACTTCTGGCTCTTCTGTGAGACATATTTAAAATAGAAACCATTTTGCAAATTCCATAGGAATCCTTTAAGATATTGGTTGGCAATTTTTTCAACTTGTACACTCTCTTGGAGAGATGTGAGCCTTTTATAAAAATGAGTATTTCCTGCCAGCTATAGTTGACGGGGGGATGGAGGCAGCAAACCACCTTGCCATGTATGTACCTATGCAACAATCCTGCATAATCTGCACATGTACCCCAGAACCTAAAGTACAATTTTAAAAAATGAGCATTTCCATTGAGAAACATGGAGTTATTCAGGTGTTTCAAAAAATGTCCTTCAATAAATTTTTGAATAAATAACTTATATTTATTAATAAATAAATAATTTTTCAATAAATATTGTTTCAATAAATATTTTTCCATATAGAATTTATAATCTTTTATTTATATGGGAGTTTAAAAATTGTTTAAACTTGTTTTTGTTTTTGGCCAGGTGGGATGGCTCACACCTATAATCCCAGCACTTTGAGAAGTCAAGATGGCTGGATCACTTCAGGTCAGGAGTTTGAGACCAGCCTAACCAACATGGTGAAACCCTGTTTCTATTAAAAGTACAAAAATTAGCTGGGTGTGGTGGTGCGCACCTGTAGTCCCAGCTACTCAGGTGGCTGAGGCAGGAGAATTGTTTGAACCCAGGAGGCAGAGGTTGTAGTGAGCTGAGATCATGCCACTGTACTCTAGCCTGGATGGCAAAGTGAGACTCCATCTCAAAAAAAAAAAAAAAAAAAAGCATTGTTTTGGTGTTCTTTTAAGTGATTTTGTTTCCATTACAGTTTTAAATGTTGATTGCAGCTGTATTGGAAGTCCACAACGTTTTTTGTGCAGTACAGTAGGGAGGTTAAAGTGCTGGGGGGAAGAATAGGTTGGCACTAAAAGTTATTTCCTCACTTGTTTTTATGAAAACACTTGGACCTCATCTTCATCGCCATTTTTTTTTTTTGCAAAATATAATGAATCATAAGTATAAGTTAATACTTCGTTATAATTCTTCACTGTAACACAGGAAGAGAGGGATGGAGGACACACACTGCCTCCTACTGCTTGTCCTGGAACTAAAACCCATGTTTGGTGCTCACAGTCCAAGTTCTTTTTATCATTTTACTATTTATTAATTTATTGATTTGTAACTGAAAATGGAGTGGATACATCTTCTTGGGAGGGATATCAATACACCTCAGGGGTTTAAAAATGTATTAGAAAATATTTCATACATACAAAGAATGTGTAGATTGTCTACATATGGAATAAAGAATAATATAATGGGCCGGGCACAGAGGCTCATGCCTGTAACCCTAGCACTTTGACAGGGTGAGGCGGGCAGATCCCCTGAGGTCAGGAGTTCGAGACCAGCCTGGCCAACATGGTGAAACCCTATCTCTACTAAAAATACAAAAAATTAGCTGGGTGTAGTAGTCCCAGCTACTCTGGAGGTTGAGGCAAAAGACTCGCTTGAAGTCAGGAGGCAGTGGTTGCAGTGAGTCAAGATCATGCCACTGCACCAGCCTAGGCAACAGAGTGAGACTCTGTCTCAAAAAAAAAAAAAAAAATATATATATATATGTATATATAATGAACCCTCATCTACCTACCACTCAGCATAATAAATAGAACACCATTAAGTCTTCGAAGACCCTCTGAAAATCTTTCTGATTTGATTCCTTTTCTTCTCTTGCAGAAGTAAGCAATATCTTGAACTGTTTATCCTTTTTTTTTTTTTTTTGCTTTTTAGGAATGTATATATGTGTGGAGGCAATTTTTCAAAGTCACACACACACACGCACACACACACACACACACACACATTTCAACACACCTTCCTTGCCTTCTCAGGTCGTTCTAGTGAGAATCTTTGCCATAATTAGCCACTGTTACCCTGGTAATGTGTGGAGTACCCCAGAGTTTGGGGGTTTGAAAATTGTTAAGCTTTGGCTTCGATTTTTTTTTTTTAATTAGAAGTACTGGAGTCTGTTTGCTTTTTTTCTAGCTTGTTGTTATGGTTATTTCTCCATTAGAGCCCATCTTGTTGGTTGTAGTTTAAGGTGAGCTTTGTTTTAATATCTGGGGTAGTACACTGTGCCCTCTCACACACAGTGTTTAAATTACTATCGCCTCTTCATTTTCAAAGAAAAACTTCATATTCATACTATCAAGTCTCTCAAAAAGTCATCTGAGGGTTTTGATTCAAAGTATGTTACATTTTTAAGTTAATTTAGAAAAGTTTCTGTATTTGCTATACTGAATCTTCCTAATCAAGAACTCAGCATTGTCTTTCTTTATTTGTTAAAATTTTATTTCCCTTAATAGAGTTCATAGCTTTCTCAGTAGGTCTTGCTGTGTTCCTAAATAAGTTTGTCTGTATGTCTATATTGATTTTTAATAGTATGATTTAAAAAGCCTTCTTTTACATTTTGTTTTCTACAAAACAAATCTATTGATTTCTCTATAATTGTTTTTGAAGCCAGTCAGAAGCTGTTCATTTGAAAATATTCAGATACACCTACCTCCTTCATAGAAGAGATGAGTATCAAATGAGAATAAGCAAAGGCATTTTTAAACTGCAAAGTAATATATGAATGCGACTTATCCTTGTATTGTTGTTTTAAATTGTTGCCCAAGTCCTTAACCAATTGTATTTGCCACAGCTATGCTATGCCATGCTGTGGCAATAAATTAACCTTGTAAGAAACAAAAGTTTATTGCTTGCTCCTATAAGGCCCAGCAAGAGTGGGCAATAGTTCTCCACGTGGTGACTTAAGGATTCAGGCTGCATCCGTTTTGCTCCAGGTCACTGTAACACAGGAAGAGAGGGATGGAGGACACACACTGCCTCCTACTGCTTGTCCTGGAACTAAAACCCATGTTTGGTGCTCACAGTCCATTGGTCAGAATTAGTCACATGACCTGGTCTCACAGCAAGGGAGGCTGGGAAGTCTGGGGTGCTCACAAGAGAGGGTAGGTACGTGAGTGCTGCTTCCACCGCACCAGCACAGTCATATAGACGGATGTGTGTGGTCTGGTGCTTTCACCGAGAAGTTTCAGCCACAGAGGACAGGCCGTGCTGCTGCCAACAATGTGTGGGAAAGTGTGCTGAACCCAAACGAACTCCTGGGTTCATGGTTGATTTCCTGGATTTCTCATTCACACCTTTTGTTCTTTCTGACTCTGGGCTTCTCTATGTAAACAAAGCCTCACTCACTCAATCCTTTGGCTTAGTCATGACTTCTGATTCCTCACGGGGCACTGGGTGGCTTCTGAGGGAGCATCTTACCAGTGGGGGAGTCCGCTGGAAGAGAGCACTTCCAGCTCCTGCTGAGAGCAAAGGAGCCCAGTGTCAGGACTCAGCTCTTTTGGCTGCAAGCAACAGAAACCCACTAAAACTTGACTTCTTTCTTTTCTCACACCCCATATCCAGTTGCCAGGAAACCCTGTTGATCTTTCTGGAACTGCCCTCACCTTTGTCTAAGCACCATCAATTAACATTCAAATGATACAAGCTCCCAAGCAGCCTCCCTATTTCTCCCCATGTTCCACTCTCGAGAAAACGGCCAAAGTGATGGTTTCATCGTGGAAGTCAGATGGTGACATTCTTCTGCCCACACCCTCCAGTGGCTGCCCCGGCCTGAGTCCCCCGTACCTCCCCTGCCTTTTACCCCATGGCTCTGGCCTTCACTCACTCTGTTCCAGCCCCAGTTTTGTTGCTGTTCCTCAAACCTTCCAGGAGGGACCGTGGGCAAAAGGTGACTTCTGCTGACCAGAGTGTATAGGCCCAGGACTACCACAGCTCCCCATGGTCCCCACCCCAGGGCCTGTCTCCACCGCAGGGGACATGCAGCAGGCTGGAAACACTACCCTCCCTTTGTCTTCTTCTTGGGAAATGTCAGTGCCTTTATCCCTATGCATCAACACCAACCCTCCTAGGACTTGGCAAGACACCTGGGAGAACTTGGAGCAGATTGTAAACTCCATTGATTCCTAAGAAGGGAGGGGGACGAAGGGGATTTTTTTCCCCTCCTATGACTGTTTGCAAGTAGATATCCCATTACATGACTACTGTAAGGCCTCAGCACATTTTGAAAACAGTAAGACACATACGTTGCTATAGATTCAACTGTATTCACTGATGACGTAATGGGCCCAAATGTTGTGTCTGAGGTTCCTATGTTCCTGAGTCCTCCTTACAGCTCTGTAAGCCAGGGCTAGTGGAAGTCTTCCTTGAACCTCAGAGGAGCTATGGGGCCTGCCATAGCCACTTGGCTGGCAGAAGGGAGAAGCCATGCTGTAAGCCCAGGTCCCTCACTTATTACCCCATGTGACGGGTGCTGAGCTGGAGCTGGGGATACCTACCCCCGAAGAAGACAAGATTCCCCAAGCCTGGAACCCACAAGAGCAGCAGGTCTGGTGTGGGGCCCCAGGGCCACCTGCATGAAGACTACCTGGTATGTTTGTGAAAATGCACATTCCTGGGCCCCAAATTGGAATCTCAGGCGTGGAGCCAAGGGATCTGCTATTTATCATGCTGCCAGGTGATTTTGTGCACCCTGGCATTTGAGAACTTTGGAGACTCTGGTGGGAGAGACTGGCTGGTTGATAAAGGATCACAATAGGAAGTGACAAATCCAATGTGGATGAGGTTGCAACCCGCTCTGGGAGGAGACCCAAAGGAGTGGGGTGACTCAGGCTGATGTCACAGAAGTCGATGTTGTAGTTGGGCCTCAGAGGATGAATAAGGGTTCATGGGCTAGAGGACTAGAAGAGTGTTCCAAAAAGGAGGGACACTGTGGTGAAAGGCACAGTGGTGGGAAACAGCATGACCTGGTGTGGAATAGAAAGTGGCTTGGTATGGTTGAGGCAGGAGGTGAAGGGCGTGGATGTTTAGGGAATGGTGCAGGCTGGCCGGGGGAATTCAAGCCAAAGAGGCAGAGGCCAGACTGTGCATGTCCAAACAGCATACCCTCAGGTGGTACAGACTCTCAAGTTGTCCTGGGGCTCTGGAGGCACAGAGGAGATTGGATGGGATGGAAAGAACCCACTAGAGTGGAACTGAGAGCAAAGGCCATCATCACGTTGAGGGCAAGGCTAGTACAGGCCTGATGGAGAGATGGGGCAGGGCTCGAGGGAAATCGGAAGACAGAAGCCAGGGGGCTCAGAGAGGATAGGCTATGAGGAGTCAACATCTCTGGCTGGGGCAACTGAAAACTGTGATGCTGTTACCCTGGCTGGAGACAGCTCGGGGGAACTTGGGAGAGAGATCAGCTAAAGATAATCAGAGAATCCTACTTTGGGAGGAAATCCCAGGAGGAAGCTGGGCAGGCCAATGGGAAACAAAGAGGCAGCCAGGAGGCCTTTGCTGAGCACCTGCTATGTGCCCAGGCTGCGGCTTGCTGGCTGTGGGCACTCTTGAAATCTGAGGAACCCAACTATGTGGGAGGGGAAGAGGAGGACTCATGGCTGTGATGAGCAAGGGATGGCCTCTGAAGGAATCCCTCTGCCATCTTTGATGCAGATGAAATGTTGGTGTGAAGGGCCCTCCATGCCTTCCAGGTGCCGAGGCTTACACAGACCATGGGGTCCCAGCAACCTGGAGCAGCTGTCATAGGTGCCCCCTTCGCACATGCCTCTGTCATGTCGGGAGACATTCTCTTAGCGCTGCTGCTCTTCCGGAGTGGAGTCTGTGGACCTTGAAGTGGGCTAGGCAGCCATAGAAAGGGAGTCAGGCCACAGAAATGGCTGCTCACTCCTGTTTATCTTGCAAGTGCTGGGAAGGCTCTCGCTGGCCTTCAGTTCTTGGTGACAGGGTGAGTGAGGAAGGGGAGGGCCAGCACCTTCTGGACAGCAGATGAGTAAGGTGCCAGAGCCACGGCCCTGCCAGGCTAAGCGGCCACCCCAGCTTCATCCCCAGAGCTTGTTGGTGACTGGGGCTGTCAGAACTGAGCTGGCCTGTGGGACTGAGCTAGCCTGTGGATGGGCCTGTGGGACTGTCTGAGGAGCCCTTTGGAGGTCCCCACTCAACCTCCTCACCAGAGATGTAGAGATCCCTGTCTTCTCCGGAGGTGGGTGAAGGTCCCTTCATTCAAAAGTGATCTTCCTAGGCCGGGCAGGGTCTGAGGGCCTCATGACGCTGGCCACTCCACCGTACGCCTTCCACACTGGGTGCTCACCCTGTCCATATGCCACCAGTCACAGAGAGACCCCCACCCATGCCCGGCCAGCTGACCCAGGGCTCGGCAGCCTCCTCTTTGGACCTGTGGATAGGCTGTGCCCCTAAAACTGAAGTTGAAGTCATAATGCTCAGTACTTTGGAACTTGCCCTGGTTGTTTGCAAATAGCCATTGAAGGTGTAATTAGTTAAATTAGGAAAAGGCCCATACTGGAATAGAGCAGGCCTCTAATCCAATAAGACTGGTGAGCTTATAAAGATGAGAAACTTGGATACAGATGTGCACACAGGGAGACTACCATGTGAAGATGAAGGCAGGGGTCTACCAGCAAGGAACACCAAAGACAGTCAGCAACCCGCCAGGAGAGAGACTGGTCGGGGACAGATTCTCTCTCATGGCCCCCAGAAGGAACCATCCCTGCTGACCCTGATCTCAGACTTCCAGCTTCCAGAACCATGAGATGATACACGTCCATTGTTTAAGCCACCCGGTCTATGGTATTTGTTCTGGCAGCCCAAGAAACTAAAGCAAGCTCCATTATGCACGATGCAAGCGGAACGTCTAAGAGCCCTGAGCCTCCGGGAGGCAAGAGGGGGAGATTCTTGTTGATCTGCCGAGAAGGGTGAGGCTGCTGCCTTTTGTGATAGGAACATGCCAGGAGACCTGTTTGGAGGTTGCCACAAGAATGCAGGCAACAGAGAGGTTGGTGTTTGGATTGGCTGGTGGCAAGGAGGATCAAGAGAAATGGGTGGACTGAGAAGAATGCTCAGCCTCGCTAATCACCAGGAAGCACAAACCAAAACCACAAAGCAATAGCATCTCACACCTGTCAAGATGGCTATTACCGAAGCCCGAAAGACACGTGTTGACAAGGGTGTGGAGAATTTAGAACCCTCACACACTAGGTAGGAATGCAAAATGGTGCAGCCGCTCTAGAAAACAGTATGGAGATTCCTCAAAAAAATAAAAATGGAACTATTACATGATCCAACAATCCCACTACTGGGTATTTATTCTAAAGAACTGGAAGCAGGATCTTGAAGAGACGTCTGCACTCCTGTGCCATTGCAGCATGAGTCACACCAGCCAAGGTGTGGGAATGACCTAAGTGTCTTCAAAGAATGAATGGATAAAGAAAATGTGGTATAGACACATGAGGGAATATTACGCAGCCTTGAAAAAGTTGAACATCCTGCTGTCTGCAACAACATAAATGAACCTGGAAGACATTGTGCTAAGTGAAATGAACAAGTCACAGAAGGACAAATAATTCATGATTTTACATCTGAGATATTGAAAATAGAATAGAAGCAGAGAGTAGAATGGTGATTACCAGGGGCTGGAGCAGGGGAAAATGGGGATTTGCTGATCAATAACAAAAAGTTTCAGTAAAGCAAGATGAATAAGTTCTAGAGATCTGTTGACCAAAATTGTCTGTATAATCCACATATTGTATTTTAAGCTTTTTTCTTCTTTTTTTGAGACAGAGTCTTGCTCTGTCACCCAGGCTGGAGTACAGAGGTGCGCTCTTGGCTCACTGCAACCTCCGCCTCCTGGCTCAAGTGATTCGCCTGCCTCAGCCTCCCAAGTAACTGGGACCACAGGTGCACGTCATCATGCCTCACTAATTTTTGTATTTTTGGCAGAGAAGGAGTTTCACCATATTGTCCAGGCTAGTCTCAATCTCAGGCAATCTGCCTGCCTCGGCCTATCCAAGTGTTTGGATTATAGGCGTGAACCAACTACACCACTGGATCTTATGCTTCAGAATCTTCTGGTAGTGGTGGTAGAAGTTGTGATGGAGGTGGTGGAGGTGGACATGGAAGCGAAGGTCATGGTTGGTGGTGGAGGTGGAGATGGAGATGATGATGGTGTTTATATTGATGGTGGTGGTGGCAGAGGTAAAGGAGGTAAAAGTGGTAATGGTGGTGGAGGTGAAGGTGGTGGGCATGGCAGTGGTGGAAATGGAGGTGAAGGTGGTGGGCATGGCAGTGGTGGAAATGGAGGTGAAGGTGGTGGGCATGGCAGTGGTGGAAATGGAGGTGAAGGTGGTGGGCATGGCAGTGGTGGAAATGGAGGTGAAGGTGGAAGTGGAGGTCGTGGTGCTGGTGGAGGTGGAGGTTGAGGTCATGGGGGTGGTGGTAGAGGTGATGGTAGAGATGGTGGTAGGGGAGGTGGTGATGATGAGTGTGGGACATAGTAGAGATTTCAGACTCATGTCGGCATGGATTCATCATGATAGAGAACCTAGAAGGATGGTAGGTTTGAGGCCAGGATGGATGTTAAAAAATAGCTCATTTTAGACATACTGAGGTTGATCTGCACAACAGACACAGGATTTCCTGAAGAACTGCCATGTAGGAGCTGAGGCTCACGGGAGGGCTTTGGGCTGGAGACACAGACCTGGGAGTCAACAGCCACAGAAATGGATGGAACCCCAGGAAAAGTGAGCAGAAAGAAAGGTTGATGTTGGGCCCAGATTATGGTGTGCTCTTTAAGCTCTAGTAGGAAGGGACAGTTGTACCTCTGAAGTGTTAAATCTATCAGAAAATTGCTAAGCATAAGATCCAGTGGTGCAGTTGGTCAGTGTTCTTGCAGAAAGGAGTGCCAACCCAATGCCACCTGAACCAGGATGAGCCTGCTGTGGCCTGCCCACTGCTATTTCTTGCCATTGTCATTACTACCTAGTCCACAACCACCATGA
Source organism: Ateles fusciceps (assembly GCA_036589455.1). Lineage (NCBI taxonomy): Eukaryota > Metazoa > Chordata > Mammalia > Primates > Atelidae > Ateles > Ateles fusciceps. Next base: position 11,139,440 of record JAZHEH010001736.1, read on the forward strand.
CCACAAGCTCTACCATCTCCACCATCGCTGCCAGCTCCACATTCACCCCCACCTGCCCTGTTGTCATGGGCCTAAGGGATTAGGTGCATGCTTTCGACCCAGTTGCTCATAAGCAGCCACTTGGTGAAGAGGGATGTGTGTGCCATTTGGGAGTGGCAGACCCTGCATCTTGTATCCCTTGGCTGATCTTGGGTTGACACTTAGGAGGGCTGGGCTTGTCTCTGCAGATGGCTGTGTTGCTTCCGTGATAACTGGACCTGGGTTCAGACTGCATGGGTTCCCTTCCTCAAAGCCCTTCAGGGTGCACTGCCCTCAGCACTGTGTTAGCAGCTCTGCCACCTTGGGTTGTTAGACAAATGTCCCAGCACTCGAATGGACCCAAAGACCACAGCTGCAGCAGGGCGCCTGGTGCCTATTTGGCCTCTTCAAGCTTTGATAAATTACGTGTCCATGCCGCACCATCAGGAGGGAAGGCTGGGGGTGCTGGGGGCAGAGTTCTGTGCGTCTGGGTTTGCATGCGGCTTGTGAGTGGCTTGTGATGTACTTGGAGAGATGACAGGAAACAAGCCAGCAGGCACACAGGCATTACAGCCATTGCTCTGAGGCTTTACCTGTGGAAGGCAGAGTCTGTTTAAGCTAAAGCAGTTGTACTTGGCTGTAACTTGTGTATACAATGTTCAGGCTTCAGAAGAGCAAATATCTTGAAAATCCCTAGTAGGAAGGTAGAGGTGAGGCCTGGGTTGTGACTTACGTCATCCTATGGTAACAGAGAGAAGGCAAGAGCTTCGAGTGGTGCCTAGGGAGTGGGGGGAGCTAGTGTGTCCAAGCTGCTGCCAGCTCCATCTGGGTCTCCACTAGAGAAAGGACCTTCCCCAGACACCCCATTCAGAACCCCCCTGTTCCAGATTAGTAGATACCCAGGCCGACTTGGACCCCTTCCCTTTATCCCCGAGATGCACCCTCCACCGTCAGCTTTCACAGTGGAGCTGCTGATTTGTCAAAGGGAAGGAGAGATGGTTGTTTGGTATTTATGTAGAGAACAAAAACTGGCCAACCAAACCTTCTAGTTTGCATGAGTGGCATCCTCCTGGCCTTGCTGGTGCCAGTGGGGTTTGGCCTGCTAGGGTTCTGTGCCTGCAGCGCTCAAAGGAGCAGGCAAAACTTTGCCAGACTCCATCCCTGCCACACCCCGCAGGCCACAGCCAGCCCGGAGGATGCTCTCTCCAGGCTCTGACGTCACTCGCCCCCAATGTCCAGCTCCCAGGAAGCTTGAGAATGTGCACAAGCCTGCATGTCGGGCCTGAAGCCCAGGGAAGTGGGTGGGATCCCAACCAGGCCACATCCTGGTCTCCCCTGAGGCCATGGTGCCCACCCGGCCAGGCCTAGCCCTGCTCTGTCTGAGGGCTGTGTGGGAGGAGCTGGAGTGGGCATGGCTGTGTGGGCCAGGGAATTTCTGGAATGGTCTCCAGAAACTCCTGCATGGACAGACCTGACCCTCTTTGGCAAATGGAAGCAAGACGACCTTGTAGCAGAGAACAGGCCCCTGCTTAGTTCCTACTGGGTGCCTCTCCAGCTGTGGCCTTTATTTAATTTTTTAAAAGGGAAATGAAGATGAAATGGTTTTAACAGAGCCATTTCTAGTTAAATGGATTTCCAACTACCTCCCTCCCTGGGCAGCATTTCCTGCAGCCAGCCTCATATACGAATCTCGGTGGAGTATTTGGTTGACCACATTGTACTGGGAAGCTCTGGATACTAGACTTTATGGTGTGGTCATTTTGGGGTTCCTGGGCCCTGCTGTCCCCCATGGCTGGCCAGCGACCCTCATTGCCTGGCTGAAGGAACAGAAGCCTTACTGTCAGACAGTCCTGGGTTCCTGTAGTGATTCAGCTGTGGAGCCTGGACAGGGAGCCTCGCCTGGTCTGTTTATCCATCTCTAAATCGGGGGATGAGCATGCTTATCTGGGAGGTTGGTGTGCTCATAAATTAAATGCTATTGTGTAGGTACAGCTCCGGCAGGCCCCAGGCACCTCGTGCACTTTATGATGCTGGCCTTGGCACAGAAGGGGCTCAGAGCTGCCTGAAGCCTGAGATTCCCTCAGAGGGGTTATTCATGGTTTAATAGCTGCCTATCAGGAAGCTGCTCCCACAATGGTCTTTTATCATTCTCCATCCCGCCAGCCAGGCCTGTTCATAACCTCAGAGGATTCCTCTGCAGTGATTCACCCACCATGCGGCTCTCCCCCAGGAGACCTCATCCTCACGCTACCTGCCTCAGCTGCTGGTGTCTTGGCCTAGGCTCACCTGGTGGCCTGGCTCTCACCTTGGCTGGCCCTGCCCAGGTGTCTGCTGGTGCTGTCCGCCCAGGCACAGTAGGACTCTGCCAGCTGGAGAGGCAGATAGATGCCAAAGAGAGCTGGGGGAAACTGAGTCCCAATAAGAGGCCCAGCTTGGTGACTGGGTCACTATCTAGATGAACACATCAGTCCAAATCACAGTGGGCAGCTCAGGGAAGGGCTGCCATAAACTTGAAATGAAATGACATCTCAGGCACTTTCCTGGCTGGCAGAGCCACTGGATGTTCCTTCAGGCAAAAGGGCACCAGGCAGTGGTCAGGGAATGGGGTTTGAGGCCAGGTCTATCCAGGCCTCCTGGGAGCACACGCAGGTGATGCTGAGGTCTCCATGGCCCCCACCCCTCCAACAATCTGTGAGGTCCCGAGCAGGCTGTACGGAGAAAGGCTGTCAGTGAGGTCTCCCCCTCTCTGCAGAGCACAGGGCGGTGTGTGGAGACAGCTGCAGAGAGAAGGGCTCTGTAGAGATCTTGCAGGGAGCCCGTCCCCCTAGCTAAGCACCACTTGGCCAGGCTGTGTGGCACTCATTTCAGGTGGGGAGATTGTGTCTGGTGTCTCCCCTTCCCTTTGTACCATCCCTTCCAGCCTTGAGGTTTCAGCCCAGAGATCCCCCAGGGGTTTTCCTCTTCCTACCGCAAAATGCTCTGAAAAAGGCAGCAAGAAAAGCCCCTGCCTGGTAGAATGGAGGTGGCAGGAATATGGAGGGATCCGAATTTTAAGCCTTGCCTTTTCTGTAAAACACTTAGCTTCCCTCCCTGCACAAGACACAGGACCTGTGCCAGAGAAAGGTTTCCCTGGCATCTGCCCCCAGGGTCAGGGGCTGGGGAGTGTTCTCTGAGCCCACCTTGGCTCTCCTCAGTGCCAGCTGCTGGCTGTTCCCACGGCCACAGCTGTTCAGCTTCTTCCATCTCTGTGTCTTCCTGCTTCTTTAAAGAATCACGTACCAGGCGCGGTGGCTCATGCCTGTAATCCCAGGACGTTGGGAGGCTGAGGCAGGCAGATCACAAGGTCAGGCGTTCTAGACCAACCTGGCCAAAATGGTGAAATCCTGTCTCTACTAAAAATACAAAAATTAGCTAGGCGAGGTGGTGGGTGCCTGTAACCCCAGCTACTCGGGAGCCTGAGGCAGGAGAATTGCTTGAACCCAGGAGATGGAGGTTGCAGTGAGCCAAGATTGCACCACTGCACTCCAGCCTGGGTGACAGAGCAAGACTCTGACTCAAAAAAAAAAAAAAAAAAAATCATGTTTAAATATTCAGGTGAATTTAAATTGATATTATCTCAGGAACTTCAGATGCCCCTTGAAAGGACTTTTGGAGTGTTGCAAAAATGAAATCTAGGAGCTGCCACCCTGGTAACCATAGAGGTAGCCCCTGGGACAGACCCCTCCCGGCAGGCCCATGCCATGGGGATGGTGGGGCAGCAGGGTCTGTTTTCCTTGCATTCTTTGTCTTATCAGAAAAACGTGGAAGAAAGGACACTAATATTTGCCAGGCACCTACTCTACACGTGATTGGCCCATTTACGTCTTTCAGTGTCCCTCCCAGCAGATAGAATAACCACGACCAACAACAACTGGCAAGAGTGCCGTAAGCAAAGCCCTGTTTTCAGCCCTGCGTGAAATCCGTTGCTTGCTCCTCTGAACAACCCCACTGCAGTGTCTTCAGTGCTCCTCACTTTACAGAGCGGGAATGGAGGCACAGGAGCGTTAGGTGACACACTGTGACACAGCAGAGGTGGTGGCAGTGCTGGAATTCAGCCCCAGGCCATCTGGCTCTGTCTAAGCTCTCAACCCCTTCATAGCTTCCTCACCAAGTGACTGAGCCAGGAATTGAACCAGACCTTTCTGAGGTTCCCAATTCTGTCACGCCACCTCTCAGGAACAGGGAGCATTGTCCTTCTGTTGTTCCCCCAGCCTCTGCTGGAGAAGGGTCAGGTCCTGGCTCAGAGCATCAGGTTCTGGGGGCAAGAATGAATGGCAGGTGGAAAGGGGCCGGAGGAGGAAGCAAGACTTAGGAAGGAGGAGCAGGACTGGAAGGATCAGTTGTCCGGATGCTGAGAAATGGGCTGGGTGAGGCAGGCACAGGTCCCTTATCAGCTTCCCATACCACAAGCATGGGCAGGAGGCCACTGGGCTTCTCCGTGAAGCTGCAGTCATCAGGCGGCTCTGTCTCCCCTCTTCCTCCCTATCTACCCTCCCTCAACTGTCAGTGTGAGTGCTTGTTGAGGCGCCCGTCTCCTGACCAGCCCAGGAGACACAAGGCCTGGTTCTATCTCACACGCTGGCGCAGAGCCCGGCAATCAGTAAATGTTTGTTGAAAGAATTAGTGAAACTTGGAGTGTTTACCCGACAGAGGCCACTGACCCCTGGTTGGAGGCCCATCAATCTGACCTTCTGGTTAATCCTTCTCAGGAGACCCAGTGGCCCTTGGCACTGAATCCCTGGCTTCTCAACTGTCAGTGACAGGGCTGGCCTGGCCTGTGACCACTGGCCCTGGGAGCAGAAGGCCGAGGAGCCAGGGCTGCTTTCCTGTCGCTGTCTCAGCTGCTCCTGCTGGCCTTCTAGTCAGGCTGGTGTCTCCCTGGCTAGCTCCCTGCTTCCCAGCTCACGCCTCCAGCCTTGTAGACTCTAGGATCAGACGTGGCTGCCCACCTTGGACACGGTTGACTGGAGGGAAAGAGGTGCCATGCACCCCAGGAGAAGAGCTAGCTGGATGCGATACTCAAAGAGTGGACCACAGATCCCTGCCTGTCCACTGTTTGTCACTAGGCTGGAAAGCTGCAAGAACCGATGCTGAGAGCAAAAGTCTAGAAACGTTTGAGCACTTTGACATTGACGCAATGCCCAAACCGTAGACTTGACTTCCTGAGCCCCTTGGGCAGAGATCAGTTCAGGAAGGACCTTCACTTCAGATGGCAGGGCCAGCACTGGGTTAGAAGAGGAGCCCTCAGAAATGCATTTTCCCTGAAGGTCTCTTCTGCCCCTTCCTCGCTGAAATCACATTGAAATCTGAGCACACATTGAGGCAGTTCTAGGTTCTTTTTCTAGCCCCATCACCTGCTAACCGTGTGACATTGAGTGAGTTCCTGAGTGCTTTGGTTTCCCAGCTACTGGCTGTCATGCAAGTTAATTGAATTAACACAGAGCCAGGCATAGACCATAGTAAGCTCTGTACCTATGTCTGTTCTTGTCATTCAGGAGCATGTCCAGCTCTGTCCCAGGCACTCAGAGGCATGAACGGCGCTTGAGACACAAGCCCTCACGTTGCCCTTTGGGAAGTAGGATAGGTATGCACTGGGACAGCATGGCGGGGCAGGACCCAGCAGAGGAGGTGCTGCAGAAGGATGCTTGGTTCATGAGCCACCATCATTCTGCGAGACTCCTGGGAGAGGCTGAGGTAGGGAGATGGGCCTTGGAGATGGAGCAGGTTGGGAGTATGCAACACGGTATCGAAAGTGGAGTAAATGTGTTTTTTGAAGGTGACGAGAGGGAATTGGCTTCTATAAAGGAGCCTTGAAAAATATCAGATAGGGCCCAACTATGGAATTACAAACATCAGGACTTGAGATCCCATAAGCAATGGGGTCGGGTGGGCGGCATATAGGGTTTCAGTGATGTGAGCACAATGGTGATTAGGCAAATCATTAGCAGGTGAGTTAGTGCCCAGCACATAGTACCTGAATGAGTGAGTGAATGAATGAATGAATGAACTGATGCATTCATCAGACCTCTTTGGGTTGTGAGTAAAATAATCCCTACTCAAACTGGTTTAAGTAAAAATAAAGTTGGGGGGATTTATTGACCCCCATTACTGAAAAATGTAGAAATAAATAGATTTAGTGGCTCAAATGATGTCATCGAGATCATCTCCCTCACAGCTGGAGAGCGTGCACATTTCCGGTAACTGCAAAGTCCTAAAATTTGGTCTTTTGGGCCTGGCTTGGGTCATGTTCCCAAGGAAGTGGAATGGATTGCTTGGCTATACCTGAGCTACCTTCCTGCTGTCAAGAAGCTGGGGGTAGGGTCATCTTGGGCTAAGACAGATAGAGAGTGGAGGAAGGCGAGTTGTCCATAGGGAAACCAGGAGCTATTGACAGAGAGGGGAGGAGGCATCCTGGGCAGGCGTGGATGCCAGCTCTGCATTGCAATGGCTGTGCAGCTGGAGGCCACAGGGCCAGAGAGGTGCTGAAGGCTTGGATGAGTGTGGAGTCAGGAATGACACCTTACTGAGCCACCAGGACTTCCCTGTAAAGTTCTCTCATAAAAGGCCACAAGGCTTGAGATCAGACTGACCCAGGTGTCAGGGGCTGAGCCTCAGGGTATCTTCTTGGTGGCAGGCCTGGGAGAGGGATTGGAGAAGGCTCGAGAATAAATGTGTGTGTTTGTATCATTCAGTGTTCCCCAGAGGGAAAAGGCAATGGACTAACAGCTCCATTTTGGTCCTGCTCCATGAGAGACACACACCGCCAAGTGAGTGCCAAGGGGACAGCTAGAGTAAGAGTACTGGGGTTGGGGCAAGGTCTGGAGACATCCTGTTGGCATCTTCAGAGTACAGAAGGTATGTAAGAGCCGTGAGACTGAATGGGATCACCTGAAAAGGAGATGAGGAGGAGGAGGGACCCAGGGCCAAGGCTGCACGCTGCAGTGTTGAACGTTGGTCAGACAGAGCGAGGCGTGGGGGAGGAAGTGCAGCTGGAGGAAGCTGAGTCGGTCGGAGGCCTAGGAAGTTGGGAGGGGAAGGTGTTAAAAAAAGGAGAAGTGGACCAACACCAATAGGGAGAAGAAAGTGTCTATTGCATTTGTGAACAAGGAACCATTCGTGGCCCTAACAAGGGAGCTTCCGTGGAGCTAGGGGACAATAGTCAGGCTGGAGAGAGTTGAAGAGGTATGGACTGTGGAGGTGGGGAAATGGAGGCAGCAAGTGTAGACAGCCATTTGGGGACCTTCTGCTGTGAGGGAGGGCAGAGAATGAGACAGGAGAAATGAAGCGGAGGGTGTGGTTTCTTCAGGTGGATGGTGCTGGAGTCTGCATGTCTGGGGATGATCCAGTGTCCAGGCTGAAGTCCATGGTGAGGGAAGGAAAGGGCCATAGGCGAGGTGAGGGCTGCAGGGAGTGGGGGGAGCAGGTCACAGCTCCCAGGACTTGGATGTGCTTTATGGGATGCAGGAAGTGAAGGGAGGTCCCCTCCCGTGGCTTTAGTGTTTCACGCAGGAACTAGAAGGCAAGGGCAGCCCTGAAGGTGGACTAGGGGTGGGGAACAGCATGCGATGGCCTCAGAGAGCAGAACAATCAATCCAAGGAAGGGATTCGGGACCCCAAGCAGTGCTGAGAGCCCCTGAGTCATGTTCTAATGGGTGGAGGTGGAACCAGTTGTCCTGGTTGGGAAATTTCCTCTGGCAACAACAGCTATGTGGAGAAGGCAAATGGCTGGGTCCATTCAAGATTGGAATTAAGTCATGGGGGTACAGTAGCCACAGTGCCAGGGTGGGCATGGAGGGAAGGGTTACCATGATGGAGGAGGGTGTGAAGAGAGGGGAGGGAGAAGGTGCTGAGGCTGGGGGATGGGAGGACTGGGGAGAGAGTGGATTGCAGCCGTGAGGACGCTGAGTGGGTGAGCTGGGAGTACCCCATGTGGCAGCCACAGAGGTGATGCTGGAGATGTAGACCTCAGATGTGGGGCAGCTATTGGCAATAGCAGGGTGAGACTGTGGAAGTATCGGGGGCAGGGAGGAGGAGGACAGCTCAGGCGCTGGGGAGGTCAGGACCTGGCTGGCCATTGAGAGAGAAAATCTGCCATGTGGAGACAAAGCCAGTGAGCAGGTGCTCAAGTCCGTCCTGAAATGAGGGTTGATGGATCAGAGCAGTGAGGAGAGGAACCCAGTGGGTAGGAGGAAGAGAGAGGTGTAGAAGCAGGTGTGGGACACTCCCACCTTCCAACCCAGCCCCAACTTTCTTACACCTGCACCCCTTCCCCTCCCCAAGAGACTGCAGGGGAAGTGGGGCCCTCAGGGGAGGGGGCAGCCAGGTCCCCACACAAGGAAGATTTAGAGAAGAGGTTGGGGGAGAAAGGAAAGTTCCAGAGAACGTGGTGACGGGTTTGGGGTGGGGGAGGGAATGAATGGGGAGTCAGGTCACATTAAGGAACAAATGAATGAACTGCCAGTGCATGAACCACAGCAGTGCCACGCTGGTTAGCTGGGAAGAGGAAATGTCAGTGCTGCCACGCTATACACATTCCACACCATTGTTCATTGTTGCTTTGCCGGTGTGAGCAGGGAGGTGGGCGGATGGGTCGGGTGTGTGTGTGTGTGTGTGTGTGTGTGTGTGTGGCGTGATGTGCCTCACCAGTATACATTTCAGTTCTTGGTAATTCTGTTTTGAGTCTCACAGAATCTATTTCCTCAAGCTGCTTGTATCCTTATTTATGTAAGTGACTAATTCTTTCATGGGTAGAGCCAAGCTTTCTGTCTCAGTTACATGGAGATACCGAGACAAATTACTCATGAACATTCCAGGAGAGATGAGTATCCACAAATTATTGAGACAGTTTCAATATGTATTCAGTAGTATTGTTGAACACAATTTCTCAGAGTTATCCAAGTTAGACTGGTTAGATTGGATACAATAAGTGGGTAATTCCAAGCCAGTTATCCCCTTTCCACATGGCATGGTGCCCCATTGCTGGGTCTTCCCAGCCCGCCATGTCCACATTGCCAGGATGCTCCCAGGAGCTGCTGGGGAAAGGAGGGCTGGCTTCGGGCTGTGTCCTGAAGGCTGAGAATTTTTTGTTTGTTTGGTTTTTGAGACGGAGTCTCACTCTGTCACCCAGGCTGGAGTGCAATGGCATGATCTCAGCTCACTGCAACTTCTGCCTCCCAGGTTCAAGTGATTCTCCTGCCTCAGCCTTCCCAAGTAGCTGGAATTACAGGCACATGCTACCATTCCTGGCTAATTGTTGTATTATTAGTAGAGATGGGGTTTCACCATGTTGGCCAGGCTGGCCTTGAACTCCTGACCTCATGATCCACCCACCTCGGCCTCCCAAAATGCTGGGATTACAGGCGTGAGCCACTGTGCCCCGCCAAGGCTGAGAATTTAATGCCACTGCCCTGAATGTGCTGTAGCTTGTTGGTAGAGCAATGTCCATTGAAGGGAGGTAGCTCCTAAATTTATTTTTGCAATACCCTTCTGAGGAGCTAATTGGCCCTAATAAGCCTTGCAAAACATAGGCCCTGCCTACATGGGGAGAACCACTTGCTGTCAAGAGTTAGCCAGCGGCAGCATCAGCCCAGGAAGAGGACGAGCTAGCAGAGCTAATGTCAGGGGACTTATCACTCCTCAAACCAATATGAACGGAACCGGGAGCACAACACGTGAATGTGGACCACAACAGGCTGACATACAGGACTGGGTTGCTTTGATGACTCTGAATTCTGAAAGGGAAATAGAATGAGTTGTATGAGGACAGAGGGCCATGGTCTATTGCAAAGTCAGTAAATGGGCTGTTTGAATGAATCATCACTTCCAACTCCTAGTCACTGGTGTCTGAATCTTGATTGCAGATGAAGCGCTGAGTCATGACTATAAAATGCCAAAGTATTCATGAAAACCCAGAAGGTTTTTCTAATTGATCCTGACTAGCTAAATCAAGGTAGGTCATCCTAATAATACTTGTCCACGTAAGTGGCTACCCATGGCCAAGAAACGCAAACAGAAGCCTGGGGTGTTTCCAGCTCTTCCTTCCCCCACTTCCTTCCCCCGGCCTGCCTGACACCAGCCAATGGGTCAGTGTGAGAGAGCCAGTAGATTGTAGGCACGGCCTTCAAACTCACCACCTTGTCCCTTGATCAAGTGACTGTACCCGGAATTTTGCCTCTAAGTGTTTCTTTTGACAGTTGGAGTTCTTGAGAGGTTACTCATTACTCAGGAGATAACACCAAAGCATTCTCAAAACCGATCTTTGGAATTGACGTCCAGGATTATACATGCAAGATTAGTCATACATAAAATCCTTAAAGATAGCACAGTTGGGTCCTTTGTTTGTGTAAACAAAGCCATTGGTAACCAAGCCCAAAGCGAGCATGTGAGTCTAACCCATGAATTCAGAAGTTTTCAGGCAGCTGACCCTAAAGACACTTTCAAACAGGTAATTAATTCCCTTTCATTAATTCACTAATCAGTTATTGGGAGAGTGAAAAGAAAAAGAAACCAAAAGAAATCATCATTACCAGAAACTTGTGGGTTCAAATTCTAGCTCTAACACTTCTCAGCTGTGTAACTTTGGGCGAGTCACTTAACCTGTCTGGGCCATAGCTGAAACTTTTCCCTAAGGGAAAAAAAAAATCTAAGGTTATTGCACTTCCTTTTTTGTTGCTTCTTTTCCTCTGAGTTGAGGCTCCTTTCCTGATGGAACATTGCCTTTATTCCCCCTCTTCTCCCTCTACCCAGGGATGTATTGGTAAATTGGAACTCTGGGGGGGGAAAAAAATCACAAAGCTCTTATCTGTGGCTTTTGCCAATTTCTGTAGTGTAAATACTTCCACCATGGCTGATTTTAAGTTAGCAACAGTTAAGCAACAGGCTCACGAAGTTCCTAAATATTTAACAGCTGGGCCTTGTGGACCGTGGGTGCTGGCTGCAGCTCATCACTGCCCCTCCCCCTCCCCTTTCTCCTTTTACTTTCCTGAGAGCATGGTGGGTATTGTCTGATATAATTTCCATCCATGTCTCTGCTTTTTATATTTCACCAGCTTCCAAAAATAGTTTCCTTACATCCATTAGTTCTTAACCAGGGAGTGTGCTGGAATTCAGGTGGTCAGGTCACTGCCTCCCGTCTTCCTGAATTCTGCTTGGCCATATCACCAGCAGGAATTTTTGAAAGGGTCAGAGAGCCCTTTGTTTTGTGCAGGGCTGTGCCAATTTGCATTTGGGTTTCCTCATTCTATCAGAGTGGAGTGCTGATCTATTCTCCTTGGCAGAAGTGCTCAGGGCTTTTTTTTTTTCTTTCCTCCATCTAATCACATTCCACTTCTAACAGAGTCTGGACGAATTGTGTAAACCCAAGAAATAGAGAAAAGAACAGGAAGTTTGGATATTCTCACAAGGTCACTTAATGACATGGGTGTCAGAAGGAGGGAGTACCATCCACAGACATTCTCAAAGCAATGTGCCTGACACATCAGAAGATCTTCCTTGTGGGGCCTACCTTAGGCATCAAAAACATCCATGTATTAGGATCTCACTTTTGTGAGAAGGACCTCTCAGCAACCAAAGGTCAATACTAGTATTTATCCAGCACCTACTGTGTCACAGACTATTTCATGTCAGGTCCCCCATAGCCCTAAGCAGGTGGAATCGTTATTCTTGTTTTCCAGTGAGGGTATATCACATGCCCAAGATTGGCAAAAGAGTGGGGCAGTGTTCTTGCTCCTAAGTCTTGGTGGGAGTGTAGGTTAACATAATCCTCCAAAAGGCAATTTTGCCTGACATCTCAAAGTCTTAAAAATCTTCATCATGGGCAGGCACGGTGGCTCATGCCTGTAATCCCAGCACTTTGGGAGGCCAAGGCAGGTGGATCACTTGAGGTCAGGAGTTCAAGGCCAGCCTGGTCAACATGATGAAACCTCATCTCTACTAAAAATACAAAAATTAGCTGGGCGTGGTGGCAGGCACCTATAATCCTAGCTACTTGGGAGGCTGAGGCAGGAGAATCACTTAACTTGGGAGGCGGAGGTTGCAGTGAGCTGAGATTGCGCCACTGCACTCCAGCCTGGGCAATAGAGTGAGAGTCTGTTTCAAAAAAAATCTTCATCATATCAGTTAATTGCGGTAGCCAGGATAAGCTAACTTTTGTAGCAAACAACCCCCAAATCCTAGTGACAGAAGGAAGCAGGGGCTGGCAAACTCTCCGTATGGACCAGATGGGAAATAGTTTTAGGTTTTGCAGGCCATACGGTCTTCCAGCTCTCGCCTCTGCTGCTGTCCTGGAACAGCAGCCACAGATGGGGTGTCAGCGAATGGGTGTGACTGTGCTGCAACCAAACTTCATGTTAGCGCACGGAAATTTCAGTGTCATATAATTTTCATGTGACACAAAATCCTTTAAATCATTTTTTTAAACATAAAAACTCTTTTTTTTTGAGCTCACATAGAAAAGGCCATATGTAAACAGGCAGGCGGCAGGATTTGGCTGTCTGCAGCCTGCTGACCCCTGGCTGAAAGCACTTGAAAGTTTCTTTTCACTGATGATGATCCCACATGGGGGTTCCTGACTGGGCTGCGAGGCTCTCCCAGGTGGCTCTTGTTCAGTGTCAACTCAGGGAAGGCCCCGGGGTCCTTCTGTCCTGTGTCCTGCTCTCTCTAGTCCTCAGGGGCCTCCGGGTTCAGCAGGCAGATGGAGAGAGGCCACTGAGTCTTGTGTGAGGTGTTCATGGATGGCCTGGACGTGGCTCCAGTCATTTTCCCCACATTCCATTGGCTGGAAGTCTGACACGCAGCCACTCTGAACTGAATAAGAGAGATGGGAAACGAGTCTAGCCGTGTCCCCAGGGAGGTCCCAGAGCAGTACGTTCACTGACCAAAGAACATGCAGTGTTCACATGTATTTCGACGCTGTGGCATGACTAAGAAGGTACAAGGCTGGAAGCTAAGTGGGCCTGGAGGAATTCTGCAGCAGTGGCTGAGGCTGAGAGTGAATGGCATGGCCTGAGTCCTGGGCGCCCCTTGGCCAGTTCTTGGGCCTAGACCCTTAAAGTCATCAGTGCAGTGTATGAGAAGATGCAGTGAACTCTGCAGAACTTTCCAGCCTCTTCTGTTGCACCTTGGGGAAATAGCCACAGAGGCCAGGGTCACAAGTGGGCTGGAGACACTCCAGTGGCACAGGGCTGATGCCTTTGGACTGAATAAACCGAGAGCTTCTGAAGCTTTGGGTTAAGGGGAATAGGATTGGGGGTGCAGGGAGCTGCTAACAGCAGCAAGCAGAGCCCCTGCTGAAGCAGCCATGCCTGGAGGCTGCCCCACAAGAACAGATAAGCTGTTTTCCACCAGCTCATGCCAGGGAATGCTTGGAGAAGGAGAAGCCAGGAGGGGCAGAGGCAGCCTGGGACTCGTGGTTGTTGCTGAAAGGGACATGAAACTTGACCTCCTAAATGAGGCCAGCCCAGAATGGATCAGAGGTCACAGCTTTCTTAAAAACAATAGAAGGAAATAGGCTATACCTGGTTCCATTTGGGCACTGTGGCCTCCCAGGCCTCCTGGGAACTCTGAGCTTGGGAAGTCGGCAGAGGGCAGGGTGGTCTATGTGGTCACTCCTCATAGTGTGGACCACCAGCCAGCCCCACAGAATCACCAGGACCTGCATCTAACCCTCCGGGATGCCTGCTGCAGATGGGGCCCAGCTGGTGGTACACTTGGGAGAGATTCATGGTCTATCAGGCCCCATGAATGCTTTCAGGGGCTGGGGGGTGGGGGGGTGGGGGGGCATGGGCAGGGAGAGAATGCTCTCTCCCTAGATGATGCCAGAACTTCCTTACATGCAATAGGAGCCTTATGATACCAGGGCTCCAGTTTCCCAGCCGCCAGTGACTCACCATGGGGCTCAGGCAATTTGCTGAAACTCTTTAAGCCTCAGTTTGCTTGTCTGCGAAATGGAGCAGAAATGCCTCACTTGTGCACTGTGCATGCCCTAAGTCCAACACACACTAGGCCTGCCCTAGTACGCGTGGGCCTGCCAGGTGACTGCCAAGGGTTGGGGCTTTGCAGGACACTCGAGACCTTGGGCTTGGGGCTGTAGTCTGGAATGCTGAGGAGGGCTTATGGTTCCCCAGGCTTCCTGGGGACTCTGAGCCTGGGGAGAAGGCTGGGGTAGGGGAGTCTCTATGTTCCTTCCTCATGGCATGGAGCAGCTGGGGCTTTGCTGGGCTTCCTTCTACCATCCCCATTGCCCTGATTTCATTCTTATCCCATTCCCTTCCTCCTGGGAAGGCCTAGAATGATGATATGTCCCGGTGCCATAGAGTAGCACGGATACCAGCACACATACAGAGAGCACTCAGCACAAATGCGGCTCTGTTCCACAGACGCTCACTTGTGGCCCCCTCGCTGCATCCAATAAGGAACGTACTGTGACTGCTCCCATTTCAAAGACAAGAAAATTGAAGCACCTGAGAATGCCTCTTTTGACAACTAAAGAAACCAAGTACAGAGAGATGAAAGGAATTTCCCAAGGTCACACTGTGATAGCAAGAACAAGAATGTTCTCCCATTTAATGTAGTGCCTGTTGTGTTAGGGACTATGGGAAATTATATCCAATTTTCTTTTTCTTTTTTTTTTTTTGAGATGGAGTCTTGCTCTGTTGCTAGGCTGGAGTGCAGTGGCGTGATCTCGGCTCACTGCAGCCTTGGCCTCTCGGGTTCAAGCGATTCTCCTGCCTCAGCCTCCCAAGTAGCTGGAACTACAGGCATGTACCACCACACCCGCCTAATTTTTGTGTTTTCAGTAGAGATGGGGTTTCACCATGTTGGCCAGGCTGATCTCGAACTCCTGACCTCAGGTCATCCGCCCACCTTGGCCTCCCAAAGTGCTGGGATTACAGGCGTGAGCCACCGTGCCCGGCCTATATCTAATTTTCAAAACAACCCTGTGACAGGGGCATTGTTCCCATTTTCTGAATGGGGACACTGAGTCCCCACGGGGACTTGTGGTCAAGGACACACAACTGCAGATGGTGTGACCAGGATAACTCAGTCCTCACTCTGCAGTCACCATGCCGAGCTGCTTCCACGTGCTAAATATACCAAGCCTGATTCTCTGTCCTCCAAGGGTGTCAGGGGACCAAGGCCAGGGCTGTCCTGCAAACTATACCCACCCCGGTGCCTCAGAGGGGCTCCTTCGTCTCCCTCCAGCCCCATCTGTGGCAGAGTTCAAAGCGCTTGAGTGGCTTCTATGGACCTGCCCTGACAACTCTCCCCTGGGAAGGAGGGGCTGATTACCCCTGTGTTTCACAATGGAAATACCAAGTGCTTGACTTGCCTGCCCTCCCACACTCCTGCTCCTGGGGGCAGACAGGAGAGTCTCAGCTCCCCGGTGCTCCCAGTGCGGGAAGACCAGCGTCCTTCCAGAGTTTCCCAACTTCCCGCGGTATGAGAGAGGGGCGGATGCAGGTGGCTTTGGAGGATTTTATTTACAAATGGCATTTCAATTCATATGCCAGTGGGCGTGGCCTGCTGGAATCTGAAGGCGTTTGGTTGAGTTACCTTCCTCCCTGGACCTCAGACTCCTCTATTCATAAAGGGAGAATGACATCTGACACATAGAAATCGCAGGGTGTGCCTGGCAGGAGGTTGAGGGGATGAGAACACACTCAAATATTGACATGTGTAGGGGAGGGAAAAATGACTTCCTTCTATCCTCCTGAGTTCTTTGGTTGGGCTACAAATTAAGTTGACAAAACAGATACACAAAAGAAAACCATTTGAGTTGCGCATGTATGCATGAGAATCCTGCAAAATATGAGACTTCAATAAGGGTCAGAGAATTGAACCTTATATAGCATCCTGAACTACAGAAAGGAACAGAGGCTTGGGACATCTAGGTCGGAGTATGGGGGTGGTGACACAGGTTATGATGGCGTGAGAAGAGGAAATGTATGCTGAATAAAGGTTGTCTTCTTATGCAGATAAAAAGTCCCTCAGGTTGGGCTGGGCGTGGTGGCTCACGCCTGTAATCCCAGCATTTTGGGAGGCCGAGATGCGTGGATCACGAGGTCAGGAGTTTGAGCCCAGCCTGGCTAACGTGGTAAACCCCAACTCTACTAAAGATACAAAAAATTAGCCCAGCCTGGTGGCAAGTGCCTGTAATCCCAGCTACTGGAGAGGCTGAGGCAGGAGAATCGCTTGAACCTGGGAGGCAGAGGTTGCAGTGAGCCAAGATGGCACCACTGCACTCCAGCCTGGGTGACAGGGCGAGACTCAGTCTCACCAAAAAGAAAAAAAAAAAGAAAGTGCCTTAGGTCATAAAAGTTATCTGGGAGCAGCCCTCTTCCTGATACAGATACTTCACTGAGATAACGTAGATTTCCTTCATAGATGAAAATTTCTTTTACAAAAGGATAGCTTTTTCAGAGCTACTCCTGTGTCTGCAGTTTCTTGAAAAACCAGGTCAAAATATGCCAAGAAGTATATTTAGAGGTGGCACATTTTGATTTCCTAAGGTTATATTTTGCAGTGGTGTGTCCTGAGCCCCAACAAATGCATCATGTGACCTTGACATTTTCAAGCCCCCTGCCCCAGTTCCGTCTCTTCCCATCAGCCTTGCTGAAATGGAGCTCTGAGGCTGGATTCCTGGTGACGTGGCTGTAACCAGATCACAGACCAAAAGCTGGAGGCGAGCCCTGTGACCCAGCCTACTTTTGAGGGGCTTCACACAGTGACTGGCAGGCCCTCCCATGAGCAGAGGAGTCCTCCCTCTGTGGAAGTTGCCAACACTGTGCCTTGCTGGTGCCTGCTTCGTGATAGGCAGGTTTGGAATCCCCAGCACACGCCCTACATGGGCCAGGAAAATCTCCCCCACTGGGGCTTGGAACTGAGAAGGGAAGTGTGCTCCAAGAAGTCTGTCATTGCCAGCTAAGCCCTTCAGGTGAGCCCCAAGGGAGCCTACCCTTCCTTCACTACACCAGGGTTCCAGATGGGTTTCAAGGGAATCCCCTGGAAGGCTTCCCTTCCTGTTGGGCTCCCAGTCTCCACCAGATGATGTTCTCATTCACTAAGTCTCGGGGTCTGCAGCAAACACATGCAACAGGTGTGAGCTGAGGAGCTCAGGGAGGCAGGGAGGGACAGCCCAAGGCTCCACCTGCTGGGGCGGACGAAGCTGGACAGCCCAATGGGGCACATTCCCGAGGTCTGAGGAGCAGCGCTCAGAAGATCTTGGTTATTCTCCCCAGCACGTCTATTGCACGAGATTTTATTTTGTGTTTATTGGCATGTTGGCTTTCTCTGCCCACCTCCCGACCAGAAAGTAAGATCTTGGAGGAAAGGGACCTTATCTGTTTTGTTCTTTGCCACCTGTGAGTTATATTCCTCCTGAATCATGGCTGAATACTGGCCCCCACACAAGATACCAGTTCTTCATCTCTGCAACCTGTAAATGTTACCTTATACGGGAAAACGGACTTTGCAGATGTGAAGGATTTTGAGATGGGGAGATTACCCTGGATTATCCAGGTGGCTCCTAAACCAAGCAGGTGTCCTTATAAGAGAGATGCAGAAAGAGATGTGACACACACAGGAGGGAAGGAGGCCATGTGGCCACTGAGGTGGGTGATGCAGCTGGAAGTCAAGGAACACCGACAGCCACTAGAGGCTGGAAGAGGCGGGGAAGGGCTTCTCCCCTCGTGCCTCTGCGGGAGTGTCGCCCTGGTTTTGGCCAAGTGGTACTGATTTCTAACTTTTGGCCTCCAGAACTGTGAGAGGATACATTTTTGTTGTTTTAAGCCACCGAGACTGTTGTGATTTGTTACAGCAGCCCCAGGAAATTAACAAACCGCCATGTATCTTAGTGCCTGGTAGGCTGCAGCTAGTATATATTTGCCGAAAGAATAGGCCAGGCACAGTGGCTTACACCTGTAATCCCAGCACTTTGGGAAGCTGAGGTGGGTGGATCACCTGAGGTCAGGAGCTCAAGACCAGCCTGGCCAACATGGTGAAACCCCATCTCTACTAATAATACAACAATTAGCCAGGAATGGTGGAGCGTGCCTGTAATCCCAGCTACTCTGGAGGCTGAGGCAGGAGAATTGCTTGAACCCAGGAGGCGGAGGTTGCAGTGAGCCAGTGAGCCAAGATCACACCGTTATCTTGCAGCCTGGGCTATAAGAGCAAAACTCTGTGTCAAAAAAAAAAAAAAAAAAAAAAAAAGAATAAACACATACCCCTATCCACACCTGCTCTCCAGGCTAGCTCAGACCTAGCCATGACTCAGCCTCTGGTGCCTGCCACCCCAGCCTGTGTGTCCTGGGTGGTTCTGCCCTGCTGGCCTGCAGCCACAGGCTATGAGACTATCTACCTGAAGGTTCCTATCTGAGCAAAGCCAATGCACTCTCCATGCAGAGCCATTGCCTCTTAGACAACGTTGACAGCAGAGGCCACAGACAGACATCCCGGGGGCCACATCCCGTCAGTGGAGAATTTTGTTTGGCCAGCATAGGGTGTTGTTTATAAATTAAATTACATGCCAATATTTTATTACAAGTTGGGAAATTTCACCTCAAGTCAGAATTTCCCATTTCTTGAAAATCCGGATGATATTTTCAATTCCAGGCTGCACGTCCGCGTGGCTCAGTCGGTGGGAGCTTAGTGGCGGCTGCCCTCTCTGCCGGGGCCTGGGCTCAGCTCTGACCAACAGGATGCTTGTTGGCCGACTCCTCCGGCCCCTTTTCTGTCTACACACCTGCCCCCATGTTTGAGATGGATGGTTCAGGTTTTTTCAGTCTTGCAGAAAGTCAAGGCAACCTCAGTGTGCTCTCTGGCCGACTGGACTGCTGCCCAGCATGACCTTTTTGAAGACTAAAGTGACCCTGCTAAGGGCACTCTCACCCCTCCACAACTACCAGCCAGGAAAGTGGCCTTTGGGGCCTAGGGCCTGCTGTGTTGCTGGAAATCACCCAGTTGTTTCCGGGGCACGGTTTTGCTCTCTCAGTCAATGGGACAGCAAATTTCCAGAAGCACCCAGGCTGACCTCCCACATGCCTGGGAGGACAGCGAGACAGCAGCATCCTCATCTGACTTCCCGAGTGCTCTCAGGCCCGCTCAGACAGTGGCGTCAAGGAACCAAAAGCACGAAGGAAAGGAAAGAAAAGGACAGGAAAGGAATGTAAGTGAAACCCTGGGGAACGCCCACCAGGAGGACCTTCAGTTTACTTGGAGAACACACAGGCCTCAAGTCTCCAAAACGGTGATTCAAGTCTGAAGCTCAAGGGCACATAAAGCTCTGTGCAGCCGCTTTTTTTTTTCTTTTGAGATGGAGTCTCGCTCTGCCACCCACGCTGGAGTGCAGTGGCGCGATCTCGGCTCACTGCAGCCTCCGCCTCCTGGGTTCAAGTGATTCTCCTGCTTAAACCTCCCAAGTAGCCTCCACCTTCTGGGTTCAAGCAATTCTCTTGCCTCAGCCTCCTGAGTAGCTGGGAGTACAGGCACCTGCCACCACGCCTGGCTAATTGTGCAAACACTTCTTAAACAAGCAGATCATAGGATGATGGATATTGGTAGGATCTGATTCCATCCATCTTAGAGGGGGACTCAGAGAACTGCATTATGGCAGGTGGCTCTGGTGGTTCTGACCCAGGGCAGGGGCAACAGCAGGCAGAGCCGTCTCCTCTTCTCCAGGCAACGGCCACAGCAGTCCAGGGGCCCAATCTGACAAGGAGAGTGAGTCATTGAGTGAAGCCCCTAGGACGTCATCTGTATCCACAGCTGGTGTCTACTGGGCTGCTTTTGCAAGCCTTCCCCAGAGCTTAAGAAAATGAAATTTAAAACATATGTCAGGGCCTTAATGAGACTAGTAAACTCCTCAGAGTCCTGCTCTGGCTAAGGTTTGTTAATTCTGTAAGCCCTTCTGACCAGGGGTCTCTAGCACTGGGGGATAAGTTGAGTGAGTTGATGAGTACACTGAATTAGCAGAAGCTGTGTGACTTTAGGCAAGTTGCATAACCTCTCTGAGCCCCAACATTTTAACCTGTAAACTGGGAACAATCACTGCCTCAAAGGGATAGTGCAAGGATGAACTAGGATGAGCAAGATGGATGTCCTGACTTGTCATTAAGCTGTCATGGGAGTTGCCACATCTGTGCCCCATGTTTTAAGCATAAAGTTGGAAGACTGTGTCTGAAACGGGGCTTCCACGTCCTTGCCCTGCTTTGTGACTGCTGGAGGTTCAAGTCAGGCCACGTTGTCACCTCTCAGTAACAGCGATCCTCTCAAACGGGCAAAAAATAAAAAAGGTGTGCAAATGGGGTGCATTTATTCTAAGGACACGGGGAGCCGACAGGAATGGCCGGCTCAGGAAGACCTGCATCCAGGAACGGGAAGAACCCTTTCCCCCTCTTTCTTTTTGGGCCCCCTTCTCTCATTATCGTTTCCCTGCCCATGTGGCTCTCTAGGCACACGCAAGGTCAGAACTTCAGGAGACTGTGTCCAACCTTGAACTTCCTTGCTGACATGTTTTCAATTCAAGTGTGTGTGTGACAAAGACTGTCAGGCATTTCCAAGTCCCAACCCCAAAATCCCCAGGCCCAGCTTGGGGGTCTTCATCCCTAGTCCACCAGCTGTGAGGAGTGGAGTCTCGGCTCAGCCCCAGGCTGCTGTGTCAGCGGCTCTCTCCTAACAGGGGTATCCTCAGGTGAAAAGCAAGCCTAGTATTCACATTGCTTTTCTGAGAGCCAGTGAGCTGTGCTGGAGGCCTTGGGCAAAAAAAACACAACACAACAGAAAAACAAGCCAGTGAGAACTGTGTGCATGGGACTAGCAACAAGGTTATACAGGAGAAACAATCACAGTGGCGTGGGGAATGAATTCCGGGACACAGTACTGCAGGAGGGACCCTGCCCCTTGAGGCTTCTTATATGTGGTTCCTCAGTACTTGGCTAAGTTAGGATCTCTGGGCTGACCAACACTGACGTTTGTACCTGGGGCCAAGTCATACTTTAGGCCATTTCTTTCACTCCATGAGAACTTGTCATCAGATTTCCCAGGAAGAATGACAACCTGCCATTTTATTTTTGTCTATTTGAAAGCTTCTTTGCCCTCTGCAAGCCCAGTGCTACAAAATCCTGTGAAGAGTTTGTGCTGGGCTCAGACCCTGTTCAGTACTCCATTCTTAGCTCTACGCGGGGAAGCTTGCCGCTCTCTGCTGAGTAGAGTCTTGGCTCTCCGCTCCTCCTTGGGTATCTTTTTGTCACAAGGATGGCTGGCCACTGGCACACACTCTAAAAGGGGAGGAGATGGGCCTAAGTTCCCATCATGCTGCAAAGCAGAACCATCTATCGGTGGCCTCTCTGTTAGCCCATGGTCGTGAAGCGAGCATTTAACAATGAAGAGCTGGGGCCAGAGACATGAGTCCTGGGCCCCAGTTCCTGTTTGTCCCCAAGCCACTGCATTCCACAGGATGCAGGACGCTGACATTCTGTTTGTCTCTGCCAGGCAGGGCTTGGTTAATCCTAGTGACTTGCCGCACATTCCCCATCAAGGTGGCAGATACGGACTCCTTGGCGCCACAGGCTTTGCTCACAAAGACTTGGTGCAGGCATCCCCTCACAATACCCTGAGAGGAGGTTAGGTGGACATAGAGCTGACAAGGACCACCATATTGCACAACCTGAGAGCGCATTCACACTGTAGTTTAAGTGAAAAGCATCTCCTGGAGTTGTGGTGCAGTAGACAACCCGGGCAGCTGTATGTGGTAGCCCTGTAGCTAATAATTAATAGAGCCAAGTGAGGTTTACACTTGGGTTCTTGGACTCTTGTTATTTTTTTTTTCTTTCCTTTGCCACCTCTTATATAAGATTGGCTCTTCTAATATACCTCATTGAATTTTAAAAGATGCCTGACACCCAAACTCCCTAATACTGAGCTTCTTCATTTGTAAAATGACGTCAAAGTATCTACTCCTTTTGACTGCTGTGATGAGAAAATGACCAGGTACAGAAAATATGCCTGACCCAAGGGCCTACATCTTAATGAGAACTCTGGTGATATGGCTTGGCTCTGTGTCCCCACCCGAATCTCATGTTGAATTGTAATCCCCAATGTAGGGGGAGGGACCTGGCGGGGAAGTGATTGGATCATAGGGGAGGATTTCTCCCTTGCTGTTCTTGTGATGGGGAATGAGTTCTCGTGAGATCTGGTTGTCTGAAAGTGTGTAGCACTTCCCCCTTTGCTCTCTCTCTCTCCTGCTGCCACGTGAAGACATGCTGCTTTCCCTTGCCATTCCACCACTCTCCACCAGTTTCCTGAGGCCTCCCAGGCATGCCTCCTGTACAATCTGTGGAACTGTGAGTCAATTAAACCTATTTTCTTTATAAATTTTCCAGTATCAGGTAGTTCTTTATAGCAGTGTGAGAATGGACTAATACATCTGGAAATAAAGGCAGCTATTCCTGTTACTCCTGCTGCTGCTACTGTGATAATATTCACTGTAATTATTATCTTTCCAGTATAAATGAACATATTGCCCACCGCTCTTAGGGCAGTGAGAGTCTAAGGCTCCTATTGCCACATGGGCACAGATTAGGTCCTCCTGTCTTCCTTCTTCTCTCCGAAAGCAGGGGGAGGCCCAGATCATACCTGAGGGGTTGGTGTGATGCTGAAGGAACCTAGATCAGCTGAGGAAGGAGAAGACACTTAAATGAAATGACGTAAGAGCTCCTGGCATCCAGCAGCCCTTCCTGCACCTGCATGTCTTGCAGGTGTTCATGGAGGTTCTTCACTTTCTCCATTCCACTGAGTGTGCCACTGAAGCCCTGGCCCCCAATTGTGCTTGGAGCAGGGACTGGTACAAAAGTGCCACATGCAGTGAGTGAACAGATGAAGGAATGAGTTAGTGAGCAAATGTCAGGGCCCCCTCACCCCGACTTCAATGCCTCACTCTTTTGTTTCTTTTTTCCAGCAAACACAGGCTGTGTCTGCTTTGTGCCAAGCATCATGGCCAGGCTGGGACACTAAGGCAAATCCCACCTGCGCTTGACCTTGGCAGCTCAGGCCTGCTCTGCTCCCCCTTTTCAAGCCAGTGGGCTGTCATTTTTTTGGCCCATTTTATCAGTGGCAGCTATCATCCAGGTAGCCAAGGGGTAATACCACAGCTGTCCATACAGCTCTCCAGGCTTTTGCCCACATTTTCCTCTGTGCCCTCTTGCTGAGAGCCTGGCCAAATCAGCTCCATTCCATCTTTGTGGTGGCCCTGAGTGTTTGTCCAGCAGACCCCTGAGCTTAGAGGAGGTAAGAGCCCCACCCTTGCCCTGCGTTGTAGAGCTGGAGGTGTCCTCTGAAGCAGAGACAGAGGAGCAGGCAGAAAAATGCACAACCCAGGACAAATGTTAGAAACACATAAACATGCACGCAGCCACTTACAGCTGCACCAAGTCACATGTATATGGGTGAGAAGGCGCGCCGGCAGGGGGATGAAAGTGACTAGATCCAGGTGGCATTGATCCAGGGTTCTCTCCTGCCACCTCCCCTCTTTTCAGCTCCACTTGGGTCTTCATGCATTGAGCCTTCAGTGCTTGTTGCTTGACTCTTGGCTTTGTAGCCTGGCCTGGAGGCACATCAGAGTCCCTCACAGCCTTCTCCCACCACCCCTTGTATGCAGAGAACAAGATACCTTGCTGCCAACTATTCCAGCTGAGTGGGACCACAGACTGCCAGGGAACACCCAAAATGCAAAATGCAAAATGCAAAAGCAGTGAAGCCAGCGGTCACAAACACAGAGGCTGGTAGCATCAGCAATTGATGGAGATGCAGGCTGGGAGTAGGCATCAGGGAACAGTGGGGACTGTGGACACAGCACCCAGGCTCCGTCTCAGCTGTCCTCAAACTCAAGTATCAGACTCCCTGCAGGGCTTGTCAGAACACAGAGTGCTGGGTCCCACGCCAGATCTGAGGCAGTGGGTCTGGGGTTGAACATGTACATTTCTCTTTTTTCTTTATTTGGATTTTTTTTTTTTTGAGACAGAGTCTCACTCTGACACCCAGCTTGGGGTGCAATGACGCAATCTCGGCTCACTGTAACCTCTGCCTCCTGGACTTAAGTGATCCTCCTAATTCAGGCTCCCGAGTAGCTGGGAGTACAGGTGCAGGCCACCATGCATGGCTAATTTGAATTTTTACTTTTAATTGACAAATATCACTTGTGTATACTTATGGGGTAAAATATGACGTTTTGATACATGTATACATTGTGGAATGATTATATCAAAAGCTAAAGGACACATTCATCACTTCACAGGTTCATCATTTCTTTGTATTGAGAACATTTGAAATCTATTCTTCTAGCAATTTTTAAATATATTACATTATTATTGACCATGGTCACCATATTGTGCAATAGATCTTAGAAACGTATTCCTCCTGTCTGTCTGAAACGGTGAACCCTCTGGGTGACATCTACCATCCCCATTCCCTGTCCCCAGCCTCTGGTAGTTACCGTTCTACTCTCAACTTGTGCAAGTTTGACTTTTTTCCAGACTCCACATTTGTAACAAGTGTCCAGGTGATGTGGCTGCTCCTGTTCAGGACCATGCTGTGAGATCCACTGCCCCGCCTGAAGCGGGTGATGATTCCTCAGCTCCAGCCCCCAGTCGCCTTGGGAAATAAAAGCAGCCTAGAGCTGCTAAATCTCCCAATTTTTCAAGAGAGCCCAGAAATGCCGATTTTTTTTTTTTGAGATGGAGTCTCTTCCTGTCACCCATCTGGAGTGTAATGGCTCAATCTCGGCTCACTGCAACCTCTGCCTGCTAGGTTCAAGCAATTCTCCTGCCTCAGCCTCCCGAGTAGCTGGGATTACAGGCTTGCACCACCACACCCAGCAATTTTTTTTTTTTTCGTATCTTTATTAGAGACAGGGTTTCACCATGTTGGCCAGGCTGGTCTCGAACTCCTGACCTTGTGATCCTCCTATCTCAGCCTCCCAAAGTGCTGGGATTACAGGCGTGAGCCACCACACCCAGCTCAGGAGATTTCTTTGTATTATTTCTTACAACTGCACATGAGTCTACATTGTTCTCAAAATAAAAAACGTAATTAGAAAAACATAAATGCAGAAGCCACATATATAATAGTGGACAAGACACCCACCAAAATAAATAATAAAAAAGAAGAAATCGTCCTTACCTGTTTTCTTCAGCAGTAACATCTTTCTAAACTATAGCATAATATCACAACTAGGATATTGACATTGATACAGTCATGTTGCAGAACATTTCCGTTTCCTTATAGCTACAACCACTTCTCCCCAGTCCCCTGGCCCTCTTTAACCCTTGATAAACATTAATATGTTCTCTATTTCTATAATTTTGTTATTTAAAGAGTGTTGGCTGGGTGTGGTGGCTCACGCCTGTAATCCCAGCACTTTGGGAGGCCAAGGCGGGCGGATCATCAGTCAGGAAATCGAGACCATCCTGGCTAACACGGTGAAACCCCATCTCTACTAAATACCCAAAAAATTA
This sequence comes from Ateles fusciceps, assembly GCA_036589455.1. Classification (NCBI taxonomy): domain Eukaryota; kingdom Metazoa; phylum Chordata; class Mammalia; order Primates; family Atelidae; genus Ateles; species Ateles fusciceps. The sequence goes on from JAZHEH010001736.1 coordinate 11,165,005, forward strand.
TCCAGGTGTGGTGGCACGTGCCTGTAGGTCCCAGCTACTCGGGAGCCTGAGGCAGGAGAATTGCTTGAACCCGAGAGGCGGAGGTTGCAGTGAGCCAAGATGGCGCCACTGCATTCCAGCCTGGGCGACAGAGGGAGTCTGGGTCTCAGGAAAAAAAACAGAGTGTTATGTAAGCTGGACGTAGTAACACTTGCCTGTAGTCCTGGCTGGAGACCAGGAGGTTGAGGCTGCGGTGAAATATGATTGTGCCACTGCACTTCAGGCTGGGTGACAGAATGAGACATTGTCTCTTAAAAAAAAAAAAGAATAGTATATTAGTCTATGATAAATAGACTCATACAGTGTATAAACTTTTGGGGGGGACTGGCCCTTTTCACTCAGCGTAACTCTGTGGCGATCCACTAGGGTGTTGCATGGATCAATAGTCCGTTCCTTTTTGTTGTTCAGCATTATCCAATGGTGTGGATATACCGCAGCTGGTTTCATAATCCACCCACTGAAGGACATCTGGGTGGTTTCCCATTTGGGGCAACTGCAAATGAAGCTGCTATAAACATTCATGTTCATGCTTTTGGGTGGACATAAGTCTTCATTTCTCTTGGATAAATGTCAAGTAGTGCAATGCTAGTTGCATGTTTAGATTTATATACAACTTCCGGATGGTTTTTACTGTATCATTTCACATTCCCACCAGCCATCTGTGAGCGACTGAATTTCTCATCACCAGCTTTGGTGGTGGTGTCACTAATTTTTATTTTAGCCATTCTGACTCGGTATGTACTGATAGCTTATTGTGCCTTTAATTTACATTTCCCTAATGGCTAACCTTATTAAATATTTTCTTCATGTGCTTATTTGCCATTAGTACATCCTTTTTGGTAAAATGTCTGTTCATGTCTTTGGCCCAATTTCTAAGGATTGTTTGCTTTTTCACTGCTTAATTACATGAGTTATGTAAATATAGATATGTAGTTTGCAAATATTTTCTCTCACTCTGTAGCTTATTTTCATCCTCTTAACAGGATCTTTTGCAGAACAAAAGTGTTTAATTTTGATGACGTTCATGTCAGTTTCTCCTTGTATGGATCATGTTTTTGGTGTCAAGTTCAAGAATTTTTTTTCTATCCTTAGCCCCGAATATTTTATGTTATACTCCTTTTTCTACAAGTTTTATAATTTTACAGTTCACATTTAAGCCCATGGTGTATTTTGAATTAACTTTTTTATAAGGTAGGGCAAGAGTTTTTTTTTTTTTTTGCCTCTGATGTCCAATTGCACTAGTACCATTTGTTGTAAAGGCTGTCTTTACTCCATTGAATTGCTTCTGCTGCTTTGTCAAAACTCAGTTGGACATATTTGTGTGGGTCTCTTTCTGGGTTCTCTGCTCTGTTCTGTTGAGCTATGTATGTCTGTTCCTCCCCCAATACCACATAGTCTTGATAACTGTGACTATAAATAGTAGTCTTGAAACTGAGTAGACTGATTTCTCCCACTTTATTCTTTTTTGAACTTTTGTTTTACTTATTCCAGGGCTTTTCCTTTTTCATATAAATATAACTAACACAAAATTCCATATAAATTTAAGAATTTATATGGCAAATTCCTGGAATTTTGACAAAAATTACATTAACCCTCTATATCAACTTAGGAAGAATTGACATCTTTACTGCATTGAGACTCTAATCCATGAAGATAATATGCCTTTCCATTTATTACATCATCTTTGATTTCCTTTATCAGCATTCAGCATTATATAGTTTTCAGCATATAATTCATATATATGATGTTAGATTTATACCTAAATGTTTTATTTCCTCTGGGCATTTGTAAATTCTATTGTATTTTTAATTTGAATCTCCATGTGTTCATTGGTACTATGTAGAAAAACGTTATTTTGTATGTTTATCTTATATCCTTCAACTTTGCTGAACACACTTGTAAATTCTTAAGAGGTGTTTTGTATGTTTCTTGGGATCTTCTACGCGGACAGTTACATTATCCGGAAATTGGGAGACTTTTATTTCTTCCTTTTATTACCTTTCTCTTCTATTGTATTGACCAGAACAACCAGAACTTCCAGTCTATATTGAATACAGGAAAGTGCTGTAAATAGGCATTTAGTAATGTGGTGGTGAGTTGTGAAAGGAGGGAAAGAGTGATGACAGCAGACATCCCTGCCTTTGTTTCTAACCTTAGGTGGAAAACATTCACCCTTTCACAATTAAGAATGTTTGTTGTAGATTTTTGTAGGTCTTCTTTGTCAAGTTGAGCAACTTCCCCTTTATTTCTATTTTTTTGAGAATTTTTAAGACATGAATGAATATTGAATCTTGTCAAATGCTTTTTCTGAATTGATTGGTAGAAACATGTGGTTTTCCTTCTTTAGGCTTTTACTATGTTAGATCACATTTATTAGTTTCCTAATCATGCCCAGCTATCAAGAAAAAATTGCAAGATATCCCAAAAGGCAAAAAAAAAAATAAAATAAAATAAAAAATAGTGCTGTAAATGGGTATTTAGTAATGTGGTGGTGAGGTGTGAAAGGAGGGAAAGCATTCTATAGTCCTGTGATTAGGTCTCAATTTTTAAGTCAGCCTATGCCTCTGTGCTTTGAACCTCACAAGTGATTCTCAGGGTTTTTCCTCCCCCACTTAGGTGGGAGAAGATATTTCAGGTGGGCTTTAGTTGGGTATTTACTTTCTCACCAGTGTCCTTACCTCTTTTATGGATCCTAGAAGAGTTGTTTTTCAGTCTGTTGAGCTTTTTACTTGTCGTTAGAATGGAGTGGTGATTTTCAACCGCCTTACATGTAGAACTGGAAACAGAAAGTCCTCTGAATCGTTTAAAACAGACTCTTCCAACTTCTGTCTTATAATTGGTGTATTTAGATCATTTACATTTAATAGAATTACAAATCTGTTAAAGCTTAAGTCTGCCATTTTAAAATTTGATTTCTTTTTTCTTGTTTGTTTTCTCTTCCTGCTTACTATAGGTTACTTTAACATTTTTTAGAAATCCTACTTGATTTATCTGTAATGTTTTTTGAGTGTATTTCTTTGAAAATTTTTTTGGTGATTGCTCTAAATATTACATTATATATAATTTATCACAGTCTGCTAGTATTGTCATTTTACCAATTAATATAGCATAGACATCTTCCCTCTCTTTATACCTCTTTACCTACTCCCAGTTATAACTGTACTGAATTTTCTTCTGCATATCTTTAGAACCGTATCAATGTTATAATTTTTGCATTTCTCATCAAACATAATTTAGAAAACTCAAGAGAAGAAGAAAAATTTTTTATTTAGTCATAATTTTGTTCTTTCCATGTTCTTTCTTCCTTTTAGATATCTTTTTTTTCCTTTTTTTTTTGAGACAGAATCTTGCTGTGTCACCCGGGCTGTAGTGCAAGTGGCATGATCTCAGCTTACGGCAACTTCCGCCTCCGGGGTTCAAGCAATTCTGGGGCCTCAGCCTGTCCCAAGTAGTTGGAATTACAGGCCCGCACCACCATGCCTGGCTAATTTTTGTATTTTTAGTAGAGATGGGGTTTCACCATGTTGGTCAGGCTGGTCTCAAACTCTTGGCCTCACATGATCTGCCTGCCTTGGCCTCCCAAAGTGCTGGGATTACAGGTGTGAGCCATTGCCCCCAGCCCCTTTTAGGTATTCTAAGATTCCTTCTTTTCTTGTTTCATCTCTGTTTTGAGAAATTCCTTTATTATTTTTAATAATCAAATTGCTTTATTATTTTAGGGTAGATTTGCTAGTGACAATTTTCTTAGTTTTCCTTCATTCAAAACTTTCTTGATTTTTCACTTTAATCATAAGGCTATTTTACTTATAGGCAAATAGTAAATCCTTACTTTCAGGTATAGGATTCTAGGTTGACAGTTCCTTTCTTGAAAATATTATGCCCCTTTCTTCTGGCCTCTATGCTTTCTGAAGAGAAATCTGGTGTTATTCAAATTGTTTTTCCCCAATAGATAAGATGCTATGGTTTTCTCTGGCCACTTACAGAATTTTTTTGTCTTTAGTTTTCAAAAGTATTATTTTGATGTGTCTTGGCATGTTTTTCTTGGGGTTTATTTTATTTGGCATTTGTTCTACTACTTGAATCTATAAATTTATGTCTCTTGCTAAATTTGGTAAGTTTTTCAGCCATTATTTCTTCAAGTACTTTTTCAGCCTGTTCCTTTTTCTTCCAGGACTCTTATGACACAAACATTAGACTTTTTGTCATAGTCCCCTAGGTCCCCGAGCCTCTGTTCTTTTTTGTTTTTTTCAGAATATTTTCTCTCTGTTATTCAGATCGACTTACTTCTGTTTTTCTATCTGCAAGTTTACTGATTCTTCTGTCCCACTGCTGAACCCATCCACTAAGCTATTTATTCCAGCTATTGTATTTTTCAGTTCTAAAATTTTCATTTGGTTCTTCTTTACATCTTCTTTGTGGAAAATTTATGTTTCTTGATTAAGTTTTATTTTTAGATGTACTTCATGATTATAATTGCTTGTTTTTTTGTTTGTTTGTTTTTTGAGATGGAGTCCCACTGGATGATGGAATGAGACTCTGTCACCCAGGCTGGAGTGCAGCAGCATGATCTCGGCTCACTGCAACCTCCACCTCCTGGGTTCAAGCAATTCTCTTGCCTCAGCCTCCTGAGTAGCTGGGACTACAGGCCTATGCTGCCAATATTTTGTATTTTATTTTTTTAGTAGAGACAGGTTTTCACCACGTTGCCCAGGCTGGTTGTGAACTCCTGAACTCAGAAATCTGCTCCCCTTGGCTTCCCAAAGTGCTAGGATTACAGGCATGAGCCATCACGCCCAGACTAAAGCATATTCATCGTGGCTTCTCTAAAATATTTTTAAGATAATTCTAACATCTCTGTCATCCTGATGTTGCCATCTATTGACTGTCTTTTTCATTATATTTGAGATCTTCCTAGTTCTTGATATGATGAATGATTTTTAATTCTAATCTGGACATTTTTATATTATGTTATGAAAATTTGAATCATATTTAAATCTTCTGTTTTAGCTGGCTTTCTCTGACATTGTTTTTGCAAAGGTGGAAAAGGAGTGCTGCCTCATCACTGCCAGGTAGGGGTAAAAGTCCAGGTTCCTTACTCAGCCTCTGTGGACACCTGAGCTGTGGGGTTCCTTGTTGTTGCTGGGTGTGGGTGTCTCCACTGACCCAGGGGGTTCATATCTCATTACTTACCAGTGGGGGATGAAAATCTTAGGTGTCCACTTGGCCTTCTCTGATGTCACCCTTTGGGGGTGTGTTAGGATACCTTGTTAAAGTCTCATAAGGGTAGAAGTCTAGGCTTTCCACTTGGTCTTTGCTAATGTAGGTATCTGTGGTTTTCACTGGAATAGAGCAGTTATTCTGTAGAAGTTTTCTATCTTGCTAGGCTGCCCCTTTCTTGGCCCTTTTATTAGAGAAAGAAAGCTTTTGTTATTGTGGTTTTTGTTTGTGTCCATTGGGATTTCCAGCTTGCCAGCTTTTCAGCTCCAAGTTTAGTATACATGAAGCAAAAAGAAACCCTCCAGAGCTCACTACCACATCGTTCCTTGAGTCTTAAGGCATTTAGCCAGCCTACCTTCTCCTGGTCACCTTTCAGAGACTTAGCATGTTTGTTTTACATATAATGTCCAGAGTTTTAGTTGTGCTTAGTGGGAAATTAGGGAAGGACATGTATACTTCATCTTCCCAGAAGCAGAAGTCTTCCTAATTTATTTATTTATTTTAATTAAAAAATCATTTTAGGAGGCTTATTTGCCAAAGTTAAGGACATGCACCTGGGAGACAGGTCTATGCCTTTTTCTGAAGATGATTTTGAGGGCTTCAACATTCAAAAGGGAAAGTGTGGGATATTGAGAAATACACAATTTTCATGTGAGTGGGGTAGGGGGAAGTAGTCATTCATGCCTTTGTCTGGCTCAGTGAATCTGCATTTTTACACAAGATAAGGTAGACAAGGAAGAGGAAACAATCAGATATGCATTTGTCTCCCATGAGCAGAGGGATGACTTTGAGTTCTGTCCTTTGTTGCTGTACCTTAAAGATAAGCTATCAATTTACATTGCTATGATGAATTTTAACAGAACCACTTTAGGGTAAAGATCCTGGGGCCCACAAGGAATTTCCATGTGGGCAAATTGTGAGGGAATCATGTAGCTTTTCATTTTTGTAACCATCTTATTTAGGAATCAAAATGGGAGACAGGTTTGCATGACCCGGTTCCCAGCTTGGCTTTCCCTTTGGCTTAGTGAGTTTGGATTTATTATCCTTTCACAATCGTAATGTTAACTCTTAAACCTTTTTTTTTTTTAACATTGGTTTTGGCAATGATTTTTTTCTTTTTCTTTTTTTACTTTTATTTTAAGTTCTAGGGTACATGTGAAGGTTTGTTACATAGGTAAATTCGTGTCACGGGGCTTTGTTGTACAGATTATTTTATCACCCAGGTATTAAACCCAGTACCCAATAGTTATCTTTTCTGCTCCTCTCCCTCCTCCCACCCTCTACATTCAAGTAGACCCAGTGTTTATTGTTTCCTTCTTTGTGTTCACAAGTTCCCGTAATTTAGCTCCCACTTATAAATGAGAACATGCAGTACTTGCTTTTCTGCTTCTGCATTAGTTTGCTAAGGATAATAGCCTCCAGCTCCATTCACATTTCTGCAAAAGACATAGTCTCATTTTTTATGGCTGCCTAGTATTCCATGGTGTATATGTACCACATTTTCTTTATTCAGTCTGTCATCGATGGGCATTTAGGTTGAGTCCATGTTTTTGCTACTATGAATAATGCTACAATGAACATTTGTATCCACGTGTCTTTATGGTAGAATGATTTATATTCCTCTGGATATATACCCAGTAATGGGATGACAGGGTTGAACAGTAGTGCTGCCTTTAGCTCTTTGAGGAATCACCATACAACCTTCCACAGTGGTTGAACTAATTTACACTTCCACCAACAGTGTATACGTGTTCTGTTTTCCCCACAACCTTGCTAGGATCTGTTATTTTTTGACTTTTTGGTAATAGCCGTTCTGACTGGTGTGAGATGGTATCTCATTGTGGTTTTGATTTGCATTTCTCTAATGATCAGTGGTATTGAGCTTTTTCATATAATTATTAGCTCCGTGTATGTCTTCTTTTGAAAAGTGTCTGTTCATGTCGTTTGCTCCCTTTTCAATGGGCTTTTGTTTTTCTCTTGTAAATTTACTTAAGTTCCTTATAGATGCGGGTATTAGACTTTTGTCAGATGCATGTTTTGCAAATATTTTCTCCCATTATGTAGATTGTCTGTTTACTCTGTTGATAGTTTCTTTTGCTGTGCAGAAGCTTTTAAGTTTAATTAGATTCCACTTGTCAGTTTTTGCTTTTGTTGCAATTGCTTTTGGTGTCTTGTCATGAAATCTTTCCCCTTTCCTATGTCTAGTATGGTATTGCCTAGGTTGTTTTCCAGAGGTTTTTTTTTTATAGTTTTGGGTTTTATATTTATGTCTTTAATCCATCCTAAGTTAATTTTTATATATGGTATAAGAAAGGAGTCCAGCTTCAATATTCTGCATATGGCTAGCCAGTTATTCAGCATCATTTATTGAATAAGGAGTCTTTTCCCCCATTGCTTGTTTTTTTTTTCTTTTATTATTATTATTATACTTTAAGTTCTGGGGTACCTGTGCAGAGCGTGCAGGATTGTTACATAGGTATACATGTGCCATGGTGATTTCCTGCAGCCATCTCCCTGTCATCTACATTAGGTACTTCTCTTAATGTTATCCCTCCCCAATCCCCCACCCCCTGCTATCTCTCCCTTAGCCTCCCCACCCTCAACAGGCCCCGGTGTGTGATGTTCTCCTCCCTGTGTCCACGTGTTCTCATTGTTCAACACCCACTTATGAGTGAGAACATGAGGTGTTTGGTTTTCTGTTCTTGTGTCAGTTTGCTGAGTATGATGGTTTCCAGCTTCATCCATGTCCCTGCAAAGGACATGAACTCATCCTTTTTTATGGCTGCATAGTATTTCATGGTGTATATGTGCCACATTTTCTTTATCCAGTCTATCATTGATGGCATTTGGGTTGGTTCCAAGTCTTTGCTATTGTAAACAGTGCCACAATAAATATACATGCGCATGTGTCTTTATAATTGAATGTTTTGTAATCCTTTGGGTATATACCAGTATCCATCACTTGTTTTTGTCAGCTTTGTTGAAGATCAGATGGTTGTAGGTGTGTGGTCTTATTTCTTGACTCTCTATTCTGTTACATTGGTCTATATGCCTGTTTTTATACCAGTACCATGCTGTTTTGGTTATAGTAGCTCTGTAGTATAGTTTGTAGTTGGGTAATGTTATGCCTCCAGACTTGTTCTTTTTGCTTAGGACTGCCTTGGCTATTCAGGCTCCTTTTTGGTTTCATGTGAATTTTAAAATAGTTTTTTCTAGTTCTGTGAGGAATGTTGTTGGTAGTTTGATAGGAGTAGCATTGAATCTGTAATTGCTTTGGGAAGTAGGGCTATTTTAATGATATTGAGTCTTCCTATCTATGAGCATGGGATTTTTTTCCATTTGTTTGTGTCTTCTCTGATTTCTCTGAGTAGTGTTTTGTAATTCTCGTTATAGAGATCTTTCACCTCCCCGGTTAGCTGCCAAATTTATTTTTAAGTCATCTTATATTAGTCATGGTTTTCCAGAGAAATAGAACCAGTAGAATGAGTGTGTGTATGTGTTCATGTGTGTGTGTATATACATATATGCACAATCCATTGTGTGTGAGTGTGCATATGTGTGGTGTGTGTGTGTGTGTGTGTGTGTGTGTGTATATATACTATTGGATATATTCACATACAAGCACACACACATATACCATATTAAATAGACGTGTGTGTGTGTATATATGTGTATGTGTATGTGTGTGTGTATATATGTATGGAGAAGAGTGTGGGAGACAGAGAAACAGGGGAGAGAGAGAGACTGATTTATTTTAAGGAATTGGCTCTCACATAACTGTGAGGGCTGGCATGTTCAGAACCTGCAGGGCAGGCTGACAGGCTGGAGATCCAGGGAGGAGTAGTTGCTGCAGCTTAAGTCCAGTGGCATCTTAGAGACAGAATTCCTTCTTCCTTGGGGATTGATAGGTTTGCACAGCAACCTACAATTAAATAGCATATCCAGCTTCCATTTGGACATTCCATTAGGTCTCCTCATTAGGACATCACTGAGGCCTTTAGGTAAGAACCTGTTTAGTTCTCTGGCTCATGCTTCTTGGTCATAATTATCCCCCTCTGCCCCAAAGCTAGTCTTTCTCTTATAATTACCATTTACTGAGTGTCTGCTTGTATGATTTACATTGTCTCTATTTCTGAAAATAGCAAAGTAGTGTAGATATCAGTGTTGCTTTTCTAACATGTAAGCAAATACTTATTGAGACCTCTCTGTCTGCTAGCTCTTTCAGTCTTTGCCTTTTTAAAATGTCATGCTTTAAGAATGATGCAATAGACTTTGGAGGCTTGAAGGAAAGGGTGGGCTTAGAGAGAAAAGACTACAAATTGGGTACAGTGTATACTGCTCGGGTGATGGGTGCACCAGAATCTCACAAATCAACCACTAAAGAACTTATATAACCAAAGACTACCTGTTCCCTAAAAACCTATGGAAATAAAAACAAACAAATAAATACAATTTTATGCTTTAAGTTGGATCTTTATCAACCTAGTTCTGTAGCTTTAACTTCCCTGACATATAAAACACTGCACAGATCTGTTCAACTGTAGATGTAACCTAAGGTAATAGTCTGAAAAGATGCCCCATGTAACAGCTTGTGGATGATTTTGCATTTATCTTTGGGTGCAGCAATGAACTTTGTGGATGTGAGTAATGAATTTAGGTGTGCATGTGTACCCTGACTTTTGGTAGAAAACTAGTGACCTTCAGATTCAGAGTTATGTAAAAAGTTCTTCTCCTGTTAGTCAAAGAAGTTTTGTAGTGGTTATTTTTCATTACACAATTAAATTCCATCCCCTGCCCCCATCTTACCCAGGGCTTTAGCTATTTGATTTCCTCTCCCCAGTTATATCATCCCACTTGCATGTAAACCACATGGATAGTCCTTGTATTTCTGGGAATCTTGACCACGAGAGTGAAGGTATGAAGGACGGGGGACAGGCGACAGAGGTTTGAGTGCTTTCTGTACACCCTAACAAGTGCTATCAACAGATGGAAACTCTGTACCGTCTCATCAGACATCTGTGGGCTTTTGAGACGTCAAGAACAACTTTATTTTATTTTGTTAACATTCTGTTAGAAAAATCCTGAACATATTCAATGCGTGTACAAGGTATAATAAATAGTCATCATTGCATGTCAACAATAATCAACTCATAGCCAATATGTAGCATGTCTAGCCTGCCCATTTTTTCCCTTAATGATTGGGTTCTTTTGAAGCAAATCTTAGGCAAGTATTTTAGTCTGTAAGTACTTAAGCATTTATATCTAAAAGATAAGACTCTCTAAAAAAAAACCAAATAACCATATTATTATTATCAAATCTAAAAATTTTAACAATAAAGATGTCATAATATTCTTCTTTCCTCAACTATCTCATAACTCTTTTTTACAGTTGGTTTGTTTAAATCAGGATTCAAATAAAGTTCACACATTTCATATGGGTTGATGAGTCTCTGAAGCCTCTTCCCCGTCCCCCTTAATTTTCCTGTTGAAGATCCGGGTCATTCATCCTGTGGAGTTTGTCAGATTCCGGACCTTGTTGATTGCATCCCCATGGTGTCATTTAACATGTTCTTCCATCTGCAGTGTTTCTTATAAAATAGTAGATCTGTGACTTTATAATAAACAGGCTAGTTTTTTTTGGCAAAAATGCTTCATGGGTAGTGTTGTGTACTTCTATCAGGAGACACATAATGTCTGGTTCTCTTCCCTTCTGTGCTATTAAGAAGGATCAATGGTTTGAACTATTGTTAGCCTGATCCATCTGTTATTAAAGTTTCCCATCAGCTTTTTCCTAATGGTTTTAGCAGACATTGATGACCATTAGAGGTTTCAAAGTAGTGATCTTCTATTTTTATCATTCCTTCTCTGTGTATTAGCTAAAATACTTCTACAAAGAGAAACTTCCTTTCAGCAACAACTTTGTTACCCTGAGGCACAGTTCCTACAGGGAAGGCAGAATAAATGTTCAATTATTTTCCCCTTTGTTTATAGATTTCAGAATAATAAACTGGCATTCTATTAGCCTTCAAAAGTTAAAAATGAGTTTGGGGTTTTGTCTCATGTTTGTTTGCTTATCATCAACTCACGGATTAAACATATTTATGTGTTTTTCATGCTTCAGTGCATTGTAACTACTGTTCTTGATGCTCATATTTTACTACCTTTGGCTGGTAGGAACCTTCTCTGGTAGGTTCCTGAATAGATTTGACCCAACAGTAGCAGTCCATGACTGTGTACATGTTCTCAGATGTGACAAGATGATCCAGGTTTCTCTTGTACATTTCCTGCTCCAGACCTGGATCCAGACATTTCTTCAATGAGCCTGATTTCTTTTGATGAAAAATGGAATTTAGAGATCAAAATCTAGTCATTTGTGGCATTTATCACTTCTTGGCTGGTCATTGTTTCTAGGCCTTTGTGAATAAATGGAGCAAGGAAATACATTTTTCTTAAGGGAAACACATTATGAGCTTATCCTGTTATCTTCAGATTCACATTTAGGATTACAAAGATTTTATGCTGGACCTCTTTTATTGAAAATTTTGATTCCTAACATTAGTACAGTTATTTACTTCATATAATATATATATATATATATATATATATATGTAGGCTTTAGAACATCAATTCCCAAATGATTTCTAACAACATGGTTAGCAACAATTAAGATTTATTTGCAGTTACTTTTTTGTTATTGGGATATACTCCACTAGAAATATTCCATAGAATTACTGTGTTTTAAAATGTACACCTCTGTATGGATAGGACATTAAGTCAATACAGAGACTTACTTGATTCAATTTGACTTTTTATTTTCACAAATTACTTTATAAATGTCCCTTATATTTCACTTTATATTTATGTAAGACATTTACATTGCACAAAAGTCAAATCTACAAGACAAGATAAATTCAGAGAAGTCTAATTTTCATGCCTGTCTATTCCATCATGTCCTCTCCTTCTCCAGTAGATAGCCATATATCTTTTTCTCTTTAAAAATTTATTCTTCAATTGTTTTTCTTCACAAAATGATATATTCTGGAGATCATCTATAGCAATGCATAAAGATATTCCTCATTTCTCTTAACCTCTGAATAATTCTCCATTGAATAGAAATACTATAGTTTAAACACTAACTTTAAATAATTCTATTTGTGGACATTTTAGTTGTTTCCCGTATTTTAATATAATCTTGCATATTTAAAAACCATTTTGGGAATATGTATTTATACTGGATTTCCAAAGGGAGATTTCTGGATCAAATGCTTGTATAATTTTTCTAAATATTTCAAAATTTCTTTTCATAGTGTTGAAGAATTTTTTCTTACTCCCACTAGCACCAAGTTTGTCATCAAACTTTTAGATTTTTGTTCCTTAAATGTAAGAATAATACTCATCATAGTTTTCATTTACGTTTCTCTTATTGTAAAGATGATTAATCAATGCACATGTGGATGAGGGCCATTTGCATTTTTTTCTGATATATCTGCTCATAGCTCTTGCTTATTTTTCTATGAGATTGTTGGCCTTTTTCTTCTCTCTTCAGAATATCTTCTGCAATCTATTTTTTCTTTTTCATTTTTTATGGTGTTTTTTATTTCTTTTGTTTATTCCATGCAAAAGTATTCCTTTGTTTATATGCTGTCAGATTTATCAGTCTTTTTCTTAATTGCTTCTGGATTTTGAGTCATAGTTTAGGAATATTTTTCCTCCTCCCTGAATTTTCAGTAATTTATTCATATTTTAAATTTTATATGATTTTTTATTATTCCATAATATTAAATATTTAATCTCTGAACTAATAAGTTATCTTTGTATACAGGGTGAGAAAAAAATCAGCTTTCTCTTTTTTTTTTTGCCTATAGATATACAGGTATTCTTCCAGTGCCACTTATTTTAAAAGTCTGTTTTTTTCTACACTAATTTGAGATGCTTCCTAAATATCCAAAAGCAGTTGAGCCTATTTCTGGATTTGTTATTATGTTGCATCAGTCTTATCTGTGCACCAGTTCTATACTTTTTTTTTAAATGATAAAGACTTTGTAATATGTTTTAATATTTGGTAATGCTAGTTTCTCCACATTATTTTTTTAAGATTTTACTGGCAATTTCTGCTTGTTTGTGCTTCAATTAAACCTTTGAATCAACTTGCCTAGCTCCCCCCCAAAAAACATAATATTTATTGAGACTATGGCAAATTTATAAATTATTTTAAAATAAATGGATATCTTTTTGATGTTCAGTCTTTCTATCCATGAACATGGTATATCTTTCAATTTCCTTAATTACACTTTTGCATCTTTCACAAAAGTTTTATATTTTCCTTGAACAGTTTGCACATTTCTCATTAAGTTTACACTGAGGTCTTCTTTTTCTCCCTATCATAAATGATATCTTCTTTTTTATTATTTCTCCTAGATGGCTTTTGTTTATAGAAATGGAGGCTATGGCTCTTGTTTATTTGTTTCACAGCTTGCTATTTTACTGAATTATCTTATGGTTTGCATTCATTTTTCTATTGATTATTTGGGGCTCTCCTAATATATCATCATATCATCTACACAGAGATATTTTTTATTGTTATTGTTTCTTTTCAAATTTATCTGCTTGTAGTTATTTCCCCTTTTTATTGCTTTGACTAATACTTCCAACACAACTTTCTACAGTAATGATGATGATGCACATCTTTGTCTTGGTCCTGATTTCCTAATTCTACTTGCTTAGATTTTCTGTAACATTTTCGTATCAATATTAATGAGTGAGATTGGTCTGTAGTTTTACTTTTTGTTAAATTCTCTGTCAAATTTTCAAACCGGTAATGCCTGTGGCTTTGTAAATAATTGGAAGTTTTCCTCTTTTCCTGTGGTTTGGAATAATTTAAGAAATATTGAGAAATGATCTGGAGTTGATGTCCTTTGTAGGGTCTAGGGGGAGCTCTAACTACTTTCTCTATCAATTCTATGATAATTGGTCTGTTCAGACTTGCAGAAGAAAAGACTTTAGAGGAACCACTTCTGAAGAGTTGTTACTTGTGGGAATTGAAGAAAGAAATGCAAATATTCTTTGTAGCTCAGGAACCATGGAAACTGGTTTTATTGGTATATGACTTTGCTTTTATGCCTCTAACACTTAGAAAGAAGGAATAGTTTTTCCTCACAACTTAGTGTACGTCTTGGAATTAAAATGTCACAGAGAACATGTTATGAAACAGTGCTCTGTAAGTCCTGTCCTGTCTTGGGAACAAATATTAATGTGAATTCATACGTATGTATCACAGAAAAGCTGAGGCTCCCGGTACATACTTCTTCTTCTTTTTTTTTTAAAGACAGAGTCTTGCTCTTTTGCCCAGACTGGAGTGCAGTAGCTCAGTCTTGGCTCACTGCAACCTCTGCCTCCCAGGTTCAAGTGATTCTCCTGCCTCAGCCTCCTGAGTAGCTGGGATTACAGGTGTCTGCCACCACAGCTGGCTAATTTTATTTTTTTTTAGTAGAGATGGGGTTTCACCATGTTGGCTAGGCTGGTCTTGAACACCTGGCCTCAGTAAATGTTTAATGAATGCGTTTTTTGTTTGTTTGTTTGTTTGTTGTTGTTTGAGATGGAGTCTCACTCTGTCTCGCAGGATGGAGTGCAGCAGCACCATCTCAGCTCACTGCAACCCCCGCCTCCTGGGTTCAAGCAATTCTCCTGCCTCAGCCTCCCGAGTAGCTGGGACTACAGGCACCTGCCACCATGACTAGCTAATTTTTTTGCCATGTTTTGTAGAGACGGGGTTTCTTCATGTTGGCCAGGTTGGTCTTGAACTCCTGACTTCAGGTGATCTGCTTGCCTCACCTCCCAAAGTGCTGGGATTATGGGCGTGAGCCACCACACCCGGCCTACATACTTCAATTTCACATCATTTCAGGAGTTAAGAAAATGACAGTGTTTAATTTTGTTTAAAATCTCTAGTAGAGTTAATAATTCATTAAAATTATGATGATTATTTTTGGAGTCTCTTGTTGACATTTGCCAAATTACGATGGTTTAATTTAGTTTAGGGTTTGCAATTTTGTGCCATTTTTCTCTGTTTTACTCTTAAGAAATCACAGCCCTCCACTCTTACTCCTCACTTGCTTTTTCTCTAGATAATAATTTCCGCTAGAACTTTGGGGGAGCTCAGCAGATGCATTTGGATTTTTTGTCCAAATGAATGACTTGTTTCTGGAAAGAAAAATGTTACCATCAACAGGATTCTTTTTTTTTGTTTTAATATTATACAGTGCTCGGTTCAGGCCAGCAGTGTGGGCTGAGGTTTAGTCTCCGGATTTGCCAAATGTTTATGCAGCAGGAATGTTACTTATGTAAGCCTGGAAGTGCTCCTGATGTGCTAGCCTCCTCTTCCATCGCAGCTTGTTTTCATTAAGAAGTTGATCTTCCTTTCATGATACCACATTAAGTGGCTGAAAGGAAAAGAAAAACATTGTTTACTGTACTAAATAACCTAACTCTCCACAAAACATCCATTTGGTTAAAGGAATTGCAAGCAGCTCTGGAAAACTGGGCTGAGAATTGTTTTGATGCTTTGTGCCTGGGCCCTCACTCACTTCCTATTGCTCTCTAGACACGATCAAATTCAGATGTGGGAAAATAGAAAATGTTTGCAAAATGAAAGGAAAATGAATTCACAAACAAAACACCCTCTTTTACATTTTTTTCTGGGGACTGAAATTTCCATGTAATGGAAAAGTGTCAAATGAGAGAAGTCATCAATATTAAACGTTAACGAAACACAGATAAAAGCTATATGTAATCATTGTGAGAAACTAAGGAAGAATAGGATTAAACTCACCCTGCTACAGATGAATAAATATCTACATGTTTATATAACCAACCAACAGAGCTCACTGAGAGCAAACAGGACATTTTGGGGTGAAAACAGAGCTGTGAAAGTCATGAGTTGGACACTCCCAGCCCTCCCGGCTTATCTCATCCTCTGCTTTCTGTGGATGCTGCCCTATGAGTCAGACAAAATGAGAAACTTTCATCATTCTAAGCAGATGTGTATCTGCACTCTCTGATAAAAGCATGCCAGCATGCTGCACCAGTCTGTACCAGCACCCATCCTTCAACAAAGCAATGGTCCCTCAACCAAGGTGGTAACAACTCAGGTTAGACTACCAGCCCAGCGCCCCCTCCCTGGGGCCGTTCTGTGACATCAACAGCTCAGAGAGGGAAATTCTTCACAGAGACCCCTAGGCTGGGCTTGAAGCATCACTAGGTGTTTACCTTCTGTTCATGGCTCTATGAGCTTTCTGAATGTTGGAGCTGTGGTGCTGCATTGACATGGTTTTCGCATGTGGGCATTGAGGCTGGGGCCACAGTCCTGAGAAGTGGCCTCTTGCTTGCAAAAGACTGTCATTTTCACTGGACAAGAGGTGCAACCTCAGCCCAGAAACATCAAGGGGGTGGGGGTCCCTATTATCTCCTCCTCAGTTATCTCTCCAACTAATATTTATTGAGCAGCTAGATACTGGCAGGACTGCCACATATGGCTGTGCAAGTTGCGCACTGGACAAGGGCGCTGTATCCAAGAGACATTATTCCCATGGAAGCTGTCATAGATTTGCATGTTTATTGTGTTGACTTTCTGGAGGACACTAGGAAAGTACCTTGAATAAGGAAGTCCTGTTCCCAAGTTGCGTAAAAGTGCTATATGTACTTGAGGGACTGTGTGCACAGGGCTGAGTGGGTGGATCCAAAGATGCATGGGGGCACAGAAGCCTTCCAGGTTCTGGATTTTGTTTTTTGTGCACCAAAGCCACGGGGGCTAGGCGGTGAGGACCCTGCAGGATCTCCTGGGATCAAGGAAAGAGAAGGACGCTGGCCTCCTAGGACCAGGCCCCTAAAACAAGCCATATATATTGGATAGTCTGTTTCGAGCAGCGCTACCCTGTGGAAATACAACATGAGCTGTAAATACCGGCCACATGTCATTTCAGATCTTCTAGTCGTCACATTTTTAAAGTGAAAAGAAACAGACTAATGTATATTTTATCTATTATATTAGAGATATCTGTATCTCATATATTATCTACATATATCTCATATATTATCTATATATCTAATATATTACTATATATAAAAAATATATATATATAAATTTTGGCACAAAATCTTTGAAATCTAGTGTGATTTTATGCTCTCAGCACATGCCAATCTGGACTAGCCACATTTAAAGGGCCCGGTTGCCTGCTGTGGCTGGTGGCCTCCGGCTGACTGTACATCTCTGGAGTCTCACTAGCTACCATTCGAATCCTCTGTCCGACTGAGGGTGCAGCCTCCCTTCCTGGAGCAGTCTAAGCCTTGGGTATCTAAAGGACCAACAGTGTGGATGAGTGTCGGGGGTCCACAGGCAGCCACACCCAATGGTGTCCTGGGGTTCAAGCAGGTGGGTGCGCTTGCCCACCCCTGTGACACCCCCCACATCACTTCCCTGGTCAGCCCCGGGGCCTGGGTGTATTTGATTGAGGAAGTCAGCACTTTTGTGAGATGCAAGGCAAATAGAAACCCAGGACCTGGTGCTGTTCTCGTCTGAAGGGGAAACCAGCACACATCATTCTTTAGGGAGCCACGAGTGAGCAAGTTGAGAGAGACAGGGAGCTGCAGAGCTGGGTGGCCTCCCTCCAAAATGCTAATGACGATGGTGGTCCCAGCGCCGTGACCACGGTTTCAGGCGTGGTGTTCGGCACTGTATTCGACTTCCACAAGCACACCAGCTCCTTGGGAGGTAGATCTTAGCACCCTGCCTTGTGAGGAGGAAGCAGAGACACGTGTCTTGCTCAGGGTCTTATGATCCAAGTGGAGAAGCCAGCAAAGCCTCCATAGCCTCTGCTGAGTCTTCCAGGTCACCAGTAACTAGACACAAGTGGAGGTGTCATCTATAGGGTCCAAAACTTTGGCCAAATCCACTGGGCAGGGTTTCCTTGGTGACCCTGTTGTCCCAGAAAGTCTGGCATCATTGCCAGAGCCTGCAAAAACAAAGTTAGACTGAGGTTTAGATGGCTTCGTGTGGAAATTTCCCTGCTTATCCCTAAGTGTGGCACAATATCCTGAAAGAGGAGCCATTGGAGTCTGTTTCCATTCTTCTCCAGGTTCATGTGGGGGCACTTAGGAGCAGTTAGAAGGTGCCTTGTTCCTAGCTGGGTATAGGTCAGATCTCAGCTGTCACCTGTGAGGGCAGCCAGGACATGGGACTGGCTTGGAGAGATACAGAAAGGAACATGGGGTGATGGGATGAAGGAAGAAGAGAGAGAGTGTGTGTGTTTCATGTGCGTTTCAGAGACAGATTGACAGTGTCAGGAGCTCATAGAAGATGAGGACCAGTCAGGGCAGGGAGGCAAACTTTGAGAAATACCCAGTGGAGTGCTCTAAGTTAAGACTTAGAGAAGAGACAGAAGGTTTACAAAGCAGAGGAACACTCAGGGATTAGAACTGTGGGTGGGTGGCCCTAGGGTAGAGTCAGGACCCTGGGTGCAGAAACATACTCCATGCAAGAACTTTCTGGCGAGCACAGTCAGAGGATGGGCTGCCTCAGCAGGATGTGTTCCCCATCACCAGAGGTGGTTAAGTTTGTGCAGAGGTACAACTTGGCGTGGATGACGTAGACATGGAGCTCAATGAGACATCCTTAGTGGATGGAGTACTGAGTTCATCAAGATGGCAAGAACAAGGACAAAGAGAGGGTGCTACAATGAACCTCGAAAGCTCCACGTGAATCTTTTTATGAGTTAAAACATTATGAGTCTGTGTGATGAAAATCACAAGCCACTGATGGAAGAAATCAAGTAAGACCTAAATGAATGGGGAGACCTCAGTGTTCATGGATTCAAAGGCTCAGCACGACAAAGACGTCTCTTCTACTCAACTGATAGCAGTTTTAACACCATTCCTATCAAAATCTCAGCAAGGTTTTTATAGATACAGACCAGCCTATTCTCTAATTTATATGAAAAAGGAAAGGCCCTAGATAACAATCTTTGACAGAGAAGAACAAAGTGGGAGGAACCCCACACCTGGTCCTGAGACTTACTACAGAGCTGCAGGAACCAAGTGTGGTCTGGCAGAGGGCAGACACGCAGATCAGCAGCACCGATGGAGGCCCAGCGCCTGACACTTCTGACCTGTGAATATTGACCCATCTGACGAGTTCCGGAGTCTGTTCTTGCTCTTCCCTTGCCCTTTATCCCTAGTGAGAAGCAACGCTGACAGGCAGCTTCCATGTCACCCTGGCATGGGACAGGGGCCATCTAGGTGGCAGGCTAGCCTTCAAACTTCTGCACTTCCTCACTGAACAGGGCCTGCCACTCCATCTCCTCTCCTCCCAACTCTTAGCCGTCTCCATCTCGCTCCTGGGAGCCCCAGAAAGCTGTGGGTGCCCCCCAGACCATTCCAGCTCTGCAGAGGGCAGGTGCCACCACACCTCTGTCCCAACCTACTCCAGCACTGTGTCTCTCTAGATGGCCACCAGCCAGGCCACAGTCTCAGATGGAAGATGGGGTCCAAGTTCCCCTGCCTTGGCATCCCTCAACCCACCATGAGGTGTCTCTCTCTGACCCCTGGAAAGTGGGGTGAGTCATCTCACCGTGCAAGTCCTATTCCTGGGGCCTGTCAGTCAGTGGGAACCCCCACCCGCCGCATCCCATCCTACACTCTTCCCTCCTTTTCTGCAGGAAGCACCAGATGCCTTTGCTGTCTCGAAGCTATCATCCCTGTGCATGCTTCTGAGAGCAAGTTTGGACTGTATGGGGCGAGGCTTCCCCTCGGGGCCTCACTGGGCTCTTCTGGGTCTCCCTTCCTGAGATAGCCCCAGCCTTGAGTCTGGCTGGAAGGGAGGGAGAGCTACAGGCAAAGAGGAATGACTGGCAAGGGAGCACGTGGGGTCAGGGAACAGCTCCTCTAGCTGTAGTCAGCAGCACTTCCCTCGTGCCTTCCTGCCAAGGGACCCAAGGAGCAGAGGACCATCCTGGCTTTCCTGGCAAGGGGACAGATGTGAAAAAGCCACCTCTCATATGCCTTCAAGAGGCTGCCTCCAGGCAGGTGAGGCAGTCTGAAGTTCCCTGGGCAGGAAGAGGAGCTGACAGCAAACCAGTGGAGCCCAGGCAGCACCAAGTGCGAGGAGAAGCCGGGGGAGGCGACAGAGGCTTTGTCTTTACTTTGGGGTGTTTTCCACTTCGCTCACTGAACTTTAAGTGAGGGGGTGGCCAGCGTGGAGGCCTGGCTCAGGTCTTCTCTTCACCCCCAGTTCTTTACAACTCACACCTGACCCATGGGGCCATGGGGACTTAGACATGGAGCCCACCTGGGGAGGTGGGCCTTACAGCACCTCTTTTCTTGCTGATGAGGAAATGGAGATTTGGGGTGACATGACCTGGGCAAGGTGAACCCAGCCCCGGGTTCATTCCTCTTTCCTGGTATCAGCCGCCTCATTTCCTTGGGGTGTCAACCCCATCACAATTGTATTCCATCGCGAGGTTCTGCAGTCCTGCACAGATGCCTCCACTCGGGAGGAGGATGTGAGCGAGGCTGAAATACTCAGCACAATCCACCCCGACTGATGAGATGAGTTCGGACGAACACCTGGCCCAGTTCACTCAGTAAGCGGCAGCCTCTGGGCTTGTTTGCAGCCCCTGATGTAGCCCAGGGAGCTACAGGACCTGCCTGAGAGCGAAGCCAAGCCAGAGAAAGCTGAGCTAGAGAATGACAGACTGCATCTTGGTGACATTGTTAGAGCATCTGGATCCAGCTATACCTGAAGCTACTCCTTAAACATCTTAATTACACTCCTCAAAGTGTTTCTTTTTGCTTAAGACAGCTTGGTTTGTGTTTCTATGAGTAGAACCTGACAGGGTTGTCTAATCTAGCATATCTGGCCAGGCCTCCTTTTCCTCATCCTCCCCTCCGACGGTATAAAGAATGGAGCTCTTCCACCCGCCTGCAACCCGCAATTAGGGGCCTGCTGGCTGAGAGATGTCATTCTCCTTTGCACAGCCTCTGGATCTACCGCTCTGCATTTCCACCATCACTTATCAGCCTCACTGTGCATGAGACACATTGCCAATGTCCAGAGCCCTGCGCTCAGCCAGTCTCAGACCCCAGGCTCTCTGAACCCTGCAGGATGAGGGGCTTGTACCCAGAGACGGACTCTCAAAGCCCCACAGCTTGGCTGCCCCCATGGCCCCAGCTCCCTCCACTGTCTCAGGGGAGCTCTCAGGCCTGCCAGGACTGACAAGCTGTGAACACACATTGCTGGGGGGTGGGGATGGCTGTTTTTTCCAGTGGCCTTTTCCAAGCCAGAAAGAATTGAAATATGAGCTCCCCCTCCTTTAACCACAGCGGAGCTGCCAGGGCAGTCAGCTCCCTCCTCCTGTGTGGTGGGAGCCCATGTGGGCACACAGCCACAGCAGCAGGGAATGTCATGGCTCAGGGAGGCGGAAGGCACCAGAGGCTTACTGTGGCTCAAATAATGAAAAACACCCCAGATAAGTGCTGGGGTTCCATGACACCACCTTCTGGAGCTCTCAGGCCCTAGCAAAATAATTTCACATCTCTAAGCCTAGGTCTCTCAATCCATGAAATGGACATACAAATCTTTCCTGCCATAGTCACTGTGAGGAAGAACGGGATAATTGGCAGGGAGGGTGTGACGTGGTGCTGGCACAGAGTAGGTGCTCAGTGAGTCGCAGTAGCCGTAGCAATTGTCCTGCGAGGTAGGTACCTTTGCTGCCCCCATTCCACAGAGGAGAAGGCATCAGCTCTGTGGGCAGCTTGCCCAAGGGGACAGCAGCGGTTCTGGTCCCTGAGACGCTGACATCCAAGGGAGTTGGCTTCAATGGGAGCAGCCGCTGAAGCTGGGCAGGGAGCAGCTATTACTGTTGCCCTGTTAGGGTAAGAACTGGTCCCGCATCCCTTTCCAGAGGTGTGACTCTGAGCCCCTCCATTGGGGCAGCATGGTGCAAGGGGACTCTTGAAGGAGAGGCACCCCATCCTGGGAAGAGAAGGGATGTGGGGATGTGGGCCGGGGGAGGCCGGTTCCCAGGGCTCCTGGGCTCACCACAGATGCTCTCTGGAAGCTTAGGGGCGTGGGGGGTTGGGATTGTGTCTGGGGGCCTGAGACAAAGACAGATTGTCTAACTCAGGTGAGAATCAAGATTTCAAGAGGAGGGAAAGTCCAAGAAAAACCCCTAGAGCCCCAGGACATGTGCTATTGGGTGAAATAATTAAGAAAACCTGCCCGATCTCCCACGGAGACACCAGTCCTCCCCTGCCGCTCGGGGCTGATACTCACCGTGGAGCTCCTAATTTTTCACAGCTGTCCCTGTGAGACCACTGGAGGGGGATGGGGGCCAAAGTGTGAAGCAGGAAGGAAAGGGGGGGGAATGGAGGGACAGGCCCAGAGAGATATGGGAGGAGGGGGAGATGGTGGTCCAGAGACAGACAGAAACAGAGAGGCAAGGGGACAGACAGCAAGGGAGCCCCAGCATGAGACAGAGATAGGGGGGTCAAGAGAGAATCTGATTTACTTTGGAGGCCTTGTGATCGGCCAATTAAGAGGATTATGGAAATTAAGAAGATCAAGCCAAGGTCTGGGTGTTTGTGGTCTGGAGACCTTGGCCTGGTGCCAGCCTGGACCCCATTCCCTGGGAGCTGCTGCAGCTCCAGACAGACCCAGGAACTGGCCCTGAATCCCACCTCTCTCTCCCCACCTCTAACCACCCAGAGGAACCTGGGCACATGCACTGTGTTCTCTGCGGGGCACCTGGTCCAGGCCTCACTGCTTAACCTGCAGATGAGGGGCTGAGGTCGGAGAGGGAGTAACTGGCTTCCAGACTCCCCAGAGGGAAGCCCATCTCTGATGACCACAGCCTATGAGCCAGGCTGGGGAGGGTCCTGCAGGCGGGTGGGTGCTGCTCCTTCCCTCCTGGAGACCTGAGACACTGGAAGGTCATTAGAAGACACAGAAGCCAAAATCTCCCTGCTCTGTTCTGGAAAGAGCCTGGTCCTTCCTTGCCCTCAGGATCAGGAGGGAAGTGAAGGGCCTGCTCCCAGCTCCACTGAAGGTTCCTGAGGGGAGGTCTTGCAGCCCCGTTTTACAGATGAGGGAGATGAGCCTCGGAGGGGATGAGGGTCTCCACCAGCATCTCTCAGCTGGTGAGAGGAGGGTCAGGAAACCAGAAACCAGATTCGCTGCTCCCGGCCCATCCCTTCCCCTTTTCCTTTCCCTTTCCCCTCCCTTCCCTCTTCTTCTCCCTCCCTTCCCTCCCTTTCGTCTCTCCTTTCCCCTTCCCTCCCTTCCCCCTTCCTTTCCCTCCCCTTTCCTCCCCTTCCCTCCCTCCCTTCCCCTTCTTCTTCCTTTCCCCTTTCCTCCCTTCCCCCTTCCTTTCCCTCCCCTTTCCTCCCCTTCCCTCCCTTCCTCTCCCTCCCTTCCTTCCCTTTCCTCTTCCTTTCCCCTTCCCTCTCTTTCTCCTTCCTTCCCTTTCCTCTTCCTTTCCCCTTCCCTCTCTCTCCTTCCTTCCCTTTCTCCTTCCTCCCTCCCTTTCCTCCTTCCCCTCCCTTTCTCCTTCTCTCCCTTTCTCCTTCCCCTCCCTTTCTCCTTTCTCTCCCTTCCTCCCCACCATCTTTCTCTCCTTCCTTCTCTCCCTTCATTGCCCCTCCTGTGTGCCCTCATTCACTCATCTGTTTTCCCCACACTCATGACTGACGAGAGGAGAGGGACAGACACAGAAAGGAGGCAGAGAGAAGGGCTGGGCAGGCCCCACTTTGGCTGGCCAGTCTGCTGAGGGCACCCAGGTAATAAGGTCGTCAAGTAAGGTGGCCTGAGTAAGTCTCTGCTGCTCCACATTGGAGCAGCCCCAGCTGGCTGAGGGAGCAAATCAGTGGCTCTTGGGAGCAGTGAGGACTTGAAGCACACAGCTCCATGTTACCAAAGATGCAGTGGAGATGCACAGAGCAGGTGACACACGTGCCTTGGCTGGGTGTCCTGAGGATTTGCAGGACCCTAACAGGAGACAGGCATTGTCACGGCCCCTACACAGCTGACCCAGAGCTGGACCGGAGCTAGACGGGGCTTGCTGGAATAAGCTGAGCAGCAAAACAGAACAGAACAAGCGACTCACATTCAGGAGAGCCTTCATGACTCCACCAGTCCCTCTTTCCCATAGCCTCTGTCTGCCTGGAGGTGTGGGGCCACTCACAGCTCTGATTGTGCCCAGCCCTGTGGACAAAGGACCCATGGCCACCTGATTCCTGGCCAGCCCAGCCTGGTACTCACAGGATGGGGCTTCTCTGATGCCCCATGTGCCTCCCCATTCCTCTGGAAGGCCACCGTGCTAACCCACACACGTCTGTGAAGTGCTGGAGTTTTGGAGAAGTCCCCCTAACTGAGCTGCGACCATTTAGCATTTGGGAAAAATGACCAAAGCAATCATAGGTGAGTGTGTTTAATCTGCCCAAGACAGAAGCCCCATTCTAGACCCAGCCAGGTTGAAGCAGGATTTTCATCTGCTTACAGACTCTGCCCCAGCCTCCAAGATGGGTGGGGACATCATTGCATCTCTGCCCATTGCCCAAAGGTGATTGGGCTAGGAATGGACAGGGAACACTGCTCGACCTATCAGAGATTTCCCCAGGATTTTTAACCTGGGACCGGAGCTGCTGGGGCCAATCCCTGAGGAGGGAGACTGTCCAATAGATACCAGCCATTTAGGAGGCGAGGGGAGAGTCCTAGCGGGGTTGGAGAGCCTAGTTGTTGTTGCCCTAGAAAAAAGAAAAATGTCGATAAAGGAGTTTCAGTGAAGTACCAATGACAATAGGAGAGCGGGACTTTGTTCCAATGCCGCGTCACGGAAAAATGATCATGAATTGAAATGACCATGCTGGGATTCGCTCTAGAAGATATTTTCTTCTCCAAAATAGCCAATATTGAAACAATTTTGGGTAATGGTTTTATATTCATAAACATAGAGTTAGAAGCCCTCAGGGCTGAGATGGTGGATTCACGATGTCCTGAGTTCACTAACTGAATACTGTCTCCCTCCTGGACCCCCCCTCACTCCTTCCCACCCCTGCTGAGCCTCTGGACACTTTAGCCTGTAGGGTTTCTTACAAACTCTTTATATGCAAATAGCACAGTATTCTTAACTTAAAAAAAATCCCTTGAGTAAGACTACTTCGCAAGGCATGATTAGCTTCCCTCAAGTTACTTTATGTTCTTGAAAGTAATCGAAAGTATTCCATTGCAACTGCTTTAAAATATTCTAGAATTCCCATTTCTCCCCCTCTCTCTTCCTTCCCCCAAGTTGGCCAGCTTCCATTCTGTCCTATAAAATTAAGTTAATGATATCTTCAGGATCAGCATGTCTTTGTCTGTAAATGTGGGAGTGTGTCTTCTCCAAGACTTGCCTTGGCAAGGCCCTCCCCTCCCCACTCTGAGCCCCTCCCCCTCCCCCGGGCGTGCAGTGCCAAGCCGGGGAGCTGGCTCGAGAGCAAAGAGTGGGCACCTCATCCTTTCTCTCTGGGGCTTGCTGCATGGACCTGTCTGCCCATTCTGGGTCAGGAGCAGCATGGGTCCAGGTTGGTTATCTGAGGCAGCTCCAGGCAAGGAGAGATGTGGGATAACTCAGCCAAGAGGTGGTCTTTCCTCTGGGCAGCATCAGCCCCATTTCCCCTCTTGGCAGACGCTCCATAAAGAGCGCTTCTGCACTTCCCCTCCCTCTTCCCAGGTGTGGAATGGCCCCCGGCAGCCAGGCCAGGGAGCCACAGGCACAGCCTGTAGGGGACAGGTACTGCTTTCTGTCTCTGGCCTCTTTTCAACAGCTTATGAGATTTTCAAGTGTCCCCCACCTGACCCTTCCCACAAATGACATTTAAGAAGGATACACAGGGCTGGGGACAGGGGGCTCATGCGTGTAATCCCAGCACTTTGGGAGGCCGAGGTGGGCAGATCACCTGAGGTCTAGAGTTCAAGACTAGCCTGGCCAACATGGCGAAGCCCCATCTCTACTAAAAATACAAAAATTAGCTGGGTATGCTGGTGCATGCTTGTAGTCCCAGCTACTTGGGAGGCTGAGGCAGGAGAATCACTTGAACCCGGGGGACAGAGGTTGCAGTGAGCCGAGATTGCGCCACTGCACAATCTGGGCGAGAGAGTGAGACTCTGTTTCAAAAAACAAACAAACAAAAAAGACACACAGTAGGCTGATGATTTGCCTTATCGTCCTGGACTTAGTGAGACAGACACCAAGAGAAGGAGGGAGGGAGGGAGGCAGGGAAGGAGGCAAACATACAGAACAGAGCCATGGAAGTGCGGGGAGCCGGCAGGTCTGAGGCTTGGAGATGGGGCAAGCGGCCCCAGTCCAGTAGGCTGCTTGAGTGAGACCTGGGAACCAGTAATCATCCTTGGGTCCTCTTAGCCAGAGAGCCAGACAACTGGGCTGCAGCGCTGGCAGGGTGAGGACAGTGGGGGCCTTCCCAGACCTTGTCAGCCATAGGCCAGTGTGTGCTCACTCCCTCCCACCTGCCCCATTAGATAGCTGTGTCCTGGGGCTGCCCCATTCCTGGTCATGAGGGAATGCTGTTAAATTTGCAGAAATCTTGTGAGCTGCTTGTTAAACACAGCTTCTATTATTAAAAAAGAATAGTAAGCTTACAATGAGATACGTTATATTAAAAACAATTGTATTAAGAGTAAAGGTAATACTTAAAACTCATCAGACCCGTCGCTTCCTACTTATTTTACCATTGAGTTTATGTTTATTCACAGTCTATCTGGTGTTTATATGGTGGAAATACCATATAATATGTACCATATAATACTGCCTACCTCTCCCCCAACTTCCAATGATGTCAATTCGGTGGGATTGTTTACACCACAGAAACTCGCAAATAGGATAAATCAGAGACTCCACCCCCACTCCCACCCAGCGCTGGCACTGCTGAGTTCCTAGTCCATGAATGCTTAAATGTGCTAATATATGTTCCATAAACAAGATAAAGCACAGGCAATACTTAGGGCAATCATGCTTCCCAAACTTTCCAGGACAGTTTCAGTTTAAATATTCTGCCTGTGGTCAAACTGTGGGACCCAATCAAGTTTCAGAGCCAACGTCAGCCGCAGGGAGGCCACCTCGAGGTGAATGCCTGATGCTCAGACTTTTACCCGGTCTCTTCTCCCCGGGCCCCCACAGCACCAGACCCTCTTTTCATTGTACTTTAATTTCACTTTTAATCTCCCAAATTTATGTCGCCGATATCTCAGATTACCTCCTTCTTAACAGACATCAAATCTAACGCTAAAACCTGGAGGGGACAGAACCAGTCTGTTCCAGGGCCAGACTTGAAAATAAATAATAAAAAAATCCCCCAAGCCTTAAGATGTCCATTGCCTGAAATATGCAATTTAGAGCTTGAAATTTAAGTGACTCACAAACCACACAGCTGGTGACCCTCCCCACCTTGCCTCTCAAGCTAATTGAATTTAAAAAATACTTAAAGAGGCCTGGTCTCTCCAAGAAGGAAACTCCATGTACTTCCTCTCCCCTAGGCTGGAGGCACACTTGGCCACACAAGACAAATAAAAGCCCCATTTGGAGAATCGCTGTTTCCCACATGGCTTCTGCAGTGAGTGTAATTTAAGAACACACAACTCATGCACCCAGCTTTGGAAGTCGCAGTGGGTACACACCTGAGAGCGAAGCTGGGGGGATGGAGGGGTGTTTTTTTCTCTGTGTTTAAGCCCCTGTACTGGCTTCTTGAGATTCCAGATACCTTGCACACACACAAAAGGCTCATCTATGCACTCAGGGCGAAAGGCAAGTCATAAATTCCAAAGGAAAGTGCACAACCTAAAATGCTGTCAGGAATGGAAGGGAGGATTTGGAAGGAGTCACATCAAAATGGAAACCGTGTTCATCTCACAGTGGTAGGGTTGTGGGGCTTTCATATTCTTCTTTACGGTTCTCCAATTTTCCAGATGGTGTATGCTGAAGAGATACAGCATTTTTTTTGTAGTTAGGGTGGGGAAAATGCTGTTACTTGCTTGATTTTTTGTTGTTTGTTTGTTTTGTTTTGAGACAGGGTCTCACTCTGTCACCCAGGCTGGAGTACAGTGGTGTGATTTTGGCTCACCGCAACCTCTGCCTCCCAGGTTCAAGCGATTCTCCTGCCTCAGCCTCCCGAGCAGTTGGGATTATGGGCCTTCACCAACATGACCAGCTAATTTTTGCATTTTTAGTAGAGATGGGGTTTCATCATGTTACACAGACTGGTCTTGAACTTCTGACCTCAGGTGATTTGCCCGCCTCAGCCTCCCAAAGTGCTGAGATTACAGGCATGAGCCACCATGCCTGGCCTAGTGGCTTAACTATTTTACCTATTTAATCCTCATAGCAACCCTAGGAGTACCACTTTATCCCCATTTTATAAATGAAGAAACTACAAACCAGAGAAGCTAGGTCATTTGCACAAGGCTACAGAGTAAAACAACAGGCTATCATTTTTTATTTCATAGATCCCACTGCATGCAATGGTTTATGCCTGTAGTCCCAGCAACTTGGGAGGCTGAAGTAGGAGGACCACTTGAGGTCAGGAGTTTGAGAGCAGCCTGGGCAACATAGCAAGGCCACATTTCTACATTGTTTTTCTTTTTAATTAGTCAGGCATGGTGGCATGCAACTGTAGTCCCAGCTACTCGGAGGCTGAGACACGGATATTACTTCGCTCAGGAGTTGGAGGTTGCAGTGAGCCATGATTGCACCACTGCACTCCAGCATAGACAACAGAGTGAGACCCTGACTCTAAAAAATACAAAACCAGCTATCATTCTGTATTTCATGGGTTCAAATACTGGATTCTGGGGTAATAAACATCCAATCCTTCCTCTAAAATCATAATAACATAGCTCAGCCTTTTATGTCAAGGAACGTCATATCCCACTATTGTCTCTTTGGGGAGCAGGTGATGAGATCAATTCTGTCTTGCCATGATTCCAAATACTGGATGCCAACCAACAAAACATAAGTCAGTAATTTAACCCTATTAAAACCCTTGGCCGGGCGTGGTGGCTCACGACTGTAATCCCAGAACTTTGGGCAGCCAAGGCAGGCGGATCATGAGGTCAGGAGTTAGAGACCAGCCTGGCCAACATGGTGAAACCCCGTCGCTACTAAAAATACAAAAAATTAGCTGGGCATTGTGGCAGTTGCCTGTAATCCCAGCTACTTGGGAGGCTGAGGCAGGAGAATCGCTTCAACCTTGGAGGCAGAGGTTGCAGTGAGCCGAGACTGCACCGCTGCACTCCAGTGTGGGCAACAGAGTGAGACTCCAGCTCAAGAAAACAAGCAACAACAAAAAAACCCTCAACTGTGTGGGCCGATTGGGTGGGCAGCTATCTGGGAATTTAAAAAGCTGCACTTTGTTGAGAGTGCTTTTTTGCCTTTAAAAAAAACATTTTTATTGTGATATAATTCACATATCATTCAATTTAACCATTTACTGCACAATCCAATGGCTTTTAATATAGTCACAGAGTTGTACATCCATCACCAAATTATAGAACATTCCATCACTCGTAAAAGAAGCCCCCTAGCCATCAGCAGTCACTCATTCCTCCCTGCCTCCACCTTAGGAAACTATAAATCATTTTTTATTTCTACGGATTTGCCTATTCTGGACATTTTATGTAATCGGAATCAGATAATATTGTTATTTTTGAGTCTGGCTTCTTTCACTTGCCATAATGCTTTTTTTTTTTTTTTTTTTTTTTTTTGAGACAGAGTCTTTCTCTGTTGCCCAGGCTGGAGTGCAGTGGCACGATCTTGGCTCACTGCTGCAACCTCCGCCTCCCGGGTACAAGCAATTCTCCTGCCTCAGCCTCCTGAGTAGCTGGGACTACAGGTATGTGCCACCACACCCAGCTAACTTTGTATTTTTTTTTTTTTTTTAATAGAAACAGTATTTCACCATCTTGTCCAGGCCAGCCTCGAACTCCTGACCTTGTGATCTGCCCGCTTCAGCCTCCCAAAGTGTTGAGATTACAGGCGTGAGCCCCCAGCCCCGGGCACCAGAATGCTTTCAAGACTCATCCATGTTGCAGGATGTATTGGTACTTCTTTCCTGCTTACTGCCAAATAGTATTGCACTATATGGATGGACCATTTTTCATTTATTCATTCATCAATCAATGGCATCTAGGATGCTTCCACTTTTCGCTGTTGTGAACAGTGCTGCTGTGAGCATTCACGAACGGGTTTCCGGGTGAACGTCTATTCTCATTTGTCTTGTGTATATCCCTGGAGTTGAAGTGCAGGGCACATGGTAATTCCACATTTAACCGACAGAAAAACTACAATGCAGCTTAATATTCTCAAGGCATTTCCTGCCAACTTCTGCACTTGCACCTGGGCAGTGCCCTTGACACCAGCCAGGAGAGGGAAGGGGTGTTACAGCTCACAAAAATCGGTTGGCTTTTCCTGGCCACCTCCTTTAGATGGTCAGCAACATCTTTACTTACTAGAAAATTAGTGGGCATGACGGGCTGTAATTCAGGTCACTGTATTGCTGGAAAGTCTTTTGAAGGGCGGGCATTGTTTTGGCTCCTTTGGAAGCAGTGACCCTACACGCACAGACACACACACACCACCTCTGGGAAGTCAGACCCTTGGAATTTACTATTTGGTTTATTCTTGGTGAGAGGAGAGAGTCAGACGGATGTAAGTAGATTTCTTCCTTCATAAGCAAAGCCCAAGTAGCGTTGCTTCCACCTTCCGGGAGCCAGGCCCGTTGGTCCTTTGTTTATTACTGTAGCCAGGCCTGAGTCAACCCAGGGTGCAGCCACCCGCGGTAACTTCCTGGTTGTGGACACAGGGCTGCCTCAGAGCCAGGAAAAACCCAGAACAGGCTAGACAGGCCCTGCCTCCTCCCCCACCCCCCCACCCCCCGCCCCAGAGGCACTGGGAACACGTGTGTCCTGTCTGTCTGCAGGGAGCCAGGGCGAGGCCCCTCGGAGGAAGTGGGCTGGGCCTGGCCAGGTGCTCGCCCTCTCCCGAGTCAGAGCTGCACTTAGAGACGGCAGACTTCCAAGGTGGAAAGTGCAACATCCTGGCGTCTTAGGGGCCCAGCCAAAGATCCAGATGTTTGGCACCGACAGCCTCCAAACCCGGGTGATTGAATCTGACACTTTTTTATAGAGTGTAGGCACAGCTGGCCAGAGGAAGCTTGTCTGTATCCATTCCTTCTCTCCTGGCTCCAGTGCGCTCCGAGTTCCGATTCCAGGCAACTTTTGACAGCTCATTCTTTTATTCTTATGCCGGGAAATACTCAAGAGTCCCCACCCCCATTTCCATAAGAAGGGACACTGGAGGTCTGGCCTATTTGGTGGAGGGGTGGGAAGGGGGATGTGGATGAATGTAGTGCTATAGGAGACGGGGGTCCTGCACTGGATGGGGTCTCAGTGACAGAATCTTATGGCCACTCTTCTTTCTAGGCTTCTAGGACCCTAATGCAAATTCCACAGAACCCCCAAGAGGCCCAGAGGCAATGCCGTAGGAGGCCTCAGAAAGGGAGAGAGACCAGGAGAAGATGAATCTCTTTTTCCCAAATCATTCTTCTCCCAGCATTCCTGGGGTCCCCAGTCTGGCCCCATAGGCAAACCACCTGTCATCCCTGGACACCCCTTGCACTCCCCACCTCTGCAGCTCTGTTCTTCTTCCTTGCTGCCGACCCATAGATCTTCATCGTCTTTCTCGGCTCCAGTGCCCCTTCCTCCCTGCAGCCTTCCGGGAGCACCCAGTAGAGCAATTGCCTTCTCTTCCCTAAGCCCACAGACCAGGATGCATTCCGTGGTGGTGCACATGAGCTAGCAAGTCTCCCCAGGGACAGGGATGGCCAATCACCTCTGCAGCCTCCACCCCAGCCCAGGGCCCTGGACATGACAGCCACACTTGCTCACCGAAAGTTTGTTGACATGAAGTGAAATGCAAGAAGAATCTATTGTGGGGTGAAGAGGGGTTCCCAGAGCCGGGAAGGAGGCGCCAAGGTGGAGCCACCCAATAAGGCTGATGCCTCGAGCAGGGCACCTGCAGTTTGGGGGCCCTTGGACCTGCCTCCTCTGATGTGTTTGAAAAATCATTACGTTGCCAACTGTGAGAATCAGGAGATTGCACTTAGGAATCCAGGTATTCAGTTTTTAGCAAAAATTAAATAAATAAATCCCAGCAGGAGAAGCCAGAGATGATCAAGTCCTGCCCCTGAGCCAAGACCTCGTCCTGATAACTCGGGTCAGTTTTTGAGCTTCTGGCCTGGGCTTGGTGGGTACCGAGTTTGGGATGCCCTCTGCTAGTAGGTGCTGAGGAGAGGGCAGTTTCATTGAGAATGGGCAGGAGGAAAGGAATCTTTCCCAAATTTTACTCCAGGCCTGACTAGGATTTTAAATCCACACCCGAGAGCTGCCCTTTACCTTCCTACCATGAAGTGCCTTCTGAAGAGGGTGACTGGGCCATCCCCCTCTGCCCGGCACGTCTACATTCGGGTTCTCCCCCCAGCCGGCAGCAGACCCACCCTCAGGAACTCCGTGTAGCATTTCTGGGATGTTCTCCTGCTTTCCAGAAAACCAGAGTGGGTAGCCTGCAGGAGTCCCCACTGGCATGTGTGGAAGTGGTGACTGTCCCCAAGTGTCACCTCCACAGAAAGAGGCTCATGCCTTCAGTTTCTATTTGCTGTCAATTTGTGTCCATACCAGTTCGTTTAATGAAATTTCTAGATAAAAACTAGAAACAAGGTATCTGTGAAAATGCTTTATGATGTGTGGATTCATCTCACTAGAGTTGAACCTTCGTTTTATATTCAGCAAGTTGGAAACACTCTTTTTGTAGAATCTATGAAGGGATATTTTAAAGCCCACTGAGGCCTGTGGTAAAAAATTGAATATACGGTGATAAAAACTGATAACAAGCTATCTGTGAAAATGCTTTGTGACAAATAACACCTGGGCTGATGAACGTGCTTACGGTCTTGACTGTGGTGATGGCTTCCTGGGGGTCTACCTATGTCAAAGCTACCAAATTGTACACATCAGATAGGCATGGCTTGTTCTCTGTCCATTATGCCTCAGTGAGGCTGTTTAAAACATAAAAGGTGGCTTACACCTGTAATCCCAGCACTTTGGGAGGACGAGGCGAGTGGGTCACCTGAGGTCAGAAGTTTGAGACCAGCCTGGCCAACATGGCGAAACGCTGTCTCTACTAAAAAATACAAAAATTAGCTGGGCACGGTGGCAGGCATCTGTAGTCCCAGCCACTCAGGAGGCTGAGGCAGGAGAATCGCTTGAACCCGGGAGGCGGAGCTGCAGTGAGCCGAGATTGCGCCATTGCACTCCAGCCTGAGAGACAGAGCAAGACTCTGTCTCAAAAAAAAAAAAAAAAAACAAAAAAACCCGTAAAAGCAAGAGCCACCATTTGAATTGATTGGTGTTTGAGAGAGCAGGTCAGTAGTGACGGGCTAGGGCAGGGCCCAGATTACAGGGACCAGGTGGGTCCAGGCGCCCCCAGGAAACCCCATCTTTCTCTCTTGGCACTTCCCTCTCCCCCAGGGCCCTTCCTGGGCTTCTTTCTCACCTTCCTTTGTCCAGGAGTCCTCCAGTCCCTGGTAGGTGTCAACAGCTCCCAGCTGAAGAGGAATACCCAGGGAGATCCTGCATCCCAGAGGCCTCTGTGGAAGCAAAAGGCATGGGGAGACACACCCACCCTCTCCTTCCTGCCTCTGTGCAGCCCCTCTGTCCTCTGAAAGAGGCCTGCTGGGAGTGGCCACTCACTACTGCAGCCGTTCCTGGGGGTCTCAGAGCTCTGTTTCTGTCTTTGCTGAAACCCACAGTGCACACATCAGTAACAGCATCTACCAAATAATTTATCTAAAGAGATAAAGGAAAGCAACTCTTACGCTAGCAACAAAAGCTTACTTCTGTAGGGCAATCTCTCTCTGCCCTGCCCCTGCCAACCTAGCCCCTCTGATGGGCTAGGTACTGCACCAGCCAGGGGGGTTGCCATGCTGGGCAGGCCTCTCCATTCTGGTCACAGTGGCAGTCTGGGATCCCTGCTCTCCGTCTCTCTAATGAACTGTGACTCTCTCCTGGAAAGCATCTGTTTTCATAAAATGTAACCATGGAGGAGTGGGCGAATGGAGAGGGAGGGCCAGAGGAGCTCCTTGGGAAGCCTCAGGCAGCGCCCTCCAGAAGGGTTCACCCCTTCTGCAGCCAAGACTGCAAAGGAGAGACAGGCGGGCCTCAGGCTGCAAGGCATACTGAGGCTTCCAAGGGCCAGAGGGAGCTGAGCCACTTGCTCACCCTGGCTGGGGCCACACCCTGGCACATCCTACTGCGCTCCATGTCGTGGGAAGGCTTACCCTGCTGTTCCCCGGAGCTGGTCTCCTCTTAAGAATGGTGTGCTATGAGCAGGGCTGTAGGAGCCTCCTCAGGGGTCCTGGCTTTTTGAGGGAGGAAAAAATTTGTCTTCTACCTTCTTATCTTAGTGACTGAGGTCCTGCAAATTAAACTGGCAAAAGGCAATTGACAAGAGAAAATAACCGATTTAATTATACACATATGCATAGGCATTCACAAAAATGTGACTCACTGAGGTGGTTAACCTTTGGGGCCTGTGTAACATCTTAACAGAGAGCCATAAATTGCAGAGATGTGACAAGACAAAGGAAAAATGTGTTCAGCTTCTAGGGATGGCAAACATGGAAAGGTAAACATACGGCGGAAATAATGGAAGATAAGGGTTATTTTAGTAAAGGTTATAACTATTCAACTTGGTGCCATCTCCAGTGATGAGTTGTGGCTTCTTTCTTGTACAGGAGAGGGCAGGGGAAACCTTCACAGGATGAATTTCTGGTCTGGGCATGGTGGCTCATGCCTGCAATCCCAGCACTTTCAGAGGCTGAGGTGGGTGGATTACATGAGGTCAGGAGTTTGAGACCAGCCTGGCCAACATGGTAAAACCCCATCTCTACTAAAAATACAAAAAGTAGCCGAGTGTGGTGGTACATGCTTGTAATCCCAGCTACTTGGGAGTCTGAGGCATGAGGAACTCTTGAACCTGGGAGGAGGAGGTTGCAGTGAGCTGAGATTGCTCCACTGCATTCCAGCCTGGGCAACAGAGTAAGACTCTGTCTCAAAACAAAAAGTCCGGGGACGGGGAGTGAATAAATTTCTGCCCTCCCTTGAGGCAGATGGGAGCATGGAGAGTAGAGAGCTTTTCTGCACCTGGCTGTTTCCCAACTGCCTTCATTTCAAAATAATCCTTACGCCAAAGTGGCATCCTTCAGGGTGGCATATTCTGATGCTTTCACACTCCTGCGTCGGTGCCTGTGATCTCCCTTTGCTCCAGAGAGATGTGCATGATGGTGCTGGGAGTCTGGCGATGGAGATGTGATTCCCAGTTTTGCTCATTATCGGGGCTAGCGCCCTGCCTACACCTTGATTTCTTCTTTTGTAAAGCCGAGAGGAGCACAGTGACTACCTCCTGGGGGGCCAGTTATGAGCACTCCACAACAAGATAAGGTGAAATGACAGCCTGGGTGCACCAGGTTCTCCTTACACACCAGCTAGATGTATCAGACAGAAAGCTACATTACAGAAAGGGACAATGGTGTTCACAGTGACTTCTGAGCCATGCAGCACATCACCCCCAAATACTGCCGTGGATATTCTCTCACTGAACTCTTATAATTATTTTATTTTATGGATGAGAACAGGAGAGCATAGAGACATTTGGTGCCTGGCCGAGGTCGCAGAGCCCACGCCGTAGCTCAGGCTCCCGGTCCCACACTGCCTTGGCCCCGGGCTCCCCTGCTGTGGCTCTCTGAGATCGTGAGTCCTGCTATCCCTTGGATGGTACCTGAAGGCCCCAGGGAGGTGTGGATGGAGCAGAGTTTTGCAAAGGGGTGGTGCTACCCAAATCAGGGCTCCACATGGGCAGAGGGGAGTTCTGGAAGGTTGGAGGTTCCCTGAAAGACAAGCTGAGGAAGGGAGACAGCAGCAAGGCCAGGAGGAAGACCAAGGTAGTGACAGAGGACAGGACCAGAAAGAGGCAGGCAGGAGGCAGGGGCAAGCCGCTGCAAAGGAGCAGGTTCCTGCGATCAGCTGCTGTGGGCACAGGGTGCAGAGCTCAGTGAGACCCAGGCTGGCCAGTGCAGAAAGCTCGTGCCCTAGAGAACCGGAGGATGCCTGGTGCATTCCCATCACTGGCAGCTCCTTAGAGGCACTGGATCAGCAGGACGAGGCCAGCCAGACACTGGGGCAGGTGGGGTGGGCACACAGGGAGCAGCGGGGAGCCAGACGGGGAGAGAAAGAAGCTGGCCCTAAATGTGGGCAGAGCAGCCTCACACTTGGTCAGCTACATATGGATGAGGACACATGGCTCACAGGTCTGGTGATCCGGAGCACTGGGGAGGGCTGAAACACAGGGGGCTCTCCCACTGCTGGTGAGAAGAGAAGCTGCCGGCCACTCAGGGGCAGCGTCTACAGCACCTACCCAAGTGAGGAAACCCAGTTCTCACCCCTGGGGCACGTTTCTGACAGTCACTGTGTACAGGTACAGCCAGAGACAGGTAAGAGGATGTTTATGAGGCAACGTGCCTAAGAGCTAAAGATGAGAAGCAACCCAAGTCCACCACACTTACA
This sequence comes from Ateles fusciceps, assembly GCA_036589455.1. Classification (NCBI taxonomy): domain Eukaryota; kingdom Metazoa; phylum Chordata; class Mammalia; order Primates; family Atelidae; genus Ateles; species Ateles fusciceps. The sequence goes on from JAZHEH010001736.1 coordinate 11,201,972, forward strand.
CAGCAAAGGGGGGTGGGGGAGTGGAGAAGCAGCCATCGCCTCACCTTCAGGACCTACAGAAGGAAGGGATGAATGAAGCCAGCTTCCCTAATCCAGTGATGTAGACCTGGTGGGGGAGGAAGCGAAGGGCCTGCTGGGGGCCAGCTGTGATGTTCAGCATGAGGTGCTACCTGGTGGACATGCCAAGGTGCCACCCACCAACAAGTGGGCCACAGGAAACAACTGTAAGACCCGCAAGATGCAATTATGTCAGGGAAATGGTGACTTCAGAAGATAGGCAGGCAGGTGGGTGGATCAGATTTACCTGTGGATATTAGATGCCTCATTCCATGTGGCTGTGAGTGACCGTAGGAAGAGGCCCAGCGTCACGAGCCCTTCCGCTCCGCAGGACAGCGCAGAGCCCCTCACCTGGTAGCTCCAGAGCTGTGGGTGCCTTGTGCACCCGGGTGGTGGGGAAGGCTTGGAGTGAGGAACACCCAAGGTGCCCCTGCCCCAGACCTGGCGACGTGCAGAGGCCCTGGCAGGGGATGATGCTCACAGGCCCCTGAGAAGCTGGGCTCAGGTCAGTGAGTTCCCCCAGGTCCCGGGGCTGCTCACAGGCTCTACTGACTTTCAGCTCAGGTTTTCCTGGCCCCAGGATTCATTCATGGAGTGAGTTTCTTGAAATACTTCTCTTAGAATTCAAAAATGAATTCGAAACACTTTTTGTTGTTGTTGTTTTACTTTGTATGTGGCGGGGGGCTAATGGCCTCTTACATCAATTAAGTGAGACTTTGTCTGAAGCCCTAAGTGAAACTCAATTCTGCATTTGGACTTACCTGCCAGTTTGTAGATGGTCAGACCCGTTTCAGCCTGTGGAAATCTGTAGATAAGTGTGATGTGTGTGTGTGCATGTGGGTGAACATGCAGGTGTGTGGTCGCTGCACTGATGTTAGGTTAGGTGAGGCCGTCTCATCGAGCCTCCAGCACAGCTGTTAGGGGCTGAACTGAGTTTCTCCCAAATTCATGCATTGAAGCCCTAAACCCCCCATTCCTCAGAATGTGACTATATTTGGTGACAGGGCCTTGAAGGAGGCAGTTAGGTTAAAATGGGGTTGTTAGGGTGGGGCCTGACTGGTGTCCTTACAGGAAAAAGAGATTAAGACAGACACAGACAGGCACAGAGGAAGGAACACATGTGGACATGGTGGGTGGGTGGCCATCTGCAAGCCCAGGATGCTTTCAGAGAAGCCAAACCTGCCGATGCCTGGATTTTGGACTTCCAGCTTCCAGAACTGTGAGAAAAATTCAGCTGTTGCTTAAGCCTCCCATTCTGTGGTATTTTGCTATGGCAGCCTGAGCTGGCTGAGACACCAGTGTCCAATCTGTCAGGGCTGGGAAGGGGGTGCATCCCACGTGCCTTCTTGTCCTCTACAGCCCACCCTTCCTGAAGGTTTTGCCCCAGGAAGGAGCCTCACGGGTCACCTGTCCAGATAGCCTCTCTAGACCCAGGTGAGGAGCGGCCTACTCGAGCTCACATGGCTCCTGCTCGACCTGCTGCCACTCTTGAGGCAGAAGGCTTCATGGGACAGGGCGGGGGCAGACCTGGGTGGGTGCTATGAGCCCATAGGGAAAGATTCTCTATCATAGCTGCACAGTAGAGTCTTGAAACTCAAAAGCATGCCCCTGCCCGGGTCTCCCCAGAGCAATTAAAGCAGAACCAGGGAAATGGGGCCCAGGCCTATGCATTCACTTTGGAACTTCCCCGGGGGCCCTAATGTGTAGCCAGAGCTGCGGCGCCCACTGGAGGGGCATCACGGACCCCCGGAGGCGGCTGTAGCTCCTGCCGCCTGGGTGCGCTTCTTGTGCTAGTTGAGCATGCTAATGCCAGCCTGTAGGCGTCCCTCCATCCTGTTGCTAAATCCTCCTTGAGCAATCGGTGCCATCCACCTGCCTTCCCAGAGAAACCACTCTGCGGCTTCGCTCTCCGTGTGGAAATCGCGTGCCATTTCTGCTGTCACGGATTCCTCCAGACATGTTGAACATGGGCTCGGGTCCCTCCCCCGCACCACACCTGCTGCCTTCCCCCACGCACCCAGATGGGATGAGCTCAGCTGCTCCAGGAGCAATGCAAGAGCCAAACCCGCCCGGGCTCCAGCTTCCCCCACATGACTGCACCCAGCGCCAGGCTGGGGTGGTGTCCGTGCAGAGGTGGCGGCTACTGTGGGGAGCCAGGCAGGCCGGGGTCTAAGTGTGGCCTTGCCACTGACTAGCAGAGTGGTGAGGGTCAAGCGACCTCCCCCTCAATGCCTCGGTTGATTCCTGTGTAAAGCAGAGCCAGCGACACCTGCCCCCGGCTTTGATACAGGAGATGTGGTGTGTGCCTGGGGCAGGCAACAAGAAGGCAGAGATGCCCTCGTTACTTTACCTTTTGTCTCTCTTGCCTTGAACGCTTTGGGCATCCTGTGATCAGAGGAGATTCCAATATTGCTAAGGAGGCTGCAATCGCAGGGACATCCCCCCGGCAGTTCCCTACCAACCCCTGGAAACTCCCTCTCCTGCTTTTCCTTCTGTGAATCTCCAGAGTCAATTCCTGCCAGGCTCTGCCAACCCTCTAGCATGCCCCAGGGCTGAGGTGAGAGGGAATGGGGAGGGAAGGGGCCCTGCGCAGGTGGGTGGGCCGCCCGTCTCTCTGTCCCCCGCTGCTCCCCGTGCAGCAGTTCGGAGCCCCACTGGGGAGCTGTGCGCTGCACTTTGCATTCTTGCTCACCAGCATCTGGTACACCAGAAGGAAGCAAGCTCAGCACCGCACACGTGCTGCACCTTTGTGTGGATTACAGAAGGTGCCCCCTGGGCAGCAGCAGCCGCTGGCTTGGCGTGGGAAAAGCAGCATGAGCTGGATTTCAGGTCCAATTTGCCTCCTAGCTGGGCACCTTTGGCCCAACACAACTATAGCACTGAACAGAACAGTCCTGAAGACCATTGCTGTTTAATCATCACCCAAAGAAACCATTTCCAGCAAGGGAAACAGCAGCTCGCTGCAAAGTCTGATTCTGCAGCGTCTCTTTGCAAGCCCTGCATCTGGAGCATGAACTCCTGGAGGAAGGTGATGCCCATGGGATTCATCCCTGCGCCTCCTCTCTGCCACACAGAGTGGGGTCCTGCACGGTATGCAGGCTCAGAAGCAACAGGCTGAGCCAGTGCTTAGAGAGCTGAGACAGGGCTTGGGCCTTCTAATTAATGGAAGGGAGTCGGGGGTAGGATTTAGAATAAATGCTTGCTGAAGGTCTCATGTGTTGGAGGATGAGAGGAATCATGCTGTACCTGAAAAAAGCCAGCATCCCTGATGCGATGCACTGTGGTTCTGTCCTTACCGTGCGGGCTTTCTAGGTTATCGTGTCTTTCTCAGCTCTGTGAATAGTTGAGTTAGCTTCCCTTAGCAGATGCAGAGGACCTAGAAGACAGTGTGGGGCAGACGCAGCAATACTGAGGCAGAGGCCCAGGCAGGTTCCTGGATGCCTCGGGCGGAGTTCCAAAATGAAATGCCTATGAATGAGTCTCCCAGGACAGCACAGGGTTTGACCCTCAGCTTCCCCTTGAAATGTGAACTTTCTCTTCCTGTTGACCTCCACTCTCTTGACTATGATGCTCCACCCATTCCTTGATTCTGCCAGCAAGCATCAAGCACCTACGATATACGCTTGGAGGAGCTCACCACAGGGGAAGGGGAGTTAGAGGGGAAGCCACCCTCCCCAACTGACAGAGTTAGAAAGGAATTTCGGAAACGCAGCTTTCTGAGAGACATACAGCCTCCACTTGGCAAACGGCTGCTGTGCACCAGGCCCTGTAACAGGAGGACTGCAGAGCTCAGCCAAGGGAAGCTTTGCAATTGGCCTGTGCTGAGGCCTGTCCATTCCCAGAAGAGCAGGGGACCAGCCCTGGTGGATGGAATGGAATCAGATGGGCTGATTCCAGAACTTGTGCCTTTCCCAACACCTCTCCCCCACTCTCTGTCCACCCACCCCTATCCTGCCACTCACCATGTTGTGGTTCTGTTACCTCTAGCTCTTACCCACCCAGTGGGGTTTTGGTTGGGCCAGGAACACCTGCTTCCAGCATGTGCCCTCAGCGTCTGCCCTCACTGGAGCAGTGCTCTCAGCCTCCCCCCTGTGCCAGAAGAGCATGACCCCTCCCCACCCAGCACCCTTGCTCCTCGTCGAGAGGGGCCGGTCTACAAGGGAGGGGATGGGCTTGCACTCCCGCATCTCAGGCTTCAGGGGGCAAGGGCACGGGAGTAGTGTAGGGTCTGCAGAGTGGCCTGAGGCCACTGCCCGCTCATCATCTCCTACTGTGGGTGGACCATTTCTCACAATGTGTGAGTTGTGATTTCCTCACTATCTCCATGAGGGAAGAGTGGCTGTCCATGTTCTACAGACGAGGAAACTGAGAGGCAAGACAGGGATGGGACGCCCTTGCCCACGTCACCGCGTGGCTCAGAGCCACACCACACTGCATCCTTGAACTTCACACCATGTGCTGCTTTCTCCGCGCCTCCTTCCTGCATCCAGCCACCCTGGATGTGGAGGAAGATCGGGATCCTGAGGGACCAGGGTGCTTCTGACAGAGGCACCCCATGATGTCCTGACCATGCTTCCATGCCTTGTAGGACAGCCTTTGGAGCCAGCCAACTGGTGACAGGAACAGGCCTACTAGTATCTTTGTGCTTCCATTTCCTCATCTGCAAAGTGCAGGTAACTGCACCCAAGAGCTGGAAGATCTGGATGGAAAGACCTCAGCCAGCTGAGTGAGTGTGCAACACACACAGGTCATCCAGAAGCATTAGGTAGAGGAGCATGAAATGCAGCATGTGCTGTCAGGCAAATATTTTTCACAGCAAGAGCTCCCTGACATGTTTCTTTTATGTGAGCTCCCATCTTAAATCATCTCTCCCTTAATGCGGCTCAAGCCACAGGCATTTAGCAACTTCCTTTGCCTCATGACCATAGGTGTTACTTCTCATATCATGTACCAATTAAAACTCTCCTGAGTCACCTTTCTGTATTCATATTCATAGCAGTATTATTCACAGAAAGATGGAAACAATTCAGATGTCCAAAAATGAATGAATAGGTGAGCAAAATGTGGTGTATATATACAATGAAATATATTCAACCTTCAAAAGATTCTGACATGTGTTGCAACAGGATTAGATCTTGAGGGCATTATGCTAGGTGAAATCAGCCAGTCACGAAGGACAGATACTACATGATTCCGTTTATACGAGGTGCCTGGAGTCATCAAATTCACAGAGACAGAAAGAAAGTAGAATGGTGTTTGCCAGGAGCTGGGGGGAAGATGGAATGTGTGGCGTTAGTGTTTAATGGGTACAGAATTTCAGTTTGGGAAGATGAAAAGAGCTCTGGAGGTGGATGGTGGTGATGGTTGCACAGCAGTGTGAGTGTGCATGATGCCACTCAACTGTGCACTTAAAAATAGTGAAGGTGAGGCTGGGTGTGTGTTGGCTCACACCTGTAATCCCAGCACTTTCGGAGGCCGAGGCAGGTGGATCACCTGAGGTCAGGAGTTTGAGACCAGCCTGACCAATGTGGAAAACTCCATCTCTACCAAAAATACAAAAAAATTAGCTGGGTGTGGTGGGGCATGCCTGTAATCCCAGCTACTCTGGGGGCTGAGGCAGGAGAATTTGAAGCCAGGAGGGGGAGGTTGCAGTGAGCCAAGATCACGTCACTCCACTCCAACCTGGTGACCAAGTGAGACTCCGTCTTAAAAAAAAAAAAAAGCTTCTTAAAATAAGTGTTATAAACTAACAGTTTATTTATCTCAGGCACAGAAAAACAAATACTGCATGATCTCACCCATAGGTAGAATCTTAAAACGTTGAACTCGTCTGGGAGCAGTGGCTTACGCCTATAATCCTAGCACTTTAGGAGGCCAAGGCAGGCAGATAACCTTAGATCAGCTACTCTGGAGGCTGAGGCAGGAGAATCGCTTGAACCCGGGAGGTTGCAGTGAGCTGAGATCCCGCCATTGCACTCCAGCCTGAGCAACGAGAGCGAAACTCCATCTCAAAAAAAAAAAAAATATTTAGATGGTAAATTTAACATTACATGTATTTTACCATAATTACAAAATAGAAATAAACAAAAGAACAGCTAGCTTTCCTGTACGTGGGTAGATGCTGGGGTAAGGCAGGCTTGGTGCAGAAGAACATTCAGTCCGGGTTGCCCAGGACTCAGAAGCAGCTGGTCGTGTTGGCACAAGGCACAGTTGTCTTCTTGTTGAGTGGATAGAGCAGAAGGTTAATCTGGCATACCATTTTCACAGTATTCTGTATGCCACAGGTTCCGTAGTGATGCCCCTTATTTAATTCTGGGCACTTAAAATTTTTGTCTTCTCTCTTTTTGTTAGTCTTGCTTGGGGGGGGTTATGAATTCTTTTTGCTACTCTGTTTTTGCATTTGAGTTATGCTCTTATCTTTATGATTTTCTTCCTTCTGCTTGCTTTGGGTTGATTTCGCTCTTCTTTTTTCTTCTTTTTAAAATTAAGGTAAAATATACATAGAAAATTTACCATCTTTACCATTTTTAAGTGTGCAGTTCAGCAGTAATAAATACATTTATATTCTTTCTTCTTTCCATATTTTTGCTCTTCTGTTTCAAAAATGTCTTAAGGTAGAGACTTAGATGATTGATTTCAGATGTTTTCTCAACAAAGCTTTTGGTGCTGTAAATCTCCCCCTTAGCTTTAGCTGCATCCCACACATTTTGATCTGTCATCTTTTTGATTCCAATCAGTTCTATGTATTTTTTTCAAATTTCCTCTGAAGCTTCCTCTTTGACCCATGAGTTTTTTTAGAAGTGTGTTGTTAAATTTCTGTGTCTGGAGATTTTTCTTTTGTCTTCTGTTACTGATGTCATTATGATCAGAGAACATACGCTGTATGATTTCAATTCTTTCAAATTTGTTGAGGCTTGTTTTATGACACAGGATATGGTCTATATTGATAAATGTTTCATGGGTGCTTGAAATATTTGGTGCTTGGAATGTTTCTAAAGAGAAGTGTGGGAGGAAAAGCTTGTTTCTGGCTGAAACCTTTTGACACTCATTCTCCCTTTGTTTGTTTTTTTTTTTCATACAGAAATAATTATAATAATGATTATATTGATGATGATAGTAATAATCCAATTTTTAAGATGGTTTACCACACTTACGATGCCTTCTCCACATCAACCACAGAAATGCAAGGTACGATACATTTTTATTTTCTTCAAAGGGAATATATATATGCTGATTAATTTCAGTTGTTATTAGAGAAATAACTAAGTTAAATTATGTGTAAGTGTTCTAGCAGACACTCTCTACTGTCTTTAGCAGTCATGCCTGTTTTCCATCTTGCTGATTTAGCTCTGATTCTGTTCATGTCACCCAGAGATGGGTGCCTCTGCCTGTAGCTGTAGAGGTAAATCCTGATTCATCAAAGCAATCAGGGTGATTCTGTCTCCATTCTGGGTCTGGGTGGGGTTCTGGCCAACAAATCTCAGGAGAAGTCTACTGAGTGGCTTCAAGGAATTTTTAAAATTACTCTTCATAAGCATAATAATAAGCTTCCAGTATTGTCAGGTGACCTCCCAATGGCTCTGTCTCACCAGCAAATACTAACTCTGAGGCACTGGGAAAAGAAAACAATGGCTGAAGCAATGGAGAGTGGACGAAAGCAAGAAGATTCTGGAGAGGGATGAAACCTGGCAGGAGTGACTAACACAGGATGAGTTCCTTACTTGCTCTAGTAGAAATCTGCACCTTCTCAGCCCAAAGAGCCATAGTACAGAATTGGAGTAACTGCAGCTGCTGGAGTTTCAGAAAGAAGAGACCCGTAGATGGAGAGACCAAATTTGGAACTCTACTCAAATCTCCTGCCGATCCCTGTCAGATGCCTGCATGGAACAGGTTCAAAGCACAAAGCTAAAGGCTTTTAAAAATCTGAAGGCAACCACCTAGTTTTATCTTAATGACCTAGAAAATAAAAACAAAATAAACTCAAAGCTAGCATTGGAAGGGAATTAGTAAAGATTGGAGCAGATATAAATTAAACAGAGACTGGAAAAACACTAAGGAAAATCAGCAAAACCGATACTTGGGTCTTTGTGAAGATTAACAACATGACAAGCCTCGAGCTAGATGAACCAAGAAAAAAAGGGTAAGACTCAAATAACTAAAAGCAGAAATGAAGGATGGGGCATTACAACTGATTTTACAGAAATGAAAATAATTATAAGAAAGTACTATAAGTAACTTTATGCCAACAAATTGGATAACCTAGATGCAATGGATAAATTCCTAGAAACACACAGCCTACTCAGAGTCATGAAGAAATAGAAAATTGAAACAGACTTATTACTAGTAAGAACATTGAACCAGTAATTAAAAACTTCCCAACAAGGAAAAGCCCAGAAGAAGATGGCTTCCTTGATGAATTCTACCAAACATTAAAAAAAAGGACACAAATCCTCCTCAAACCCTTTCAAAAATTGAAGAGGACGAAATACTTCCAAACTCATTCTATGAGACTACCATTACTCTGATACCAAAGCCAGACAAAGACTACAAAACCAAACAAGCAACTACAGATTAATATTACTACAAAAATGCTAAACAAAATGCTAGCAAACAGAATTCAACAGCATACAGAAAGAATTATACACGATGACCAAGTGGTATTTATTCTTAGAATGCAAGATGGTTCAGCATTCAAAAAGCAATTAACTACCATTTGATCCAGCAGTTCCACTACTGGATGTCTACCCAAAGGAGAATAAATCGTTATATCAAAAAGATAACTGCATGCCTATGTTTATCGCAGCACTATTAACAATAGAAAAAGTATGGAATCAACCTAAGTGTTCATCAGCAAAGGATTAAATAAAGAAAATGTGTTGTATATACACAATAGAATACTATTTAGCTATAAAAAAGGATACAGTCATGTCTTTTGCAGCCACATGGATTGAACTGGAGGTCATTGTTTGCAGTGAAACAAATCAAACATTCTCACTTATAAGTGGAAGCTAAATAATGTATACACATGGACATAGAATGTGGAATGATAGTCACTGGAGACTCTGAAGCATGAGGGTGTGGGAGGGGGTGGATGATGAGAAATTATTTAATGAGCACAATGTATATTACTCAGGGTGGATGCCCTAAATTCCCTGACTTCATCACTATGCAATCTATGCCTGTAACAAAATTGCACTTGTCCCCCCACAAATTTATAGCAAAAACTCAGTCAATGTAATACACCACATTAACAGATAAAAGGGAGAAATCCTCACATGATCATCTCAGTTGATGCAGAAAAAGCATTTGACAAAATCTAACACCATTTCATGATTTTTCAAAAACCCTCAAAAAGTAGGAACAGAAACTACCTCAACCTAATATGTAAAGTCTGCATATGAAAAATCCTTAGCTAACATCACACTCAATGGTGAAAATCTAAAAGTTTTTCCTCTAATATCAGGAAAAAGACAAGAATAACCATGTTCACCACTTCTATTCAACATAGTATTGGAAATCCTCGCCAGAGCAATTAGGCAAGAAAATAAAATAAAAGATATCTAAATTTAGAAAGGGAGAAGTAAAATCATCCCTGCTTACAAACAACATGATCCAATACGTGGAAAACTCTAAAAAGATAACACAGAAAAATTAGAGCCAATAAGTGAACTTAGTGAAGTTCAAAGATACAAAATCAGCACACAAAAATCAGTGTATTTCTATGCATTAACATTAAACAATCTCTAAAGAAAATTCAGAAAACAATTCCATTTACAATTGCATTAAGAAGAATAAAATAGTTGGGAATAATCTTATTCTAGGAGGTGAAAGTCTTGGACTCTGAAAACTATAAAATGTTGCAGAGAGAAATTAAAGAAGATGTAAATACATGGAAAGATATTTAATGTTAACATATTTGGTAGTATTGATATCTACATGATAGCAGTACTATCCAAAGAGATCTACAAATGTAATGCAATCTCTATCAAAATCCCAGTGGTGTTTTGGGCAGGCATAGAAAAATCCATTCTAAAATTCATATGGAATTTTAAGGGACCCCCAATAGCCCAAGCAATCTTGAAAACAATGAACAAAGTTAGAATTCTCACACCTCCTGATTTAAAAACTTATTACAAGCCAACATTGATCAAAACAATGTGGTAATGGCATAAATACAGACATATAAACCAATGGAATAGAATACAGGGCCCAGAAATAAAGCCTCACATATATGGTCAAATGACTCTTGACAAGGGTGCCAAGACCATTCAATAGGGGAAAGGACAAAAGGACAAATGATGTTGGGAAAACTGCACAGACATATGTGAAGAAATGAGGTTGGACCCTTACTTAACACCATATACAAAAAATGAATTCAAAATGGTTTGAAGACCTCAGTGTAAGATTTAAAACTCTTAGATGAAAAAATAAGGGGAAAGCTTCATGTCATTGGACTTGGCAATGATTTCTTCGATATGACACTAAAAGCTCAGGTAGCAAAAGTAAAAAATAGATGAATTTTACTATAAAAAAATCTGTGTATCAAAGAATCCAATCAACAAAATGAAAAGGCAATCCACAGAATGAGAGAAAATATTTACAAATTATATATCTGATAAAGGGTTAATACTCTGAATATGAAATAATTCCAATAGCTCAACAGTAAAAAAAAAAAACCAAACAACTCAATTTAAAAAATGGGTAAAGTATTGAATAGACATTTCTCCAAAGAAAATATACAAATGGCTGACAACCACATAAAGAGATGCTTAACATCACTAATCACTGAAAAAAATACAAATTAAAATAACAATAAAATACCACTTCATGCCTATTAGCGTGCTACTTCAAAAAAAAAATAACAAGAATTGACAAGGACATGATGAAATTGGAAAACTGTGTACTGTCTTAACAGTGTAATATGGTTCAACTTCTGTGAAAAGGCATATGGTGGTTCCTCAAAAAATTGAAAATAGATTAGACATGGTGGTTCATGCCTGTAATCTTAGCACTTTGGGAGGCCAAGATGGGCAGAACACCTGATGCCAGGAATTTGAGACCAGTTTGACGAACATGGCAAAACCCCATCTCTACTAACAATACAAAAAATCAGTCAGGCGTGGTCGTGGGTGCCTGTAATCCCAGCTACATGGGAGGCTCAGGCAGGAGAATCACTGGAACCTGGGAGGTGGAGGCTACAGTGAGCCGAGATCGTGCCATTGCACTCCAGCCTGGGCAACACGAGTGAAACTCCATCTCAAAAATAAAAATTGAAAATAGATTTGCTATGTGATCCAGAAATTCCATGTTTGGGTATATACCCAAAGGAATTGAGACCAGGGACTCAAACAGATATTTGTACACCCATTTTCATAGTCACGTTATTCATAATAGCCAAAAGATGAAAGCAGCGGAAGTGTCCATCAGTGCATGAGCACATAAACAAAATGTGGTGTACACTTACAAAAAGATATTATTCAGCCTTAAAAAAGAAGGAAATTTGAACACATGCCACGACTTGGACACACCTTGAAGACATTATGCTAAGTGAAATAAGCTAGTCAGAAAACAAAAAATACTGCATGGTTCTACTTACATGCGGTACCTAGAATAATTAGTCAGATTTATAGAGACAGAAAATAGAATGATAGTTACCAGGGCTTGAAGGGAGGAGAGAAGAGAGTTGCTTGGTGGGTATAGAGTTTCAGTTTGGCAAAATGAAGAGAGTTCTGGAGATTGGTTCCACAACAATGTGAATGTACTTAAAACTACCAAACCATATACATAAAAATGGCAAGTTTTATGCTGTCTAGATTTTATCACAACTTTTAAAATGGAAATGATTTCTACAAAAAAGAAATAACAGCACCAAATTTCTAAATCAGATAAAGACATACATTTAAAGATGAAAGAAGCTCAGTAAACTCCAACAAGTACAAATACAAAGAAAACCACGCCAGGCCACATCAGAGTCAAACTTCTGAAAACAAGTCTTTTATAGAAAGAATCTCAAAAGAAGCCGGGAAAAAATACACATAGGTGAAAAAACATCTGGGTTATCACTAACTTCTTATCAGAAACAATGGAGACCAGAAGTCTTTTAAAAGTTTTGAAAGAAAAAAAATTAACTCAGAAGTTTATATTCAGTAAAAATACCTTTCAAGAATAAAGATGAAATAAAAACATGTATAGGTAAAAAGAAAATTAATATCATTTATTGCCAGTAAACTTCAGTATAAGAAATGCTTAAAGAGATTCCTCAGGCTGAAGGGAAATGATACCAGATAGAAAACTGAATCTTTAGGAAGGGAAAAATAACATAAGAAATAGTGTATTTATGGGTAAAGATACTATTTTTCTTTTAATTTTTAAAAATATATAAAACTGACAAAAAACATAACAATGCCTTGTGAGGTAATATAGGCAGAGGTAACACATGTGATTACTATAGCATAAAAAACAGAGGAATGGGAAATGTTTCTATATGGCTGCAAAGTTTCTACGCTTCAGGTAAATGGTACAATATTAATAGGAAGTAAACTGTGGAGGGTTAAGAGTGTTATCCTCAAGACAAACATCTAAAACTGCAAAGATATAGTTAAAATCAATAGATAAATTGAAAATTTGAAATTCAAAAAATTGCTAAAATAATAAAAAAACAAGAAAGGATGAACAAAAACAGAGGGACAAACAGAAAACAATAAAGCAGCAGCCCAAATACTTAAAGTGCTGCTGCAACTTAATAATAGAAAGACAAGCTAATAACATGGGCAAATATGAACGAAAGGAAAGCTAGAACAGAAATACTAATGTCACATCAAATAAAGTTTAAAGCAAAGGTATTAAACGGGGCAAAGAAGTACATTTTGTACTGATAAGATAAACAATACACCCATAGAGAAAATAAATCCGTATTACAGTAGATGTTAGCGAACCTCTCAAAAATGAAAACACCAACCAGGCAAAAAACAAGGAGGGATATAGAAGAGGGAATAATTTAATTGCAACTTGATATTAACTTGTGTCTAAAAAACAAAAAGCACACAGAACAGTTATGAAAATTGATCACATATTTGGCCACAAGGAAAGTCCCAACAAATCTACCAGCATCACACAGACTGCATTCTCTCTTCATGATACAATAAAATTAAGAATCAACAAAGAAAAAGTTCACCAAAAACATTCCATGTTTGAAAACTAAAAACCTTACTTTTCAATAATTTGCAGATTAAAAGGAAATCATAATGGAATTATAACTTCTCAACGAGATAAGCATAAAACTACTACTTATCAAAAACTGTGAAATATATCCAAAATAATACTTAGAGGGAGACATATAGTTTTAATATATTTAGCAGAAAACAAGAAAGATTTAAAAAATTGGGTTTAGAACAAAAAATAGGGGCAAAAGTTAATGAAATACATGGATCAGGGGAGAATAGGTACTAGAGATGATTCATAAAACCAAAAGTTCTTGAAAAAAACTAGTAAGATTTTCAATAAATCCTCTAACAGAATGAATCAGCTGAAAAAGAAGGTAAAACACCCCAAATCTGGCAATTAAAAAGGAAAATAGGCCAGGCACGATGGCTCACACCTGTAATCCCAGCACTTTGGGGAGCCAAGGCGGGCGAATGATGAGGTCAGGAGATAGAGACCATCCTGGCTAACACAGTGAAACCCCATCTCTGCTAAACAGTAACAACAACAAATAAATAAATAAGCTGAGCCCAGTGGCACGCACCTGTAGTCCCAGCTGCTCTGGAGGCTGAGGTAGGAGAATCGTTTGAACCCGGGAGGTGGAGGTTGCAGTGAGCCGAGATCATGCCACCGCACTCCAGCCTGGGTGACAGCGAGACTCCATCTCTAAAAAAGGAAAAAAAAGGTGGGGGATGGTGGAATAACTACAGATACTGAATGAATGTTTTAAATCAAGGAAGATATTATGAACAGCTATTTCACATACTTTTGAAAAAACAAAGAATATATAGAATATAAGCTACCAAAACTGACAAATAATGAAAAATTTGAGTAAACCAACGACAATGAGGAAAATCCAGTGGCAATCTACAACCTCACTCAGATTTTTTGGGTATATTTTTATCAAATTGTCAAAGAACAGGTAATTTCTATTTTTACAAGTTCTTACAGATAAGAAATAAGTAAGATAAAATATTAACATAACATATATCTTGCAGATAAAAATAAATACGCTTTCAATTTATTTTTTGTGTAAATATAATCTGGATTAAAATAAACGTAACGGTCCCTATAAGAAAGAAAAAGTACAGGTCACTTAGAAATATAAATGTAAAAATCCTACAGGAAATATCAGGGATTCTAATCTAGTAGTGTCCTAAAATAGTAATTTGTCATGACTAAGTTAGGCTTATACCAGAAATGAAAAGATGGTCCTTTTGTTAGGTAGAATGTATGTATATTTCATCTCATTAATATATTAAAGAAGAGAAAACATACATACCTTTCAAAAGATACAGAAAAAGCACTCAATAAAATTTAAAGCTCATTCACAAGAAAACATATGTATCCTAACTATAGAAGGAAATGTCATGAAAATAATAATTGGCACTTATCAAAAATCTACTACAGACAGCTTATGTAATAGTAAAACAACATGTTTAAAACGGGAAAATGCCCATTATCACCACTACTATTGAATAGAGTACTAGAGCTTGTAAACAATGCAACAAGACAAGAATAAAAATTAGAAAGGTAGACAAAATTATAAGTGAAATATGATCATCTATATAAAAAAAGACAAGAAACTCAATAGATAATAAAATTAGTAAGACAGTGAGGAAAGGTATGTGAATACAAAATAAAGTTATAAAAACTAATAATTTTCATTAAATATTCAATAAGAAACTAGTCATGTAACATTTAAAATGTCACAATTGCAAAAAATACACACACACACATATAAAATAATTCTAACAAGAATGTACAAACTTTATGGAGATTATTAGAAAACACTGAAAGACATAAAAGATTAAAATAAAGAAATAGATATTTACTGTCCATGCATAGAAAAATTCAACACTGTAGAGATCTAGTCATTCTACTTCCAAATTAATACAGTAAGTGCAATTGCAATTAAGATTTTTTGATTCATCTTAGGAAACAGATTCTAAAATTTATATGAAACAATGAAGGAATTTGAACAGCTAAATCAATTTTAAACACTATCATCAAAAACAACCTCTCTCTACCAGGCATTAGGCCATTTTGCAAAGCCAGAGTCATTAAAATAGCGCAGTACGGATACAGAAACAGAGCAATGGAATAAACAATGAAAGCGCTGGACAGGCTAGGGCACCGGTCAGAACGTGGGGTTTGAAAGACACAGCATCACAATGCCTGGGGGAAAAGAGCTTAGACACAAAAAGACAAATTCCAGATGAATGCTTTCAGAGAAGGGACAGAGGGATCGGAGTTGGAAGGAGATGTGGGAGCAAGATCAGTTTTTGTTTTTTATGTATTTATTTTTGTCTGCTGTTATTGCTAATGAGGAGAAGCTGTAGTGCAAAAAAGCCCCTGGGAAGGCGCAGAAGGGTGGTCTTTGGGGTAAGTTCCTGAAAAACCTTGGACTCCAAAGCTGAGGAGGAGAGCCAGAGGGATGTGGGAAAGGGTGGCCGAGTGCGTATACCTGGGCCAGGAAGAGGAGAGCGTTTCTTTTTGCTCACCACTGTTCCATGTACATTTCCCTTGTGTACCGTGACCATCTGCAGGGGAAAGATGGATGGGTAAAAATCAGAGACTCCATAGGAAGGTAGGGAAGCGGGAACCAAAGAATCCGAGTGGTGACGTTTTTGGTTTTGTTGTTTTCAGCAGAGAGGAGAAAACCTAGGGCCACCTCCACGGCCTTCATGCCTGGGAGGGTTGAACTGGGGCAGCTTATCAGCAGCTGCCTGTTGATAACGACGTGGCTGGAAAATAAGCCAAAAATGCTGCCAGCAGAACTCACCATGTGGTCCGTCAGACGTCCACCTGAGTGAACGCATGGCAGCACACGCAGTGCAGCTCCGCTGGCCGGGAGGTCCAGGTGAGGTGCGCCTAGGGAGGGCAGGTGCCTTCGGTAGGTGTGGTACTATGTGAGGTGGGACTTGAAAAGCGCGATTCCATTGGAAGATCTTAACGTCTTAACTAGCCCTGCTATGCTTCCGCTTGTTCACTCCGTGTGCCAAAACCAAACAAATACACAGAGAACAGGGACCGAGCCGTACGCCGCCTTCATGCTCAAAGGGAGAACCAACCACACTGGGCAGGCGTCCCCGGGGGCCCCAGACCTAACGGAACCGGGTTGTAAGTGGGAGAAGACCAGGGGGAAGGTATGTGAGCAGCAGCCACAGAGTAAAGCCAGGGGGTAAGCAAACGCAAAACCAAGTCCTGGAACGCGCCCCAAGGGTCAAAAATCAGAATGACCTTTTCAGGGATGGGATCTGAAGCTGGAGAGGAGAATGAAGGCAGGGGAGTGGGACGGGAACCAGGTGGGAAGCACGAGGAGGCTCTGGGCTTTGCGGTGGCCGAGACTCCGCTGGGGCTCCCTTCGTCCATCTGGGAGCCGTAACAGGCCTGGTTGGGCCAAAGAGAGGCACAGGCTGAAGGGACGCACGCAGGGCCCCCGCGAACTGAGAACTAGAGAAACAAATCGTTCTGCAGATAAAAGCCTGGGACCCGTGGAGCAAAGTAAGAAAGAGCCAGTGGCTGTGCTGGGTTCAGGAACAACAGCTATAAAACCTAAGCATGTGTTAGGATTCAGAGTTAATTTGGCAGCCTCAACTGTGGTTCCAGGGGGACTGGGGTTGGGTGGGGGTGGGCTGTGAGTGTTGCCGGAATCCTCAGATGATGCCCCCAAACCAAGCCTCCTGGGTATGTACAGAGGACACAAGTGTTCTCTGCGAGGCTGAGCGCTTTAGGCTCTGTTCGTGCATTTCAGACATGACATCTGGGCTGCAGTGACTGCTGAAGAATTCCAGAATATTCTCAGCAAACCAAAGGTTGCTAGCTTTTAGAGCTGGACTGCTTCAGACCTGTAGGGGAGGTGTTGCTGCCCTGGAATAAGCTTCATTTTCTTGACAAGAAACCCAGGCATCCGTGGATTTTATCTTGTCATGATCGCCGTCGGCAGATATAAAAAGCCTCCCCCGAGGGAAGCAGCTTCGCGCCTGTGAGGGGGAACGGCCCAGGTGTGTGTGTGTCTCCCGCCACCTCCTTGCTCGGTGTTGGGTGTCTGCTGGTGCATACCTGTCCACAGCCTGCCTGGAGCCAGCATGGCCCCGCAGCCGGGGGAATAACAATACAAGGGTGAGTCCTCTCTGCTTTTGGGTGCCTGGGTCTTGGGGGCACCCGCCTCCGGGTGCAAGCGCTGTAAACATTGTTGGGCCACTCAGCCGGAAACCTGGGAGAGGACTCCGATAGGACCTCAGGTGCTCCAGGTCATGTGGATGAAGATCAGCACTGACCCCTTCCCCACGACACACAATCCGCCAGGCTTGTTTTCAGCCAGACAATCAGCCACTGTCACCACCCAGTGGGCCACTCAGCTGCCTGCCCAGGCCCATGCCAGCAGCAGAGCTGGAATCTGGGTGCCTTTCCCAGCGTTGCCGTCTGCTGGGCTCAATTAGGGAGGGTGGCCGGGGCCTCGAGTGATGTCTCCGCGTGCCTGGCCCCACTGCCCTGGGCTCCTTCCACCACACATCAAAGGCAGCCAGGTTAGAAGCCACTTCCTCTTAGTCACAGGCACAAGTTAAACAGTCTCAGGTGTCCTCAAATGCCCTCTTCTGCAAGTGTTTACTTTTGTGTTTATCCCCACAAATAGGTTTCAGCATTTCCCGTGACGCCCAAAATAAGGCAGAGCAAGCAATGTCATGTAATGAACAACCACCAAGTAAAAAACAAAATAACATCAAGGAAAAACTGATGTTTGAAGCCAACACCACGTATATAGCTACAACCTTCCCATCCCTGAACAGTGCGCTCTGAGCTGAACCAAAAGGTTCCTTTGTAGCCAGCACAGCTTGCGGGTGCAGTGAGCCATGCCTCTTTCTCCTGTGGCACTGTCATTTAATCATGGTGAAGGCTAGACACCATTTTGCCTGGGGTGGGAAGCTATAGATGAAACAGACTTCAGCAGGCCGGGGGCATCCTCTGAATCCTCACTCGTATCTGGAAACAAACCCAAGAGCGCAGGACAGGATGGTGGAAGGGAATGTTGGCTTTGGGGTTAGAATACGCCGTTACCAGCTGTGCTCAGGCCGGGCTTGAGGACGCCATGTAGGTAGACACAATGGCCCTGGCACCAAGCCTGGGTATGGCCTGCTGGGGAGCATCTGTCAACTGCGGCTGTCCCTGAACAGTGAGGCCAGAAGCTCCCCCGTCACCCCCACAAACGCTGAAGCAGGACAGTGCTCTCAAGGACCTGACCACTCTCACTCCCTTGCTTACCACACAAAAGCCCTATTGATTTCAGTAGGCAGTTCCCATCCTTGAGTTTAAGCCATTTAGGGTCGCTTCTCCTAAGTGAGTCCTAAAGCAGAGATCTAAGAATATGTGCTGTGGTCTTCCTCAGGCTAATCACATGTACAGGAGGACTTGTGAGCTCACAGCTTCCTGTGGCCTTCATGGTGTGGTCAGGGGATTTGTTTGTCCACTCTGGGTCACCAGGAGCTGAAGACATCCAGAGGTCACTAAGAACCCCCAGGGCCAAGAGGCTTGCTTCCGCCACAGTGGGAGTTTGTGAAGGACTTCAATTATTCAAGCTCCACTTATTTGGAGGCAGTGAGTCTTTTATGAATACAGATATTATGTTTATTTATAGGGATGGTAAACCAACCTGGAAAGTATAGTTCATCCTCTGGCTCTGGATGAGTTTGGGATATCAGGAAGGAAGGCATTGCTTCCTGTCAACTATTTAACTCAAGTCCCACCAACCAGGGCTCTATGAATAAACACACAGGGACCTGTTAAACCATAACTATGAGCTAAAGTGAGTTTATTCCTCCCCCCGGCCAGTTATCAGATGTTCACTTCATGGTCTGCGGGGATGTGGAAAACAGCCGCCGGGGAGTTTCCTGCCCTTTTAATTGGAGAGGTTCTTGAAGCAGATGTCCAGCGTGGAGGGAGACATGGATGACAGCTCTGGGGCCTCTTGCTGTTGAGGCTGTAAGAATGGAGAAGGTCCAGTAGACCAGTGCAGGAGAGAATCACTCCAGGGCCAACCCATGAGGTCTCAAATCTCCTACCTGAGCTGGCAGCTTCCTTAGTTAACTACCTTTGGCAGAATATGAAGAAATGTAAAATGCTGTGCGTTGTTTTCAAGCCAGATTCCAGCAAGGCTTAGAAAGGTTCTTCTGAAGAAAGCTTTTGTCAGTCTGTTTTCTGAATTTTGCTTTTCAGAGCCTGGTGCAAGGGCAGAAAGTTTCTTTATTTTCCCTTCATTCCCACCCCTGCGTGTCATGGCCAACACCGTACACTGGCTCACCTTGGGGGACTCTGAACACACATCCTAATCCTCGTCTAAAAATAATTGGCAGCAAGGCTACAGGTAAAAGCAGAGCTTCTATATGTTAGTTTTGAGATTTGATGGTGTTTAGTCTTTCCATGGGAGTTGGTATCTTTTAGAAGTAAACACACAAAGAAACCCATGCAGAAGGAGAGGGAGAGGGAGAGACAACTAACTACTTTTGACTGTGGCTTTGGGGCCTGAAGGGAAAAACCCTGCCCTTGATTTAGTGGAATTACACCAACCAAAATGAGGACCTACACTTAACTAATGTAACAAAGGGAGATATTTAGAAAGAAAAAAAAACATTTAATCAAAACTTAGTCACAGCAGCCTATAATGTAATGTGATTTCCAGAGCTCTTTAAAAAAGAAATTGAGAGTACACATTAAAAATACAGTTTTTCTTTAAAAAGGGATAATCCTTTGTGCTTTCTTTTCAATTTACTGTCACCTTATTCTGCATTTAGATTATTTTTAAATACTACAAAAATTTACAGGTTGAAAGAAGACATAACAATCCTAAATGTGTATGTTCCTAACAACAGGGCTTCAAAATACATAAAGCAAAACCAGATAGAACTGAAAGGATAAACAGTTATAGTTGTGGATTTAAGCATTTCTCTCAGTAAAAAAACAAATAGATGGAAAATCAGGAAGTGTATAAAAGACATGAAGAACACCATCAACCAACTCAACCTAGTTAATTGATATATGTAGAACACTTCACCCGACAAGAGAAGAATACACATTCTTTTCAAGTACATATAGAACATTTACAAAATAAGGTCATATTCTAAATTTTTTTAAAGTTAAACTTAAAATTTTAAAAATTTTTCAAGTATGGTCTATGGCCATAAGGGAATTAAACTAGAAATCAATATTAGAATAATGTCTGGAAAATCTTCAAATATTTTAAAATTAAATAATGTATTTCTAAATAATCCATAGGCCAAGAAAGAAGTCTCAAGGGAAATTAAAAAATATTTTAAAGTGAATAAAATGAAAGTAGAACACATAAAAAATTGTGGGATGGAGCTGAAACAGTGTTTAGAGGATAAGTTATAGTATATTAAATGCATATTATAAAAGAAGAAAGGTCTCAAATAAACAATTTAAACTTCCACTTCAATTAGATAGAAAAAAACAGTAAAATAAACCTAAAGTAAGGAGGGCAGAAATAATAAACATGAGAACAGGAATCAGTGACATTTAAGAGGTAAAAACAACAGATAAAATCAATAAAACCAAATTTAATTCTTCAGAAACAAAAATGGAAGAAACAAATTACCAACATCGGGGAAAAAAAGAAGGTATCCCTGATTGTTATTCATAGTATCTGATGCCTTTTAAATACAACAGAAGGATAATAAAGGGATACTATGAAAAATTCTATGCCCATAATTTTTTTTTTTTTTTTTTTTTTGAGACAGAGTCTCACTCCGTTGCCAGGCGCCAGACTGGAGTGCAGTGGCGCCATCTTGGCTCACTGCAACCTCCGCCTCCCGGGTTCAAGCAATTCTCCTGCCTCAGCCTCCTGAGTAGCTGGGATAACAGGCGCGCGCCACCACGCCCAGCTAATTTTTGTATTTTTAGTAGAGACGGGGTTTCACCATGTTGGCCAGGGTGGTCTCGATCTCCTGACCTTGTGATCCGCCCGCCTCGGCCTCCCAAAGTGCTGGGATTACAGGCGTGAGCCACTGCGCCCGGCCCTATGCCCATAAATTTAGCAATTTAGATGGTAAGCCAAATTCTTAAAAGCCACAAACTACCAAAATTAAATCAAGAAGAAATAAACTATGTAAATAGTCATATATTTTTAAAAATTTGAATTTGTCATTAAAAACAAAACCTAAAAAGGCAAACTCCAAGCCCACATGGTTTCATTGTGAATTTGGCCACACATTCGAAGGAAAAATAACAGCAGTACTTCACAAACCCTTGCAGAAAATAGAAAAGGAGAGAATACTTTTAACTCATTTAGTAGGCCAATGTTACGTCTGTCGTACCCAAACCGAACTAAGACAAATACAGGAAGAGAAAACTACAGACCAATACTCCTAAGACTATAAACCCAAAGTCCTCAATAAAGTATTAGCAAATACGTCATAATCAAGTGGAACTTATCCTAAATAAGGATGACTCAATATTTGAAGGTGATGAATGTAATTCACCATATTAACAGACTGTATTAGTCAGAATTCTTCAGAGAAGCAGAACCAACAGAAACAGAGAGGGGAGAGAGAGATTTCCTATGAGGAAGTGAGTTACATGAATTATGGAATGGAGGCTGGGAAGTTCAAATCTGTAGTGTGGGCCAATAGGCTGGAGAGCTAGGAGGGCCATTGGAGCAGATGAGATTTAAAGGCAGACTGCTGGAAAATTTTCTCTTGCTGAGGAGGACAGCCTTTTTTTTTTCCATTGAGGCCTTCGATGAGACCCACCTACATTATGGAGGGCAGTCTGCTTTACCCACAGTAAACTGATTTTAATAATCTCATCCAAAAACATCCTCAAAGTTGACACATAAAATGAACCATCACAAGTTCACTTCTTGTCAACTTGGCATCTCTATGCGTCTTAGATACAACTGTCTTGCACACAACTGAAAATGCACTAACTTCTTCCCCCAGAAAAGAAGGTAAAGTCCTTGGATGTTTACTCCTTCTTTTGATATCCTGTAATTTAAATGCTGTGATGTAAAGTTAATGATGGCAGCAGCAGCCCGTCTGGAGTGGCCGCTGCCATCACACTGGCTGCAACAGGGAGGTGTGGCCAGGGCTGCACACTCCTTGGAGCTGGCAGGAGCCAGGGACAAATGGGAATCCCGTCCCTTCTGAGTATCCCTGCACTTATGGGGGCCCTGGAAGACTGCCCCTGCCCTTGCAGGCTTGGAAGTGCCTTCTCCTGCTGCCTGGCTTCTCCCTGCTGTCGGTGCCTGCTCTGATCTTGGAGCAAAGTTGGGGCCAAGCCTGGGTGATATCATGGCCCAGCCAGGTGTGCACACACTCAGGGCAGTGCCAACACACCAGCCCCCTGCTACCTAGACCCCCTCCAAACTTTGGGCACTGATGAGCATAGGAAGGAAGCCAAGGGGAGCCTGAGGGCAGTTTGGTGCTGGCCTGCAGGTGCCCATTGGCACCTACAGCCTGGGCACCATGAATGGCAGCAGGAGACAGAGTGGAAGGGGGTAGGTCCCCAGTAAGGTCTCACCTTCTGGCCAGGGAGGGCTTGAAGACTGGGAGCTGGGCTTCCAATCCCGCGGACCAGAGTGGGGAACTTGTGGTATGTTTTCCGGGCTGGCCCATGGCTACCTATAGACCAATCAGTGTGCATGTCCTCAGCTCCTGTAGTCTTGAAGCTACCAGGTGCCACCTCATTCCCTGGTGGCAGCCATGTAAGCTGCTTGCAGTGCACCTGGTCCAACTGCCGCCTCACAGAGAGCCAGGGCCCATGCTGACGCTTGGAGCTGCCCCACCCTCCCTTAGTGGCCAGCATGACTAGACCATGTGCAGTGGCCAGACCTGTGCTCGTTTGCTCATACACCCATCACCACTCCACACCTGACTCACCCATGGCAGGCGTAGGATCCAGGCTGGTAGTGTGAACCAAGCGCGCCTGCCAGGCTGAGTGGGCTGAACAAGCCCAGTGGGCCTGAACAAAACTCAGGCAAAAAAGTGCCACTAGCCACAGAGGTTTCCAGCCAGAAAAGCAACACCCCACAGATCCCGTAACATTAGCAAACTTAAATACTGTGATATAACATCAGCACACCTTATGGTATATAATAATGGGGTAAGAGAGGGAAGAAAACAAAAATATTTGATATACACATGCATATATACACACACTAACGTTCATCAAAAAATATGGAGGGAAACATCACAAGGTTCTCATTTCTGTAACTGGTCACATGATCATAGCTGGCAATTAAAACTCCCTTTCACTACCCACTTCATGTTTCCTTTGCCTTCAGCAGGTACCTCACCAGGTAGGGATTCTTTATTGAGTGGGGTACACAAACCTTCATTCCTGAAGTGTCTGGACTATTAGCCCTCCCCTGGATTGAGCTGTTCTAGGTTTTTATTGACTTTAATCTCAAGGCTTGGTAATACTAAGAGACACCCTAGGGGGATCTCCTATGCTCCAGACACATCCTTCTTTACCTTCATCGTGGAGCAGCGTCCAATTTCCCCTTGGTAGTCAGAATCAGTCACCCCAGCCAGCATAGTAACTCTTTTGCCTCTTGGTCCAGAGGCAGGAGGAGTCCATAATGGTCAGTTCAGTGGAATCTGTGTTGTGTCTCTTGGTGAAAGTATTCCTTCCTTTGGTACTAAGACTTCTAGGCCAGGAAGATATGAGGTCGTGGGAACAGGAAGCAAAAATTTTGCTAGTGAGTCACTAAGGATGGTAGTGAGCGGTGCTAACCCTATTTTCACCCCTTGATTCCTGGGCCTATGCATCCTGGCTATGGGAGAACTACCACCCAGTTCATGATGGGCAGCTCAAAATCGTATGGGAATTTGGTGGCCCATATATTGGATACTTCAGAGCATATACAGTTTTCTAAAGAACTTTCTCCAGACCCATAAGGTATTGTCAGATGAAACTGTTACTGAGTTTTCCAATGCCAATTCCACCATTATATCAAACCAGGTGCTTCAGGATGGTGGGGAACATGGAAAGGCTAATGATGTCCAGAGACATAGGTCTGTTGTCACAATTTATTTGCTACAAAGTGAATTTCTTGACCAGACACAATGCTGTGTGGAATACCATGACAGTGGATAAGGTGTTCCATAAATCTGAATAGTAGTCTTGGATAAACATTGTGTGCACGATAGGCAAATCTGTATCCAGAATATATATTCTAGTAAGACAAAATGCTGCTCCTTCCATGATAGAAACAGTGCAATGTAATCAACCTGCCACAAGGTAGCTGGCTGAATACCCCAGGGAATGGTCCTTGTTGGAGACTCAGGGTTGGTCTCTGCTATTGGCAGATTGGGCACTCAGTGGTGTCTGTAGTCAGGTCATCTTTGATGAGTAGAAGTTCATGTTACTGAGCCTGTGCATAAGCTCCATCGCTATCACCATGGCTGCTTCATGAGTTCATTGGGAAATGACAGAGGTTCCTGAGGAAAGAGGCTAATTGATATCCACAGAACAGGTCACCCTATCCATTTAATTATTAGCATCCACCTCTACTGAGGCCACCCTTTGGTGGCATCGACATGGGATACAAATATCTTCATGTTTTTTGCCCATGCAGAGAGATCTAGCCACATACCTCTTTCTTGTCACCAGTTTTCCAATCGTGTGTCTTCCGTGTCCTTGACTATCCAGCCAAACTACTGGCCACAGCCCGTGAATCAGTATATAATCACATGTCTAGCCATTTTCTCTTTCGAGCAAAGTGCATAATCAGGTATATTGTTCAAATTTTTGCTGACCAGGAGGATTTCCATTCACTACTGTCCTCACGGATGTCCCAGAAAGGGGCTGTAGTGCGGCAGGTGCTCACATTTAGGTGGCGCCTGCGTATCGTGTAAACAACACCAGTGCTTTCTCTTCCTCTGTCAGTTGATCATGGGGAACTCCCTTGAGGTCATAGGTGCAGACTGAGAGAGAGAGAAGGCAGTATGGCAGGAGTGGGGACCACGGGCATTTGGGCCACTTCTTTGTATAACTTATTTTTGCCTTCCAGGCCTGCATGAATCCAAGCTTGTATATAGCACCCTCATTTGATGGTGAAGTGCTGCTGTGTGTGCCAAACTTTATGGGTTAGGGGTGAGATACCACCCAGTTCATGATGAGGAGCTCAAATCGTATAGGAATTTGGTGGCCCATAATTAGGCATTCAGTCATTACTGAGACCTAGTGGCCGGCCATGAGTTGTTTCTCAAAGGAGTAGTTATTTGTAGAGGATAGCAAGGCTTTACTCCAAAATCCTAACCATCTTTTCCTGTGATGCATCTACAAGGGCCTGCCAAATTCTCCAAACAGCATCTCCATTCGCCACTGATACTTCAAGAATCGTTGAATCTACTGGGTCATATGGTCCGAGTGACAGAGCAGCTTGCACAACAGCCTGAACCTGTCACAGAGCCTTCTCTCATTCTGCCCCCCACTCAAAACAAGCAGCTTCTGGAGTCACCCAGTCGCTCAATGAACGGATCAGATTAGCACACCCAGAAGAGGAATGTATTGCCTCCAAAGTCCAAAGAGACACACTAGGCCTTGTGCCTTTTGGTTGTTGTTATAGGAGAGGCCAGATTCAACAACTTATCCTTTATTTTAGAACTAATACATTAGAACGTCCCCACTCCACCAGATCCCTAGAAATGTCACTGAGGTAGAAGGGCCCTGAATTTTTATTGGATTTATTTCTTACTTCCCGGCATGTAAATGTCTTACCAGTAAGTCTAGAGTAGTTACATTTCTTGTTCACTAGGTCCAGCCAGCATAATGTCATCAAGGCAATGCACCAGTATGATAGCTTGTGGAAGGGAAACACAGGCAAGATCCTGTGAACTAAATTGTAACACAGGACTCGAGAGTTGATATAGCCCCCGAGGTAGGACACTGAAGTTGTATTGCTGGCTTTGCTAGCTGAAAGCAAACTGCTTCTGGTAGTATTTTTAAATAGGCAAGGAGAAAAAGCATTTGCCAGATAAATAGCTGGTACAAGGTACCCGGGGTTGTGTTAATTTGCTCAAGCAGTAAAACCCCATCTTATATAGCAGCTAAAATTAGAGTCACCCCCCTGATTAAGCTTATAATAATCCACTATTATTCTCTAAGATCCATCTGTTCTCTGTGCAGGCCAAATAGGCAAGTTGAAGGGGGATATGGGAATCATATCCTTGACAGTGTCCAAGTCCTTGGCAGTGGCACTAATCTCTGCAATCCTTCCAGGGATGTCGACACAGTATTATTTTTGATTAGCTATTTTTCTATGTAGAGGAAGCTCTGATGGTTCTCACTTGGCCTTTTCCACCACATTAGTCCTCATATCATAGGTCAGGGAAGCAATGTAAGGATTCTGCCTGTTACCAAGAAGAATCTCCTGGAATTGGAAAAATAGCCCAAGATGGGTTCTGGGGCTCACTGGATCCACTGTGAAACTGAGCTGAGCTAAAACTCCATTGTTTACCTGACCTCCACAGTGATGTTTTGGGTCTCCTGGCATTAATAACATCAGCTCAACACCAGTGTCCAGTGGCCCCCTAGAGGTCTGATTATTTTCTTTTTCCCAATGCACAGTTACCCTTGTAAAAGGCCATAGGTCTCTTTTGGAAATTTGGGAGAGGATTAATAGTATAAATTTGGGATACTGGATCAAGGAGTTAATGAGTATAAACTGGCTCAAGTCTGGGAATTGTTTGAAGGGCCAAGATTCTCTCTTTTTATGATTCAGCTTAGACTTTTGGTTACTTGACCTAGAACTTTTATGCTTATACAGATGAAGTAAGAATTTAGTAGGCTCCCTATTTCACTTCTACGAACACCACGATCAAGTGCTAACCAACATGTAAGTCCACTTACAGCAACAGAAGCCTACTTACGGTAATGGTTAGCAGTTGGTCATGGTGTTCCGAGAAGTGAAATAGACTATTCTGATTGTTTCTGTGGCTCTGCTGTTCATCACAATAACTACATTCTCCTTGCCTGTGGAAGTTGACTATATAACTTGTTCCCTGACACCCTGGGATCCAATTAATACCATTTTATTTAGCTTTCCCAGTCAGTGACCACAGTTCCCACTGTAAGGTCTGGCCTGCAAAGAAAAGTGATCACAGAGCTCTTCAAAGATGCTGGGGCTCTCCTCACAGATTTACTTCTCACACACCAAAAGGTGTGTCTTTTGTACTCTTTCAGGGTCTGTGAGCAGGCCTTAAATGACAAATTCATTCTCACATTCCAATCTCACTAGGCCTTTGAGTGAATACCTTCCTCTATAGTATAGCAAGGCAGTTCTGGTATTTCTAGCTCAGTCACTCTGGGCCACCTTTTAGTCCTCATTTTAGCCAACCAACCAACCAAACTTTAGAGCCCTCTCTAACTCCATAAGCTGAAATATTAAATGCAGAATCTCTTCTTGGTGGGTCCATATCAGTAAATTTGTCCTGATTCAACTTTATGTTCCTTCCAGCATTATTCCACGACCTTAATATCCGTTTCCATACGTATTCCCCTGATTCCTGTTTGTGTAAATTAGAAAACGTAAGTAGCTCCTTTCGAGTGTAGCACATCTCGTGAGTCATACTCCATAACCTACCTTTAGTGTCCTCTTGGGGCTTGAGTCTAGTTACAGGTTTAAAAACAAAGAAGTGTGGTGGGGGTGGACCCTGAGGACAGTCTGTCTTGTCTTGCAGGGCAACTGACTCAGGGACAGCCATTGCAACTTCCTCAGACAATGCAGGATTAATTTCCTCTCACTGGGGTAGAGAGGCTTCTTATACTGGGGGCAGAAAGACTGCTTCTACTTACAAAGAAGTCTCATCAAAGTTTAGGGGCCCGATGTCCTCAGCTTCATCAGGGTCCCATTTCAACTTTCTACACATCCCATTTCAAATTTAGGATCTAGTTCCTTTCCAATCAATGCCCTCATTTAACAGTGGACACTGTGAAAGGCTGGGAATTCAATTTACATTGTAAGTCAGCCTCTTACAGGATAAGATTCTGGGTTTGTTTTTCAGCAATCTCAGCTCTGAAGCTACAGGAGATAATGGTCTCTTTCAGGGCAGACATAGAAGCTCTCAGGTCATTTATTCAGAATTTATGCTGGGAACTCATATCCTTGAGCTTAACTTTTATTTCCCCCACTTTGTCTAGCAGCATTAGCCCCAAACAGCCAATCTCATTATACTTCTAGTGTGACAAAAATGTTTTAAAGTATTATATACACACTCAGATCCTTGCTGCTTATAAGTGTTTGGTTAGGAGTATAAAAGGGTGATATTTTGCCTATCTCTGTTACCAGATCACCAGATCACATGACCTAACAGTGTTCTCTTTACTACCAGAAATAGAATTATTAGTGTCTTTAAATCTAATCAGATTATAGAACCAATTCCAGAAACCTCAGAACCAATTTGGAAAATTTATCCTTAAGATTCTATTCCATGAGGACCATTCTTCATACCAAAATTGGTATTAGGATTTTCCAGAGAGACAGAACTAACAAGAGATTGTGTGTGTGTATATGTGTACACATGTGTACATGCGCACATGTGTAAAGAGATTTAATATAAAGACTCATGAGATTATGGAGGCTGGCAAGTCCAAAATCTGCAGTGTGGGCTGGCAGGCTTGAGATGGAGCAGGTGTCCTTTTTAGGGGGCTGCAGGCATAGAAATAAAGGGAAATCGAGTTCCTTTGAGGGAAATTTCAGGCACCTACCCAGCCCTAGAGAAGTAGATGAGTAACTTGATAAACAAGAAGGTAATAGTAGCTTAAAACAATAGCCAAGCAAGTTAGAGTCATAGGATATTTGACCAAAGATAATATCTTAATATGTGTTCCTGAGTGGTTTTTCAGAAATCTGGACCTCCACTAAATGAATCCACTGGCACATAGACCTCTCAGATAAGGGGAACAGAGGACTAAACTCTAACCACTGTTCTTTGTTCTAAAGTTCTTCCTGAGGTGCTGGAAGTCACACAAGCCAGACTTAGCATATCTTTCTACTCACATCAAATTTTTTAAGCAAAGCTTCTCTTCCTCAACCAATTGCAAATCAGAAAATTTTTGAAGCTATCTATGACCTAGAAGCCCCCACTTCAAGATACCCCCCCTCTCTAGGTCAAAACATTGCATAACCTCCGTATATTGCTTTATGATTTTGCCTGTCACTTCTGCTTTCCTGAAATGTAGCCCCCACCTTTAAAAATCCTTGCTTGCAAGCCACTGGATAGGTTGTGTCTTAAGCATGAGCTGCCCAATTCTCCTTGCCTGGTGCCCTGTAAATAAAGGTTCTTCTTTTTCCTGCTGCAGATCTCAGTGTGGGTGTTTGCCCTTGCTGTGCAATACCAGAGTGGACCCCAGTTCAGTTCTGTAACAGGCTCAAGATACAGGAGAGCCAACGGTGCAGATGAAGTCTGACAGCCATCTGCCAGAGAACTTTCTCTTGCTCAGGGAGGCTGATTTTTTGTTCTATTTAAACTTTCAACTGATTGGATGAGGCCCACCCACATTATTGAGGGCAATCTACTTTACCCCAAATTTATTTATGTAAATGTTAAACTGATCCCAAAATACCCTGCAAGCAGACAAATAAAATTAACTATTACACAGACTTAACAGCAACAAAATACCATGATCATATCATCAGATGCAAGAAAACACTGGATAGAATTCAACATTTATGCATAATTTTTTTAAACCTAGGAAAACTAAGAATAGAAATGAATTTCCTCAATCTGATAAAGGGCCTATGTGAGACAACCTGCATCTAACATCATTCTTAATAGTCAAAGACTGAATCCTTTCTAAGTCTGGGAAATAGGCAAGGATACCTGCCTTCACTACTCCCATTTGATAGCATATTAGAACACTTGCAAATGCAATAAGGCAAGAAAAAGAAATAATAGGCATCCAGATTTGAAAGAAAAATGTTACTACATTTTTAAGAGATGATATGATTGTCTATGTAGAAAATTTACTTAAAAAAAAAAAGCTTCTAGAACTAGTGTGTTGAACAAGGTCATACCACTGTGAGGCCAAAGAAAATGACTGAGGTGAGTCTCAATCAATGTGGAGGTTTATTTTGCTGGGAAAAGGAGATGCAAGTCACAGTAGGATCTGTGGCCCATACTTTTTTCAAAGAAGATTTGGAGGGCTTTAGTATTTAAAAGAGAAAAGGTGAGCAGGGAAAAGAGGAAAGAAAAAGAGGGGAGGGTATGGCCACATTCTTGTGAGGCTTTGATTAGTCTCACTGAATCCACATGTTCATGAAAAGGAAGAAGGGTAAAGGAAACAGTCAATTATGTATTCATAATGCACTTGGGAAACCTACACTTAACCTAAGATTAATACAGAGTGGAGGTAAAAGTCAAATATGTATTCATCTCAGGGTGGGTTGGGGGATGATTTCTAGTCTCCTGTTGTCCTGTACTAGTGAAGATAAGCTGTTAATTTACATTGTCAGGATGAGAGAGGCCACCTGTGGAGACACCTTCTACTTGTAACTATATTTTTAGGAAAAAAAGGAAAGACAGGTTTTCTTTGGGTAACTCAGCTTCCAAACTTAAATTTTCCCTTTGGTATAGTGAGTTTGGGATCCCAATATTTTATTTTCCTGTCACAGAACAGAATATCAATATACAAGATCAATTTGGTTTCTTTATAATAACACTGGACAGTTGGAAATTGATGTTTTAGGAACATTTACAGTAGCCTTCAAAATGAAGTACTTAGGTATAAATCAATTTGTCAAAATATGTGCAGCTTTTATATGCTGAAAAATACAAAATACAAATGAAAGAGATAAAAGAAGATCTAAACAGAGTGACATACCATGTTCACGATTGGAAGGTTTACTTAAGATGTCAATATATCCAA
The DNA here is from genome assembly GCA_036589455.1 of Ateles fusciceps. Classification (NCBI taxonomy): domain Eukaryota; kingdom Metazoa; phylum Chordata; class Mammalia; order Primates; family Atelidae; genus Ateles; species Ateles fusciceps. Next base: position 11,233,115 of record JAZHEH010001736.1, read on the forward strand.
AAATTGATTTATAGATTTAGCACATTCCCAGTTAAAATCTCAGCAAGATCCTCTGTATATATAGACAACTTATTCTAAAATGTATATGGATGGGTTAATGAACTAGAATGGCCAAAATCTTTAAAAAGAACAAAGTTCAAGGACTCATGTTACCTAATTTTAAAACATATGATAAAACTCCAGTAGTCAATACAGTGTAATATTGGCAAATGAATAGATACATGGATCCATGGAATGGAATAGAAACTCAAAAGATGGGTTCACAAAAATATGGCCTGTTGAATTTTGACAAAGGTGCAAAGGCAATTAGGTGGAGAAAGCACAAACTTTCCTGTAAATGGTACTATAACAACTGAATATCATGTGTAAAAAATAAATAAATAAACCTTAACCTACACCCCACATAATATTTTAAATTAACTCAAATAGAATCATAGACCTACATGTAAAACACAAAACTATAAAACATTTAGGAGAAAAATCTTTAAGACCTTGGGTTAGGCAAAAAGTTCTTAGGTTTGATGCCAAAAAAAAAAAAAAAAGATAAATTGAACTTAAAATTTAAAACTTTTGCACTGTTAAGAGAATAAAGAGACAAGCCACAGGTTGGAAGAGAATATTTGAAATCATTTATCAGACAAAGCAGGAGTTCCCAACTTCCAGGGCCACAGACCAGTACCGGCCATGGCCTGTTAGGAACTGGGCTGCACAGCAGGAGGTGAGCGGCAGGTCCCCAGGCATTACCATCTGAGCTCTCCTCCTGTTGAATCAGCAGTGGCATTAGATTCTCATAGGAGCACAGAACCTATTGTGAACTGTGTATGCAAGGGATGTAGGTTTCATTCTCCTTGTGAGAATCTAATGCCTGATGATCTGAGGTGTAACAGTTTTATCCTGGAACCATCCCCTCTGTTAGTCCATGGAAAAATTGTCTTTGATAAAATCTGTCCCTGGTGCCAAAAACGTTGGGGACTGCTGAGACAAAGGACTTGTATCCAGAAAGTACTCTTCTCAATAAGAAGAAAAAAACTTTTCAGGAGCAAAACATTTTAGCAGATATTTCATCAAAAAAGATATATGGATAGCAAATAAACTCATGAACAGATACTCAATACCATTAACTATTAAGGAAATACATATTAAAACTACAATGACACACCATTACATGCCTATTAAAATGGCAAAATTTTCAAAAAGAACCGAACAATACCAAGTATTGGTGAGGATGAGGAACAACTGGAGCTCTCATGTATACATTTGTTGGTGAGAATACAAAATGGTACGATCACTCTGGAAAATAGCTTAGCAGTTGTTGTAAAGTTAACCATAAACTTACAATATGACCCAGCAGTCATACTCCTAGGTATTTACTATAGAGAAATGAAAACTTGCATTCACACAATAATCTGTTCATGAATATTTATGGCAATATTATTTACAATTGCCAGAAAAGTGGAAATAATCCCAATATGTCTCAGTGGGTAAGTAGGCAAACAAATTTGTATATCCAAACAACAGAAAACTACTCAGCAATGAAAAGGAGCAAACTTTTTTTTTTTTTTTTTTTGAGACAGAGTCTTGCTTTTGTTGCTCAGGCTGGAGTACAGTGGTGCAATCTCAGCTCACTGCAACCTCTGCCTCCTGGATTGAATAGATTCTTCTGCCTCAGCCTCCTGAGTAGCTGAGATTACAGGAATGTGCCGCCACACCTGGCTGGTTTTTGTATTTTTTGTAGAGACAGGGTTTCACCATTTTGGCCAGGGTAGTCTCTAACTCCTGATGTCAGGTGATCCACCTACCTTGGCCTCCCAAAGTGCTGGGATTAAAGGTGTCAGCCACCACGCCCGGCCGGAACAAACTCTTGCTACACACAGTGACTTGGATGAATTGCAAAGGCATGGTGGTTAGAAGTTACCCTTAAAGTTACCTATCGTATGACTCCATTTATATGACATTCTGGAAAAAGTAAAACTTAGTGATGGAGAACACATACGTGATTGTCAGGGGTTAAGGGTGGAGGAGGATTTGACTACGAAGGGAAAACGCAAGGGACACATCTTTTGGGATCTTGGATTGGTTTTGAATCCTATATGTCGTGGTGGTTACAAGAATCTATGCATATGTAAAAACTCAGAATTGTTCATGAGAAAAGTTAATTATTGTATGTAAATTAAAACATTAAGACGTATTTTTATTTATCCAAATATGTTTCAAATCTTTAAAAGATATTTAGTATTTTAGAACTACTGTCAATGGGCTATAAATTATTTTTAATAAGAAAAAAAGCCATTTTAGAATGCTTAATTGTACACATCATTTATTGATAAATAGAGTCTGTAAGATTTATGCAACTTTTTGTGGGCATTTAATGCCTAAAATTATAGTTGTCACATTTCTCAGTACGGTTAGATGTGGAACAGTGTTTTACATTGTTTAAAAAGAGGTTGTTGGGAAGAAATGTCAAAGCTTTTCTGTCTGGCTTAAATGACAGGTCAAGCGACGCAGAAATCTCTTTGGTTTTGGAAACTGGTATCTGGGCCCAGATTGTCCAGTTATCTGGGCCATCAGCCTCAGGTCTGGGCTGCCCACAGTGATGCTTTCTGGGCCCAAGGCCAAGGTGTCTAGGCCAGTAGAACCTTCACTTACGTCAGGAGGCCGAAACTGGAGAGGGAGAGAGGGAGGGGATCCTCCCAGCATTTGAGTCGGCCTTGAAGGAGGTATTTGACCCATACTGTTCAGGATAAGAATATTTGCCTTTCCAAATGTGTTCACTGTGATACAGCATTTGGGAGCTCAAAAATCCCAGTGTGAACCTAGGAGGAGCTCAGAGTGATGGAGCTGGAAGGCTTCTGTCCTGTCTGATTTCCAGCAGTATATTTCCTACTCAACAGAACCCACTATGAAATCTGTCCCAAATCATGGAACCCTGAGGTGAAAGGCCCCCGTGTATGCTAACACCTTGCAGACAAATCCAGTTGCGTCCAGAGATGCTGTTCTCTCCAGTTTTCTCAAAGAGTCTCCCATATTCCTATGTGCACGTAAGAATCTGCTCTTCATAAAGCCTTCATCAGCTATCTGGAGGTGACTTGCTAATGTTTTCCTTTGTCACGGTTTATTGGGTGATTTATCATTTGAACACAGTGCCAGCTTCTAGCAGCAGCCCACATGAACTGATATGAAGGTGCTAGAAACCACCTACACTCTGAAACATCTCCTTCACCAGCTTCCAAAGGTGCTCCAAATGCCTATAATATTTACCCTTTGGACCAAAGTATTAAAATGCAAATGTTAGTCAGAATTGAGTAACCCATTAAGCCAGCACCGTTCAAGTGGTTGGCTGTTGTAACCTGGAGGAGCATCCTGGGAGAGATGGGACTGAGACATTTTGACATCAAGGAGGACAACAGTTGGATTTTAGAGGTCCTAATGAGAAGGCTGCCTCAGTCCTGTGTGGCTGAGGGAAGTGGAGGCAGCCAGGGGCAGGGGAGGGCACACATGACACCTCACTATTCTTACTATTTCTTTCACAGAGACAGCCACCCTCTCCTGAAGCAGCTGAGAGGTGCCTGTCGGTGCGCCTTTTCTTGAGTGACTATACGGAGTGAGCTAAGAAAACCAGTACCATTCCTGCTTCCTGGCAGCTGACACATCAGCACAGACCACACTGTGCCAGATTGAAATATTAGAAACAGATATCAATTAATAAACTGGGAGTTTACGTTTTGATGTTAATGAAAAGCAAATGGGTCAATGTATTTGGTGGAAGAATATACGAGGAAGGAATTATGGTAGAACTCAACACCCCTTATCTAAATATTTAGGATGAATTTCTTAGTGGGTAGGTATCTCAGAAATCATTTTAAGAACATGGAAGCATAGTGCTTTTACTAAAGCAGCTGGGAGGGGGCATTCCAGCACAGACATGACTTTGGGAAAAGGGCAAACAGGAACAGAATGTGAAAAGATAAAGGGCTTGAATATAGGTGCCAGGTGGATTCGGGCAAGATAGGGGGATGGAGGACAAAAGGATATAGCTTAGCATTGAACAGACTTGTCCCTTTGACGTCCACTTGGTTTGGGGTACCCATTCTGGATCACCAGTTCCTCAAAGGGAATGTCCTTTTACTGGGACTCCCTCTGGCAGGCACAGCTCTGCTTAGGCCTGGGATTCCAGGCATTCTGGGCTAAGGGGACAAACGTTGCAACAGAGAGTGAGAAAACTCTGCTGGTTCATGTCTAGCAACACCCAGAATTCACACGGCTAGTCAGCTCATCAACGGCATCCCTCCCCCCATCCCTCCACCCAACCCAAGGAACCTGGCCTGGGCTCCCTCTCTTCCTCAGACACATGGCTTCTCTTTCCTTTCCAGGTTATCTTTGGTGGCTTTTAAATAAAACAATTTTGTTATGAAAATATTCAAATATACACAAAAGCAGAGACCCAGACAAATGGACCCACATGTACCAATTGCCAACTTCAACAAGTATTAAATCATTTATAATTTTGTTTCAATAACATCCCTGACATCCTCCCCACCCACACACACGTTGGCTTATTTCACAGCAGATCCCAGATGTCATACCATTTTGTCTATAAATACTGAAATATCTATCTATATATATATATAGATACATATACACACCCAAAAAGTTATAATTGTTTTTTAAAAATCAAAAGCACAATATTATTACCACGTGTAATTTTTAAACAAAAAGCCCTTAAAATCATCAATACTCAGGATTTCTCCTGAATGTGAGCCCTGTGGGGAGAGAACTGTGGGTCAGGGCTCAGGAAGAGTTTTAGGATGAGGCCATCCTAGAAATCTGCAACCTTGCTGGAACCCACTGTTCCAACCTATAACCCCCCTTTCTTTGTCCATTCTTCTTCCTTAAAGCCTTCCAGTTCTTCTTCAAGTCTGAAATATAAAAAAATTTGGAAGTGCTTGACAGATGTCCCTGGTCCCTTACTCACTAGCCTGGTCTCAGGCAGTTTTGGGTTAAGACTTGGAGTGATAGTTTTATCATCAGTGATACGTGGTAATAGCATGAATTTGTGGGAGCAGCAGTAATCATATTAATCATATTTGTTAAACACCCACTTCATAGTAGGAGCTCAGAATTGCTTCTCTGGCATTGATTCTGAACTTGGTGACTGATCTCTGATTTGTTAACATCCACCTTAAACTTATCTCCTGCCCACCCAGGCCATGGCCATCTCACTGCCTATTCTTTTACTTTCAAACTATCTATATTATTAAATTTGAAGTAAGTTCCTCATAGACAGAAAATAGTTGGGTCATAATCTTTAATCCACTCTACCCAATATCTGACATATTTAGATCATTCACATTTAATGTAATTATTAATATGTTAGGGCTTCTGTCTACCACTTTATTTTTTTCTTTGTTCTCTGGGTTGCTTCTGTTTCTAATGTCTTGTTTTCTTGTGAGTTAATTAAAGATTTTCTAGAATGCTATTTTGTTTATCTTAAATATTGTAAGTATATCTCTTTTATAGTTTTCTTAGTGGTTTCTCTAGGTATTAAAATATGCATATGTAACTTATTGCAGTCTGCTGACGTCAGTCTCTTACCACTTCAAATAAAATGTAGAAATCTTATCTTCATTTAGGTGCCTTTAACCATCCCCCAATCCTTTATAATATAATTTCCTTAAATGTTTCTTCTACATACATTGAGTACTATATTAAATGATGTGGGTTTTTATAAATATGTTGCTTCAACCATAAAATTTAACTAAAGAGTAAAAGGATAGTCTATTTTACTTAACTCCATGTTTACCCGTTTCAATGTTATTTCTTCCTTCCTCACGTTCCAAGTTTTGTTTTTTTTTTCTGTTATTTTCTTTCTATTTGAAGAACTGCCTTTAGTCATTCTTCTAGAGTAGGTCTCCTGGTAACAAATTCTCCTTTATCTGAGAATGCTCTTATCCTCCCTTCCTTCCTGAAGGATATTTTTGCTGGATATAGAATCCTGAGTTGACAGTTAATGGTTTGTTTTCCTTTCAGCACTTGAAACATGTACCTCTTCCTTCTGGACTCCATGATTTCTGATGATAAGTCTACTGTATTAGAATTATTGTTTCTTTTTAGGAAATGCATTATTTCTTTCTAGGTGCTTTTCCTATGTCCTTAGTTTTCAGAAGTTTGATTATGATGTGTCTGGGCAGGGGTTTCTTGAGTTATCCTGTTTGGGGTTCACTCTGCTCTTGAATCTGTAGGTTTATGCCTTTTGCCAAATTTGGGGGAGATTCTAGCCATTATTTCTTCAAATATTTTTCAACCCATTCCCTTGCTCTTCTCTTACTGGGACTCTGATGACACACATACTAGATTTTTTTTCTTATTGTTTCACAGTTCTCTGAGGCTCTGTTCTTCTTTTCTCAGTGTATTTTTTGTATGTTGTCCAAACTGCATAATTTCTGTTCATCTGCCTTCAAATTCAGAAGTTCTTTACTCTATTATCTCTTCTTTGCTATTAAGCACATTCAGTAAGTTTTTAATTTTGGTTATTACATTTTTAGGTTCTATTATTTCCATATAGTTATATCATTTTATCTATGATGTCTATTTAGTTATTTTATATCTTTTTAAATGAAGATTTTAACATATTTCAAGAGTGTTCCTAATTCCTTATTGGAGTATTTTTAGGACGGCTGCTTTAAAATCTTTGTCAGAAAATTTCATCTGAATCGTCAGATGAAATTTGAATTCATCTCAGTGTTAGCGTATATTGATTGTTCTTTCAAGTTGTAATTTTTCTGCGCCTTTATGTAACAAACCATTTTAAAAATAATCCTGAGTATTGTGTTATGAGACTGTGGGTCCTATTTAAGTTTTCCTTTTAACAGGCTTAGCATGCAGGTCCAGTCTGCTTTGTTTGTGTGCTGCCCTGAGGCCAACCTGAAAGGGTGGTATTCCATATCATAACCTGTCGGCACTCTGCCTGCCTCACACTGTCCCACGAAGAGGAGGGGTCAAATGTAAGGTCAAAATGACTTCTGTTCCCTTAACTGCACAGCTATGCCACAGAACTGTCTTGCCATTCTTCCTTCAATGTCTGGAGACTGCAAAAGCCAAAACTTAGGGAAAGAAATCAATCCCAGAGGTGCTATTTCAATCCTGCGAGCAGTTGATAAAACAAACTCCCCAAATGATTACAAATGCAGGTGCCTGCAGTTTTTCTCCATCTGTACCTTTGTCCCAGAGCTGAAAACTCACACCTAGGTAATAAAGTATTTGTTTTACAAAGGAAAGATCATTTGAGACTCCCGTAATTATATTTTCTCACAGAGGAAACTGTTGCTGTAGGTAATCTTATATCACCTCATCTTTTGGTTTTAGTGGTTGGATTTCGAAGTTAATTCCCCATTGTTTCATATCAGGCATCCACACATCTGCCAAATTTAAATCCTGCTATTCATAGAGCTCAGATTTCTTGACCTCCAGGCTGATTTATTAGGAACCTGCCTGTTTCCACTGAGGAAATGCCTACAGCTTTCCGGCTGGTACGTCTCTTCTGATGACGTGAGTTCAGGAATAGGCACTCTGGGATCACTTCCTCAGCCACTCACCTCTTTGGCTGTGGAAACTTGCTTTCCTTTTCTCTGTCCATTCCCCAGAATTCTCAAAAGGAATAACCTGAGGATTCCTGGTTATGCAGAAGGTTCCCGCTTCTGGTTGTATGAGACTATAGAGGATCTCACACCATCTAAACAATTAAAGAAAAAAGTTAGGTCGTGACAGGCAGACAACAGTCGAAAATGTGTCCTTCTTTGGTGCAGAATAAAATTGAGATAGTAACCTACTTTTTAAAATTACCATTAAAATCTGTAATAATCTCTAGCCATCCTTCAACTTCTCCTTCATAACTAGAATTTTCCTCTTATATATGAAAGAAAGCAGAAGTGGGGGGACTTTAGAAAGAAAATCTCCTCAGTTTGGTAGGAATTTTCCAGTTGCTTTTTGATTCTACTCACTAACTTTGTCCACTTACTTTTCTTTAAAGATCAAAATCAAAGGAAGGGAGGAAAATTGATTAATAGCAAATCAAGCCAAATCACTGATTTTTGGGAAACACCTAGCCCATCCCTGTCCCTCATTTTGGGAACATAAATAACTCCTAAACATTTTTGTGTGGGGGCAAAACCTCTCATAAGCAACTTTGAATTCCCTTTATAATTAATGTAAAACTGCAGGCTTTCCATCAACAGAAAAGTGAATTCCAGTACCAGGCTGGTAACATGGATAATTTACCTTTGTAATGATTTAAAATATGTAATCAGATGGCCACGGATAAACCTGGGCAGCCAAACCCTGGGAAGTATCCTGATTTCTAACTGTGGTCTTTTTGGGATTGTCTCCTGGGGCTATCAAGACAAGATGAGGAGCCTCCTAACTGCCAGGGACCTGGATCATGGGGTTCCCCTCATCTGTCCTGACCAGAAACCTGGTGGGAGGATTGCCCTGTCAGCCACCTCCTGGGCAGACAGGCAGCACTTGCTGGGAGAACGGACATGTACATAATCATGTATGGACACAGGAGCTGTTGGACCCTGGACTGAGCTGAGCACCAGCGCTTAATGAGGGTGTCAAGGGTGAGTAGCTGAGCAGGCCAAGGTAGTCTGTTCAGTGAGCAAGCTGAGCACATGCATGCCAGTCCTAAAGGAGAACACTTGGTGAGAGGCCCCTGGAAGAGCCACGGTGTTGCAATGTAGTGGAAGTGAGGGAGGAGCTGAAACCTCCACATGTCAACAGTTAGATAAAAATCAGAGGTTCATGTCATGGCTCCAAACCTCTGTAAGCACCACAGAATGAGGAAAGCTGCCACATTACTTATACAGCCCAGGATCGGCCCCTGGATCCCAGGAGTGGAAGAGTGGGCTTTTCTCCTGGGGAGGAGGTGTGTTTATAGTGGGGAAAGGATCGGAGCAGGAACAGGTCCTAGCAGAGAGTGATGAACCCCAAAAAAATCCTTGCCCTGGTGCCCTGATCGTAGGCACTCTTGAAGGACAGGGAGCAATCTGTTCACCCCAACCCTGGGCTGTGAAGCCAGGTGGCTCCCCCATGGATTTGGAAGAGACCATGGCCACTGCAACCATCTCAGCATGTGCATGGCACATTTTCCCACCTTCTTCTCCCTGACCTGTTCCTGTGCCAGCCTTGTTTGTGCTCAGCATGCAGGAACAAGGACAACTTGGTTTCTCAGCTTTGAGCCTTCTGCTCTCACCTTTTGGTGTGGTCCACTTCTGACCACCCTGGGCTCCCTCCATGTCCCTCTGGCATGAGTCCCTGTGGCAGCCCACACCCTCTAGTTCCTGTGGTTGACTTCAGAAGTGGCAGTAGAAACGGAGCACAGCCCACAGCTGAGCCTCACTGTTTGGGAGTGCAGCCAGAGCAACAGAGAAGGGAGAGGATGAGTGTGGGGCCTTCTCCTCTGGGGGCAATGCAACCACCCTCACTATGTGCCCAGCCAGCATCAAGCCCCAGATGGATCCAGGCACAGCTTTGTCCATGGGAGCTAGTCTGAGACTCAGGGTGCTTTAAAACAGTACAGGAAGCAGGGATGATGGAGAATTAGGAGAGCCCCAGTGGTCAAGACAGAGAGCAGGAGAAAGCATAACCCAGGTGCCACCATGCTAGGGTGCATAGAAGACCCCAAGCACCCATGGGATAGGGGGTTAGAAAGGGATCACACAGGCTGTGGGCTGCCCCATGGCACACAGGGATGCCATGATGGCTGGTTCAACAGGAAGGGAGTGGTGGGTAGAAAGGGATGAGGGCATGGGGAATGGCCAATTTTCGGGTCTCTTAGAGCCACCCCCCACTAGAGTGCCAGCCTCATGGGGAAAAGAGCCAAATGCCCTCAAGGAATTCATCCTTCCTGCCTGGCTTCTTCCTCAGGGGTAGCACCAACCCCTAGAAGCACAGGTGACTGGCACAAAATTCCCAGGCAGTCTTAACACTTCTGGAATATTCCCTAAGGATGCTCTCGAACAGGCTGACATTTTTAAAGTCCTCTCAGTGATCCCAGATCAATAAATGAACAAATCATAGGCCCAGGCTGGATTTTCTAAAATGTAGGATTTTTAAATAATTGTTGAAAACCCATTAGAATTCCTTTAGCTCATCTTAGAACATGTAGGATCATTTAGAATCATGACTAGTTTGAGGGACTATTTAATTCAATTTGAGGGACTATTTCAGATTCCAATCAAGCAAGTGGCTGCTGCTGATTTTTTCCTCTGCCCTCTGCTATTTCCTTTTTCTTTCTTTTCTCCTTCACTCTCCTCCTCCCCCCATTCTTCATCTTTACAGATTTCCCTGGCTAAAGTCACCCAAAGATTATTCATAAAACAGAATTCTACAATTTTGCAATGAGAAGTCCCTCAACTGTCATCAAATTTCATGCCTTCGTTGTATGGGTTGAAGAAATTAGGGAACAAATCAGGAATACAGGGCACATAAAAAATGCTTTGTCTCACCAAAATGCATCATAGAAATCACTACACCAGCCACATGCAAAGTCAGGCTTTAGCATTGCCTTTAAAGGTGCTATCACACTAATGACCAATTATGGCCAGTGAAATGTGGCATTTGAGACCAGGCAGGAAAGAACATGAAATTAACAAGCTTTGAATGACAGCTGTTTGATGATGGAATTTGTAAGGTTAAAAATATCAAAGCCAAAGACTCAAAAAGCATATTGTTCCACATGAAAGACTTTAAGTAGTAAAAGAATTTTTATTGTTACAGTCAAGAGGATAAGCATAATGAAGCATAGCAGATTCACAATGCATATTGAACAAATGATTTAAAAAGAGAGAAAAGAGTCAGTGATGATTTCTAACTATAATAATGAAGTGTGTCTCAACCAAGTGGTGAACACCTCAGTCAAGCGAATTTCATTAAACACGTACCTAGATTATCAGACAAGAAAAATTCCATTTCCCTTTTCTCAGGGGAGCTACTAAAGGATGTGCTCCCTAAAAATGAGGGAGTAAGCCAAGAAAGTGGAAGATGTGGACTCTAGGCAATGGAATCCAATGCAGAAAAGGGTAAAGGGAATTTTTAGAATCACAACCAAGAGAAATCCGAGGTCAACAGCTGTGCAGCAGGCCTAGAGAATGATCTGTGAAGGTGGGTACAGGAGAAGGAGGGACTCTAGGTGGGAGGTCTCTATCATGTTGCGGCGCTGGTGTCAGCCCATTGGAGCCAATTGTTAAATATTCAGGAATTTTGTAAGCCAGTTGTTAAACACAGCCATTATTTTAAAAGTAAATTATAAAAAGTTAATCATATTAGAAATAAAGATGATAAATATTCCAAATTCATCTCTATCTCATTATACTACATTTTACTGGTAGCTGTGTTCTTGTAATTTACATTTATTTTATTTTTTTGCATTTTAACATGTGTGGTTTCTTTTTTTTTTTTTTCACAACTTTTATTTTAAATTCAGGAGTACATGTATCGTGTTTTCATGGTAGAGTATAATGCACCTCTTGCCAATTCTAGGTTCAGCAATGTCACATTAACAGCTTGATACTGGCCTGGGTGGAAGTATTTACACCACAGAAACCAGAAAAGCTACAAATCAGGGCTTGATTTATTGTAAGAAAATAATGAAGACATTGTTAATGCAGATTAGACTTTAAATGAGTCAAGTCTGAAGTCATTATGTCTGAATAGGAGGAAAAAAGCCACAAAAATATTCTTTCAGTACTCAAGAACTAATATTTGATGCAGGAAAGAAATTACACTCACATCATTGATGAACAAAATGAGGTTCAAAAAAATTCTTACTGTTTCACTTGTGTCTTATATGTCACAAAAGTGAAAATATTAAATAATTAACAGGTAAAAACTGCACTCCAGGCCAGGCATGGTGGCTCACACCTGTAATCTCTACACTTGGAAGACTGAGGCAGGAGGATCAATCACTTGAGGTCAAGAGATGGAGACCAACCTGGACAATAAGCAGGACTCCATCTCTACAGAAAAATTGAAAAGTTAGCCAGGTGGTGTGTGCCTGTAGTCCCAGCTACTCAGTAAGCTCAGATGAGAGGATTGCTTGAGCCCAGGAGGCAGGATTGGAGGCAATGAGATCATGTCACTGCACTCCAGCCTAGGCAACAGAGAGAGACCTTGTCACTGAAAATTAAAATTAATGTAAAAAATTTAAAAGAGAACTACACTCATTCATTATGGATATAAGAATTTGGCAAAAATCAGTGAAAGCATTCTGTGAGAAACAGTTCACTATATAGAAGTTACAATAAAGAGTTTTTATTGTTAATTGTAAGTAGTGTGCTACCTGTCCTTTATGTCAGTAACACTTATAGTAAGCCTATGTGCATATAAATGCATGGGTTTTCTTTTGGAGAGGCAGTTGTTAAACATGTACCAGCCTGCCACTGGTCCAGATAAAAAAATAATGAAAACAGCACATTACCTAATGTGTTTGCACTGAATGGTTAAATGGTTTTTCTGGAATGTTTAACATGGAATTAGCTTAGGTATATATAAAAAACTAAGCAAATAATAGAATAATTCTTAACTCACGGGACAAAGACTGCACAAAACAGGAAATGTAATTCCATCTACTATATGGCTCAGCTTTGAATTTTTGAAGTCAAAATAAAGAATATTGATTTAAGCAAAATCTGAGCTATAATAAGTACTGTATGCATTGGTTGTACAATGCATGACAAAGGAGAAAACTATTACTGATGAATGAAATATCATCATTGTTGCATCCCATTTTCAGACATTTTAAAATGTGAAAGAATCGTGCCTGACTTGGAATCAGAATGGCAAAGATTAATGTCTTCATGATAAGGTTGATAGTACCCGTTGTTTTCAATGTTTTAATTAAGTCATAAAATGTTAACATTACATGTTAAATATTATCTTTTTTTAAATCATGGTTTACTATTAGAAAGTCAATGCACACACTTCATCACATTAATGTATGAAAGGACAAAAACCATATCATCTTCTCAACAGGCATCTGAATATCAGTGGAAATCATTCCCAACTCTCCACTTCTCCCAACTACCTCCTGGGTGGGCTGGAACCTGGTAAATCTCATCAGTAAAGCTCAACCAACCTTACTGAATACATTCTCCTCTTCAGGCTGCAGGAGCTGTGAGGTTGCTTGCTGTCACTCAAAATCAACTGTTTGGGGCTCATAAAGATCCAGAGAGGCCTCACTCCTCCCTGACGTTGATGCCCCCAAAACAAGTCCAAATCTAAGCCAGGCATGTGGACCCACAGCAGCGGTCAGGGCCCTGCAGCTGGGTAGAACCCTGCTCCTCCGTGGATCTAACCGGCAGGCAGGAGAGTAGATAGGTGCGCGCTTCCTTCCCCGATCTCCAGCTCAGATGCACACTAGCCCAGAACAAGTGAGCTGCCTTGCAGAGCCACCATGAGAGGAAGCTGGGACAGGAACGGAAGCGTCTGCTGGCTGCCTTCTTAGCATTAATGCAGTATGTGCGAACACAGACACGGACTGCACCCCAGTTACTAGACCCGAGTCACACAGCGAGGCTTGTCTAAGGACACAGCCCTGTTCTTGTGCCTGCCAAGTCATCAGCTCCCCCTCACCTCCAGTGGTAAGCTGTGGGGTGGCCCAGAGCTGGGTGAGCCCACCCCCCACCCGAAGGCTCTCTTCACCCAGTGACATGATCCTCTGCTCCCTCTGATCCTGGTAATCCTATCCATCCTGTGCTTTCCCTGAGAAAAATAAATTAAAGCAAGGCCCTCACAGTCCCCAATCCACTTAATTGCCCTGCCTTCACAGTCTTTGTTTGAGAAACAGTCCCCCACAGCTCAAGACTCTTCCAGCGTGGATCTGTCTTGCCATGATTATTTCTGGAATCTCTTTGAAATTCCACTCGATGTGGAAAATATGTCCTGCGTGTCTCAGACCTCACTCCACTCAGTCCATACACAGTGGTCTTTCCACCCAGCCGCTCTCCTTGGGGGCCAACCTGGGAAAGTTCCCCACACACCTTGTCAGAGCCCCACTATCTGGGCAGTGATCAGGAGGTTTGCAGCAAATGGGAAGGCCTTGGTTTACAGCCAGTGAGGTCAGCCCACCACAACGATACCCCAGGGGAGACGGCAAGATGGAATGAGCTCACAGACATCCGACTGCCCTCAGGATTGGAGAATCCAGGCAGCCCTTGCATGCCCCCTCTGGCTTCATCCAAGTCAGGACAGAGTCACCTGTAGCCACAAATCAACTCCAGAACCTTCCCTGAATGACATGAAGGCTCTGAAATTGATGTCTGCCTCTGGCCAGTTTAAGCCCCTCGCCTCCACTGTGTACAGGAAGAATGACAGGCTTTCTGCAGAATGCTTTTAATTTTTCTCTATGTCAGAGCAGTGTTCAACTCACTGAGCCCTGACTTGTGGGACGACTGGTTCCAGGGCACCCTGGGCAGTCCTGTTCCAGGAGCAACCTTTAGTGAACCAGGGTGGTCCTTTTCCATCCTGCTTAGTTGTGTGCCAACAATCAGATTTTAGTACTTTCTGTGCTCCCAGAAGACTGACTCCTGGGAATGGCTGCCATCTGCTCAGCCTCCTGTCATAAGCCTGAGTCCCACCTCGCTGCTACTCACAGATCCCGGCCAGCCCATAGCTCCTGTGCAAACACAAAACCCAGGTCTTGCAGTAGGAGACAAATCCCATGCACCAACTTATTAAACTAAAGAAGAAGCCATGTGAAAAAGGCATCGCCAGAAGTAACATGAAGTTGTTCTGGGCTTTTGGATGGGTGCCAGTCTAGCTGAAAAGCAGGTAGCTGAGGTGTAGTGGGAAGCTGGAGTCAGAGAGACCGAAGTGGAAGTGAATGCTGCAATAGGCCAAGCACATGGGAGGCACTTGATCAATGTCAGCCACTATTTTTGCTTATTTGCTTTTAATATTAATATTTAAATTTATAGACAGTGAAATGGACTTTTATTTAGTGTACAGTTCTATGAGTTTTGTGTTGTTGTTTTTTTCGAGATGCAGTCTTGCTCTGTCCCCAGGCTGGAGTGCAGTGGTACGATCTTGGCTCACTGCAACCTCCACCACCTGGTTCAAGTGATTCTCCTGCCTCAGCCTCCCAAGTAGCTGGGACCACAGCTGCACACCACGACGCTCAATTAATTTTTGTGTTTTTGGTAGAGACAGGGTTTCACCATATTGGCCAGGATGGTGTCAATCTCTTGATCTCGTGATCTGCTGGCCTCGGCCTCCCAAAGTGCTGGGATTACAGGCGTGAGCCACCATGCCCGGCCCAGTTCTATGAGTTTTAAGACACGTAGATTTGCATAACCACCTCCACAATTAGGTTATGGAAGGCATCCATCCCCTAGACTCTCCCCTCATCCTGCCCCTCATAGTCAAACTCTTCTCTACCCCCAGCCCCTTGGCAACCACTGGTCTGTTTTCCATCCCCATAGTTTTGCTTTATGAACTCATGCAGTAGGTAACCTTTTGTAATTGGTTTCTTTCACTCAGTGTAATGCATTTGAAATTTCTCCATGTTGTCGGCTGTCTCAATAGTTTATTCCTTTTTATTGCTGGGTAGCGTTTCATGTACCACAGCGTGTTTATCAATTCACCCATCGTTAAGAGTGTTTCAGTTTTTAGTGATTATAAATACTCTTTCTATGAACAGTCATGCACAGGTTTCTGTGTAAACATGTTTTCATTTCTGTAGAGCCAAGTATCTAGAAGTGGGATTCTTGAGTCGTATGGTAAGTGTGTGATGAAACTTAAACTGACAAACTGTTTTTCAGAGTGGCCCCATCACTTTGCATTCCCACCAGCATGTGTGAAAGTGCTGGTTGTCTCATTCTCGCGGCCACTTGATATTACCCGTGTTTTCATTTTAGCCATTTTAATAGGTGGGAAACGGATTCTCATGGCTGTTCTAATTTGCATTTTCCTAGAGGCTAATGAGTTGAAGATTTATTTTTGTGTCCATTTGCTTATGTCTTCTTTGGTGAAGTGTCTCTTCAAATATTTTGCCCATTTAAAAATTCAGTGGTTTATTTTCTTGCTGTTGAGTTTTGAGAGTTCTTTATATATTCTGGATGTAAGTCCTTCATCTCATAAGTGATTTGCAATTTCCTACCCATTTATGACTTGTGTTTTCATCCGCTTAATAGTGCTTTTTGTTGAGCAAAATATTTTACTTTCCTAAAATCCAAGTCATGAAGTTTTTCTTTTCTCGGTCATGTATTTGATGTTAAATGTAAGAACTTTTCACCTAACCCAATGTCATGAAGACATTCTCCTGTTTTTCTTCTAAAAGTTTTATAGTTTTACATGGTACATTTTGAGTTAATTTTTTTATAAGGTAAGAGACTTAGATTGGAGACTTCTAGAGTTTTTTTACTTATGGATATCCACTTGTTCCTTTGGCAAATTTTAACATGCATCTTTTTCACCCTCCTCTTTATATCAACTTTTACCTCTGTAAATTGAGGATCCTTTCTAAAAAACTTACAATGAGAAGACATATGTGAAGTGTGCCTGGCAAGTGATTTATAGCAAAGTAAATAATATTGGTTTAAGACACACGCATACGTGCATGCACACACACGCACACACTCATGGTAAATTTTGGAAAATGAAGGTTCAAAGATGAAGATTTGTCACCCAGAAATAAATTCTGGAATCATAAGGTAAAGTTTGCAATGCTAACTTAAAACCACTAAAGGTCACTGGCTCACAGGCAGCCTGCCGAAGGAGAAATGTCTCTGCCTTTCTGTGAAAACAAGGCCAGTCTCTTATCCAGTTAGTGGTCAGATGAGCTTGCTGGTAAAATGACTGGACCTCAGCTGAAGGTGAGCGCTGTCCTCCTACCTTGTGGTGTGAACCTGTGTGCACACTCGGGGTGTATATGAAACCCACCCATACTGGTCTCTGCCCGTGCAGACCCCTCATGGGAGCAGTATTCATGTGAATGGTTTACCCTGGTGACTTCAAGACCACAAAACTCCATCCAACAAAGGAGCTCATTTACTTTCTGACATGGTTAATGTCCTGATTTAATGGCCCTCTTATATCACACTCAGCACCCTAAATTATAGGGCAACCCAGACAATTACACTGCAGGATTTCAGGCTGCACCTCTCCCGAGAGCTGCCCTCCCGTACTCAAGTGGAAGCAGCAGAGGTGAACTCTCAGCCCTTCCTGCGAGCCGTGTGCCTCAGCTCTCATTAAAATAATGGTTTGCACCGCCTCGTTGCTCCAGTTCACTGTCTCCTGAGATTTTTCAGCCACAGGAAATACTATTTTGAACATACCACTGCACATGCAAAGACTAAAAGTGTCTTTCTTGTTGATATTATTCAAGAAGCAGAGTCAGTGTTTCTTGATTTTGTGCTCTGCAATGCCTCTGTTATGAAAGATTAGTTTCCATAATGACCCATTAGAGAAAGTAGTTATGGTAAGAATTTCACAAACAGGAGACCCTGAACTTGCTCCTAAACACAAAATGTGCTGTTTAAACCTAGGGAGCTGCTGCTAGGCATGTTTAGTGACTAAGAAAAATTTGTCAGATGGGTTTAAGAGATTTTTACAAGCCTTGCATCAATCGCAAGGTTAAATCGTAAGGTAAAAAGGTAAAATGCTCACGCCTAGAGCCGCAATTCAGGGGCTTATATCCAAGACAGCCGAGTGCCTTTCAGCTGAAACTCTAAGAACCCTTTCTTAGCTTTCATCTACTAATTTATGCAGTAAGTAATGACCTAAGAGTAAACTAAACAACTGAAAACATAAATTATCTAAGAAATGAAATCTCACTTTAAAAAATAATGTCACTTTCTAAAACTTAGATGCCACTTTACAAATACGGGAAATAAAACGTTTTAATGAGACAAAATAGGGAATGACAGGCAACAAAATTAGCATCCATAACAATTAAAAAATAGCTTAAAATTCTATAATTATATCGATTTGATTTGCTAGAAGCAGGTGAGGTGGGAGGAGAGGCCTCTTGAGAAAGAGGAAGGGAAGGCAGGCAGGAAAAATCCTGTGTTTTCTGCTCCAGATATTACTCAATTCCATTTTGAATCTTCAAACCTTTACCTAACTCTAAGAAGAGGTGTCTTGCAACATTGGGAGAAAACACTCTTTTTTTAACTTTCATTTTAAGTTCAGGGTACAAGTGCAGGTTTGTTACGTGGGTCAGTGTGTGACATGGTAGTGGGGTTGTTGTACTCATTATTTCTTCGCCCCAGGTATTAAGCCTAGTGCCCAGTAGTTGCTTTTCCTGATTCTCTCCCTCCTCCCAACCTCCATCCTCAAAGAGGCCCTAGCGTGTGTTGTTCCCCTCTGTGTGTCCATGCGTTCTCATCATTTAGCTCCCACCTATGAGAGAATATGTGGTATTTGGTTTTCTGTTCCTGTGTTAGTTTGCTAAGGATAATGGCCTCCAGCTCCATCCATGTCCCTGTAAAGAACGTGATCTAGTCTTTTTTTATGGCTGCGCAGTATTCCAATCTGTCTATGTACCATGTTTTCTTTATCTAGTCTATCATTGGTGGGCATTTACGTTGATTCCATGTCTTTGCTATTGCGAATAGTGCCGCACTGGACATTCATGTGCATGTCTTTATAATAGAATGATTTATATTCCTTCAGGCATATACTCAGTAATGGGATTGCTAGGTCGGATGGTATTTCTGTCTTTAGATCTTCGAGGAATTGTCACACTGTGTTCCACAATGACTGAACTAATTTACAGTCCCACCAACAGTGTGTAAGCATTCCTTTTGGGAGAAAGCACTCTTAGGAAGCTATAGAAAAGCCTTTAGTAAAGAAGGCTATGTCTTCCACAGAGCATTCTGACCACGTTGGTTAAACAATCTGGGCTTCGATCCCATCCCCACCTGGAGACGAATTAGTCACTCTCTGAGAGTCGAGTCGCCTCATGTGTCCAATGGGGGATAGCATTCCTGTCTTGTAGAGTCGTCGTGAGGACTAACAGATGGAGCACAGGCAAGGCACCTAACGAAGAGAGCCGTGGCATGGTGTGAAGATTCAACACAGTTTCTCAGGTGTCATTATTACCACGATGTGTATTTGGTGATACCGTGAAGCTGTTCAAATTAGGCAATGTTTTATTGTTTTGTGACACCTGATCAGCGCCAAGCCCGTTCTCTCTCCCTCTCTCTGTCTCTCATCCACACACACAAACGCACACATACAACACGGTGAACTGAATTTAAGGATAAGCTAGGAAGTATGAGAACACCTGATTTCTTTTTGGCTCATAAAATAAGAGTAAATTGCTATAAAATAAAATAAGACTAATTACTATATAATAATCATTATTACTATATGACACTGAAGTCAAGTAAGGATGGAATTTATATGAAACATGAGCATGCTGCCTTGAATTCCGTATACAGCTGTGTGTGCTCTAAAGAAAACAAGCTGTGGAAAGAGCAGCAAGAAGACAATGAAAGAAGAAAGACAAAGAAGCACATAGAAGCCGGTGTCCGCCTTCCTATAATTTCTGCTGACCAATTCAGGGGACCCAGGCCACTCCCTCCACCTAGAAATGGAAGGAACACTGGACTCACAGGGGCGACTCTGAGGCCTTGATGAAAAACATCCCTCAGCCCTGTGGAACTGCAGCCGCTGTAGTTGATAGCATGTAATACAAAACACATTTGTCAATTTTCTTTATATCTAAATAAATAAATACCCGGGGGAAGAGGAAGCTCACTACAGTAATCTGATTTGGTGATGTGTCTCGAGAAAGAATGCACACCCAAGGGCTGGCACGAAGATGTGGACAGCTATCAGCCAAGCAAAACAACTAGAAAAGACCCACCACATTTGGCAGGGTGGAAAATGGCAAATGGTATGGGCAATGGGACCGAATGAATCCCTTGAGAATTATATCATTTTTGTCAGATTGAGTCATGTGGGAAGATTTAGGGAACAAGTCAAAATCCATTACTTCAGGAAGCATTCAAGGCTAAACTTGGTTTTATAGGTTGTGTGTGAATAGTCATAAAACCATGTTGGGTTTTACATGGTTTATTATTTCTGAATAATTTGAAGCAATGCCTTACCTTTGAGACACTTGGCAGAGCAGGGCGGCATCCCAGCTTGCAGAACTGTTGGAGAGGCTCTTGGCCTCTACAGAGGCCACACAGAAAGACGAAGCATGGAGCGTGTCCACTCCAAAGGCCAAGGGTGTGGAAGTACTTCTGGTCTGGCGGAGGTGATACCACTCAGGAAGTGGTGGGGCGGGGGCAGCCTTATCTGCTCTGAAGTTGTTGGCTGGATTCTCGATCAGCTGAAAAATGGAACTGGAAATGCTGACACCCCCCTCTCTTAATCATATAAGTGATGCCCTCCTGCATTGAACTAAAGGACATCCATTATTTCTGATGGGGACTCCATCAGCGTCTTAGATTAGTGGTGGGACTGGGGATACTTGGCTTCCTAGGATGTGAAATTCACAGATTTAGGAGCATGTTTATCATCATTCCTTTCTCCCCTTTATGTCCTATATGTCTCTATCATTATACTTCCTTATTCTAAATTTTCATTGACCCTAAACTTCTAACCTATACAACCTCTCAAAGAGACATCAACTAATTGTGTAGCCCCTTTCACTTAATTGAAAGTCCAGCACTACTTCTGGTAAATTGTGAAAGTAAAATCAAGTAAGCTAGGAAAAGGAATCGGAATTTTTTAAAGTGTCAGAAGATACGGCAGAAATGAAGACAGAGAATTGTACTGTGTGTCTGCTTTTGTTTGTTTGGAAAGTATTCATGATCAGATAAAAATATTCATAGAGAAAAAATTGACAATGGTTACTCACCTGTAGGGAATTTTTCAAAAATAAAAATAACCATTCTAGCAAGTGTTGCTTTTAAAAGCAACAGATTCCTAAGACATTTTAAACTTTCTCTTATACGGATCTCAGGTCCAAAATAAAATAGAAAACAGAACTGCAGAATACTGTGAAATAAAAATAACACAAAAACATGTATCAGAAGCTATATGATATAGCTAAAGCAATACCCTGAGGAAATTTCATAGCTTTTAATACTTAAATTAATAGTATATACACTCAACTAAAAAAAAAAAAAATACTGGGCATGGTGGCTCACGCCTGTAATCCCAGCACTTTGGGAAGCCGAGGCGGCTGGATCTCCTGAGGTCAGGAGTTCAAGACCAGCCTGGCCAACATGGCAAAACCCTGTCTCTACTAAAAATACACAAATTAGCTGGGCATCGTGGCACATGCCAGTAATCCCAGCTACTCAGGAGGCTGAGGCAGGAGAATCGCTTAAACTCAGGAGGCGGAGGTTGCAGTGAGCCAAGATTGCACCACTGCACTCCAGCCTACACAACAGAGCAAGACTCTGTCTCAAAAAAAAAAAGGAAATTAAGGAAAGAAAAATAAAATAAATTTGAGAAAATTGCAGGGAGAGATAAATATGAAATGAGAAGAAATTAACCAAATCAAGGAAAATGGCAGTAAACCACAAAAAGAAAGAAAAATACATATGAAATGGGAAAATTCTCAGCTGCAAGGGAAAATTTTAAAATAATAAATGATTACCCTGCTCAATTATGTAGAAATAAGTGTGAAAACCTTATAATTTTCTAATAAGGTATGTTACTAAATATAGAAATGAAAAGAAAGAAATAGAAACAAAATAATTCACATAGTAGAGATTTTAAGAAAGCACTCAGCCCAGCTGCTTTTGTAGAATAATTTCATCAGCCATCCAAAATGTAGATACTGTCAATGTTATTTAAACTGCTATGAATGGTAAAGAAGGAAATCTTACAAAGTAGTTTTATTTCAGAACTTTTATTTTTGAATACTTTCAGATTTACAGAAGACTTGCAAAGATAACACAGGGAGTTTCCATATGGCCCTCTCCCAGCTTTCCGTACTGGTAACATATCCTATAACCAGAGTACATTTGTCAAAACTAAGCAGCTATTAATGGTACA
Source organism: Ateles fusciceps (assembly GCA_036589455.1). NCBI lineage: Eukaryota > Metazoa > Chordata > Mammalia > Primates > Atelidae > Ateles > Ateles fusciceps. Next base: position 11,255,129 of record JAZHEH010001736.1, read on the forward strand.
AAACTATTAACCAACTTACAGATTTTGTTTGGATTTCACCCTTTCTTTTTCCACTGAGGACCCTTTTCTGTTCCCAGATTCAATCCCAGATATTAAGCTGCATTTAACCAATTATTTTTATAAATAAAAATGTGCATATATATATATAGAGAGAGAGAGAGAAAGAGAGAGAGGTAACAATATTTGAGGACCCCTCCCAAAGGAAAAATATAACTCCATTTCACTCATGAACATTGCTTCAAAAACTCTAATCCCACCATGCTTTAAGAAAAACATACCATAGCCAACATGGAGTTCAATCTAAGTTGTGAGAATCCCCCCCAACTTAGGAAATCTACTAATATAACATGGAGTAGGTCAAAAAGACAAACTAAATTAGTTTGTCCATAGATTTAGAAAAGGCATTAAGTTCCACAAGGCATGGTGGCTTATGATGTAATATCAGCACTTTGAGGGGCAGAGGTGGGCAGATTACCTGAGGTCAGGACTTCTAGACCAGCCTGGCAAACATGGTGAAACCTCGTCTCTACTGATAATACAAAAAAATTAGCTGGGCATGGTGGTGGGTACCTGTAATCCCAACTACTCGGGAGGCCAAGGCAGAAGAATCGCTTGAACCCAGGAGACAGAGGTTGCAGTGAGCCATAATCTTGCCACTGCACTCCAGCCTGGGCGACAGAGTGAGAACCATCTCAAAAAAAAAAAAAAAAAAAAAAAAAGGCATTAAGTTCAACATAATTCATAATTTAACATCTTAATAAAATAGGAGCATATCCATTTATCATGATTTTACACACATGTACCAGTATTGGTACCAGCATTGTATTTAATGAGAAAATATTTCTACTGAAGTCAAGAAAGAGACCAGAATGCTCACAATTACCACAACAATTTTAGATTGTATTTGAATTACTCATTAATGTAATTAGACAAGGAAACAAAATGCATAAAAATTGAGAAAGAAGGAAATGTTTATTTGCAGATAATACAATAGTATGCTTCAAATACTCACACACAAGAAAATCAACTGAAAACTTATAAACAAGAGATTTGTTAACATCGCTGGCAACAAAATTAAACAAAAGTCAGCAGCTTCTCGTGCAAGCAGCAACTCAGAAAATATAATGGAAGAAAAGAGTAAAAACAAAAGAATATCTGGGACTGTACTTTATAAGAAATACACAGCTCCTATATGAATGCACTTTATAAATGATACCAACAGACAAGAGAAGAGTAAAATATGGAGAACTACTTTATTATTGGGTAGAAAACATCAAAATTGTAAGTGCTGAAAATAATTTTCCCTAAACAAATGTGATCTCAATAAAAATACCAATAGGCTCTTCCCCCCTTATTTAACTACATAAGCTAAAGTACATCCACCCAAAGGAATACAACAGAGTGGTGAAAATGAATGAGGAACTATGACATAGTAATCCTACGCGGGCACCTGCAATCCTAGCTACTTGGGAGACTGAGGCGGCAGAATCACTTGAACCTAGGAGGGGGAGGTTGCAGTGAGCCGAGATTGCACCATTGTACTCCAGCCTGGGAGACAAAGCAAGACTGCATCAAAAAAGAAAAAAAAGAAAACTACGTACTCCTTACACGTTCCATTGTATCTATCAATTACTATATAATAGTATCTGTTTTTAAGAATGAGGTGCCTCTGGGATGATAACATTGGTAGGGTCCTGAACAGCTTCCAGGGTTAAAATCCTGGGTTGGCCACTCTAGACTGGAGGCCGTGGGCAGGTCATGTATCCCTCGATGCCTTTATTTGTACATCTGTAAAACGAGCTTAATAATAGTACCCACTCATAAGACTGTTGAGAGGATTAAAAATACAGGTACCAGTACCAAGCCTGGTGTCCTGGACATAGTGAGAACACAAAAGACTTAGCCATGATCACAGTTAAAGAATCACCTACAAGATACTAAGTGAACAAAGCAAGAGACAGAGGGTGTCATGGTGCAACTCCCTTCCGTGTAGAAGGTGGAGGAGGACCCTGCTGGATGAACTCCTAGAATATTTACGCCCACAGGAATTGAGCAACAGTTACTGCTCCTGAGAGAAGAACTCAACTAGGAATTTAGGATGGGAGACAGACTTGCTTTCCATTGTACAATTTGACTTTGTTACCATGTATATGATTACCTTTTTAATTAAAAAAATTAATCTAATATGAAGCCAGTCATAAGCTGCAAGGCTTCCTCCTCTGGCTAGGAGGAATTCCACATGCCCACGGCCTTTCTCTCTGCCCACTGATGCTGAAGCTATCCATAATCATAGAGCTTGATGTCATGCCACTTCTCAGTGGTGTTGACAGACTCCAGCTCAAAAGTGCCTTTATGAGTCCTTGTCCCTCAGTAAAGCTTGCAAATTGCTCTGATCTCAGCAGACAAAGCCATCGCTCATTCTCTGAATCTCTGAATATCCTACACAATAACGTAAGAATTGGGGAAAATTACCCCAGATAAAGCGTCCTTTAGAACATCAAAGTCCCTGGTTTCCAGGCTGTAGGCTGCAGGTATGTGACAGCCCTGACAGCCAGATGGATGGCAGAGATAAAGCAAAAAGTGAAATTCTCCGGCCACAGCGCCTGCGCTGGGTTTGGTGCTAGGGTTTCTGCCGAGGGGATTAATGTTATCCCCCGGAGGTGTGAGCACATTTTGCTTTTACCTTCAAAACCAGGTAATCAGCAGCAGATAACAATCAGAGAAGGCCGCCTTAAACCCTCAGCGAGCTGGAAAGTCTTTCTCCTCCTGCCTGGTTTGTTTAATTTTGGCCTGGGTCAGTTCACATACACACACACATATTTTCTATGTTTTTGCTAAATTCCTTGTTTCTAGCTTTGTTTATAATGTGAGGCTCTTTCCCTTCCTATCATCATCATTATATTTTCCAGAGCAACCAGAGCCTTGTCCACGTTTTTGAAGACTGACTCTAGCAAACTTGCCACTTGACTCAGCTGACATAAATAACATCCATAAATATGGCCAAGGCAGAAGCTTGCACATATTCCCCAGAATACATACATGTACAACCTGAGGTCAGCAGCACGGGTTTGAGGGCTTAACTATCCTCTGGCCGAGAAGTTGCTTAGTCCTCTTGCTGGGGGCTAAGTGCTAGCTGTCTCTCTGGCAAGGAAGCATGTTACTAGGTGAGAGAAGAAATGGGAAACGTTTCATATTTGACAGCTGGACCATCAGCCTTACCTTGCCCTATTTTAGCATCAAGAGTTGTGTTCACAAAAATAAGCTCGAGTCACTGAATTGGGGCATGCTCTTGTTTTTGTTTGTTTTTGTTTTTTAATGTAGATAATGGAAAACTAGCAAGAAAGAGGTTGGTAATACACACCTAGTACCGAAAGCCCCTGGTACTATGGAGTTTTCTGAAATAGGGTTTACAGTGAGGATTTGTTTGGTGTTTTGTTGTTGCTGTTTTGTTTTGTTTTTGGTTGAGCCCAAAGTATCCTCTAATTCTTGATGTGAGGGTAATTTGTAAATGTCAGAGACCCACACTAGCCCTGGGACAGTATTTTGAAGAAAAGAAGAAAATAATTCAAATAGTCTCTGTGCTATGATCTCTGGCTGATTGTCTGATGACATGTAATAATTTACAGAATGTGCTGTTTAGATAAATGCAACTAACAAGCATGCGGGTCAGCGTGTGGGGAAGTGGCAGGAAGTGGGATGGACACAGTTAGTGGGTGTCTCTTTCAGAGCACAGCTCTGTTGGAAGAGCATGGAATAGACTGGGTCCTGAATGGCTGGTTCCAAATCCGCACCTTCCTCCGGGTGCTGCCCTTCGAAGCAGCCCCTTTGAGTGGCTGCACGACCACTCCCATGATGCAGCTTTAAAATATACTTGGAATTGCAGAGTGGGAACTCACCTTGCCAATAAACCTCACCAAAAAAGGTTATAAGTCTCACCAAAAACAGTGATCTGGTTACCTTGCTTACGGTCAAAAGATTTTTTGTAAAAAATAAATGGTGTTATCTACTATGATTATTTCTACGCCGGACCTGAGTGACTGAGAACTGTTTTCAAACATGAAGCCCACCCTCAAAGAACAAGGATTTGTCCCTTATGAGGAAAATCAAAATCATGGTCCCCAGCCCTGAGCTGTCCGGGTATGTTTCAGACGGGGCTGGCTTGCTGGAGTGAAATGCGGGCCCACTCTCAACGGGGCAGTGTCGGCTGCTCCTGTGAGAGCAGTGAGTTTTCTGAGCATGGGCCCCACGACCTCAGTTGACACCTGGATGCTATGTGGTGCACAGTGTGAACAGCTTGTTCGCCTGCTGTGGGGTCTCTGCAACCTGATCGAGTGAAGGGCCAAGAGACGTTTGAATCTGGGAAACATACATGAGGCCACCACCTTGCCTCAGTGGAGCAACACTTAGCTGTTATCCCAGGGTCCTTTAGACCCGTTGTCCCCAGGTCAGATAAAGTCAGTAGCTTCAGAGGGTTCCATCTGCTGACCAAGACTTACCCGTGAAGGCCCCAGGTCACAGATGTTCGATTCTGGCCACTCAGGGAGGTCCTTTCATGTCACTGGAGAGAGAGGAGGCGTGCAGGGGGCCCTGGGGAGGGACCAGAAGGTAGCTGAGCATGGGCTGTTTCTTGACCCCTCCAGGAGCAGAGGGGGAGGACACAGGCACCCTGCAACTGTGCCTTTCAGAAAGACAGCAGGGGGCACATCAGAAATCATCTGACTGCTCTGCTTTTGTCCCATTCGAGACCCAAATCAGAATAACTGTGTATTTACCTAAGATAACTCTTTTAAAAAAAAAACAGAAAATATACACCAACTTAGTTAATGTAATAGCATTTTCTTTTTTTCTTGAGATGGAGTCTTGCTCTGTTGCCCAGGCTGGAGCACAGTGGTGCGATCTTGGCTCACTGCAACCTCTGCCTTCCGGGTTCTGAGCCAACAACCTCTGCCTCCCGGGTTCAACCAATTTGCCTGCCTCAGCCTCCCAAGTAGCTGGGACTACAGGCTCATGCCACCAAGCCCGGCTAGTTTTTGTATTCTTAGCAGAGTCGGGGTTTAGCCATATTGGCCAGGCTGGTCTCAAACTTCTGACTTCAAGTGATCCACTCGTCTCGGCCTCCCAAAGTGCTGGGATTACAGGCGTGAGCCACAATGCCCAGCCCCCAGTTTCTTAAAAGGAAAATAACATGAAACCAGCACCACCAGATTAAGTGTTACAAGACTAAACGTACACATTTCTTGTTTCGATAGTTTCCACACAGGGACAGCTGCCACCAGAGTTGCTGCAAGAACATATTTTTCACTAGATGTAGCTTCACTGTCAGCTCCTCAAGCAGAAGACTGAAATGTCATTTCTTTTTAGAAGATCGTGGTTTAGGGAGAACATAGCAATATGGAGAACTGAGCTTCACTTCTCGAATTCAAGTAAACCACGAATGACTCTATAAGTTTTTCTCCAATACAGTGTGCCCAAGTGCTCTGTGAAGAATCCTTTTCCATTGCCCCCATGTGTCTGGGTGAATGGAGAGGAAGGGTGGCAAGGTGCCCGTACACTAGCAGGCACTCCTGGTGATGCCCTGGGCTCTGCTCCTTTTCTGCTGGTGGTAGAAGGCTTCTTTTCTGGCAGCTGCAGCAGCTTGATGTGGAGGAGGAAGGGGCCACCCACCAATCACCTTTTCGTTTTTTTGAGACAGAATCTCGCTTTGTCACTCAGGCTGGAGTGCAGTGGTGCAATCTCAAGTCACTGAAGCCTCCGCCGCCCAGGTTCAAATGATTCTCATGCCTCAGCCTCCTGAGTAGCTGGGATTACCGGAATGTGCCACCACGCCTGGCTAATTTTTGTATTTTTAGTAGAGATGGGTTTTCACCATGTTGGCCAGGCTGGCCTCAAACTCCTGATCTCAGGTGATCCTCCCACCTCTGCCTCCCAAAGTGCTGGGATTACAGGTGTGAGCCACCACGCCCCACCCAATCACCTCTTCTTGAAACCATGTTTTTCGTGTTCATGGAAGAGGTCTGTCTTAGAGCTCACAAAATTGACAATCTTTGGGCAGCCATTTCTATTTCTGACACAGTCTTCCGATAGCAACACCAGGCTGCTTGCAGCAAAAGATCAAATCAGGATGATCTCTAGCCATCGCTCCCAATGACACCAGCCACTGGGCTACCTATTAAGATAACTCTGAACCCAATGCATAAACACATCTTTTTCCATTTAGAAATTATTCCCGTTCCTTTCATAAATTCACCTCATTCAGAAATAGTTTCTTTCCTCTCGTCTACAAATCGCTCCAGTTTCAGGAACTGACATTTCAGTTGCTTAGCCATGCCTTCCGATATGGTTCAGACACGTACGCATTTGGGGTTTTAAACTTATTTTCAAACTGAGGAGAGAGCTGATCCCTGGGGGCGAGCAGGACAGGGACAGGTCAAGTCACTACTGGTCCTGCTTCATGAGCAGGCATCAATGGGAAGCTTCATAGCAACCTATGTTTCATACCATCTGGGGCAGATATCAATGTTTTCCACAAGGTAGTAAAGGGGGAAAATAAACATCTTCAATCCCGCTCAGAGAAAGGCTAGTCTTCTTAAGAGTCCACACTCATCAGGCTCAGAATCTCCAATCCCACCTCTGCCCACCACAGGTGAATGCTGTCTTCTCATTGCCCAGATGAGGACACTGAGGCTCAGGTCAACTAGCCACACAGCTGAGGAAGGTCCGTGCTGGGTTGGGGCTCAGCTCCGGCTGACCGAAAGCTGCCCTATGTGCCACTTGGATGTGTTCACTTCCAGTGAAACAAGGATTGGAACAACAGGTTGCCTTGTTTCTGGTCAGTGACACGGTCTGACTTGCTTTGCTTTTGTTTTTCTGCTCCTTGTTGGTGGGTGTCTTAAAAAGCAAATAACTCGTCTAATGTGTGCCTTCTGTGTATGCAGCATGGAATTGTGAGCCAAACCTGACACAAAGCTAGTAACTTTTTAAAGGTTTTAAAGCAAAAAAATGTAAAGAACAATGAATAAAAACAATTTCACCCATAATTTCACCCTATTTTCATATACTCCCTGACATATGCTTACATAATTATAATCACAGTGTAGATATAATTTAGTTGCTTTACCTTTCAAAAATATTAGATCTTGGATATCTCCCCCATTTCTAGCATTTACATAATTATTAATTGCTGGATATCATACTATACTTTCCAGCTTTGCCATTGTATGATGCGCTATAATGAACTTTCACACATACCATATTTTTCTTCAGTTATCTTGGGATTAGTTCCCAAGGGGCCATATTAGTCAAATAATATGGAACATTTTTGTACACGTCACTAAGTTATTACTCTCCCAAAGTGATAGACCCAATCTGCAGGGCCACCAGTGCCAGTTTTACCGCAGCCTTGCCAGCCCAAGTGGGCAAATCTTCCAAACAACACCAATTGATTTGCCTGATGATTAACTACTCAAAATGTTAATGTATCTTCTTGCGATTACCGTGGCAAGCAATAAACCATCAGAAGACATAGAAAACCCAATTCAGACGGGATTCTAGTTATAGAATTTTAGTGTTAGTAAAGACCTAAGGAGCGGGAGAAAGAAGGAACCACTTCAAGCTCAGCCTGTGCTCAAACACGTGAAACATCAGAGACTCATTTGTCTGAAGTCCCAAATCGGGTCATTAAGAAAACAGGGTGGACAAACTTGATGGTGAGGTGGCTCAACCTCTTTCCCTTCTCAGGCAAAAGCCCCTGAGTAAGCCCGCCACTGCCACCCACTGCCCCTGAAAGGACATCTGAACACAGTGATTCTGGTAACGCCATGACTCCAGCCAGCAAGGAGCATTTCAAAAGGAGCTGCAGAGAGTCTGTGCATTCCACCGAGAGCTGTACCCCGAATGCCATCCACTTAGCTCTGACATTCCTCCCTTCTCCTCCACCCGCCCTCTTTCTGTTTCTAATTAGGACCTTGAAACTCACTTGTACAGATCCAAGTCATTTAAAGAATGACTTTCAAGTTGTTTAAGTCTTTTAAGGAAAATGACTCTTGGTTTCCAGCCTCTATCTGTCATTGCACCCTCATGTGTCTCAGGGAAATCAGCAACCTGATTCTTGCCCCGCTGTGATTTAAAATAAAAAGCTTTCTTATTTGCCATCTAAGAAAAAGTATAGTAAACCCAAAGCAGGCAGACAGAGGTGATAAAACATAATTAACTGTATTCAGCAGGTTCCTGGGATCGTATTTACCTGCTTGTGTCTCATCAGGTAACTGGGGGATGATGCGTATTTGCAGTTTGCAGTTGTGCTGCTGTGCGAGTACAGGTGTGCGTGTGGAGTCTGTGTGGGCTGGAGGGGAGAAGTGTGTACCCCTGAGGACCTCAGGGTCCCAGAGCTGCTCACACTGCTGCCTCACTGGATTTACAGAATCAGAACGTGACATCCACTAACACAAAGCCTCCAAACACTCCTGCCCTGCCCCCCTGCCACGCCCTGTGAATGTGTCTGGGTCTCCTCACAGAGGCTGTTTGAAAGCAGCCTGCCTTGGCCCGGCATGGTGGCTCACGCCGGTAATCCCAGCACTTTGGGAGGCCGAGGAGGGCAGATCACCAGGTCAAGAGATCAAGACCACCCTGGCCAACATGGTGAAACCCCCCCTCTACTAAAAAATACAAAAAATTAGCCGGAGTGGTGACACACACCTGTAGTCCCAGCTACTCAGGAGGCTGAGGCAGGGGAATTGCTTGAACCTGGACTGCGGAGGTTGCAGTGAGCCGAGATCATGCCACTGCACTCCAGCCTGGGCGACAGAGCAAGACTCCATCTCAAAAAAAAAAAAAAAAAAAAAAGCCTACCTCTTCTGATTATGGTTCTCTGGCACTTTACTGGTATTATGTATTGAACCCTCTCACAACAACGATGAGAGACTGCTGCGCTTTCCACATGAGAAAACCGTAACCCCCCCGCAGTCTGTGGGAGAGCCGAGGTCTGAACCCAGGCCGTCAGCTGCCTTTTCCAGGGGACCCAGGAGTTGGGGGCATTGTGGCTTAGCCTCTCAGGCTGCTAGGAACGTCCCTCCAAAGAGTGAGGGGATGCACAGCCTCACTCCAGAGGGAACCCCACCAATAACATTGAACCTGAACCCAAGCCAGCCTTAGACTGAACCTTCAAAGTACAATTAAACAACTCCATGAGGAAAGAGAATATTCTACAAGGTATTAGGTCACATCTCTTTTAAAAATCCAGTGTTACTGGGGAAAGCGCAAGGTGTGGGTGGTGGGGGTTGCTGTTTTAGATGAAAAGAAATGAAAGAGACATTGTGTGTCTTCTTGGAGGATATTCCAGTACCGCAGACACTACAGTTAGCGGGCTGTCCAGTATTGTCTGTTTTCTCAGATATGATGACTGTGTTGTGTCAGGCAGAAAAATGCCTTATTTCTAGGAATTGCATGCTGAGATCTTGGGGAGTAAAGGGCCATGACGTCTGTGACTTAATTTAAAATGGTTTGGCAAGGACAGACATACACACAGACATAAGGCAAACGTGGCAGGTGTTCTCAATTGCTGAATCTCTGTGGCGAGCACACAGGTATTTGTTGTCTTTTCACCTTTCCTATTCGTTTAAAATCTTTCATAATGTCCATTGGGATAAAAAAGGCTGATCTGGCTATACTTATTTGGGAATGTTCTGGCTAAAAGGGGACTAACAAATAAAAACTTAACTTAGAACTTAAAATTTTAGAGACAGAAGGAACCGGAGACCTTCCAGAGCTCAACTCTCATTTTTAAGATGAGGAAAGTGGCCAGGCACAGTGGCTCACACCTGTAATCCTAGCACTTTGGGAGGCCGAGGTGGGTGGACCACCTGAGGTCAGGAGTTTGAGACCAGCCTGACCAACATGGCGAAACCCCATCTCTGCTAAAAATACAAAAATTAGCCGGATGTGGTGGCACGTGCCTGTAATCCCAGCTACTCCGGAGGCTGAGGCAGGAGAATCTGGACTCGGGAGGGGAGACTTGCAGTGAGCCAAGATCGCGCCACTCCACTCCAGCCTGGCAACCAAGTGAGACTCTGTCTTAAAAAAAAAGAAGCAGATCTCCTCAAAATAAGTGTTATAAACTAATAGTGTATTTATCTCAGGCACAGAAAGACAAATACTGCATGATCTCACCCATAGGTGGAATCTTAAAACATTGAACTCAGCCAGGAGCAGTGGCTCACGCCTGTGATCCCAGCACTTTAGGAGGCTGAGGCAGGCAGATAACCCGAGGTCCGGAGTTTGAGACCAGCCTGACCAATATGATGAAACCCCATCTCTCCTAAAAATACAAAAATTAGCCAGGCATGGTGGCGTGCACCTGTAATCCCAGCTACTCGGGCGGCTGAGGCAGGAGAAGCGGAGGTTGCAATGAGCCAAGATTACTCCATTGCACTCCAGCCTGGGCAACAAGAGCGAAACCCTGCCTCAAAAAAACAAAACAAAACAACGACAAAAAAAACAAACATTGAACTCATACAAACAGAGCAGAGCAGAATGGAGGTTACCAGGGGCTGGAGCATGGGGACTTGGGGTGGTGTTGGTCAGAGGGTACAAAACTTCAGTTAGACAGGAGAAAGGGTATCTTTTAGTGATTTTCATAATTTTGACAAAGTTGAAACAATTAAAACAAAGATCTAAATATTATAATTATTTTTCAATTTTGACGGAGTTGAAACAATTGAAACAACGTAAATACTTTAGTAATTATTTTTAATTGTTGCACTGTTTTAATGAGTCAAAAATATTTATAAGATAATCATGCATAATACAGATAAATCATTTGAGTGTTCAACCCATAGTACAAATGAAAGTAAAGAACAGTATGATTCCGAGACTTGGGGCAGGCAGCATTTTGCGCCTGCAGAAACCTGGCTCTGCACTTCTATAGTGGCAGAAAGGCAATATATGTTAACACCTAGGAAAACGACTGGGTGCAGTGGCTCATGCCTATAATTCCAGCACTTTGGGAGGCCAAGGCGGACAGATCATCTGAGGTCAGGAGTTCCAGACCAGCCTGGCCAACATGGCGAAACCCCACCTCTCCTAAAAATACAAAAATTAGCCAGGCATGGTGGCATGCACCTATAATCCCAGCTCCTCGGGAGGCTGAGGCAGGAGAATGACTTGAACCAGGGAGGCAGAGGTTGCAGTGAGCTGAGATTGTGCCGTTGCCCTCCAGCCTGGGTGACAGAGGGAGACTCCATCTAAAAAAACAAAATAAACAAACAAAAACAAACTTAGGAAAACGGATGAGAGAGGATGGTATGTGTTGGTTTTAGTACTTCTACTCTGTTTATATCAACTACTCCAAGCTATGGTAAACAGCTCTGGGAAGCCAGGTCCAGTGCAAGTGGGCCAAAGCCTGTATTGGCGGTCATGAACTGGGCATCTCCAGATGACAGCTTTGTGACCTGAACAGTGTGCTCCTGGCTAGACCAGTGCAGTACATATCAGAGTCCAGCAGGGAGTGTGCCCACCTGGAGGACCAGGGTAAAGGTGGGAGGCCAGGAGCAGAGATCTGGATGCTAGCAATAACTACATTCCTGGTTTCTACCTTCCTCCTGAGCCCGCCTGTATGCCATCCCCAACCCCAACCCTCTCCCCCATCCTTCAAGCCTATGACTGCCAGTCACCAGTAAGATCCATCATTCAACAGCCCTGGTTCCCCCAACAGATAGACTCACGAGAACAAGAAACAGTGACTTGCTCATTAGAACTCTTACTTTCCCACAATACCTGTCAACAGGATATTTTAAAGTTCTTGGATGTTGTCCCCATCCTTTGTCTGAGAAACTGGCCATGGGCACCTCCTGGAACTGGGAGCAGGAGTGTTGCTGGGGGTTGTCGTGCTCCTCAAAAGAGGTTCTCAATCCTTTAGCATGTTGCTGCCTGGCCCTAGACAGCAAAATCCAGCCCTTTGAGAGTACTTAAGTAGATACATCATCAGATCTGAGAGCTCATCAAAACCTTATTTAATCGCACTTACATCTGTCTGTTTCTTAGTGCACTTAATCTTGGATAAAATATATCCTAGTGCATTAGATTTTAAGCCATGCATACACATCATAAATTGAATATCCAATTGTATTAATTTCATTTCTATATTAATTTCATGTTAATGAATAAAATTAATATAACTGGATATTAAATATTAACTGATGGTGAACCATAGATTGATTTAACTGATATAGTAGTGATGTATACATCAAAATTCCTGGAAAGATATGAATTTATATAAGCTGTGTAGGTGAACCTACAGATATTCTTTCAAGTCATCACGGAGACTTTATAAAATTATGTACTTCAGGTACCAAATACTATAGTGTCCCCAGCAAATCTGTAGCAATTGGCTTTTGACACTGAAATGTTGGATTCAGTCCTGTTGGGTAATGGTGCTTGTTCGGGCTTTTGTGGCCCATTAGCAATCACTAGAAAGATTAAATCAGATGGAATATGTGGGTCCTGGAAACTGTTTGGGGTGTTACACTTAGAGGAATGCACAGAGTTTCCATGGCTGACCTTGACTCCAGGAGGTGGCCAGGGACCTGGCAGTCTCTCATCCAAGGCTCTGCGCAGAGAGCTGAACACTGACCCCACTGAGCGCTGTGTTAAGGAGCTAGCATCCCCCCCTCCCTCCCCCCAGCTCCCTGCTCTGAGTTTTCCCAGTTACTACATGAATCAAATTACGGGCACCTCTGCTGGGTTTCCTGTGAAATAACAGATCGTACTGTAACCAAATATTACCATCTCGGAAAAACCTTATGCAACTAGTGAGGACTCTTCATTCTCAGGCAACAGAGAAAAGCCTCTTTGTTTTGGGGCTGAACACCTGGAACATGTTATCCGGGGTGGCCTCGGCCTCCCCAGGCCCGCAGTGGAGAGGGGGCCCTAGGACCCAGTCACGCCCCTGCCTGTGGAGGACCGGCTTGTCCAAAGCTGCCTCCCCGCTGGCTCTGTTTGCCCTGGCTTCAGCAGACCCTGGCTCTTGTGGTCAGCCATAGGCAAATGGCAGAGGGTGCCCACATCGATATAGAAGAACTGTGTTGGCAAGGACCACAGAACCCTCAGGTAACCTTTCTCAGGATGAGAAGAGGAAGTGCTAAGGCTGTGGAGAGATTGGAGGCCTCAAATCGACCCTCCCTGCCCCCCAGACACTGGCACCCTCCTGAAGCCATCACCAGATAAGAATGCCGGCCGTGTGTGCAGGGGAGTGGGCGTGTGGCATGGGCTCAGCCAGGGGACACTCCGTGGATGGCTGCCCTTGGAAACCAGTGAAACCCGGTGATCCCAGTTTTCCTTCAGAACACTGACTTTCCAGGAGAAAACCTACTGTTGCTCCTTTTGTCCTTACACTATGGCTAATACAGCAGTCACAGAACGGGATGGCTCTGAGAACGCAGCAGAGGCCATTCTGGAGGCAGGAGTCAAGGCAGGCTGTCGTAGGGCTCAGGTTGTCCAGCCAACCACGACCTCAGCCCTCACTGATGAAAGGAGAGCAGGACCATTCCTAGGTGTGAAGAACCAGGGGGCATCTATGACAAATCCAGACCCAAACACCAGTGTAACTTTTTGAAGATAACTCCTTTCTTTATTCACGTCTCTTTGTCTCAATGAAACACAAGGTCCTTGCTGGAAGGGAGCAGCTGTTACTCATCTCTGGGCCCCTGGTGGTTCCACACCTGAATGTAATGCGTAATCTTTAACCCTCCAACCCTCTCCACCAACACTCAAGGGTGTGGCATTCCCCCGGGGTCTAGGAGAGGCAGATTCTAAGCTGGGCATGAGGTGAGGTCAGAGATAGCCCTTTCCCAGGAGCTCCAGGGACATTCAAGGGCTGCAGCACCTAGCTGCAGTTGAAAAGGGATGATCCGATGACAGCTGTTTGCCTACAGAACAGCAATTTCCAACATCCAGTAAAATGCCTTTTTTTTTTTTTTTTTTTTTTGAGACAGAGTCTTGCTCTGTTGCCCAGGCTGGAGTACAGTGGTGCGACCTCGGCTTGCTGCAACCTCCAACTCCCGGGTTCAAGCGATTCTCCTGCCTCAGCCTCCCAAGTAGCTGAGATTACAGGTATCTGCCACCATGCCCGGCTAATTGTTTTATATTTTTAGTAGAGATGGGGTTTCACCATGTTGGCCAGGCTGGTCTCTACTCCTGACCTCAGGTGATCCACTCGCGTCGGCCTCCCAACGTGCTGGGATTACAGGCGTGAGCCACCATGCCCGGCCAAAATGCCCTTTTTTGACTCTGGATAGCTAAGACAGTTATAAAAATGTAGCTCCCCACCCCCACCACCACCAAATAACACCAAAGTACAATCGTGTCTGTGTGAGAATTCTTGTATCATTCCTTCTACCACTTACTTACATGTGAATATTACCTGTAAATGTAAGCAACTAATCAGCCATGTAGCTCACGTAGCGTCTTAGATGATTATTTGGAAAATAAAGCCAAACACACACTTTTGACTCAAAGCAGGAAGCGCATTCCTATTGAGCTACTGTTATTTTAATAATTGGAAGTAAATTTCAGTAAAGCCATTAGCTTTTGCTAAATACACAGTTGTGCTTTGAGAGTGACGGAAAACCAGTTAAAGCCACGTTTGAGGCTCTGTTATAGGCACAAACGAGATTGAAAGTCTGCGTCTGGTTAACCCTTTTAAAATGCCTTCCTTTACTTCTGAACTTTTGACAAAGGGCTCTATTTGTTTGTAGAATTTTTCCTTAAAAATGGGGCAACAGAAATTATTTCCTGCCCAGTGTTCTATTTCAAGGAACCTGGTGTGTTTTTACTCATCTAAGCTGATCTCTCTAGCAGGATGCAATCCGGCTGCTTCGTCCTGCTTTAAAGCAAGTTTAATTTACTTGATTAAAAGTACGCCTATGCTCAGCATGTCTCACAAAGGCAGGGAGAGACATTAATGAAGAGTTTCCCTTTGAAATAAAATATACAGATTTTGTTTCCCAGTGTTCCCACGTCTATCTTCTTTGCTTTCTTAGTTTTCATGTGGTATCCGATATCACAGAGACTGGCAGCAGAACATGGACATGCTTCTCATGGAAGCCCATTCTCTGGGCTTGGCGGTGCAGCATACATTTTACAACAACAGTGAGAAATCATTTAGGGATCCACTTTTCGCCATTCCCTTAGAAGAAGTGCTCTCTGGGATGGAAGAGGGGGTGGAGGGTAGGTGACTGTTATATAAAGCACTTGACAGGAAAAAGGCACCCCCTATTTCTTGGGATTTTTTTCCCACTACAATCCCTTTGACAAAGTTCCTTTGCCTAGAATGTTCCCCAAAACCATAAATATTAGAGAATAAAAGGGACTCCTATTGACCGGAACTCATTACACCATCAGAAAAATTGAGCGTTTTATATTTGTTTTTATATTTACATCCTTCGGGGGAAAATACACTATGTATATTAATTTTTACCACAATGTGAAGAAATTCCTTAGGCAAATATGTAATTAGGCATCTTAAAATATAACATGGATTTATTTGTAGCTTCCAAACACATATTTATTTTTCTTTATCTGGAAGATTAAAACGACACAGTCTCGGATTCGTTCTTTCTTTGGTTTCTTTGTAAAATACATAATTGGGCAAAGTTTGAACATACCTAGTAGCCCTGAGGAGACTGGGCAGTGATCTTTCTGAAGCTTTACAAGTATTAGTAGGAAGCTGTTCTCTTCTTTTTCCCCCAAGTTCAATAGCTTAGCTGTTCATTTCCTGTTTCCCATCGCTGAGGTAATTAGACCATAATGAGAACTCTTTGCTTGGAAGATGACATTGAAAGTTGAAACTATTTGCTGCTACTCAAACCTCAACAGGGAGAGGAGGGGGCAGGGATCGCCTCCTCATGGGAGAAAGTTCTAGGACTAGAGTGTCATTTCCCCCTAAAATTATTTCTCTCTGAAAAGACTCCAAAGTCCAGGAGGCAGAGTGACATGTGCACCGTTTTTTTTTTTATGGAATGGTCAATTCTTCTTCATTGTTGAGGAAACATCTCTTAAAAACTCCAAAAAGCCCAGAACATACAGAAAATCTGTTTGCCACTTATTTTACCTTTCTTTTTCTTTCTAAGTATCACACACATCAAGGACATTCATCTGAAATGCATATGTTGATGAATTTTTCGCCTGTGTGAATATGTGTGTAACCGCCACCAGTATCAAGAAATAGATCATTTTCTGCCCTGGAAGGCTCTCAGACCCCTCCCTGTCAAGACCCCACCCGAGGGAGCCACCGTCCTGATTTCTATCCCCCGGAATGGTTTTGCCTGTCCTTGGATTTTCTATAACTGGAACTATGAATTTTATATACACTCTGGCTGGCCAGCTTCTTTCTCTCAAGGGTACGTGTCTGGGGTCCATCTGTGTTGCTCTATAGAGCTGGGCTCTTGCATTTTCACTGCAGTTAGTGTTCCTTTGTGTGGATATTTATTTATCTGTTCTACGCTTTATGGACATTGGGTGTTTCCCAGTTCTCCCTCTTAGGAAGAAAGCTACTATGAACACTCTCGTCTGGGTGAAAACACTTGTCTCCCTTGAGTGTACACCTAGGAGTGAACTTCCCGGGCCACAGAGGATGTGCGGTTTTGGCAGATTCTGCCAAACCACTTCCCAATCACCGCTCCCACCAGGAGTTCATTCACTTTTTGATGGGCAACAAGGGTTCAGTCTCATCAAAAGCAAAGTCTCAAAGACTTAGTAGCAGGAGAGTTAGAAAAAAATAATTGAAAGAAGAAAACCTTCCCCTAGGCCAGGCGCAGTAGCTCATGTCTATAGTCCCAGCACTTTGGGAGGCCAAGGCAGGAGGATTTCGAGGTCAGGAGATCGAGACCATCCTGGCCAACATGGTGAAACCCTGTCTCTACTAAAATACAAAAATTAGCTGGCCGTGGTGGCACGAACCTGTAGTCCCAGCTACTTGGGAGGCTGAGCCAGGAGAATTGCTTGAACCCGGGAGGTGGAGGTTGCAGTGAGCCAAGATTGTGACACTGCACTCCAGCCTGGTGACAGAGTGAGACTCCGTCTCAAAAAACAAATGACAACAACAACAAAAAAGCTAACCCCAAGAAAGGAACTGGCCCAGGTTGAACAAGCTCTGGTAGGCCCTGGGACCTTGCTGGGGTAACCATTTCTCACCCTTGCTGCCCAGGAGGAGGGGTGGTGGCTCTGGCGGGGAAAGCTCAGTCCCTCAGGGCTTCCTACATTGTGCACATGGAAAGGCCAGGCTTTCCTGGGGTCACCCTCCAGATTAGTTCTCAGCCACATCGAGCATCACTGGTAGGACGTACCTACTGGCTGCAGTAAGTCCCCTGAACTTTTCTCTGGGCCAAAATTCCATATGTTCTCTCTTTCCAATAATTTTGCTAATTATTGATCAAAAAGTAAACAGTAAGGTTACGTCAGGAAATGAGCTGCTTTGTGACCAGCAACCCTCCCCAGCCCTCAGCGGCCCCACTGCCCTCGATGTGCCTGTCCTCTGGGACAGCACTGCCCAGCCCTCCCCACTTACACCAAGCACCCCACTTCCAAGAGCCCAGAAAGGAGCCTTCGGGCACTGAGCTCTCCACTAGGCCAGAGTTCCAGGAAAGGTGAGAACCCAAAACACCTCCCCTCCCCACCCCAGCTATTCTAGAAATAAAGGAGATGGAGGTTAACAGAGGACCACTGTCCTTCCTGACAGCTTTTCTCAGCAACCAGGGCAGAGTCATTTTCTACACTTGATATTCTCACAGCTCCCTCTCCAAATGGCGGATGCCCCACCAGCAGCAGCGTGGGCTGTCAAAGGGTGTGTGTGAAAGTCTTCCTACCCTTAGGCTAGAGCCTCTGGGGCAGGCCTGTGGCCGAAAACCTGACCCATCCCCCGCCCGGCCTCCCTCAGTCTGTCTGCCGACTTCCTGCTGGGCTTTCTCTTAGGACCTTTGGTCTGTCCTCTCCATCTCTGGCACTGATTGTTTGGCATTGCTGCTGGGAGTCTCACATGGACCAGGGTGGACAGTGGAACCTTAGTCCTGAACTTTCTCTCGTAACTCAAAGGGACAGGTATATTTTGCTGTAGCACAAAATCGACTCCCATCCCCTGGATGTGTGCTTAGTGTTTACTTAGTGAGGAGCTCACCTGCTCACTCACCCTCTGCACAAAGGAGCATTTCTGTCTGCCCAGGCAGAGACGGCTGGCTCCAACAGGCCACACCCACCAGTGGCGGAGTGCGGTAAGCCAGGGAGAAAGTTCCTATGGGTAGGAGGATTTTCAAATACACCCCTTGACAGCCCGCACAGCTGTCAGATCAGCGGGGGATTCTCAGTTTGGAGACGGAGCCACAGAGTATTAAAGTTAAAAGATGCCAAAGGCTCGTGTGCTTCTCTTCCTTCTCTCTGTCTCAAAGAAAGACAGAGAGAAGGAAGGGAAGACAATGAAACTGTTTTGGAAAGGGTGCACTCTCCTCTTCTCACCCTCCTGGGGCCTCTCCTCCTGTCTCAGTTGGAGAGGGACAGGGACAGGTGAAGAGGTCCCGGACACAACTGAAGAGCCTGAGCCGAACCAGGACCAGATGGACCCACAGCCCTGCATCTTGGTCCCAGTCTCCGTACAGTCACCTGGGAAACTTGTGTAGGTGTGGTGGTTTTCAGATATGATCCCAGATCCTTTGACACTCCTTTCTTCAGGAGGTGGAGCTAAATTTCCCTCTGCTTAAGTGTAGACTGGATTTAGTGCCTGCTTCTCATGCATAAAATAAAGTAGAGGTAGATTGGTGTGGTGGCTCACGCCTGTAATCCCAACACGTTGGGAGGCTACAGCGGGTGGATCATGAGGTCAAGAGATTAAGATCATCCTGACCAACATGGTGAAACCCTGTCTCTACTAAAACTACAACAATTAGCCAGGTGGTGTGCGCCTGTAGTCCCAGCTTCTTGGGAGGCTGAGGCAGGAGAATCACTTGAACCCAGGAGGCAGAGTTTGCAATGAGCCAAGATCGCACTTTACTCCAGCCTGGCGCCTGGCGACAAAGCAAGACTTTGTCTTAAGTAAATAAATATAAAAAATAATAAAATAATAAAAAAGCAGCAGTAATGTGTGTGAGGTCATAAACAGCCTTGCAGTTTCTCTCTCTCCCTCTCTGCTCTCTCTCTCATCATTAGCTCCGGGACAAGCCAGCTTCTATGTCATGAGTACACTCAGGCAGCTCACTGGAGAGATCCACATGGTAAAGCAGGGAGGCCTCCTGACAGTAGCCATGTGAGTGCCATCTTGGAGCCAGACCCTCCAGCCCCAGTCAAGCCTTCAGATGCCTGCAGCCCTGGCTGACATTTTAACCCCAACTTCATGAGGGATTTTGAGACAGAACCACCCAGCTAAGCTGCTTCCAGATTGCTGGGTAAGAAAAATAAACGGCTAGGTTTTGGAGTAACTTGTTACACAGCAACAGATAACTACACAGGAGGTTATTAGCACTACTCACCAAATGTTTCTAGTTCTAGCTTCCAGAAGCACGGTAGGATGACCTATGTCCCTGCTTGGAAGTTCCGTATATCCGCACAGCTTTGAAACTGAGCAAGACCGGGGAGTGTTACCTCCACGAGGCACTTCGAGAGCCAGTGTGTCATCGTGATCTCTTTCTCTGCCGCTACCAAACAAATGGCCGGTGTTGTAAATAATGAGACCATGCTCTATCCGCTTGGGGCCAGGCGTTGGGGTGATGTGGAGCAGAGCTGTTAGCTGACCCACCGTGGATTCGTAGCAGCAGAAGAAACAAGCCGTGTGGTCTTTAAGCACCCACATTTTGGGTGTTTGTTACTGTAGCACAACCTGAACTATACTGACTGATACAGGTGAGGATACACAGGGGATCCTCTGTCCCTCCACCCCCAGCTCTTCATGCTCTTTGGGTCCAAGAAAGCCAGCATCTCCGTCAAGGTCAGCAGGATCACGCCCTTGCTGTGGGCCTCCCCTGTCCCCTACCCGGGGAACGGCATTCCACCGTGTCCACACCTGGATAAAAAGCTCGGAGTGGAGCCTGGTTCAGGAGTGGCCTGGGGGCCTGGTTTGGTCATCACAGCCCTTCTGTTTAGAACCCAGTGGATGGGAAAGGATTGCATGGCAGTAAGAGGCGTTTAAGGTGTTAAGTCACGGCCCGTGTGATCCAGTTCTGAAAGCCACAAAGTCAACAGTGATTGATCCTTTGCTTTCTTTTCCAGAACCAGAGAGAATTTGGGGAAATTACTGTCTGGCCACCCAGAAAACAAAGACCAGTGAAGATTTGTTTTATTTTCTCTTCTTCCCAGATCAATCCACAGTTCTCCAGGGACCCACTGTGGTTTTGTGCTTCCTGTGTGCCTGTTCAGCCCATCTCCATGCACCCCCCGCCTACCCAACCCTCCCAGTCCCCTCAACGGTCCTCGCCAGCCCCTCAGGCCCCTCTCCATCCCACAGCCCTCAGGCTTCATTCAGCCTCCTCGTTAGGAAGTGTTAGAAAGTTGCTGGAGTGAGAAATGAGCCTGTGAAAGCTCGTTGTCCTAATTAAACTTCCACAAGGAGAGTGACAAGAGGCGACGGGGGAGGAAACACTGCCACCACCAAGGTCTCAGCCTGGGCCCAGGTCGAGGAGGGCCTTTGTCCTGCAGAACAAAAGCCACTGTTTGCACGTGTTAAACTTCATCAAACTTCAACAGACCCAGGTGCAAAAACCCACGTCCCAAATGCCATCCGGGCTTATGCCACCTTCCCGAGCACTGACCGTCCCAGCCGTCAACCCTAATCAGGGCCATGCCCCACATCAAAGCCGCACTCCCTCCACAGACAGCTTCTGCTCCAAGATGCATTGTTCTTATGACTTCCTACACTCAGCCCTTGTCTGATGAATTAGGGCACAGAGCCCCCCATGGCACAGCTGGGCCCTGCTGGCACTGTTAATGAGGTAGGCAGGGCGCGTTGGTCCGAGCCGGCGACTGACATAATCACATAAAGCTGTTGCTTTGGAATAGACGGAGCTGCCCCAGAGTCAATTTTCTTGGAAGCAACGCAAAGCAGAGCTTCCTGGGAGAAGACACAATGCCTCCTATTGTCCCTGCCACTTCCGCTCAGCCTCCCAGTGTGTCTGCGTCTACTCCGGGGCCACTGCCCTGTGCAAAAGCTGTTTGCTGATGCCCAGCCGCGGTTTCCAAAACCCCCATGAGAAGTCGTTTCTGTCCACAGTCATTGTTTCCAGACCCGCCGAGCCGGCTGGGGAGGAGAGGCCAGGCCCAGGGAGACCAGGAAGAGGCCCAGCTTGCAACACAGGCCCCCAGTGGCTGGGGTTGGCGCATGGGTTGCTGGGAGGCAGCTGGTGCCAGCCCTGCTAGACATGCCCAGGGTCAGGGCAGAGGCCAGGGTGGCTCACATCCACAGCAAGGAACCCAGGAAGAGGCTCCGAGGGCCCAGGTCCCTGGAGGACAGAGTGTGGATTGTCCAGTGAGTCCTCAGAGTGTTTCCGGGAGACTCTATCCCTAGGCTCTCACCCTACCTAGGACTCAGGAAGCCATCTGGGTCTCTGCTTCCCTAACCACGTCCTCCTCCACCTGACCATCACCTAGCCCCAAAGGCTTGGGCAACTTCTGGAAGTGGCTGAGACTGGTAGGCTGAGACACCTACCAGATACCCCCCACGTTTACCTCTACCACTCCCGCTATGTATTCTGAAGAACCAGGGTGGGCCAGGGGGAGTCCACAGGCCAGCAGGGCAAGGCCTGGCAGGAGTGGAGTCAGGAAGTGAGAAGTGGGGACCCTGGGGGGTGGGTTGTGGGGCTGGGCTGAGCTGGGCATGGGGCAGGAGGCGGGAGGTGGCTATGGAAGCGACCTCTCCCCATCTTCCCCGGCTGCATATGTGAGTGGTTCTGCTGCATTGTTGATGGAGTCACCAAAGGACACTGGATGGCCATCAAAATTTTTGGGTGACCCAGACATGGCTCCCTTCTTACTATCTGTGAGGAGACAGACAGGTGAGCAACCCAGGCGGAGTTGACTGAGGGCTACTTAAAGGTTCCACAGAGCCTGGGCGCCGTGGCTCACGCCTGTAATCACAGCACTTTAAGAGGCCAAGGCAGGTGGATTACTTGAGGTCAGGAGTTTGAGAACAGCCTGGCCAACATGGTAAAACCCCATCTACTAAAAATACAAAAACTAGCCAGGTGTGGCAGTGGGTGCCTGTAGTCCCAGCTACTCAGGAGGCTGGAGGATCGCTGGAACCCGGGAGGCAGAGATTGCAGTGAACTGAGGTCGCACCATTGCATTCCAGCCTGGGCGACAGAGGGACACTCCGTCTCAAAATAAATAAATAAATAAAGGTTCCAAGGATGGTCTGAAGGAACAAAGGAGGAGATTTGGTGCAGGAGGAGGACAAAGATTGGGGGGAGAGCAGCCCCGCCTGGGGCCACCGTCAATAAGTGGGGATCTTTTGCAGAGAGGAAATGGAGAATGTGTGTGGTGAAGGCGTTGCTGAAGCATCTTGTAACAGGGGCAAAAGCACTTGCCTCCTCCCAGCTCTGGCTTAGCCTCTCTCTCTCCAAGTCTCTGGTATCCTGGAA
The DNA here is from genome assembly GCA_036589455.1 of Ateles fusciceps. Lineage (NCBI taxonomy): Eukaryota > Metazoa > Chordata > Mammalia > Primates > Atelidae > Ateles > Ateles fusciceps. Next base: position 11,277,733 of record JAZHEH010001736.1, read on the forward strand.
AACCAGGATTTTTCCAATCTCCACCTCCTCCCAGCCACCTCCTCCCAGCCCCTCACGCTGCAGTCCGGTGTGGGTGATGGGCACTCAGAGGATACTTGCTGGTGTTGAAAATGAAGCCCTCCTTCGGGGCCCCTAGAAAGCAAAGAGACCCACTTAGCCAAGAGATCACTCTTGGACACCAGCAAGCGTGAGATCACTTGGTAGGTATTTTGTCGTGTGTTTCTTTTTAACTATATAAAAAACAAAAGGGTGGATATGCGAGCCCAGCCCAAGAATACCTTGGCTCAGGCTCAACTAGATGAAACTTTAAAAAGTGATTTAATGTTATGTTAGACTGTTGCATATTAAAGCGATGTAATGCCTTCTAAGAAAGGAGAGACAGTGCCTGAAATCCATGACTTGGGCAAATTTAAGGAGTTATAACTCACTTTTCGAAGGAGCAGCTATGAACATTTTGCAGTCTGTACGGCGGCCCAGACCTCTAATGACAGTGTCCAAAGACTCTTTCATCCCCCAGGTTCCGAGGCTACCACTGTCTCCCCGCCTTCCCCGAGCCACACTTTTCTAAACAGCAACTGTGGGGGCGGGGGGATGGGGAAGCTCAAGAGAAGAGGAAATATTTGGGGCCCTGTCGGCTGGCGGAGTGGGGCTTGTGGTCACCGTGTTACAAAGTTAAATCACTTCCCAGTAAACACCAGTTTCCGATGGCTCTCTGGTCAGGGTTGGCCGGGGACAGGAGGGAGTATATGTGTCGGGTACGTTGCATCACAAGCTGTGCAGCTGTGTAGGCCTCTCTGTCCAGAGGCATTAATGGAAAATGATCGGGCACCTCGCCCGCCACAGATGCTCCAGGGAATCCAGCCAGGAGGAGCTCGGATGCAGCGGGGAGAGGGGGACACGCAGGGCCTGAAAAGCCTGGCAAGGTAACCACAGGCAGAAACCTGAGAAATGAAGACGTTCCCACCAGTTCCAGAAAACAAGGCTAACTTAAAATGCAGCCCCTTTCCTTGAAGTGGGCTTGGCAGGCCCCAAGTGTTGAAAGACAAAAGAAAAAGAAAGAGAAAGAAAACATGTTTTACATTTATCTAGCCTGCGTATCTAGCTGAGTTTCCTTCAGACCCCCTCACATGCTGAACTCATGTGTGAGATCAGAACAAAAGGAATTTCGGGGGAGTCACTGCTGTAGGGCCCAGAGCTAAGGAGACTCTAATTTTAAAATATTGGTTCATGCTTGCACTTATTAGACTAAATCAGCAAACGAGTCCAAGTGAGCAGCCCAGGCGAGGGCAGCTCTCCCGGGAATCTTCGTCCTCCTCCTGCACCAACTCTTCTCCTTTGTTTATCCTCCAGCCCGTCCTTGGAATCTTTATTTATGTTTCTGAGACAGAGTCTCACTCTGTTGCCAGGCTGGAGTGCAGTGGCACAATCTCAGCTCACTGCAACCTCTGCCTCCCGGGTTCCAGCGATTCTCCTGCCTCAGCCTCCTGAGTAGCTGGGACTACAGGCGCACGCCACCATGCCCGGCTAATTTTTGTATTTTTAGTAGAGATGAGCTTTTCACCACGCTGGCCAGGATGGTCTCAAACTCCTCACCTCAAGTGATCCACCTGCCTTGGCCTCCCAAAGTGCCGGGATTACAGGCGTGAGCCACTGCACCTGGGTCCTCCTGGAAGTTGCCAGAAGTCTCATGGCTGTAGCCTCCCTGGCTACTGCTTCCGGGGGTCTCAGACTCCTCAGTCCAAGAGAGGAAGGCAAGGATCCACCTTTCCTTGTTTTAAGAGTTCCTCTTCCCCCCACCCTGCCCCTGCCCCTTCCTGTCTCAGAGCCACAGCTCCTCCATGTCCTTCATCTGTCAAGTCTGCTCTCAGGGAAAAGTGGAAGCTCACTCAGACCCGAAGGTGAATGGTGACCCCAGCTTCTTCTCCTGGTGGGAGGGGAGGCTCATGTTTTCCTAGATCCTAAGCTAAAGTAAGCTCCTGCTAAACACACGAGGGAATTACATTGAGGGGAAGAGGTCCACATTGGACTCCTGTGAATTCCTGGAGGGATCCATGAGCTTTCTCACCTCTGGGCTTTCTGTGGGGGTTGGGTCTCTCCATCTGTAATGCTCTTTGTTTAATTGGCTCACGCTTTCTTTCTGCTGAAAAATATCACTTCTGTGCTTGGGGAGTGGTCCCTGGGGTAGAGGATGCCAGTTGCCAAGCAGTAATACCTAGTCCCCTTTCTTCGTAACTGAGAGACCCTTATAGTACTGGGGCAGCAGTAAGTCCAGCTAAAGCACTATATTTCCTAAGTTTACAGACATCTGTGGCCAGGCAGGTGTAAGCAGAAGACTTTGGGGGTAGAGGATACCTCAGAGAAAGTTATTTGAAAGGGGGGATAATTAAACTAGGAGGCGAACTTTCTTCTTTGCCCTTCCCCATGGAATGTGGCCACGATGGTTGGAACTCCAGCAGCCATCTTGGGACCAATGTGAGGATGCACATTACAAGCTAAGAGGGCTGAGCAGAAAGAAAGAAGACATTAGACTCTCTGATGAGTGACTGTACCGCTGCCTTGCCAGCCCTAGACTTCCCATGGCTGTATTTCTCTTACGTGAAAATAAAACCCGTGTCCTCGTTAAGTGATGTTGTTTCTAGTCTTCGTCACTTGCAGCTGAGCTGAACCAAAGTAAGCCCTCCCCCTTTCTGCACTTTCATAGCACTACTCAGGCTTGCGGCTTCGCATTCCATGCCTGTCTTCTCCCCCGCCACGTACCAGCTATGAGATCAATGGTCAGTCTGCGGTGCCGTCTGCAGGAGCCTCAGTGCCTGGCACGGCGTCTGGCACGTACGAGCAGGCCTGTAAATGTTTGCTGAATGAGATGCCCCTGCAACATGGCTCTGCCAATGGGTTGGCACACCTGAAGCCTCCTTCCATGGAGTTAAGCAAGATTTAAGGATATCGGGGGCTGGTGTGGTGGCTCACGCCTGGAATCCCAGCCCTTTGGGAGGCCAAGGCAGGTGGATCACTTGAGGTCAAGAATTTGAGAGCAGCCTGGCCAATATAGTGAAACTCTGTCTCCACAAAAATACAAAAATTAGCCACAGGTGGTGGTGGGCGCCTGTAATCCCAGCTACTCAGGAGGCTGAGGCAGGAGAATCTCTTGAACCCAGAAAGTGGAGGTTGCAGTGAGCCAAGATCGGGCCACTGCACTCCAGCCTGGGCAACAGAGTGAGATTCTGTCTCAAACAAAAAAGATTTAAGGATATCAGGAGCCAGGGCCCATGAGAGGTCAGTGTTTATAATAATTAGGGCACAGGAGAGGGAAAACCACCTATTTGCATTTATTTATAAGAAAACCAGCTATTTTTGAGTACTCTCCATGTGCCAGGAGCTGTATTGAGACTTAGCAGAAAATCTTACCGATCCTCACCGTGGAAGTGGTGCAGAGAGCTGGCATTCCTCACCTTAGGGTATGCCCATGTCTTGTGATCTATCTCTGCATAGCAAAGTGCCTCTGAGCTCAGGGCTTAAAGCAACAGTCATTTTTTGAATTTCTCATGATTCTAAGGGTTCACTGGGGCTCAGCCGGAGGGTCCCTCTGCTGGTCTTGTTTGGCGTCTCCAGCTGCAGTTGGGTGGCAGCAGTGGCTGGACGTCCAAGGTGACTGCATTCACCTCCCTGGAGCTTTGGCAGGAGTGCCTGGGAGGCTGGGCTCAGCCAGGACATTGGGACACCCGGGCCTGATTCTCCTTGGGGTGCTAGGGCCTCTCCCTCTGCACATGGATTTTCCATGTGGTCTCTCCTGAAGGCTACCTGGACATCTTATGTGGATGCTGAGGCCCCCAAAAGTACAGAGGCAGAAGCTGCCCAGCTTCCCAAGGATCAGGTCTGGAACTGACCTGGCACCACTCCGCACTCTGTCGTTAAGGCAGTGGCAGGGCCGGCCCAGAGTTAGCATAGCTGGGGACTGCACAGAGACATGGACACCAGGAAGCTCCATTCGTGGAGGCCATCGCTGGGGGACTAGCTGCTGCCCCCATGAGTAGGCGTGATTGAATTTATAGGCGAGGAGGCTGAGAGAGAGGCAGAAGAGCTTGAAGGCCCCACACCAAGGGTGAGAATGGAACCCAGAGCAACCCACCTACTGCCTGCCTTCTCTCCTCCATACTCAACCTCTTGAGCAAAGGAATACTCCTGACAGTGCATTTGAGGCCAGAACTCTGCAGGGACTGCAAGGACACACTGTCAAGGACTGCCTGTGTGGGGTTGAGGATGGTCTCTAATCCGGTGTTTCATAAGTCGTTTATAGCAGGAGGGAGCCGTGGGAAAATGTCACCAAGATGAACGGTGAGTTGACAGATGGACTGACACACAGAGGGTCAGGGCATCTGCACTCTGTACCGTACCCGTGGGCTTCTCTGTTCACTCCATCTCATTCTTTGAAAGCCTGTGCATTATTATCTCAGATTAAAACCAACTCACACCTGCACCTTACCTTCTCCAACCAGAGTTTTCTCACTTGAATCTCTGCAGGTGCAACAGGGACCCAGGGCCTCAGGAGACGAGGATGGGGGAGCATGACTCCAGGGCTCGGAAGGAGCCCCTCGAGTAAGGTCTCCTCAAAGTCTGAGAGTTCCATTTGTCCACAACTCATCTGTTTTGCCCAAATGTGTTTTTGGACACACAGTTCCCAGAGACGAGCAGGCCCAGCCCCCTGGCCTCAGAGCTCAGCCTTCAGGGTAGGGCAGCAGAAAGAATGTAATCAGAATTATGGCTTAATGAAGTGAACCGTAATAACCATAAACAGACAGTTTGGGATTTGATTTGTTATTTTGTACAAGGCAGTACCTTTCAATAGCAACTGGTGTTAGACCCGAGCTTAAACATTTTCATCTCACCACGAACAACAAAAAACAGTCCTGCCATTGTTGCACTGTACTTCCCACCTTAAAGTGGGATGGGTTTTGTGGATTGGGAAAGTTACCAAAAATAAGTTTCTTCCATCACAAAGGTTAGCAGAAAGGAAGTTGCTGGATTGTTGCTAGACTGCTAGAAGTTGCCGGGTGAGTTCGGGTCTGTAGGTAAGTAACATCTGCTACAGACAATGTGTGCCAAGCCACCTACCTCCAAACGTCTTTCCTATTTAATCCAAGAGGGTGCTTTGGCCCAGGCCTGGGGTCATGGGTTTTTGCATGGCGTGGAAGAAGGCATCCCAGGAGGGGTCAGATGGCTTGGGCTCCTCCGCCCTAGCTAACAGCTAACCCCATGGCCGTGGACACACACTTGTGCTATGGTGCAGAGTTTCTAAAGACATGGGTTTTGGAGAGCTCTCTGGCCTCCACCAGGGATGCAACACTGTGCCAAGCACTGACAGTGTCACTTCGTCTATAAATGTCCCAGGCACAGATGGGAAAACAAGTAGAGCTTTTTTTTATGACACCAACTTAAGGTCTCATTTTAATTTGTTCTGGAAAGACTATTAGTCCTGATGCATTCACTTCAGGTCCACTAATAAACTATCCAACTCCCAGTTGGTTGGTGAAGGTGCCAGTTTTAAGTATTTGGGGTCCCTTTGCGCTATTCTGTACCAAGCTGTCCTAGGTCAATGACGCCACCTGGTGGCTGGTATTGGGGGGGGGGGGTTCCCTTGCATTTTTGCACTTCGATTCTAGAATCAGGAGTCCATCAGCAAACAGAGAAAATGTGTAATCAGGGCCATAAAGACGGCAGAACGGGATTCAGGAGGGAAGCGTGAGGTCTTAGGGTTTCAGACAGACTGGTCAGGGGAGGCCTGTCTGAGGAGGGGGCGTTTAGCTGATACTCTCATGAGGAGAGATCAGTCATGCAAAGATCTGAGGAATAGAGCACTTCAGGCCGGGGCAGCGGTGATTACAAAGGCCCTGAGTGGGGAGTGAGTGACTCTGTTTTAGCAACAGAGGGCACCCTGGCCAGCCAGCACCTGGTCAGCACACACCACAGTGAGGCAGTGTAGAGGCGGATCACTGGAGGCCTTGCCGGGCGGGGACAGCTGATTCAGAGTGGAAGGGACTTGGGAATTGGGCGAGAGAGTGGTGTGAAGTGTTTGAGTGGTGTGGCACTGGTCTGTATTCCTTCATTCTCTGGGTCAGTCCTCACACTTAAGTTAGCTCCACTTCAGAAGGTATTTCTTTCTATTTCAGCCTTGTTCGGGTATCACAGAAAAAATTATCTTCCCTTAGTCTTCCATTCCATTCCACTGGGACCAAACACAACCCTAACCTTGGCCAATAAATGTGCCGTAGCCTTGGAGACCTCCTCCTTGAGCAGCTGAAAGGTGACAACACACCCAGCCAGCCCCAGCCCCAGCACCTCTACCTGGAGAGATCCATTTCCTTAACAGTCCAGCAGAATGACACCGTGCAGTCCCATAGCTGCACGTTGCCAAGCCACCCACTTTGCAGAGAAGGAAGCGGAGGGATAGAGACCTCCGCCAGACCCCAGGGGTTAGAGATGCAAGTGCTGGAGCTGGGGGAGCCTGGAGCTAGCTACTGAATCTCTGTCTATGACATAAATGGGAGCTCTGTCTAGTAAAGAAGACCGATGTCAAAGAAGAACTACACAAATAAAGGCATCATTATGATTCTGTGTCTTCAAAATCATATGTGTATAATAATGTGGCCGCCCCACGAGTTGGAATATGCACAATGCCTACAGGCAATGGTCTCCCGTAGGAGGCTGGGCCACTACCGGGCGGGACTGAATGCCTGAGACAGCCCACAGGTCCCCAGCTCGCCCGAAACCTTCATCTCGAACCACTCAGCCTGAGTCAGGGCAGGTGCTCCAAGCCCACGTGGACGACCCCACCCCGTGCTTGCCTCGCCTCTCCAACCTGAGGCTTGGGGCCATCTCCCGGATCTGCCTTCCCACTGGCTGCTTCAACTGTTCACTGTCCACACTTGTCCCTTTAATGTCCCCCTTCAGCCATTCTGGGGAAACACCTTGTCGTGCCCTATTGCCGCTGGGGCCTCACATCCCAAAGTGGGGCCCTTAGCCTGGTAAGATTCATTGCAGCCTCTCCAATGGGCACAGGACCTAACATCCACTGTGCACAGAGGGTCCCTCCTCCCCCCAGAGTATGCCTCCCATCCCAGCAAGCCTGCCTTCCTCAAGCCCCAGAATTCAAGATCCGTATAAAGAACAATTTACATGCAATGTAATGAAGGTACAGCCTCTTCTTAACAGTGTTGCCCTCATACTTCTAGACTCTGATCTTGTAAAACTATGTTGATTAAAATCCTTCAAAGCCATTCCTTTGGGAGTAGCTGTAAGGACCCTCTAAAGAGCAGGGGCGGTTGGGATCTTGGCTGGGACCAGTACTGGGCTACCCTTGGGCTCACAGTAGAATGTGATGTCATCTCCCCCCTGAAAATAAACAGAAAACAAGAAAAAGAGGAGCTGTTTCAGCCATTCTGACAGGTGGGCTTTGAGAGGGGCAGGGAGTGCTTTTCCTAAGAGGCAGGTATTAGCCAAACCAGATCCTGGCGGCCCTTCTCATACCGTGATGTGCATTTGAAACTCCTGGGTAAGGCTTTTGTCAACCTACAGATTCCAGCTCGGTAAGTCTAGGACAGGGCCCGGGAGTTTGCATTTCTAACAAGCTCCCAGGAAATGCCGATGCTGCCAATCTAGAGAGGACACTTGTTAGTAGCTTGTTAGATACAAGGGCAGAATCCTGAGCCCCACATCAGACCTGTGAACGCAACCTGCCTGTCAACAAGATCCCTGGTGACTCCTGCTCATGTCACCGTGTGGGAAGGCCAGTTTCTAGGGCTTGCCTGCATCCTGTGCCCACGGCAGACATCACTAATCAATCAAGACAGTCTGATGATGAGTCAAGATCCTTGTCTACACAGTGCTGCCAGTGCCCCACCAATGCCTGACAGGCAGCACGGGGAGGAAACTAAAAACGCTGAGAAGAATCAACGAGAGAAGCAAGTTGGGGCAGAGATGGGTTTTCAGAAACTCAAAGCCAGATCGATACCTAGAAGATGCCTAAAAAGTGTCTATAGTGTCTTGATGAAGCATAAATACAAGTGAGGGGATGGGTGTTGGAGGAATGGAGCCTGCCATCAGCCAGAGAAGAGTCTGGAGCCGCTGAAAGCCGCTCGTAGCACAGATCAGAGAGAAGACCAGGAAGAAGGTTCTAGAAAGGGTTGAGAAGCTGCCTACCCAGCTGGAGGTTTCTTGGTCAGGGCTGAAGGAAGAGACTGAAGTCCATCCCCCCTAGCAAGAGAGTCTCTCAAGTGACATAAACGGAGCATCCTCCGTATACCAGGCAGGGGCCGGACCTGTCACATCAGTGATCTCTGTTGTGTTTCTCATCCCATGAAGCAGGTACCATCATCTTCTACAGTCAAGGAATCTGAGACCAAGGGAGATTAAACAATGAGGCTGGTAAATGCCCCGTAGGAATCCTTCCCAGTTTACTTGCCTGCAAGGCTGATCTCCTAGGCTCATACACACTTATCTTTTGCCGTTGTTTATCCTGTTGGAAATCCTGACAAATTTCTAGTGGAGGGTCCTGGGTGGTCTTGTCTGTCAGAGGGACAGAAAGGGATGGGGATCAGATGGGCACCCAGGGCCCAACAGAGCAGCCAGGTCAGGCGTGATGCCTCACAGCTGGGGACAGGCAGGACAGGGTTCTGGGTGGTGCTTTCTGTGGGATCCATCAAGAGTTAGGCAGCGGTGAGGTCTTGTCTGTCTTCTTGCAAATGTACTTGTTACACCTCCACTCTCACCCACCCCCTGTGACTTCCTTGCTGAGCAGGAATTGTTACTCCCATCTTCAGAAAATGAAGCAGTGGTTCAAAAGATTAGGTGCCAGGCTCAAGTTCTCCCTGAGCTGAGAACAGCACCCACATCTGTCTGATCTCGAAGCTAGGAACCCATTTTAGGCTGATGAAGAAGCAAGTAGGCTTTTGTGGGCTAGCCTGGGCACTAATCACCAGTTCTAGTATCATGTCTGTGGTGAAATGGACGTTTTGGGCACTCCACTATCAACAAACTTTTGCACTGCCATTTACTACTAAGTTGGGAAATTCCTGCTTCTTGCGTAGAACAAACTTCAGTGGCCACCTCCTACTCAACTTGGTCCTGTGACATCTAGTGGCCAACAGGAGCAGTGCAGTGAAATCCCTGGACATTGTAAGCAGGTGCAAACGCTGAGTATTTCCTGGGATTAAATTTAAATGCCCTGAAATTCACAATAGCGGAAGTATCCATGGAATGTAGAAAATGCACATTTACGTGCATCTTATAAAGTCTGTAATCCCATATTTTGTTCCTAATATTCGTGTTTATTTACTATCACTGGTGTAAAACACCATATCTGATCCATTGTATCTTAATCGATAAACTATCTTTACAAATAATATATAATACAATGTAATGCATAATACAATGTAATGCAATGCATAGTCCGTGCTTGCAGACATGCTTAATAATAAAGAACATTATAAATATGAAAATAAAATAGGTCACTAATTAATCTCTTCCCCTGGAGGTGGAGTGTTTTGGAATCACCATAATGCCGTATGAAACTAGATAAAAAAATATACATAAATAGGCTTCCTGTCTGCTACATACATAATAGGCTTCCTGTCTGCCTAAAAGTGTTATAAGACACGATGTGCTTTATAGAGACTTTCTGATTACAGGGGAACCTCAAGAGTGTTGCCTGAGTAAATTTCATTCCATGAAGAAACAACTGCAAGAGGGTCCCCAGGCATTCCCGTGATAACACAGATTCTAACAGCCCCTCCATCCCCTATCCTGCTCTCCACCCAGGACTCACAGAATGGCAAAAACCCAAGAGAAGATTCTTGGGTAACTAATGCTCCTTTACGGGGGGTCCCCAGATAAAGGGCAAGGGGAAAGTCTTCTTACTGTGGGGCTAGTATAAATGAACCCAAGAGTCATTCGCCAAACCTTAACACACTCAAATTATTTTTCAAACATTTTGGGTTCGGCAAAACTCATGTTGCTAAGCCCCCTTTCCCGACATTGTTATACCCATGTGAATTTCAACGGAAATTCAATATGTATGTTTTTGATTCACTTAGGCTTAACTCAGCACAACTATTTAGTGAGAACCACTTTGTATCCAAGAATCTTCCTGAACCCTTTCTTTTGTAAGTCCCCTTAAATGATTTTCCTTTTAACCAGGAAGTATGTTTTGTCTGGGGTAAATTGAACTCAAACCCCAAAGAGTGTGGTTCAAAATTCGGAATTCTTGAATTTTGAAGATGATTGGAAAGTCTGCAAGCAGTGCCTCATGTCACCGAGAATGGCCAGTGGTGGTATTGAGAAGTGGGAAGTATTGTGAGCAAAATTCAGTGATCATATGGAGTGACATTTTGTTCACTTTAAAATGAACTCTGACCTCTTGATGTCTGGGTTGAGTGCTGTCCTGGCCAAGTATCTTCCAGGTCTGGGTGGCCCAGCGACTTTTACAGTCACGCGGTCTCTCTGAGTGTTGGTGCCTTCCTCAGTAGATGCGAGGACACAGTTAACACCTATGGGCACCAGAGGATGGCAGCTCCACGGGGCTTTTGTACGAAACAGATTCTCTTCCCTAGTAGGACCTTACCATTGAATTTAGGCAATTAAAGCTGTGAATGAACAATGAGCTAGCTCCATTTATTCCATCCCAGGCCTAGTTTTTGTGTTTGTTGAATATACTATAAATCTGAGCACAGCACATCAAGGGTATTTGATTAATGTCAAAAATAAGAGAGATGGTGATAAGACTTTTGTATCTGTGCTGCGCTGTTTACACAAAAACGAGATAATTATTCCACCTGAATTTAAAAGTTGCTTTTCTCGTCATAGCGATGGCCAACCGCCAAGCTATGCTGCTTAGGATTAGGTCGGCCACATATGACAGAAAATCCAAATGGCGGGCTTTAATAATACAGGAATTTTCCTTTTGCTCACATGTAAAAAAAAAAATCCAAGAAAAAATATGCAGGGATGAAAGGCTGGTTCCAGGGCCATCAGGGACCTAGGTTCTTCTTAAGTGACTCTTCCAATTCCTTACCATGTAACTTCCCTTTCAGAATTGCATTATGGTTCTGTGATGGCTGCTGGAGACCCAGCTCTCATGTCTACGTTCCAGGCAGCAAAAAGGAAAAAGAGCCTTTCAGCTGACTCAGTCCCATGTAAAGAGCTTCTTTGGTCTCGAACTCCTGGCCTCAAGTGATCCTCCCACTTCAGCCTCCCAAAGTGCTGGGATTACAGCCCTGAGCCACCATGCCTAACAGTTTCTTTGAAAGCCCAAACTAAAAAAACCTCAGCTTATACCTCTTTAACCACCCATCTGCAAGAGAGGCTGGGAAATATGTTTTATCAAATTCCATTGCCACCCTCGATAATATGGGATTCCACTGGTAAGAAAGGAGAGAGCAATCAGGTAGGCCAACCAGCTCTTCCTTCCTTACCCTCCATGCTGTCTCCCGGCTGTGCCACAGCTCTCATCAGAGACAGAGGACAGACAAGGGGAAAGAACTTGCAAGGGAAAAAAGGCTCTGTGTATGTGTTCATATGTGTGTGTGTGCATGTGTGTGTGCGTGTGTGTGTGTGTGTGTGTGTGGCCTCACTGAGGGCTGACCCACAAATACCGTGATGTGTCCTCTTTGCTTTTATGTAATTAGTTCTCCGTTTACTTCTGCCTGGTCTAAGACTCATTTGCCTCAGCCTAACATCATGTGGGGGAAGGCTTTCCCCAGGGCCAGAAGGACCAATAGGGCTGGAGAGAAGTAGCTGGCAGAGCTGTCTGGCAGGCTGGCAGCTCCTTTCTCTTCGCCTTGCTTGGGTGTTACCAGCTCATCTTTCTCCAACCTGGGGTGCTCCTGCCTCAGTATAACCACTGATGGAAACTTGCAGGGAAAAAGACTTGCTGACCAGGCATGGTGACTCACGCCTGTAATCCCAGCACTTTGGGAGGTCGAGGCATGTGGATCACCTGAGATCAGGAGTTCGAGACCAGCCTGGCCAACATGGCGAAATCCAATCTCTACTAAAAACACAAAAAAATGAGCTGGGTGTGGTGGCCTGTAATTCCAGCTACTTAGGAGGCTGAGGCAAGAGAATAGCTTGAACCCAGAAGTTGGAGGTTGCAGTGAGCCGAGATTGCACCATTGCACTCCAGCCTGTGCAACAGCGGGACTCTGTCCCCTGCTAAAAAAAAGAAAAGAAAGATGTGTTTGTGTGTTCCTTGAGGACAGAACAATGTTGTAGTATGGAGAAGGCTTGATGGATCTTAATTTATAGTGAGCTTGAAAGCTAAGTAGCTGTCTGTTCAAGTCAGGTTTAGGCAACACAGAACGACTCACATGAAACATGGAATCGACTTCATTGATACCAGCAAGGAGGGGTTCACAGTGAAGTCAACTTTCCTTCGTCACAGGGGCACATGCCACCCCCATTTTATGTCCAAAAAACCTGAGGTTAAGTCACCTCCCCTGTGTCACCCAAGAGCTGCACCCATGAGCTGGCCTCAGCGCTGCACGGTGGCATGACCGGGCTTCCCTACATCGAATAACTATCCTCAGCCCAGGGGCCTGGCTTCCTAGGAAGGGGTTCAGAACACACGCGCAAGTCCCGGGGCCCTGCCTCAATTCCACAACACTGAAGGAGGTGAGCAGACTGGGTAGGAGAGGCAGACCTGCAGCTGGACAGAGGCTGTGGGGGACACAAGGGGCACTCAGCAGACCTGGTACCTGCACGGCTCATGTACCAGACCTGAAATAACATGAAACATAGTAGGGGCTCCATCAATATCATCATCATTATTCAGCATCACCCACAAATGATGATGGGTTTAAAAATGGAATTAGGGGCTGGGCGCGGTGGCTCACGCCTGTATCCCAGCACTTTGGGAGTCCAAGATGGGCAGATCACGAGGTCAGGAGTTCGAGACCAGCCTGATCAGCATGGAGAAACCCCATCTCTACTAAAAATACAAAAATCAGCCGGGCATGGTGGCACATGCCTGTAATCCCAGCTACTCAAGAGGCTGAGGCAGGAGAATCACTTGAACCCAGGAGGCAGAGTTTGCAGTGAGCCGAGATCATGCCATTGCACTCCAGCCTGGGCAACAGAGCGAGATTCTGTCTCAAAAAAAAAAAAAAAAAAAAGCATCATATGTTGGTTATCAATTCAGATCACACTAAAAACTAAAAAGAAATACAAAAGTTAGCCAGACATGGTGGTGTGCGCCTGTAGTCTCAGCTACTCAAGAGGCGGAGGCAGGAGAATTGCTTGAACCCGGGAGGCGGAGGTTGTAGTGATCTGAGATCATGCTGCTGCACTTCAGCCTGGGCAACAGAGCAAGACTCTGTCTCAAAAAAAAAAAAAAAAAAAAAAAGGACTTAGGTTGAACCTGGGGGTGATCACCTGACTTCTGTTTTATCTTAGTCTTTTACTCGTGCTTCCTTTTACTGAATGTTCATCCGCAAACAAACCTGCAACATCACACGTCCTGGACTCAGCTCATTTGATGCACCAAGAAGACAATCAGCAGACAATGGCAGCACCGCAGAGCCGAAAACAAAACCAATGAAGACTTTCTCACAATGAAATGAGCGAAGGGACTGCTGACTTGGGGAGCCCCCCGCAACCACAGAGAATTGGGAAGAGCTTGCTGTCTTCCAAGAAGAAAAGCCAGCAAAGAGGAACCCGTCTCCAGGAAGAACTGAAAATGAAGAGCTGGCATGTAGACAGCACTTTACAGCTTATGAAGCTCTTCTTGAGGGCCTTGTCTTGCTTGAGCCTCCCCAAACACCGTAAAGTGGGAAGGAAATTATGGACAAGGAAGTTCAGAGAGATCAATATCCAACTCAAGGGTGCAGAGCTGGAACTCAGGTCAGGGATGTGGTCAGAAGGGGCTGGGGCTCTGCCACCTCCAATGCTCAGGCAACTCACCCCCAACCAGACACCCAGCAACCCACTGTGAGCAAAAATAAATCTTCCTCCTTCCCAGCCCCCATAGTCTCTGCCTCTGAAGCCACAGCTGGGAGATATGATTCCTAGGAAAGGCACAATGAAAAGGGTTACTCCCCACCATTTTTGACCTTCAAAGCACTTGGTGTCTTCACTATGTCCTATGCAGCCCCAGTGACATGGGACCCCCCCTGGGTCACACGTGCCCACCTGCGTGAAAGAATGGGTCAGAGGAATGTCAGAAAAGCCCCCCTCCTCCCTGCTCTGCACCACCCACTCTCACACAGTCTGGCCTTAGTTTCTCCACCGATGGTGATGTCTGGGACAAGTATCTGCATGCCTCTGTTTACTCACCTGTAAAATGGGGAGAAGTGCATTTGCCTCCACCCCCTCCCACCGATGGGAGCAGAGGTAGAGCCTGCTTGTCTGGACAAGCCCAGAGCAAGACCCATTCTCCTGATCTGCTCTCTGGGAGCCAGCTTCTGTGACAAGGTCTGCGGCTCAGTGCTCCACTCTGATCTCAGGCTCCCAGGATCACGTGGGTATCAAACAGAGGAGCTGCAGGTGAGCCAGATGGCATCATTGCAACTGGCTCCTGAGACCAGACACCTCGGGTCACAAGGATGTCTGAGAGTGAGGTGAGGTGGCTTTCGTCCCTGACTTCACAGCCAACAAAGTGGTGGCTGTCTACCTTTGAGCAAACAGGCTCGACTCCTTTCCCTAAAGGAGCAGAGTTTTAAGCTCAACCCTATTTGCCTCCCCCACCAATCCAGCAATTATTTAATTATCACAGTTTCCTCTATAAATTTTATTTCAGATTAAAAAAAAATCCTGGCAGTGACATAAGTTCAACCATCCAGAATGCCAGATAAAGTCTCCGAATGGGAGTTCACTCCCTGGTGCCTGGTGCACCCACTGGCCTTGAGCCCCTGGCCTCCATGCAGGAAGGACCTGTCGATCACCCTGACAGTCCTCCTGGGCTCAGGCACCCAAACGCTAGGGCTCAGCACCCAGCCGGGGGCCCTGGCATGACACATACGCCCAGATGTTTTCAGGAGACCTAAGTGGAAGCCATGGGGCCAGCCAAGAGGGTAGGGAGCCCAGGATTTGGCAGAAGCAGCTGAGGAAAGAGCTGGCATTGCTCAGACTCACCAGTGTTAGCCTGCCGATATTGGTCAAGCCTGCCAGGCTCCAGGGCCCACTATCCCCTTTCCCCGCCCTCAGCTGTGCACTCCAGTCCATAACATCACAGGACCTTTCCCACCACCACAGGGTAAAAGTCAGATGTGGGGTTTCCAAAAGCTTCAAAGCTTACCCCTCTATCCCGAAGGACACCAGGGGGACAGAAATGGACACGGAGGCCTCAAAACAGGAGGAGCCTCAGGAAAATAAGGAGACCCCTCTCCCTTGTTGATTACTTGGGTATTACAGAAAGAGATGGACTGAAGCGGCTGAACCTATCTGAGGATTAAAGCACAGCTTTTGTCAGGAGTTCGTGCCTCCCGTCATTGTCCAGCGACCTGAGGAATGACATGCATCAGAAGCCGCTTCCGTGTCTCAGACGGGGGGCTGGGTCAAGTCCTGGGGGCTGATGGAGCATTTCCCAGATGGCAAGAGGAGAGGAGTTAGTCGTGCCTCCCTCTCCCCGGGAAGTTATGTGTGATGAAAATTTCACCTCCTAAAACGATTAGCAGCAGAGATCTTATGTGCTTTTTTTATTATCATTTTTTAATCGAGGTACAATTTATGCGTTTTAAAAATCAAATTAATTGCACCCCAGGGCTCTGGGATGGAGGGCGGTGTGCGCCCGTGAAGGTCAGAGGCCCAGCGGCGCCAGGGCTCCACAGCGTAGCTCTGGAATGAATGGCCTGGCGCTTTGCTTTCGCCTTCTGCCCCACTGCGTGTGAAGCCCCAGGGCCGCGGGGGAATTCCAGCCCAGCTGGGCCGGGGTGCGCCCGCCAGCGGTGCCCGCTCGGGCAGGGTGGGCGCAGCGGGCGTCTGTCCTGCGAGCGGGGATCAGGCAGCTGGACCCAAGACCAGGGCACGTGCGCAGCGACGCGGGGCAGCCCCGCCAGGAGCCCCGACCCAGGCGCGACGCAGCGCCCAGCAGAGAGCGCGCATTCCGGAGCGCGGCGCGCCGGCAGAAGTTGGGCCAGCGCGCGGTGCCGCGGCTGGGAGGGGGCTGCAGGTGCCGCGGGAAGAGCCCGCCCGACTTCAGGGAGGCAGCCGGGCGCTGTGGCCCCTGCGGCTCAGCTCCCTACGGGATCGGGTGTCTCAGCCCCGCGACTTCCGGGGCCCGGCGGCGCTTCGGGGAGCTAGTCCAAGGGCAGCCTCCAGGGTTAGAGAGCGCACGACGCGGACGCCGGGGCGGTCCGCAGCACGCGGGCAGCGCTGCCGGGACTCGGGCTCCCGCAGGGGCGGCGGGCGGGGTGGGGTGAGGCGGGCCGGCCCCCTCCCCTCCCTCCCGCCGCCCGCCCTCTCTTCCTCCGGTCCTGCAGCCAATTAGACTGCCCCCTCGGGGGGGCGGCGTGGGGCGCTGCATAAAGCGGCGGGGAGCTGTCACCCCGGGAGCAGGCTTCGCAGTGCCCGGGCCGAGCCGGTGCGCCGCAGACTCGGGCGCCTCGGGCCAGGGAGCGCGGAGGAGCCATGGCCACCACTAACGGGGCCGTAGAAAACGGGCAGCCGGACAGGAAGCCTCCTGCCCTGCCGCGCCCCATCCGCAACCTGGAGGTCAAGTTCACCAAGGTGAGGTGGGCGCCCCTCCCACCGACGGCCGCCAGCCTCCGCGCTGCGCAGCCAGCTTCGGGGCGCCGGGGCCAGGGGCCAGCAGGCCGGGAGTCCGCCGGGCGCTCTGGAGACCCGAGCTTCCCTGCCCGGGCTCGGACCTCTAGAAACCGCACCCTTCGCGGGGCATCTTGGGCGGGATCGCAGGCTGTGGGGCTCGGCGCTGTGAGCCTCGAAGCCGGGAGACCGAGGCCGTCTAGCGCCCGCGGGATGCCAGGTTGCAGGCATCCTCGCGCGGCCCCGACGTTTCCCTGCATTGCCCGCTTTGATCGCGAGCGGAGGTGAGCCTCGCGTTGACTCGGAGCGCGGGAGTCTCGCTCCTGCAAAAAACCCCTGGGATGGTTTCCAGGGTGGACGAGGCTGGCTTTGAGAGGGTCAGAGGTGCTCGAGAACGCCAAGAGCGAGTCTGGGAGCCACATCGCGGAGCCGCAGTTAGAAGACTGGGGGAAACAGGTCCTCCGAGCAAAGCGAGAAGAATGGGCAGCTTCCGTGCTTAGCTTCTACCCGGCTCACCAGCAGAGCTAGAGGGGGAGTAGGAAGGTGCTCACCTACTGATGAAGCCGTCCCGGAGCCCAGAGGGCCTGGTGTTTACAAGACAAGGAGCGCGTTCTGGAAGGTCGCAGGTCTGGTCCTTGGGAAGCTGTGGGTAGCAAGGCCGAGCGCCCCAGGCTCCGTCGCGCGGCAGAAGCGCACGGTTCTCTGCCTCCTTGCGCTGTGGTCTGGGAGGCTAGAACGGTGGCAGAGCGGTGAGATTAACCTACCTGGGGCAGAGAAAGGAAGAAGGGAAGATGGTGAGGCCTCCGAGGCCTCTGAGCTGGAGCTGAGAAGGGCCAGGAGACCCGGGTCCGGAAGCGCGACCAGATGGAGGACACCCCCAGGCTGTCTGGGGTGCGCTGCTGCCCGTGGGCCGGTGCCGGGGCACTTTAGAGGCACGGGCCAGGCCGAGAGCCATGGCCTTCACTTTCCCCACCTTTGGCTTCTCTTGATTTTTCCTTTTATCCATAACCCCCAGCTCCAGCTGACACCGCACTTAGAGAATTTCCTCATTCGTTTTACTTTCAGAAGTAGCAATTATCTTTCTCAAAGAGTTTTAATCAAGCGGAGAAAGTTGCAGGGCACTATGTGTGGCCTTCCGATTTGGGTTTCTTGGCACTTAATTCCCAACGTCGGCTGAGCCTCTGATCACATGACATTTAAATTAACTGTTTTCAGAAGGCTCTGTAATCAACAAAGACAGGTCGCTGGGAATGCTGGAAGTGATTCTCAATGTAGTTTTCTTTGTAATATCAGCTTCAGAGTGAAAATTCCAACACAAATTCTGGGAAGAGTGAAAGTGGTATCTTAATTTTGTACCCTAACCCTAGGTGCTTGGCTCTTGCTACTGGCGGTGAAGTGGGGAGGTTGTTTTCTTTTGGTTGTACAGGATTTCAAAATACTATATATAGAAACCAGAAAGTAAATGTATTATGGTCCTTTTACTGTTGATGTTTTTAAGTTCTATCAGCAATCTGACAACATACAAAAAATTACCTCTTTCTTTACAATTTTTAGGACACTTTTAAAGTGTAAACGTAGCCTTTAGGCAGATCTCAGACAATGCACAGAGCCATGACTGCCTGTCGTCTCGGCGGGTGCACAGCCTCTGCCAGTTGAAGGGAAGCAGTGCAGGACTGAGGCCGAGGGAAGGTGGTAGATGAGCCTGGAGCACTGGGATCTTGAGGTTTCTCCCCCGGGGTTGATGGCCCCTACTGCCTGACACTGGCTGCTCCCTCCTCACCTGTGGGGGACAGTGCTGCTGCCTGCTCTGTCCTGGATCCTGGTCCATCTTCTGCAGAGACCTCCTCATAGCAGTTGTGGACCCAGGCAGCTTGCCTGGCTGAGGGTGGGTAGCCAGTGCCCTGGTACAGGGCCTGGACTGGAGAGGCCGCTGAGAGTGAGGCTGCTGAGAGTGAGGCTGCCAAGAGCGCCTGCCGAGGGAAGGGGCAGCAGAAAGCGCAGGTCCGAGGCCCAGGGTGGGCAAGTGGCCCTGGCAGGTGGGTGGTCTGTCGGGCAAGCAGACAGTGGAGCATGGGAGCCAGGAATGATCTGCTATTTTCCAAAATTGACTCCTCGTGCTTCTTGATAATGGAGCACACGCCAGAGTCAGTCTATCTGAGCCCCAGCCCCGGCGGTGCCATTTCCCAGGGTGGTCCCGCTTTCAGGAGGATGACTTTATCAAAGCCTCCTTCATTTGTCCTTACATATTAACACTGGATTCTCTAGGGTCATGCTGTGTGATTCTGGAGAGCCGAGAGACCCTCCAAGGTCCCCCACAGAGCTCTCAGAAGATAGAGGCCCCTTCTAATTTAGGGGGCCTCTTTCTTTATACAATTTCTTCCAGTAGCAGAGATTCTCTTTAAAGTTTTCTGGTTTTAAAACACGGGTTTTTATTGTCTCTCTTATGAAAAATAAAATTCCCCCAAATCTCCTTTTCTGAAAACATGTTCTTTTTGAGTTTAGCTGAGTGGCCTGTTGGCCAATGGAAGTTACTGTAAATCTGCACCAATAGCATCTACTTGCACGACTGCCATTTTCACCTTTGCCTGAGACACCTTACAGCTCAGTCCTGATGCCATGCTATTCTGTTCCTTTTGTAAAATGTGAGCCGTGTCTACAGCTCAATGTAGCTTAATATTATCCCTCCATAAGGTTTGTTTTATGCTGATTCACAAATCAAAGACAACAACAGTTCCTTCTAGACCCTTTACCCTGATTTGGAGTTCAAAGCAATACAGCCAGCATAATCGGTAGGCCATATTTACTGATCCTTTCCTTAAATTTTTGTTTTAGTGGAGAGAAAGTCAACAGTAGAAACTACTTACAAGATTACTACTTACTAGTGTAGTGTAATATAAAGAAAAAGATTTTACAAAATCAAAAACATTGCGATGGGAAAATATGGTTAGAGCCAAACAGTCTGAGTTTTTTTTACAGTTGCTTGTTACAGATCAATGTCATGAGCAAACTAATTTTTTCTTTTTTTTTGGAGGAGCATGCTTGGAGATGAAGTATAGCAGACATCCGATCATTGTAATCTGTTTCCAGCCCCCTTATTTATATTCTCTTCTGTCACCTTCTCATTTTCCTCCCCTTTGGAATTGATACCAGGAAGGATCTAGAATCAGCAATTTTCACTGACAGTCTCTATTATCTAACCCATGAAATTTCATCTTTCCACAAATGGGCCTCTCTTTCTGGCTGCACTTTCCTCCCCCGCACTAACTTAACTCTTCTTCCCAGTTATTAATTTCTCGCTGTTACTGAGTGATGACTTGCTGGACGGCGAAAGTGAACTCTTGGATGTAGTTTCAGCTGGAAGAATAAACCTGTAATTGTAGCCTGGCCTTTTCCTCGTGTGCTTCCCTGGGGGCCTGGCCTCAGGCTGGAGACACTAAGCTTCCAGAAGCTGGACAGACATGACCCACTGGCGATGGATGCTCTCAGTTCTGGATTCCAAACTGGGGGGGCAGCTGGGGTCTGCTCACCTGCCCAGCCAGAGCCTGCCGCGTGTGCCTGGTCCCCAACAGACTCAGACCAGGCTTCCCCCACCCATGAGCTTCGGAGGTTTGTGTGTGTGTGTGTGTGTGTGTGTGTGTGTGTGTGTGTGTGTGTTTACTTTTTATCAACTTTTATTTTAAGTTCTGGGGTACATGTGCAGGATATGCATGTTTGTTACATAGCTAAACATGTGTCATGGTGGTTTGCTATACAGATCAACCTATCACCCAGGTATTAAGCTCGAGCTGTGGCGTTCATACAGGAAGCTCAATACAGAGAACGTACGAATACGCATGCTTAGGAGATGGCTGCCCTCTCTCACCTGTTGTCACTGGGGAGTCAAATGCTCCAAATGAGTCAGTTTCACAATAATTGAAATTAGTCCTTGAGCGATGCAACTGTTCCTTTAAACAAGCCAAAGAGAAGCAAAGTAAAGCTGTGTGCCCTGTATGCAGATAGATATAAAACTGGAACCTGATGAACTAATTCTGTACTTGGAAATTATTGACGGCATTTTATTTGATAGACTTGCATGTTAGCCATTTCTGCCGTGGGGGTTTTTCTGACACTGTGATAGGCTGTGATGAGGAGGATGCCATTCCGAGTTGGTGACGCAGGAGTTTGTGTGTCTTCTTGCTGGGCAGTGGGGGACTTCTGTGCTGTCAGAATGTGCTTTGTATATTGTCTGTCACCTCTATTCCTAGTTCTTTTCCCTCTCTTTTAATGTGACGTTATTAAGACATTTAGAACTTAGTGTACACTAACAGTAAATAGTACATATGTTTTAGTGCATGCCCTTGGTATGTTCTTCTTAGTCTGCTCATGAAGTCTTTTGATAAAAAAAAGTTTTTATTCTTAGCGGCACTCTGGATCATTGAGGTTCCCAGAAAAGTGATTTCTGTGGGTTATATAAACAGTTATTTGTGACATCATCCCTTAATGTAACCTGGAAAGTTTCTAACTCAGATATTTAACTTTGTATTTCAACACTGGGTTTTTTATCAAGCCCAATGTGAAAATACACATTTTAAGGGGAATGCTAGGGAGGGGCACCCCGATGTGCATTGGTGAAAACTAAAGGGTGATGGTGAGATCCTCCTCAAAGCGAGCTCCTTGGCAATCAGTTGTGCTGGGTGTTGCAGCTGAAAGGAGAAAGGGAGTGCTCAGTTCGTCTTTACCCTCCAGGGGCAGGGGGGGGACTGCTCGGGACTTTTCTATATGTAAACCTAGTGACTCTTTCCCCAAAGTCTGTGAGGGTATAAGATTCAATTCATAGCCTCTGCTTAACCATTTAACTTAGTCATTCCCCTGTTAATCCATGTCATTGTCGAAAATAATAATAATAATTTAGAAAAAAATCTCTAAATAACCTTAGTTTTATTTGACCAACTTGGCTTCCGAGTTTGTCCTGGCCCATCTATTGATCATGTGGTCCTGGGACTCTGTCTATAAAATGTCAGCTCTTGTCTATAAAATGTCGATGGGGGAGAGGGGAAGCAGCGGGGGAAGAAGGTGGACAGGATGGATAAGACGTTACCTAAGGTCCTCAGCATGTTGAAATTATATGATTTTGATTTAAACCTAATTCGTTACACTTCCTTTCCTGGTTAGATATTTATCAACAATGAATGGCACAATCCAAGAGTGGAAAAAAGTTTGCCACATATAACCCTTCAACTCTGGAGAAAATATGTGAAGTGGAAGAAGGAGATAAGGTAAGTACTTAAAAAAAAAATGTTGCTCTAAGTAATTCAATTATAGATGACCAAAGGATAAGGAAACAGTTTGGCTTAGCTAGAAGACAGGACTGGCCCATGCTAGGGGCAGGGCCTGGGCTAGCTGCACGAATTGCATATGCTCCTCAGACACGTGGCACAGAATGGGATCAATTACCGACAATCCTCTGCAGAGTGTCATTTTCCTGTGATAGATGTTTCTCCATCTATGAGTATGACTTCAGCTATCCTCATCATACGGCTAAAGGAAAGGTTTTTGTTTTTTTTTTTTTTAAATCAATTGTTTGAACTGGGAGGCATTAAAGAATCTTTCCAGAAAGCATTTCTGGCTGGTGTGTTTCACCAAATGCAGCATTCTGACAGGAGACACTTGAGAAAAAGTAGACTTGAAGGAAAAAAATAGTTTCTCCCCCAGGTGACGGGGGGATAGTTAATAATGTAACCACCAGATTTCTTCTTTCCTAGAAATTTACATGAGCATGGAAAGCAGTAACCTTTATAACCCTATTTGCAAGTGCAAGGTCTCTATTGTAATACAGAAGCCAAGGGACTTCTGAATGTGTCCTTTATACATTGCAAGGCCATCAAATCTATTTTGAAGGTCAGTGCAGAGGTAAAGCCCTTCCACTGAGGACAGGGGAGATGTCAGTGTGTCCTCAGCCGCTACGGCAGTGGACTGATGTTCTTAGTCAACAAACTGATGACGTTGGATGTAGATGGAGTGAAGGGCGTGTGCAGGGTAGGCTTGGATTTTATCCTGCCCGTGAGTTTTGTGACAGGTGTGCAATTCACAGCCGCCCCACCTGTACACGACAGCTAGGCTCTGCTAATAAAGGAAGCAGCACAGAGGAGCTCATAGAAAAATGTGAGGGCATCCGGGGGAAGCCGTGACATGGAATGGGGTTTCCACTAGGAGACTCCCAAGTGGCCCGTACAGGTGCTGGGAGGAGAATGAGACCCTTGCCCTGGGCCTTGGTTTCTCTCTTGGTCTGAGTGACTGTTCTGAGCTACAGGCCACGCCATCCTCTGCAGCTGGAGAGATCCTGGCCTCCACCCCAGAGCCTGGGACAAGGAATTCAGTGTCCCACATCTCCCCTGCCAAGCTTCTGCTCACCCCCCAAGCCAGCTCTGGACACATAGTCTCAGTAGAATCGCTCCTGCCTGGGGTCCGGCATGGACTCCTTGCTGTACCTTCCTAGAGAGAGGCATGAAGGAGCCCTCGAGATGAATGTGACCCATGTTCCTGAGAAAAAGAAAGAATGACACTACTCTAAAGAGCCCTCTCTTCTTTCCTTTTAGAAAGAAGGTTCTGTTGTGATTATTCGATCAGTGCACAGAAGATCTAGTTTTGCTCCCATGGGGTGGGAGAGGCTGAAGGGAGAAGAAAGGCCTCCATGGTACTCCCTGCTCTTCCCTGCTCCTCCCTGCTCCTCCCTGTCTGAGAACTATTTCACAGGGTCAGTTCCACAATCTAGAGAGGAACGAATTCCTCCCTTCTCACTCTTGACCACCAGTTCCCAGCTGGAACAAAATGCCAGGCAGATGCGTCCCCCCAATTTGTGAACGGCAGCTGGTGTGTGCTCACACTGAGCTAGCCGGTGGAAAGTCTTTTCGTACTTGGGTCCCGGAGAGAAATTCTCAAGGTCGGTGACTTTCTGAAATATTTTATAATGCTTTTTATAATTAGAAACAAGCATTGATACTTGGCCACTGTAGATATCTTAAGATACAAAGAAGAGAAAAATCACTTGAACGCTCCCGGCCACTCAAAACTCGATGCTCTTGCGGCCTGTCTTGCCAGCAGGCACGATTCTCCCGTTCTCTGTAACTGATAGCCGAGGTCCCAAACTGCAGCCGCATCAAAAGGTGACACTCTCTCTCTGTCGTTTTGGCCACTCAGCCCGATGTGGACAAGGCCGTGGAGGCCGCACAGGCTGCCTTCCAGAGGGGCTCGCCGTGGCGCCGGCTGGACGCCCTGAGTCGTGGGCGGCTGCTGCACCAGCTGGCTGACCTGGTGGAGAGGGACCGCGCCACCTTGGCTGTGAGTACATGCGCATAGGGCCCGTGTGGGATGAGCCGTCCTCAGGGAGAGCCCTGTCTCCCATGGGATGTGCGGAAAAGATTAGGGTCCTGGTTTTGTGTGGTCATGGGTCTGTTCCATCCTTGAGATACAGCTCTCTAGCAATATAGGCAGGCATTTATGCCTCTGGCTGAATCCCTTCGTTTTTCGAAGTCAGACTTTTGTTCCCTGCAGCTCAGCTTCTTGACCAAGTGGTCGCCTATAGGAAGTTCAGCTCTATCAGTAGTCTCAGACTTGGGGCACACACAGATGGTGACCATGAGCTGGGCCATATCCTGGTACCAGCGTGTGTTTATGTATTTAACTTTTTCTTTTTTTATATTAACTCCCATTTATTTATTTATTTATTTATTTGAGACAGAGTTTCCCTCTGTCGCCTAGGCTGGAGTGCAGTGGTGTGAACTCGGCTCACTGCAGCCTCTGCCTCCCGGGTTAAAACAATTCTCTTGCCTCAGCCTCCTGAGTAGCTGGGTCTACAGGTGCCTGCCACCACGCCCGGATAATTTTTATATTTGTAGTAGAGACAGGGTTTCGCTCATGTTGGCCTGGTCTTGAATTCCTGGCCTCAGGTGATCCTCCCGCCTTGGCCTCCCAAAGTGCTGGGATTACAGATGTGACAATATTCATTAAATATTGGGTTTGATGTGCTAATTTTATCTTTCTAATACTTACTAAAATAAATGCCAGCACTTAACATAGAAAAAATGGCCCCCATGTGACCCAAAATCATTCCTCAATCACCCCTGAACTGGCCAGTAGCAAGTGTATGTGGAGTGGTGGTGAGGTCAGAATAGCCTGGGTCTAGGAAATCTCAGAGTCGGAAACACCCAGGTTCAAATCCCCACTCTGCCACTTACTAGCTGGGTGACTTGGGACAAGTTGCGAAACCTCTCTGAGATTTATTTCTTCATGTAAAATGTCACCAATAATGATATCTCAGCAGTGTAAGAATGGTCTATCTAAGATTCCAGGCAGAGTCCCTGGAGTGCAGTAAGCACTAAGTAGGTGATAGCTATTATTAATCTATTATTAATAATAGCAGTTATCATAGTAAGGCTATATGAAGACCCATTTTCTTTTTTTTTTTTTGAGACCAAGTGTCACTCTTGTTGTCCAGGCTGGAGTGCAATGGGGCGATCTCAGCTCACCACAGCCTCTGCCTTCTGGGTTCAAGCAATTCTCCTGCCTCAGCCTCCCTAATAGCTGGGATTACAGGCATGCACCACTGCCCGACTAATTTTGTATTTTTAGTAGAGACAGGGTTTCTCTATGTTGGTCAGACTGGTCTTGAACTCCGGACCTCAGGTGATCTGCCCACCTCAGCCTCCCAAAGTGCTGGGATTACAGGTATGAGCCACCACGTCTGGCTAAAGACCCATTTTTTAACCTCAGCTACATACACTGCTGGCCAGTCATTTCTAGATACCTTAGGTGGGGATATTGATGCAGCGTACCCTATGAGGTTGGGCTGCGAAGGCATTAATCAATTGTAAATGCAGTTTTCAGCAGGATCCTCAGACCTTCCTCTGGTCTTGAGGGGTGATTGGAGGACATCTCGGGGCCACGTTGGGCGGTGAGGTCCTCTGCATCCTGTGCGTTTTGTCCTCGCACGTCTCAGCCTCTTGTTTTTAAAACTTGTTCCAAACCTTGAGTCCCGTTGTAGGGAAGGAAATCTCCTTTTTGGCCTTTGATTTGGAAAAATGGTTTTTCTGATGTCGGGAACAAGCAGTAGGGTAGCCACTGTTTAAAGGAGGGTGTCAGCCAGGACACAGAAATTGCTGTTGCTCCTGAATGTGTTTCTCAGGGTGGAGGAACTCTCAGGCCTTACTCTTGGGTGCATTTTCCTAAGAGTGCATCAACACAGAAACTTGAGCTCTCCTTCCTTCCTTCCCAGTCAGCCCCACCAGCCCGCGTGTTTCCCGGGTGAGGGTAGCTCCCTCCCAGGGTAAGTGCTTCTCTCTGAGGAGCCTCTGGTTTCTTCCTGCAAAGTAAGCCAGCTTCAACCCTCAAGCTGCCAAACTGGCTTTTTCAAAAACATTTCTGTTTTCACCCGGCATGAGCTCATCGGTCGGCAATGTCCGTGTGGACTAATAGCAGGCTAGAGAGGATGTGCCCTGG
Source organism: Ateles fusciceps (assembly GCA_036589455.1). Classification (NCBI taxonomy): domain Eukaryota; kingdom Metazoa; phylum Chordata; class Mammalia; order Primates; family Atelidae; genus Ateles; species Ateles fusciceps. Next base: position 11,303,953 of record JAZHEH010001736.1, read on the forward strand.
GCACCCCCCACCCCCCCAAACCCTGTCCTTAAGTGTCAGTATCATCTTAGGAACAGCGGCTGCAAAGCCACCTTCGTCTTCGGCCCGCCCCATTGTCCTGGCATGACTGTGTTTTGATAGCAGACAGAGCTTTGGAGGAGCTCAGAATGCAAACCCAGCAAATCACCTCTGCCATTGGGACCTCACTGCCCACAAGAAATAAGATCCAGCTCTTTGCCACAACATGAAAGGGACAAGAGAATTACTGGCAAACACGGTTTTTAAAACTCCGACCACATCACAGGAGAGCGCCCCTTGCTCTCCACCTTGATATGGTTTCCGTGCATGTTCATGGGGCGTGTTCTCTTGCTGGCTAAGGGGTGTGACAAGGCTGGGTGTTTATTTCTGTGCTCGGTGTCTGGAAACAGATGTGGGGGATCCAGCAGCTCCTGAATGGCTTTCCTTTGCTGGGGCACCCAGGCCCCAACTCTGGCTCTTTGGGTGCTTGTTTTGTGAGCTCCCACATGGAAGCCCTCCCTATCCACTCTCCTTTACACCCCAAATGCCGTTTCTGGGTCCTCTCATTGTAAGCCCTGCTGTGCTGTTTTCCTGGCACTTTCCAGTCACTCTTTAGTATCTGAGGGTTATGATGTGTTAATTTCTCAGAAGGCACATTTTTCTCTTAAAATATTAAAGGAAATTAACTTAGGAGTGGCTGTGGTTCGCTCATGATCGAGCCACGTAACAAGTTGTTTAAAGGGTGACCGTTTCAATCTGTAGCTAGCCCTTGTACTCACCTGCAGAATTTTTTTTAAAATAATTTCCCATCTGAACCTGTCATGACCTGGAGTTTGCTTGGAGAAAATTCCACAAAACCAACCTGGTAAATTCATGTTGTCACTTCAGTAAGCAAACTTGCCGAAGTTAATAATAAAAAAAATAGCAACATTTATTGAATGCTCACCGTGTACCCGGCTTGTTGTAGGCACTTGGCCTGTAGGATTTATTGTCTCAGTTTCAGATGTGAGAAACTGAGGCCGAGAGAGGTTAAGTAACCTGTCCGAGGTCACCCAGCCAGAGGTGGTAATCCAGGACTAGAGGCAGAACGCTGACTCCACGTCTCGCACGTACACTCAGGGCTGATGTTGAAGTCCTCTCTCTTGTTCCACCCCAGAAAAGAGTGAAGAATAAACCCTTGGTTCCACTGACAGATATTCAGATGCTGTCTGGACTAGGCCAGGCTTAGAGGCCTTTTGGCCCTATTTGCAGTTGCTAGGTTTCCCCTGGCAAAATGAAAGTTCACACTTGCAAATCTATAGGAAGCAACAGGAGAATATACTTACATCACACTGACCTGACCCAGTCCCTGAGCAGCAGCTGCTGGGGGCAGAACACACGCCCCAACCTAGAGCAGTCCTGTGGTCTTCAGCAACTCAGTGCCCTGTCTGGGTCCCCAGGTGAGGGTCACCAAGCCCTTGACTGGTGCCTGAAGGGAAGGTGATGATAATCAGTGTAGTCATCAGGGTTCTCATCTGAACACCATTCTCACACCCACCACGGGCGGGCAGTGTGGTTGGTGCTGCGTACACTGACTCCTCTCACTCTAACACTCGCCCTGTGAGGCAAGCACCATTATTTTTCTTCTTTTACAGATGAGGAAACTGAGGCAGGGAGAGATTCAGGGCCTTGCCCAAGGCCCACTTACTTAACTAGGTTCATCACATGTGGTTGGCTCCATTTAGAGGGGTCTTGGCTCATTCCTGGAGCAAAGGGGAGCTGGGGTAGCCGCAGCACCTGGAGCGGCCGTCCTGCAGTCTTTCCAGACCCTCATGTCCAGGACCAGCCTCTAAGGGCCGGTCTCCGTGCTGGCTGGAAGGAGATGCCCCGGAATTCAGCTGCTGCCTCACTGGGTGGCCTTGGCCAAGTCACTGGGCCATTAGCATCTGTGCCTGCACCTTGAAGTGGGAGCTCAGGGGTGAGACATCGGGGGAGTGCACTGGGGTTAAAGCCCTGGACCCGAGGAGGGGCCTTCTTCCTTTCTCAATCATCATCTCACTCCACTGACTCTTCCACAAGAATCCAGCCCTGGGCTATGTGTCAGGGCGGCCACTTCCTGCAGAGACGGATGACTGGCGGTTTCAGCGCTGGGCTCAACTGGGGCCGCTTGTCTGAGGGACAAAGGGGTTCTCTTCCACCCAGGCTGGAAATAGAAAGAATCCCCGCCATTGAGTGGCTGCACACTCACCCTGGGCAATCGCCTCCCTCACCAGCAGGGCAGTCTGCTCCCTCCGACTCCGCATCCGGCCAGCCGGGCACCGCGGTGCAGGAGGGGAAGGATTGCATCTTTGTGCTGGGGGCACGACCCCTCTAGGCTTTCCACAGCCACGCTGGCCAGCTCGGCGAGAAGGAAGAGCCTATATCCTCCCTTTCTCTTTTGTTCGAGGAGGGCAGCCCCCACCACAGCCGCCCCAAAGCCAGCTAACCTTCAGTGAGCTTCCTGGGAACACATAAGCACATATGACTGGCCGCACAGCGGAGGTCCCTGTGCTACAGATGGACGATCAGATGCCAATGTACATTCCTTCCCAGCACAGCTGCAAGTCCGCCTTGCCTCCAGGGGCCCCTCAAGCGGGGGTGCATGTCTGTGTTCTGGCCCACCACCCTGCAACCCACTTTAGGTGTTTTGAAATTAAAGCAATCCTCACACTCTGGGACAGGCCTCCCTTTACATTTGGTGTCATGCTTTCTGAAGAGGTGCATCCGACTGTGAGGTCCGGAGAGCGACGTCCTAGGACTGTGTTCTCTTCCGACCCCAGTCCCCAGTCCACTGGCATCTTCAACAGCCTGACAGTGCAAAGAAAAGCAAGCCGCGTCTGAAACAGACATCATCTTATGATTGCAGGCCCTGGAGACGATGGATACAGGGAAGCCGTTTCTTCATGCCTTTTTCATCGACCTGGAGGGCTGTATTAGAACCCTCAGATACTTTGCAGGGTGGGCAGACAAAATCCAGGGCAAGACCATCCCCCACAGGTGAGCGAGGTGGATTATAGCCTCATCTGGGATGCCTCTGGGGCTACGTCTTCCCACTCATCCAGAGCCCCTCCTGACTGTTTCCCCAAGGCACCATTCCCAGCCCCACTCCCTCTCCAGATGGTACTGCCAGTTCTTCTAAAGAACTTCACTTTTAAAGTAGGGTTTACATCACTTCTCTGTGTAATAGATAAGCCTTGGCTCTGGCACCTTTGTGGGTTTCTTTCTTGTCTTTTTGCTACTTGAAGTTCTCAACTTGGATTAAGTGAGTGTGTTCTTTCCCGCCATGTAACCCTCTTCCAGATGACAACGTTGTGTGCTTCACCAGGCATGAGCCCATTGGTGTCTGTGGGGCCATCACTCCGGTAAGTGTGGCAGCTTTTCTCAATAGATTATCTGAAGATCCGGCCCCACTGCCCTGTGTCCTTTGGAACCAATGTCTGGTGTGTTTTGAGCATTTTATCTGTGGCATGGAGCTCTTGAGATGGATTAGACCCCATTCCTGCTCTCCTAGGGCTGGCTCTAGGTATTCAACGGAAGGCACTGTGGATTCCAGCCACAGTGGTCAGGAGTGGCCAGCATTCCCAGGAAGGTGGTCTCTTAACTGGACCCTAAAGATAAGAAAGGCTTGTTCAACAAGAAAAAGGATTTTCCAAGGAGTAAGAATGGCCAAGGCCAAGGTGTAGAGGTGGCTGGGCTACTTGGAAGGGAACAGCAGGAAAACCCGTGGGGCCAGAGCTCAGGCAGGAGCGAAAGTGAGGAAGAGGGTGAGCACACGTGGTAGGTGGTGTGGGCCAGCTTCCAGCAGCCTTGGCTGCCGAGGGGGCTGGGTCTTTATTCACCGGGCAGTGGGCATATTCACAGGTGCCCAGGAAATGCAACAATGCTCCTTGTCTGTTTGGGAAGCATCTGGCCACTGCAACAATAGCCAGGCAGGGAGGTGGAGAGTCAGCTGGCAACATGAAGTGAGGTTTGGAAAAGTAACCGCGGAGGGGAGGGAGGAGGCCAGGTCTTCAGCAGACGTTTTAGAGGGAGAGGTAGAGCACATACCACAGCATCCTCTTTGCAAAGGCTACCTGTTAGTACCGCCCAGAATGCAGTTTAGAAAGTGCTGTGCAGGAGTGCAGTTCTGATCATTGCACACTCCTGTGTTACCCCACATACCCCAAATCCAGACCATGAAAAGCCAGTGTCCTCCACAAAGGCCTCGCTGGCCACATGGGACAGGGTAGGAGGGTGGACCGGGCCCCCAAAGCCCGTGTGCTCTGTCGCAGTGGAACTTTCCCCTGCTGATGCTGGTGTGGAAGATGGCGCCCGCCCTCTGCTGTGGAAACACCATGGTCCTGAAGCCTGCGGAGCAGACACCCCTCACCGCCCTTTATCTCGGCTCTCTGATCAAAGAGGTGAGACATGCAAAAAGAAAATATCACGTGTTCTTGATAACGTTCCCACTCCTAGGAACCAGGCCACCATCACGAGACAGGACGGGCAGGCTGCTGGCAGCCGAGTGGGAAGGGAATGACTCCCAGTGTTTTGCTTGGCGACTGCGCGTTCTTTCTCCTGCTTGTGGCCACTGAGCTGGAGAAAGTCCACTCCTCCCAGGGGTTCATGAGAACGCTTCACTCTTAGTATGGGCTCAAACCTATGGTTTAGGACCCAGTGTTTTGTCTAGAGAATTTGCAGGGGGGTCAACCAAGAGGGAGCCAAATATTTGGGAGGTTCTCTGGGATTTACATTTGCAGCATATGAAATGGTCCGTTCTCTGGAGGGGGTGGCCGCGCCAGCTCCAGCTGGGCGGCTGCAGCCGTGCCTGTGCCGGGTCCCTGCTAATCAGTGCCTTCCTCTCTGAATGCAATCTCTTCTCCTTCAGGCAGCCACAACTTAGGGAAACACAGGCCCCTAGGGACACCTCCTTCCAGACATACCTTTAGCCATCCCATCCCCCAGGTTGTATGGAGCAAAGATTCAGAGAAAGCGACGGGAACCAGAGAGACAGGAGAAAAGACTGATTCCTTTCTCTTCTTAGCCGGGCTGATACGACTGGGAGGCAGGTGCATGGTTGCTTAGAGGCTGGGTGGGAACGGCTGGTGATGGGCCCATTTCCCACTTTCCTTTGGTGATGGGGGCATAATTAAGTCACACGGGTGAGACTTAGGAATTTGAAAATCCCAACTGTTCAGAAACAGTGCCTAAAAATGTACTGACTCAAACACTGTGCCTAGAATCTTGACTTTCTGAAATAGTATGTTCTAAGTAAGACTCAGGACAGGTGGGGAAGACCACCGTCCACCTCGTCTATTTTGTGTTCTTGCCTAATAAAGAGGCTTAGCATATGCAAAACACGAGACACGAATGTGAACGAGGTGGCAGCGCCTGCCTTCAGGAAGGGCTCGCTCCAGGTGAGACCTGGGTTGAACAGGCAAAGAACTTTAAGGGAGTGATATCTTGTCACAACATTTGGAACAATAATGGGTCTGATTAAAAAATGAAAACTGAAGCTCTGGGCAGGTGTTTCCAGATATTTTGCAGGTGCCTCTGATTCTGGGCAGGGGGTCATGATAAGCCACCTCTCTCCCCATAACACATACACACACTCTGTCACACACATGCCCCACATGGAAAGGCGCTGTGCTGCAGGCAGGCCACGGCCACCTTGTGGTGTCACGACACATTCGTGCTGCACATCGCTTTGGGGTGGCGTGCCCCCGTGGAAGGAGTGGGCGTCTCCCCTGGCCCAGCATGTACACAGGGCTGGCAGCAGTGGGGAGGGTGAGAAGCCCAGGTCAGCTCCCAGGGTATCCAAGGTCAACTGCATTTGGGTCCTGGGTAAATTCACCCCAGCCCAGGCTTCCCGGTGGGGACGTGACACAGCCACGGCTCTCTCGGCCCAAATGTGGATCCATGGTGGATGAAGTCCATTCTTCAAGTGCCATCTTGATTTCTTCCCAGGTTGGATTCCCTCCAGGAGTGGTGAACATCGTGCCAGGATTCGGGCCCACAGTGGGAGCAGCAATTTCTTCTCACCCTCAGATCAACAAGATCGCCTTCACTGGGTCCACAGAGGTAACCCTCCTCACAGGGTGCTGGCAAAAGTAAAAGTGGTGTGTTACTTCACACCCGTGAACTTTTCCTGTGATGGGCCCTAATATGATTTGCTTTTCTTCTAAATTTGACCATGTTTTAGTACATAACAACCAGTTAAAAAAAATCACTGGCCTAGTTTCCAAACTAAATAAAGAATACTAGAACTCAGAAACCTTAGAAGAAAAGATTGAGAGATAAGATAAAGTAAAAATGTAAAATATTCATCTGGCCAACAATACCATAATTAAGGTTAAGAGATAAATAACAAGCTCAGAGAAAAATAGTCGTGATGCATTCAGCGCTCCAAGAGTTTATATCCATCATATGTAAAGTGCTCCTACAAATCAATGAAAAAGAAAAACCAAACTGAATGGTAGAAAAATGGGCAATTCTGAGAATAGAAATACTGAATGCCCAATAAGCTTAAACTACTTTGCTGGTAATTAGGGAAATGCAAATTCAAACAAAATCAGACTTTCCTTTTGCCTGCCAGATTCCTAAAAACTGAAATGATACTATTGAGAATATGGAGAAGCAGGTGCTCACTGATACTTTCCCTAAGATGAACGGTGTTTCAGTAGCACTCATCCAACATTTAAAAGTGAAAAACTTTTGATTTAGAAGCTTCATTTAAAAAAAAAAAAAACTACTTAGAGAAATTTTCACATGAGCCTTCAGGGACATATCTTCCAGGATGTTATATTTATTCTACGAAATGTTTTATAGCCGTTACAAGAAAAGCTGCCTATGCTATATCGTTGAAGCACAAAACGACAAACTGTAGAAAATCATCCATGCTACGAGCTTATTGGTAAAAGTGTGTGCTTGCAGAAGCAGAAATTATCTGGAAGGATTCCCAGGAAATTATTCCTGACGGCCACCTATGGGGTGGGCTCAGGGGCAGAGCAGGAGGGAAGCTGAAGGCTTTCTCCCTTTAATTTACATACTTCTCTGCATGGAATTACTTTTAATGAGAAAGTACTTTTGCACTTGAAAAAGAAGAAAACGCCCACTGCAATCAGTGTCTCCATCCCCCTCCTTGGTCCAGCCCAGCCCTGATGGATGATGTTACTGTCCTTGGGGACACACATTGTCCCTGTGGACGGATTCCAGACCTCATTCAGCCCTCACCCACCTCTCGCTGAGGTTTCAAATGCACTCACACCTTAGCATTGGAGAAAACAGCCTCAGGCCCGGAAGAGCCTGGGCCGCCCCTTGCCATCTTCTGGCTCTGGGCCTCCGTGTCTGTGCTGGTCTCTGAGGGTCTTCCCAGCTCTGAGGTTCATTCTTGTTGCCCTAGATAAGTCACCAAGTCATGCTGGGCCAGCCCTCCCCCTCCAGGGGTGCAGTGGGCGATGGGAGAGACCCCGTGGGGGCCTTGAGCATGACTGGTGAGTGGCTCCTCTGCTCCCTCAGAGCGCACCCCTTCTCTCCGTGCCTGTCAGCGGCAGCCTCAGTCTTAGAATGTGTTTCCAGAGAGTTCGCTCCCTGTCACCCTGAGGGCCGGCTGCCCTCACCACTTCTCTCACACTTGGGGGCTCCCTCAGAGCGCACCAACAGCCACACAGAACTGGGCTGTTGCAATTTCAGCTGTTCCTAGTGAGGGTAGAAGAGTCACCCCTGCCGTCCCTGGAGCCCTTTACCAGACTGGCTGGACCAGCCTCCTGGGCTCAGGAGGACGGGGCACCAGGACAGGCGAGGAGGGGGCCCTGCTCCTGGCCAGCTGTGTGGGCTCCCGGAAGCTCCAGCTCACACCTGTAAGTGGAGCAGCTCAGACCAAGGATCCAGGGATGTCACGGTCTGGCATGGGAGGAGGTGCTGGCAGAGGCCAGGAGAGTGAAGCGACACCATTGGGGGCTGGAGCGCCTGGGCAGAGAAGCAGGTGGTGGCACTGCCTATCGGGCTCATCCAGAATGTTCGCTGATGTGTGCATTTGGGCCAAGTTCAGCTGCATCCAAGGTACACTGTGTTCTGTGTTCTGTCCTGGAGGTTGGAAAGCTGGTTAAAGAAGCCGCCTCCCGGAGCAATCTGAAGCGGGTGACACTGGAGCTGGGGGGGGGAAGAACCCCTGCATCGTGTGCGCTGATGCCGACTGTGAGTCTCTGCCCTCCTGGGTGTTGCTGGGCGTCGGGCACCCATCAGTCTCTCCCCCACTTCCTGGCCTGAATTCAAAACCCACTGAGAGTGAGACGCGTACGCACACAGTGGGGGGATGCTTCCACTGCGGGCATCCAGCCTGCGGTGAGCCAGCCACAGACAGGCAGGTGGACATCACAATGCCAGCTTTACTTCTGGTAGAAAGCTTCCTTCAAAAGGACATGGCTTGAGTGGCACCAGAGGGGCTGCCTGTTTCTGCCCCTCAACATTAAGTGTTCCTGCCTGTTCCTGCAAAGCTGGGGTCATGAGGAGCAGGTCTGGCTTCTCCTCCAGAGCCCCCTGGGAGGAGTGGGGAGGGCAGGTGCCACCCACTCCCAGGCATTCCTTTGTCTCCCCTCCAAGTCACATTTCCTATCATATGTTTGAAGATCCCTGAAGAGTGGAGATGCTTTTTCCTTGTGTGTCTCAGACCTAACAAATCAGGAGGAGGGCAGTATCAATGGATCCTTCAAAATACCCTGGTGGTCTGGTTCTAGGGGTGTACCCCTATCCTGGGAAAGCACCCTGCCCGGTGGCTTGGAGGCAGCTTGTATCTTGCCAGAGCCGAATGACACAACATTAAAATACATGCTATTGCTGGCTGCCATGTCCATGAGAGGGAAGAAAGGGCTGGCCGGGCATTCGTTCACCTGCTGACAGGGTCAGCTATCAAAAGGTGTGACTTCCCAAGTGCCTTGAAACACCTTTACCTTAAAGAATAGCCTCACCCAGCTGTCCACTGGTGCCAGAAATTCCTGTCATGGAAAACAAAGCCTTTCATTTGTCACTCAGATAAGGTTGGAATTGCAGCTATCCCAGAGAAAAATGACCCTGGTGCAATTTCTCACTAAGGTGTAACTGACTGATACAGCTCCTTTCTGGCAGCTGGCTCTCACAATGGGAGAAAGGACGGGAGGAGGGAACAGCCTCTCAGGAAGGAAAGGGGGAGCTGGGTGTGAAGACGGACTGCCCATTTCTTGCCTGGCTTAGTGTTCCCTTGTGGAAGCACTGTGAGTGCTGTGAATAGCACCAGGTTTTTGGAGCCACCAGGAGCAGTCTCACACTGTGACTCACATTTAGAGTCCCAAACAGCCAGGACTCCCGTTTTGCATTCCTGCGCCACCATATCCTGGACACTCCACCTGCACTGAAGTTCATCTTCTTCCTTTCTGGGAGTAAGCTGCAGCTACAGCACAGGACGAATTCTGTTTGGGGCTTGGTTTTACTCCCAAGGGCCATAAAAACCTGCTATGTAGCCACCTCCTCCTACTCCTCGTCAGGGCAGCGCCAGTCCATAAATTACATCCTGACATAACCGGCATCCCAGGCAAGACATCAAGGGTAACCAGCCACCATTCTCCTGCCCCTTCGCCTGCCACCTCTGGCTCCATCAGGAGCAGGAAATGAGTCTGTTATCTTAGAGGAGGGGCAGTTCCAAGCTGGGATCTGGCCTAGCCAGCTGCAGGAGTCGAGGGTACAAGAGAGGTACCCCCAAACCTTATGGTGCTGTCCTACTGCCACTGAAACTTGCACAAACGACCCAGCTAAATAGTAACAGCCTCCTTCTCAAAGCTAAGGGCAGAGTCTCTTGGAGCAGCCCTGATGGAATTGGAATGGATCACCCCCCCAATGCCCAGAGCCACTACCAGCCTCTATGCAAAGGAAAGCTGCATTTCTTAAACAGGCAATAGAGTAGGGGTTGGTGGTGATGAAACCAGTCAAGGGTTGAGCACTAGAAACCCCTCCATACATGTGAATGACATTCCAATACCATTCTTATCCACTAGACATGTCCCCCAAGATCTTACTCTCTACAAGCCCTCTAGCTTGGTTTGAATAACTGGTTTTAGTTCAATGTCAGCTCTGTAGTTTAAAGTCAGCCCTCCTAAGTCACAACATGATGTTACCTTACTTAACAAGACTCTTCTTTTACTCAAGGTGAAAACTGTTGGCTTCTTTAAGTTCTTGCCAGTGGGCCTACATCAGTAATTACCAAAGTTTATTCTATAAACCATTAGTCCTCTAGAAAAGGGGGAGGGGAGGGTTACACAGGCAAGTGAAATGGGGGACTGCTATGATTCTCTGGGTTCATTAGCATACTAAAGGTACTGAGAAGTCCTGCAGGGAATTGATTTAACCCCAAACTTGGACCCCAAATCCTTTCTCCCTTCCTCTCTGTTTGGGAAGGTCTGCAAACAAAATTAATTTCGGAAATGCAGCCACCCTGGGGCCTGTTTTCTCATGTAGGCAATTAGAATTGCAGCTGTCACCAGTGCTGCTTTAACGACTTAATGGCTTCCTCTCTCTGCGCCTGCTCCCGCACGCCCTCCCTCCAGTGGACTTGGCAGTGGAGTGTGCCCATCAGGGAGTGTTTTTCAACCAGGGCCAGTGCTGCACAGCCGCCTCAAGGGTGTTCGTGGAGGAGCAGGTCTACGCCGAGTTTGTCAGGCGGAGCGTGGAGTACGCCAGGAAACGGCCCGTAGGAGACCCCTTCGATGTCAAAACAGAGCAGGGGCCTCAGGTAACTCCCTGATGTGTCTGAACCCATGGTGCTGGTCTAGGGGCTGAAGCTGGCAGGCCCACAGCCCACAGGGTCCCTCTCCAAGGAAGGAACGGGTGACTTGCCCTGCCCAGGAGCCTTTTCTTTAGAAGCTGATCAGCAACACAATCCCATCAGGTCCCAGGGGTTCATGAAAGGGGACAGGACACACTGAGGCGTGGGAGGAGGGTGCTGTTCCCAGGTGAGAAGGCCATCTGCCTGCACCCTCCACTCTGCAGGATGGCCTCCCTACGAAAAAGGGACTGTAGGGTGGCTAAAGGCAGCAGAGTGCAGGCGGAGTGTGGCCTGGAGCCTCACGCACAGCCCGAGGCCCTAAAGCCACGTGGGTTATAGGACAAGGCGAACCATCAGAAACCAAAGAATCCCAGGTGGAGAGGGCCTGGGGCATGGGGCTGTGTCTCCAGGCAGTAGGAACATGTCTCTGGAGGCTTAGTTTGGGGAAGCCAACGACAGGATGAAAATGATCATAACCACGAGATTTAATATCCTCTTTAAAAGGGCACATCCTGTATCACTTTCTTACTAATTACGAAGTGAGGCAGATGGATAAATATTTAAAAAGAGGGCAGCCTGCCCATCCCATGCATTATTGAAATGGAGCTCAGCAGCCACTCACGTTGCTTTAGCCAAAGTCCTGCCCCGGCCATGAAATTTCAAGTCACATGTCTATGACTTTCCCACTGGTGTCTGTCCCAGGAGGTTACCACTTCCCCACTTTAACAGCGTTGCATGTTTACAGGGGGAGGCTTCTGTGGATCTGAGCTCAGATTTGGCCCTGGGCTTTATGAAAGTCACAAAAATCCTTCCATGGCTCAGTTTCCTCATCTGGAGAATAGAAGTAAGCAAGGAGTATTATGAGAATTTCATGGCACCTGGGAAGTATTCAATCAGGGGAAGGTTTTATTTTAAACAGGAAGAAGCTTTAAATGATAGGTTCACCAGTCTAGGTGGAAGTGAGTGTCTGTGCATAACCTCAGGCCATCCTATGCAGATGCCCTGGCTGGGGAAGAAGGGAGGGCCTCATGGAGGAGGGGTGCGTTTCTGGCCATAGTGCCCACCCTCCACTGGCCCCAGCCCACACACTGATGCCGCGTGACCCTGGCAGAAAGCACTTCTGCTCGTGGCTAACGTTACTCCTCCTCAGTCATCGCCTGCCCAGCCTCTGCCCCAAACCCAGCGGTCAGTGACACAAGGTTGTCTAATGGCCTCGGTTGGATTTCAGATCTGAACGCAAACATGACCACAAGTCATTATCGAATCCATCGTGACTTTAAAGCTAATCCAGAATCAGTGGGAACTATGTGAGCTGAGCCCCATACTGAGGAAACTTTTTTACCCCATCATTATTTGTAAGTCTCTTTCCGTGGCTCCGGTCTTGACTTTTGAGGCCAGATATGCCAGTCTCTTCCAAGAGAACAGATAGAGGCAGAATAGGTGTTGATTTCATCAGTGCATTTATGCCACCACTCAAAGTCTGTTTGAAAGCTCACTAAAGCCGTCTAACCTCAGCGTATTCTTTTAGAATGCTGTTGGTGTTTTTTTTTGTTCCAAAGTGCTTTTTCATCTACAGTAATAAGATTTTACTCTGAGAGGACTTACAGCTGTCCAAATAGTCCTGTCTGTCTCATGCCTGTGAAACAGCTAGCTGACCTAGATCGGGGTCCGTGGCCGGGCTAGCGCTCCCAGGAATACTCCAGAATCATTCAGGTTTATTTGGCAACTGAGCAGCGAGGCACATAAACATTATGCAGGCCACCTGGCCGGGCAGGATCCGGCAGCGTCCTCCCGGCAGAGAGCCCAGCACAGCCTTGAGCCAGTCCTTTGGGGGCCGTATTTCCCTGTTTCTGGTGTTGTGCCCTGCCGCGTCATCCCACTTCCTGGCAGGTCTCTCTTCCTGTACTGTCAGGCACCAGCTGACATTTCAAGGAGGATTATTAGATTTAAACAATGTGTTCCTACGGACTCTCTAGGGAGTGTTGAGTTTGGATGTGTAGGGTTTCCACAGCCCAGCACTTCCTGCAGGACAACAGGGTCTTCCAGATGGCCTATGCCCGGCGGCCAGGCCGGACCTGCAGTGGGGTGAAGCCCCTGTGGCCCTTTGGCCCCTCAGGGAGGAGAAGAGAGACTCAGCAACACCTGGAACTGGTAACCTGAGACCTGGTTCACCCAGTGAGAAGCTGAGAGAATCTTGAGCTCTTCCGGGATCCGTTGCAAAGTTGTTTTGTTACTTTTTTTTTTTTTTTGGAGATGGAGTCTTGCTCTGTCACCCAGGCTGGAGTGCAATACCGCAGTCTAGGCTCACAGCAACCTCCCCCTCCCGGGTTCAAGCGATTCTCCTGCCTCAGCCTCCCAAGTAGCTGGGATTACAGGCACGCACCACCACACCTGGCTAATTTTTAATAGATATAGGGTTTCGCTATGTTGGCCGGGCTGGTCTCAAACCCCTGACCTTGTGATCCTCCCACCTCGGCCTCCCACAGTGCTGAGATTACAGGTGTGAGCCACTGCGCCCAGCCTGTTACTTTGTTGTTGTTGTTCCTTGTTTTTGTTACTTTTTTTGAGTGGGAGTACACATACATGGGTCAAACTCCAAAACGCCTAAAACATCTATAGTGAAAGGGTTCCTGCCCCCACCCCCCACCTTCATACACCTGGTTCTACCCTTCCCCCCATGGGTATCCCCCAGTTCTTAGTTCCTCCCGTTTCCCTCTAGAATGTCTTCATGTGTATACAAGCAAATATGAATGCATGTCCTGATTGCCTTTGTTATTTTTACATGAAAGTTACCACAATAGTATACTGTTTTGCACTCCATTGTTCTTAAGAAAATGTGAAGGGCTCTTTATACCAATCCATGGGAACCTGCCTGATTCTTTTTCACATGTGTACAAAATTCCGCTGGATGAAACCACCAGAATTTAAGTAACATCTTCTGATTAGCACGTGTATGTGTGCAGTCACATACGAGACCTCAGAGTATGTAATTTCACACAAACACAAGGAAATCCCTGGGACAGATTCCCCAAAGTGGGTTGCTAAGCAGGAACACATTTGTAATTTCCTTAAGTGTGGCTGAATTACTTTCCTCTATAGAGGGTGAACCCATGTGTATTCTTACCAACATTGTAGAAGCTTGTCTGTTTCTTTACCCTTGCCAACAGAATATGGACTTTTGCCCATCTGAGAGTTAAAAATGGTATCTTATTTCATTTTAATATGCATGTACCTCTTATAAAAAACAAGGTAGAACATCTTATTATATATTTAAAAGCCATTTGTATTTCCCTTATTATCAAATGTGCCTTTGCTTTGAATATTTTTCTTTCAAATTGTTGGGCATTTTTCTTATCACTTCTAAGACCTCTTTACATATGTAGTAGAAAGATTAGCTTTCTATGAATGTGACTTGTTAATATTTTTTCCAAGTTTGTTGTTTTGCTGTTTGACTTTGTTATGATAATTTTGCTCCCCCCCCTTTTTTTTACACACTCAAAATTATAAATCTTTTCTTTTTGGCTTCTGCATTTTGAGTAATTAGAAGGCCATTGGCGCTCCAACTTTGCAGAAGTCTCCCACATATAAAACTTTTATGGTTTCATTTTTCATGGTTATATCTTTGATCTCTCTGGAGTTTGGCTGGTATAAGGTGTGAGGTATGGATCTGAGTTAGTATTTTAAACAGGGTCTATATTTCATGAGATGATTGGCGTGCATGGTTTATGCCCTCTCTCTTGAGAAAGCCAGCCTCCTCCAGGGCAGACTGTCATCCAGTTGCACTGCTGGGTTTGCATGTTTTTCTGTTTACAATTATTGGAATGAAACCAGTTTTCCTACCTAGAAGTCCCAGCTATAGTAAACCTAGTAAAACTTTGTCTCTCCCAGCCAAAGAGGAGGGTGACCAGCCACAGATCATAATAAAGGACAGGATTCCCATGGATTTAGGAAGAAGGACCAGTGGAGGGGGCAGAAAGAGCCCTTTCCCCTTGAGCAGTCTCCCAAAAGGGTGCGATTTTGACAATTGGTCAGTAGCAGGTTCACAAGCTGGGTATCAGGCTGGTGGTACAGGGCAAACTCCAGCCAAGGAGATGTGTAGACAAGATAGCAAAAGGAGGAGTCTTTCTCACAAGCTGTTCCCCCGCTAAGCAAGGAGCAGCCCCTCTACCCCGCCTGGAGGCTCATTCTGCTTTGTCTCCAGGGGGTGTTGAGTAAGGCGATCAGCTTTTCTTTTTGCTTCTCTGCACCATGACAGGAGAATTCCAGTAACTATTACCCTGATTCATAGTACCAGCTGAGCAGGGCACAGGGTTGGAGGTGATACATGGCACCCAGGTAGACTTGAATTTCAGAGAAACAATGAATGCACTTTTAGCTTCAATATATCCCAAATATTGTCCGAGACATGCTTATACTAAAACAAAAAAATCATGTGTCATTTTTCTGAAATTCAAATTCACTGGGCATCCTGTATTTTTATTTGCTGGATGTGGCGACCCTAGTAGAATGTGAAGAGTTGGGAGAGGAAAGAATGTGACCACTTCATACCTGTGTCACCCATGGATTGACTTTGTAGCATGGAAAAGTGAGATAGAAGTGCAAATAAGTCCCAGACCTCCAGAGGACGAGATTAACCTGTCTCCCCATCTCTGCCCTGCTCCAAAGAGCCCAGCTCTGGGAAGGAATATTTGGAGGAATATTTGGAGGAACAGTTGCCTACAAGGCACATTCGTTACATGGATCATGGCTTGACAGGAACGTGCAGAGGGAGGACGGCCGATCATGTGTGAAGGCCACCGAACACGAGATGGCAACCACTGCCCAGAAGGAAGCCAGGCTGTACTTGTTGTTCGTGTTTTGCAGATCGATCAGAAGCAGTTTGACAAAATCCTAGAACTGATCGAGAGTGGGAAGAAGGAAGGGGCCAAGCTGGAATGCGGGGGCTCGGCCATGGAAGACAGGGGGCTCTTCATCAAACCCACTGTCTTCTCAGAAGTTACGGACAACATGCGGATTGCCAAAGAGGAGGTACAAGGGTGGTGTGTCGAGGCTGCGGCCTGCAGGGCCTTTCAAACAGGAGTCCTTCCCTAGGGCCCGGGGGTCCCAGAAATCCTTGTGAGCTGAGGGTTTTTTTTTTTCTTTTTTTTTTCTGTGTGGTCTTTCCCCTCTCCTTTGGAGTACCCGGGGGAAGCTGTTTTGTCCCTACCTCTAGGGAATCCCAAGCACGATAGAGCAGATCCCTTGTTTGCCTTAGCCCAGTTTCCACTCCTGGCTCACCTCCTCTGGTCTTCTGACACACCCCATCCTTGACTCAGTCTTGCAGCTGGGGTGGAGAGCTGTCGCTACCTGTGGGCTTTGCCAGGAATCAATTCAGGAACCTGTGGATTCAGGGCCCAGAGCCGCCTTCAGTTCCCCAGACTGAATTTCAAGTGTTCATTCGAGGACATGTCACAGCTGGAATTCTTATTGACATTTTCCCCCACAGATGTCTTGGAAATGAGGGAAATTTAGGAGACTCCCCTGCTGATGAGAGTGTAAATCTTAGTCTTACAACCTCACTGTTACATTACACTAAATGGGAACTGGTTTTCACACAGCATTCATAAGAGGAGAGCTGGGTCCCGGGATGTTAGACCCTGCATGTGGTCTTTCTGGGCACATAAAAGGATGAGTCCCTGCTGAGGGCTTCCTGGGGCACGTATTTTAGAGATATCCTCCTTGAGATTTTTTTTTTTTTTTTGAGACAGGGTCTTGCTGTGTTGCCCAGGCTGGAGTGCAGTGGCTAGTCACAGTTGGGATCCCACTACTGATTTGGGTCAGTAGTGGGATCAAAGCATGGGAGTTTTGACCTGCTCTGTTTCTGACCTGGGCTGGTTCACCCCCTCCTTAGGCAACCTGGTGGTCCCCCACTCCCAGGAGGTCCCCATATTGATGCTGAACTTAGTGCGGACACCCGATTGGCATATCGCACTACAGCCCAGAACTTTTGGACTCAAGTGATCCTCCAGCCTCAGCCTCCCAAGTAGCTGGGACCACAGGCACGGAGATTTTTATGTGCCGTGATGGCATGAAGCTCAGCTCCTTAAACATCCCTGTGACAAGAGGTCCGGGGGAACCCGGGGAATGTATTTTGGCAGGCTGGGCACCATCCTGCCGGCTTATAATTATGTCTAATATTGAATCAACTACAAACTCCCTTCAAAATCACCTTTAAATGTTCAAGCCTTAGTTCTTCCATTTCCTTTTCTTTGTTATGTTACAACTGTGGTGAAAACGTAGTTTCAAAAAAAGTATGTTACAAACTACCAAGGGGAAAGCTAATTCTTTCCCCCTTGGTAGTTATTATGGAAACGTTGCAGGGTGTCTTCATTGGTAGAAAACACAGCTCTCAAGAGGTAGGGGCACAGTCTTACAAAGTGCCTGTCAATATCCTTCAAGATAATTCTCAAAAAAGTTATTGAAAGGTTTTGTTTTCTGTGCATCTCACGTGTATGGGTTACTCCAAGCCTCTCTGGCTGGGTGTCTCAGAAACCCTGATGACAACAAGATATCTTAAACACAACATATATTTTTGTTATTATTTTTTATTTTTGTTTCATTTTAATCCTTCTCTTCAGTCTTCAACGGTAATGCAGCTTCTTCTCTAATCATCATTTTTCATCTATGTGTGTGCTCTGGGTGCACGAAAATCATATAAAGAGAAGGAAATGCGTGCTCGCGGCATGCATTTCCAGTCAATCATAACTCTCATTGCCATTCTTGCAATTAATCATAGATTTTCGGACCAGTGCAACCAATACTGAAGTTCAAAAGTATTGAAGAAGTGATAAAAAGAGCAAATAGCACTGACTATGGACTCACAGCAGCCGTGTTCACAAAAAACCTTGACAAAGCCCTGAAGCTGGCTTCTGCCTTAGAGTCTGGAACAGTCTGGTGAGTTGACAGCGTGTGTATTTCAGCTCTGCTGAGCTGCTTCTTGTTCAGTTTCTTATTCTTCTATTAACTGAGAGTTTCTCATTGTTTACACTGTATATTACGTGCCAAGCGCTATCTCAGGGCTTCCTTCCATCCTCAGGACCACCTTCTGAGGTAGGTGCCGTTACGTCTCCATTTCATAGATGAGAAAATCGAGGCACAGAGAGATGAAGTGACTTGCCCGTCTCACTTCAGAGAGGGCTCCAGTGCCCGTGCCTGTGACCCCTGTGCTATACTGCCCCTCCGACCTTATTTTCCATTCTGATTCTAAAAGCAGTTCATGCTCATCTGCAAAATATGGATACCAGCCCCCGCCTCATCAGTGATTCTGCAGATGAGGTTTTGTGATCCCCATGTTAAAGATGAAGGAATTGAGACTCAGAGAGAGAAAGCAACAGAATCACATAACTAGGAAGCAGAACTTTGGGGTCATATCTGTCTCATTTCAAAGCTAATTTCTTATTCCTCCACACCCTGATTTCTCTCTCTCTCTTCTCTTTTTTTTTTTTTTGTTTGAGATGCGGTCTCGCTCTGTCGCCCAGGAGGCTGGAGTGCAGTGGCGTGCTGTCGGCTCACTGCAGCCTCCACCTCCCAGGTTTAAGCGATTCTCCTGTCTCAGTCTCCTGAGAAGCTGGGACTATAGGCACACACCAGCACACCTGGCTAATTTTTGTATTTTTAGTAGAGACAGTCTTTCACCATTTTGGTCAGGCTGGTCTTAAACTCCTGACCTCAGGTGATCCCCCAGCCTCGGCCTCCCAAAGTGCTGGGATTACAGGCATGAGCCACCTCGCCCCACCCTCTCTTCTCTTTTTGCCCCTTCTCATTTCATTTCTATTCCAAAGAAACTCTCTGTACTTGAGGATTTCCAAATTTTAGTTGCTAATGGGAAGAATGGGAAGGCAAAGGTTGAGAGTACCGTGTGTTTTCATCATGGAGGCTTTGGCAAAAGACCACTTATTAGACAATGCTGTGCATCAGGGGCTCAGTGGCTGCAGTGCCAGGAGCCAGGGGGTGTTTTCCAGGCGACTCTGAGCCTTCTTCCATTCTTTTCTAGGATCAACTGCTACAACGCTCTCTATGCCCAGGCTCCATTTGGTGGCTTTAAAAATGTCAGGAAATGGCAGAGAACTGTAAGTGTTTCCATCATTCTGAGCCTGCCATGGGCTGAATACAAGGTCTGCTAGATCTGTAGACAGTGACCCTGGCTCCAATCTGCCGGCCCCCACCTCTGCTCTGTCTGGGCCAGCTAGGTCCCTCTAGGGCTGGTGAGGACCCATCCCTTCCTCTCTCTCCTGCCCACCACCCCCACCCTTCCCACTCACATCATCAGCCTGCCCCCTCCAGGCCTCAGCTTTTGTGTCTGCCCAGCACCCATCATGTTGGGGACCTTCAGTAGGTATTTGGCAGAAGCTCCCCTGGATGAGGACACAGGCGGAGACTGAAAAAGTGTACTTTTTGCCATATGTGGGGGTGTCCTTATTCACACAGCTCCCCACCCACAGCAGGAAAGACAGGTTCTGACCCAGGTAAGGCTCCTACCTGCCGGGTCCTTCCTTCTGAGCCTAGCAAGGGCCCCCCCCGCAGGAGGCATATGACACCTCCTGTTGGGCCTCTGTGGCCCTCTCAGTATGTGCAAGCCCACTGCAAACCCCTCCAAATGTGTGTGCAAACCCCTCCACGTGTGTGTATCAACTCACTGCAAACCCCTGCACATGTGTGTATCAACTCACTGCAAACCCCTCCAAATGTGTGTGCAAAGCCACTGCAAACCCCTCCACATGTGTGTATCAACTCACTGCAAACCCCTCCACATGTGTGTGTGGAAACCCATGCAAACCCCTCCACATGTGTGTGAATCAACTCACTGCAAACCCCTCCACATGTATGTATCAGCTCACTGCAAACCCCTCCAAATGTGTGTTCAAACCCACTGCAAACCCCTCCACATGTGTATGTATCAACTCACTGCAAACCCCTCCACATGTGTGTGTGGAAACCCATGCAAACTCCTCCACATGTGTGTGCAAACCAACTGCAAACCCCTCCACATGTGTGTATAAACCAACTGCAAAGCCCTGCACACTTCCTCTGTTGTCCTGCCTGCTGGGGAAAATGAGTTCCCTAGGTTTGGATTAATGGGTGGAACTTCTTGTGTCTGGCCCAGGCCCAGAGCTGGCTGGAGCAGCCCGGGAGTGGAGATGTGTGTTTTCCAGCCGGACACTGTCTTCTCTCCCCAGCTCAGGATTTTATTAGCCTGTGTGGACAAACATTTTGTAGGGTCAGTGTTCCCAAGGAACCATCTGTGACGACACCCCAGGGCTGTTCCTGGGACATCTTTAGGGACATGAACTCTTCCTTTTATCTCACCGGTTTGTCCTGTTTATATACAAACATACTTCCTTGTGCTTGTTCGCACATGTTCCAATGGGAGCAGACTCCAACACTTCCCCTCGCCTTGGGTCTTGGTTAGGTCTTGGTTGGGGCCTTTCTGTGGCTCCCTTTTGAGATTCTTAAAGATGCTACGAAGTGACGGGCCTGGCTTCCATCCCTGAACAGCTGCTCTTGACCAGTCTATGTGGAATTGGGGTTCAGTCCCCTCCCACCTCAGTCCTGCTTTGTAGTCCATCCCTGACTCTCGGCAAATACCCCAAGGCGTCTGCACATGTGAGTGAAGCCTGCCCATTGGCCTCCCCGTTGTCCCTGTGGCTGGCTTTCCCTTCAGGGGACATCAGTAAATTCTTGGCCATGAAGACACTTTGCAGAGATTGCATTTCCTCCCTCTAGTGGCGAATTTGTATCTGAGTTCTGTGAGCCCCTGCGTCTTCACTCTTACACATGCCTGCCCTCCAGGGACAGGCAGCCAGGGTTGGGGTCACCAGGGTCCCATCTCGGGGCCCTCCAACAGCAATAGTGCTGGTGACAGCTGGGGATTTGCTGAGTACAGACTCTGCGGCAGGCTCTGGTGAGCTCCCTGTGCCTGTTCCTTCATACCGTCCTCACGCCCGTCCTTGAGACAGATCCAGGTGTTTTTGGATGAGAAAATGGCACAGGAAGCTAGTAAGTGACAGTGAGATATGAATGCTGGCAGCTTAGTCCTTGGACCTACCGCAGTGCAGGACCTTGCTCAACAGGGGGTCACCCTTGTCCGCCACCTGTTCGTGAGGCCAGCCAGGGCTTGCGTGGTCATTCGTCTCCTTTCATCTCCTGCCTTCAACCAGCTGGGTCATTAGGGCGGGGGGAACCCAGACACCCCACAGTCCTCCTCCCAGAGGCCAGACACGGCCTTGTCCCACAGCAAGAACTCCAGTCCCCAGAGCAAACGTCCCTGGGCATAGAAGCCACGGGGCCCCCAGTCCCTGGTGTGTACTGCTTTGCACTGGCGATTCGCCGTCATTGCAGCCTCCCCTCTTGCTACCCTAACAGTGCTTCCGGCTCCTTAACGCCCCCCTCGCTGGCGCAGAGCTGGGCTGGGTGAGGACTCACTGAACACAATCCATGTTTCCTCCTGCCAGTTAGCCACCATCGGGACTTTTTTGAATGTCTGTTTTTTAGACCCTTGGCATATATTTTCTCAAGGCTTTTGATAAAATATTTAAAAATAATTCACGAGGAGCCTAGAAACTGCCTGGAAAACCAATTTCTGTTTTCAGTTGTCTCTGATGAATGTCTTCAGTGTTGTAAGAAGTTCCCCTTTTTTAATGCTGGAGCATCCTGTGGGGGATTCCATGGTTTTCCCCGTCCCCGGCCACCTGGGCTGGGCTGGCTCCTGGCCGCCCACCCACGGGCCCCTCCAGGAGCTGTTTCTGTGCGGGTCTCAGGATGAAGCCTGCGATTCCTCTTCCTCCTAGGTGCCTTTCTTCTTAATAAAAATAATACCGTAACCAAAAAATCTATGCAATAGAGATATGGAAAGTCAAGGCTTCCCTTTCCGCCCTTCAATCCCACTTGTTAGAGGTAAACATTGTTCAGGCATTCGTTTGCTCATTGGTTCTTTCATTCGCTTGGCAAATATTTCTTGAGCATCTTTGATTCACCAGGCATGACGCTAGGCTCCAAGTGTATGGCAGTGAACAACAGTCACCAGGCCCTGTGCCTCCTGACATTCTGTGAGGTTTAATAGGAGTAAGTCTGTGCTCATGGATAGCTTTGAACTCCAAGGTGGATGAGACTAGGTGAGAATCCATTTAAGAGAAGCACCACTGGGTTGAATAAGAGCAGCAAGAATTTAAACCAGGACAGTAACTTAAGAAATAGAAAGAATGAGAGGATCTATGTATTTATTCTTAAAGGAATGATTTAATACTTCTGCATGTGTTAGTTATGTGTTAATTTAATCTTATCACTTTGCTTTTCTTTACTAACTTGAGAAATCATTATTGGCTTTGAATTTTTACAACGCAACATTATAGCCTCACTTTTTAAAGTGTATTGTGCATTTTCTATGCATACAATGGATTTATATATGTGTGTTTTCTGTTTTCAAATGAAATGGGAGCAAGCTACATGTTGTTCTTGAGACTGGGTTTTGGATAACCATCTGTTCTTTTTATTGATGTCTCCTATGAGGAACTTTTGTGTACTTCCAAGGGGTTTTGCTATTACAAACCATGCTGGTGTACTTCCTTGGGTATACATCTTTTTTTTTTTTTTTTTTTTTTTTTGAGACAGAGTCTCACTCCATCACTAGGCACCAGGCTGGAGTGCAGTGGCGTGACCTTGGCTCACTGCAACCTCCGCCTCCCGGGTTCAAGCAATTCTCCTGCCTCAACCTCCTGAGTAGCTGGGACTACAGGCGTGCACCACCACGCCCAGCTAATTTTTTTTTTTTTGTATTTTTAGTAGAGACGGGGTTTCACCATGTTGACCAGGATGGTCTCGATCTCTTGAACACATGATCCACCCACCTCGGCCTCCCAAAGTGCTGGGATTACAGACGTGAGCCCTTGGGTATACATCTTTATGCACTTGTGGGAGATTGCTTTCAGAATAAATTCCTAAAATTGAGTACTGTGACATGTGAAAAAATGGGCTCACCACTGTTTTGGTTGCATTTCCTTAATCATGATGGGGTTGAGCACCGTTTTCACACTTATTGGTAATTTGTATTTCTTTTTCTGCAAACTGACTATTCCTGTCCTTTGTTGATTTTTCCATTTGATGATTTGTGTTTTTCTTGTTGGTTTGCAATAGTTCTTTGTATATTGAGAAAAATTGCACTCTGATTTTCTCAGTGCTCTAAATTTTTTTGTCTAGTTTGTCATTTGGGAGTTTTTGATGGAGTCTCTGCTCTACATAAGTAGAATTTACCAATCTGTTTATGGCTTTTATATTTTGGGTAATATTTAGAAAAGGATTATAAAATAATTCACTCATTTTAATGGGTTCTGAAATTATTTGTTTTAGGAAATTTCCTAAAAATCTCTATGGCACCTGCCATTCATTTTCTGTCTAACACATAGTAGGTGCTCTATGTGATTATCTGTCATTGTTATAATTACAAGGAGGTGATGGTATTCCCATTCGATAGTTGATGAAGTCGAGGGTCAGGGAAGGCAAAGAACTTACCTAAGCAACATAGCTTTAAGCCAGTGGTTCTCCAACTTGAGCATGCATCAGAATCACTTGGAAGACTTGTTAAAATATCAATGTTTGGGCCCCACCGTAGAGTTTCTGATTCTGTAAGGTTATTAGTTTTTTATTACTCCTACAAGAAGTTACTGTAACATCAGTGGCTTAAATTACATAAATCTATTATCTTACAGTTCTGTAGGATAAAAATCTGAACCAGGTCTCCCTGAGCTAAAATCAAGGGCTGTGTTCCTTTTGGGGGTTCTCAGGAGAGAATCTGCTTCCTTGCCTTTTCCATCCTCTAGAGGCTGCCCACATTCCTAGGCTGGTGGCCCATCCTCCATCTTCAAAGCCAGCACTGATGCATCTCTGAAGCTGTTTCTGTAATCTCATTTCAATTGGCCTGTCTTCTGCCAGTTTTAGGGACCCTTGTGATTACACTGGGTCTACCTGGATGATCCAGGATAGTCTCCCTCTTTTAAGGTCAACTGATTAGTTGCAACATTCGTTCTTCACCATGTAGCCTAACATATTCACAGGTTCAGGGGATTCTATTGTGGACACCTTTGGGGAGATCCTAATTCTGCCTACCATAGTAGGGCTGGGCTAGGCCTGAGAATCTGCATCTTTAGCAAGTTCAGAGGTGAGGCTGATGCTGCTGGTCTGGGGACCACACTTTGAGAACCACTGGTCTAAGGGAGGAGATGGGATTCTGTCACGGGTCTTTTTAACTACCAAGACTCCAGCAGCCACATCTACTTTCATTTCTTCCTAAATAAGCACACGTTTTTCTTCACCTGACAGCAGATCAAGTGCTTAGAGGGATTTAAATCTCTCCAACGCTGCCTCTCGGCTCTTGGAAGGGCAGCTACCCTGAAGATGGCCCATGGTGCCAGGGAAGGGTCACCTGAGCCCTGCAAGATTTAAAGAAAGAAAATACACCAAGGATGTGAACTCAAAGGCTGTGGCTTCGCGTGTCTAGTCTGTGCTAATGTCCGCTTCCCTTGCGCCCCCCAGGCTGGCCTCCCTGTCTGACAGCTGGCCCCTAGCTCTGCACTCTGAGGCCGACCTCAGGCCCTTGGTGTTCTTACCTCTGGTTCTCCGGCAGCATCCCCAGCCAATAGCCTTGGGCCTCTGCCTCTTCTGTCTCCTCTTCAAGCAGTTCCCAGTTTCCATCTAAAAGTTATCAACCCAGTGTAATTTCTGCTCCTCCCTGTTCACACCCACCCCCACATACATCAGACCCTCTCTTTTTGCTCTCTATCTCCACCCCAGGGAATTCACCTCTTAATTTTTTCTTAATCCCCTTCATTCTCCAAAGGTAAACCCCTAGTCCTGGCTATTTCAAAAGCATCACACACACAAAACCTTGACATTTACATTTAAGTCGCATATGCAGTTACTAACCCTTACTGTGGTATTACAGTCCTGGCCATTATTCTATGAAGTCATCACATTTTGGCCTTTTGCATAAACCTCCAATGGCCTGATAGAATAGAGGAAGCATCAGAACAGTTTCTACACAACGGCTAAGGAACATGCCCATTTTGAATTTTCCTTTTTTCTGTGATCACAGAGGTGAATATGCTTTGGCCGAATACACAGAAGTGAAAACTGTCACTATCAAACTTGGCGACAAGAACCCCTGAAGGAAAGGCGGGGCTCCTTCCTCAGACATCGGACAGCAGAATGTGGCAGATGAAATGTGCTGGAGAAAAAATGACATTTCTGACTTTCCCAGGACACTTTCTTCTGGAGGCTTTATATTTACTGGAATTGAATGATTGCTGTTTTCCTCTCACTCGAGTGTTCATTGACCAAACTGGGGGATGCCCAGATGTTGTGTGTGAAATCGCAGTCCTGCCTGGGGAGGGAGCTGTTGGCCGTTTCTGTTTTTAACCTTAAGACCAGATCCCAGAGACAGTGAGAAACTCAGGGCGTTGTTAACAGGGAGTGGTATTTGACGTGCCAGCGGTTGCTTAAAATGCTTCCGCAAATCTAACTCCAGTAAGAATGTGGGAGAGGCCCTGCGTGTTCTGAAAGCAGGGCCCTTGTACCTGTGGTCTCCTCAGGGTGGACCCGCTCAAAGAGCAAGCCACACCTCTTCCGAGGGAAAGGTGGGACCATTCTATGGGAAAGGATTCACACTAAGTTTGTTTGTGGTTTTTTTTTTTTTTTTTTTTTTTTTTGGATTTCACAGTGGGAAACTTTTGGGAAATGCATACCATGGAAGGGTGCCAGAGGCTTTGGGCGTGCACAGGTGTGGGTCTTTGTGGATTGCATATTGACCTCGACCGTGAGATGCAGCTTCAAACTAATACAGCCTTTGGAATATGACAGAATCAATGGCCCAGAGAGCTTAGTCAAAAACGATATCATGGTCTACCTTAACCAAGGCACTTTCTTAAGCAGAAAATATTGTTGATATTACCTTTGCTGCTAAAGATTCAACTAACACCACAACAGCATAGCAAATCCTAGGATAATTAACCACCCCCTCATTTGACAAATCAGAGTCATAATTTGCTTTAACAAATTATGCATTTTTATCATATTCACTAATGGTGTATGATGTCTATGTAATTTTCCTTTTCTCTAGTCCTGTTATCCATTGTGCATTAGTAAAGCATACACAACTGGAAAGACTGCTGTGATAACACAGCCTTGTTATTTTTAAGTCCTATTTTGACATTAATTTCTGATTAGTTAGTAAATAACGCCTGGATTCCATGGAGGACCTGGGTCTTTATCCAGGTGGCCTGAGGATTTCACTGGCAGGTTGTGAATTTTTTCTCTTTAGGTATCCAAATGATGATGTGCAATTTCATGTTTTAACTTGGGAAACTGAATGTGTTCCCATATAGCTTTAAAAACAAAAACACAAACGTATTATTCAGATACCTTTATGATTACTAACTAGTACTTTTCTAATTGGAAAAGTGGTGCTTAAGTTTGCAAATTAAGTTGGAGAGGGCAATAATATAATGAAGCCCTGTATCAGAACCAGTGTGTGTATAAGGAAAACCATGTATAAAATAGACTGATCACCCTTGTCAGAGATATGAATTACCACATTTACCTTCTCTTTATCACCTAACACTTATCGCTTATACTACCAATAACTTGTTCAATCAGAATTTGACTTCATACACTGAATTTTCAGTATTTTATCTCAAGTAGCTATGGCCACTAGCCTCGATAGCAATACGTTAGAGGGTTCCTATTCTTTCATTGTACAATAATGTCTTTAATATGAAACGCTACATTATTTATAATTGGTATAGTTAATGTATCTTTTTATAGTTGTAAGTACACAGAGGTGGTATATTTAACCTTCTGTAATATACTGTATTTAGAAATGGAAATCTATATAGTGTTAGGTTTCACTTCTTTTAAGGTTTACCCCTGTGGTGTGGTTTAAAAATCTATGGGCCTGGGAATTCTGATCCTAACTGCAGACCATGTTCTACAATGTGAGAATAATAAAATAAAATTGGATATTTGAGAAACATTATGCTTTTCATTTAAAGACCAAACTCATTTCAATTCTATGGCAGGCCTTTCTCTTTCTGAGACCTGTACAAAATGACTGATAATAAAGCAGGATCAGTAATGTAAGCACAAAATTACATTTGCTCAGTCAATTAGGCCCAGTGCTTTGCCTGAGTGGGAAACCCATTTCTGTGGGCTTGGGGGTTGACCAGGCAAGGAGCTGGGCCTCAGAGGTTCCATGTCGTAGCTGGCTGAGTTTCCGCTGTCTTCTAGGCTGCCTGAGCCTCCCCCTTTATCATAAAGCGGTGAGGATGTCAGTGTGTGAAATGGTGGGGAGGACTGCATAAGGATTAAGGGACAGCACTGTGCCCCTGATGGTGAGCACAAGTGTCTGTTTTTGTCACTTTTTCCTCTGAGGATCTAGAGAAAGGATCTATTTGGGTTTAACTGACCTAAAGTTTCTAAAGCTTCTAACCAGGAAGCCTCAGTCACCACATTGTGAGCTGATGTTGCCATTGGATCAAGGTCATTGCTTATACTGGGGTAGGTCCTCCAAGCTCAACCTGTGCATTTGATGTGGAAAGCCCAGATCGCTTTGACCATGTGTGGCAAGGCACCACCCCTTTAAGAAAAAACTTAAGGGAGGCTGGGATCATATCTCTCATCACATACACACTTATGTTAAGAGAATGTAGACACGTTATTTAGAGACATCCCATTTCTCAATCCAAATGTGAGCAGAAAACTATAGGAGAATGACAATTTCCCCTCATTTTGGTGTCCTGGAACATGTCCCCAGCCATTCTGGGGACAATCGGAGGGTGTGGTATGCGTGTGCAGGTGCTTGTTCACATGTGTTTGCACACATACATTTGTGTGCCCCCGGTGTGCATGCGGGGGGTTGGCACATTCTCTACAAGTGGGCCCTTTGGGTTGTCCTAGCTTCTCCTGCTGGTGGAGGAAGCCTTCCTAATGACTTTGCTCCCTGCTCCTAGGCATGAGCTTGAAGGGGGGATAACGAAGGGCGTTTGGGAAGTTGCCCAAGGACGACTGTCCGAGGAAACCGCGTACTGGGCTGAAGAAACAACTAGAAAACTCCTCCTGAGGAGAAGCTCTAGCCACGGTGCCTTCAAAAAGACAGAAAAGTCAGTTCAGGGAGGTGGCTTCCAGCTGACCCCATCCACCTTAGGAGGGGTCATTCCAGCCTGGGGTGCTGAGAACCCGGGGTGGGATTACCAGCAAAAGCCAGAGAATTATGGGTCAGCGAGCCTTAGGAAGAAGTGGAAAGGCATCTTAACTGACCTGCAATAACCTTCCTATGGAAGCTGTGGCTGATGCATGCCTAATGGCTAGAATTAAATGCTGGGGATATAACGAGCTCAATACAAGTCATCTGCGTCAAATGTTAACGATGCACAATTTGCACATTCTCCGTCACCTGGATTTTACTAATTCAATTGTGGGTGGATGCAAAGATTTTGCTGATTGGTGAATCTTTTTTGTCAGCTTTGGGGGGGGAATACATAAAACATGGAATGCTGGCAATGTATCTTCCTAGCCTATTCCCAAGCTCATTTGGAAGAGAAGTGGAGGCGCCCTATCTGCATCGGCCGCGTTCCTCCCAGCGTCTGCTCGAACCCTGGGCCTGCGCTCCCTCGCGGGGGCGCCAGGTGGCGGGGCTGCGCCGCGGTCGCCGGGCCCACTCAGCCCTGAGGACGCCACGCCCTGCAATTGTTGGGGAGCTTATCGGTAGCAATCACACTGCGGGCTCCGGCAAACTGGTGTGAGGCCCTCAGGTGAGGACAGGATTGCAGAACTGCGCCCACCCTTTGGCAAGGTCGCCCAGTGGCAGCAGTAGCCTCCCGGGAGCAGAGCAAAGCTGCTCGGTGATCCCCCTCGCCAACCAAGGACCCAAGGGGCCGCTCGAGGGAAACGGCCCCGCAGTGTTCGGGAGGTGGTATGGGAGCTCTGCAGCTGCCCGGGTGCTGTGACTTGGCAGTGAGGGTTGGGGGAGATTGGCGCTAAATCCTGGGAATATGCGAGTCGTAACTTTCCAGGAGAGGCGCCTATAGGGCGCTGGTCCTGGAGGGCGTGGAACCCTCTGCTTTTCCCGAGCAAGCCGTTTTCCTGGGTGGACACGTGGAGCTCACGGGGAGGCCCGCCTACAGCGTGGACGCCGATCTTTACGGTCTGCGTTCCGGGATTAGCCCCAGCAGCCTGATGCCTCCTTTAGAATAGGTCGAAACACGATACATACCCAACTTTTCAAGTTTTATGTATTCCCCCCCAAAAGCCGACAATTAAACGAGATTCACCAAACAGCAAAATCTTTGCATCTATCCATAATTGAATTAGTAAAATCCATGTGGTGGAGGTTGTGCAAATTGCAAATCTTTAACGCTTTAGAGCTGTGTTCTATATTGCCTTGTAAAGAGCGGCACACAAATGGATATTCCCTGTCTTTTTGAATTCTACGGCCAGAGTATATGGGCCCCATGCAGGTGAGGGGCTGGTCTGCCGAGGTGGCTGTCACTAGAGCAGAGGATAGTGAAAGCCGGGCTGAGCGCCACACCGACCAATCTCCTCGCGGCGCTTGCCCCTCATGGAGGGAGCCGAGTGCCCGAACCTGAAGGAGACCTGGTACTAGAAGGACCCGCGGGCCCCGGCGTCTCCCGGGGCACGAGCAGTGAGCGTGATAACCTGCTTTGTACGGTTGGGGAAACTGAGGCGGCCACCGAGGGGACGCCTCGCGCCCATCCTGGGGAGAGCCCGCGGCGGCCTTGCCTTGCGCGCTCTTCACACCGCCCGCCGTCCCCGCCCGCCGGCCTCAGGATTGAGGAAGTGCGTCTGGGCCCGGCCCCAGCGCGCGGCCCGAGGCGCGGGGGACAGACGGCGGTGGGAGTGCCAGGCCCGGGCCCGCCAGTGTCCGCCCGGCCCCGCGTCCCGGAGCGCCCGCACCCCGGCCCCGCCACCGCCGCCGCCGCCGCAGGTAAGTGCTGCTCCTGCCCGCGCCCCCCACCCCCGGGGGCCTGGCTGCCTCCTGCGGCCGGGCCAGGAACCCAGCTGGGCCCGCGCCCGGCGTCCGCGGGAAGCCCTGGCCTCTGCCTGCCCGCGGGCCTGAGCTCCAGGCGGCCGCGTGGTCGGGAGTGGGTGGCTCTTGAGCAGGGGCCGCAGCCCGAGGGGCGCGGAGGGCGTGGGGGGCGACCCCCGTCTGACGCCCCTGCTGCCTCCCGCCACGCCCGGAGCCCAGCTAGCCTGTGGGAGGCGGGTGTGCGGGGCCCGAGCCGTGAACCCCAAAACCCCGTACCGGACGGGGTAGGGAAGGCGGGGAAGCAGAGGCAAGAAACAAAAGTAGGGAAATATACCAGGGCGTCCATATGTTTCCTCTGCCTTTGGAGCAAACCCCGTCCGTATCGGGGAGCTGCTGGAGTGTGAGCGCGCGGGTGTGCGTGTGCCAGGGTGTTGGCAAGAGACTCCCCCAGGAGTCTCTCGCTGCTCGGGGGCGTCCTGGTGTTGCGGGGTCGCGCAGCGAGGCTTCACCCTCCTCAGTGTCTGGGTTATGTTTCTTGCCCAAGGGTATTCTCTGGCTGCTGGCGATACTATTGCTATGTCTACCATGGTCTCTGCAGTCTACAGCGGACCTTCCAGGCAGGCAGGGACGCAGGGGGAGGAAGCCTAGGAAGGCCGGGGTCAGCGGGGGAGATGATGGTGGAGAATTTGAGGACCGCTGTGGCCATCTCAGCCTACTCCTTCACAGTTTGAGGCCGCGAAGTTTTTCTCCCACAAACACATCCCCCTGCAACAACAGGTAGAGAAACAGGGGCATTCAGCTTT
Organism: Ateles fusciceps; assembly: GCA_036589455.1. NCBI lineage: Eukaryota > Metazoa > Chordata > Mammalia > Primates > Atelidae > Ateles > Ateles fusciceps. The sequence goes on from JAZHEH010001736.1 coordinate 11,334,611, forward strand.
TAGCAAACCTCTCACTGCGTACACTAATTGTAGAGTCTGCCACTCACTCTCGGGGTATCAGAACGCCCAGACGTTAAAGAGACAGCAAGAACATGCACAATTTTGGAAAACGTTAACATTAAATGCCTCTCATGACTTGATTTTCTTCATCTTTGCCTATGTCCTGAAAAAAAAAATAATAACAAACTAACCTCACACCTAATTTGTTCCTAAAGGAGGTTTTGCGGTCAGCCAAAATTTCAGTGTCCTTCTCCCAAATGTCAGTGTCTCTGGGAGTGGCCTCACGGGCAACTCAGGTGCTGAGATCAAAAACATTCCGTCCATTGGATCCACCTCTAAAATGGTCTGTCCCCTTTTTCCTTTTTCCTTTTTTTTTTTTTTTTTTTTTTTTTTTTGAGACAATCTCACTCTGTCATCAGGCTGCAGTGCAGTGGCTCGGTCCCCGAAACTTGTCTGCCTCCCGGGTTCAAGCGATTCTCCTGTCTCAGCCTCCCGAGTAGCTGAGACTACAGATGTGCGCCACCACGCCCAGCTAAATTTTGTGTTTTTAGTAGAGATGGGGTTTCACCATGTTGGCCAGGGTGGTCTCGATCTCTTGACCTTGTGATCCACCCACCTCGGCCTCCCAAAGGGCTGGGATTACAGGCCTGAGCCACCGCACCTGGCCCGTCCCCTTTTTCTTACGCCCCACCCCCACCCCTTCTCCAGAGTACCAGCATCTCTTTCCTGTAGGATTACAGTTCCCCCTCCCCACATAAACTCACAGAGTGAGTGTGTGTGTGTGTGTTCGTGTGTGTTCGTGTGTTCAAATGGGTGAGTCCGATCATATCAGTCCTCTATGGAATCCTTCAGTAACTTCCTGGATTGCAATTGGCGTGCAATCCAGGAGACCTCCTTCCCCTCACAGCCCCAGCTGATCCAGCCTCTGCTTTCTCAGACCACCAGGCCATTGCCCCCAGCCACCCTGGCTGAGCTCACTGTCCAGCACTGAACTCTGTGTTGCTGCCTCCCGACTCTTCACACACTCAGGAAGCCTTCTCTGGTCACCCTCTGAAAATGCGTGCTCTCTCACGTCCCTCACTCTGCAGCCTCCTGCAGTCCCCACTGTGTACTTCTTCTTGATCTGTTTAATTTCTCCTTAATTACCTCGTGGTCTCTACTGGGGCTCCTGGAGTCAGAGACTAATCTGTCTTGCTTACTGCTGCATTCTGATTCTCATAAGTGTTCAGAGAGTCGCCCCATGCTCGGTGGTAGGGTGACTGGATGGGAATAGACAACCCTAACTTACCTGTGGTTTTAGACTCACGGAACACTTCTCTCCCCCCAGGCTTTTTGTGCTCATCTGGGACTGAGAACAACATATTCCTCTGGCCTGCACCTCCAAAGTATTTTGATGCCCACAAACCCATGAAACACACTTTGTAGGCAAGCCAACGTTAGTGAGGGATGCAAACAGCACTCAAGGTTTCTAGAATCATGAGCTAACCATTTTGACCAGGATTTTGGTTCGAAAAGAAGTTGGGTGATATGAATGAGCAGGTCTAGCATGCTTTGTTGGCAAGGGTTTTCTAACTCTTCAATATCCACAGTCCTTCCCAAGCCTCCTAAAATACTCGGGTTTCTCTGCTGTCAGAAACTTTATAGCAATTACTTAACTGTCTGCTCCCCCACCGGCTTCACAAACTCATGAAGTTCCCTCCTCATAGAAGGAACTCAATAAGACATTTATAGAATGAATGACAGGTTCCTTTTTTTTTTTTGAGATAGAGTCTTGCTGTATCGCCCAGGCTGGAGTGCAGTGGTGCAGTCTCGGCTCCCTGCAACCTCCACCTCCCCCAGTTCAAGTGATTCTCATGCCTCAGCCTCCCAAGTAGCTGGGATTACAGGCACCTGCCACCACACCCAGCTAGATTTTGTATTTTTAGTAGAGACAGGATTTCACCATGTTGGCCAGGCTGATCTCGAACCCCTTATCTCAAGTGATCCCACGTGCCTCGACCTCCCAAAGCGCTGGGATTACAGGTGTGAGCCACCACACCTGGCATTCTTTTCATTAAATATTTAGGTTTATTCATTAATGCAGGTATAAATAGTTGGCAAAGGAAATTGATGAGGTTTTGAAACATCATTTAAACCATCATTACTGCAGAACACCTCTTGATGCCCTCTTTAGGAAGTAAAATGAAAACATGTAACTTGTAACCATCATGGGTTGGCGCTGATCTGAGCCCAAGAGAAGCAGGAGGAAGCAAAGACCCGTTTGAGGGCAAAGACTGAGTAAAATTTGAATTGCGTCAGCTTAAAACTTCTACCTTAGAGTGTAAGCCAAAATACTAATTAGACTTTTAAAACTGCCCCAGGGGCAGACTCTTCCACTGGTAAAGTGATTTTCAAAAAGAAACTGAAAATGAAAAGGGGAACAAAATGTGCTGGGCAAGGGTTAGCTTAAAATATTTTTAAGATTTTTTTTTTTTAACTTAAAAACATAGTATGGCAAGACACTTCTGTTTTCAGGAAGAATGTCTAGCGTTTGGATTTTCGAAATGTTGGTTGTGTGTGGTAGCTGTTTTGCAGAGGTGTTTGAAAGCAGATGGCAACTGTGCTTCTCAGTTTCTGGGTGTGAATGTGTGATTTGGAACCTTTATTTTAAAACAGATTCTGTCTTGCTGGCTCGCCCTCTCTGTCTCAAGTTGATTTTCCAAATCAGGATTTGCTATTTATAAGGTTTTAATCATCCCCTAAAGTTTGGCCAGATTGATCATTTTTCCTTTCCTCCTTGGACTTTTGAGGCTTCCCAACTTCAAACATGGGTGTTTCTCACACGTGGTTTCTCTCCACCATTCCCCTCTTTGGCTCAGAAACGTGTGCAGAATGCACAAGGCTGCTGGAGCCTGGCTTTCCTAGCTCCACCTTCCCCTGCCTTAAAGAGTCCAGTCCACCTGCGCCAGGTGCCTGATTTCTAGGCTTTTAGGTGAGACATTCCCACAGCCTTGTTCTGTACCTTACTTTGTGCCCCTACTGCTCACAGCACCTTCTATAACCTACCCACTGCCGGCATCTGCCTTCAGCATTGATACTCTGATCCTGTTAATTAGACCCACCAACCTCCAAATCTGCACACTGGTACTGCAGGTAATGACCACCCCAGCCCTGTTGTAGAGAGTGGCTGCAGAAACTTCACTTAGTTGAATTCACACAGTAACCCTGCCAGCGGACCAGGGCGTAAGGGTGGATGTCTATTTTTAACAAATGAAAAACTGAGACACACATACATTTCAGCTGGAGGTCAACCTGCTAACATGTGACAGAGACAGTCCACACCTTTGACATCCACACTGTGCTTCTGCCTTTACAGATTCTCTTAGGCATTATTTTTATGTAACCTTGATTTTAAAAATCTATATATTTTTGGCTGCACTATCACTGCCCATTTCAGAGTTGTCTGTCTCAGAGAACACAGACAAGGGGGTGCTAATTACCTCGTACTGTATTACATATAGGACACGCTATAGGGACATTGGTAGGCACACATGCATTTCTTGTGGTAGTACCTTGTGGCAGGCCTGAGCTGGGCCTGGGTCTTATCCTCCCTCTGGTCCTTCAATCACAGTAGCAGGATGGGCACTCATGCCCATCACTGACTCCAAGCTCAGTGGGAGCCCAGCATAGAAGAGCAGCACCTGGTCTGGGCAGTTTATCACAGTCACTAGTTTAAGAGATTAGTCTAACGCCGCCTGGGAGCTTTTGGGGCCACAGGGTTCTCTGTTGCAGATAGCAGTCCTGTACATCGTAGGATGTTTAGCAGCATCCTTGACCTCTACCCATTAGACGCTTGTAGCACCCTCCCCCAACCAATTGTGACAACCAAAAATGTCTCCAGACATTGCCAAAAAGGGGCAGAAATTTATGAGGCTCATTTCTGCTAACCCCTGTCATCTAGCTTTCTGATAAAGCTCACACTAACTTGACTTCATAACAAGTAATAATTTCCTGTCTTGGTCCGGCGCAGTGGCTCACATCTCTAATCCCAGCACTTTGGGAGGCCAAGGTGGGCAGATCACGAGGTCAGGAGTTCAAGACCAGCCTGACCAACATGGTGAAACCCTGTCTTTACTAAAAATACAAAAATTAGTCTGGAATGGTGGTATGTGCCTGTAATCCCAGCTACTGGAGAAGCTGAGGCAGGAGAATTATTTGAACCCCGGAGGTGGAGATTGCAGTGAGCTGAGATTGTGCCACTGCACTCCAGCCTGGGAGACGGACAAGACTCTGTCTCATAAATAAATAAATAAATAAACAAATAAATAAATTTCCTGTGTTTGGGATTGTTGCCTGACTGCCCCTTTGGAATGACATGCTCACCTCTGAACTTCCAGAAGAACTGGCTCTGGGCAAAGGAGGGCCTTGTATTGTGACTAGCCTCAACTACGCTGTACCCCCATTGGAGTGTGCCCCTGAGGGCAAGAGCCTCCTTAGCCATTTTGGTGCCACTGAGCCTCACACAGGGCCTGGCTGCCTTGCAAGTGACAGTGGGTGTGTATTGACTGAACAATGATTGAAGCTGTTATTAGTATGTGTTTTGCAATTGTCTGGGTTTCCTTGAGCCTCTTCTCAGGTAGACAAGATCTAATCCCAGCATCAAGATGGAATGGGAAGCTCTGCCTTCCCATTGCCCACACCCGATGGGTTTGGCTGGATAGATGGACTCCAAAGAGGAATGTTGCAGAGGGAAAACTGAATGAACCCATGTCAATATTTGCAGGGGAGGAGGACAGGAATGATAAAGGCTTTCTGATTTTATGATGTTTTTCACCACCAGAACAAGAAAGCTTTCTGCTCAGCCATGACTCTGATTCCATGCCTTAATGCACCGCGTGGGCAGCGGCAGTGGCAGTGACAACAGCAGGACCTGCCTTGGAAGATCGGCTGCTGCAAAGGTTGATGGCTGGCATGTCACAAAGACCACCCAGCATGTACTGGTGTGTGGGGCCGGAGGGGTCAGCTGTGTGTCCAGAGCGCACCATGGAGACGCCTAACGGTAAGGACAGGGCTGTGCTTATGCCTGACTGGGTGCGACCTGCCATGTTCCTCCTGCAGGGTGTCTAGGCTATGTAAGAACAAGGGGGGGGGGGGGGGGGGGGGGTTGTCAACCAAAGGAAATAAAATGCCAATCATTTGGTGCTCTTTCATCATAAAATATATCCTGGGATTCCCAAATTCTAAAGATTGAAGAACCGTGTACAAAATTTATAGCGGACTCATAGACCTTTACAATTGAGACGTCACTTCATGTTGGGTTAAAGGATTTTTGTTTTTTTTTTTTTTTTGAGATGGAGTTTGGCTTTTGTTGCCCAGGCTGGAGTGCAATGGCGCAATCTTGGCTCACCACAACCTCCGCCTCCTGGGTTTCAGTGAGTCTCCTGCCTCAGCCTCCGGAGTAGCTGGGATTATAGGCATGTGCCACCAAGCCCCACTAATTTTGCATTTTTAGTAGAGATGGGGTTTCTTCATGTTGTCCAGGCTGTTGTTGAACTCCTGACCTCAGGTGATCTGCCCACCTTGGCCTCCCAAAGTGCTGGGATTACAGGTGTCAGCCACTGGGCCCAACCAGGTTAAAGGACTTTTAAGCATAAGGATTTGATTTTGGTTTTGCATTATAAAAATGATACGTGTTTATTAAAGAAAAAAATTGAAAAAACAATTTTTTTAAAAACAGGGAAGAAGGGAAAAGAATCATCCAGAATCCCCATATCTCAAACACAAGCACAATGAATGCTTTGACATGCTCTCTTCTAGTCTGCTTCTCTGTGGTTTAAGGGGCTTTGTTTTAACTTTATTGTACTTATAAGGTGTATGTCATGTTGTATCTTGCTTTTTTTCTCTTAACCGTCTATCAGTGACATTTACCTAGGGCACCACCTAGCTCCTGTGAGTAAGTGAAACATTTCATTTATTGTATTTTGTTTTATTTTTTTACAGTGTAATAGTTGATTTGATCAAAAAGTGATTCATAAATTTGGCAGCACTCAGAACCAAAAGAAACATCATTTTCTGCAGGAGCCCTATGTACAGTTATTGACCTAATCTTTATTCTGTGGGACATTTGGGTTGCTTCTAGTCATTCACTTCTGCTGAAAGCATTTCCTTCCCATCTCTTAATACTGGATTTCAAGGTTATTTCCGTAATGTAGGTTTACAGAAGTTGGATTATTGGGCTTGAACGTCTTTAAGCTCTTGGCACATATTGCCAGATTTTCACTACAGTTGCACCACTTCTAGGACCAATAGGGTTTGATTGTTAATAAATATTTGTTAATCCCTTAGTATGTACCAGGCACCACATGTACAGGGTTGAGAGCTTTATGAAATAATGTTGTAAAATCCTCGCAATAGCCTGTGAACTTGGTACTTTTATCTCTGTTTTATAGCTGAGGAACATGAGGGTAAGAGAGGCTAAACTTGTTCAAGGTCAGCAACTCAGAAACTGCAGAATTGCCATCTGAAGCCCGTCTTAATGCTGGAACACTCATTCTTAAATGCCAGGCCATACCATGGGAGGCGAAAGGGTCAATATGTTGGGTGTGAGAGGTCCATGTTTATACCCTTAACCATGTTAACTAACAATCAGGCACTGTACCTGGCTTGGCAGACACTTTGTTCAGTTGTTTGAATGTTTTTTTCTCCATCTGAAATGTCCAGCAGCTGAGCAGGGTGATGTTTCTCGAAGGTGTCTTTTCACATCCATCATCTTATGAAATGGGAGACTAATTTGCTTCTTGACGTTGCCCAGCAGTACATCTTTCTAGCATGTTGAACTTGTATCTTTGTAAATTTTCTTTTTCTTTGTTTTAGACATGTCTCTTTTCTGCTGTGTGGTAGAAAGGCTTTGCTCTGTTAGTGTGAGATCAAGGTGGCATGGGTGACAGAATGCTGTCCCCAATTTAGGGGTAGCACCTCTACCTTTCCAGTGCATGTGTGGCTCCCTTACCCTCCTGCTGTTCTTCTTAGTGGCCCTGAGGGATGAGGGACCAGGGTGGGGGCAGGCACCTTGGGTCTGTTTGGGGCCTGTTGGGTAGGTGACTGTGTCATCCGAAAAAGCCCCCACAGGAGGCGCTGCTCCCTCCCCATCCTGGTCAACAGTGGGTGATCTACAGGAGTGCTTCTCAACCATGGCCCACAGAGTCACTGGGTAGTGGCCCAAACTGGCAGGGCCCTGGCACCACCTGGACCCACTAGAGCAGCATCTTGGGGCGGGGGGGGAGCGGGCAAGCGTGGGTAATTTTTTTTTTTTTTTTTTTTTTGAGACAAAGTCTCGCTCTGCCACCCAGGCTGGAGTGCAGTGGTGCAATCTCAGCTCACTGCGACTTTCACCTCCCAGGTTCAACCGATTCTCCTGCCTCAGCCTCCTGAGTAGCTGGTACTACAGGTGTGTGCCACCACGCCCAGCTAATTTTTGTACTTTTAGTAGAGATGAGGTTTCACCATGTTGGCCAGGCTGGTCTCGAACTCCTGACCTCAAGTGATCCACCTGCCTCGGCCTCCCAAAGTACTGGGATTACAGGCATGAGCCACCGGGCCCGGCCAGCATGGGTAATTTTTTAAAGTTGCCTGGTGATTCTAACATGCAGCTAAAGTGGAGAATCAACCCATCCGAATGGTTTGAGTCCCGTCGAGCAGCACTTCTCAAATTATCGTGTGGACACGTGCCCCTGGGGGATCCTGGTGAAATGCAGAATCTCATTCAGGAGGCCTGGGGCAAAGAGCCTGCATTTCTAGGTCCCCCGGGGATCCTCGATTGATTCTTTTTTTTTTTTTTTTTTTTTGAGCCAGGGTCTTCTCCGTCTCCCAGGCTGGAGTGCAGTGGTGCAATCTCAGCTCACTGCAACCTCCCCTCCAAGGTTCAAGGGATTCTCCTGCCACAGCCTCTCGAGTAGCTGGGATTACAGGTGTGCGCCTCCACCCCCATCTAATTTTTGTATTTTTAGTAAAGACAGGGTTTCACCATGTTGGCCAGTCTGGTCTCAATCTCCTGACCTCAAGTGATTCGCCCACCTTGGCCTCCCAAAGTGTTGGGATTACAGGCGTGAACCACCATGCTCAGCCTTCCCCATTGATTCTAACAGATCCCAGGGACCAGGATGCAATGCACCCTGGACAAACCCATCCCTACCTCCAGGCTCCTGGCAGGACAGATAACCAGAAAATGTTCAGGTGCTCCTCCAAGAGGTCCAAGTGTGTCCCTCCCTCAGCCCCCATGACTTTTCCTAAAGGCCTGCATGTGAGCTTGGCACTGCTCCTTAGGAGGCATCCTCTCCCGACCGTGCTCTGATGGGAAAGAACAGGCACAGAACACTCTTTTCTCCCCCAGGCCTCTTTCCCCATTGGGATCTCAGGAGTCCCTGCCATCCCTGTTCTGTATAACCCAAGGGACACACACAAGGACCAAGGACCCTGATGGGACTTCAGCAGCCTTCACTGCCTACTGTTCTAGGAGCTTGAAGTAGGGAAAGGACAGGGGGAGTGACACCCTGGGAACCCCTGAGGATGAGGCAGGTGTTTGTGCAGTGAACATACAGAAAACAGCTGAAGAGGAGGAGAGGAGAATAGCCTGACATGCCTCAGAATATTCTGTCCCGTTTAGCATTAATAAAATTCTGACACATATGAAGGAATTACAGTAATAACCACATCCTCATAAGGAATCTTGTGAGAAGCTACTGATTTATACCCATACTCAGATATTTTTTTCTTTTTTTTTTTTTTTTTTTTTTGAGATGGAGTTTCGCTCTTGTTGCCCAGGCTGGAGTGCAATGGCACGATCTCGGCTCACCCCCACAACCTCCGCCTCCCGGGTTCAAGTGATTCTCCTGCCTCAGCCTCCCGAGTAGCTGGGATTACAGGCATGTGCCACCACGCCTGACTAATTTTGTATTTTTAGTAGAGACGGGGTTTCTCCACGTTGGTCAGGTTGGTCTCTAACTCCCGACCTCAGGTGATCCACCCGCCTCAGCCTCCCAAAGTGTTGGGATTACAGGTGTGAGCCACCATGCCCAGAAAAAATACTGAATGTTAAGGGTCCACAGGTGGTACCAGCAGAACTGAGCCTGTGAGCCCCAGCTCTGGAGCTCCCTAACAGATTGTATGAATTCCAGGGATTAAAGCCTACAGTGCCCCCTCTGTAAAGCCCAATTTTAATACATTGAATGTTGGATTTCACTTTCGCAGAATATATTAATAAAAACGTACACTAAGGCCGCAGCCAGGGAGCAGGTGATGCTGAAGGGTGGTGTGCGGTCATGTCTGTGTGCTGCGATTGCAGTCACCAGGCGTTGCTCATCTGCACTGTTTATGTTCCCTACAGTGTCTACGCGTTACTTTTTTGTTTTGTTTTGCCTTTCTTTTGCATCCAGAAGAATAATATTAGAAGCTATTCTTAAATTATTATTTCTTTTTTTATATAGTAAGAAAAATATCTATGTTATTTTTATTACGGTAAAATACACAGAAAATAAAATTTACCATGTTAACCATTTTTAAGTGTATAGTAAAGGGATGTTGGTGTATTCACCGGCACTATGAAACCATCACTACTATTCGTCTCCAGAACTCTTTTTATCTGTAAAATTAAAACTCTGCCCATCAAATAACAAATCTGTCTTTCCTCCCCTCACACTCTGACAACCACCATTCTGTTTTCTGTCTCTATGATAATCTGACTGCTCCCAGGTACAATTTTTAAATTGTCTCATAAATGTCAGAAATGAGGATTTCTTTTATAGCTTTTAAATACAATATATGAATCAATCAATGTTAATGTCTTTAGGTGTGATAATGATATTATCTCCATTATATTCTTGAATATTTTTCCCTTTCATCCTACAGTTTGCATTTCTAAATTCTCCCCATATCTCAAGGCCCAGCCACTTGCCATGTCCTCCATAAAAGCTTCCTAATCTCACAGACAGAAAGTTATGTCTGACTTTCCTCTTTTCCATTGACTCTATCTGTTCACCTCTAAGGACAAAATGGTGTGTAATTTATGTAAATATCTTATCTTCCCTACTACACCACAAGCTTCTTAAGGTCTGATTTATCTCCATCCTGTGTGGTACACGTAACAGGCCCTGTCTTACTGAGTCTCTTGCTTTCCAAAAGTGAGAGGTTCTCCACCCAACAACATCACCATTATCTGGGAAATTATTATTTCTTTAAGTACTGATGATTTGTGATTAGAATCTAAACGGTACACCTCCTGTGCTTACATCCAAAGTTAGATCTGCTTCCACTGACCTCTTTTCCTTGATGTCTTTTTGGAATAAATGTTGAATACTTGACACACTATGACTGCAGCTGAGTCCCCCCCCGCCCCCTGCAGGACTCACCCTCTGAGCATGTCCCCAGAGCCTAAGCTGGATTTGTCCCATCCCACCTTCTCCCAGGCTTTGTGGGGTGACAGCCCTGTTTCCCCCTCTCCCACTCCCCAAATCCACCAGCCTCACTCAGGGGAAGACTGTTCCAGACCTAATTTCCAGCTCTGGCTAAGAAAAGTTGGCTGCCAGAAGGAAAAGTAATGATACTCAGAATTACGTAGGGACAGCTTTCTCATGCTCCAAAAATCATTGGAAGATAGCGTGTTTGAAAATGATAATGTTCTTATTATACTTCTGAGTATGCTTTAGAACAAGACCCACATTTTAAGAAGACACAGTGTCAGTTGGGCACAGTGGCTCACACCTGTAATCCCAGCACTTTGGAAGACAGGCAGGAGGATCACGAGGTCAGGATTTCGAGACCAGTCTGGCCAACATAGTGAAACCCCATTTCTACTAAAAAAAAATACAAAAAATTTGCCGAGTGTGGTGGTGTGCGCCTATAATCACAGCTACTTGGGAGACTGAGGTAGGAGAATCGAATGAACCTGGGAGGCGGAGGTTACGGTGAGTTGATATCGTGCCATTGCACTTAAGCCTGGGGAACAGTGCGAGACTCCATCTCAAAAAATATATATATATATTAAAAAAAAAACCAAACAGTATCTACTTTTAGGTGTCGAGGTAATGGTATTTTTTATTTTTTATTTGTGTACTAGGCGTGTCTTTTCACACCCCCTACCTGTTGTCACTTGCGTGACCTCAGCTCATGTTTGTTTAGAATGATTAATCCTTTCAAAGCCCCTGGATTCGGCTTCGCCCAGCTGGTGTGGGGCCGGGGTCTGTGTGTGCCTGCCCTGCCGCGAGGCCCGCTGTGTGTTTGTGCAGCACAATAGTGTCCTGGGAAGGTGTGTGACAGTCTCCACCTCATTAGCACCGGCAGCAGTCAGCTCGCCTGCAGTGCAGGAGGAACGGTTGGAAAGCTTTGATGGGCGTAGATTTGCCACCTGACAGAGCAGCTGTCAGTAAGATACTGGGCATGGGCTGCAGCTCGGGGACTACTTTGACAAACATGTCATTAGACGTTTATCCTTCCGAGTGTGTCTGACACCAGCCAGAGTGGAAAAACCAGTCCTGCCAGCCAACGAGGGCTGCCCTGGAAAGTAGAGAAGTGAGGAAACTTCCAGATAACTCAGGTGGAGAACACTTGGGGGAGACTGCTGATCGCGGAGGGTGGGTGGAGCTTGAGCAGGCATTGCCCAGGCAGTGGCTGGCACCCCCCAGCTCTCTGTGAGCGGCCATCGCTTTGGTCCTGAAAGCCCAGCCAGAGTCCCAAGCCTCTCAAGCACTGCTCATCACCACACCCAGCATGGACCAAAGGAGGAGAAGGAGCATTCCAGAAGGTCTTCAAATCCCAGGTTGTTTCATGGCTACTTCCAATGTCTTGTTTTTTTCTCCTTTGGCTTTTTCAAATCTGTATTTGAAATACAATTTCTTAATATAGGAGCTAAGAGCTTTGCTCAAGTGGGGGGCTCTTCCTGCCTTCCAGAAATAGAAGTAGGAAATAGAATTAGGAAGTGCCGCCAGCGTGGCAGCCGGCCTTCTTGTTAGGCCACAGCAGGGAAGTCTACAAGGGACGGATCCCCACCGATGAGCGGAGCCCACCTCTCTGACCTGTTCCTCCTGTTGGTGTCCTGCCTGACCATGATGGGCTGTGTTCTCACCGTGGGAGCCACGGGCAGGGGGGTGGGCAGGGCCTTGCAGGGAAGGAGATTCCAGCCTGGCCACAGAAGCCTGCTGGCCCCTCCAGGGAGCACAGCCACCTCCGGTCAGGAATCTTCTAATGAGTGAGAAGGATAGGGAGGCTGATTGGTGGCCCAGGTGGCGAGAGGGGTGCCTGTGTGCATCCATCCATGCAGGTGGCAGTTAGCACAGCTGTGCTTCATGCCCACAAAGCAGAGCCCAGCTACAGATGCTCTGGGCCTTGATGCGCCTCTGAACATTTGTTTTAACCCAAGGCTTAGAGCTCCTAATTACTTGTCCCGAATGTGCTTGCTTACTCCTAGCGATGGGGGAGCTGACTCCCTAGCAAACAACACCAGCCTTTCTGTGGATAGGGCTGCTCGGAAGGGGATGCTGTGGGGCTCTCACTGTGCCTGGCTTTACTCATTGAGGCAGATTGGAATCCCATAACCCATTTGTTGGAGTCACTAAAAGTAGATGTGTGGCCCTCACTGGATTCCTTTTAGGCTGAGTAAGCCATCCCACTGTCAGGCCATCGGCAACTTTGCATGTTCCGCTTAGATATCACAAGAGCTTTTTGACTTTTCAGCCTGTGTGCTAATTGTTAGGCCATAGACACCTGGGTCCACGGGGAGAGCTGCCCCTACCTGCTTCCCCACTCTGCCGTGGACGGGCTCTCAGGAGCATCCCCGTTGATCTACCCCATTCTAGGTGGCCTGAGCCTGAAGGTGGTGGCTCACCTGAGCCCTGGTCCTCGTCCCATGCCTGGCCTCCCCTACCCCACACTTGTTCCTGACTTGGCACCCTTTAGGTGGGGTGTGCAAGGCAGCCCTATCTGGTGGCCTCTGCACTTGCTAGGGAGCAGCCCAGGCTCACTTGGCATGCATTCAGCCAAGAGAGAAGATTCTCTTACCAGCCATCCACCCTGAACCCCGTGAAGAGGCCTGTAGCCTGAGACCAGGAAGGTGTTCATGTGGGCATCCGCAGACCCTGTGCAGAGGGCCAGGGATTTCACCCCCTCCTGGTTTGCTTGAGCCAGACATGGAAGGAGCCATCACTGGCGATTTTTCTGAAATTCTTTAGTTCTCTGGGAATGGAACCCTCCCACCCCATCACCCCTAATGCCATGTAAGTCTAAGCTTGAGTGCATGAACTGCACACACATTTTGGGGAACTTTGATGAATTAAAATAAGGAGCTGCTATTTTTCTTTGGAAGTCCCAATTCTGGGTCCCTTCACTATCCCAGCCACCCTTGGGTTCGGTTTGTCCAGATTCCACTTAACCATCTTGCTATTTATTGGGTGACATTTGTCATAAAGAAGAAAAGGAAAAAGTCAAACAGAAACACACATCTCAAGCAATAGAATCCTCCCTGAGCTCATCACCCCGTGCTGTGCAAAGAAGCACACATTAGTCAGAAGTCGTGTTTTCAACTGTAAAGGACTTTTTAGGAGCTCCTTCTGCTCATGCTGCTAGGGTTGTGCCTGGCTACCTCCTCTCATCCCCCATTCAACATCCAGCACCCAGGGGCCGGGGCATGTGACCAAGTGTTGGCTGAAAATCACCTACCTGGTCATTTCAGGAGAACCAAGAGCAAAAATAATCTACATGACACTTTGAACTTTTCAGTGACTTAGAGATATTTAAAGGCATAGAAAATGTTATTCTATTATTTTAAATATGGAACCATGTTACAATGCAAATTTGAGGTTAGAAATTGAATGTAAAAGAACAAGAATGGCTCTCTGAAGTTCCTGTTAGCTCAGTTTGAACTTGACACTGCCATGTGAACTCTAAGAGACAAATGGGTGGTCACAGGTGGCCCACACCTGCAGGGGTTAGAGATGGAGCATTCAGGGCCTCACCCTGCTGGTGGGGCTGGGTGGGGGAGGCCAGGGATAGGGCTCCTCCAGTCATTCTGCCCCCACCCCAGATTCCAGGCTCAAATGACTCCAGTGGGCAGTCACCCCAGTCTCTGCGTGAGCATCACCAGCATCCCTGGGTTCAAACATAAGAAGCAAAGAGCCCCTGCCTGACAGTGGGCTATGAGCATTTTCCTGGCACCTGACTCCTCCCTGAAGGTTAAGAAAAAAGTTATTTATATGGAGTTCCACAGTTCGCGCAGTGGATTGAAATGCTAAGGACAAAGGCACAGTTCTTCTTGGCCCCCTGTCCCTCATGCCCATGGGTAATCGCTGTTAGCTGAGTGTGTTTTCTTTTTTGTTGTTTTGTTTTGAGATGGAGTTTCACTCTTGTCCCCCAGGCTGGAGTGCCATGGCGCGATCTCGGCTCTCTGCAACCTCCGCCTCCCAGGTTCAAGCAATTCTCCTGCCTCAGCCTCCTGAGTAGCTGGGATTACAGGTGTGTGCCACCACACCCAGCAAATTTTTGTATTTTTAGTAGAGATGGGGGTTCGCCATGTTGTCCAGGCTGGTCTGGAACTCCTGACCTCAGGCAGTCCACCCACCTCGGCCTCCCAGAGTGTTGGGATTACAGGCGTGAGCCACCGCGCCCGGCCTGTGTGTGTTTTCTTCCTAACCTCTTCTGAAGCACATGCGTGGTTCTCCTTGTGTGTATTTCTGGTTTTAGGTGCATATTCAGTTGTACATACTATTGCGCAAATTTTTCTCTGAGTATCTCTCAGAGTTCCCTCTATGTGCACCACATTTGGTGTGAATACAACCACGTTTCATCGATCTCTTATTAAAGTGTCTTTAGATTCTTTCTACCTTTTGCTTCTAAGAGCTGAACATTACTGTGTATGCCCCAGCAGAATTGCAGCATCACAGAATAAGCACATTACAAATTATCAAAGAAATGCACACCCCTGGTTAATGAAGGCTGTCAGACAGAAGGGACTATAATATAGGAAGAGCAACAAGGCCCTGCCCCAGTGTCACCTCCAAAGAGTCTTTATTTCCTGTTTCTGGTTTTAGTTCTTTGGGTAATTACCATTTCTCGATGTGAAGAAGATGCCTGCACCTCTCTATTGCTCATTTGTTGAAACAGTGTCTGTTGACTTCCTGCCATGAGAAATGAATATTTCCTTACATTTTCAACCTCATCTATCGGCTGCTCCCTCTGCATTTCATTCTGTTGGGACTGACTCCTCCCTAGGTTGCATTTGTGACTTTAAATGATATGTTCCCCTTGCGATGACGAGTGCTCAGAGATTCAGTATCCTGTGAGGCCCTGGAGATGAGTACCACCACCCCCTTCCCTGCTGCCTCCATCTGCCTCCCGCCTCCCACCCGGGACTCTTACTTTGCACCCTTATTTAACTGGAATGCATCAGCCTGAGAAATGCCTAAGAAAGGGCCCTTGGGAGGCTCCTCAAGAGACTCCTTGCTCCTAAGGGCATCTTTATCTTGCCCCTCCGCAATCTCAGTTGGAATCCTCTGCCTTCGGAGCTGTCTTGCTTGTCCTCCGACCTGGTTTCATTCTCACTGTTCTGTGGGTGACCTGGTTTTCCTTTTCAGAAGCTTTGAGAATCTTCCCTGTGTGCTTGGTCTCCCAAATTTTCCAGCATAAGCCCTGGGTGAGAGCCGTCGTCCATTCCTGCTGCTTGGCACCGGGGCAGGCCATGCGTGTGTCCCTTTCAGGCGTGGGACATCTCTTGTATTTTCTTTGATAATATTTTTCTCTTCTGCTTTTGCTTTTGTTTTGTTCTTCTGGAACTCCTATTAATTAAGCTACACGTTGCTTATCTTTTCGCTCACATTTTCCAACTCTTCCTCTTTTTCTTAATGTTTATAAACTGTTGGCCAGGTGCAGTGACTTGCCCTGGTAATCCCAGCACTTTGGGAGGCTGAGGCAGGTGGATCACTTGAGATCTGGAGTTCCAGACCAGCCAGGCCAACACGGCGAAACCCCATCTCTACTAAAAATACAAAAATTACCCAGGCATGGTGCTGCACACCTGTAGTCCCAGCTACTCGGGAGGCTGAGGCATGAGAATTGCTTGAACCTGGGAGGCAGAGGTTGCAGTGAGCCAAGATCATGCCACTGCACTCCGGCCTGGGCAACAGAGCCAGACTAGGTCTCAAACAAAAAAAGATTTGCCTGACTTTATCTTCTAACATCTCTATTGAACATTTCATTTTGGAACTCAGTCTCGATTTCCAAATCTCTTTCCTGTTCTTGTTTGTCTGTTTTCATATTACTGTGTTCCTGTGTTCTGTATGCAGTATTTTCTGAATTTCCCAAAGGATCCTAATTGCCATTTATTTTATTTTATTTTGGTGTCAGTCTTATCTTCTCAGTTAATTTTTATTTATTTATTAAAATGTCAAAATCTTGTATTGAAACCAACATTTTACAGTGAATTCCAGAGAAATCAATAATTATATGATTCAAAGTATTATTAGAGAAATTTGCAATCAAAGCTGACTTTGCAGACAAAGAATGTTCATAAATTACATAGAAAACAACTTTCCTGGGATACTAAGGCAGTGAAAATGCTTGCAGAAAATATCTTTCGTTGGCTCTTATTTTTGAAGTTCTTTTTAATGGCCTCTGCATTCTCTACATTTCTTCTGAGGCCTGGCTTTGTGTTTGTCTTTGTTAATTTAGCATGATTATTTCAACCATTCTTATGCATCCGTTTGTGGAGGACACTGTTCCAGATGCTGAGGATGCAGGAGTGTGACCTCTGCTCTCACAGGGCTTCCAAATGTAGCAGGAAAAATAGACAACAGAGAACAAGAGGACTGAGCAACGTAGCTCGCACCTGTAATCCCAGCACTCTGGGAGGCTGAGGCAAGTGGATGGCTTGAGCTCAGGAGTTTGAGACCAGCCTGGGCAACCTGGTGAAACCCTGTCTCCAAAAAGCACAGGAGGGAGGGCACATATACATTATGGAATACTATGCAGCCATAAAAAAGGATGAATTCATGTCCTTTGCAGGGACATGGATAAAGCTGGAAACCATCATTCTAAGCAAACTGACACAAGAACAGAAAACCAAACACCGCATGTTCTCACTCATAAGTGGGTGTTGAACAATGAGAACACATGGACACAGGGGAGGGGAACATTACACACTGGGGCCTGTCGGAGGGTGGGGGGCTAGGGAAGGAATGGCAGGGGATGGAAGAATGGGGGAGGGATAGCATTAGGAGAAATACCTAATGTAGATGACAGGGTGATGGACGCAGCAAACCATCATGGCACATATATACCTATGTAACAAACCTGCACATTCTGCACATGTACCTCAGAGCTTAAAGTATAATTTAAAAGAAAAAAAATAAAAATAAAAACATTTTGCCAGGCATGGCGGAGCACACTCGTGGTCCCAGCTACTTGGGGGAGGCTGAGGTAGAAGGATTGTTTAAGCTGAGAGGCAGAGGTTGTGATGAGCAGAGATCACACCACTGCACTTCAGCCTGGGTGACACAGCAAGAAACTGTCAAAAAAAAAAAAAAAAAAAGAAGAAAGAACAAAATCGGAGAGTGATGCTCGATGAAACATTAGAGTAAGATCATGTACAAAAGAGGCACAATGTTGCCATTTTTATTTGTTATTAGTTAAGACATTGATGTTGAATCTCAAATCTGCTCAGTTGACCAGAAGGAGGCAGCCACAGGAAGGCAGGGAAGAGAGTGTTTATTGAACACACTGAGAATAACAGAATGATATGCCCAGCCCTCCATCCTGTGCTTAGTCATACATTCCCGGCTGTGTCAGAGCCTGCTATGGTCAGGGCCCTGGGAAGCCAGGAAAATGTCCTCATGATGCTTATAGTCCAGCAGGGGAAACACAGTAAATTAATATGCGCTCTACCGTCAGGAGTGATCAGGGCCATGACAGAAATCAACCGGGTTGCAGGGATGGAGAGCGACAGGCATGGGGCGCTCCAGCGGCTCAGAAATCAGGGAAGGTGTCTGGGGGGGATTTGGCATTTATGCAAAATGAAGTGAATGGAGTCAGGAGGTCAGACCTGTAAAGGATCTGGGGAAGTGGTACTCCTGGCAAGGCATCAGTGAGTGCAAAGGCTGGGCAGCAGGAATGAGCTCAGTAGGTTTGAGTGACCACATGATGGCCTGTGCAGTTGGGGCAGTGAGAGAAGCATCAGATGCAGCTGGAGAGGTGAGCCTTCACAGGAGTGTAGATTTTATTCCAGAGCTGATGGAAACATCTGAGGAGCAGCTGGATCTTATTTAGGAAATGAGAAGGCTATTGCCAGAGCCCTGGAGAGAAGGCACCAGGCCTAGCCCCGGGTGGTGGGGTAGGAGTGGGAAAAGAGAATGCACTGGGAATAGGTTTCAAAAGAAAGCTCTCAGGACTTGTGTGGGTATTTTCACACAAGTCACAAACCACCGTGTCACTTGTTGGCTTAAAAGAATAATGAATTATCATTTCCTAGGTTTCTGTGGGTCAGGAGTCTAGGCAGGGCTCAGCTGGTGGTTCTTGTTGCTTCACTCCTGTATCTGTCCCCTCCATGCTTCTTGACGTGACTTCTCTCTCTCCCACACACTTCTCATCCACCCCACATCTAGCCCAAGCTTCTTTACAGCCTACTGTTGAATTCCTGGCGTTCAGTAGCAGAAGCTCCTGGGCCTCCTAAGGCATGGGCTCAGACCTGGCACAGCATCACTTCTGCCACCACCTGTGGGTCAAAACAAGTCAAAGCCCAGTCCAGATTTAGTCCAGGTCAGGAAATAGACTCCACCTCCTGGTGAGAGGAGCAGGCTTTGATATGGGCTAGATAAGTGAGGAGTAAAAGAAGGAGGGATCAAAAACGTACCCATCACTCTGATTTTACCAACATTAATATTTTGACATTTTTACTTCAAAAAAATATTTTAAGAAGTCAGACCTGACAGATACAGCCAGAACCCCTTTGAATCTCTCCCTGATCACTGCTCTCCTTCAGCTCCCGGGGTGGCCATGATTCTGAAGTTAGTATGAATCTTTTATGGCTGTGTGTGTGTGTGTGTCCATAAATATATGATATTGTTTCTGCCTTGCCAAGTGGGTCTCCTCTGGGCTACCACCTGTTGTGTAAGGGTTGGCATGAACTCCACAATGTCATCCACTGAGGTTAGGGAATAGGCTTCATTAAGAGAAAGAAAATCACAACTCCTGAATCTGCAGGATGGCATGGTGTGTATGGAAGGAAGGTATGCCAGGTTATCTACTAGACAGAGCTGGACAGAGCTGGTTCTACTCCAGCCAAGGGTGCAGCCTGGGTCTCCCCTCTCAGAAGCCCAGCCTGTCAATAGCATGAGAGCTGTGGGTGCCAGCTGCTTATATGGGAAAACTCGGGGTCTGTGGGATGTTCAGCCCTCAATGATGAAGCCATAGTGTCGGGAACGGCATGTCTGCCGGGGAGCTCTCGGCCAGCAAGAGGGTCCCAATACCTGGAAGAGAGAGTGCATGGAAAAATAGGGGACAGAAAAGTAGGGTCTGGAGGTCTGAATAGACAGTGCCCATACAGCAATGCCTAAACAGCAATTTTATTTGTGCAAAGGGTCCCAATATATACTGTCAGCTTTCAGTAGCTGACGTCAACCCACATTGTTAATTCTATACAATAAAGAGGAACAAAAGTTACAATAACACAAGTCTAGAGGAGAAGATAAAATACCAATAAAAGGGGAGTACATAACTAGGGGCCATAAAAGTAAGCATGAGGGTGGAGATTTTTCTTTACCTATTGTGTAGGGATTTACATTTGAGAAGGTAACATTCTTTAAGGTCAGGTAAAGCAACATTCTTTAACTCAGGCAAAACTCATAGATCTTAAAGGTAACAATCTCCAAGAGACATGTGAGTAGTTACAGGGCTTAGATAATGTTTAGTAAACAGAGTCATAAAACTAGCCCAAAACAGGTACCAAGATAAAACACAATGTCTTAGTAAAACCACACAGCCATCACCAAGCCATTGTGTCAGTGTCAGGGAGTCTGAGATAACTTCTACAAAATCATCCATCTTTTAGTTCCTGCTTTCCCTTAGCTCGACTGCCTCCAGGAGGGGGAAATATGTCTGGGCTCAAGCTCACATTATGGCGGAGGCACAGTCAGAGGGCCTCGACACTGGAGCGATCCCCATACCATAGACCCATGGAAAACTGAGCTTGGGTGCTATCACTTCATCTGGGAGAAGGGGGGCATCTCAGCTGGCTCATTGTCCAGCTGTGGTGGAGATCGGGCAACCAGAGTCCTGTTTTGTCAATCCTGCTCCTGTCGGAACAGTTTCCAGACTAAAAATGTTGGATTAAATATTTTCATACTGTGCCAATCTTTTTGCAGCTTGCTTTTTCAACCAACATTAAGTTTGATAATATAAGTATGTACAATATTTTCTAAGAAGCGAGATATACCACTTTGCCTATAAAACCATATAGGCCTGGTGCTTTTTAATGGGTAGATGTCTTACTATTGATTATCTGTCTTTAAAGGTTATAGGTTTATTTAAATATTCTGTTTATTGTTGAGTTAATTTATACAATACATTTTTTAGATAGTTACCATTTAATCAAAATTTTTGAATGTTTTAACATGAAGTTCATAGTGGTTCAGGATTTTACAATATATTTTTAAACTATCTTACTCATTTTTAACATATACTTAAATTTAAAAGTACAACAGGAAATACAACGAAAAGTATCCATTCCTGCCTCCCACCCAACCTCAGTCTTTCAACAGCACTCTCTTCCAAAGAATCAGGGCTAGTACTTGGTTCCCCTTTGGCCTTAGAAACCACAGTTTTTAGCCATGGACTCAAAATGGCATTTCTCCCCCCCTTTTCATAAGACTTCAGCTATGTGGATCTTTAAAATGTTATATTTTTACCTTAGATTTCCTTTTTCAAAATTTGTATTTATTTACTTACTTAGAGACAGGGTCTCACTCTGTCACCCAAGCAGGAGTACAGTGGCAACATGTCGGCTCATTACAGCTTGGACAGCCTGGGATTAAGCGATCCTCCCACCTCATCCTTCTAAGTAGGTGGGACTACAGGTGCACACCACCATGGCCGGCTAAATTTTTTTTTTTTTGTTTGGTAGAGATGTGGTTTCACCATGTTGCCCAGGCTGGTCTTGAACTCCTAATATCAAGCGATCCACTCGCCTCTGCCTCCCAAAGTGCCAGGTTGACAGGTGTGAGCCACTGCACCCGGCCACTTTTTAAAATTTTTTATTACAGAAAGCTTTGAACACAGTACAAAAGTAGAGAGAATATTAAAATGGACCCCCTTTGTACCCATTACCCAATTTCAGTGATTATCACACACGGCCAACCTTTTGTTTTTTTACCCTTTTGTTTTTAGTTGACATGTAATAATTGTGCTTATTTATGAAATACAAAGTGACATTTGGATACATGTATACGATGTGCAATAATAAAATCTGGATAATTAGCATATCCATCATCTCAAACATTTATCATTTCTTTGTGTTGGGAACATGCAAGAGCCACTCTTCTAGCTTTTTTTTTTTCCCCATGGTTAACAAGCTTTGTCTGGAGAACATTTATCTGTATCCACAATTTAGAGAATACACATTCATGTATCACAATATTGACTATGTACAAGTCACAAAAAGCAAGTCTAAAAATAAGATACATAGCCCATTTTGCTGATGAATATATAATAAAATTAAACTACCTTTTTGAAAATAGACCACAAACTATTGTTAACTCCATTCCCCCTTCAGTGCTCTGGTACACTTGCTCTTATTCCTCCCATGCAGGTAACCCATCTGTCCCCCATCCGCCCTCCTTCCCCAACATGGCCTATCTCCATCCATGTAAATCCTCTTCCCTCTCTTTCCAGATGCTTTAGAACCCAATTCCATACTTACACCTTAAGAAGTCTAAAAAAAGAAAAAACAAAATACATTTAACATGCGTTTTTAAATGTATGTTTAAAAATCTATGTTGACATATGCCCACAATAGCTTGCAATTGACAGGCTGGGCTTCTGAGAGGGGGAGACCCAGGCTGGACCCTTGGCTGGACAGTGCCTGGTGTGGCAGCTCATGCCTGTAACCCCAGAACTTTGGGACACTGAGGTGGGCAGATCACCTGAAGTCAGGAGTTTGAGACCAACCTGGCCAACATGGCGAAACCCCGTCTCTACTAAAAATACAAAAAATTAGCCAGGCATGGTGGTGGGCACCTATAATCCCAGCTACTTGGGAGGCTGAGGCAGGAGAATCGCTTGAACCCACGAGGCAGAGGTTGCAGTGAGTCCAGATCACTCCAGATCGTGCCACTGCACTCCAGCCTGGGCAGCAAGAGTGAAACTCCGTTTCAAATAAATAAAAATATATAGCAAAAATAAATTTACAAAGTCAAAATATTAAATAGCCAGTGTTCGAATGTCCTGGACTGTCTCTTAATCTGGTTTTGTCATTGGTTTCTTTGAGTCAGGTTTGTTGAGTCCGTGCCCCTGCATGCTACTGGGACAGCACAGTTCCTAAGTCTCCTAATTTCTATTTTTCTCCCTCAATTTCTTTTTCCTTGCAGTTTCATTGTTGATAAAACCACACTGTTTGTCCTTTGCAATTCTCCACAGTCTGGATTTTGACAATGGCATCCCTATGTGTGTCCTGACATGTTCCTGTCTTCCCTGTGTTTTTGTAGATCCAGAGGTTTGATTAGATTTAGTAAGATGTTTCAGCAAAAATGCCCAATAGATGGTGTGTACTTCTCCTGCAGCACCTAGTCACAGAATGTCTAATTGTCTCTCTCTGTTGCTCAGAGTGTTTCAATGATTTCTGGTGGTGTCAGCATGATCATTCATTATAAAGGTTCTAATGGTTTTTCGACTTTTCACACAGTTTTATCAGTCATTGATGGTTGCATAGATCAATTATTTAATTCAAGGTTGCGAAGTGGTGTTATTTTAAGCCTATCTTTCCTTCTTCATTTATTAGCTGAAACGCATCTCTAAAGAAGAAATTTCTTTCATCAACTCTGTGGTACCTTGAGTTACACTTTGTAAAGCAAAGTCAGGACAAATGGTTGGGTTTTTTCTCTTAGTTTTCTTATTCATTCTCCTGAAAATAAGTCAATTTCCTAGCACCTTTTGAAGGCGGCCAATGAAGGTGGGTTTTTTCCCTTAGTATCATTATTAACTCATGGATTTTAACTTATTTGATTCTTGATGCTAAAGCTGTTCCTCTTTGCCAGTAGGCCCCCTGAGTAGGTTCCTCTATTTGTTGGCATGACACCAGGAGTCTTTAATAACTTCCTTGCTGTCTGATGTGACAAGATGTCCAAGGCCAGGTTGTCTGTATCCTGCCCCGATGCACAGTGCACTGTTTCTCCAAGAACCCCTGTGTCCTTTGGTGATGATGACATTATTTTAAAATCTCGAATATAGTTTTGTCTCCTTTTTCCACATATCCCTTGTGTGTTCTCACATGTCCTGCTCTCTCTTGCTCATTTTTTTGTTGTCAGTCTTTCCATAGGATAGTTTATTTCACTAGTCCTTTATTCTTCTTTTTTCTAAATTTACTCGTCCTTTTTTTCAACTTCTTGACTAGTATCCTGTCACTTCTGAGGACTCATATTTTTGCAACTTGAGAATTACTCTTATTTAAGTATGTGCTTCTGAAATTCTCATTAGACACATTTTGACAAACTTCAAGAAATTTCTTTAATGTCTCTCACTCTTTTATCTCTGTTCCCGGCCTCCTTGGCTTTTGGTGCTGCACCCTCGGCATGGTCTTCCAGATGCCTGATTTGTCCTTCAGCAGCGTCCACTCTGCCCTGCAGCTCACCCACCGTGCTTCACAGTGCAACACTTCTCGTTTTAATTTCCAAAAGTTTTAGTTGATTCTTGTTTGTGGATGCTGCATCCTCCTGTTTCTTTCCAAGACATCAGTAATATTTATTCTGAGTTCATTCTTGCTCTACTAACATAAATTCTGCATAAAGAAGGGCCCCGGAGGTGCTGGAAAGCTGGAGACAGAGATTCTGCTTAGGGAAGCTCCCGTACTAACTCTGTCTTTCCTCCAGGATAAGGATAAACAGTTGCTAATACCAAGTTGTATTATGAACCAGGAGAGCCGAAAGCTCCCTTATCTCAGTGACCGTGTGATTTGTGTAGGTTTCCCCCGAGCAGTAATATAAGGATACATCAAGATGGAGCTCTCTGACCTGGCTAGACCCTGCCTCGCACAGACATTGTCACCATCAGCTGCTCACTTCTTCCTGGGGACTCTGAGGCCCAAGGGGGACAGTGGGAAATCGACACAGCTTCTGCCCTAGGTGGTCAGCCTGCTTCCAATGACACTGTGCCCTTGGCTACATAAATAGGGAACATAGTACTAGCTTATTTTCTGTGTATGTGTGTATCTGTGTGTTTGTGTGTGTGTCTGTGTGTATATCTCTTGGTGTGTGTGTGTCTGTGTGTGTCTTTGTGCATGTGTGTCTGTGTGTCTGTATGTGTGTCTGTTTGCGTCTGTGTTTGCGTATGTGTGTGTGTGTGTGTGTGTGTCTGTATGTCAGTGTCTCTGTCTGTGTGTGTCTGTGTTTGTGTCTCTGTGTGTGTCTTTGTGAGTCTGTATGTGCCTGTGTCTGTGTGTGTCTTTATTTGTCTGTGTATCTGTGTGTGTGCCTGTGTTTGTGTGTCTGTGCACACATTTGAGAGAGAGTGAGTGTGTGTGTGTGTGCGTGTGTGTGTGTGTGGAGGTGGGATGTCTCTTCCTGCCGATATGTGGCTTGCTTGGGCTTGGTTAGTGGAGTCTGGTGCTTCTCTTCATGGTGCTGCTCTTCCTGAAATGTTTGCAGGTGCCTGGTGGATGCTGACTGTTCTGTTTGGGATTCCCTGTAGCTGTCTGTGAACCCAGCATTTGTCACAATAGGCTTTGAAGAGGAGGGCCAGGGGACTGCCGCAGGCTGCCTTGGGGACATCCAGAGCGTGCCTTTCGGGTAGGGGGCTCCATGTGCCTCCTGGGAGTTGCCCACCACTCTTCCTTTTCAGCCCACATCGAGGGTAGACCCATCAGTCCCAGGCTACCTGGCACAAGCTAGAGATGGGCAGATCACAGGAGTCTGCCCACTGTGGCTCCCCACTCCTTCCAGTTGCCCTGCTGGTCACCTGGGGGCCCTCTTGTTTCACGTGCTCCCCCGGCAGCCCTGAAGCACTCCCAAGCCTTCTCCACCTCATGCACAGTGATTCCAATCTTCTTAGTTCGCTTCTTCTCCCATGCTAATAGGCTTGTTGATATTTTTAATAATTTCTAAGGATTTGGAGCAGCAGGTGGTGGCTACAGCCAGGCTCAGCCTGCTGTCTTGATCTCATCTTCCAGTGTCTCCTGGGCATCTCCAAGTTGTGAGCTTGCAGGAAACACTGAATGAGAATGTCAAGAGTCTGGGCTTTGCAGTCAGAAAGAACCAGGTTCAAATCCTGATGCTTCCGCAGCTAGTCCTATCTGTAACAGGGCATGGTTAGAATCTGTTTTTGGAATGCTTAGCACCATGGCAAGTGCGCATGCTAGGTGGACCCTCAAAAAACGGCCTTTTTTTTTCTCTTTCTCCGTTGGGCAAATTGTGTAGCCTCAGCTGGACTCCATTTCTGTTTTAGTGCAAGTGATAATAATATTACAATAATTAAAAAATAAAGTAAGGTCCTTACAAAATGGGAAGTCTGGTTTTATTTGGCTCTAAGCTAGAAGTTATGGAAGCCATGAATTTAAAATGTGGCCAGTCTTCATATTCAAATGTGTGTACAGCTGAAACGTGATGACCCTCAAATCTAATCATCAAAATTAAAGTTTTTTAATTAATATTTTAAATAAAAATGTTTGAATTAAAGTTCAAATCTTTCCCTGCCTCATCTTCAGAGTGCTTTTTTTTTTCTTTTTTCCAAATTACAAAACCTGTATGTCTCACTGAAGAAAAGTGGTAAAGTGTGAAGTTCTAAAATTCATGGAATAAATAGGGCTGATGTGGTGCCGAGTCCCCCCCTGGTTCTGTGGGTAGCAGTCCTGGGAAGTCATGGGGGCTGTCTGCTCATAGTGGGCGGGTGGGGTGTGCTCTTGCCCAGAGACAGCCTCCAGGTCCTTGCTGGACTACAACTCCCAGGGTTCTCCATCTGCCTGTGCTTACTGATGGACCTGTAGTGCTGACCGTCCCTTTTCAACAAGTGTGGAAGGTGCTTTTGCCCGGGTTTTCCCAGAATAACTCAGAAGTGACAATGAAAATATGCACAAACTGTCTTGGTATGTTCCAAATTCGGATCTTATATAAGGACTTCTGGGCCTAAGGCAACAGTCTATGTAAAGCGAATTATTTCCCCTTCTTCTGATTGGGGTAAGATTACCTGCCTTTCCTTCAAGTATAATTTTATCATTTTGTTTTGCTCTAAGGGGGTGTAAAGGTTGCTGAGTCATTGTTTTCTGCCCTTTTTAGGAAAAATTAATTGAGTGATTGAGAGTGGGAATTCTGTCCTCTCCCTTGATCAAGTCACTGAATCTCTGGGGATTTCTTTCTTTATCTGTAAGTGGAGATAATATAAGTACCTGATGGGGTTAAATAAATTAATCTAAGTGTTTGCTTTGAATATTGACTCACTGCCTTTAAAAAATAATGTTTCTACTTTCTCCCTCTCCCCCAAATTTCCACAAAACAACAAATTTCTGTCTTTGTTGTTATTGCCATCATGATTTCTAAAAATTTAAATAAACAAGCAGTAGCTTTAGGAAGTTACAAAGACAAGCTATCAGAAACTTATTTTACTGAATTGAATCTTAGACGATGTCCCTTTTTGCTTGGTTCTTTTTTTTTGGTTTTCTTAGCTAAAAATAAGCTTAGTTCCTTCTCCAGTTCTTGGCCGTTTTGTGATCATTTGTTTGCAAGTGATTGTATATTTTAAATGTTCGGTCTCCAGCCATTCACAGTGAACGCCTTGAACACAGGTCAGAGAAGAATCGTGAAAGGGGAGCTGTTAGTGAGGTTTGGGTCATGGAATCATGAAGCGTCTTGCTTTAATATCAGGATATTGCTCATGAAAAAAAGGAGGAGACCTATCTTTGTCCAGCCAGAGTTTGTACTAAATGGAAGAAGTTTGCACTGTACACAAGTGAGTTTCTCCATCCAGGAAAAGAGCTGTGAATGCGACACCCACAGCCCAGCATTGATCCAACTCAGTCATGCACCAAAAACCCAGCTGCAGAGCAGTGTAGCGCCCAGGGAATGTTCACTCTCGCTGCAGACTGAGAATCTTCTCAGAGTTTGTGTCTTAGGTCAAAGGGGCAGGGTAGGCAGACGTTCACTTCTGTCAAGCATGATCTTTTACAAGGATGGGTTTGCGGCATTTGCTTTAAGCTTTCAGAGGCATCGCTATCATCACGCACTGGGTTCACCGCGAATCCTCACGTGATATACACCAGCCTCCAATTCTAGCAGCTACGAAGGACTCCTGATCCTGACTTTTTTGCTTGTATTTTTTGTGCTTGCTTTTGGATTTGGAGGGCAGATGGCAGTCCCAGTATTGAGACAAATCAGCTGGAGTCAATTTCTGTTGTTTGAACTTGCTGGTGTATATCTCAGCCTGAAGACATGCAGAAGAAAAGGAAGAAAACATGACCTCATATTTTTTCCCTTGCCAATACTTTAAAACTTTAGTTGTTTGAAAATATCACACAGTCATATGGTTCAAAAATCATGTCAATCTACCATTCTGAGATCCTTACATCCTTCCAGAATTTTTTGATATATAAACAAGCAAAACAAAGATAGAGTCTCACTTTTTCCCCTCTTTTACATAAAATGTAACTGATCGCAGATGCTGTTCTGTACCTTGCCTGTTTCTTTCACACGTTAAGGACGTCATTGGCCTTCTTTTAGAAAACTGCATAGTATTCTGTGGTATGGCTGAAACTCAGTTATATAGGCAATCTCCTTTTCATGGGCATTTGGTTGATTCCTAATATGTGCTGTAACAAATAATGCCAGATGTCTTTTCCCATGTATAGAAGCATATCTGTACAATACATTCTCAAACTGGTTGGTCAAAGGACATAGGCTTCTAAAAATCTGACACATGTTGCTATATAGCCCTTCAGGAGACTTTTTCCTGTTTACACCCCATCCCTGAAGATGTGTGTGCTTCTCTGTTTCCCAGTGGCTGACAAGCATTTATTACCAAATGTTTGCTTTTTCCTAGTCTGTTATGTGAAAAATGGTGTCCCAGTCTAGTTTGAATATGTACTTCTCTGATGATGAGTATAGCTAAGCATGTTTTAGCACATGTAAGAGGTAGTTATATTTGCTTTTTAAATAACTGTTTCTTCTTCTTTTTTTTTTTTTTTTTTTTTTTTTTGAGACCCAGTCTTGCTCTCTCACTCAGGCTGGAGTGCAATGGCATGATCTCAGCTCACTGCAGCCTCCACCTCCCGGGTTCAAATGATTCTCCTGCTTCAGCCTCCCGAGTAGCTCAGATTACAGGCATCCACGAACATGCCTGGCTAATTTTTGTAGTTTTAGAAGAAACAGAGTTTCACCATGTTGGCCAGGCTGGTCTCAAATTTCTGACCTCAGGTGATCCACCTACCTCGGCTTCCCAAAGTGCTGGTATTACAGGCATGAGCCACTGTGCTGGCCTTTATATTCTTTATTATTCAGTTTTTGAGAAACTCTGATTTTCCGCATCAATTTCTAGGCACTATTAGTGTTGGCATGGTATCTGGTGTTTGTTAACCCATAGTTAGATGCTCTGTCAAGATCTATCTAAGAACAGAGAAAACTGAAATGAAAGCTTTGAATATTCAAAGGTGCTATAGAGGAAATGCTCTACCTTTTAATCTTACTTATTAAATGAATATGTTAAATATAAAATACCTAGGAAAAATAGTGATAAATATATCAAGCCTACGTGAAGAAAACTTTAAACTCTGGATATAAGGGATATTTGAGTAAAAAAATAACATTTTATCTTCTTGTGTAGGAAGACTTAATATTGTAAATATATCAATTCTCCACAAATTGATCCTATCATGTAATGCATTCTCAGTTAAAATACAAATAGGATTGCCGTTTGGAACATGAAAAAAGTATAATACATTTTACCCAGAAAAATAAACCTATAAAAATAGCCAGGAAAGTTCAGGTGGGGAGGGGATGGGGTGAGAGGAGGAGAGGAGATGGGTTGCAGAGTGTGTGTGCTAAAATTTATTCTAACGCCACAGTGACGACTGGGGTTGGAGACTAGAGAGGGAATGTGCAGAGAAGGCAATGGAACAGAGTGGCAACAGGAAAAGAGGCCACAATGCACATGGCTTTTGCCTTGCTGGTTAAAACGAAAATCCAGGAGAGGTTTCCCTGGGAACAGCATAGGGGTAGCATATTGCTTTCTCACTCCCACTCCAAAATCAGTTTCAGATGAATTAAATATTTAAGCATAAAAATCAACACCACTGAAAGTCTAGGAAAAGGATGAAACTAAACAGTTTTGGAGTGAAGAAGGACATTTTTCTAAGCACAGCACAAAACTTAGACATCATACGTTTAGGAAACGTTGAATGAATATTCAGCTACATATCAATTAAAACTATTCTGTAGCAAAATCCTTCTTATGTGCCAATCAACAAACAGGTAGAAAACTATTTTCAGCATAGACTCCAAAGAGCTCTTTTCCTTCCTTTTGCAAAAAGCATTAGCAAATCAATGAGGAAAAGAACATTCCAATTTTCAAATCAAACAAAAAAACAAGATTAGGCAGTTTAGTTCCTACAAAAAAAATAGAAACAATTGATAAACATAGAAAATACACTGTGCCCATTCCTATGGAAAGAAATGCAAATGAAAACCAATTATGAGATGTGTTATTCTGCTTTACAGGTTGGAAAAATCAGAAAGTTCGATATTATTTAACTTAGTAAGACTATCGTTTTTGTTCTACTTTATATATTAATTTTATTCTCAATATTTTAACTCAATATTGAGAGAGTTAATAATTGAGGCTATCTTGAAAATAACTTGTTGAATGGAAATTGGCAATATTTATAAAAATTCGGACTGAGTATATCCTCTGCTCCTTCCACTGCGGGAGATTTTATAGTTCTTACATGGGCAGAAATGCATAGCATTTCTCAAGATGTTTATGGCAGCATTGCAGAGACTAAGAAGGAACTGAAAATGGCCTAAATGTTCAACCATAAGGACAGGAAGCTACCATGAAGAAGAATGTGCTAGATCTCCATGTACCTAGGCAGAAGAACTTTCAAAAAGGAAAAGCAAGGTGCAGAACGTATCATATACTCCATTTGTTAAAAAAGAAAAGGAGGAGAAATGAATATTTATGTGAAATCTGGGGAGATGTGAGCTGTCCCATGACCTTTGTCCACATAGTGATGTATTCAAAGGAAACTCTAGCCTGGAATCTTAAAATCAATAAGCAGCCGAAGTCTTTAAGACAGTTGCTTGACAAGGCATCCACAGAGAATTCCTTTGAAAGCACACAGCCAAGCTCCTAAACTCCTTTGCCCAGCTCTTCCCCACAAGCTCAAAATACAGTCTCAATTGTCAGTCTTAAATTTCATTCTCTCAAGAAAGGCCCCAGGTGCTTCCCGCAAAGCCAGTTTGTCTTGTTATGTATGTGTGTTTCTGTCTGTGAGTCTGTCTTCCTCCGCGTCTGCCCCTTCCAATGCAGACATCTTGGCCACTTGGCACCCCTTCCCCGCCTGCCCTGCACCTGCACCGGAAAGGTGCACTTGGACTTGCCTTACGGTAAAGGAGGAGGCAGAGGCAGGGAGATGGGACACCTCCTCGTGGGTTTTGTCTCCACCATTCAAATGTGACTTATGCATGCATGGAGATCATGTAAAGGATGTAATTTTGCTAGGTATTGGTACATTTCCCTCCCTATGGGTTGTACCATTTTCCGCTCTCTCCAGCAATTAAAGAGCATGTCTGTTTCATCATACTAACCCTTTGTCTAAGTTGCAAATATTTTTTCCAAGTCCCCATTTGTCATTTTACCTTGTTTCTGTGTTTTGAGATGTAGAGTTGGGGTTTTTATCCTTATGTGTTTAGATTTTATGTTTGACCATAAAACAAGCCTCCATAATATTAAAAGGATGGAAATAACACAAAATATATTCTGTGACCACAATGGAAAGAAATTAGAAATCAGCAACAAAAATTTGGGAAATTAACAGATAAGTAGAAATTAAACAACACACTATTAAATAACCAATGGGCTGAAGAAGAAATCACAAAAGAAATCAGAATTATTTAATAATTAGAATTATTAAAACAAAAACACAACATGCTAAAACTTAAGGGATACAGCTAAAGCAGTGATTAGTGTAACATTTATAGCAGCGGCTACCTATAGTAAAAAGAAGGAGTATCTCAACTGAATAACCTAAACATCCACCTTAAGAAACTAGAAAAAGAATAGACTAAACCAAAAGCAAGTAGAAGGAAGGAAATAACAAAAATTTAGAGCAGAAATATATAAAATAGAGAACACAAAAGCAGTAGGGAAAATCAGTGAAATCCAAAGTTGGTTCTTTGAAAAAACCAATGATTTTTGTTGACAAAACTGCAGTTAGAATGACCTTAGAAATAAAAAGGAGAAGGCTCAAATTACCAAGATCAGGAATGAAAGGAATATCACTGCCAACCTTATAGAAAAAAAAAGATTATAGGATAATACTGTGAACAATTTGCACCAGCAAATTCAATAACGTAGATGAAATGGATGAAGCCCTAGAAAGACACAAACTATCTAAACTGACTCAAGGAGAAATAGAAAATCTGAATAGACTTAAAACAAGTAGAGAGAATTAGTAATAAATAAATAAATAATTCTCCACAAAGAAAAGCCAGGCCCAGGCCAGGTGCGGTGGCTCACGCCTGTAATCCCAACACTTTGGGAGGCCAAGGTGGGTGAATCACGAGGTCAGGAGATCGAGACCATCCTGGCTAACATGGTGAAACCCCATCTCTACTAAAAGCACCAAAAATTAGCCAGGCATGTTGGCACGTGCCTGTAGTCCCAGCTACTTGGGAGGCTGAAGCAGGAGAATCATTTGAACCCGGAGGCGGAGGTTGTAGTGAGCCAAGATTGCACCACTGCACTCCAGCCTGGGTAACAGAGCAAGACTCCCTCTCAAAAAAAAAAAAGAAAAGCCAGGCCCGGATAGTTTCACTGGTGAATTCTACCAAACATTTAAAGAAGAGTTAGCATCAACTTCACAAATTCTTCCAAAAAACAAAATAGGGAAGAACACTTCCCAATTCAGTCTATGAAACCAGTATTACCCTAAAGCCAAAACCAGAGAAAGATATCACAGGAAGACTACAGACCAATATCTCTTTCAAATATAGATGCAAAATCTCAACAAGATACTAGCAAACCAAATTTAGTAACACATAAAAAGGGTTATACACCATGACCAAGTGGAATTTATCTTAGGATTCCAAGCTTGGTTTAACATCAATCTATATAATAATCCATATTAATAGAATGAAGGAGAAGAAAACGTGTCCATCTCAACAGACACAGAAAAACATTTGACAATATTCACCACCATTTGATGAGAAAACACTAAATAAACTACTAATAGAAGGAAACTTCCTCAATCTGATAAACTGCATCTGTTAAAAAACAAAAACAAAAACAAAAACCCATAACTAACATCATATTTAATAGTGAAAGACTGACTGCTTTCTCCCTAACATTAAACAAAACAAGGATGTCTACTCTCCCTACTTCTATTCAATATTACACTGGAGGGTCTAGCCAGGGCAAAGGCAAGAAAAAGAAATGAAAGGCTTCCATATTGGAAAGGTAGAACTATATTTTCAGATGACATCATGTTGTGTGTAGAATATTCTAAGCAGTACACAAAAAACAATTGGAACTAATCAGTTCAGCAAATTTGCAGGATGCAAGGTCAAAATGTAACAATCAGTTGTGGTCATGTGAACTATCATTTAACAATCTGAAAATTTAATTAAAACAATTACATTTACAATAGCATCAAAAAGAATAAAATATTTGGGAACAAGTGTAATAAAAGAAGTGCAAGATTTATACACCAAAAACTGCAAAAACGTTGTTGAAAGAAGTTAAAGAGAACCTAAATAAATGAAAAAACATCCTATATTCATAGATTGGAAGACTTATTAATGGTAAGATGGCAGTACTCCCCAAGTTGGCTTATGCATTCAGTGCAGTCTCTATCAAAATCCTAGCTGAAATTCTTACAAAAATTACAAGATGATTCTACTATTCAAATAAAATGCAAGAGATCCACAATAGTCAAACAATCTTGAAAAGGAAGAGCAAAGTTGGAAGACTCCCTTTAATTTCAAAATGTATTACAAACTATAGTAATCAAGGCACCATGGTATGGGCATAAGAATAGACACATAGATCAATGGAATAGAATTAAGAATTTAGAAATCAGCTAATACATTATGGTCAGATGATTTCTGGCAAGAATGAAAAGGGAATTATATGGGAAAAAATAATCTTTTCAACAAATGATGCTGGGATAACTAGATATTTTCATGCAAAATAATGAATCTCTACTTACACAATATACAACAATTAATTCAAAATTGATCATAGACTTAAATGTAAGGGCTAAACCTATAAAACTCTTAAAAGAAAACAGGATTAAATCTTTATGACCTTGGATTCAGCCATAGTTTCTCAGATACTATACCAAAAACACAAGCGACAAAAGGAAAAATAGGTAAATTGGACTTCATCAGTGAAATATTTTTCTTCTTCAATGGAGATATCAAGAAAGTGAAAAGACAACCTGTGAAATAGGAGAAAATATTTCCAAATTATTTATCATATAAAGGACTTGTATCTGACTAGATAACTCTCAGGCCGGGCGCGGTGGCTTAGGCCTGTAATCTCAGCACTTTGACGAGGTCGCGGAGGGCAGACCACAAGGTTAAGAGTTTGAGATCAGCCTGACCAACATGGTGAAACCCCGTCTCTACTAAAAATACAAAAATTAGCCAGGCATGGTGGCACATGCCTATAATCCCAGCTACTCAGGAGGCTGAGGCAGGAGAATCACTTGAACCCAGGACGCGGAGGTTGCAGTGAGCTGAGATCGTGCCACTGCCCTCCAGCCTGGGTGACAAAGGGAGACTCCATCTCAAAAAAAAACTCTAACAATTCAGCAACTAAAAAACAACGCAATTTAAAAATGAGCAAAGGATCTAAACAGACATTTATCCAAAGAAGATGTGAAAATGGCCAATCAGCACATGAAAAGATTCTCAACATCATTAATCATTATGGAAATGTGAAGCAAAACCACAATGAGATACCACCTCACACCCAACATAATGGATAACAGAAAGACAGATGGAAAATGGCAAGTGGTAGTAAGGATGTGGAGAAACTGGAGCCCTCATATATTGAAGGTGGCACTGGAACATGCTGCGGGCAGTTTTGAAAATAGTTTGGCAGTTTCTCAACATTTTAAATGTGCAATTACCATATGGCCCAGCAATTCCACTCCTACATATAAACACAAGAGAGCTGAGGGCAGATATTCACAGAAAAACTTGCACACAAATGGTCACGGTAGCATTATTCCTAATAGCCAAATAATGAGAAAACCCAAGGACCCATCAGCTAATGAATGAATGCACAAATGTGGTCTATTCATATGGTGGAATATTAGGCAGCAATAGCGAGGAGATAATAGCATTACTAGCAGGTATGAATTAATACTTAATAATTCAATAATAGTATTATTAACAGTAAGTGCTAATATATGCTACAACATGAGTAAATCTTGAAAACATGCTGAGTGAAAGAATTAAGTCACAAAAACCATATTGTATCATTCCACTTATATGACATGTTCAGAGAAGGCCAACTGTGGAGATGGAAAGTAGATTAGTAGTTGTCAGGGACCCGGCAGGAGAAAGTGGGGAACTGACTGGTATAGGGCATCTTTGCAGGGTGGTCAAAACGTTTTAAAATTAGAAAGTGATGATAGTTACACAACTCTGTGAATATATTCAAACCCACTGAATTGACCACTTTTAAATGGTGATTTTTCTGATATGTGAATCATGTCTCAATAAAGCTGTTATCTTTTCAGTGTGGCCAATGTATCCATCTTTTATTACTTCTGGGTTGTGAGCCACAGTTAAAAGGATTATACGCTCCCAGGCTAAAAAGGAATTTGCCTGTGTCTTTTTCTAATGCTTGTATCATTTTTTTTTTTACATTATATCTGTGATTTATTTGGAATTACCTTGGTGTTTCACATGAGGAATGGATCTGATCCTATCTTTTTCCATGTGGCTATCCAGTTGTACAAACACCACTGATTAGCACACTCTTCTTTGTGGGGCCCTTCTCACCAGCCCTGACTCCTGCCCTGGCCCACTCTTTCCTCTGACAGAGACAGCATTCAATCCTGGCACACCTTTCCCTGGAAATGGTATCAAATTGTTTGTGAGGCTGTCAGTTACATCCACTTTTTATCACGGTAATCATTCCCATCAATGGTTTTTATAGTGATTAACCAGACAATTAACTCTACTGCCTGCAGGTTTTAAGACTGCATCATAAAGCTTACAGCTTACTTGGGGAACATTACTAGCCATTCCTTACACTTTTAAGCAAGATCTTTTAACAAAATCTATTAGCCAAAATTGACTCCAAGGCCACTCATGTTAATGTTGGCTAATCTCATTAAGCAGCATTTTTATTTATTTATTTTATAGCTTGATTGAGGTATAATTGACAAATAAAAATTATACATATTTAATGATTTGATATACATAAATGTTCCAGAATGGTTAGCACAATCAAGTTAATGAACACAACTATCATTTCGCATAATTACTTTTGTGTGCCTCTATATGTAAACAACACTTAAGATCCACTCTTTTAATAAATTTAAAGTATACAACTCAGTATTATTAACTATGTAGTCAACAGGCTGTACCTTAGATTCCCAGACTTACTTATCTTATAACTAAAAATGTGTACCCTTTGACCAACACCTCCCTACTTCTCCCATGCTCTTGGCAACCATGATTCACTCTCTGCTTCTTTATTCTGACTTTTTAAGATTCCACGTGTAAGTGAGATCATAGAGTATTTGTCTTCTATGTCTGGCATATTTCACTTAGCATAATGCTCTCCAGGTTCACCCATGTTGCAAATAACAGGATTTACTTCTTTTTAAAGAAAGAATAGTATTCCATTGTGTATGTATATATAAAAATGTACATAAGCCACATTTTCTCTGTCCATTCATCTGTCAAAGAACACAGGTTGTTTCCATATCTTGGCTATTGTGAATAATGCTACATACAGTTAATATGGAGTTACAGATATCTCTTCAAGATACTGATTTCCTTTCCTTTGGACAAATACCCAGTAATGGGATTTCTGGATCATATGGTAGTTCTATTTTTTTAATTTTTTGAGGAACCTTCATACTTTTTCCCATAATGGCTGCTACTTTACATTCCCAGCAACAGTGTATGAGTGGTGCCCTTTCTCCTTGTCAACATGTGTTATCCTTGTCTTTTTTATAACAGTCATCCTAACATGTGTGAGATAATAACTCATGGTTTTAATTTGCATTTCCCTGATGATTATAGGTGCTGACAACCTTTTCCTATACCTTTGGTCATTTGTATGTCTTCTTCGGAAAAATGTTTACTCAGGTTCTTTGCCCATTTTTAAAATCAAGTTATTTAGTTTTTTTGCTGTTAAGTCGTATGGGTTCCTCATATGTTTTGAATATTAACCCCTTATCAGATATATGGTTTGCAAATGTTTTCCCTCATTTCATAAGTTGCCTTTTCATTTTGTTGATTGTTTCCTTTCCTGTGGTTTTTAGTTTGATGTAATCCTACTTGTTTATTTGTGCATTGGTTGCCTGTACTTTCAGTGTCATATGGAAAAATCATTGCCAAGACTAATGTCAGGGAGCCTTTTTCCTGTGTTTTCTCTTAGGAGTTTTACCGTTTCTTATGTTTCAAGTCTTTAATTTATTTCTAGTTAATTTCTGTGCATGGTGTAACATATGGGTTCAATTTCATTATTTTGCATGCAGATATCCAGTTTTTTCAACACTATTGAAAAGACCATTCTTTCTCTATTGTGTATTTTAGGCATCTGTCTCAAAGATTAGTTATCTGTGTATGCATGGATTTATTTCTGGACTCTCCCTTCTGTTTGATTGGTCTATGTCTCTATTTTTACATATAGACCAATGCATAAAATTAGAACCATACTGTTTTGATTATAATTTGTAATATAGTTTGAAATCAGGAAGTGTGATGCTTCTAGCTGTGTTCTTTCTCAAGATTGCTTTGGCTACTTGGGGGTCTTATGTGGTTCCAAACAAATTTTAAGATTTTTTTTTTTTTGTATTTTTGTGAAAAATGCCACTGGAATTTTAATAGAAATTGCACTGAGTCTGTGGATCACTTTGGGTAGTATGGACATTTTAACAATATTAATGCTTCCAATCCATGGACATGGGATATCTTTCCATTTATTTATGTCTTTTTCAACTTCTTTCATCAATGTCTTATAGTTTTTAGTGTATAGATCTTTCTGCTCCTTGGTTAAATTTACCCAAGTATTTTTTGTAGCTATTGTAAATGGGTGTTTTCTTAATTTCTTTTTCTAAAAGCTTGTTGTTAGTGTATAGAACTGCAACTGATTTTTTATATGTTGATTTTGTGTCCTGCAACTTTACTGAATTTATTTATTCTAGTAGTTTTCTGGTGGAGTCTTCAGATTTTCTGCATATAAGATCATGTCATCTGCAAACAGACCATTTGATTTCTTCCTTTCTTATTTGGATGGCTTTTATTTCTTTTTCTTGCCTAATTTCTCTGGCTAGGACTTCCAGTACCATATTGAATAGAAGTAGCAAGAGTGCGCATACTTGCCTTATTCCTGATCTTGGAGAAAATACTTTCAGCTTTTCACCATTAAGTGTGGTTATAGCTATGGGCTTGTGATATATGGCCTTTATGATGTTGAAGTACATTCCTTCTATGCCTAACTTGTTAAGAACTTTTATTTTGAAAGGATGTTGAATTTTGTCTAATGCTTTTTCTGAATGTATTGATTGTTATATGATTTTATCCTTTATTCTGTTAATGTGGTGTATCATGTCTGTTGATTTGCATCTTTTGAACCATCCTTGCCTCCCACAAATAAATTGTACTTAATCATGGGGTATAATCCTTTTAATGTGCTGTTGAAATCAGTTTGCCAGTATTCTCTTGAGGATTTTTGCACCTAAGTTCAGCAGGGATATTGGCCTGTAATTTTCTTTGCTTATGATGTTTTTATCTGGCTTTGATAGGAGGTATTGCTAGTCTTGTGAAACAAGTTTGAAAGTCTTTATTCTCTTCAATATTTGGAAGAGTTTAGGAAGGACTGGCATTCATTCTTTTTTAAATGTTTGGCAGACTTCACCTGTGAAGCCATCTAGTTCTGGGCTTTTTATTGTTAGGAGGTTTTTGATTACTTCCTCAGTCTCCTTACTCATTATTGGCCTGTTCAGACTTTCTATTTCTGTGTGACTTATTTTTGATAGGTAGTGTTTCTAGGAATTTGTCCATTTCTTCTAGGTTATCTAATTTGTTAGTGTATAATTGTTCACAGTAGTTTCATAATACATTGTTGTTCTATGATATCAATGTAATGCCTCCTCTTTCATTTATACATTTATTTATTTGAGTTCTCTTTGTTTTTTTTTATTTAGTCTAGCTAACAATTTGTCAATTTTGGATTTTTTTTTTCCAAAAACGAAACAACTCTTACTTTCACTGATCTTTTCTATTGTCTGTTTAGTCTCCATTTATTTCTGCTCTAATATTTATTTTCTTTCTTCTTCTAACTTTGGGCTTAGTTTGCTCTTCTTTTAGTTCCTTAAAGTATAAAGTTAGTTTGTCTAGTTGAGATCGATCTTTTTGCTTAATGTAAGCATTTCTGGCTATAAACTTTCATCTCAGAACTGCTTTTGCTGTATCCCATAAGTTTTGGTATTTTGTGTTTCCTTTTCCATTTGTGTCAAGATACCATCTGATTTTTTTTTTATTTCTTCTATGATCCATGGGTTGCTCAGGAGTGTGTGGTTTAATTTCCACATATGTATGGATTTTTCAGTTTTCTTCTTGTCACTGATTTCTAGGGGTTTTTGTTTGTTTGTTTGTTTTTGTTTTTTTTGAGATGGAGTCTCGCTGTGTCACGCAGGCTGGAGTGCAGTGACACAACTTGGCTCACTGCAGCCTCTGCCTCCCAGGTTCAAGTGATTCTCTTGCCTCAGCCTCCTGAGTAGCTGGGACTACAGGTACCCGCTACCATGCCCAGCTGATTCTTTTATTTTTAGTAGAGACGGGGTTTCGCCATGTTGGCCAGGCTGGTCTCAAACTCCTGACCTCAGGTGATCTGCCCATCTTGGCCTCCCAAAGTGCTGGGCATTTCTAGTTTTATACCATTATGATCAAAAAAGAGACTTGATACCGTTTCCATCATCTTAACTGTGTTAAGACTTGTTTTGTGGCCCAACATGTGACATTTCCTGGAGAATGTTCCACATGTGCTTAACAAACATTATATTCTCTTGCTGTTGAAGGCATTGTTCTGTATATGTCAGTTAGGTCTATTTTGTCTATAGTGTTATTCAAATTCACTATTTTCTTATTAATTTTCTGTCTGAATGATCTATCCATTGTTGAAAGTGGGGTATTGAAGTCCCCTACTATTATTATATTGCTATCTATTTCTGCTTTTAGTTCTATTAATATTTGCTTTACATATTTATGTGCTCCAATGTTAGGTACATATATATTTAAAATTATTACACCCTTTTAATGAATTGACCCCTTTATCGTTGTATAGTGACTTTCTTTGTCTCTTCTGACAGATTTTGACTAAAAGTCTATTTAGCTCTTTTGGTTACCATTTGCATTAAATAGATTTTTTTATTCCTTTACCTTCCATCTATATGTATCATTCATTCATTCATTCATTTATTTGATGGAGTTTTGCTCTTGTTGCCCAGGCTGTAGTGCAGTGGTGCAATCTTGGCTCACTGCAGCCTCCACCTTCTGGGTTCAAACGATTCTCCTGCTTCAGGCTCCCGAGTAGCTGGGATTACAGGCACCCGCCACCATGCCTAGCTGACTTTTGTATTTTTGGTAGAGACGGGGTTTCACCATGTTGGCTAGTCTGGTCTCGAACTCCTGACTTCAGGTGATCCCCCCACCTTGGCTCCCAGAAAGCTGGGATTACAGGTGTGAGCCACCATGCCCAGCCCATCTGTGTATATCTTTAAAGCAAAAGTGAATCTCTTACAGGTAGCATGTTGTTGGTTCTTGGGTTTTTTTAAATCTATTCAGCTACTGTGTGTCTTTTGATTGGAAAACTCAATTCATTACATTTAAAGTTGTTATTGATAAGTAAGGACATACTTTCTGCCAATTTGTTAATTCTTTTCTGATTGTTCTATAGTTTGTTGTTGTTTTTGAGATGGAATCTCGCTCTGTCACACAGGCTGGAGTACAATGGCATGATCTCTGCTCATTGCAACCTCTGCCTCTGGTTCAAGTGATTCTCCTGCCTCAGCCTCCCACGTAGCTGGGATTATAGGCGTGCACCACCACACCTGGCTAATTTTTGTGTTTTTAATAGAGACAGGATTTCACCATGTTGGCCAGGCTAGTCTCAAACTCCTGACCTCAAGTGATCTGCCTGCCTCAGTCTCCCAAAGTCCTGGGATTACAGGTGTGAGCCCCTGCGCCCGGCCTGTTCTGTAGTTCTTTTGTTCTTTTCATTCTCTCTTCATATCTTCCTTTTTAATTTGTTGTTTTTCTGTAGTGTATTAAGCAGCA
Source organism: Ateles fusciceps (assembly GCA_036589455.1). Taxonomy (NCBI): domain Eukaryota; kingdom Metazoa; phylum Chordata; class Mammalia; order Primates; family Atelidae; genus Ateles; species Ateles fusciceps. The sequence continues at coordinate 11,375,557 of JAZHEH010001736.1, forward strand.
TTTTTAAATAAGGGAACTATCAGAGTAAACAATCGGGGCTCTTCATTTTGGCAAGTAGCATGTGTACTGAATATCTATTGAGCTTCAGCTGTGTGCTGGCAGCATGCAGGATCTGGCTGTGTCCACTGGCATGTGCTGTCCCGTCTGGAGTTGATGTTCAGGTGTTTTGGGAACGTCTGCTCCCCAGCCAGCTCAGCAAGGGTGCTAAAGCAAGGCTTTTTGTTTTCCACTTTTTGGCCTCATTAACATTTGACCCATAGCTAAGTAAATAAGATTCCGAAACCCACTAACTTATTCATTTGAATTGGCATAATTCATCTCAGATGCCTAAGGAATAAGATAGGAACCCCAGACTTGACCATTTTGAGGCAGGGTCCAAATTTCTAACTTAACTTCAAATAACAATAATAGTAGCTAGTATTTATCTGGAGCCCGTCAGGGCTGGGCAGTGTTCTAAGCACTTGTCATACCTTCATCCACTTGATCTTCACAATCACCCCCCTAAAGTAGGTGCTACCATCCTCTCCAGTTCTGTGGCAGAGAAGAGGCAGCAGAGGTGACTGAAATGTGCCTGGGCCTGAAGGTGGGCCCAGGAAGCAGGGCAGGTTCAGCATGGTGGTGCCACTTTTCCGTTTCTCTCCCAGGCTCTGTGTGCTCTGGGGCTTCCTTCCCTGCCAGTGTTTTAGAGCCGTGTATTTCTGGGCAGTGTGTATGACTAACATCTCAGATACTTTTATGACTTGGAAAGTCCCCAGTTATTATCTTGCAAGAGTATACATTTTGACCTGATATGAACCCTACAACGGTTGTGCTCAAGTGACCACAATTTTAGATTTTAGGGCAGGGTTCGAGGGGGATGTGGAGCTGAGTGGCCAAAAAAAAAAAAAAAAAAATTCATTCTTGGAAAGGAAAACCTAGAAGTGCCTGAAGGCATCATTCTCCTCCTTTTACTGGAAGAATCCTGTGCCCCTGTGGCCATGCCATAACTGTGGATAGGCAAAATTATAGACGACTCCTTACTAATAAGCAGAAAGCTCTGGGTGGTGGACAAATGGAAATGGAGAGGCTTTCAATACACAGACTAGGTAGGCACCCATGGCAGTGAGTAAGCTGAACCCAGTCCAGGACCCAGGTCAGACCACATGCTTGCAGAGAAAGGAGAAGGCAACCCAGTGGGAAATTCTGCAAGTCCTTTCTGGGGTGCACCCTTGCACTGGGCTGGAAGGAGGAGGAGAATTTTGAGACGCATAGAAGGTGTAAGGGCTCCTTCCAGATAAGGGAGACACAGGAAAAAAAGCTAAGGGATCCTGGGTCCATAGAGGAAATGGGAGTGCAGTCCGGCTGCCTCATAGGCACCTGGAGTAGGGAGGAAGGGGCCAGGCCTCCTGGAAGTCACCCCCATTGGTGTGCTTGACACCTCTATTTGTGTATATGTTTTTTTATGTGTATGCATTGTGCAGTATCTTTTATATAAGCCATTTTCTTTTACAAGAAGATGATAATATTCAGACATCTTAAATACTTGCAAAACACCATGCTATGTCAAAGAGCTATGTCAAAGGACTTGAAACCAAGCCTTCCAACTTACAGAGTACAGTTCTTTCCGCAACTTCGTGTTTTAACGCAGTTGAGCAGATGACACGATTGGAAAATTCTCGGTGCCTCATCCAAAATGTTCCTTCCAGATTGAGGCACTTTCTTCCCTTCCTTGCAGCTACCTTTGTTAGGAGGAAAATAAATTCAGTTAGAAAATGTGCTTTGTTAACCTGAAAAGTACGGGTGTGTTTTTAAATATGACAATGTTCTTGTTATAGCAATAATGGAGAAATGACTGGAAAATAGAGAAAAGGGTTTTGACAAGTTCATCTAAATTCCACCGCATAAGAAAAACCAGTGTTATCATTTTAGGGGCTTCCTTTGTGTCAGTTTCCCTGTTTGTATAGTTGCAGTGTCTGCGCATGTTATAATTGTCATAATCGCCATTCTTTGCTGTATGAAGCAGTGCTGCAATCAGCATCTGTATGGCATGTTCCTTCTTTTTTTTTTCCTGGTACTTTTGAAATGTGTAGAACTATTCGTTTGGAATCAGTTTCTCAGAAGCAACATGGCAACGTCAAAGGGTGTCCTGATCCTCCAGTATTTATAATCACAACCATCTTCCCCAAAATCGGAGTAGGACTGACTGGTGTGTGTGTGTGTGTGTGTGTGTGTGTGTGTGTTTATCTTCAAATTGTACCATTTTCTGTAGTATCCCTGAGTATTAAATAAATGAGCTGTCCTCTTTCTGTGATTTTTAATTTTCCAGAAAATGGTTCTTCTTTCTTTACCAGGTCAGTTTTTGTCTGCTGGCTATCCCAAGTCCCTCAAGCATCCCATTTAGGGCAAAGGGCATGGTTTCTGTTGTGGATGTTTAAAAGTAAACTCTGGAAATCCTGTAGCAGCACACTTGAGCTCTTCCTGTGTGTCTCAGCAAGCTGTGTCCCCAGGGTCTAGCTCAGCACACAGGAAGTACTAAATATTTGTAAAATGAGTGAACAATAAATAAACAAATTTTGAAAGAGGAACAAAATCTAGGAAAGAATTCATCTTCATAGCTCTGTATTTTTGTGTTTCTCTTCTTCTGCAGCAGAAAATTCATGGAGGGATTGGTTTCCATTTCCTCTCTGTTTTTTCCATCGACTGAGGTGGGTCATCTCACGTGGTAGTTCCCACGTTTTCGCCATGCATGTTAGGTGCTGAATAAGAGTCTCATGTTTGGCTGCTGTCTTCGTTCGTTTTCTGTTACTATAACTGGATTACCAGAGACTGGGTAATTTATAAAGAAAATGAATTTGTTTCTTACAGTTCTGGAAGCTGGGAAGTCCATGGTTGAGGGGCTGCATCTGGCGAGGGCTTCTTGCTGGTGGGGTCTCTCTGCAGAGTTTGGCACCGGGTATCACATGCCGAGGGGGGCTGAGTGTGCTCGCTCAGGTTCCTCTTCTTCTTCTTATAAAGCTGCCAGTCTCATTACAGTGTCCTCACCCTGATGACCTTATCTAATATTGATTATGTCCCCAAGGTCCCAACTCCTAATACCATTACAATGGGGATTAAGTTTCCACATGAATTTTGGAGGGGACATTAAAACCATAGCAGTTGGGAACACACAACCTCAGAAGCACGGGTGAGCTTTGATGGCAGGTGCCGGGGGTCCAAATCTCAGCTCTGCTGTTGGGAGCTGGGTGGGGGCAGTTTCTCTAACCACTCAGGGCATTGGTCACCTTGTGGTGAGTGGCGGTGAGAAGGTTGCCAGCCTTCTGTTGGGAGCCTCCTAACGGAGGAGGTCAGATGCACACAGGACATTTTCTACAACATCCGGCAGGACTGAATAAATGGCACCAATGACCAATACATGAAATGTTATTATAAACCGTTTTATTTTATCATTTAAAATCTGGGACACCTGTGCCAATTATTGTTCCATGATACTTTCTTGCTCTCCATCCTTTTTTCTAGAGCAACTGAGTTAAAACTTAGTATGTCAAGAACAAGTAGTTAAATTGTTGCTTCAGTATAGATAATATCACTGAAGAACTGGTTCACTAAGCCAGGGGAAAACATAGTTAACATTTTGCTGGACATACTACTTTGTTTTTTTTTTCCTTTTTTTTTTTTTGAGACAGAGTCTCACTCTGTCACCCAGGCTGAAGTGCTGTGGCGTGATCTCGGCCCACTGAAAGCTCCAACTCCCTGGTTCAAGCGATTCTCCTTCCTCAGCCTCCCGAGTAACTGGCATTACAGGCACACACCACCACGCCCAGCTAATTTGTGTATTTTCAGCAGAGGCAGGGTTTCACCATGTTGGCCAGGATGGTCTTGATCTCCTGACCTCCTGATTTGCCTGCCTCGGCCTCCCAAAGTGCTGGGATTACAGGCGTGAGCCACTGTGCCCAGCCCATAATTCATCTTTTAATATTTTTTTCTTAGTTTCGACAACAATACAAGTTCAGTGCAAAAAAAAAAACAAAAAAAACAACAACAACAACAAAAAAAAAACACGAGAGAGAGAGATTGAAAAACACACAAAAAAAGCAGAATTATTTTAAAAACTCCAGGCTGGGAGTGGTGGCTCACGCCTATAATCCCAGCACCTTGGGAGGCCAAGGCAGGCAGATCACATGAGGTCAGGAGTTCGAGACTAGCTTGACCAATGTGGTGAAACCCTGTCTCTACTAAAAATACAAAAATCAGCTGGGCCTGATGGCAGGGCCTGTGATTCCAGTTATTTGGGAGGCTGAGGCAGGAGAATTGCTTGAACCTGGGAGGCAGAGGTTGAAGTGAGCCGAGATGGTGTCATTGCACTCCAGCCTGGCTGACAGAGTGAGACCCTGTCTCATAAATAAATAAATCAAACTCCAGTCATTTCATCTACTGAAGGGGACGGTCACTGTCATTTATGTGTGCCCTTCAGGTCTTCTTCTAAACAGAGACAGGGAGAGGGAGGCGAAAGAGAGTCAGGTTCAGGTTTTACAAACAAAAATCATAGACTGCATGTATTATCTATACTCATAGACTCATGAGGAACCTTTTTTCAAGGCATTTTAATCACAAATAATCTGAGCACCTAGAATAAATTCTTTCACTGCGCATATGTTGAAGTGGTGTCCATCTGTGTTCTGTTTTTCCTGTGAGGTGTTGCAGCCTGTGTCCTGTATTCTACTTTTAGCTGATATCCGATGAGTATTTTTCCGCACTTCTCCTTAGTCTTCATTGTCCTTGGTTCCAGTGGTTACCTCCGAGCCATTTATTCTGAAGCAGCAGCAGGCGCTAACTTAGAAAGCCGAGTAGCGGCGACTCTGTCGGCCCGGGGTCAGGACTCACGGCTTCCACTCCAGCTGTCCATTGCCAGCGCTGTCGTTCTGTGAACACATGTCACTGGCTTGGCCTTGTTCCTCTGTAAAATGGCAGCAGAGTCACCTCCTACCTAGCACTACTGTGAACGTTTAGTTAAGTGACGTGCATCCAGTCCCCAGGCCTGTGCTGGCCCCTGGCACCGCTCTGCTTGACACCACTCCCTCATTCTTGGCCCGGGCCGCTTGTCTGAAGAGCTGCTGTCACCTCGGCCGTGGCAGAGACCCCTGCAGATGTCCTGGCTCAGGAGGGGTCTTTTAGTGTCCACGATGTCATTTCTGCAGGGAAATGCCTAGAAGAGAACAGCATGGGTGAACGGGCCAACCTCCTACTTTTGTAATGTAGTACTGTCCTCTTGCTTTCTGAAACGACCATCCGGTTGGCAGGCCTCCCACGATGGCAAGTGGACCAGAGAATGCACCCATTTTCCCACACTCAGGCCAGCAAGGAATGTTATAAGCCTTTCAGTGTTTTACTATGTCAGGTGGAACTAACATGGCATCTTGTGATTAATTATATTTTTATTACTAAAGCTAATAGCACTTTTCCATGCAGTTTTCCCCTGTGGGACCGGCCTGTCTATATGTATAACCACTCATCTCCCTTTTATTAACAAAAATTCCTAGTGATTTGGTGAGGATATCCACAAAATAGTAATCTGTGCCGTGAAGGCTTTCTACAATGAGAAACGCTGGCCTCTGAGCCAGAGCTGTTAGCGAGAGCCCACAGAGCCCACAGAGCCTGGCCCTGGCCTCCGCTTTCCTGTCTGATGTGGGTGGAGAGCCTGGGTGATGGGTGTGATGGCCCTGAACACCCACCATCTGGAGAGGAATTACCACCGCGGATCGCCCCAGGGCTGGGTGACCTTCCTCCTCTGCACACCCACAACCTCCACATCTTTCCCAGAGAAATCAAGGGTTGGATTTCACCATAATGTGACCCAGAGATGAAAACGGCTGCCGAGACTAAAACACGAGAGGGAAATCTGGCAAAGAAAGAAGCATCCTTCCAGAGGAAGGCTGGCAAAACTAGGGCAACAGAAGGCGAGCCCCCAAAGTGCCAGGAGGGTGTCACCTCCCAGGAGGGCCTGCCCCCTTTTCCTGGTACTTTGGCCACATGAGGACTCAGTGACACAGGAAGGTCGTTAAACAGCGATGACCAGGTCAGTAGCATCTTCAAGTTTACGTTTGTTTGTTGTGCAATGAGCTGTGGGTTGGTAGATCATTTTTTATTTTTTGCTGCTCTATCGATGGAGGCAAATGCAGTTTAAAAAATACCGTGGATGTGCAAATAAAACAGCAGTGTATTTTCTAAGATTTACAGAGGATGTAAATCTTTGAATTGACAAACAGCATTTGCTTTTTATTCTAAATGTTTTCCTTGATGGGGAGGAGAGAAATACACACACACACACACACACACACACACACACACACACACACACGGCCAACATATTAGAACTTACAGAATTAAAGCCATTTTTCTTTCATTTCGTTTTCTCTATTGTCCTGGATTTGTAGGAAAAAGAAAACAGTAGAGAGAATTTTATTCCAATTATTGGGACAGAAGAGATGACTTAACAATTATTGTTCTGGAACAAAAGATAAGACTTCTCCTTGGAACCTAAGGACAGACAGAACCAGGGTGGACAGACAAGGGTGGTCTCTTTCGAGGTGTGCCTGCCGAACAGTGAGCTGCCTGCTCAGGGACACGCTTTTCACAGCCAGCATTACTCTGTCACATTTGTGGAATTCTGTTTTATTATTCTTTCAGAATACTGAAAAAGAAAAATAATTTCTGATAGTTTTTCTGTAATTGGAATACTTTGTTTTTTCTGAAACGTTCATTATGGGAGTGATGTTCAAAAATTGAGTTATTGGTAGCTGAAATCATTTCTCCTTGAAATGGCTGACTGTGAAACACACAGTGTCACTGAAGGTATTTCTTTAAAAGAGAATATTAAATTGAAAGCAATTATCAAGAACTAAATGGTGTTCAGGTCCTATAGGTTTTTAAATATTTTATGTTTTTTCTAACCAAATACTTCTTTACACAGGAACTTTAATGTACCATCCATGGCCAGCACACTAAAATACCAGCATACAGTGAAGACTGACAGAAATGTGTTCAGTTACTAGCTCAGAGCTTATTGTAAATGTTTCTTGTCATCTTGAATGGCTCCACATGTGCTGATTTCATAATCCTAGCTATTCACTGCATTTATAATCTCATCTTCCCTTACCAGTTCCTACTTCTAATGACTGCCTTTAAAAATCAAACTAGTGGCCGGGTGCAGTGACTCACGCCTGTAATCCCAGCACTTTGGGAGGCCAAGGCGGGTGGATCACAAGGTCAAGAGATCGAGACCATCCTAGCCAACATGGTGAAACCCTGTCTCTACTAAAAATACAAAAACTAGCTGGGCATGCTGGTGCATTCCTGTAGTCCCAGATACATACTTGGATAGGCTGAGGCAGGAGAATCGCTTGAACCCAGGAGTCAGAGATTGCGGTGAGCCGAAATCGCACCACTGCATTCCAGCCTGGGGACAGAGCGAGACTCCATCTCAAGAAAAGAAAAAAAGAAAGAAAAGATGAAACTAGCAACACCAACGAAACCTGAAAAAAAAAAGTTTCCCTGGTACTATTCATTTATCCTTGTCTTTCTTTACTGAAATACTTAATTGGAATGTATTAACTTTGCATTAAAAGCAAGTGAGATGCCTGGAAATTTGGAAATTTTTATTGCTGTATATGAAAATAATGACACAAATTATAATTTAGAGAACAAAAAGGATTTTTTAAATTTGAAACTGCACTGTAGCAGTGTTCTATCATTTTCCCACTAGCTCTAGCTACTTACTTGGGACATTAATGTGTTATTGAAATAGAATGTTTGCCCCGTTTTATTTTTAATATGAATTTGAAATCTTTATGAGGAAAATATTTAGAGCTGAGATATTTTACTGTATAACAATATAATCATGGATAATAGTTGATGAATAAGCACAAATAACTGAACTATCTCAAATAGTATAAATGCATTTCCTACAATTTAAGTCAAAAGTTGCCAATTCTCAAATACAAAACAATAGTATTTTGGAGAAAAAGATGATTAAATAAATATTATCTCTAGGAAAAGGTGCCTGTGACAGTGAGGAGGGGCTTTTGCTTTTATATTTATTTCTGAACTATTTAATTTTTTTCAGTGAGAATGTGTTTTTTTTTATTACTTGCATAGTTTCTTTAAAGTTTTCAGTGAAGCAGTTCTATATTCCCATTACATAGGACTTGGGAAATAAAGAAGAAAAATATCTTCTAGTCTGTCATGAATTCCCCCATGGCCCATACATAATACTTATTATGGTCCAAGTATTTTGGTCTTTTTTCTTGCAATTTAAATAAATGTTAACCATTCTCTGTATAATTTCAGGAGATTAGGTGAGATTGGCAGATTAAATGAAATGCATTAACTGGTGCTTTTCCCTAATGTCCGTTCAACAATTTGATGGGACCAGACCCACAGCCCACAGGGTCAGTGAGAGTGGATATGGTGTGATCCCTCCAACTTAAGAAAATCAGATTCGAAACAGATACCACAACATTTTTATAATGTAAAGAATACTGAGCAGGTTCTAGATTCTTATTACGTCATTTACTCCACACACAAGGCATGATTTAAAAATCAAGTTAAGGCCGGGCGCAGTGGCTCACGCCTGTAATGACCGAGGCGGGTGGATCACGAGGTCAAGAGATCGAGACCATCCTGGCCAACATGGTGAAACCCCATCTCTACTAAAAGTACCAATAGATTAGCTGGGCGTGGTGGCGCACACCTGTAGTCCCAGCTACTCGGGAGGCTGAGGCAGTAGAATTGCTTGAACCCGGGAGGCGGAGGTTGCAGTGAGTCGAGGTCGTGCCACTGCACTCCAGGCTGGTGCCTGGTGACGGAGTGAGACTCTGTCTCAAAAAAAAAAAAAAAAAAAAAAAAAAATCAAGTTAAATCACTTTCGTAATCTCCCAGGCACCTTATGGCCTACGTACATCTTAAGTTCCACCTTCACAATGTTCCATCACTTGGGCTTAAAGGTTTCACTGTTTGCATGTGTGTTCCCCACATGGACAGAAGAAGCTACTTCCTGCCTGCTTGTGCATTCACACGTACACATGCCTGCACATCCATTTTACTGGTTAAGTGGGCATTTGCTTAATTCTGAAAGACGAGCAATGACATAATTAAGTGCCCCCATCTGAGGTATGACTGCAGTTGAATCTACCCCTTCTGGGCTCTGCTAATGGCCTTTCTCCCTCTAGGCTGCTCTCAGATGTCTCAGGGGCTCTGTCTGTAAATAATTAATGGTGAATGTTAATGCGTGTTAGGAAGTGAAGCTGCCTTATTCACATGTATAACCGCTTACACGCCAAGCCTTTTCCTGATTCCTCTTTTCAAAAGCACACAGCCAAGACACAGTAATCTCCACTCAGACACAGCAATTCTGTGTCGGCGTCTCAGGAATGATTGAGATGGTGTGTGATCGTCATCATTTACTTGGATTTTCAGAATGGTTGTCTCTGAAGTGGAGCTAGTCATGGCTTTGCGTGGGTTAAAAAGACCCTGGACTGGTATTAGGGTCTTTGCTTCGTAAGCAGCTTGCCTTTGCCTTTCTACAGAGCAGGATTTTTCATCTTTGGTGGCATGAGCTTATACTGTGTGTCATATGGCAAGCCATGCATTTAGAGTATAGACATTAGGACTCACCTTTTCGCCCAACATCTTTTTATGAAAAATTTCAAACATACACTAAATATGAAAGAATTGAGGCATATGTATTCATATACCTACTACTCAGCACCCTTAACACCTTCCAAAATTTCTCTCTTACCTTTCAACCCAACTATCCACTCATCTTTAATGTATTTCAAAGCATATTGCAAACATCTATACACCAAACTCTTAAATACTGTAGCATGCATAGTATGGACTGAGGTTCAATATTGTTTGTAGTTTTTTGGGTAAAAAATATGTAAAAAATAAAATATATATTAAATGGACTGCTTGGAAAGTTTTGGCAAATACAGCAACTGTGTAATGAAAAGTCCAGTGAGATACAGAACCGTCAAACTCGTGGCCTTATACCCCATCCCCCGGTAAACCTCACTGTCTACCCTGTGCCCACGATTCACTCTTCTGATTTTTTTTTTCACTATAGCTTAGAACAGCATATAAATGGAATCATTTTCGTGCAAGGTTTCTTTCACTCAGCCTTACTGTTTTTGAGATTGCTATCAGTCTTTTCTTAGATCAATCAGTCCTTCCTTTTTGTTGAGTAGTTACGGTACCACTGTTTGCTTATTCATTTTCCTGTGGATGGACACTTGGGCGGTTTACAGATTGGAAATATCATGAATAAGCCTGCTATGAACGTTCTTGGTTACATTTTTGGACATACTTCTCTTGGGTAGCTAAGAATGGAATTACTGGGTCGTAGGGTAGGTATGCATTTAGTTTTATGAGAAACCACCAGACCTGTTTCCAAAGTGGTTGGACCATTTTGCGCTTTAACCAATAAGGTACGAACATTCTAGTTGCTCCATTTCCTCACCAAGTAATGTTGGTCTTACAATTTTAGCCATTCTGGTGAGAGCGTAGTGGTGTCTCATTGTGATTTTAATTTGCATTTCCCTGATGACTAAAACATTGAGCTTTTTGATTATTTTTTTTGCTGTTCAAATCTTTGCCCTCTTCCTTCCTTCCTACCTGCCTGCCTTCTTTCTCTCTTTCTCTTTCTTTCTTTTTCTTTCCTTTCTTTCTCTCTCTCTTTCTTTTGTTTTTTTGAGACAGGCTCTCGCTCTGTCACACAGGCCCCTGGAGTGCAGTGGTGCAATCACAGCTCACTGCAGCCTTCACCTCCTGGGCTCAAGCCACTCTCCCACCTCTCAGCCTCCTGAGTATCTGAGACTACAGGTGTGCACCACCATGCCTGGCTAATTTTTAATTTTTTTTATAGAGACGAGGTCTACATGTTGCCCAGGCTTATCTCAAACTCCCAGGCTCAATGGATCCACCCACCTTGGCCTCTCAGGGAGGGCGAGAGGCCGCCTTCCTTTACCTCGGCTTCTTCTGCACCCGACGCGTGCTCGGCCTATCACACCACTCAGTAAATGAATGGCGCGTTTATTCAATGGCCCAGGTGCTGCATCGTGGCCTCCCGCAAGGCTGGCCTCTCCTCCTGAGTAGCACCAGGTGCTCAGATGACCTGGAGCAGCCCAGTGCTCCTGTGAAGCAGCGCGACCTGAGACCGGTGTTTCCGGGAATTGTCCCAGATGGTTATGCAGCGCGTTTGTGCAAGGGCAGGTCTGGAGTGAGGGCTGCCGGTTCTAAAATCCCACGCCCTTCGTGGGATTTTCTAGGCAGGGAGGGAAGGCAGCTAGATCGCCACACCCCCAGGAGTTGGCCTGTCTTTCTCCCATCACTAGATACTCTGTCCCCTGCGCACACAGCAGCCAGCAGAGCAGTTTGGCCGGGACCTCCAGCGCTCTCGCCAAAGCCCCCGCTCCTCCGCTGCGGTTGGCGAGGTCGGCCCGGCCGCTCCCTTGCACGTAGGCAGCTGTCCCCGTGCCCTGGAAGGGCTCCAGGTGGCAGTCTCGCTGCAGGAGACTGCGAGCCGCGCTCGCTGCCCGATGCCTTGGCAGACAGCCCCCTTCGCAACAGCCCCGGGAAGGCTCTGATGCGGGCAGGGCGGCAGGTGCTTGGTGCGGGGGCATTGCTCGCCCATCCCTTTCTCTTCCTGCAGCCCCCGCAATCGGGCTGTGGACCGCGCGTCCCTCTGCTGTGTTCTACCATGATTCCCAAGAGCACGCCGGCAGTGACGGTGACGCCCCGTGTGTGCTTCCTCCCACGCAGGTGCCGGGGACATGGGCAGCAAACCGTCCACGCCAGGCGGTGACCCTACAGCGCAGTGCCCCAGCACTGAAGGCATTCACGCAGCGTACAGGCAGGGAGACCGCGGTGGCGCCCAGGACCTGCTCAGGGAGGCCTGCGACCAGTGCACGTCCCAGCAGGAAAAGGTAGGGGGGAGCGCCTGTCCTTGCGGCTGACAGTGCAGTCCTGGGCTGGACGAAGGTGACTGCTCAGATGATTTTCTCGTTATTGTCATAGCTGTAACGAGCATTTGTGTTCTGGAAATACTTCCTTTTGCATAAAAACTTGTGAGCGCCTTTCCTTTCCAGGTGACTTCTCAGTCTGGCATCACCTAAGCAGGCCCCTGCCACCTTTTCATGGGAGGCCTTTGAGGGACAGGGGTGGGGTGACTTAAATGTAAAGAACAAAATGCCACCCAAAGGCTTAACCTACGGCATTCTTTTACCCTTTTCGTCATTACAAAAATTAGCACATGCTGGAAAAATAAAACTTAGAAAATACACAAAAGTAGGAAAAATGGACAAAAAAGTTACCAAATTCCTAATATACCCTAAAACCCACTTAACCGTTTTACTGTATTTTCTTCCAGCCTGCCGATCTGAGCATACATCATTGCTGTTGTTTCTAATATAGATGCAGCCAGATCGTATATATGATCATGCAGCGGTGCTTGTGCTTTTATAATATTACTTTAAGAATTTTCCAGATGATTAAACATTCCTTATAGGTGTCTCCTTCAGTGGCTACATGACATTCTGTTTAAAGGGACTGTGTTTACCTGGCTATTCATTTTGGTTGGATATCTGGATTGCTTATCATTTCTTACTAATGTAAATAATGTGCTATTGAATGTTTTTGCTTAATTCTTTTCTTACTGTAAGGTTATTTTCCTAGCATAGATCTGCAGAAATTGAGAATGTGAAGTGTGAGGACTTTTAAAGTTTTGGAACACATGTCAAGCTGTTTTCCAAAAAGCTTCTACAGAAGCCTCCCAGCAACAATTGGAGTGGGCCATTACCACATTTTTTGCCCTTGTGGGGGATTCTTATTGGCTGTTATCATGGAAATACCTTAAGTGTGTTTACTTTGATTAGGACAGGTTTAACATGTCTCCATTTAATTGATAGCTAGAATTCATTCAATTCCTAAAACTCCAACTTGTTGTCAGACGTGTAAGAGATGGCAGGGAGGGGCGGTACAGCATGCTTGGGAATTGTTAAGCAGAAGGAAGGCATTTGAGATGCCTCCGATTAGGAATTCATGGTGGATATGGCAAAGGAGCATCCTTCTGCACAGGGAGACCTGTGCTGTGCACACAGGCAGGTAAAGCTGTGGGCTCCTCGGGTGGATGCCAGTGGTCTCCAGCAGGGGGGAGCTGTGCAGCAAACACAGCCTGGCATCCCTGCCAAGTGGCCAAGCAGCCAGAGATAGCGGCTCATTTCAGAGCTGTGCAGATTCAGGGGATGTAGCCGCAGCAGGAGATGCTGATGGGGGAAGACAATCATGGAGGGACCCGAGAGCCCAGCGGGGTGAGACTTCATCCTGTTAAAGGGAGTGGCATGATAATTTGGGGAAAGGGCACTCTGGCCAATATTTGAATAAAGGAAGACAGAGTCCTGGGTGTGGGTCTCTTCTCTGTGGCATCATGAACAGTGGCAACTCAAAATCGAGAAGGTTCCTAGAAGGCTGCCTGTTCCCTGAATACAGGACTGATGGAACCCCAGCCAATTGGATTTTGGGAAGACAGTGAGGAAAAGGATGGATACGTCTGTGTTTTCATAAAAATGTAAAATTGTAGTTCCAAAAAACACCATAAGTAAGAGTCAAGGATTAATGCAAATGGAGAAGGTATATGGCTAATATCCTTCACTGACAAAGCGCTTGTATAAGTCAATATGAAATAATACCATAATTTTCAAAAGGACAACAGGACACGCAAAGAAACAGCAAGATAAAGAAAATAGAAGGCATAAAGTTGTAAAAAAAAATTTGAAAGTTTTGAAATAGAAAGCAAAGCAGAAAGAAGTAGAAATGACTACCACATCAAAAATTGGTGCTTTGAAGAGATTAATAAAATGGAAAATCTCTGGTGAGAGTAAAAGGTAAAAAAGAAATAGATAAATCAGGAATATAAAAGAGAACTTCACTACAGTTTACACAAGCATTAAAAAGGTAAGAGAATGTATTATGAACAAGTTTATGTTAACACACTTGAAAATTTAGATGAAATGAACAAATAACAAGAAAAATTTAACTTTAAAAAGAAACAGAAAGCATGAATAGTACTTCAACCATGAAGGAAATAAATCAATCATATAAAGCCTTCTGACAAAACGAATTCTAGGTCTACATGGCTTCACCGCTGTGTCCTGCCAAATATATACATCACTTGTCCAGAAAATAGAGAGAGAGTGCACTCCCCTGTTTCTCTGATGAGGCTAACACAACCTCAATACCAATAGTGGATGAGAACAGTACCTGGAATAAAAATGACTAAGAATATGAATAGGCAAATAGACACACACACACCTGAAAGGAATTCAGATAGATGGTACACATATGTAAAGTTATTCAGCTTTGTTAATGCTTATAGAAAGGCAAGTAAAACAAAAAGGAAACAGCATTTTTAAGCTTGTCAGATTGGCCCCTGAAAGTCTGATAAAAATCAGAAGGAAAGCTATGGAAACTTACACACTTTTTATTCAATGCTACCAGGAATATACATGTGTGCGGCCTCTTTGGAAGGCAATCTGAAAATGCTTGTGCAATTTAAAATTTCATCATCTTTGACCCAGCAAAACTACTGCTAGGAACTTACCCCTACAGATGTACTTGTAAAAAAATTACCAAGTTTTATGTGTAAGGATGTTCATTGAAGTTGTGTTTACAATAGCACAACTTGCAAACCGCCTAACTGTTCTATCCACGGGAGAAGACTCCTACAGAAATCTCCGTCTGTCCAGGTCCTAGAATACCACACAGCACTGCAAAAGGACAAAATAAACTCTAGCCGCTGTTTTGAAAAGAACTCCAGTGTGTGAAGAAGTTAGCAATCCAGAAACACAAACTGGCACAGAAAAGAAACAAAAAAATATCCAAGGAAAGCCTGCTCTCTCTAACCAAAGCACCAGGAAAGCCATAGCAAAGCCAGAAAGGAAACTTACAGTCAGTCACCAACCCTCTTCAGCCAAACACTGCAGAAATATACCTGCATCCCGGCCCCACCCCTCACCAGCAAAGGCCAGGTGCAGAGCTTAGACTTCCACCCTTCCCAGGCTGTAACAAGCACCCCAATCATCCCCACCCCAGGGTGTCAGAGAATGCTGTGGGGATCTGGGGTGCTGATCCCCACCAGGTGGTGACAACAGCCTACCCCCCACCATCAGTGGATAACATGCTGGGAGTCTGGACTTCTGTCTCCGTCCAGCCTGGCAGTCATGAGACATGTGTTCTTCATCCAACTTGGGTGGAATTGAAGCAGGCCTAGAAGAGAACCTGAAGTCCCAACACTGCCCAGCAATAACAAGGAGCCCCTGCTTACTGGGAGTCAACTGATTCTATGTACAGCCCCCAGATTACCATACCACCAGGCAGCATTGAAGGGACACCCCTGTTTACCCACCAGTGTGGCGTCAGAGGAGGCCTGCCAAAACACAAGATTTACGTAAGATCTGGAGTCTCAAAACATAATGCCCCAAATATCCAGGCCACGATAAAAAATGACTCATAATTACCAAGAACCAGAAAGATTGCAAACTCACTGAGACAAGACAACCAAGAGATGGCAACACCAGGATGACTCCAGCGTTAGAACGATCTCAAAAGGATTTTAAGGCAGTCGTCATAAAAATGTTTCTGTGAGCAGTAATGAGTACACTTGAAACAAATGGAAAAATAGTCTCAGCAAAGAAATAAAAGACATGAGGAGAGCCAAGTGAAAATTTTACAACTTAAAAGTACAATACCAGAAATTAAAGAAAAAACCAAAACCTCATTCAATGGGCTTAACTGTAGAATGGAGAGGACGGGGGGAAACAATCAGGGAGAAAACAGAACAGTAGAAATTATTCACTCTGGAACAAAAGCCAAAGCAAAAGAAAATAGACAAAAAAGAAAAAAGCAGAGCCTCATGGGCATGTGAGGATTTTAACAAAAGATCTAACATTCATGTCATCAGAATCCCAGGAGGGTAGACAGAAGGCAGGACTGGAGGAAGACTCAAAGAAACAATGGCTGAAAACTTCTCTAACTGTCAGAAGACATAAATGTTCAGATTCAAGAAGCTGAATGAACTACGAACAGGATACACCCAGTGAAATCCGTTCCAAGCACATCATAGTCAAACTTATTAAAACTAAAGACAAAACAAAACAAAATAAAACCATGAAAGAAGTCAAAGGGAAACATTGCCTTTAGGGTAAAAACAATCCAAAAGACACACATCGCCAACATCAGAAAGGAAACATGGAATATCAAACAGATCCTGCAGATATCAAAAAGATAATAAGGGGACATTATGAACAGCTCTAAACACATAAATTGGACAACTTAGATGAAATGGGCAAATCCTTGAAAAGTAGAAACTACCACAACTTAATAGGAAATACGTAATTGGAATAGCCCTTTCACAATTAAGAAAATTCAATTAATTATTTTAAACCTCCCCAAAAAATAAATTTACAGGTCCAGATGGCTTCACTGGATAATTCTGCCAAACATTTAAAGAATTAATACCAATTCTACATCATGTCTTCTAGAAAATAGAAGAAGGAACATTTTTAACACTTTTATGAATTCTGTATTACCCTGACACCAAAACAAAGACAGTGTAAAAAAAAAACAAAAAAGTACAGACCAATGCCTATTATGAATGTAGATGCAAGAATTCTTAACAAAATATTAGCAAGTGAAATTCTGCTCTATGTAAAAGGAATTATAAACCATGACCAAGTGGAGTTTATTGCAGAGCTGCAAAGTTGGTTCAGCATTCAATCATCGAGCAATTTAATCCTCCTTATTAATAGACTAAAAAAGAAAAGTTACCTTAGATCAATTGATACAGAAAAAAATTTTTGACAAAATTCAGTACTATATTTTTAAAAAACTCTCAGAAAATGAAGAATAGTCAGGAACTTCCTCAATAGGGTAAAGAATATTGACAAAAACCTACAACTAACATCATTCATGATGTTGAAGACTGTTTTCCCCTAAGATGAGGAACAAGGAAAAAATGTCCACTCTCAATATAATACTGCAAGTTCTATTCAAGAGAAACTAAAAAATCATTGTATTTAAAATAATACCATTCAATATATTTAACAGATTGCTGGAAATTCTAGCCAATACAAGAAGGCAAGGAAATGAAATAAAAGGCACACAGATATGAAAAAAATAAATTACACTGTCTCTATTTGTAGATCACATGACAATCTATTCAGAAAACCCATAAAAGAAATGATTTATGAAAGAAAAATTGGTAAACTGGACCTCACTAAGATTAAAAACTTTTACTCTGAGAAATACCTAAGACAGTGATTCTAAAAAAAAAAAAAAAAAAAAATGCCACAGACTGAGAGAAATATTTACAAACCACTTATCTGACAAGGACTTATAGCTAGAATATGTAAAGAACTCTCAGAACTCAACATTAAAAAGCAAACAATCCAAATAGAAAATTTATGAGATACATGAAGAAACATTTTGCTGAGGAAGATACATAGATGGCAAATAAGCATCAACCTCATTATGTTCAACCTCATCAGCCATTATGGAAATGAAAATTAGAGCAATGATAAGATGTCACTAAACACCTTTATGAACAGCAAAAATAAAAAGTAATGACAATACCAAATTAGGATTGGGATGCAGAGAAGGTTACCAGTGAGAATGTAACATGATACAATCGCGCTGGAAAATAGTTGGTCAGTTTCTTTAAAAAACTGAAAATACGCTTATGAACCAGCAGTTGAACTCCATTTAATCTAGAGAGAGGAAATTTACATGAACACAAAAGCTTGCTCATGATTTTTGATACTAACTTTATTTGCAATGGCCCAAAACTGGATACAACCAAAGACTTTCAGAAAGTGAATACTTAAATATACATGGAGTACTACTAAGCTTTTCAGAGGAACTCTACTGAAACATGCAACAAGTCAGATGGATCTCAGGACATTACACTGAGAAGGAAAAAAAAAAGAAAAAGCCAATCTCAAAAGACCGTAGTGTCTATGATTCCATTTATATAACATCCTCAAAATGACAGAATTACAGAGATGGAAGAGAGATTAGTGCTTGTCAGGGGTGCAGAGATGGGGAAGAGGATGAGTGAGACCACCGTGGGTGCGTGGCATGAGGGAGACCCTTGTGGTGCTGGAACAGGTCTGTGTCTTGATTGTGGTGGTGGCTACTCAAATCTACACGTGTGACAAAATGGCAGAACTATATACATACATGGTAGTAACGTCAAGTTACTGACTTTGATATCTTGCTACAATTAAGTAAGATGTTACCATGGGGAAAACTGGCTGAAGGACACTGGAGTCCTCTCAGTACTGTGTTTGTAACTTCCTGTGAATCTCTGATTATTTCAAAGCAAAAAGTTAAAAAATAATAAGTGAAGTATAATTCCACTTTTACAGCACTTAAAAACTGGCAATAGTTAATCTATGATGTTAGAATTCAGGAGAGTGGCTCCTCGCCAGAGGGCAGTGACTAGAAGGAAGAAAGGGCGTTTCTGGGCACAGGCAGTGTCCTGGTCTTTGGAATGAGATCGGTTACATGGATGTGTTCAAATGCCTTTCATGAAACTGAACACTTAAAATATTTGCACTTTTCTGCAGTTGTGTTATATTGCTGATTAAAAGGTCATAATGAATTAAGTGAAAAAAGCATTTGGTTTTATATGAGATTTCCTGTGAGTATTATGAATAAACGTGTTCTGGAAGGCATCCTTTGCAGAGGGCAATTGGGAGATAAAGGCATAGAGGGAAGCCTGCTTCTTGTTTTATACTTCTCTATGCTGTTAGAATTTTTAAAAATACACACTATGGAGCCTCCAGCTAAAAAGCTAGCTTTGACCTTTCCCACCGTCTGGGTCCCTCTTGGCCTTGGGCTGGCTCCTATGACATCACTTACCACCTCTAAAGGATGGGGCTTTTAAGCCTCTAACCCACTGAGTCTGGACAGCTGTTAGTTATGTGCAGTGAAGCATTTAATCAATTGCTGCGGCTTTTCTCCATAATGCAAATGCTTTCCTGGAATGATAGAGCCACTGCGCCCCACCCTGGGCAGAGTGGCAGGTGGGTGGGGTTTTCTTTTCTGGCCATATTGAATATATGAGTCTACTGTCCCTCACCTGATCCCAGCCCCTTAGACTATTCCTCTCCTCACCTGTCAGACATACCTCCCACCACCAGCCCATTCACTCTACTTACAGAACCTGAGCCTTCCTCGAAGTCCCATGTTTCCAGGAAGTCTTGAATGGAACAGACACTCTTGGGCTTTGGAGCTAGACACAGCCAAGTTCAAACACTGAGTAGTTCTGCCGATGATAAACTCCCAGCCATGGGCAAGCTTTTATTTCCTCATCCTTAACACAGAAGTACAGACACATTCCTGGCACGACTGTTAGGAGAATTGAATGTGGCCATGTAAATAGAGTACTCAGTCCAGCATCTGGCACGTGGTAAGAGCTTTGATAAATATCCATTCCCTTTCCTGGGGGCTCCATTTACCCATTCCTGCCCAAGGCTCACCTAAAATGATTTCCAAACACACTTGTGTTATAAACTATTCAGCAACTAAAATGTGCTCATTGGGGGCTGTTTATTCATATTCCCACCTCAAACTTAATTGTAAATCTGTGGAGGCCAGAAATGGCCGCTGGCATCCTCAGTGCCCAGTCCCACCTCTCACACACAGTAGATCCTCCATAACTGTTGATGGGGGGCACTGGCTATCCCATTCCAATAGGGGCTCACCGTCTACCTGCTTGAACCCACTAATGTTCAAGCACATAGGAGGCAGCCAGGTTCCAAAGGATTTGACATTTCACAAATGCAATCGCACATTTGACATGCCAATCTAGCAGCCATCTGAGTATCTTTTTCTGAGACCCAGAGAGCTTGTGATAAGTCAAGGCCACTTTTCCACAGGTCTGTGATAGCCACTTACAAGCTATGTGGTCCTGGGCAAGCTCTGAAACCTCTCTGAACCTCACATCCTGTTCATGTATTAGTACGTGGCCCGCCTCATAGAACCTTTACATACCAGAAGGACTGCAGTGAGTAGGAAGTCAGGCTTGGATCCAGTTTCCACCATATCCTTTCCTTCCTCTGGGACACTAAGTCAAGGGTCCCTCTGCATGCTGCTGGAAGATCTTTGTCCCTGGATTCAGACCTGTGAAGTCTCCTGGTGTGTCACATTCCATTTAGGAATAACTTGTAGGATGGTTCCTCAGAGGGCCTGGTTGCCTTCCCTCTTCCCAGGGCTGACTCAACATGTACCAAGTGGTTACTGAGCTCTGGTTCTGTGCTAGAAGGGGATGTGCACACCCTCCCCATCCTCGTGAAGCAGATAGTCGAGAGCAGCGAATGCGAGCCACATGCATCATATCATATTTCCTAGTAGCCACATTAAAGCAGTAAACAAGCTCACACCTATCATCACAGTTACTCTGGCGGGAGGATCACTTGAGCCCAGAAGTTCAAGACCAGCCCTGGCAACATAGCAAGATCTGGTCTCTACAAAGAAAACAGTAAACAAAATTAGCTGGCTTGGTGGCATGTGCCTGCAGTCCCAGCTACAGCTACTCAGGAGGCTAAGGCAGGGGGATCACCTGAGCCTGGGAGGTCAAGGCTGCAGTGAGCTGAGATTGCACCACTGCACTCTAGCCTGGGTAATGGAGAGAGACCCTGCCTCAAAAAAAAAAAAAAAAAAAAAAACGGGAGCAAACAGAAACAAACAAATAAAATGTTAATATTTAACACGAATATATTAAAATCATTGTTTCATCATGTAACCAACATAAAATTATTGATGAGCTACTTACCCTTTCTGTGCTAGGTCTTTCAATTCATGTGTGATTTTACACTCTCCCCCCTCGCTTCGAGAAGCCACATTTCAAGTGCTGCACAACCACACTTGGCAGGTGCTGCCATTCTGGGCAACGCAACGCCAGTCCTGCCCCCGGGACCTGGTGAAGCATCATTGAGCCAGTCTCACTGAAGCCCTGTTGTGTTTTGACCAGAGCCAGCTTCTGAGCGTCCCCGGCAGCCTATGGGGATCTGGAGATGGTTCGCTATCTACTCACCGAGAGACTGGTGGAGCTGCCGACCGAACCCACGGATGACAACCCAGCCGTGGTGGCAGCGTATTATGGGCACATAGCAGTTGTGCAGGAATTGCTTGAGTCCTTACCAGGTAAATCACAAGGCAAGTTCTTAACCATGTCTCAGGGCACCCTCTTCTTAGGCTTCACCCCAAAATGTTTATTTCTTCATGCTTTCACCAATAATGAGATCAAGAAATCCAGGGCAGGCCACTGACATCCAAACAAAGTGAAGCTGCCAGCCGCATCCCACCTCTCACTCCCGTGAACTCAAGAGGGAAAGTCTCACCCACCATATTTCATGAAGAATGTAATTAACATTGCTTTTAAAAAATAATTAATAGACTTTGGGTTTTTTAGAGAAGTTTCATATTTATGGGAAAATTGATTGGAATGTAGAGTTCCAGAATTAATGATTTGAAGGTATGTTAACAGAAAACAGGTGATCCCTGATTCACTTACACAAGAATATCTAGGTAAGAGAAACACAGTAATCATGCTGGTGACTTCTGTTGAGATCAGGATGCGTCAGTCTTAGGAGGCAGGTCCTCTATTTCAGGACCATGGTTTTAAGATGAGGAAACCCAAGTTCAGAGAGGCGAGTTCCACTGTGCACCCCCCCCACACGGTTTTCCCTCTAACTCCGTTTTGCATTAGTGTGGTACATTTGCTACAACTGAACAACTAATATTGATAGCTTCTGACTAACTAAAGTCCATCGCTTACATTGCAATTCATTCTTGCTGTTGTACATCCTGTCGGTTTTGACAAATGGATAATGGCATGTGTCCATCATTACCGTATTACATAGAACGGTTTCACTGCCCTAAAAATTCTCTGTGGTCCACCCCTCCCCTGGCCCATCCCCCACTCCCGCCCCGGCCCCTGGCAACTATGTACCTTTTTTTTTTTTTTTTTTTTAACTATCTTTGCCTTTTCTAGAATGTCGCTCTAGTTGGAATCCCACAGTATGTAGCCATTTCAAACTCACTTCTTTCACATAGCGATATGCATTTAAGGTTTCCCCATGCCTTTTTGTAACTTCATAGCTCATTTTTTAATGGCTGAATAATACTGTATTGTATTGGTGTACCACACTGTGTTGCTTTTGTAGAAATTTTTATTTTTTCCTCTGGTGAACTCAAGATGTCCTGGTTTCCTGTAATTCCCTGTGGTGAACCTGGCTCAGAAACACTGCCCCAGTCCAGGCAGGCATTGCTACAGCTATAGGTTGAGGCACACCCCAGCAGTGGTCTTTGGGAGTTAGGATTTTGCTTGGGAGCCAGGGCCCACCTCTTGGATGGGAGAACATGCAGTTGGTCAGGGGCCTGCACCTGGAAGGGCTCATGCTGGGTTTAATACTCTGTACTCACTATCTTAAAATTGTTCATGATTTTTAAACAAGAGGCCCCATTCTTTGTATTTTGCATTGGGCCCAGCCCTTCTATAACAGTCCTGTTTGAGGGTTTCCAGCTCTGTGCTTTGATAGATCTGTGCTGGGAGTTGGTTCCAAGCTGGTGATCCCCCTCATGTGTCTGAAGGGAGAATGAGGTTTTGGACAGAAATCAGGACAGTTTTAGGGCCCATGAGAAGTAGACTAAGACAAGACATAGGAGGGCAGAGAGGAGCCTGGGGTGCCCCAGAGGAGCCAAAGGCTGACTCCCCCCTCTTTCAGGGAGCCCCAGAGAGTAGCTCTGTTCTAACCCTGAAGAGTCTACGCCAGCTGACTCAGTCACCTAATTTCAGCTAATATTTACTAAACATTGCTGAGTGCTGAGCACTTTGTAGAACTTGAGAGACACAGAATTTTTAAAAAAGATTTTCCCAGCCCTTTCGTAGCTCCTGGCCAAGCAGGGGAAATTGAGGCAGAAAGGAATAACTCTATGCAATATAATTATGCTGAGGTTGAAGTATTTTTACGCAGAGGTCTGGAAGCATGCACTGGGGGGCAGGCTTGTTTGGATGCAGGATGGGGTCTCTCAAGGGAGGCTGACATCTGCCCTGGGCTTTGCAGAGTGAATAGGAGTTTTCTTGGCAGACACGTGAGGGAAGGACTTGGGTTGCCTGCTTTTATGGAGCAGGAAGTGTGGCTGGACCTCATCACGGTTTTCAGCTGCTCCCAGGAGCATCCTGTCTTTAGCTCAACTCTGAGCAGAGCTGCTGAGGACTAAAGGAGTTCAGACCATTGTGGTGGGCTTTGCAGAAAGTGCAGAGATGGGCAAAACAGTGGGTACCCACCCCTGCACTTCCTGCAAAGGGGTTCCCAAGGCGGAAGGGAAGTCAGCCATGGTCAGGGGTAAGTTAAGGCAAGAAGACAAACAAGAGGCAGGTCGGACGTGGTGGCTCACGCCTGTAATCCCAACACTTTGGGAGGCCAGGCAAGAGGAGCACTTGAGGAAAGGAGTTCAAGACCAGCCTGGGCAACATAGTGAGACCCCCTTCTCTACAAAACATATAAAAAATTAACCAGGCATGGTAGCACATTGCCTATTCTCCCAGCTACTTGGGAGGCTGAGATGGAAGAACGGTTTCAGCCCAGGAGCTCAAGGCTGCAGTCAGGTGTGATCACATGACTGCACCCGGCCTGAGACAGAAGGAGACCCTGTCTCAAACAAAAAACAAAAACAAGAGGCCGCTAGAGAACAAAGAAGGGCTTGAGAAGAAGAGGGATGAAAGGTTGAGGGGATGCATTCTTTGGGGCACGCTGTTGTGCTTCCTGGTTTCTGAAGCTGAGGAGGGAGGGAGAGAGGCTCCTCTGTCAATGGCCTTAGGCTGTAGACGATATCTGTAGGGGTTTTGTGTGGTTAAGAGAGTACCCTTTGATTTTAGACGAAGCAAGGTTTACGTCTTGACCTTGTTACTTACCAGCTATGGGACCTTTAGGAAGTTCCCGTGCCGGGTCAGTCCCACAGACCCTGGCTGACGGATGAAATGAGTACTTAGACACAGGCATGCAGTGTAAGAGCAGGTAGATGACTGCCTGGGTCTAGTGGCCAGATTGCAGCCCCGAGAAGCTGGAGCCGCTTGCTCTTATTCCGTGCGGGCACAATGCTGAAAACCTGGAGCCTGCGCAACCTGTAGGTAATGAACATTTATAACGTCACCCTTTCAGGGAACCACACCCACACAGATAATCAAAGGTCAGTTCCTGGTTACCATAAGTGAACAAGCCTGTTTAAGATAACTTTCCCCACAATCCCTTGCACCTACTCCTGCCCTCTGCCTGAGGGTTATAGAACAGCTACCCTCAGCTATTCTCTCCCGAGGCTCTGCAGAACCTTCACACCTTTCAGAAGGTTTGCGTCCTTTCCCTATAGTTGTTCCCACCGCTTTGACCCATCTGCTCCATTTCCAAACCTCTCTGAGCTTTGGTTTCCTCATCCTAAAGTCATGGTCCTGAAATATGGTGCCTGCCTCCTAAGACTCGACACATCCCCATCTCAGTAGAAGTTACGAGCGTGGTTACTGTGTTTCCCTTACCTAGATATTCTTGTGTAAGTGAATTAGGGATCATTTATTTTCTGTTGACATACCTCCAAATCATTAATTCTGGTTAACAGTAGAGGGAGACGAAGGGATATTTATTTGGCACCGGCTCCAGCCTCAGCCCTATGCCAGGTGCTTTATTTGGTGAATCACAGGGCCGTCCTGACCCTGGGCTCCGGATCAATGTCCTGTCATGAAGGAGAGGGTCACTCTCTCCTCACTTGGGAGCACTTGGTTCCCTAAGGACTCTGTGCTCTGGAAATGAGAAAGTGTGTTATGATGCATTTGGGAAGTGTCCATGCAGAAGATGAGGTCATTTTTCCCTGGCAACTAGACCCAAATGATATTGCACTATTTTGAACTTGAAGATATTGTAACATTTCAGCCCACACTGTCCCCGTTAATTTAATGTGCTAAGCGTTATTTCATCCTGGAATTAAGTAGGCGGTTCTATTGGGGAGAAATTCTCAGTCTTAGACCTGACAGTTTAGATCTATTTCTTTCACCAAAGCCTGTATTATTATTATTCATGAAAGTAATATATGTATGTTACAGATAACTTAAAAACATGGGAAAGTCTAGTACTCTAATAACATAATAACACAACATAATGAGTTAGGATTTATTGATCCAGGCACTTGACATACATTATGTAGTCCTCACATTAAACCTGGGAGGATGAGTATTATTATTCCGATTTTACCAATAGGTTAACTGAGGCAGAGAGAGATTAAGAAATGTGTCCAAAATTACATAGCTAAACTATTTAAACTCTAAAATGCCTGTCTCCAAAGTTTATACTCCTGCATGTAATGTTACCCTAGGGGAGGGCTGAGGGCGAGGGAGAGCCCAGAGATAATACTACAACATTGGGGTAGTTCTTTCTAGTCTTATTTCCACACACCTGTTTTTTATTTGGCTAAGATCATACTGGATATGGCATTTGGAATCCTACATTTTATCACTTGGCATTATCTGATAAGCAGGTGGGTGAATGACGTGGGAAATGTCATATGCAGTTCAGGGGTCTGTTCCAGTAAACACTGTCAACTCAACAGAAGCAACTTTCAGCTGGAAACAGGACAGCTGGATTTTGCTTTTTTTTTTTTTTAACTTTGAGGTCCAGGGGTACACATGCAGGTTTGTTACATGAGTAAATTGCATGTTGCCAGGGTTTGGTATGCAGATGATTTTGTCGCCTGGGTAATAAGCATAGTACCCAATAGGTAGTTTTTAAATCTTCAGGCTGTTTCCTCCCTCCACCCTCAAGTAGTCCCCAGTGCCTGTTCTTCCCTTCTTTGTGTCCATGTGCACTCAATATTTAGCTCCCCCTTATAAGTGATAACATGCAGTGTTTGGTTTTCTGTTCCTGTGTTAGTTCACTTAGGATAACGACCTCCAGCTCCATCCATGTTGCTGCAAAGGACATGATCGCATTCTTTTTCATGGCTCTATAGTATTCCGTGGTGCATATGTCTAGGGGAAGAGCAGAGTGGGGAGCAAGCAGCACCCTTCAGTGGCACTTTCCTTTTGTCCTGCCATCTCCTGCCAGGTCCTTGCAGTCCCCAACGGCTGCTGAACTGGATGCTGGCCTTGGCTTGCCAGCGAGGGCACCTGGGAGTTGTGAAGCTCCTGGTCCTGACGTATGGGGCCGACCCGGAGAGCTACGCCGTCAGGAAGAATGAGTTCCCTGTCATCGTGCGCTTGCCCCTCTATGCGGCCATCAAGTCAGGTGCGTCTCCCCCACTACTCGAGTCAGCCATGACCATGCAGACTGTCTCAGCCTCCAGATGTGGGACCGCGTCTTTATTCTCACTCTTAGCTCTCAAATTACCTCTTTTGCAACTCCTGTTCTGTGTTTTTTTTTTTTCTAAAATATCTGCACCCTTCCTCATTTCCCCCTCACTTGCCACCGCACGGGGATTTCAGTGACAGAGACTGACTGTGGCTAGTGGGACTGTTGCCTGAGGAACTCCAAAGGGCAAAGCCCCACAGAAATTCTCCCACTAACAGGAACTTGACACATCAAGGGAAGTAAATCGAGAAGTACAACCAGCACAAGTACCTTTTCAGTTTCCATTCCGCATATCAGAGGCTGCCCTTCCAACAACCTGACACCCTCTGCACCTGCATGCCCTTAGCTTTCTGGTTTCGTTCCTTTAGGAAATGAAGACATTGCCATATTCCTGCTTCGGCATGGGGCCTATTTCTGTTCCTACATCTTACTGGACAGTCCTGACCCCAGCAAACATCTGCTGAGAAAGTATTTCATTGAAGCCAGTGCCTTGCCCAGCAGTTATCCGGGAAAAACAGTGAGTAGTCACCGCCTGTGGGGTGTATCTTATTTCCTTTTGTACTGCTGAAACAGAATAGCACAGACTGGGGGAGTTTATAGTAAACAGAAATATACTTGGTTCACAGTTCTGGAGACTGAGAAGTCCAAGGGCGTAGTGCTGGTATCTGGTGAGGCCCTTCATGCAGTCGCATCCCATGGCGGAAGGTAGAGGGCAAGAGACCAACAGACCAAGGGAGGGGAGAACTCACTTTTACAACAACCCACCCTCAAAATTACAAACCCACTCCCACAATAACAACAATTAATCCATTTGTGAGGGTGGGGCCGTCTTGGCCTAATCACCTCTTAATGGTTCCACCCCTTAATATCACAACAGCAATTACATTTCATCATGAGTTTTGAAGGGAACTTTGAAACTATAGCAGGGTGGGATCTGAAATCTGGGCTTCATCCCCCTCCCAAAGTTTTGTTTGTTTGTTTGCTTGCTTTTTTCAAAAATTGGCTAAATACGTCAGATTTAACATATTTTCTTTGTAAATTTTTGTGTGTTAAATTTTAAAATTACTAAATTTATATACGATTGTTATAACAAGTGCTAACAATTGAAAGCGGTAATAAAAATTATGAATCTTCTGCCCTTGAAGTAAATAATTTAACAACCAAGTAGGAATCTTTTCATATCCTTCCATATGCGATGCTATAAAAACATTTATAAGCCTCTACAAGGTTTAATTTCTCATTTTAATAACCAAAATAGTATTGCATTATTTATATTATCTTCAGCTTGGCTTGTTAAATTTAATGCTCTATCATGGACTTCCTCCAGATCAGTTAGTGTGGCTACGACTCGTTCTTTCAGGTACATTCTTTAAATACATAGTTAATGTAGCTTAGTTGACATAGCTCTCCTATTGGCGAACATTTCAAATATGTTTTTTCCTCTTGCAAAATAGCCTGATTTGCTGTGGTATGTTTGCTTATATAGAGCAGAGTCCCAAAAGTGGACTGCTTTGGAAACACTGCCCCCAAAAACTCTGGTGATTCACACTTTCACCAACAAAATATGCAATTCTCTGTCTCCACACCTCAGCCAGCAATAGGCATCCTGGAGCCTATTAATTTTTATCAGTGCGATAGGCAAATAATATCTCCTTAATTTCCATGTTTTTATTAATAATGTTGAATATCTTTTCATATGTTCGTGAACTGTCTGCATTCCCCTTAAGTGAACTGCCTGTTACTGTTCATTGTTTTTTTTTCTAAAGGGTTGTTTGTCTTTTTTCCCACTTTGGAGGGTTTTTTTTTTCTTGGTGCATTAGAGGTTTTTAAGACTTGGCTTATCATAAATGTCGCCAGTATTTTTTCCAGTCCATTATTTTTCTTTCTTTTTTTTTTTTTTTTTTGTTATCTTTTGTGATAGCAAAGATAAAAGAATACATAATTCAATATGTTCATCTTTTTCTTTCTGGTATCGGGTTGTAAAAGAAGGCCACTTTCACTCTAATTTTATTTCAGTATTCTGGAGTTCCTTGTAATGTTTTCATTCATTTAGTTTTTACATTTTAAGCTTTAGCCTTTCTGGTATTTATTTGTGTGTATTGTATGAGGGAAGTGGCAGAGGGTGGAGGTGGCTAGCTTTTGTCTCTTCCAGATAGCTGCCAGTTACTCTAGCACAATTTTTGAAATAAAGCTTCCTTTTTCATCTGAATTTAAATGTCACCATGGGCATTTTCCCCAGTATCTATATCTGCGTACATTTTGGGATTCTCAGTACTGGTTCACTGGCCTGTTAATCTGTTTCTGGCAAATGTCATATTGTTTTGATTATAGGCACCACATTTAAGTCTTACAATCTGTTAATGCAAGTTTTCTGTTCATTTGATTTTTATTTTTTTCAGAGATATCTTGACTGGACTGTTACTCGATATTTGTTCTTCTGTTTTGCCCATTTCCCACAGTCACTCTATTTGTGCAGCTTTTATTTTCTTTAATGAGATTCTTTTTTTCTTTTCTTTCTAAAAGTCCTGGACCTGTCTTGTCTATCTGTGACTTTTTTTATTGTTTTTGCTACCATTTTAGTGAACTATCCATATATTTATATAACTCCTTTCCATTTCTATTCCAACCTGATGTTACTAGTAAGGAGAAAAGTTGTTTCGTTTTTTCTGTTTTACCCAGTTCTTTTTCCATCTTCTCTTTTCACTCTAGCAGTTTTTACTGGAATTCCCTGAGACTTTTGGATGTGATCATATTCTGCAAATTCAAAACAAGTTGATCTCTTATTTTCTAATATTTATATAACTTGTTTTATTATGTATCTTTAGAAATTTCAAAAGTTAAATAATCATGATTCTAGCAGTTATATGTATCTTGTTCCTGATTTCAAAGGTCTTGGTATCACCAATTTATGAGCATTTGCTCTAGACAGTTGGTAAATAGGTTCTTGTTATATTTAGGTAATTTCCATGTATTCGTTTTTGCTTTGAGTTTTTGTTAGGAAATATTGCCGAACTTTGTCAAATCCCCCTTTTGCAGAAATTAGTGTATTCATATAGCTTTTCTACTTTAATGTATTTATTGAATAAATGATTATGAGAGATGTTGACTCAGTCTTGAACTTCTATTATAAATGCTAATTGTCTTTTTTTAACTGCTGGATTTGATGTCTTGATATTTTATTTACAGTTTCTGCATCTGTGTTTATAGGTAAATTGATCTATAATTTTCTATTAATGTTTTTATGTGGCTTAATATAAGATGATGTTAGCTTTACAAAATAACTTGGGGAACTTTCCATCTTAATATTATCTGGAGAAGCCTCATAGGAATTATTTATTGTTAAAGATTAGTTAGATAAAGTAGATCTTTATTTTCTGATTCCTTTTGAAGTCATTTGTCAATTGACATTGTTGGCTTTCCCTTATATGCAAATCAGGAAATTACATTTTGGTAGAAAATTATCCATTTCCTTTAGGTTTTTGAATTTGCCATCATAATGTTGCATTGACATTTTTCTTATTCTTTTCTTCTATATCTGTACTTATATTACTCTCTTCATTTATGTTGTTGAACAGTTTTATTTTTCCTCTTTCACACTTGATCAAATCAGCCAGAGATTTATGCTAAAATACAAGTCCTGTCAAGGAACTTGATAGATTTTTTACATTACTTGTTTTGTTTGTTATTTCAATATTTTTAGCTTCTGTCTGTATTAAAACCCTCTTGTCATATATATATATTTGAGATGGCATTTCACTCTTGTGCAGGCTGGAGTGGAATGGCGCGATCTTGGCTGTCTGTAACCTCCACCTCCCAGGTCCAAGCGATTCTCCTGCCTCAGCCTCCGGAGTAGAGGGGATTACAGGTGTGTGCCACCATGCCCAGCTAATTTTTATGTTTTTAGTAGAGATGGGATTTCACCATGTTGGTCAGGCTGGTCTTGAACTCCTGACCTGAGGCGATCCACCCACCTCGGCCTCCCAAAGTGCTGGGATTACAGGCATGAGCTACCACACCTGGCCCGACCCATATGTTCTTTTTTGAGTGTTTTGTTCATGGCGTTGAGGTTAAAGCAAGGCCTTGGCGTGAGACTTTCTCGTTCTCATCTGGGCTGCAAGCTTCACTGCTGCAGGGCCTTCCTCTGTGTCTTGGATTAGTGGGAAAAACAATAAAATACCTGTCTCAGAGGGATGCTTGACAAATAAATGTAGTAATATTTATAACATCCTAATAAGTGCCTGCCACGTGGCAAGTGCCTAGTAGATGCTCCCTGTTTCTTGAGGTGAATATTCATTTATTTCTGCTTTTATTTCTCTCATTTTAGCTTGTTGATTGCAGTATTTGAGCCCTTTCCGTGCTGCCTATTTGTGCTGGCTTCCTTTATCAGAGTTAGAAATAGAGAATTTACAGATATATAGCGGTGTGCAGGAGTTCACACACCCATCGATTTAAGTACATACGTTTATTTCCCACTTCTGCTGATTTTTCATGTCTCATTCTTCTTATCTCTCTTCAGTCTTGCTTGACATACCTGGTTTCTGGCTTTATGACTCATCAGTACCTATTTTCATTATCTCAAATGGCCACCTTAATCCTGTTGATGTCTCTATCCTTGAAACTGAGTTGCTTTTCTCTTCACGTGGCCACTTCGCCCTCTTTTTCTTCATGCCCACCTGGGATACGTTTTTCCCAGATATTTCTTTTCAGGGTTTTATTTGTGTCTTTGCCATAGGCATATTTCTTGTAAATAGCATTTAGTTTTTAATCTCATCTGAGTGTGTGTCTTTTGAAAGAGGAATCCACCCACTTCACATTTGTGTAGAACCTGTCCTATTAGTATATATTTTTCCATCTTTTAAAATTATATTTCTTGCTGTTTCCTTTTTACCCTTCCCTTATTCCTGCTGGTTTCCTAGTTTCTAAGGAATACTGATATTCTACTTTCTGTATATTTCTACCTTTCTGTGCCTCGGTTGGTTTTCTCAGTTATAAAACAGAGATAATAATAATCTCCACCATAGAGGGCAGCTGCACTTAGCATGGTGCCTGGCTCATAATAAGTGCTCAATAAATATTAGTTAACATTATTATTAGCCTCCTGTCCCCAAAGAAAATAATGATCATGTAACCATGACATTTATGTGGTGCTCATTATTTTCCTAAGCACTTTCTTATTTGGTCCTCATTATACCTCAGTAAGAACTGCAGAGAATAGTGTCTGTTTTACAGATGAAGTTATTAGGTCTAAAGACATTATGTTATTTGTCCAAGGACAACAGCTACTAAACAATATTGATGCTCGGACTCCCAAACACAGGGCTTTCCCCAGTTCTCAGTTCCTGAACCGTACCACCTAGGCTTCACGTGGACTAGTGATTCTCTGCACATCACGATCCCTGGGAACTTTTTAAAACCCTGCTACTTAGACCGCATCCTACACTGATTAAATCCGAATCTCTGGGGTGAGATGAAGAGTTTTAGAAATTCTCCAGGTGATTCCAATGTGCACCCAAGGTCAAGAGCCAGTGTCTCTGATTTTCTTGGTGTAAAGGTAAAAGCAAAAACGGCTGTCATCTCTATCTGTGATCTTTTCTGTGGGGTAACTTCTTCCACCTGTCAAGGTTGGCATGAGCATGGAGGAAGTGATTACTGCGTCTTGTGAATGAAAAGACAAGGAAAAGACAATGTTGCTTTTCCTCCCTTTGGCTCTGTTGCGTGGAATCAGAAGAGGAAATGAAATTTCAGCACAACCTGAGTCATAAAGACTCCTTGAGCTTCCCCAAAGCAGACGGTATTTTTAGCATTCAAGTGAATTTCAAAGGCAAGTACCTTGGAGTGGGTGTGCCTGCCTGCCCATGATTTCCAGCCTGCAACAGCACATTCCTGCTGTGCCTCTGGTAGAAGAGAGGAGAGAGGGGGGCCAGGTGGAGGGCTCCAGCATCAGGAAGGATGACTCAGGAGCCAGAGGTAAGTGCTCCCACCTTCCCAGGTATCCATGGGATTCAACTGACAGTTTGGTTGGTTCAGAATATTACACAAGGGTAGGCATGAAAAGGGTGCTTCTCTGACATGATAGGTGCTGTGAAAACGCCTTTGGCAGTCATGAGTGTGACCTTGCTGAACTATCAACTCCTTCAGGGCGCGTGTGACGGAGGTTATTGCTCCAGCCCTGGTACAAGTGGTCACAGGCCACGCGGTGGCATCTTAGGGAGATCATGCATGTGCCATTATGGTGATGTCTTAGGGAGATGACGCATGTGCCATTAGGGTGATGTCATAGGGAGTTGACGCATGTGACATTATGGTGATGTCTTAGGGAGATCATGCATGTGCCATTATGGTGACGTCGTAGGGAGATGACACATGTGCGATCGCAGTGGTGTCTTTAGAGAGATCATGCATGTGTCTTCATGGAGATGTCTTAGGGAGATCACACATGTGCCATTATGGTGGCATCTTAGGGAGATCGTGCATGTGCCGTCATGGTGGCGCGTTGGGGGAGATCACACATGTGCCGTTGTGGTGGTCTCTTCAGGAGATCACACATGTGCCGTCGGGGTGGTGTCTTGGGGAGATAATGCATGTGCCGTCACTGTGGTGTCTTAGGGAGATCACGCATGTGCCATCTTGTTTTTTGTGTGGTTGAGTTCTGCCTAACCCACCAGCCAGTCAGTATTTTTTAATGTCCTTGCTGCCTGCGTGGAAGCCACAGCCGGTCCAGGTACAGCAGCCCCTCTGCATGTTTCTGAATCAAACATGGCCCGAATCTCCCTCTGCCAGCAAAAGGAGAAAGTGCAGAGAAACTCACATTTGTTTTCCCTTGGCAGTGGCTGGCTGCTTGGGTTTTGTTGGTGTTTGGTTGAAGAAGGTTCCAGAGGCCACACTGCATGGTCTGGACTGCTGGGACACACTCTTTAAGGGACAAAAGTGAAGTAAAGTCAAACCTGGCCAAGCTGTTTGCCTGGCTGGGGAGTGCTCGTCTTAAAGTGGCCGAAGTCTTGCTGGAACATCTAATGCGACTGCCTGCGTTCGCGGTGAATATCCTGTCAGTGCTTAGCTGTTTCCACGAGAAACAGCTCAGTGCTTTAATGCTGTCATACCCAGAAAGGAACAGGAAAACTCAGAAATGCCAGGAAAAGCCTAATCAGATCCCAGATTAACCACGATGTTCATCCTTGTTCAGCAGTTAGAGCGCCAGGCCGAGGGCTCACTGGAGCTGTTTTAAGTGTGGGAGGTAGACCAGACCTGAAATTAGCTTTCAAGCAACCCAATGGGGAAATTATTAATTTCCTTTGAAAATTCTCTAATGATTTCAAATCTGGCAGCTAACCTAAAGAGAGAGGGACATTTATTATTACTTTTTGGATCAGTCCCGGCTTATGTAGCTTACAAGTTCCTGGTGCCCCACCCTTCGTGTCTGTGTGTCAGTGCCCGAGCCCAAGCAGCCCAGCTGCACATCCTCAGAGTTAAGGCAGGCACTTTACTGGGGCTGTGCAAGCTGCTGATGGAGGCACCTGAGCCAGGGCTGCGTGCTCATGCCTGATGGCCGGGAGCTGGTGGCCTTTCCTGAGGGACACCTGAGGCCTCTGGGCAACATCCCTGTCTTAGGTAGGACCTCACATTTGGTGCAGAGGGTGTTATTCCAGAGCTTTGTGCATTGCAGAGCACTTCTGCACATATCACCACTGCCCTGGTGCCACTCACCCTTTTCTCAGCGGACGGTGCTGCTGTAGGGGCACACATGGGCACTGGCATTCCCAGAATTCAGCCTGGCCCGGCAAGGCCCCCATGGTAAGAGCCAGTGCTGGGGCATGGACCCTGACACCTCGTGGCCTGGCCTTTTCAGCAATCACTTGTGTGAGCAGAAGAGGAGGCCCTTCCCCTACCCTCTGAGAGTCATGAAAGCAAACTCTGGATTGTTCCCAGCATCCTTCCACCAGCTCCAGTTTTCTTGTGCCCTGTTGAGCAATTCAGTCAATTGTTCCACACATGCCCATTCTTCTCTAGGTTCCAAACACATGCCCATTTTCCCTAGGTTCCAAATACCGAAGCTTCTCCTGTCCTTGTCCTCTGCCCATATGCTTTCCCTGTGGAATAGGAGACCAGTGTGACACTATCCATGTGTATGTTAGTGCTTCACAGAACTCGAAATTGGGTAGCCAGGGTCACGTAGCAGAATAAGTGAATGGGGAACAGCACAGGCCGTCTCAGTCCCGTGTTCACGTTGTCCTGCTGGATTTTAAGACGTCCCGCGAGGCAGTGAGCATATCAGTCACCTGTATTTAGTTAACAACAGAGAAAATGATTACACTAGATGGGCAGAAACAGAAAAACTTTTATTTGAACTTAAGTGACAAACTAGCAGATGTAATGAGAATAGAATAAGACAGAGAATACCAGTAAGAAACATTATTGAGCCAGGTGTAGTGGCTCACACCTATAATCCCAGCACTTTAGGAGGCCGAGGCAGGTGGATCACGAGGTCAGGAGTTCGAAACCAGCCTGGCCAACATGGTGAAACCCCACCTCTACTAAAGATAAAAAAAATTAGCCAGGCATGGTGGCACGCACCTGTTATCCCAGCTACTTGGGAGGCTGAGGCAGGAGAATCTTTTGAACCCGGGAGGCAGAGGTTGCAATGAGCCAAGATCACACCATTGCAACTCCAGCCTGGGTGACAGAGTGAGAATCCATCTCAAAAAAAAAAAAAAGAAACATTATCCAAGGCTGTGAGAATTGTTGGATATCAACATGGTTTATTACAATGCAAATCAATTCTAGACAGGTTAGCATTAAGCACTGAAAATTCATCAGAATGTACTTATCTATAGATATAGATAATATCTATAATATATATAATAATATATAGATGTAATTATTGATATAATCTATATATATAGATGTTATATCTAGAGACACACACACACATATATATATATATATATATTTAAAAGCATATTTATCCCAGTTATAAGAGGGAGATGATTGCCTTTCAATTTCTAAATGTGTATGAAGATTTATGGTCAGAAATAACATGAATATTAAAAATGATTTACACTAAACATAATTTTAAAAGGAAAGGGCATGGAAAATATTTCGGAAAAAAGAACCGACAAACACTTAAATCCAAAGTAGATCACTGATGCAATTCCATGTCGGTTGATGATTGAATTTAATTTAGCCAGGGTTTGCAAATCACCTGCTAGATGCTTGGGACTCTGCAGTGATGGGTCAGACTCTTGCCCTGGTGTCACATTGCTCACAGATTCCACTGAGGAAAACGTTGAGACAAATGGACAGTTAATTTACATGTAAGAAAACACCAGCAGTAAATCGTGGCATGGAAACATATACAACATTACTGGCAATTACAGAAATTCAAATTAAAACAACTTGCAAGTACTGTCACACACCTATTAAACTAGCAAAAATAAATAGACACACTGAGTAAGACATTTGGCAGGGCAGAGGAGCAATGGACATCAGTGTCTTGCTGCTGGCAGTGTAAATTGATTCCATATGTGTGGAAAGTAATTGGCATCATGTGGCAAAAGCTGTAAACCTCTTTTCTCCCATTGAACTGTTCAGAAGTTGATATTTCCTTTCTCAAGGATACCTCTAAGACATAATTCAAATGAAATAAATAGTGATTGCCACAAACATGGTCAAAGCACGGCTATTTATTATAAGATGACATGGGCAAAGAAACCAATATGTCTGCTGGGCATAGTTGTTCATGCCTGAAATCCCAGCACTTTGGGAGGCCTAGGTGGTAGATCAGCTGAGGTCAGGAGTTCGAGACCAGCCTGGCCAACATGGTAAAACCGCATCTCTACTAAAAATACAAACATTAGCTGGGTGTAGTGGTGCATGCCTGTAATCCCAGCTACTGTGGGACTGAGACACGAGAATCACTTGAATCCGGGAGGCAGAGATTGCAGTGAGCCGAGATCGTGCCACTGCACTTCAGCCTGGGTGACAGAACAAGACTCTGTCTAAAAGAGAAAGAAAGAGAAAGAGAGAGAGAGAGAAACAGAGAAAGAAAAGAGAAGAGAATAGAAAGGAACCAACGTGTCTGGTGGCAGAGATAGACTACACTATCCATGCTGTACCAGCAAACAGACCACACCTAGCCAGGAAAACGCAAGCCTGCCTCCTCAGCACTCAGCACTCAGCACACTGCTGCTCCTTGACCCAGGACACCCTGCAGATCCCCAGACAACATCCTCAGGAAGGCTTTCCTTAACCCTCAGGCCTGGTCACTCACCCCCCACCCCAACCTTATATGTCTCAGAGCTTCCTGTCAGTTTTATTCAAAGCACTAAGCAAAGTTTGGGGTTATCTGTGTGGGTGACATTTTTCTTTAATCAATTTCCCTACATGACTAGAAGCTTCCTCAAAGCAGAAACCTTGGCCAATTTTGCTCACCCTGTGTTTGCCCCTCGGTGTAGGGCTTGGAACAAGATGGATAGGTGGGTAGTTGGATAATGGATGGGTGGATGGGTGGGTGGGTGGATAAATGGATGGATAATTGCATGGATAGATAGATGGGCCAGTGGATGGCTCCATGTTTCCATGGATGGATAGGAGGATGGTAGATGGATGAATTGATAGATGGATGGATAGATAGATGGGTGGGTAGATGGGTGGTTTGATGGTTACATGGTTGCATGGATAGATGGATAGATGGGTGGGTTGATAGTCACATGGATGCATGGCTGGCTGGCTGGCTGGCTGGCTGGCTGGCTGCCTGGATGAATGGATGGATGGATAGATAGATGGATGATTGCATGGTTGCATGGATGGATGGATGGGTGGATGGGTGGATGGATGGATGGATGGTTAAAATTTTTATATGCAATAACCTCCCTTCTGTTTACATGGGGTCTCATAGCTTTAAAAAGTACTTTGCCAAACATTCTATTTTAATCTCTTAACCTGTGAGGTGGAAGTTTTGTCGTTATTTACAAGTTGAGAAAACTGAGGGTTCTCTC
The DNA here is from genome assembly GCA_036589455.1 of Ateles fusciceps. NCBI lineage: Eukaryota > Metazoa > Chordata > Mammalia > Primates > Atelidae > Ateles > Ateles fusciceps. The sequence goes on from JAZHEH010001736.1 coordinate 11,412,974, forward strand.
AAAAGCAAGTTAAGTAGCTTAGTTAACTGCAGACACCATATTTTTATTTTCTTGCTTTTTTTCTCTCTCTCAAATGGCTATTGGCAAAATTCCTAAGTTGGAACTAGTGACAGGAGATTTCTTGTAAGTTTCCTGTTTTTAAAAGGAATGACTGAAATATTACCAAAAAAAGGGTACAATGTTGCTTTTTGTTTTAAAAACCTCTCTACCAATTTTTTAAGAATTTTAGCAAAGAAAAAGTGATGAATTCTACTAAACACATCTTTTGGCATTCACTTGCTTAAAAGAGGAACTCTGTTTCCCTTTCTTTGACAGAACATGCTGTGCTTCTCCCTAAATTACTGCCATGCGGTTGTCTTTGTGTAGACCCTATCTGGCTAGAGAACTTAAATCTTTGAGTGTAGTTGTTGTAGTTGACTAAATATTTTGTTGCAGTTTCTGCATCCATGTACCTACATGTAATTGGCCTGGAATTTTCATGGCCCTTGCAAAGTAACTGGTTTTGACTCATAAAATGAAACCAGTCCTGTATTAAGGAACCATTTACATAACATAGGGACTATTTGTTATTTGAAATATTTGACTGGGAAAAAAATTATATTGAATCAGGAGGCTTTGGGAGCTGATTCTTTATTTTCCTTGTTTGTTTCATACATTGTTTTGTTTTTTCTCTGATCGTGTCACTCATAATTTTTGTATTGGTAAGTAAATCTTACATTTCTACTTCCAGATTGTTTGCCTAGTGTCTGAACTTGTAGCCACAGATCATTACAATGATTGTTCAATGCAGATTGTTACATGTTGATTGTTTAATACAAATAGTTACATGTTGATTGTTCAATACAGATCGTTACATGTTGATTGTTTAATATAGATAGTTACATGTTGATTGTTTAAGATATAATCAGAAGTGTATCTTGTAAGTTATTTTTGTGCTTATGTTTCTCATTTATCTGGTTTCTGTGGTAATGTTTCCTTTGTTTGTTTAAACATATTGGCAGCTAACCACTAATTCAGATATTTACAATATTTTTAGCAGACATGCTATTGTCAAAACTGACTTCATTGTTTTCTCTCATTTAGTCTTTTATTTAACTGAGTAAACCCCTCTAAGATTAGAAGGAAACTATTGACCAGGCACGGTGGCTCACGCCTGTAATCCCAGCACTTTGGGAGGCTGAGGCAGGTGGATCACGAGGTCAAGAGATCGAGACCATCCTGGCCAACATTGTGAAATGCCATCTCTACTAAAAATACAAAAAATAAAATAAAATAAAATTAGCTAGACATGGTGTCAGGCGACTGTGGTCCCAGCTACTTGGGAGGCTGAGGCAGGAGAATTGCTTGAACCTAGGAGGTGGAGTTTGCAGTGACTCAAGATCGCACCACTGCACTGCAGCCTGGTGACAGAATGAGACTTCGTCTAAAAGAAAAAAAAAAAAAAAGGAGACTGTCCCCCTTTCTTGTCTCTCCTTTCCCTGCTCCCTGTGGTATTTATTCTCAAGTCCTTTCTGAAATTCTCCATTTACACCATAGAGTGCTCACAGGCTTTCCCCAAATTTAATGGCTGATTTTTTTTCTGTCATTGTCATTACCTTTAAAAATTACATTTCTAATCTACTTATCTCAACAGAAATGCTTTTGGCTTTCAAGAGTCTGTTCCTTGCCTTTCCTTTTGTAAACTGTTTGAACGTGGCCATAATCTGTGTCAATGGAATGTTCCCAGTTCTCAGGTCCCAACCGCCCCTCTCTTCCCTTGACTTATTACCATCTGAATTCCTAGAACTGTCATAACAAAGCACCCAAAACTGGGTGGCCTAAAACAACAGAAAATTTATTCTCTCACAGTCCTGGAGGCCAGCAGTCCAAGGTCAAGGTGTTGGCAGAAGCCCTGAGGGAGGGTCTTCTCTGCCCCTTCCAGCTGCTGGGGGCTGCTGGTGGTCCCAACACTCCTTGGCTTGCAGCCACATCTCTCCAGTTATCTGCTAACTTCTCCCCATGTCCTCACATCGTCTTCCCATTGTCTGCCTCTATGTTCAAATTTCTCCTTTTTCATAAGGACACCAGTCATATTGGGTGAGAGCCCTCACAATAACCTCATTTTGGCTAGATGACCTCTGTTTTTAATTAAGGTCACATTCTGGGGTACAGAGCATTAGGACTTCAGCATATCTTTTGGGGAGGGGCACACTGCAACTCATCATGCCATCCTTGCCACCTTTGCTTCATTGCCTTTGGCCTGGATCCACTTGCCATGGGCCACCTTAGGTGCCAGGTAGACAGCCAGTCAAGGTCAGTGTCCTTCTCATCCTCCTATTTTAAATGCCTCCTTTCTCCTTAAGAGCTTGTCTCCACCAGAGTACAGGGACTTGAGAAGCAGGCATTTAGAGAACCCACACTGAGGACTTCTCCTGGGAGCAGAGATGAGGCACAGTTTGTTTTGGTTCTGTTGTGGCCATCACATGTACAAGGATGCTGGGACAGAGTTGCTATCTCTGGTGTTGCCGATTCTCTGTCACTGAATCCCTGTTGCTCAGGGCCCCTTCTGGTGGTCTGGGATCCCAAAGAACATTTGCAGCCTTAAAATTTACCTTCAGTGCACAGGCCCTGCCTGCAGCCTTCATCTCTTCTCTACTGTAATCATTGGCGTCACTCAGATGACCTGGGGTGAGCCTTCAGATGCCGTTTCTGGGCCTGCTGCTCTGAGCGCCTTTGTTTTAGGGCTTCTTTTGGCATGTTCTTCAGGCCTTTGGGTGAGTCTCTTCATTTTAGATTAGACTCACTGATTCGGCAGCTCCTCTGGCTGTTGGTTTTCTTATTGTTTCTTCTGCATATCAGGGTGCGGCTCTTGTCTGACTGGCTGATTCAACAAGGAGAAGGCACCATCCCAGGAATCTTTGCTTAACTGCAGAAGGAAAGACTTGGGGTTCGTATGGGCAAAGGATTGACAAATTCAAGAACTTTTCTGTGTATTTCCCTTCCTTGTAACATGTGTGTCTTCATTGAATAGATACCTTTTTTTTTTTTTTTTTGAGACAGAGTTTCGCTCTTGTTGCCCAGGCTAGAGTGCAATGGCTCGATCTTGGCTCACTGCAACCTCTGCCTCCCAGGTTCAAGTGATTCTCCTGCCTCATCGTCCTAAGTAGCTGGGAATACAGGCATGCAACACTACACCCGGCTGTTTTTCTTTCTGTCTTTTCTTTTCTTTTTAGTAGAGATGCGGTTTTTCCATGTCGGTCAGGCTGCTCTTGAACTCCCAACCTCAGGTGCTCTGCCCTCTTTAGCATCCCGGAGTGCTGGGGTTACAGGCGTGAGCCACCGCGCCCAGCCAAATAGCTACCTATTAACTGCCTTTTATTGTGTTGTACCTTCTGTCACTGAGCCGTAGTCCGTGCTCTGAAAGGACTGGCAGTTTCTAGGGGGGAAGATTGTTACTCATGACTCATAAGCAAAATACTGACAACTGACAGGAACAAGGAGTTGGAGACACGGGAAGAGCTACGAATTCTGCTTTGTGGAGTCAGTGAGACCTAGTAAGGAGCTAATATTACAACGTCACTCTGGCAAGGCGGCTCTTGACCCCACAGAATCGTACAGGGGCACACCTGTGTCCATATGTCCCAAGAGCCAGGAATTCTTTTCTGAGTCTGCACTGTGCTGGAGTGCCAGCCGCATCTGCTGAGGCTCAAAGCCAGGCTAAAAGCCTTGTAGATGCCAGCTTTTCATTAAACAATTTTTTTCTTCAACCAATAGGTCTGCACTGACATAAAAACATAAGAAATGTCATTGAGGCCCAGTGCTTCATTCACTGTGATAAGTTTATGGTTAACGTCTCCAAGAAGCAGCATGGAAAGGCAGCTAGTACCCTCCTGAACAGTACCCTTCTTACACATTAGTCTCTAACAAACCAGTTGCCTTTAAATACACTCAGTCCTTCTTGAAAACGACCCGAGTCACTACCACTGCCATGGAGAACAAGTTTCCAAAATCATTGCACTGCGCCTTCTGGAGAAAGAGGTACTTGTTTTTACTTGACCTGAAATTTAAAGGGCTCATGCTTGAAAACCAACATGAGCAGATTCCCCGTCTGCTTGCTCCAGAGTGGGTGCAGCTTAACCACTGCTGTGTTGAATTGGTGGGTTCTCCATAACCAGCTGTCTTTGATTTTGCAGGTCAGCCTTCATGGGTAGGATTACACACTTGCTGGCTTTGTTCTGTCGGATTCTTGTTTATTGTGATTCTGCCTGGACTAAACACAAATAAGTAATGAGGGCTAATGAGGGCTTCAGAGCTTGAAGAGCTGCATTTTAATGTCAAGTGCATGGACATCTTTTTTTATTATTTTTTGAAATGGAGTCTGTGTCACCCAGGTTGCAGTGAAGTGCAATCTCAGATCACTGCAGCCTCTGCCTCCCAGGTTCAAGTGATTCTCCTGCCTCAGCCTCCTGAGTAGCTGGGACTACAGGTGTGCACCACCACACCAGGTTAATTTTTCATATTTTTAGTAGAGATTGGGTTTCACCATGTTTTCCAGGCTGGTCTTGAACTCCTGACCTCAAGTGATCCACCCACCTCAGCCTCCTGAAGTGCTGGGATTACAGGCATGAGCCACCGCGCCCAGCCCTGAGCATCTTCAACTGCATTCTTTCTCCTTTCTCTGTGCTACTTTGTGGACACCTGGATGCCCTATAATGTCTGTGCTTGAAAAAGAAAATAACTTTTGTAAAACAGTTTTCAGACTAACCCCAGACCAGGTAGAAATTGTACAGGTTCTTCAACCTCCATCCAGCCCAGGAATCAGTCCCAAGCATGTCTATATTCCATGCGTGGGAATGATTTCTGGGTGTCAACATATTTGCAGACTTCTCTTTTTACCACTTCTCTCCCAGCTTGAGTTTATTAGATGTCAGTCCTGCAGAAACGCAGCGGGTACATGCCTAGAAAGAGCTCTGGGAACTGGCAGCATCTGCTTTCTCTGCTTCCTCATGTTGAGGGAAATCATTGGTACAAACAGCCACTCATTTCTTATTGATGACTTTCTTCTGATAAAGCGATACCCCCAGAAGAAGCACAGGAGGTTTCCCCACAAGTGTTCTCTCTTGGCTGGGTGGTCAGTGTCACATGCTGTTTGAATCCATGAAGGTCAGGAAACCCTTGAGTTGGAGGCAGCCAGATGGGCACACATACACATGCACACCCTGCACACACACACACACACACACACACACACACACAAGGCACAGCTCTTCCCTCTGAATTAGAAGCTCCTTGAGTGTTGGTTCTGTCTGCAGCCCCTGCATCTTCATATCCACCCCAGTGCCTGGCAGAATGGTTTACACATAGCAATACTCAAGAAAGCGTTGTTGTATGTACAGGCACATGTTCAAGGCAGCATCCCTGTGATAGTAACATGTGCACTTGTTTGGGAGAAGATGGGGATCTCTGACCTGGGGCTTGAAGGAGAAATGGGATTTGGATGAGAGGGAGGGGACTGTGAATCCAGGAGGGAGTAAACAGAGCAAGGTGCAGAGGTGGGAAGGGTTGTGTTTCTGCTTCATCATGCTCTCAGGGCACAGTGGGAACAGAGACCAGCCTCGTCTGCAGAATCTCAGCTCCTTTACTGACCTCACACTACCACCACTGCTTTTTACTATTTCCCTCCAGGCTTGAGTTTACCAGGAGATGAGTCCTGCAGAAACGCATGGGTGTAAGCCTAGAAAGAGCCCTGGGAACAGGCAAATCTGCTTTCTCCAAGAGGAGAAAGGAAGCTTGCTCTCAGGAGTGTGCGCAGAGACCCTCTGTATTAGTCCGTTTTCACAATGCTGATACAGACACACCTGAGACTGGGTAATTTATAAAGAAAAAGAGATCTAATGGACTCACAGTTCTGCATGACTGGGGAGGTCTCACAATCTTGGTGGAAAGTGAAGGGCACGTCTTACATGGGGCAGGCAAGAGAGAGAATGAAAGCCAAGGAAAAGCGGTTTCCCCCTGATAAAATTATCAGATCTCGTGCGACTTGTTCACTACCATGAGAACAGTGTGGGGGAAATGGCCCCCATGATTTAATTATCTCCCACCTGGTGCCTCCCATGACACGTAGGAATAATGGAGCTACCCTTAATTCTCTATCTCATTCAAGATGAGATTTGAGTGGGGACACAGCCAAATGGTATCACTGTCTTAGCTCCAGGCCTAGCCTGCTTTGTACTTCCCATGGTGTCTTCCCATCTTGGCCCCTTTGGTCACCATGATAACCCACATTCCAGTAGGGGTACGGGGGAGGTGTGTAGCCCCAGAGCACTCCGGCGGCCCCTTGAACACATGGGCCAGTCAGTTACCAACAGCAAGGCTACACCCTTGTGGCCCCTGAAGCCTTCCTACAAATGTCAATGTTGGGCCCACTTTGTGAGCCCTGCAGTTTATTTATGAACAAGCAGTTTCCGCACTTTGATTGGCAGCTTTTCCTTGGCCTTGGATACCCTACTTTGCGAGGGTGCCCCACCCCCTAATTTCTTTCACCTAGAATAAATTAACCCCACAAATGACCACCAGCAGGAAGGCAAAGGGCATCACTATAGATCAGAGACTGCTCTGGGTGGGCAGGGAGAAGCTATGGAAGAGGCAGGGAGACATATAGTTGGAAAAGTGGGTTGGTGCTGACTAGGGGGCTGTGAGGCTGCAGAGGAGGGACTTTGGATGTTCTGTTAAAGGCTGAGTGGGCTGAGGAAAGCTGAAAGGTCTTGAGCAGACCTTGAGCAACCAGGATGATTGATCTGGTTACAAGTACACAGAGTGGATGGCTTTCAGGTCTTGCTCAAGCCTGCAAACACTGATTTAGTGTCTGCTGCATAGTGGGCCTGAGGTTGAACTGTGGAGGCAGCCAGGCAGGGCTCTGCACTGTGGGTGTGCAGTTTGGGTTCTGGTTGGCCGTGCTGTCTGCCACAGCAAAGGAAATGTGGCTGCGTCAGTGCAGCCCAGATCAGTGGAGAGGTTAATACAAAGGGTCTTGAGCTGGACAGAGCCCAAGAAAGTGCCCACCTCCACTGCGACTTGCCCAGAATCCACATGGAGTCAGTTAGGCAGCCTGAAGCAGAGCCCCTGCTCCTTCTGCAGTTCAGGGCTCCAGCTGCAGCTCAGGGGACGTAGAGGAGGTGTTAGGAGTGAGGCTGCCATTGCAGGAACAGCCACACCTAAGCCCTTCCCCCAAGGGATTTGTGCCATAATTGGCTCATGTCACAGTAATAAATTGATTCTTTGGTGTTGTTTTGTGTATTTTATGATGGTCCTCAAAGTTTTATTTAAAGGCTTTTCTATAGACACCTAAGATTTGTTGTCAAAGCCAAAACCATAACCAGCCTCCTCTGCATCTTGCGTTTGGCTGCCATTTCAGTTTGGGTCCAAACCATTCAATACTGAATGACCATAATGCCCATGCAGAGTGAGTGGAGGGGGTTGGATTGCAGTCTGGACCTCTTGGTTCCATGTTCAACTGTCTGGCCCTTGCCCGTGAGACCTGAGTGTGTCTCTGTGAATCCAGGAAGGAGAGGCAGATAGGCCCTGTGGAGCCTTTTTTGACTTGGCATTGCAAATTCCACATGGTGTCCTACCTGTGAGCCTGTTGCCGGGTTGACTGTCATACTTTTCCAAAGACTTCTCATGTACTTTGCAGGATGACCACCAGAAAAAATATTGGGACAAGAATTGACCTAGGCATCATCTAATCCAAGCCATGTATTTAACAGATTAAAACCAACAACAACAGAATGAAGAGCGATACAATGGTGAATTATACATTACGGAAAGATTAGGAAAACCCCCACTTTGCTGCATTGAGCTGGAGGCATCAGATTGCACTCATGTTAAATATAGAGCTGTGTCCATCAATGGGCTGAGAAGCAGTGACACCCCAGCAGTGACAAGCACACCACATCCAGATCTTGGTTTCTGAATACCAATTTTTTGCTAAAGGGAATCAAGGCCTGGGCTTAGAAAGTACAAGAGGAGACTGGAAGATCTTGTTTTGCCAGGAAGTAAGGCAGTACCCCAAAACTGATAGTGATATGTCACAGGAACACAGGGAGCACCCTCCCACTCAAAATGGGCCTCCCCCTGGACAATTTGGGGATGACTTGGGCATCAAAAAAGATGATACTTGGAATAAGAAAGAATCCATGAGTCCCTAGTGATACTTAAAGAGGTGAAGAGACAATGCTTTTCTGTACAGAAGAATGCCAGGTAATTAACACGTAGAAGAGAGGTCGTTTTAGCAAAACTTTCACTTTGCAACCACCATTGTGCTACTTGAGTCAGGCCAGGATCAGCAACGAATGCTAAACCCACTGGGCAAAAGGATGTAGAAACACAGAATAGTCACACAGTCTCAGAATATGAACCCACAGATTATTTACTAATCACAAAGGGTGTAATGTTAACCTTTACAAAGGTGGGATCTGACACACACGACTTTAACCAAGAGACCGAACAGGGCATCACGTGTAGCAGGATAACCTGACATCAGGGGCCCTGGGTGGGGTTCAGTGGGAACCCCTCGACATGGACTCTAAGGCTGTTGCCAAAATAGCTAACTTGAATCTAAACTTCAGGGGAAAAAACTGAGTAAATTCAGATTATGGGATATTCTATAAGACAGGCAGTGAAACGCACCAGCACCTGCCCCCTGAGGAAGAGGCACTGTCATTGCATTAAGTTCCAGGACTTAATGCAATGACAGTGTCCAAAAAAAAAAAAAGAGACATAAAAAGGTGTGAAGACTCTTCTAGATGAAAGAAAAGTCAAGGGACATGACAATGCAATGCACTGTGGGATTGCGATGTAATGCGATCGTGATGGTGTCCCGGATTAGGGCACACAATAGGAACCACATTTCTGGGATAATTGAGAGTATTTGAACATGGGCTGTGAATTCAATAATATCGTATTGATGTTACACTTATTGAAAAGGATAATTGTATGGCTACCCTGTATAAACATTTATTGTTCTTCAGGGATACGTGCTGAACTATTTACAGGTGAAGCATCGTGACGTATAATTTACTGGCAAATGATTCATCAAAAATAAAAAGTGTGCATATCTATGTGGAGAGAGAGGAGCAAAAGCCACTGTGACAGCGTTTGAACAGTCAGTGAGTTGGGGTGGAGAGTGCGTAGGTATTCACTGTGTCCGACTGCAACTTTTCTGAAGTTTAAAAAAATGTTCAAAACAAAAAAAAAAAATGTAGCGAGTAAAACAGTAACAGTGAAACCGGCTCGGGGCAACTGAGTGACTTGTCTAAAAAAATCAGCTCAGAAGTTCCTCTCCTGACCTTAGATCCAGTACTGCCCGTCCCTTTTCATCTATGTTAACAGGCAGACAGTCAGACAGACACAGACAGAGACACAGGCAGAGAGCGACCCTGATTCAAAGACCAGAGCTTTGAGAGGGTGTAGACGCGGTCTTCCCCAACTCCTGGAGTTGGCTAAGGAAAACATAAAGACAGGCGCTCATCGCCATCTAGTGGCCAAATAAGGATGCCCGTCAAGTGCCGCCAGTTTTTGAGACGAACTCACCCCCACATCATTGGGACCTTTCCCGCAGCCTCTGCCTGGTTGTTACATTTTCCCATTTGCAAAGCACTAATTTTTGTTTATATTTCTCCTCTAATTTTCCAATGCGTATTTCCAGTTGCTTCAAAGAAACAGGCCCAAAAGTAGATTTCCTTTCCCCGGAAACCAATATTCTTCAACAATCAAGAAGAAAAAGTCCTGCTCCGATACATTTTACCAGCTCCCTTTGACCACCCCATGCCAGCAAACTGCTGGCCCTTCTGACTCCCTCTTGTGGAAATAAAGGAAGATCAATGAGAAGAGCTAAGGCAATTTATTTAGCAGGACTTCAACAGCAAGGGCATCAGCCACCATCACTTGCATGTGGCAGAGACCCACAGGCTGGCAGAGGAATGGGAGCTTTCTAGTGGGACAAAGGGAAGACTTTGGGTGTGTCGTGTCTGGAGGCTGTTGGCATGGGGAAGCTGGGGTGGGGGGCTCACTGCAGGCTGGGCATCCTATGGGATTGGTAGATGTGCAAAGTTGGCTCTCTCTGGTTGGTCATAAATGGGACGTGAGGACAAAACTTAGAGAAGCTGTCAGTTATTGACTGAGTCCTGGCCAGTCTAGACTGACTTTTGTGGAAATGATGGTTTAGCTTCCTGGGTTGTTACTGGAAATAAGAAGTGGCTCATGCCTGTAATTGCAGCACTTTGGGAGGACGAGGCAGGTGGATTGCCTGAGGTCAGGAGTTCCACACCATCCTGGCCACAATGGTGAAACACTGTCTCTACTAAAAATACAAAAAATTAGCTGGTGTAGTGGCACATGCCTATAGCCCCTGCTACTCGGGAGGCTGAGGCAGGAGAATCCCTTGAACCCGGGAAGTGGAGGTTGCAGTTAGCCAAGGTCGTGCCACTGCACAAAAAAAAAAAAAAAAAAAAAAGAAAGAAAGAAAAGAAGCTGGGCTGTTTACTACAGATAAAGAGGTTGGTTTCCCAGGCAGGTCACTGTAGGTTGTGGGTCAGAGTTCTATTTTTATACATTGTGTGGCCATCGTCTGTTTGTATATCAAGCTCACTCTGGAAGCAGCCTGTCCACCAAGCACCCTGTCATGGTACAGGCAGTTGCGGGCAGCAGCTCCTCTCATCACAGGGAAGGTGGCCTTGAAGGGAGGTCGGAGACTCGGGTTTGGGTGTTCAGCTTTCTTCTCCAGTCTGGGGGAGGTGTCTCTAAGCTTCAGTGGCCTCCTGTGTACCCAGGCAATTTCTGTTGCGCTTCCTCCCTCCCTGTGAGCCACCTCTTAAGGGGTGGCACTGAGCCCACACCCACCAGCTCCCTCTGGAGGCTGGAGGGTGACTTGCAGGAGCTGTGCACAGATTGCCTGAGTTGCAGGTGCAGATGGGAACAGGTAGCTCCTCTGTGCTTGCCATTGTGGCAGGCGCTGTGGCGGGGTGAGATGGACATGTGCGAGCCTCTTGGGGCCCCAACTGGTGCAGGCACACAGAGTTGCACTTGAATTAACCCTTGCTTAGCCCATGTGGGCCCTGAGCTCACCCTCCACGTGTGCTTTTCCCTTCTCTCCAGGCGCTCCGTGTGAAATGGTCCCATCTCAGATTGCCCTGGGTGGATCTAGACTGGCTCATAGACATCTCCTGCCAGATCACGGAGCTTGACCTTCTGCCAACTGCCTGGCGACCCTCCCCATCTGTCATCCCCTGGGGCCTCATCAACCTCCGGAAGCTGAACCTCTCAGACAACCACCTGGGGGGAGATCCCTGGCGTGCAGTCATCAGATGAAATCATCTGTTCCAGGTGGCTCCCTGGGGTGTGCACGGAGCTGTGTGTGACCCCGCTGTCACCGTTGTGCTCCCCGGGTTGTATTTTGTGGTTTGGGGGAGCAAAATGTTCTGGCTAAAATAGAAGGAGTTTGCCTGCCCTTAGGCCAGCCTCCTTTTCAGGTGAAAACAGAGAGGTCTAGAGAGATCATTTGTCTGGCTCAAGTTTACACAGCTCATCCGAGGCCATTTTAGAATTGTTGCCTGAGATGCTTGTCTCGGTCCTGCCCAGGAATCAGATGAGGGCAGCCAAACCTTCCCAGGCTGGTGGATGCAATGGGGGTCTGGGGCACCAGCTTTTACTCCACCTCCCAGGGAAAGTGGGAAGGGCCTCAGAGAAAGAGTTAAGTCCCCAGGACTCTGGCAGCAGGTGGACCTTGTGGGCAGCCCAGGCCTGCTTCTTCTGGAGGCCTTGGGAGGAGGCCTGAGCTTTATCCCTGAGCTTGCATGGGAAGGGGAAGAACCTTAGTTGATTTCCTTAGGATACGTATCTGCAAGTCCTCATTCCATAAAGGGGTTGAGTTGATTTTTAAATGAAGGCTCTAAGTGAATTAAGAGCCAAGAATGACCAGGCACAGTGGCTCATGCCTGTAATCCCAGCACTTTGGGAGGCCGAGGCAGGCAGATTACCTGAAGTCGGGAGCTCGAGACCAGCCTGGCCAACGTGGTGAAACCCCGTCTCTACTAAAAAATACAAAAATTAGCCGGGCATGCTGGTGGGCACCTGTAATCCCAGCTACTCGGGAGGCAGAGGTTGCAGTGAGCCAAGATCGTGCCACTGCCCTCCAGGCTGGGCGACAAGAGCAAGACTCCATCTCCAAAAAAAACAAAACCAAGAATGTCGGAAAGAGCATGGGGTAGACAGTAACCCACGGGATGCCCAGGTGAGAACAGGAAAGAAGCCTGCACACCAGAACTGAAATAGCAGGTGCCATCCAAGTGGGACCCTTCCCCTGGGCCAGATGGACAGGTCCAGAAGGTTCAAAGCCCTGCTCTGGTGCCTCAGCAGCTTTCAGGGCACCCACTCATTTTGCTGTTACATGGGTACGAAGGGTTAGAATCCCTCTTGTGAGCCCGGGGCCCACCAATGAGAGATTTGTCTTTATCTACACAGGGCGCAGTAAGAGTTCTTCAAATGAATTAAAAATCATATGCACTACATTTTCAATGCACACGCTTTAACTTTGCACAGGGAGAACGAGAGGGAAAAAAAATACACCTCCTTGTTGTAAAATATGTCCATTTGGTGTCTTCCCTCCTTCTCCTGATGCCTGCCTGCCTTCTTCTCCACCACAGGCTACTGGAAATTGACATATCCAGCAACAAATTGTCCCACCTCCCGCCTGGATTCTTGCACCTCTCAAAACTTCAAAAACTGTCAGCTTCAAAAAATTGTTTAGAAAAACTGTTCGAAGAGGAAAATGGTATGTTTTCTCATCAATGACCTGAATGAATTAGTCATTTTCTTCTTGGTAGGGATATTTTTACCAATTCATACTTTGTCTCTCTTTTTATTTAAGCTACTAACTGGATCGGTTTACGGAAGCTACAGGAACTTGATCTATCTGACAATAAATTGACAGAGCTCCCTGCCCTGTTTCTTCACTCTTTCAAGTCCCTCCATTCTCTGAATGTCTCCAGAAACAACCTAAAGGTGTTTCCAGATCCCTGGGCCTGCCCTTTGGTGAGTGTTGTATCAAAAGTCATGAAAGCCAGCTCTGCATCTCAGCTAGCCTCGAGAGCCTTCAGGTGCATTAGATCAGCTCACCCCCCTCGGCAGCCAAGCCGCGTAGCGGGACCTGGTTCCCACATTGTAGCACTGTCACTCAGCATACAGTGAGGCTTAGTGTCTCGGGCAGGTGACTCACCTGAAAGCCAGATTCAAGAGCCACCTCACAACACCCACAGAACTTTACCTCGGGAGAGCGTGCACCCTGGCACAGGATGCGTTGTGCCTGAAAAAAGAGGGTTCAGTTCTTTTAGAACAACTATCACCTAAGAGTGAGAAATCATCAGTCTGCACTCACAGCACTGCTGATTAAATGGGGGTTTTTGCTGCTGGGAAATTTTGCTGGTTAAAATTTTGATGGAACAGCATAAAGAATGTGTGTGTGTGTGTGTGTGTGCACGCGTGTGTTCTGGTTGTTGGTTTTAAACCATGAAACTTTCCATCACTGGCATTAGCATTCCTGGTTTGACCATTTGTGTGTGGGAAACCAGCCTCTCACTGCAGCACGGTCCTGAATTGTTCTGTTATTTCCAAGGACAATGGACCGGAAGTTCTGGAATGGAGGGAAAAGACCATGAGCTCCCCCAGGAAAGCCCATTCTTGTCCCTTGCTTGGAGCAGGGGCAGGAGGACAGGGACCGTGCGGGTGTGCGGCCTCCCAGCAGCAGTCACCTCCATCACACAGCATCGTTGTAATGGTCTATTTGTAACATGCAATTTGGAAACAGTCTCATAGGCACCACTGCATTTAAAGAACTAACTAATATACATATTTTTTCTCGTCAATCTCTTAGAAATGTTTTAAAGCTTCGAGAAATGCCCTGGAATGTCTGCCGGACAACATGGCTCTCTTTTGGAAAAATCACCTGAAGGACGTGGATTTTTCAGAAAACGCACTTAAAGAGGTTCCCCCTGGGACTCTTCCAGCTTGATGTAAGCCTAATAGCCCTTCCTTCCTTCCTCATTTTCAGCTTTTAGGAGAAAATTGCTCCACGTTGCAGCGAAATCCATGTGATTTTCCTGAGCTTCTGAGACACATATAAGAGGAAAAGATGAAGAAAAGCTCAGCTGTCAAAAATACGCGTGGCGTGAGCAGTGGTGAGGGCGGCCGTGGAAGGCAGAGGCAGCTGTGCTGGGTGCTGGGGTGATGGTTGCTATCCCTCAGGACTGTCTTTAAGTCCACAGCCTGCCCGTCTATGGGGCTGAGTGGACACTGTGAGCTCCAGGAAGGGCCTTTCCCTGGATCCCTGTGTGCCCACCCTAGCACAGAGGTGCCTTCTTACTTTAGGTTGTTTTAGGTGGTTGGCGGGTCCTTAGGCAGGCAGGCCATGGATCACACTCATTGCTTGGAGCTCTGGGCCAACCCCAGAAGGGGCTCCATCAGTGCCCGCTAAAGGTATCACGGCAGTCCCTCCAGAGGCCCTGTGGTGGACCCCCAGGCAGAGTGCCCAGGCCACCCTGCACCGGCGTCAGCCCCCGGTCCTGCCAGGCCACTGCCCGGGCCCCCGTGAGCTCTCCTCCAAGGCCTGGTGCAGCCTCTTGTGTGCGGTGACCCCCCACAAGGTAGCGAAAGCCCCTTCAGCATGTGTATCCTCAGAGAGGAGGGGCCATCATGTCCTGGGCTCCTGACAAGCACAGGGCAAAGCCAGGGACCCGGGGACGGGACCCACACTGCTCAGAAAAGGAGCCACACGGGACCACCCTCGGGGGTCCCACATCATACCCCTCACAGGGCCCTCCTGGCTTTAAGGCCTTGCCCACAGCCCCTGGGGCCCCGCTCTGAGCCTGTCTACTTGGATTTCACACTAACAACTCGCAGGCTTGGTTTTTGGCTTCCCGCAAAGCTCAGAAGCAGCCAGTCAGGAGAGGCGGAGCCGTGTCCCCAGCGTCACCACGGACCTGCGGAATGGGTGTCTGCTCAGGGTCTCCTTCTCCACGCTGGGAAGGGTTGGGTGGGTATGTGGGGGGATTAGGGGGCCCTGCAGCCTGGCACATGGCAGGACCTCCATAGAATTTCCCTGGATGGGGGCTGGCTGCAGTGGTTCTGATGGCAGATGGTGGCATGAGCCCCTTCAACAAGGCAAGAGACAGAAGCACTGGGAGTGGAGAATTTAATGTAGGGTCACGAACAGCCTGTGGCCCTCCTGAGGCCACCCTGGTTGTGGGTGGGATAGTTGGTGGCTGTGGTGATGTCCTCAAGCAGGGTGACAGCATGTCTGTGGCACTCCTGTAAAGGAAAACATGGGCCAGGCATGAAGGCTCAGACCTGGGCATGGTGACTCAGACCTGTACTCCCAGCACTTTGGGAAGCCATAATGGGAGGATAGGTTGAGGTCAGGAGTTTGAGGCTATGGCGAGCTATGATCATACACTGTGCTCCAGCCTAAGGGACAGAGAGAAACCCTATCTCTAAAAAAGTAAATAAAAAGAAATAATAACAAAAAACGAATAAAACATGTGACAGGTCCAAGGTAGTACCTCATCCCCCTTGGTGACTGGGTTCCCTGCAGGGTCTGTTTGCAGTGGGACTGAGGGAGGGGTACCCGCAAGGGGCACTCCAGAGATGCTGATAATCCTGGTGGACCCGGCTTGGAACTCTGTAACAGCTAGAGGAGGGGTGCGCAGCTAGGGCAGTTACCCTTGGTGGCACTGCCACCCCCGTCCCCAGACCTGGGCTGGCCCAGGAGGCCACCCACCAAGAGGCAGCAGACACCAGCACTGTGCCGAACACACCCCACGCCACCCCCCACCAGTGATGACCTGGTGTCCGCCGAACCATCAGTCTGGTACTTTCCCCAGAGAGGCCTCCAATAATCAGCACTTTTTTTTTTTTTTTTTTTTTGAGACAGAGTCTCATTCTGTTGTCCAGGCTAGAGTGCAATGGTGAGATCTTGGCTCGCTGCAAACTCCGCTTCCTGGGTTCAAGCAATTCTCTTGCCTCAGCCTCCTGAGTAGCTGGGACTACAGGTGTCAACATCATGCCCGGCTAATTTTTGTATTCTTTTAGTAGAGATGGGGTTTCACCATGTTGGGCAGGTTGGTCTCAGACTCCTGACCTCAGGGGATCTGCCCGCCTTGGCCTCCCAAGGTGCTGGGATGACAGGCTGAGCCCCCGCGCCCGTCCAGTCAGCACTGTTAGGAATGGTATCCTTCATGCTGACAACTACCTGGGCTGCTTTCACTCTACAATGATTGCCTTTCGCTGACTTTGAGGGGAAGCGCTCCTGTAGATAGATAGCCCCGTCGCTCTGTTTGAGGTCATTTTGTGAGTTTGAAGAGACTGCTGAGCCCCCACACTACTGGGAGCCGTGTGAAGGTGAATTGGTTGGAACTGTTCGACTTCGCTTGGTCTGGAAACTGACTGGCTCTTCAGTCTCTCCTGCCTGCTTGTGTCTGATGCCATCTTTGCTTCTCTCTCCCTCCCTGTCTCTCTCAGGCCCTCATGTTCTTGAGGTTACAGGGAAACCAGCTGGTGGCACTTCCACCTCAAGAGAAGTGGACCTGCAGGCAGCTCAAAAGCCTGGACCTCTCCAGAAACCAACTTGGCAAGTAAGCAGGGGCCTCTCCTCCCCGGCCACTTCCAAAGCATGTGTGGGGCAGCGGCTGAGAAGGTCCTTGGGATGGTGGCGTGCCAGGGCTGCTGCACCGCCAGCCTGGGGCTCAACCGCAGAAATCACTGCCTCCAAGTCCTGGGGGCTGAAGTCCGGGGTGGCAGCACCCACAGGGCTGCTTGGTTTCTCCTGAGGCCCCTCTCCTTAGCTTGCAGACGCCGTCTTCCCGCTGTGTCGTAGCTGGCCGGCCCTCTGTGCGTGTCTGCGTCCTAATCTCCTCTTCTTACAAGGACACCAGTCAGATTGGATTAGAGTCCATCCTAATGACCTCGTTCTGACTTAGTTACCTCTTGAACAGCCCTGTCTCCACATACAGTCACATTCTGAGGGATCGGAGGTTAGGGCTTCGACATAAGAATTTGGGGGACACAATTCAGCCCATCACGCTGTCCTTTCATTTCTAATTTTTAACCTTCTGGGGACTCTTGTCTCTTACTTCAGCCCAAACCGTAACTCTGTTCAAAAGTCTCTGCTGATCACTAACTGAAATGGATACGGAATTGAATAAAACCACCCAGCCCCAAAGCCTTCCGATAGGTGGAAAGCCGGGATGAGCCTAGCCAGCCTCTGGGGACCAGCGACCCTAGTTCATTTCCAGAAGGCCACTTCTGCATTATTACGGTGGAAACTTGTACCCCAAAGAGGACCTCTGCGGGGGGCGGTGTGAAGGCAGCCGCCACTGCAGCGCGCGCTCCTGCCAGGCCCTCAAGAGTTGCACCTGAATTTCCCCCCATCTCCATGACTTGGCATGATAACATCACAGCCAAAATAGTAATGTTTTTCTCGTGATGTTCTCAAATTTTCTCTTTCCTCCTCACAGAAATGAAGATGGACTGAAAACAAAGCGTATTGCCTTTTTCACCACCAGAGGTCGCCAGCGCTCCGGGACCGAGGCAGGTGTGTGTGGGTTGGGAGATGCTGGTGATCCCAGATGCGACAGCGGGGTAGCCTGGTTCCCACTCCACCGAAGTGAGGATCGCCCTTATCTTGGGCCTTCCCCTTCCATGCCCTGTTGCAATGCCAAAGATGCCCACGGTCAAAGGAAAACCCTGCACGTGAGCTGCGCCCATTCCTTATGTCCCATGTGTGACACCAAGTAACCTCAAGCCCTGCTCTCCTGCATGGAGGCCAGTGATACCAGCAGCTAACGTGTGCGTCTGGTCTACACGCCAAGCACTGCCCTAGACAGGTTATGTATGTGAAAGTCGCTCATCCTCCCAACGTGAGGTTCGGGCCACAGTTCCCCATTTTGCTCGTGAGGAGACTGAGGCTCCCAGGGTGCCTTAGCCATTCCAAAATACCATCGGCTGAGTGCTTCAACAGCAGGCATTTATCTTGTCACAGTTCTAGAAGTTGGATATCTAAGAGGAGAGTGCCACACTGTCAGGTCTCGGGGGCAGGGACCTCTTCCTGTCTTCTTTCTCTCTGTGTCCTGAGGTGGTGGAGAGAGGGAGAAGGACTCTGGTCTCTCTTACTCTTCTTCTTCTTCTTTTTTCTTTTGTGACAGAGTCTCGCTCTGTTGCCCAGGCTGGAGTGCAGTGGCTCCATCTCAGCTCACTGCAACCTCCACCTCCTGGGTTCAAGTGATTCTCCTGCCTCAGCCTCCCGAGTAGCTGAGACTACAAGTGCCTGCCACCATGCCCGACTAATTTTTGTTGTTTTACTAGAGATGGAGTTTCACCATGTTAGCCAGGCTGGTCTCAAACTCCTGACCTCAAGTAATCCACCTGCCTCAGCCTCCCAAAGTGCTGGGATCACAGGCGTGAGCCACTATACCCAGCCCCTCTTCTTATAAGAATGTTAATCCTATCATAAGGCCCCCACCCTCATGACCGCATCTAAACCTAATTACAGCTCAAATATCGCATCTCTAAATAGCATCACACTGGGTGTTAGAGTTTCAACATATGAATTCGGTGGGGAAGCGGGGGACACAGTTCGATACATGGTGTAGGGACTGACTGATTTGTCCCAGGTTGCGTGTCTGCTTCTCAGTAGCAGAGCCAGGTTTCATCTCAGGACTGTGGGACTCCAGCCCTGGGGCCAGCAGCCCAGTGCTGTCTAGTCTCTACTGCCACACAATGGCACCTCACAAAGCCCACACGGATCATGGCCACTTTTGGCCCCACAGGCTGAGGTGAGGCCATGGTTGCACAGGAGCTTGTGGTCTTCATCAGAGACAGAGCTTGTCCTAGTTTTTGTACTGGTCACACAAGGCCAGCTCAGCACAGAGTATGTCTAGGGAAAGAAGCTCTTTTTGTTCCATTATCTTCTGGAAGACACAGGGGAAGGTATGGACCTGTCCCTTTCATTAAACAACCAGCTCTGCTTCTTAACCTCAAAGCTAAGACTTCCAAAGCCAGCCCCACTCACAGAAATATCCCTTAGGATACTGGCCCAGAAAATCAGTACCAACATCTAGGCCGTTTTAAACATAATACGGCTTTCTTCTTCAGTCTAATAAATGGATGTTGGCAAGTACAAATAGTGTGAGGTAGGGATAAGCCATGCCACAGAGGTGAGGACTTATTTGCAGGAGGTGAACGAGGGAGTCTGCCACCGCTGTGCTCTTGGATGAACTGCTGTGCTTGTGTGTTTAGTAGGATACACATATAGATCTGTTGAGAACGAGTGTGTGTGTTTATATGTGACTGAAAAAGTAATATCAGTGGAACAGATAAAAGTTCAAAAATAGACCTAAGTAAATATAGAAATGTAATATATCAAGGAGTCCCCAACCCCCCACCCAGGCAGCAAACCGGTATTGGTCCATGGCCTGTTAGGAACCAGGCCACACAGCAGGAGGTGAGTGGTGGGCAAGTAGCATTAGTCCCACCTCCTACAGATCAGCAGCATTAAATTCTCACAGGAGGCGGAATCCTATCGTGAACTGTGTGCAAGGGATCTAGGTTGCGCATTCCTTATGAGAATCTAACGCCTGATGATCTGAGGTGAACAGTTTCATCCCTAAACCATCCTCCTCATCAACCCTGTAGTCCATGGAAAAATTGTCTTCCGCAAAACCAGTCCCTGCTGCCAAAAAGGTTGGGAACTGCTATTGTGTAATATATGACACAGGCAGAATTTCAACTTAGGGTAAAAGGACGTTGGCTTGCTTTAGTAAATGATGCTGGCATTCCTGCCTGGAAGGGGGACATAACACGATACTAGATTACAAAAATGTCTATGCGGACAGCAGGTTTAAGTATAAAAAAAGGAAACTAACATTTAAGGAATATAGGTATAATTGGCTATGAGAGAGATCTTTAAAAGCTAGTTGGGAGAAATCCAGGAATAATTTTTTTAAAGACTGAAATCGTTGACTTCATAAACATTCAAAGACTGTGTTCAGTGGAAAGCATCATAAACACAGTCATAACGCAAACAGACTAAGAAGAAATGTTTGCAACACAAATGGTTGCAACATAAATTGGCTTAAGTCCCTAATATACAAAGAATGCTTACAAATTGGTTTAAAAAAAAAACACAATAGGCAAAAAAAAAAAAAAAAAAATGGGCAAGGGATATAAAAAATTTACAGAAAGGAAGTCCAGAGGGCCAGGAAATAAATGAAAAGGTCCTTAACCACACAAATAGGGAAATGCAATTATGAATTTCATAACTGATACTTTTTTAAATGAAGGGCCTTAGGACTTTGGAAATTGAGTCCAGACGTAGGGATTTCACTTAGAAGGAAGGGGAAGCAAACACCGTCTTCTCCTTCGGGCCAGACAGGATGATGGGTATGAGACCAGGAGCTAGCGTAGACTTCAGTCACGCAATCCACTTGCCGTGTGGATTAGAAATGTGTCTCCAATTTAGAAATGCCGAATCCTTCCTGGGACCACGGAGGAGTGTGCAAGGAAGTGGCCCCGGCACTCAATGAGATGCCAGAAAGGAAAGTCACGGGCGCGCACGGAAAAGCACCGTAGGAACCAATGTTCTAGAAAATGATGGCTGGTGGCCCACAGGAGTCTGTCTGGGGAGCCACGTGAGGGGGCCATGCCCCCGGGGAGCTTCTCTGGCAGAGGTGGATCTTGGCTTTGGCAGATGACAAAGGCCTCTTGATTCTTTAAACTTCATCTAGAAAGTCGAGGCCCACACTTGAGTGTAAAGGAGGCTCTTTGCAAACCCTTTTCCTCAGTAGGCTTATTCTCTCAGGGCCATGGACCCCTGGGTAAGGAATTATCTATAAAAGACAGCTTGTTTGCAGAAGGATAGTAAAATTCCAAGTAGATTTATGTGCATTCAAGGAGTCGTATTTGTGCAGTGGCCTCATCCAAAAATAATTTGGATGGCCATTTTTACGGTAAAAATCAGGCCAGCATAGTCATAAATAACTTATGAATAAATAATTACAGTTCATAAATACCTCGAGCTGTGTTCACCCCAGCCCAGTGCCCATCGTGCCTGACACTGGGCCGGGAGGTGGGTTACAGGTGTTGTCTCTGTTAGCAATCAGAGCTCCTTATTCCACCCATCTATTACTTAAAGAGTCTTCGTAAACACCGCGGCCAAACTTTAAAATTGGAAAGCCCAGAGGCCAGGTGTTTAGAATGTGTTCTCTGCAAAGCAAGGAAGCCTTTCTCATTATTGATGTTCTTTCATGAAAATGTGAATTACGGCAGGCTAACATTGATCATCCCTCTTCACTGAAGAAAAAAAGGCACCTTTTTGAACACTTCCTTACTGAACAAGGCCTCGGACAAAGCCATCTTTGGAAGGCTGATGCACCTTGATTTCCACAGGGGCCCCCACAGTGAGCCCCATTCACGGAGCAGCCAGCTGGGCAGATTTTCCAGGCGCTGGTTTTGGTATTCCATTATCGTCTCTCCCCCGAAGTTCTTGGAGGCCAGGTTACCCCGTTACCATTGTTACTGCAGCTGCTTGTGTGGAAGAAAGCCAGCGCCGAGGCGGGGTAGCTGTGATTCAGAGCAACTGAGCCTGGTTTCAGCCCAACAAAAGAACTCTGCTTCTCTGTTTTCCGTGTCTGGCAGGGAACCTGTGAGAGGGCTTGGAGGCAGTCGTTTTATCTTGAATTCTCTGAGCTCCCAGGCGTGCCGTCCTGCCGCTCCCTGGGCCTTAGTAGAGAGGAGAAAGGCACTTCAGAGATTCTGCTGAAATCCAAACCTCTGATTCCCATCAGTGCACGTTTCCAAGCTCTTTCTCAACTCAAATGCTCTGGTGCCCAGGGAAACAGCCCATTTGACGTGATTTTCATGGCAATCATACAGTAAGCCTAGTTAATAAAGTCACTTAAATACATAACAGTTGGCTGGTTTTTCAAAGAATGGCATCACAAGAAGCGTGAAAACAGCCAACCTTAGTATGTTTTCATTAACAAGCTTTTTTCATGGAAAAAGCGATGCATGTATATTTTAAAACACAGTTTTGAACGCTAACAAAGGGCATGGGATAAATATTCAGTCTTCTAGTAATTCCATCCCCAGAGACTTCTCTGGTAACCATTGTGTTCATGTCTAACAACTGTATGTAAGCTATATGCATACACAGGTGCAGGTGTGGCGTGTGCATATAACATACACAGTGTGCGTGTGTGTGCATGAGTGTGTGCAGACATTTTCTGGCACACTGATACTTCTAGATATCTGGTTCTGAATTTTTTTTTTTTTTTTTTTTTTTTTTTGAGACAGAGTCTTGCTCTGTCATTCAGGCTGGAGTGCAGTGGTGCGATCTTGACTCACTACAACCTCCGCCTCCCAGATTCAAGCAATTTTCCTAACTCAGCCTCACGAGTAGCTGGGATTATAGGTGCCTGCTACCACGCCTGGCTACTTTTTGTATCCTTAGTAGAGACAGGGTTTCACCATCTTGGCCAGGCTGGTCTTGAACTCCTGACCTTGTGATCCACCCGCCTCAGCCTCCCAGCGTGTTGGGATTACAGGTGTGAGCCTCCAGCCTGGCCGCACTTTGCCTTTTCAATTGATGGGTAGCTCTTGAGTATCACTTCATCCCCCATATGTGTAGACCTGCCCCATGCTTTGTAATAGCTGCAATTATTCTATTACTCATTGAACCAACCCCCTGTGGTTGGGCACATAGGTTGTCATAGGTTGTCCTCTATCTCTGCCACTGAGTGTCCTCCTCCTCACATCTTTGCCACACGTGCATGCAAGGATGTCTGTAGAATTAGAATCGCTAGGTCGATGAGGTAAGCATTTGGTTCTGATAGGTTTGCCAAAATGCCCTCTGGAGGTTGCATCAGTTTATACACCCACCTGGGCACCACGCTGTGACGGTCCAGAATTCTTTTTAAATGCAGTCTGCTTTGCCATGTCTTTGCAGCATGTGTGCTGGAATTTCCGGCCTTCCTAAGTGAGTCTTTGGAAGTCCTTTGCCTGAACGACAACCACCTTGACACAGTCCCTCCCTCAGTTTGCCTGCTGAAGAGCTTATCAGAGCTCTACTTGGGGAAGTAAGTACTCATCTGGAGGGGCTGTGCTGGCTCTGCTGACCCAGAGAGGCAGAACACCCATCCCTAAACCACCTGGGACACAGAAAGCCAGGCAGAAAGAAGCCATTGACTCTTCAAGAAGGAGTCGTAGGATTTTCAGAACAGGGCTTGATCAAGGAGGGAGGGGAGAGAGGAAGATGGGGTAGCGATGGGATGATACGCCCTTTTCCTACATCACTCGGGCTGTGATGAGGAGAACCACTCAGTCATCCATCCTTTCATTACTGAGCTTTCACTGCATGCCAGATACTGCCAGGGGTTCTAGGCAGTGTGCAAACCTTGATGAAAATGTAAAATGTTATATCGATATTAAAGTGACATCGCCTCTTCAAGAAGAGGTAGTGATCATCTTTATGGTGATGTAGTTAGTAGCAGAGACAGGAAGGTTGGAGGAGGGGGCTCAATTCTAAGCCATAGGGATTTGCAGAAGACAGAGCTGCCCTTTCTACCACTGACCCTTAAGGGAGAAAGGCTTTGGAATTAGTGTTGAAATCAGGTCCCGAGGTGTGGGGTCTGGGGTGCAGGCTGTTAGTGGCCTCTGCGGGCTGCAGAGGCTGACAGGAGTCGTGTGTGTGTGTGTGTGTGTGCGCGCGCGTGCATGTGTGTGTACGTGCATGGTCGGGACACACCTGTATTCTCGCGTGATGGGCACATGTGTCTTCAGCAACCCTGGCCTCCGGGAGCTCCCTCCTGAGCTGGGGCAGCTGGGCAACCTCTGGCAGCTGGACACTGAAGACCTGACCATCAGCAATGTGCCTGCAGAAATCCGAAAAGAAGGTAGGGCATCCACAGCTCTGTCCCCTGCCATCACCTCCTTGGAAAGACAACTCAAGTCCACTAGCTAAGTTCTGGGGGTAGAAACAGTTGGTGACCCATGGAGCACAGCTCCAGGTTCCAGGTTTGGCAAGATCCTATAAAATTGTCCCTAAAGCTGTCATTACTGAGGGTCACTATATTGAGAATGGCCAGGTGATAAATCTGTGACCTCCTAGGCAGCAAGGACTTTGTCTATAGGTTCTTGCCTTTGAGACTTCACTTTTGGGGTGATTAGTGTCACGCCTTCCCTCCACCTGCTCCAATGTTCCTTAACTGTCCCCATCAGAACACAAAGAAAGAGTTCCTTCACGACAGGATTTTGTGTCCTAAGAGATGTGAGCATGTTCCCATGCACGTACCCTTCCCCTTAATGATTTTGAACAGGCCCCAAAGCAATGCTGTCTTACTTACGAGCTCAGCTGCGGAAAGCAGAGAGGTGCAAGCTGATGAAGATGATCATCGTGGGTCCCCCCGCGCCAGGGCAAGTCCACCCTCCTGGAGATCTTACAGACGGGGAGGGCCCCCCAGGTGGTGCACGGCGAGGCCACCATCAGGACCACCAAGTGGGAGCTCCAGAGGCCAGCTGGCTCGAGAGCCAAGGTCAAGAGTCCCTGTGCGCAGAGTCCCTGTGGGCGGGAGGGACATCCCTTGGACTCCTCTCCCTTCTCCCTAGATAGCCCGGGATTTTCTCAGACTGATGTCTAAAGCCCAGGACCTTTGCAGGAGCCGCTGTGTACTGTTCTGTACCAGCTTTTGCCAAGAGCAGCGAATCATCTCTTAATGTGACCTTGTAGTTTTTTCTTTTCTTTTCTTTAAGACAGTATCTCACTCTGTCACCCAGGCTGGATGTATCCTCAACCTCCCCAGATTAAACGATCCTCCCACCCTGTATGTTTTAGTAATCGTTAACTCAAAGCTCTGGGCCAGTGGTTCTTAACCCTGGCTGTCTGTTAGAGTCCCTTGAGGAGCTTTTAAAGATAGCAATGCCCAGGCCTCACTTCACTGCTCTTTGACCCCACAGATTCAAGTTCAAGTGGTCTGGGGTAAGGTACCCTAAGGGCTGAGAGTAACCACTGTTGCAGGCAGTGAAACACACCAGCATCTTCCCCCCTAATGAGGAAGCTAAAAGCACTCCGGGACTTAAGGCCCTGTCCTTCCTGATACCTGCTTTCACCCTAGGTTCTGGAAAGTCCTGTTTCTAAGCCCTACTTAAAATAAATCCATCACTGCTTGAACCTGGGAGGTGGAGTTTGCCAAGATCGCGCCACTGCACTCCAGTCTGGTGTCAGAGCAAGACTCTGCCTCAAAACAAAAAAAAACATGAATTCATCACTGAACCTGTTAGTCGTCCTGCTTTCCATTCAGTGCCAGGCAAATGGAAATAAACATTTTCCTATTCATGAAACAGAGAATAGAGCCCATGAACTACAGGTGGGATCTCTATCCCTGGAATAGAGCAGGGCAGTTAGCTCTTTCTCTGAGCTTGGGGAGCGAACACACGCAGATAAGGCCTTCCTCATCAGCTGTATTTGCATTTCTGCCACCCCGTGGTTCCTTGGGATCCAAGGGGCAAGGAGACTGCTTCACTATGGAAAACTGAGGAGCCTTGAGGTCCAGATGTTCCCTCATTTTCCCCAAAGTCCCACGCATAGTGCCAGCCAGACACTGCAGCGCCTTTCACACACAGCCACTTTCCAAGCCTTGTTTGAGAAATTAGGCATTAAAGCTGTGCATCTGTTCTAGCACAGACTCGAAAGCTGGTCCTCTAAAGGATGAAGTGCTGCCTACTGTGGCTAGAACAGTCAAACACAATAATCAATGCCAGGCCCATTCTAGAACATTCCAGGAGCAAATCCAGCTGAGTCTGAAGGCTCTCTCCAGGACCCAGAATCCTCTGCACTGTCTCCTGCTCTGCTTTTTTCTTAACAATGATGCAATCTCATTTCTTCCCTTAGCTTCCTCTAGCTGAGGCCTGAAGGGTGAATTAGTGCTTCTATTTTTCCTGGCCTTCAGCCCCTACTTCCTTTCTACAGTGACTAAAGCCCTACCCTTTAGTGGAAGGACAGTCCTGTGCAGGCTGAGTCTGCAGCTCTCTGCGTGGCTGGCCTTAGCCAGTTGAGAACAGCTGTTTTCATCTTTATACAAAACCAGGTCAGCATGCTGTGTCTTGGAGGCTGACACTGTCTCACGGAGATGATTCCTCTCTGTGGAAAACTGCAGCCCTAGCTTCCAGGACCAGACTCTTACCTCATGCAACGATAGAAAAACCACCGTTTACACAGCCGTTCCCGGCACCCCGACAGCTCATCTTTTGTTTCATTCCCGCACGGTGGAAGGGAGTTTCCCAACATCCTTGGTGGGCATTGCCCTCTGACCCCATCTCCTCCTCTTGACCTGGCACAGAGGGAGGCTGAACCCCAGCGTAAGCCATGACATCAGAGTGCAGCTTCCTCCCACAGGGTGTCTCCTACCCATCTGCAGCCCAGACAGAGGTCCATGCCCTCTGATGTCCTGGGCCTGGCCCCTGCTCTGCTTGGAGTAGACAGAAGCCCCAGAAGCCCACCCTCGTGCCACAGGGCCCCTGTCCCTCGCCCAGATCCTGCTTCCTAAGAGAAACAACAGGGTGTCCAGAATTTTCCCATGGTTGTCTCTTTCAGCCTCCAGAGTTATCAGTGGTCTCCGTTTGATTTACTGAAGGCTTTATCTCTAAAATGCCTCCCTGTCGCTGCCTTGTTGCTCAAGTAGGTTGAGTCCGTGGAGTTCAACGTCTGGGACATCGGGGGGACCGGCCAGCATGGCCACTGTCAACCAGTGCTTCTCACGGACAAGGCCTTGTACGTGGTGGTCTGGAACCTGGCTCTGGGGGGAGGAGGCCGTGGCCAGCCTCCAGTTCTGGCTGCTCAACATCGAGGTGAGGACACCCGCCGCCAGCCCTGCTGTTTCCGTTCCCAGAGCTTCTCTCAAGCATCCCCTGTACTGAGAAAAAAGGGATTCTGTTCCATGGAGGGCCCAGAACCATGGTCCTGCTTGCTTTTCACAGCAAGGCACTTGAAACCTTCCTCTGCTGAGGGCTGGTGGTGCTCTCGTAATTTCCCTGCTTCCCTTAAATTTAGGAACCCCCACCCTTGGATCCAAAAGGGCAGCAGGGTCCCCTTCCTGGTCTAAAGGTAACCTTGTCTCCCTGCCTCAGATGGCTGCTGTCGTGTCTGAAGGGTCAGAAATCCCTCCCTACAAGTCCAACTCAGCAACCCCTGTGGAGGAGGTCACAGAGCACCAAAGATACCCCTCAATGCAGCAGTCCCTCGAGAGTCACAGAGAATGAAGAGCATGGGCGCTGCCTGGGCTGACAATCCTATACAGTCTGTTTTGCATTACTATAAAAGATTGCCTGAGACTGAGTCATTTATGAAGAAAGAGGTTTATTTGGCTCACGGTTCCGCAGACTGCACAAGCATGGCTTCAGCACCTGCTTGGCTTTTGGTGAGGCCTCAGGAAGCTTTTAGTCATGGCAGAAGGGAAAGAGAACTGGCATGTCACATGGTGAGAGAGAGCAGCAGAAAGAGGAGGAGGAGCCAGGCTCCTTTTCACAATCAGGTGAACTGACAGAGGGTGAACTTGCTCATTACTGCAGGAGGGGACCAAGCCATTCATGTGGGATCTGTGCCCATGACCCAGCCTCCCATCAGGCCTCCCCCTCCAACACTGTGGATCACATTTCAACATGGGATTTGGAGGGGGACAAACATCCAAACCATCTCAAGGCTGCAGATCAGTGGCTGAGCAGGGCCCGGGGCATCCAGGGTCAGCACACCTGCATAGCTGGGAGCTCTGTCCTGTCCCTTGTTCACTGAACAGAGGCAGTACTCAGCCTTGGCATTCTCTGTTACAGGCCAAGGCCCCAAATGCCGTGGTGCTGGTGGTCGGGACACACCTGGACTTAATTGAAGCCAAGTTCCGCGTGGAAAGGATTGCAACGCTGCGTGCCTACGTGCTGGCGCTCTGCCGCTCCCCCTCCGGCTCCAGGGCCACGGGCTTCCCGGATATCACCTTCAAACACTTACAGTGAGTGCCCAGCCTCTAGCTGCTCCTGCCTTCCTGTGGGTGCCGGTTGCTGATCTATCCTGGGATCTGCTTACAGAGAGCTCCTGAGGCTGGGTGGGGCTAGGCCCCTTCCCCTGGCCAAGGGTGGCAGCCTGTAGAGCTGACCCAGCCTTGGAGAGGGTGAAATCCACTGGACAGCGGCGGGGTGAGGCCTGGAGATGCCCCTTCTGTGCTTCCTTTCTGCCTCCTCCCGAGCCCCAGGGCCAGTGCTGAAAATGCATGGTGCCCATGGAACTAGGAGACAACGTGGGCACCACCCATCCAATGGCTGTCCATCTCATTTGTTGATCACTGATCAAGGACAGACCCTGGGGAGGGTGTGTCCTTGTCCACCATCCAGACCTGATGCAAGGCTGGGAGGGGAGGGCCCAGCCTTGCATCAGGTCTGAGTGGTCCTGATAGCAGCCTTTGAGTCACAGAGGGCCAAGAGTTAGGAGGGGCTTTCGGGTCGGCATCAGGATGGGCTCATGCAGGTAAGTCCAACTGCCCTGGACTCACCGCTTGTCACTGGACTTTCACGATATCCCTGTGGGTTATGGAAATTGTTGTGTCACTTTGTAGATGAAGAAGCTGAGGTTCAGCAAATTAAGTGTGCCCTGGTGGGAGTGAAATACACTGCACATTGTAGCAGCACTGGTGGCTCTCAGATTCCCTTGCCCCAGGTGGAGCGCCATGGGTATTGGTGCACAGGTCAGCCTGGGGACACAGTGGCCTGGCTCGAAATAATACAGGATGAGGCTTTCAAGAATTCCTGCTGTGCTCTTGAGAAAGCCCCATGGGGTCTGTGATAAGAGGGGCACTGGCTCTGGATCAGAACCCGAGTCCAGCCTGTGTGAGTCTATGCCTGCCCGGCCTGTGCCCTTGGGGGTCTCAGTATACCTCTGTACCTCACTTCCCTCTGCTGTGAAGTGCCATGTGTAGTCTGGGAAGACAGACTAAAGTGACACAATGTGGGGCACCAGCACAGTGGTTTGTACCAAGCGAGGCCTCAATAGCTTCTTGTGTCATCTTTCATGAGTTCTCCAGATTTGCCAGCATTCAGGACAAACATCCCAGGAACATAGAGAAGCTGCTGCACTTCCTCGGAGTGGGGCATGATGAGTAAACGTGGGTCTTTTTGCACACAGTGAGATTTCCTGCAAGAGCCTGGAAGGTCAGGAAGGGCTGCGGCAGCTCATCTTCCACGTCACGTGCAGCATGAAGGACGTGGGCAGCACTATCGGCTGCCAGCGACTGGCAGGAAGGCTGGTGGGTACCTTGCTCATCCCGTTCAAACCAGAGAGCCTGCTTCCCACTGTTGGGGATCTGCAGTGTCCCCCTCTCTCCTGTGAAAGCCATGTCTGTGTTGCAAGGCTCAGTGGTTCCTGGTGAGGGAGGGTCAGGATGGAAAATAGTGGGTGAAAATGTCCAACCCCTTCAGCTGGCAGGGACTGGGCAGGATCTGCCCAAGCTGGTGGGCATGCCTTGGGACCTGAGGGACCCTGCCTTGCCCATCTGTCCCCCAGATCCCCAGGAGCTACCTGAGCCTGCAGGAGGCCGTGCTGGCGGAGCAGCAGCGCCGCAGCCTGGACGACGACGTGCAGTACCTGACAGACAGGCAGCTGGAGCAGCTGGTGGAGCAGACGCCCGACAACGACATCAAGGACTACGAGGACCTGCAGTCGGGTGGGTGGGGCTGGGGTTGGTGGCAGGGTGCCCGTGAGAAATGGAACCGTCAGTGCTTGCTAACTTTAGCTTGGCCCTCAGCAATGAGTGAGATCCCAACACTCAGCCTGCATTTCTGATTCCCATTCCCCCCGACCTTCCTCCTTCCCTCCCACCCTTCTTTCCTTGAAGGGAGAGAGCACAAACAGCTACTCTACACCAGCATTGTGTTGGCCACAGGGGCAGACATACAAGCTAATGGACTGGCCCCTGACCTCCGGGGCTGACGGTCTAGTCAGGGAGACAGAGGTCAAACAGTCACAGTCGATTCTCGATTCTCATTATCCACAGGAGTTATGTTCTGTAAAGTCACCATGATCACTGAAATAGCAAATACTGAACCAGTGCTCCTAGGAAAGACACTGGTTTTGGTTCCTGCGAGCTTCCGGTCACAACATTCTCATCAGCCCATCAGTACAGAACCTTGTTTTATGTGTGTTGCTGCTTAAAGACACCATACTCAGTATATGTTGTTGATTTGCTGGCTTTGAATTCACAGTTGACAGCACTATCGCTCCTTCCTGATCAAAGCTTATCTAACACACGGGTTTTTTCCGTGAGGCACATCGCAGCCTTCTTACACTCAGGGAACTACACAGTGCTTTAGCACTTCACTTGGCGCCATTTTAAACAAGGAACACACCAACAAAAAACCACAAAAATTTAAAAATCATGGCACTGACATAGACCACTAAGTGGCCACTTGTTTTCAGCATGAGAGCTGAGAGTGTGGCCCTGTTCAGCCTCTGCTGGGAATGTGCACATTGGTCAATGCAAATTTTTTGGTGCTCGGCACATGTCTGTAAATAACATTGATTTCAGGGTTGCAGATATATTTTAGCAAGAGTGTTGATTTTGGGGTCACAGATAAATTTTAGCAAGAAGGCAAATTTGCAAAGGTGAAATCCACAAATAATGAGGATCAACTGTAGTTAACCAGGTGGCCAGGAGCCCAGGACTTTGGCAAGAGTTACCACGGGCCACCAGGGGAACCCGTGATCGGGCTGCCAACCTGCCTGAAGGGTCCAGCATGTCGGGCATGTTGGTTTCTTCCTAGAAAGAATTTGTGACCTGGGTCCTCTTGGAAGAGGGCCACCCCAGAGTCCCTTTTGCTCCTTTGTCTGACTACTGCTTCCTCGTCTTGCCCGGGGCAGCTATCAGCTTCCTCATAGAAACCGGAACTCTACTACACTTCCCGGACACCAGCCACGGCCTGAGGAACCTCTACTTCCTTGACCCTATCTGGCTGTCCGAATGTCTGCAGAGGATCTTCAACATTAAGGGCTCCCGGTCAGTGGCCAAGAACGGGGTGATCAGAGCGGAAGACCTCAGGATGCTGCTGGTAGGGACTGGCTTCACACAGCAGACAGAAGAGCAGTACTTCCAGTTCCTGGCCAAGTTTGAGATCGCCCTGCCCGTCGCCAATGACAGGTGAGGACACAGACTTACCAGGCCAGGCTGTGCAGGCTGCTCCCCAAAAGGGAGTTGAGGTCTGGAGCCACTGGTGGCCCGACAAGATTTCCAGGGATCTGTGCTGCCACCGCTAACCCCCCCCAAACCCAGGGACAGGCCAGCACCTGATGACCTGCCTGCCTGGCTGGGGTGAGTGGGACGGTGAGCACGGCTGGCCGCTCTCTCCTGTGCCACGGGCTTCTCTTCAGGGAGTTAAAAGAAATACACTTATTGAAAAAGTGCAGGAAAACATGTAAGGATGGCATTAAAAATAATTTGTGGGCATTTCACTTTACAGGGGCTTGATGCTTGGTTATTTGGTAAATGAGAGTAAATGGCCAGGTGGGAGGCTAAGGCAGGCAGATCACTTGAGGTCAGGAGTTGAAGACCACTCTGACCAACGTGGTGAAATCCCGTTTCTGCGAAAAATACCAAAATTAGCTGGGTGTGCTGGCACGTGCCTATAATCCCAGCTACTTGGGAGACTGAGGCAGGAGAATGGCTTGAACCCAGAAGGCAGAGGTTGCAGTGAGCAGAGACCGTGCCACTACACTCTAACCTGGGCAACAGAGTGAGACTCCTTCTCAAAACAAAAAAAACAAAAAAAAAGAGTGAGTGAACTAGAATATGCATGCTAATTACACAGCGCGGCTTCAAAATGCAGTCCAACATGATTAATCATGAGAGCAACGTGATCAGCTGCTCCAGAGTGGATGGTCTAAGGGTCAAATGGAGGTTTTCTGTAGAGTAGCTAATCCTTGCCTCTTTCTGTGGGCATCTCCCGGATCTGTAACATACCCAGGTCTCCGCGGTCCTAAGCTGCAAACAAAACAAATGAGCTCTCCCTCCTCCTTTTCCTTCCTCCTTTCCTTGCTCCCCCAGCACCTGCTACTCATCACTTCTTGCTGGTTGCCAGGCAGCCTACTAGTTGCCCCCAGGTACCCCTCCTGTCCTCTGCTGACCCTGCCCCAAGTACTGACCCTCACCTCTGGAGGGCCTTCTCCATGATGGGACCCTGCCACCCTCCCTTCCAGTCTCCAGTGTCCTCAGCAGGCCCCTCCCCCTGCACTTTCCTCAAGCCATCATTTCAGCTGCCTTGGTCCTCCATGCCCCAAGGGAACAATCCCCAGATTTTCAGCAGGGCCCACTCTCCAGAGGCTCAGGCCTGGGCTTCCAAATTGCTCCCGCCTAGAAGTCTGGCATGGTGACCAACTCAGCATGTCTGAGACTCCTGCTTTCTCTCTTGTGCTGTCTGGTCCCACTGATCACCTCCACCATGAAACTGTGCTCAGGGAGTGGCAATCTAAGCTCAAAATTCCTCTCTGAACCCCTGACATCCAGTCCTCACCCCACCTGTCATGACATAGCCCTGCTGTCTCCCAGTGAAACAATTCTGTTAACTGGCCCTTTCCTCCTTCTGCCACCCACATCTGCTTCTGGGTTGTTTTTTGTTTTTTTTTACAGTTTTAAATATTTTTTTCATAAGTTATTGGGGTACAGGTGGTATTTGGTTACATGAGTAAGTTCTTTAGTGGGGGATTTATGAGATTTCGGTGCACCCATCACCCAAACAGGATACACTGCACCCTATTTATAGTCTTTTATCCCTCACCCCCTTCCCAATCTTCCCCCCAAGTCCCCAAAGTCCATTGTATCAATTCTTACGTCTTTGCATCCTCACAGCTCAGCTCCCAATATCGGTGAGAACACACGATGTTTGGTTTTCCATTCCCGAGTTGCTTCACTTAGAATGGCCTCCAGTCTCATCCCAGGTCAATGCAAATGCTGTTAATTCATTCCTGTTGACGGCTGAGTAGTATTCCACCATAGGTAAAGTTTACTTACAGTGAAATGCACAAATCGCTAGTGTTCAAAACAGTGACTTTTGACAAATGCATACAACTGTGCAAGCAGCACCTACATCAAGATACAGAATGTTGCTGTCATCCCGGAAGTCCCCGCACACTCCCTTCCAGTCATTTCCCATGCATATCACCACCAGCGCTCTGAGTTCTAGCACCAGAGCCTAGTGTTCCCTGTTCTTGAACTGCTCAACTGCACAGTCACACGGTATGGTGTCTAATTGGCTTCTCCCACTAAACATCATGCATCTGAGATCCATCCGTGTGGTTGTGTGTATCAGAAGTTGGTTCTTTTTGTTGCTGAGTAGTATTCCACTCTATGGCTTTACTGCAATTTGTTTATCCACTCACCTGTTGATAGACATTAGGATGGTTTCCAGCTCTGGGCTATTAGGAATAACACTGCTGTAAATAGTCTGAAGTCTTTTTGTAGACACATGTTTTCTTTTCTTGGGTAAAAACTAGCAGTGGAATTGCTGGGTCATAGAGTGTAAGTTTAATTTTATAAGAAATCACCAGGCTGTCCCCCAAGAGATTGTGCATTCTTCCAAGAGACTGTACATTCCATTTCCTCTCCAATATTTGTTGTCTGTAGCTCTTTCTGATTTTAGCTATTCTAGTGGATGTGAACATGTCCTTGACTGTGGCTTTACTTGACATTTTCTTCATGACTAATGAGGTCAAGTACCTTTCATGAGCTTATTGGCCGTTGGTCTACCTTCTTTTGTGAAGTGTCTATTCAAGTTTGATGTCTGTTTTGTGATGAGAATGTTTTCCTTCTTGGTACTGATATGTGTACTTCTTTATATCTTCTGGATACAAGTTCTTTTTCAGATATATGATTTGCAAATATTTTCTCCCAGTCTGTGACTTGCTTTTTTTTAAATATTAAGTCTAACTTTTTTATTTTGTGATTACTGCTTTTTGTGTCATCTTTAAGAAATACTTGATTATACCACAATCTTGACAATCTTTCTATGTTTTTCTTCTAGAAGGTTTGTAGTTTAGCTTTTACTTCCAGGCCTATAATCTATGTAAAATTAATTTTTGTATATGGGGTGAAGTAGGGGGTTGAGGTCCATTTTTTTCCCATATATTTATCCAGTTGTTCTGGAACCATTTGTTGAAAAGATTTTCCTTTCCCCCATTGAATTACCTTGATTTCCTTATCAAAAATCTGTTGGGTGGGGTTATTTCAGGACTCTATTTTGTTCCACTAATCTATGTACCTATCCTTACACCAGTGCCAAACTCTACTAATTACTGTAGCTTTAGAGTAAGACTTGAAATCAGGTTGTGTGAACCTTTCGTATCAGTTTCCTGTGGCTGCTGTAAGGTACCGTGAATGCGGCATCTTAAAACAACACACATTTATTCCCTTATAGTTCTGGAAGCCAGAAGTCCAAAATCCGTCACCCTGGTCCAAAATCAAGGTGTCAGCAGGATCCTGCTGCCTCTGGAGGCTCTAGAAGAAAATGCATTTTCTTATCTTTTCCAGCCTCTGGAGCGGCATTTCTTAGCTCACATTTCTTTTATTGATACGTAATATTTTACATATTTATGTGGCACGTGTGAGTATTTTTTACATGCATAGAATGTGGAATGATCAAGTCAGGGTATTTGAGGTATCCATCACCTTGAGTATTTATCCTTTCTATGTGTGGTACCATTTCAAGTCCTCACTTCTAACTACTGTGAAATATACAATATATTCTTGCTCACTATAGTCACCCTAGTCTGCTATTGATCGTCAGAACTTATTTCTTCTAACTGTGTTGATACTCATTCACCAACCTCTCTTCATCCCTCCTTCCCACTCTCACACCCCTCCTAGCTTCTGGTATCTGTCATTCTATTTTCTATCTCCAAAAGATAGAAGTTTTTTAGCTCCCACATATGAGTGGGAACAGGCGGTATTTGTCTTTCTTTGCCTGGCTCATTTCATTTAACATAATGACTTCCAGTTTCATCCGTGCTGCTGCAAATGACATGATTTCGTTCTTTTCTTTGGCCTAATTGTATTCATTGTGTGTATGTACCTTTCTTTATCCATTTGTCCATTGATGGACACTTAGGTTGATTTCTTATCTTTGCTACTGTGAATAGTGCTGCAGTAGATATGGGAATGCAGTATCCCTTTAATACCTGATTTCCTTTGTATAAATACCTACTAGTGGGATTACTGGATTATATGATAGTTCTATTTTTAGTTTTTTGAGAAATCGTCATACAATTTTCCACAGTGGCTGAACTAGTTTACATTATAGCCTATATATATGTGTGCGTGTGTGTATGTGTGTGTGTGTGTGTATATACACACCAAATTTTTTATTCAATTGTTGATTGATGTGCATTTGGGCTGGTTCCATATTTTTGCAGTAATGTGCTGTTACTAACGTGTGTGCAAGTATCTTTTTTGTATGATGACTTTTTTTCTTCTGGGTAGACAGCCAATAGTGAGATTGCTGGATCATTTTCTACATAAGTATTTAAAGCCATAGCTTTCTAAGCACTGCTTTATATGACAAATACAACCAATTTTGCTATGTTGTGTTTTTATCATTTCGTTTGAAAGATTTTCTAATATATCTTGTGATTTCTTCTTTGGTTATTTAGAAGTGTGTTTTTTTATTTTCAAATACTTTGGAATTTCCTACTTGCCATATTGTTATTAATGTTTAATTATTTTGGTCAGAGAATATATTCTAAGATTTGTGTATTTTGAAATTCATTAAGACTTGTTTTGTGGGCCAATGTGTGATCTTTCTTGGTGAAAATCTGAAGCACACACACAAAAATGTGTTTACTGTGGTATGGCTGTAGTGTTTCATAAACTTTAATTAGCTCAAAGTGGTGAACACCATGTTTAAATCTTCCATGTTCTCATTGAAGGTTTTTTCCTACTCATTCTATCAGCTACTAAGAGAGAGATGGTAAAATATCTAATGGTGAGTCTACTTCTCTCTCCAGTTCTGACAGGTTTTGTTTTACAAATTTTGAAGCCATCATGGGTTACATATACACATTTGTGTCATGCCTGTATAATGAAGTGACCCTTTTGTTCTTTTATAAAATGTTTCTCTTTATCATTAGTAATATGCCTTTTCTTGAAGTCTGTTTTATCTGATATTAAAATAGCCACACCAGCTCTTTTAGTTCTACCTGGGGTTTTTCCCCCCCCATCTTTTTAGTAGCAGCTTATTATCTGTATTAAAAATGAATCTCAGCTGGGCTCAGTGGCTCACACCTGTGATCCCAACACTTTGGGAGGCCAAGGAGGGTAGATCATGAAGTCAGGAGTTCGAGACCATTCTGGCCAACATGATGAAACTCTGTCTCTACTAAAATACAAAAAAAATTGACCCAGCATGGTGGTGTGTGCCTGTACTCCCAGCTACTCGGGAGGCTGAAGCAGGGGAATCACTTGAACCCAGGAGATGGAGATTGCAGTGAGCCTAGATCACACCACTGTACTCCAGCTTGGGTGACAGACAGAGACTCTGCCTCAAAAAAATAAAAGAATCTCTTGCTGACAGCACATTATCCAACCTGATCATCTCTGCCTTTTAATACGAATATTTGATTCTTTTACATTTATCATAATTAATTATATGATTGGGTTTAAGCCTACTATTTTGCTATTTATTCTGTATTTATATCATCTATTTTTTTTTTTATTTTGTTCATTCCTTCCTGCCTTCTTTTGAGTTAAGTTTTATTTTAGTATCTCCATGCTCTCTATTGGGCTTTTGGCTGTTCTTCTTGGTGGTGTGTTTTAGTGGCTACTTTTGGGATTAGAATATGTGTTCCTACCTTACCGCAATCTACTTGTAATTAATATTATGCCACTTTGAATTAAATGCAAAACCCTTAGTGCAATACAGTGACATTACTCCTCCCACCATCCTTGGTACTCTTGCTGTCATCCCTGTTTCTTCTATACAGAGTCCCGCTTATCCACAGCTGGTAAATTTCAAGACCCCAGTGGATGCCTAAAACTGCGATAGTATCGAGCCCTACATATGCTGTGCTTTTTCCTATCTATAGATACCTAGGATAAAGTTTAATCGTAATCCAGCAAGAGATTAACAACACACAGTAGAAATTAACAACAGTAACTAATCACAAAACAGTATAATTACGACAATACACTGTAATAGAAGTTACATAAATGTGGTCTCTCTCTCTCTCTCTCCTTCCCTCCCTCTCTCTTTCTCTCTCTCCCTCTCTCCCTGTCTCTCTCTCTCTCTCTCTCCCTCCCTCTCTCTTTCTCTCTCTCTCTCCCTCTCTCCCTGTCTCTCTCTGTCTCTCTCTCTCCCCCTCTGTCTCTCTGTCTCTCTCTCTCTCTCTCTCTCCCTGTCTCTCTCTCTCTCTCTCTCAATATCTTTATATTTTTGGAGCAGTAACTGAAACCGTGAAAAAGAATTGCTGATAAGGGAGGACTACCATGTATGTAATGAACCCCATAACACAGTGTTATTATTTTTGCTTTAAATAATTAAATAATCAATAGTCTTTTAGGAAATTAAGGGAAAAAATATGTTGACCATTTCTGTTGCTCTTCCTTTCTTTCCCTAGAGCCAAATTTCCATCTAGTATCATCTCTCTCTAGCCTGAGAATTATGTGTAGCATTTCTTAAAGTCTAAGTCTGATGGCAACAAAATTCTCTTTTTCAGACAAGACTTTTGTGTATATGAAAATATCTTTATCGACACTCAAATTTTTTGGTGGATAATTTTCTTGGATGTAGAATTCTGAGTCCTTTTTCTGTCAGCCTTTTAAAGACGCCACCCTATCATCTTCTGGTCAGACAGGGGTGGTCCTCAGTCTTCCTCACCTGACCCCTCGCCGAGGACCTTCTGACCCCGTGCCACCTCCTCTCATGTGATCAAGGGTGCCCAACCACCTGCTCTGCTGCAGTCCAGGGGCCTCTGAGAAGCCTCCTGCCCCTCCGAGGCCTCTGCCACCATCCTCCTGTGGCTTCTACCGCTCTTACACTCCCCTTCTCATTACCTCTTAGCCACCTGCCCAGACCCTCAGTTCTGCTGTCGGCCCTGAGCGTTGGTCAGCACACTTCTCTGCCTCCCCCACCACATGTGCTCTGGCCCTAGCGTTTGGCCCATGGAAGGCAGGGGAGAGGCAGTGAGGTCCCTGGCCTTACAAGCAGGGTGCTCTTAGCAGGGAATTTTTGGCAGACTCTTTATAAGCTCTTATTTACATTTCTTTCCTTCAAATTCTCACTGTCAAGGCTTGGCTTTCATGAAAACCAAGTGAAGTGTTGGCGTCTTATTTCTTTCCACTCTCCTCTGTGCTGCTCAGTACCAGGATGCATCTTCCCAAGTAACTGAACCGAATGCCTCCCCTCAGCGGGTAGGGGCGCCTAAGAAGGCCAGGCTTGGGGAGCACATGAGAGGTGAGACTTCAGTGATGCTCTGCCCTAAACCAGCTTGGTCCTCAGGCCCCCGAGTCCTAGTTTCCGTTTCAGCTGCTTCCTGGGTTTGATGCTGATGTTGGCAGTGAAGCTGTATCCCAGGGTACAAATCCATAGAACATGGCCACGCAGCACCCAGAGAACACACTGCCGCTCTGCGTCCCAGCTCCAGATCTCCACAGGGGGTGCCCACTGGAGACTCCTGGGGGAGCAGGCCTGGATCCTACACAGTGAGGCCAGAGACCCCTGCCTGGGAACCAGCCCCTGGTCCCCGCTTTGCCTGAGGCCCCACCCAGCCTCCCACTAGCTATGGGAGGGACCTCAAGTCCTTCTTGCTGCTCCAGCCCTCTGGGTTCCTTAAAAGGTAAAGCCCCAAAGAGGAATTCAAAATTCCACAGCTCCTCATAACATGGCCCAGAGGTGTCCTTAACTGTGGTCCATGAGAAAGTCTTGGGGTCAGGCAGCCTGTGTGTTGTAAACACACATGATCTCACAACTTCCAGATTGTTTTATGGAAGTTTGGAGGAGTGAGGAGATACGAGTACCCAGTAAAAGCAAATCAGTTATCTATATGAAATCAGTTTATATGTATATAAAATATACAAGTGTTTATAGTATGTGTGTGTGTGTGTGTGGTGTGTGTGTGTGATGTTTGTGTGGTGTGTGGTGTGTGGGGGGGTGTGTGGGGGAGGGTGTGTGTGGGGTTGTGCGTGTGGTGTGTGTGGCCTATGTGTGGTGTGTGTGTGGTGTGTGTGGTGTGTGTGGTGTGTGTGTGTAGTGTGTGTGTGGGGTGGGTGTGTGTGTGGTGTGTGGTTGTGTGGTGTGTGTGGGTGTGTGTGGTGTGTGTGGTGTGTGTGGTGTATGTGTGTGTTGTGCGTGTGGTATATGTGTGTGTGTGGGGGGTGTGTGTGTGGTGTGTGTGTGGTGTATGGTGTGTGGGGGGGGTGTATGTGGTGTGTGTGTGGTGCATGTGTATGTGGTGTGTGTGTGGGGTGTGTGTGTGGTGTATGTGTGTGTGGTGTGTGTGGTGTATGTGTGTGTGGTGTGTGTGTGGTTGTGTGTGTGGGTGTATGTGTGGTGTGTGTGGTGTGTGTGTGTGTGTGTGTGTGGTGTGATGTGTGTGTGGTGTGTGTGTGTGTGTGTGTGTGTGTGGGGGGTGTGTGTGTGGTGTGTGTGGTGTATGTGTGTGTGTGTGTGTGTGTGTGTGTGTGGTGTGTGTGTGGTGTGTGTGTGTGTGTGTGTGTGTGTGTGTGTGTGTGTGTGTGTGTGTGTGTGTGTGTGTGTGGTGTGTGTGTGGTGTGTGTGTGTGGTGTGTGTGTGTGTGTGTGTGTGTGTGTGTGTGTGTGGTGTGTGTGTGGTGTGTGTGTGTGTGGTGTGTGTGTGTGTGTGTGTGTGTGTGTGTGTGGTGTGTGTGTGTGGTGTGTGTGTGGGTGTGTGTGTGTGGGTGTGTGTGGTGTGTGTGTGTGTGTGTGTGTGTGTGTGTGTGTGGTGTGTGTGTGGTGTATGTGTGGTGTATGTGTGTGTGTGTGTGTGTGTGTGTGTGTGTGTGGTGTGTGTGTGTGTGTGTGTGTGTGGTGTGTGTGTGTGTGTGGTGTGTGTGGTGTGTGTGTGTGTGTGTGTGTGTGTGTGGTGTGTGTGGTGTGTGTGTGTGTGTGTGTGGTGTGTGTGTGTGTGTGGTGTATGTGTGTGTGGTGTGTGTGTGTGTGTGTGTGGTGTGTGTGGTGTGTGTGTGTGTGTGTGTGGTGTGTGTGTGTGGTGTGTGTGTGTGTGTGTGTGTGTGTGGTGTGTGTGGTGTGTGTGTGATGTGTGGGTGTGATGTGTGGGTGTGATGTGTGTGGTGTGTGTGTGGTGTGTGTGGTGTGTGTGGTGTGTGTGTGTGTGTGTGTGTGATGTGTGTGTGTGATGTGTGGGTGTGATGTGTGTGGTGTGTGTGTGGTGTGTGTGGTGTGTGTGTGGTGTGTGTGGTGTGTTTGTGGTGTATGTGTGTGTGGTGTGTGTGTGGTGTGTTCGTGTGGTGTGTGTGGGGGGGTGGGGGTGGGGTGTTTGGTTTAATAAGATCATCCTTGCAATTACTACCAAGTCCTCACCAAGGCTTATTACACAGCAGGTTAGAATATGAAGTCAGCCTACTGGAGTATGAATCTCAACTACCTTCTTCTTTCTCATCTGCATAATGGGGGATAATCTAATTACTATAGGTATGATAGTTGTTGTGAGGATTAAATTGGATAATACATGTGAAATACTCAGAACAGCAGAAAGAAACAGGAGCAGGCATGACCCAGGGCCTCCTATGTGGGAACAGACACTGATCAATACATGTAAAATATTCAGAACAGTGTCTCTTAAGCCCCCAAGATGTTTTGTATTGACAGTCCAGTTATAGTGACTGTTTCTTCGTGGTAAGTACTCATAGCCATAGTGTCTGGTTCTATACACATCCAGGAATCGTGGAACACATTTTGTCTTAGCGCAGGCATAATGGGTCCCTTGTGCCCTAGGTGAGTCCCAGCTCCTGGCAACATCAGCTTTCTAAGGCTGCTAGGATCTCTGGGTCTGTGCTGCTCCTCCGAGCATAGTCTCCCATCTGCAGCGAACCCCTCCAGCCCCTCAGAAAACCTCCACAACCCCCCCTGAAAGTACTATACAGTTTTGAGCCTTTGTGCTTTTTCAAGAGGAAGGTCCTTACCTCTCAGCAGACTCTGAGAAGGGCTGCAGCCCCCCGTCAGAGGCTGGCTCAGTGGGGTGGATGAGCCAGCACCCTGGTGCGGACACTGAGATATTGAAAAGTGGAGGAATAAAAATCATTTGCCAATCAGAAATGAGGGACTTCTCAGCCATCGCTTTCATCATGGATCATGTCAATGCCAGGGTGTGAGGTTCATCAAACACATGAATAATTTACCTCTTAGGGCCTGTCCTGCCAACTCTCTGGTCATTCCCTGGGACGACCTTTCCCAGCTCGTAATTGCTCTGAAACCTGGAGCCAGCAGTCTCCACTACCACGAGACCACTGCTTACCCTTCGAAATGGCTGCCGTGGCCACTCGGAATCTCTTCATTCGCCTTATCACCTTCTAAAGCTCTGCCCTCAAAGACATCATAGAACACCTCTTCTGGGTGCCACCGCACTTCATACTGGTGCACCTTGGGACAGAGAATGGCCCCCCAACTCTCCAAACACCCTCCAACAAGGGAGAGAGAAGAGCGATAAAGCCACAGGGCACTGCTACTGTAAGAGGGCCACGTGAGAGACCCAGGATGCGTGAGACGCAGTGGGAAACGCAAAAAGAAACAGCAGGCATGGCCCAGGGCCTCCCGTATGGGGAACAGGCACTGAGCAGAGAGAGGAATTGTCAGATGTGAAGGGATAAGACAGGACGCTCTGATGGAGAGGCAGCTAGCGGGAGGTTGGGAGTGTGCTTTCACCCAAGACCTGAAAGGCGACGAAGGCCTACTGTTTCACCACCGTGTCTGCTGCACCATCCGCACAGTCCCTGTCTACCTTCCCAGCCCTGCCAGGAGGGGGATCCTTTCTCTTCCCATGGTGTACCCATGTGTCAGAGCATGTAAGTCAGAGCTGAGACTTGCGCCTGTGTGCTTGGCCCATGAGCATTCATTGAATTTTCTTATAGTTTAGGGAATCTTTTCCAGAAAGTTCTAAGGACATTTATTGGACAGAAATAGATTTATTTTAAGATTTGGAGAGCTGAAGGCAAAACCTTTATTGGGAAAGAGTCCAACATCTACGCACCCAGGGGACTGTCCCGTGCCTGTCCGGTCCCTGCCCCCACAGCCCCACAGCACACAGCTGTTGCTGGTTTTCAGGCACCCTTTTGGAGGGACTGCCCAGGTTTCAGCTGTTTTGAGATGACAACAGACTTGAGGTCCTTGCTGACACAATGATGCAGCGTTTTTATGATGACCAAGAGCTTTCTCGTAAAACATCCCTCTTTTGCACAACACAGGCTCCTTCTGACTTTTAAAGGCAATTGCCTCGTCTCTGCTGGCCAAGAGCAATAAACAGCTTTGAAGCCAAAAATGTTTCTCTGACCCTAATATCTGCATTGTCCTTGAAACCCTCAAGCTGTATTTGTTTTTTTCTCCATCAACCAAAGTTAATGTTAAGCGATTCCCCAACTGCAACCCCACTGATAGAGACTTGAGTCCCCTTTGCTACGTCTGACATTTGTAGGACCACAGGTGTGTTCATGTCTTCCCTTAGCCTTCTTCTAGTCACTATCTTATAAACCTTGGTAGACATATTCATGCAACCCATCTCCATTGTCCTTTGGAGCATTTATTCTCAGCATATAAACTGCCCTTCTCTTACTAACAGAATTCCGAGGGCCCTGGGAGGAAGGAGCCCAGCAGCCTGAGGTGCTTCAGCACAGCCTTCCCCACAACAGGCCGTCTGCTGGGATCAGGGCCCTGCAGGAGCTTGGGCCCCGCTGTTCACCATTCCCCCTTGATGTGTTTCAGCTACCTCCTGCCACATCTCCTTCCATCTAAACCTGGCCTGGACACCCACGGCATGCGACACCCCACAGCCAACACCATTCAGAGGGTATTTAAGATGAGCTTCGTGCCCGTTGGCTTCTGGCAGAGGTTCATAGCACGGATGCTGATCAGCCTGGCAGAGATGGACCTGCAGGTATGACAGCTGCAGTTTCTGCACAGGGGGATGCCGGAGAGGCACCTGCAGTTGTACCCTGGTGGGAGGGGAATGCCCTTTGCTGGGGGGGCCCTGCTGGAGACCCTTCTCCCAGAGCGATGCCACTGATGCAGTGCCAGGGGGCAGGTGTGGCATGGGCTGCTGGGCATCCCATGTAAGCCATCCTGTGAGTTCCAAAGCAGCACCCACCGAAGACAGAACATGCCATTTGTAAGTGGTGGTTCTAAATGTTAGCCCTCCTCAAAATCACCTGGAGTTGGTTAGAACACAGTTTGGTGGGCCCCACCCCAGAGGTTCTGATTCAGTAGGCATAGACGGAGGCCAAGAATTTGCATTCCTATCCATTCCCCAAGGCGATGCCACCGGCCCAGCAGCCAGGCTTGGAGAACCGTGACTTTAGAAGCACAGTTTTGCCATCCCGGCTGCACACTAGGCTCGCCTGGAGGAGATTCTCCTCGCCTGGAGGAGACACAGACCACACTCCAGACCGATCAAATAGAATCTTTTGAGTGTGGCATAGTGTTGAAAAGTGATTCCTCTTTGGTTTTTTTAAGGCTCCCAGGCAATTCCCCCTGTGCACGCGGTTTGAGAACCACTTGTGCAGAACTTTACATTGCTCTGGTAACACTGGAGATCCAGCCCAAGGAGTTCGTTTCTGTGGGCTTACCTGGGATTATGGGAAGGAGTCCCAGCTGTCAGGCAACGTTAATTTCATGCAAGGCAGGAACATGGAAGCAATATTTGCTACAGTGGTGTTTTTCAAAGTGGCTTTTTACACCCGCAAAATCAGCCTCACCTGGGGATGTGTGAGGAATGCAAGTTCTCAGGCCCCGCCTCAAACCCGCTGCATGAGAAACTCCAGATGGAGCCCCGCACTGGTTTTCACAAGCCCTCCAGGGGATTCTGACATACCTTTGGTTTTCTGACCTCCTGGCATAACCCCTGACTGTCAAATCCTTGACATGAAACTCCATATGAGTTTTCTGTTGCTACATTCTAATTAGAAAGCCCTTACTGAATTATAACTTCTTAGC
Source organism: Ateles fusciceps (assembly GCA_036589455.1). Classification (NCBI taxonomy): domain Eukaryota; kingdom Metazoa; phylum Chordata; class Mammalia; order Primates; family Atelidae; genus Ateles; species Ateles fusciceps. The sequence continues at coordinate 11,457,247 of JAZHEH010001736.1, forward strand.
TCTATAAAAATGTTCTTTGATCATCCTATTTTTACTGAAATGGTAAGAAAAATAAATGCAAAAGCTTTAATGTCCATCGTGACAGTAGCGGCCTGTGCTAGCGGCGAGGGAGATTTGTTTACATCATCAGAAGTTTGCGCTGATTGAAGGAGTGGGACCAGGCGCTGGCGCTCCGACATTCCCATCCCCTCTGCCCTCCCTTTGAACTCTGTGTCCCGCTGCGTTCTAGGGGAGGGTCAGGGAGCACTAGCATGGTGGGAGGCCGAGCTCACAAGTGGGGCCCAGCTGGGCCTGGAGGCCCAGGCGCCCTTCCGGGCGGGCTGCAGCATCCCTCGCTTGAAGTTAGGAAAGAAGTCCTATTGAAATTCAGATGGGTGGTAGGGAGGGAGAAAGAGTTCCGTCTCATCATTCATCAAAGCCATGCAAATTCAGGCAGCAGGGAGATGCCACTTTTCATCCATCACATTAGCAAAGAGCTGAGCCATAATCCCCAGCCCTGGGGCAGGATGCGGCCCTACGCACACCGGTAGTTGGTGCACAGGACAGTCTCACCGTTCAAACAGCGATTCTTCGGGATGCATCCAGAGCTTTAAAACATCCAGGCCCTTCGACACATAATCCCACTGGTAAACATCTAAACTAAGGACATCAGTTTCAATCAGAGAAAGCTTTGTGCCTTTCTCATGTGCCTCATGGCGGTTTTGAGGGGGCAAAGGATTGGAACCAACTGACCCTTCCAGAAGAGGGTGGTTCAGGAAATGACTGTACTTAATAGAATATTAAACTTTAGAGGCTGGGCGCGGTGGCTCACGCCTGTAATCCTAGCACTTTGGGAGGCCGAGGTGGGTGGACCACCTGAGGTCAGGAGTTCAAGAACAGCCTGGCCATCAAGGTGAAACCCCATCTTTAAAAATATGTGTGTATATATATATATATATATATATATATATATATATATATATTAAACTTTAGAAAAACGAATTTAATGTGTGATGTTAATGGCATAGGAAAAGTGAAGTTTTTTAAAGTATACAAAATTAGAAATCCAATATGGCTTCAGCTGTTTTTTATACATATATGGAGACAGAAAAAAAAATCCTGGAATAATATATACCAAAATCTGAATGATCTCTCTGCTTGGTGTTAAATTAGGGTTTGGTTTTCCCTCTTCCATTTTTCTGTATTTTCTACATTTTCTAATACGAATTTTTGCTTGTAAAGTCAGAAAGGGAAAAAAAATTTTAAAGGACAGCCTATGTTTCAATCCTTTGGAAAAATTGTGTTTCCGGAATACCCTGGAGACCCATCAGATAACGTAATGTTTAATTTGGCAGCAGGGATGAGTGGCGTGGGAAGAGAGGGTGGGGAAGACGGTGGTCATTTATCAAGACGGGGCCCTACCCGGCCTCCACAGAGCTCTGCCCAGGGCCAGCGAGGAGCCCAGAATTCTTAAGCAGGGCCTTTTCTCTGTCTTTCAGCTGTTTGAAAACAAGAAGAATACTAAAAGCAGGAACAGGAAAGTCACCATTTACAGTTTTACGGGAAACCAGAGAAATCGCTGTAGCACATTCAGAGTGAAAAGAAATCAGACCATCTATTGGCAGGAAGGGCTCCTGGTCACTTTTGATGGGGGCTACCTCAGGTAGGAGCATCTGGAAGCCCACCTGCCAGGCCAGCAGGTGCCACAGCAGCCACCCCGGGGCCACCTCCGCAGGATGCCTCATCCTCTTGGTGTCCAGAATTGTGCTCCTGAGAGCGGCTCGCCATGGCAGCTTGCTAGAAATGTGAGGCCCTCCCATGAGTGTCCCAGAGGCTCGGGTCTCCTCACCCCGGCTGAGCCCCCCTCACAGGACGGGGAAAGGCAAAGGCAGATGTGGCCACAGCTCAGGACTTGAGGGACGTGGTGGCCATTGAGCTCAGGAGAGCTTTGGGCACCTCTCAGGGTCATTCAGGTCACCTTGGTGACCTTGCAGCCATCCTGCCCGTCCCCTTGTTCTACTAGAAGCCAGGCTGTGGACAGGGGGTGCTGGGACTCCTCAGCCCCCATCTCCACTGCCCGTAACCAGACACAGATCTCACCCCCCTGTGCCATTTATTCTTGGTCTTTTGAGAGTGGTAGAACTAAAATCAGCTCAACAGGCTTAATGAATGATACATACCCAAGATTATTTTAATATTTACAATGAACTTTGCAAAATATTCTTCAGCTCTGTGAGAGGAGAAGAAGGGAAAAGGAAGGTGACTTTACAGAGGGCTTGATTGGGACCTGCTGCTTCCACATGAGGTTCTCACTTAAAGCCCACGGTTGCTGCTGCACAGATGAGAACCCTGAGGTGCAGGGAGGTCCCGGAACTTCCTTAGAGCCTCACCTGAGGGTCAGCTCCCAGGCTGAGCATCCCTGACTGCAGTCTTCCTTGTGTCTCCTTCACCAGGCCAGGTTCAGGGCAGGAACAAGGCAGGGCCACACACACACACATATGCACAGGGGGGAGTCCCCCCATCAGTCCTGCAGGGCACAGACGCCCTCCAGGTCCCCAGGGGTTGGGTCCTGTCCCCTGGGGGCAAGGACATCATCCCAGGGACCCCCAGAGCCAGATCACAATGGGCTCCTTTTGGTTTCTGGGTTGCAGTGTGGAATCTTCCGATGTGAACTGGAAAAGAAGAAAAGTGGAGGAATAAAAATCATTTGCCAGTCAGAAATGAGGGACTTCTCGGCCATGGCTTTCATCACGGATCATGTCAATTCCTTGATTGATCAGTGGTTTCCTGGTAAGAGAAGATTCTGGAAACAACAAGCCCTTGTTCATGCTAATAGTTCTTTATGAATCAGGGTGAGGCTGCTTCTTTGGGGAAGGACAAAAATCCCACTGGGATTTGGCCCTAGAAAACCAGAGTTAACAGCCCTTTCATGGGAGTCCTGGCCCTGAAAAGTCCAGCTCTGTCACTGGGGGGGAGTGCCATGGGGAAGATGGGGCTCAGACCCCAGTCGGAATGTTTAGGGAAGCAGCCGGCCAGCTGCCCACAGGCATGGCAAGAAAGATGACTCTGGTACCACAAGTTGTCCACGGAGATGCTCAGTGTGAGCTCACACATGTCTTGTCTTCACAGTGAGGCTGGTGTGGCTGAAATCGGTGGGGAGTCAGCAGCTGGAGATTTATCTCCTGTGCAGGGACAGGGATGAAGGGGAAGGTGGGGGCCACCAAGGGGGCTTGCTCTCCTTCCCTGCCACCCCACCCAGCCCGGCAGTGATCAACCCACTCACACAGCCCTTCTCAGACCCTTTGGATCTGTTTCTTCATTGACAGTTCACTCAAAAAAAAAAAAATACTTTTGAGCAAAGTTGCTGAGGCCCCCTGTTTGTTTTGCTGTGGGGTAGAGACGACTCCCAGAGCAGCCTGCAGTGGGGAAGGCTGTCTGGGCTAAATGGAGCAAGTAGCTGTGGGGGATGCTGCCCTGAGAGCCTCAGACCCTGAACACTGGAGGCCAAGCAAGCGACTGGTGGACAGTGGGTTTGGAATTGCAGTGCCGCCCCTGCAAACCTCAGCGGGTCCCCCCGGCCTCCTGGGCCAGCCTCGCCTGCATGCGATGCCTGCATCCTAGCAAGCATCAGGGAAGGTGGTGAAGGAACAGTGGTGGCATGCACTCAGGAGACACATTCCAGATCCCAGGGCATTAGAAATAAGGCTTAGAGTCGTAAGGAAAAACGAGCACTTAGATAAAGGATTTCTCAGCAAGGCAGGTTTACTGTTGTGCAGGAGGGTGCCTTGCATATGGCTGGTTGCTACGAGCGCACAGAACAAAGGAGAGTAGAAGTTTTTATTTTTAATGTGACTCTTGCTTTTGTGGCCCTTTCCCCATTGGCTGGGGTCGGACTGCACAATTTAAACTAGACTCGATTGGCTAAACATTTAAACTTTCTTAGATAAGGTGGATGGGTGGACGCATGATGGAAGAGAGAGGAGAGAAGGAGGGGGTTGTCTGTGGCAAACTAAAGAGTTAGTCTCTCTTTAAATAGGAAAGGAATGTGAGCGTGTGCTGATAACGCTACTGGTGCTGTGGCATGCTTGGGCATGGAGTAAAGTCAGAAGAAGAAAAGGAGAAGAAAGGGTTGGGGATACTGGGAATTAAAGAATAAAAGGTTGAGTTGGCTGTTTGAAGAGAAGCCTTGCCATATCTCACACAGGGTCTGGTCTCTGTCGGGGTTGGGGTCCTTCCTGTGTCAGCAGGAAGGCTGACCCATAAGGAAAAAGGCTTAGCAAGGAGCCCTCAGAGAAGACAGTTGGGTGTGTGTGTCATGGTGATTTGGGAAGCACTTGGCCATCCACGGGGGCCCTTAGGTCCGTGTGAACCCTTCTAGCACTTTCCAGCTCCCCCACCAGCCAGTGTTTCCCCCACAGCAGGTGCTGGGCAGTTTGACAGGTCACCTGAGATGAAAAGGGCTCTGGTGAGCACCTGAGACAGGCTACCTGGAGCCGGCATCCCCCTGCCAGGGGCCACTCCCAGTGGAATGCCTTGCACATGGACCTGCAGATATCAGATATGCCTGGAAAGTTCTAGGCATCCACCTCCTATTCTGCATGAAGCAGACAGTTGGCCCACCCTGAGGGTACCTCCACAGGGCACCTTGGAGGGTGTTTCTGCACCTCCTATCAGAGGCATGTGGGGGGAACCCATATCCAGTGACTCAGTTTTGTCTGTGATAATTTGCACTCATTTCTCCCCCCTGCATTGCCTTCATAGACATTGTAACCTGGATGTTCCTCATTGTAAGAAGGGCACCTTACACGCTGCAGTGGTTGCTCTCGTTGTAAGAAGGGCGCCTTACATGCTGCGGTGGTTGGTCTTGTTGTAAGACGGGTGCCTTACACATTGCGGTCGTTGCTCTCGTTGTAAGAAGGGTGCCTTACACGCTGCGGTGGTTGGTCTCGTAAGACGGGTGCCTTACACATTGCGATGGTTGGTCTTGTTGTAAGAAGGGCTCCTTACACGCTGCGGTGGTTGCTCTCGTTGTAAGAAGGGCGCCTTACATGCTGCGGTGGTTGGTCTTGTTGTAAGACGGGTGCCTTACACATTGCGATGGTTGGTCTTGTTGTAAGAAGGGCTCCTTACACGCTGCGGTGGTTGGTCTTGTAAAGACGGGCACCTTACACGCTGCGGTGGTTGGTCTTGTAAGACGGGGACCTTACACGCTGCGGTGGTTGGTCTCGTTGTAAGCAGGATGCCTTACACGCTGTGGTGGTTGCTCTCGTTGTAAGAAGGGCGCCTTACACGCTGTGATGGTTGCTCTCATTGTAAGACGGGCACCTTACACGCTGTGGTGGTTGGTCTTGTTGTAAGACGGGTGCCTTACACATTGCGGTGGTTGCTCTCGTTGTAAGAAGGGCGCCTTACACGCTGTGGTGGTTGGCTTGTTGGAGGATAGCTCAGACCCAATCTGCAGTGACCTGTTAGGGCCCAGTCATGCAGGAGGGATCCCCACCCTCCTCTCAGGCCCCCAGCCAGCCTGCTCAGTGTCCCGACCACTGGACAGTTCTCAGAAGCATCCTGAACCCTCTCTGAACACATCTTTCAGGACAAACAATTGTGCTGTCCAAGAAAAGTCTCCTGAAGGTGGCACTGGGTTTCAGCCTGTCTCTTGGGTACAGGCCAGGCCAGGCAGCTCCCCCTGCTGTAAAGGCCTCGGGGCCTGGGGTGCTGCTCTGGGGGTCCACCTGTGCCACCTTCTTGTGAGCTGTCTCCTGCTCTGTCCTTATTTAGCCCTAACGGCCACAGAGAGTGACGGGACCCCCCCTCATGGAGCAGTATGTGCCCTGCCCGGTCTGCGAGACGACCTGGGCCCAGCACACAGACCCCAGTGAGAAATCAGAGGGCGTGCAGTACTTCGACATGGAAGACTGCGTTCTGACGGCCATCGAGCGGGACTTCATCTCCTGTCCCAGACACCCGGACTTCCCCGTGCCACTCCAGGAGCTGGTCCCTGAGCTGTTCATGACCGACTTCCCAGCCAGGTATGCCCAAATGCCCCTCCCAGAACACAGCACAGGTCACAGGGCGGCACTCCTCATTGCGTAATTGCTGAGTGATCTCCAGGAAGACCCCTCTGGGGCCATCAGGGGCCCCGGCCATCGCTTCCCACCAAATCGCAGTACCCTTTAGGTTCCTATCCTCAGCTGCCTGAAGGGAACAGGCTGCTGGCTTTCCATTTTGGAGGTCTTGGCAGGCCCAGCTGGGAAAGCGCTTTGCAGGTGCAGCCATTCTGCCTCCCCCCACACCGCACCCCTTCCCCTCGTGGCCAGAGCTGCTCTCTCCCGAGTTGCCTCTCCCTTCTGACTCCCGCCCAGCCAGCTCTCAGGGGCCAGCAGGTAAGCACAGCTGGCGCTCCTCGGGAATTCAGGAAGGGGAGAGCTCCCATCCATAGCCTCATTTACCTTTCTTGTCAAATGTTGACTCCTATCTGTAGCCCTAGCGTTGAGCATTGAACCCCTCAAATCTGTTCTTAGAGCTGATTCCACCTATGCTAACTGAAGATGATAACTAGGGAGAGAACGTGGGAGGAAATAGGAAACATCACCTTTCAGAAGAAAACTTCCACAGGGGATCCTTTCTCTATGGCCACCACTTCCATGGGCTTCACCCTATGGCAGCCATCACCACTTCTGAGGCCACTCCTGTCCTGAGCCCACTTTACAGGGGAGGTTGGGGCTTGGCAAGGCTGCATAACCCACCCAGGCTTTCCTACCTGCAAGTGGCAGGGCCGGAGTAGCCCAGAGCTGTCCAGCCTCACAGATGGCTTTGAACCATGACATTCAGCCATGGGGATGAATGACCCAGCCCAGGACCCACCCTCGTCAGGGTGGGGGCAGTGTGGCTGACGCTGGGTGTGTGTGGCAGGCTCTTCCTGGAGAACAGCAAGCTGGAGCACAGCGAGGATGACAGCAGCATCCTGGGCCAGGGCGGCAGTGGCACCGTCATCTACCAGGCCCGGTACCAGGGCCAGCCTGTGGCCGTCAAGCGCTTCCACATCAAGAAATTCAAGAACTTCGCCAACGCCCCGGCAGGTAAGCAGGTCCCAGCTAGGTGCTGTTTTGCTCAGACCTGTGCTTCCCAGGTCTAAGCTCTGTGCCACCTTCGAGAGGCCCGAGGCCGAGTCCTCCTGCTGGCTGACACTGCACTGTCCCCGGCAGACACCATGCTGAGGCACCTGCGGGCCACGGATGCCATGAAGAACTTCTCGGAGTTCCGGCAGGAGGCCAGCATGCTGCACGCGCTGCAGCACCCCTGCATCGTGGCGCTTATTGGCATCAGCATCCACCCGCTCTGCTTCGCCCTGGAGCTCGCGCCACTCAGCAGTCTCAACACCGTGCTATCTGAGAATACCAGAGGTACTGTGGGTGCCCCACGCGGCCCCTGAGACCAGCAAGCCCCAGGTGACTCCTGCCTGGCATGGGGATAGAGCCTCAAGTGGCCTTGCCAAGCCCAGGGCATGTCCACCTGTGGCTCGTGTGACCATCCCCTGGGTGTGAGGCCAGGCACCTCGCCAGGTCCAGTCACTGGGCAAAGCCTTGGTGAGGACGGGGGAGCGCAAACTGTGGAGTCAGGTAAGATCAGGCTCTGCTGTGCTCCAGGAAGCTGCTGAGTTTATTTGCCTGTAAAAGGAGGATGATTACAGCCCTCACTGGGAGGGCACCAAGCACAAGAGCTGCATTAAATCACGTTTTTTTTTTTAAATTGAGATGGAGTTCGCTCTTGTTGCCCAGGCTGGAGTGCAGTGGTGTGATCTTGGCTCACCACAACCTCTGTCTCTTGGGTTCAAGCCATTCTTCTGCCTCAGCCTCTCGAGTACTTGAGACTACAGGCGAGCACCACCACACCCAGCTAATTTTGTATTTTTAGTCGAGACAGGGTTTCTCCGTGTTGATCAGGCTGGTCTTGAACTCCTGACCTTAGGTGATCCGCCCACCTCAGCCTCACAAAGTGCTGGGATTGCAGACATGAGCCACTGCGCCCAGCCTAAATCATTCTCTTAACTGCACATGCATATCACTGCTGAGACTCCGAGATCCTGGGTCAGTGGGACCATATCATATTTTTAAATAAAATTTTAAAGTAATTTATCTTGAGAAATGAGCAACTAAGAGTTGCCAGAGGGTGAAAGGTAGCTGTCTTTTGACTAGGGAAGAGAAATGCTATTAAATTCAATCACTGCTGCCTCAATGGAAGATAATTTTATGAACAGAATTCTTTATTATTTTTTAGACAGGGTCTGGCTTTGTTGGCCAGGCTGGAGTACAGTGGTGCGATCTCAGCTCACTGCAGCCTTGACCTCCTAAACTCAAGCAATCCTCTCACCTCAGCTTCCCGAGTAGCTGCCAGCACACATCGCCACACCCAGCTAATTTTCCATTGCTGTTGTGTTCTTCTTGTTTTTTGTGGAGATGGCGTTTCACCCTGTTGCCCAGGCTGTTCTCGAACCGCTGAGCTCAATCCGTCCACCCACTCTAGCCTCCCAAAGTGCTGGAATTACAGGCATGAGCCACCACACCCAGCCAAACACAATTCTGATACTTACAACTCGCTCCTTGACATAGGACAGCCTTGGCCTGAGATGAACTCAAGGGATTTCGAATCCTTGGTGGTTCAGCAAAAGTGCCAGCAATTCCAGGAGTGAAGTATCATGAATGAAGCTACAGTGCTGAGTGTTTCTATCCTAAATACTATTTCACTTAACCAGGCCATTCTCCATCCCTTCTGGCAGTCTGGAGAATAGAAAGAATGTGTCAGTAGAATATAAGGTATCTAGGGGCCAGACGCAGTGGCTCACACTTTGGGAGGGCAAGGCAGCCAGATCACTTAAAGCCAGGAATTCAAGACCAGCCTGGCCAAAATGGTGAAATCCCATCTCTACTAAAAATACAAAAATTAGCCAGGCATGGTGGCATGGGCCTGTAGTCCCAGTTACTCAACTTGGGAGGCTGAGGCATGAGAATTGCTTGAACCCGGGAGGCAGAGGTTGCAGTGAGCCGAGATTATGCCACTGCACTCCAGCCGGAGTGACAGAGGGAGACTGTCTCGAAAGAAAAAAAAAAAAAAGAAAGAATAACAATATAAAGTATCTAGGGAGATAAGAAACGGAAAGACAGCTGCTATCATGATAATTTGATTCTATCAAAACTGAAATTTTGATACCTTTGAAAATTGTTTTACTTTGCAAGATTCTTCCTTTATACCCCTGGGACATATGCTCACCCAAAAAATAGCCTACCAGATCGCCTCGGGCCTGGCCTACCTGCACAAGAAAAACATCATCTTCTGTGACCTGAAGTCCGACAACATTCTGGTGTGGTCCCTTGACGTCAAGGAGCATGTCAACATCAAGCTATCTGACTATGGGATTTCGAGGCAGTCATTCCATGAGGGGCGCTCTGGGCGTGGAGGGCACTCCCGGTACCAGGCCCCGGAGATCAGGCCTCGCATTGTATATGATGAAAAGGTACCTGCCCTACCCACTGCCATCCCCCAACCCAGCCCCACAGGGCAGGAGCCCAGCCCTGAGGCCAGCCAGGCATTTCTGGAGGCACCTGCAGCTTCAAGGCTCAGCATTCCAAAAGCACGTTCTTCTCACCCTCCCCTGCTCAATGAGGGAGGTTCTGCCTTGAACCAGAAGGGCTCAGGGGCCTGTGTCTGCCTGCTTGTGGCAAGGTTAACTTCTTAGCCTCAGAATTTTCAAACCTGAATTCAGAAACATTGTAGAGGCTATAAATGGTAGATGAAGAGTCCAAGATAGAAACAGGTCTGGACTTGGGTTCCAACTCACATTTAGATGTGCCCAGTGAAGACACAGGACCAGCCTTGCAGGGCGCTCAGGAGGAGCAGACAGAATAAGGACGCTAAAGGCCCCTGGCCTTAAGCCCTGGTCACAGGGTGCTGGCCAAGTTGAATGCCAAACCAGGGGAAGAATAAAAGGACAAGATGGCATCCCTGGGCAGTGGCACTGCCAGCCTCAGTTGAGACAATGACTAAATGCTGATCTTCTGATAACATTTATCCCTAATGGCTATTTGGTAGATGCAGGGACACAGACAACTGGAAATCATCTGGCCATGCATGTATTGCATCTAGTGCCAGCCGTGTTAATTAATCACCCAGCATTAAAGTTCCCTTGTCTATAATTTCTTATTATTTGGTGATTTTTCAGATGGTCATTGATTAACTGCTGTAGGAATGACCTGTGTATGTGTGGATTAGCTCAGCACCCGTGACTGTTGCCTAAGATAGAAAAGGCAAATCAGAGCAACAAACATAAGGGCTTCATCACAGCAGGTGACTTCGACAAGGAGGTCACCTTGAAACTCAGATGATCATGGAAACATTCACAGTGAAAATTCTCAAGTCTATCTCAGCCATTCTCCTGCTAAAATGTTATTTCCTGACCCTTGTAGGGGTCTGTATAAATCTTTCCTTGCTGGACCTTTTTATGATTATTAAAATTAGAGGAGACAGCATGTTGTGATCCAGGAGACGCTCCTTTTTTTATGAGTTGCATACACAGCACTTTTAGTACGAAGCACATTAAGCTGAGGGTGTGTGTTTACTCCCTTGTCTTGGTACTCAAGGACAAGGACCGTGGTCTCCTTGGAGTCCTTAATCAGTGACTAACAGCAAGTTCTCAGTGTGTCTTATTGGATGGAAGGATGGATGGATGGATGGATGGGACAGTGGACAAATGGACACTATGGTGAGAAGTTGGATGGATGAGTGGATTAAAAAGAGGAAGGATAGGACGACAGATGGATGAGTGTGCAGGACAGGTGGTCAGATGGATGAAGAGATGGATGGACAGATGAGAAGAATGGATAAATGTGCAGAAAGACAAGCAAATGGATAGGTGGGTGGGTGGACGGATGGATGGGTGAGAAAATGGATAGATGAATGGATGGAAGAGAAAGTGGATGGTCAGATGGGTGGACAGATGGGTAGTTGGGAGGATGGATGGATAAATGGACAGAGGGACATGGTCAGGTGGTTGGTTGGATGTTTGTTCTCCTTGTCTAATTGTGTCTCCCTGCTCCCTCCACTTCAGGGCCAGCTTGTAAAAGCCACTGGGCCCAGGCGGGGACCTGACTTGGCTTGTTCTGTGCCCAGGTAGATATGTTCTCCTACGGAATGGTGCTCTATGAGTTGCTGTCAGGACAGCGCCCTGCACTGGGCCACCACCAGCTCCAGATTGTCAAGAAGCTGTCCAAGGGCATTCGCCCAGTTCTGGGGCAACCAGAGGAAGTACAGTTCCATCGATTGCAGGCACTCATGATGGAGTGCTGGGACACTAAACCAGAGAAGGTACCCAAGGCACAGAGCCCAGGGCCCCGGGTCTTCCTGCCTTGTGGTGGAGGCTGTGGGTCCCCAGGATGTATGTGTGTGGCTGCCCACCCATCACAATTGGTAACCTTTCTCTGCTCATTTCTTCTAGAAATGCTCCTGACATACCTGCTTTTATTTTCTTGTGTGTGTGTGTGTGTCACTCTTAGAAAACAAGCTTCCTTTTCCTCCCCCAACTTTTGTGTTACTTCTTTATGCAAACAAAGTAGCTCAACTCCTCTATAGCAATACAGTCCCTAAGCAAGAACAGAGAGAATATGGGTATCTCTTTGTAAAGTAATGGGGAAAAGGTTTGGTTGTGAGAATCAGGGATTGTATTATAGTGTTAAGGCTAGTTTTTTGTTGGTCATCTTTTTGTGTTTTTGGAAGAGGCTGGTGGTTTTAAGGTTAAAACTTGTTTATCAAATCAGACGGAGCTAGTTTAATGTATCGGGAGCAAACAGGGTATTCTTTAGAAGAAGGTATGTCCTTATCTGGGCATGGTGACATGGACCTATAGTCCCAGCCATGGGGGAGGCTGAGGCAGGAGGATCACTTGAGCCCAGGAGTTCAAGGCTGTAACGCGCTGTGATCGCACCTGTGAATAGGTTCTGCACTCCAGCTTGGGCCATGTAGTGAGATGAAGAATGTATGTCCTTGGGCCTGGGTTGGAATACCCGGGGGTTCAGCTTACCTGACCAGATGAGCTTAAGTTGTCATAGCCAAGGATGACCCAGTCACTTGGATGGGTTTGCTCCTGATATCTGAAGCTGTTTCAGCCTCTTGTTTGGATCGAGTCTGAATGAACAGAATCCCTCTTTCCTCCCTGGTTGAAGCTGACTGATCTCATGGGCAGAACTGGCACAAATCTGGTTGTAAGTGACCTTGCTCCCTTCTGGTGGCCCCTCTTTCCCTCAGCGGCCGCTGGCCCTGTCGGTGGTGAGCCAGATGAAGGACCCGACCTTTGCCACCTTCATGTATGCGCTCCCCTGTGGGAAGCAGACAGCCTTCTTCTCGTCCCAGGGCCAGGAGTACACTGTGGTGTTTTGGGATGGAAAGAGGAGTCCAGGTAAGGTCCTGTCTCCTGCCCTGCCGTCTTTGTGTTTGGGGTGGGAGGCCACCGTGGAATTTGGGAACAGAGTCGATGTTGACCACAATGAGAATTATTTAACAGACAGTAGGGTCCAAAAGCTGGTTAGAGTCCACTCAAGAGAAAGCGGGGGGGGGGGGGCAAAAGCTGAGTCCACACAAACAAATGCATGTGTATGGTTTTGTGGTTAAGAGACGCCAAAAATGGGTAGTATCTGCCAGGGTGTCTGGGGACATGAGGGTGCTGCGGTATGTGCCTACAGTCCTAGCCACTCAAGAGGCTGAGGCAGGAGAATCACCTGAGCCCAGGAGCTCAAGTTTAGCACAGCAAGACCCCATCTTTTAAAAAATTAGAAAATTTAAGAACATTTTTAAAAAGGAAATGAGACCCATCGGCCTGGTTACGTGACTTTCTCAAGCATGTTCTGCTGCCCCAGATTGCAGGAGGGGTAACAGGGTGGGTTTAAGCAGAGTTGGGGTTTCCAGGCAGGAGAAGGGGCAGGGGTGTTGGGGTGTTCTCAAGGGAATGATACAGGGATGAACCATGGAACGTAAATGAAGCCATAAATTTAGGGAGGACAATGGAAAGTACCAAAGGATCCTAGGTCTTGCTAGAGTTAAAAAAAAAAAAAAAATCTCAAGAGTTATGGTATTAGGTGGGGTGAGCCTAAAAACTAGGAGGTGGTGGTCAGACAAGGTATGCTTGCTATGGGGTGAGTGGGAGCCGCACAGTCAGTAGTAAAGATAGCATCTGGAATGTGACCTTTGGAGAGGGTGCCTGGGGTAGAGTGGGGAAATATCACTAAGGAATGAGCTTGAACCATAACAAGATAAATGAAATACTTCACAATTTCTCTTAGGTCAGTCTTTGTGAGTTTGCATCAGATTTTATGCCACTAAGACTGAGTGTTGTTACACAACACACTCTAAAATGATGCCCTAAAGAAGTTTTTTATGACCGGGCATTGTGGCTCATGCCTGTAACCCCAGCACTTTGGGATGCTGAGGCAGGTGGATCTTTTGAGTTCAGGAGTTCGAGACCAGCTTGGGATACATGGCAAAACCATCTCTACAAAAATAAATGAATAAATAACAAAAATTAGCCAGGAATGGTGGCGAGCACCTGTAGTCCCAGCTGCTTAGGAGGCTGAGGTGAGAGGATTGCTTAAACCCAGGAGTTTGACACTGCAGTGGGCCATGATTGCACCACTGCACTCCAGCCTCGGTGACAGAGTGAGACCCTGTCTCAGAAAAAAGAGAACTTATTCTAAAAGACAGCAGTGGAGCATGCCTTCCTGAGGGGGATGTACTCTAAGGACAAAACAAAAAGCAAACATATTAATTAAACAGGTCTCAGTAATTATATTGTTGGTAGTACTGATATGATTGTTTTTGTAAGGAATTGCTTGTGGTTGTGGAGTAAACTAATGAGTAATTATGTTGCTGTCATTGGAAACCATGATTTTCAGTATGGGCTAAAGGGGAAAGAGATATAGAGTAAGTAAAAGCCTGCAGTTCTAAAATGATTGGACAGATTCGTGATATACTTGAAGAAAAATAAACACATATTTCTCAGCTCTGCTCACTGAAAAGGCCTAAAAACGAGGACCAACCAAATGCCAATGTGCACCCCTGAGACCCAGACTGTGGTCTCTAAGTACCAAAGGGAACCAGGGCTCTTCAGAATCATGGCAGAGTCCAGGTCTGGGGCAGGAAGTGGGCCTGGAAGGTCTGCCACCCCAGAAGCAAGGACACCATCAGACACTTCTGAGGGCGAATCAGAGGGCTTGGAGCCAGGCTGGTCCTGGGAGGCTGGGCTGGGCCCTGCTCTGCCGGCCTAGGAACACAGACACAGGAGGTACCTGAGACAGTTCTGTTCAGGGCTCAGAAGACTCATCCCAGAGGGAAGAGAGAGGCCTCTTCCTGTGTCCTGTGAAGGTTCTCACTGCAGCCTGAGGAGAGGCTCACTCACAGGAAGGGAGGGGGAGGCTGGCCAGAAGCTCATGGGCAGCCAAGCAGGGGAATCAGGGTGCAGCCAGACTTGAGATCTGTCTGAGAATTTAGGAAGGAAAGGAGGTAGGAAAGGAAAGGCAGATGAACAGGTAAACAGGAAATACATAGGACACAATTCCAATTGTGGAGACAGGGGCAATCATTCTTTATGACTCCCTATCTTTTTAACTGTTTTCAAAGTAAAAGCTATTTAGAATATCCTAGTTTTGTTTTTCTGATGCATAAAAAAATGATGGAAAAAAAAGGAAAATGTACCTGAAGGAAGTTTTTGTTTGCTGTATTTTCTACCATTTCTATCATCTGCAAATACGTTATGAGTCAACAGTGGTGAAGCTTTTTAAAATTTGGTAGCAGGAGAAACTTTATCTTGAGAACTTCTATCCACGAGTTTAACGTATCCTCTTGAGTTTGAGGGACAGGGCTGTGTGATGTGGGGCACGTACCTTCCCAGCCCCGTCAGCTTCAGCCTCCTCTTCCGTGCAGTAGGCGCCAGGTTGCCCACCACGGCTGAGGGGGAGGCAGTGGTGCTGGGGACAGCCAGCTTGGTGAGCCAAGGCTCTCACAATCGACAAGCACAGGTTCTCAAAGCACTCGTGCTGGGAGCACATTTTGAGTGCCCCCACCTCCCCAACCCAATCTCCTCTGTAATTCTACCAACTTGTCTTAGCCTTGGCTTTGTCTACTCTGCAGTGAGGAGCTCCCCACATTATAGGGGTGGGAAGGATATGGCCAGTGGGAGGGCCCCTCCTTCATGCTGGGGGCAACCATCTCAACCTGCAAGGGTCACAGAAAGGGGGCAGCCTTTCTTCCCTCGGGAATGCCCTTCCTGCTGGTGATGGTCAAGCATTACCCTGCGGGCAGAACCCGGCTTTGCCCTCTCAGAACAAGCAAGCTGCAACCCTGGGTGGGTGCAGGGGGAGATAGACGAGGCTTGCAGCTGGCAGGCCAGGCCCGGGCAAAGGAAGTATCCCTGGCCCCCAGGCACTAACCGCACAGTTGCCACCACTTATAGGAACTACACAGTGGTAAACACAGAGAAGGGCCTCATGGAGGTGCAGAGGATGAACTGCCCCGGGATGAAGCTGAGCTGCCAGCTCCAGGTCCAGAGATCCCTGTGGATGGCCACCGAGGTAAGTGCTGCCCGCAGGGCTAGCCAGGTGGACCCCACCAGGTGCAGCCCCTGGGCGGGGGCCACAGTCATAAAATACAGGACGCCAGGTCAAGTGAACTTTCTGATAACCCTCAGAGCATCCCTGTGCAATCCCAGAGTAATGCCATGAGCCCCGTGAAATAGGGGCCTGTCACGAGGGACGGCTCAACCCTGCCTGCTGCTGGCTGGCGGCCGGGATTAGGGATGGTGACGACCAGCTGTAGACCCTCAGCAGGAGGAGAGGCCCAGGAGGCTAGGGTCGTGCCTGGGTTTCCCATAACACTGCTGAGGCAGTCAGCTCCGAAGGCCTCCTGCCTTCACATCAGAGAAGTCACTAGAAGGCCCAAGGAGCTGTCTTCTGAGAAATCCTGAGAGAACTGGCCAGACACAAATGTCCTGAGGCTGTGGGTGCGGGGATAGAAAGGTGCAGCTTTTCCCCCAGGGCAGTTTGGAAGTGCATTCAGATACACACCAGAAATCTCAAAAGCATCCGTACCACTTGGGCCTCAGGAATCTCAGCGTTAAGAAAAATCTGACAACAGATTAGCCAAAGTACGCGTGCCCCAGCCACAGACAGCCAAGAGAGGCCCCCACATCATTTCCTCCTGGAATGAGTGAGAGCAGGGGCTCTGCCTAAAGCATGCTGTCCGTGGAAAGAGCAGTGAGAAGACAGCATTGCAGCGTGAGTCCACTTTTGCCAGTACCACGTGCACACACAGACACCTCAGGGAACTTCTGAGAGGCTGTGCTCCCAAATCCCAATGGTGATTTTCTCTGGGGAATAGATTATGGGCTATTTTCTGTTTCGTCTTTTTAGACTAGTCTGTATTTTTCAAAGTTTCTACAAAGAACAGAAATACGTGAGCAGCCCACCAGAACATGTCAATCATGTTACTTTTCAAGACCCATAGGGGATCCCCAAGGCCGAGTGCATCCTCACGGAAATGCCTTGGGAAATGCCAGGCACTTCCCTGGGTCTCACAGTGGACCTGTCTGCCTCTACAGGACCAGAAAATCTACATTTACACTCTCAAGGGCATGTGCCCCTTAAATACGCCCCAGCAGGCCTTGGATACTCCGGCTATTGTCACCTGCTTCTTGGCCGTGCCTGTGATTAAAAAGGTGAGATTAGGGCAAAGGTGGGTATGCAGGTCTCTGATGCCTGGGAGGGGCCTCCTAGCTGGGAACAGCCTGAAGCTATGTCAGGGTGGGGACTGCAGAGCCACAGCTTCTAGGAACACCTGGCCGAGGACACAGCCTTAGACAAGGTGGGAGGAAAGACATCAGACCTAGTCCATCATTAGTGCCTTCTGGTTTGCGAAAACCTAAGTGCCCGGCCAGACTGAGGGCTAAGTGAAAGGGAAAAACTCACTTTCACGTGCAAGTACCCTGACTCAGGTGGAATGCGTGTTGGTGCAATGGCACAGTGAGCAGTCATGCGTGTGCCCTTCCCATTCGGACAGCAGAGGCATCTGGAGCCTCTTCCCCACCTGCCCAGGCCAGAGTCACGCCACAGCCACTTGGTCACCAGGTCCTGGAGGTCCTGATCTCCTTCCTTCCATCTCTGTCTCCCCCCAAGTACTCACCATCTACCCTAAACTCGGTTCGTCTGTCCAGCATGGCCCTGCAGACTCACCTCTTTAACCTCCTAGCACTGGCCTTTCTAAATAAGACCCCAAGGGGCCCAGCCAGCTGTGCGGTGCCTTGGGATTAGCCCCAGTCTCTGTGAGGCTGACCCCCAGCCTCTGCCAGCCCCTGCACCCTCCCCACACAGCACCCCACTCTGTGCTGAGTCCCTGACATCCCAGCCTCCTCCAGGAACAGCCCCTCCACGTACCTCTTCCCAGACCGCCTCCGATTCAGTTCTCAAGACCAAGGGCTTTGGTCCCTTCTCTCAGAAGCTTTCCCTCAGCGGGAGGCAGCTCCCTGGCTTGTCCAGGCTCCTCCACCCACAGGATTCAGGCCCGGCTCAGGCAGTTCTGGTTTCATCCACACTGAGGGGCCCATCCATGCAGCAGGCACCCTCGGTAAATGCACAAGAAGCCGGGCGTGGTGGTGCATGCCTGTAATCTCAGCTACTTGGGAGACTGAGGCAGGAGAATCGCTTGAACCTGGGAGGCGATGATTGTGGTGAAGGGCAATCTTCACCACAAGAGCAAAACTCCGCCTCAAAAAAAAAAAAAATATGGTGACTGTCATCCAATTCCAGTTTGCCCATCTATGAAATAGGTACAAGAAGAGACAGAGAGAAGGCCTAGCGTACCCAAAGGTCAAGGCTGGTGCACTTGGTGAATGAGCATTATTACTACTTCTGGATGGTTGCAAAATACATGAGCTCTTCCCTTTACCCTTCTTCAGTTTCATTTCTGAAAAAAAAAACCAGGTATGAAATTAACCTTAGAGTCATTTATGACCATGGCCCCACAGTGAGGCTAGGCAGCCTGGGACCCGGCCTGCACCAGAGCGCAGGCGAACACGACACAGAGTGTTATTGAGGCCACCACGGGCCAGAGCCCCCAGCCAGAGCACCACCTCCCACACGACCAGAGGGAATAAAGCCGGCTCTGTGCAGGGCCTCCTGTGCAGGGTGTCTGCCCCCTCCCAGGACGCCAGGGCAGAGCCTGCATTCTCGCACGCGCACACATGTTCACACCCAGCCGAGACGTGGTGCTCACCACCCTGGCCGGGGCCTGAGCCAGGATTCCAGATAGAGACCTGGAGCCTGTTTGCCTTGGCTGCCTTCTCTCCCTGAAATCCTGGGGATGGATTTCGATACGCTTGCTTAGGGCATGTTGTCCTGGACAGTGAGCTGTGGGCCACCACTCCATTGCCCTGTGCAGCCAGCCTCCTGAGCCCCCCAGCTCCCCACAAGGAGGCTTTCCACCCTGCCCCCTCACTGGCGCGAGGCCCGGCTCCCTGCTCTGCCCTGACTCTCGCTTTGTTCTGCAGACCTCTTCCCACCCCCTACCACAGCCGACTCAGTGTCTAGGCTGCAAAGCTACACTCTGTTCCTGGCTCTGCCCTGGGAGGTGCCCGGGGAAGGTCTGGGGTGGGCCCAGCATTCGGCATCGTCTCTGCAACTTTGGCCTCTGCCCCATGACCTCTGGTGGGTGTAGAAGAGCTCATTCTTCATTGCAGGGGTGGGGGGCACCCTGAGGACCCCGTCACCATCAGCTGGACCACAGGCATCTCAGACAGATGTAAGCCGGGATAGGGCTCAGCAGGCTGAGACAGGCCTCCATGAGAGAGCTGAGTAGGAAGCGATTTCTTCCAGAATTAGTTCAGCAAACACATGTCCACCTGGGGCAGGAGCCAGGTGGAGTCACAGGGCCACAGAGATAAAGGAGACCAAGTCCTTCCCTGTGCCAGGCCAGTGCCACGGGGGATGCTGGTGGGCAGGGGGCCCATCCTCATGGAACACTCCACCTGGTGGGGGGTGGCAGGCAGGACTAGGAGGCAGTGCACAGATGTCTGCCATGCCCACACTGCTGTCACGTGAAGCAGCACCGAGGAAAGGGCAGGCACCAGGTCCTGCCAAGAAGGTCTCAGTGGCCTCAAGGAGAAGGCAGCTCCCTGCTGCTCACCTTGCAAGAAGCTGGCACCAGCAGAGGCAGCCCATGTCGTCCAGGTGACACGCGACCTCGCTTGGTGCCACAGGCCCTGCCTCTTGGTGGCACATTCCTTTTTTTGCTGCAGGGATGGTAGATGTGGCTCTGCTGGGCTAGAGTTGCACTTCCTCGGGAGCTGGTTTGCTAAGAGCTTCGCTGCCCTGAGGTGTGTTGGTGGAAAGTGCCTGCCCCCCCCCCAGCATGGGCGCAGATGAGTGCAGCGCCTACTCTGTGTCTCTGTTGGAACGTGGAGCGTGTGAAATGAAAGGGCATGATGCATCCTGTCTCCCCTGCAGAATTCCTATCTGGTCTTAGCGGGCCTCGCCGATGGGCTTGTGGCTGTGTTTCCCGTGGTGCGGGGCGCCCCAAACGACAGCTGCTCCTACCTGTGCTCACACACGGCCAACAGGTCCAAGTTCAGCATCGCAGACGAAGACGCCCGGCAGAACCCCTACCCGGTGAAGGCTATGGAGGTGGTCAACAGCGGCTCTGAGGTCTGGTACAGCAATGGGCCGGGGCTCCTTGTCATCGACTGCACCTCCCTGGAGATCTGCAGGCGGCTGGAACCCTACACGGCCCCCTCCATGGTGACGTCGGTCGTGTGCAGCTCTGAGGGCAGGGGAGAGGAGGTCGTCTGGTGCCTGGATGACAAGGCCAATTCCTTGGTGATGTACCACTCTACCACCTACCAGCTGTGCGCCCGGTACTCTGCGGGGACCCCAGCCCCCTCAGGGACACGTTTCCCGTGCGGCCCTTGGACATAGAACCCCCGGGCAGCCACACAACCAACCCAAAGGAGCCCGAGGGGGACTCCATCGCGGATGTGAGCATCATGTACAGTGAAGAGCTGGGCACGCAGATCCTGACCCACCAGGAATCGCTCACCGACTACTGCTCCATGTCCTCCTACTCCTCGTCTCCACCCTGCCAGGCTGCCAGGTCCCCCCTCAAGCCTGCCCAGCTCCCCAGCAAGTTCTTCCAGCGTGCCTTTCTCCACTGACTACGAGGACTCGGACAGGCTACACGAGCCTGGCGCTGCCTCCGACAGGTCTGAGCATGAGCTGACGCCCATGGACGGGGGAGACCTTCAGCCAGCACCTGCAGGCCGTGAAGATCCTCGCCGTCAGAGACCTCATTTGGGTCCCCCAGGTAAGTAGGTGAAGGCACTATCCAGGCAATGCCCACTGCTCCTGCTCTGTGGGCAGAGCAAGGAGAGCCCCCTGGCTTCCTTAAAGGTCACATGGGGACCCAGCAGGGGCTGTTCTTCCAAGAGGGTTGGTTCCCCGCATTGGGAATCAAAGCAATGTTTTTAACAAATCTAAGAATGGCCACACCAAAGCTCATTGCCTGCCAGAGAGCTTAAGGGACCACACAAGGAAAGCCACAGTCAACTGTGATTCAGTTTCCACTGGGAAAATTCCCCGCTGCTTTGGGGTCTGTCCCCTCCATGTAACTTAATCCCTTAGCAGAAACTGCATGTCTGTTGCCTCCCTCCCGCGCCTTTCTGCACATCAGCCTCACTCCCCGAGAGCACGGCTGTGGACAAAAATGCTTCCCCTTCTGGGTTTCGGTTGCTTAGGCGCGGTGGAGATGTTATCGTCATTGGCCTGGAGAAGGATTCCGGCGCCCAGCGGGGCCGAGTCATCGCCGTCTTAAAAGCCAGAGAGCTGACTCCACATGGGTAAGACTGAGGGGCAGCTCCTTTACGAGCCAGGCAGCAGTATGAGCACGGAAGCCCCCGCAGCCAGGTCCCGAGCCGTGGCCTTGCTGCCCTTCCATTCTCACAAATAATGCATCCACCAACGTGACCGTAAGGCAAAGTGGGGGACAAGATGGGGTGCCCCAGGCAGGCCCTAGGAGCTCTGCCCTGGCCACGACTGCCTGTTTCTGGAGTACCCAGTGCACCTGTAGATCAGGTACCCTACCTAATGAATGCCTCCAGAGCCAGAGTTCAGCTGCAATTGAAATGCAGATGCATCCAGGCGATCGATTCCCTGTTCTTCCTGCCAAGCAGGAAACCCTGCCCGAGGTGCCCGTCTGCCCACACAGCACCCGACGGGGCCTGCAGAATACCTATCTCCAAGCCTGGGTCTCACCTCCTGCCCTTCCTGAGCTGAGGCATGGCTCGGTATACCCGTCTGTGGGTGGGTACCCCCAGGAGGCATGCCAGTGTCCTCTGCAAGCGTGTACTGGGCAGGTGGCCTGTCCAGGACATGGTCTACATGGCTGGAGTGATCTGAGGCTGGCGCCAGCTGCAGCTCCACACCATGTTTACTCCCCCTCACTTTGACAGCTGAGCCCCACACGGCAAATCTCCCTTATGAAAAGCCCTCAATTCAAGTGTGTGTGTACCTTGGAGCTCTTCCACTTCGAACTAGGCCTGTTTCCCTGCAGCATGCGTTATCCCCCATTCATGGGCAAGTGGGTTTTTATTTCATCTGGAGCATAAGAGGGTGGAGAAACCCCGGTCAGCGTGTTTCTCCCAGAGCAGGACCATGACCAAGGGAGCAACCATGGTGTCCCACTCCCGTGCCCGCCGACTTTGAACCTTTGCGGTGAGTCCTGGGCCAGTGACTCTTGCTCTATAAGTCGTTCTTGAAGCAAGGTCTGGATGTGCTTCTGAGCTCTGGTGGAGCCCGCGGATGGCAGCCTGGAGCTGACGGAGCTGCCAGCTTGAAGGTCGGGCTTCTGGAGGAAATGGGTGTGCAGCACCCAGGTCCGGGCCTTGGCACACCTGCCATTAGCGTCCTAACCTTTAGCTATTGCTGCTTTTCCTAATCCATCCCCTAAAGCCAGAATTTACCTTTTCCCACTATAGGGAGAAAGAGGCCCCAGAAGCCAGCCTAAAGGGGGGCCCTGGCAAGGCCATGCGGAGTCAGAGGCCTCTGGACATCCCAATTTGCAGGAGCGCCTCGGCGCCGTGCAGGCCACACACACAGAGCACAGAGGGACGAAAGGCAGTTAGTACGTGCTCAGGGTGGGGTACCCCCAGGGCGGGGCACCCCCCAGGGCAAGGAGACCACACTGTGGCCCAAAAGGAAACTTGCAGCGCACCCACTGATCCTGCAAAACTGTCCACAGTTTCAAAAAATGTATATGGTGCTGACTTTGGGGCAGTAAGTTTCCCATGTAGTATATGATCCTGTGTTTCCTAATGAGAGAAGAATCACAGTGAGCTTAGTGGCAAGGGAGTTGAGTTAAACTCCATCAAGAGCCATTCACAAGCAGACATTTGGGTCTAGGGTGTTTTCTAGACCCTTTGGGGGACCAAGTCTAGGATGCCTGATCTGATCGCCTCCGTGGCCTTCCAGGGAGTCAGACTCTCACAGAAAAGCTCATGGACGTGAACTCATGCCCACAGCTCGACTTTGCACTTTATAAAGCCTAAGCTCGTAGGCGGGGCCACCAGGGAAAACTGGCGCATCTGAGCACACCTGGGAGACGACTGGCATGCAGACACATTCCCCTCCCCTTAGCCAGCTCTGCCTTCCTCAGATGGCACAGGCTGGGGGTCCCGGCCCCACCCAAGTGGGACCCCATGAGTTTCCTCAGACCCCTTTTCTCTGCAGGGTGCTGGTGGATGCTGCTGTGGTGGCAAAGGACACGGTCGTGTGCAGCTTTGAAAACGAAACACAGAGTGGTGCCTGGCTGTCTGGAGGGGCTGGGGCGCCAGGGAGTTTGACATTTTCTACCAGTCCTACGAGGAGCTGGGCCGGCTGGAGGCTTGCACACGCAAGAGAAGGTAATTCCTGTGGAATGACAGTCACGCGTGCAGAGCTGGTTGGTACCGGGCTGCAGCCTGACCCTTCTGCCACCAGCCTCTAGTTCTCCAAGGCCCTAGAAGACAGATGGAGTTCACCCCCTGAACTCCTTGCTGCTAAGAAGTGCTGAGAAGTGACCCGCCTGGCGGTGGTGGTTCCAGGGTTCTCCGGTTCTGTGGAACAGTTATCTGAATACCCCATACCCAGACTGCTGATTTTACAGCCCCAGGGAAGACAGTGAGATCCGGCTGGGAGGGGCCTCCTCTGGCCTCCTCCATCAGTCTCCAGGAGCAAGGGTGGAGGATCCTATTCTGAGCTGGCTCAAACAAAGAGGGGCCAGGCCTTCCTTCCATCCCCAGGTCTCAGATGGAATTACACTAGGGGCCCTCTGTTGGGAAGCAGTTGAGGTAGAACAGGAGGTGGGGTCTGTGACCCCTGCCCTTTCCCCCCCTGGAGACCCCAGGCTCTCAGCACATTTCACAAGCTCCTGAGGCCCCCAGGCCTGGGCCAGCCTGGGCAAGCCAAGATCAGATGTCTCTGTGTTCGGGAAGGTTTCTGTGTGGGAAAGCCCTCGGAGGACCCTGGGTGAGGAGTGCTGCCCCCATCCAGAGAATGAATGAGTTCCTTTAAGTTCACAGCCAGAAAGCCCAGGGTTCCATACTGTGAGGGCACCAGCTCAGCCTTTGCATTCTTCTCCAGTGACAAAAGGAAGGAGAAACTCAATCAGCAGGACTTGAGAAAGGGCCTTGTGTTTACAGCTTTGTGAAGTACATTTGGACGCAGCTGGAGCACAAACCCTGTTTGTTTGCACATAATAATCTTGTTTATCACTTTAAAAAACTTCAGTAATATCTCAGCGGTCAGGCTTCTGGTTGTGAAATCAGATTGTATGGGATTTATACCAAATTATGTATTTGCTAAACATTCACTCCACACGTGTACAGCAGAGTACGAAAAGAAAAACTGTCGACAGGATTTTGGATACAACCGCAAACATGTTATAAATTACGCGCATGCATGCATTATGTCCAGGCACACATACAGACACACGCATGTGCAAACAGAGCCACCTGTTTGTCAAGAGTTACCATCTGGGGCTCCTTCAATCAGAATGCAAGTTTGAATGAGAGATCATACTCCAGCTGAAGTTTGTTGACCCTTTTCTAAAATTATAAAGATCAAACAGTGTATTTGCTGGAGATGCAGGGAGATGAGACTCTTGTAACCTGAAAATAAACAGATTCTTTCAAGAATGAAGCTGCGGCCTCTGTCTTTCAAGCGCTTATGGCCACAGCACAGGCTCAGCCCCTGCCAGACCCACTCGCTGCCTGGGAGTAACAGGCAGCCCCATCCTCGCCCACTGTGCCAGCATGTAGGTGGTCCCTGAGCAGCTTCTGTGGGTAGAAACACTGCTCTGTCAGTCACAGGCCTGGAAAAAACAACTCCTCCCACTTTTTTTTTTTTTTTTTACCAATCTGGGCACCAAGTCCCAGGGAGCTGAGGGTCTGTGCTTACTGCCCACCTCCCTGCCATTCTCTCACCCTCGTCCCACAGCAGGGCTGCAGGGGGCCAATTCTCCCTTTCTCTCATTCCAGTGCACCACAGCTGCCCAGTTCAACCCCAAATGCAAGCAGTTTCTGTCTGCCCCATGTCCCAAGCTTGTGCTTGGCATCGCCTGAAGCCAGACTGCTTTGCAGGCACCAAACTCACCCTCTCCTACTCCAGGAAAAGCCCAGCCCTAGGCCTCACAGAGCCAGGGGAAGGGATCTCTTCACACCACACTTAGAAATCGTATGGGCCTGCGGTCCCAGCTACCCAGGAGCCAAGGCAGGAGGGTCCGCCGAGCCCGAGAGCTGGAGGTTGCAGTGAGCTATGATCACACCAGCTTTCTAGCCTGGGTGACACAGGAAGACCCAACTCTTTAAAAAAATCATACAGGAAATGACTAATGAACTCGACTCCATGAAACTGAAACTTACATGGAAAAATTAGTCCAAAGCCTAAAAGTAGACTATCAACTGAGAAAAAAAATACTTGCAACACAAATGACAGACCAAGAGCTCACTTACCTTTATTAGAGAGATCATAGTATCAGTAAGAAACAGAAAACCCAAAAGGCAAACAGGTTAAGGGCATGGGCAGCAATTGAACTGCAAAGGAAAAGACCCTTAAACATCAATGCTTGACCTCACCCGACAGCAAGGAAACAGACCTGGACTGAAGACAACAGTAAAATGTCACTTACCACCCTCAGATTGGCAGAGATTAACCGGCCAGCAACTCCTTCCTGAACACCTACTAAGTGTCAGGCACTGTCACCAGACACACAGACAAGAATCTTTGTGGGGTTTTTTTGTGTGTTTGTTTTTGTTTTGAGACAGAGTCTTGCTCTGTCACCCAGGCTGTATTGCAATGACACCACGGTCTCAGCTCACGGCAACTTCTGCCTCCCAGGTTCGAGCGATTCTCCTGCCTCAGGCTTCCCGAGTAGCTGGGACTACAGGCACGTGCCACCACACCCGGCTAATTTTCACCATGTTGGCCAGGCTGGTCTTGAACTCCTGACCTCAGGTGATCCTCCCGTCTCAGCCTCCCAAAGTGCTGGGATGACAGGTGTGAGCCACTGTGCTGGGCCAAATCTCTGCTTCTAAGAGCTCACTCCTTATAGGAGGAGTTGACAGTAAGCACACAAACAATCAAGATAGTAGAGCAGCCAGCTGGACCACTCAGCTGGGGAACTGGTAGCTTGGCCTAGGGCTGTTACCTTTAACTGAGGCTGGGAGGCTTGTTCCCTGCACTAGGAGGTACAATGTGAGACTGAAAACTGAGGGCACTACATGCGAGACCTTGCACGTGTAAAGGCCCTGTTGTGGGATCAAGCCACTGTGTGGGAGGGACAGGAAAGCCTGGCGTGGCTGGAGCCTTGAAGAAGGGGAGGAAGCATGGCCCTGATCGCACAGAATTGCAAGTGTGGGTCCCCCGCTGAAGCTCCTGGCAGTTTTAAGCAGGATTATTAGATGATGTAATCATCTTTACAAATCACTTTGCTGAATGGAGGTTGAATTAACAAGGGGGTAGTTGGAAGTTGGAGCTACCCCTTGGAGGGCATTTTGGCCTTACCTACCCAAGTTTCAAATGCACATACCCTCTGACTCAGCAGATCCACTTAAGTATTCGGTCCTGAAATATTTCTAAAGGGGCCAGAGATACAGAACAAGGATATTGATTGTAGCATCTCTTAGAATATGGCCCCAAAAGGGAAGCAACCTCTATCAGGAGGGAAGTCATAAAATTCCTGCACGTACAACAATGCGGTATTCTGCAGCCTGTCAAAGAGGCAGGCAGTGCTCACTGTGCTGGTCTGGAATGTTCTCCAAGATATAATAAATGCATTTTTTTGAAAGCAGCTTGCAGTGCAGTGTGTATTGAGTTACCATGTGTGTAAAAACATTGTAGAGTTCCGCGTGTATGCCCAGGGAAAATATCCCACAGGACACCACAGATGTGGCAGACACTGGTCGCCTCTTGCAGGGAGAACTGAGAGCTGGCATAGAGGAGGGAACCTTTTATTCCAATTGTACACCTTCCTCTCTGCACCCTGAATAGTGTTCATGCCTTATGATGGAGGTAGTTAGGCTGGGAAGGGCCTCTACCCTGAGTCCTACAGGCACCTCTTGGCCTTGGTCTCCAGAGGTAATGGGGTGTCCCCCCTTTGTCCTCTCTCCTCTGTGGGTGTCTGACTCCATGGAGGACAGGTCCTGGGGGAAGGGCTGGGCCCCCTAACAATCCTGTCCATCTGACTCCGTGTTCCTGGCTGAACCAGAACCTCAAATCCAGTGTGGTGGGAGAAGTGGAAGTGAATGAACTCTTTATCTGGAGTTTCTTTATCAAAACGGTTTAAATTGGATCCAAGGCACACTAGGTGTTTCTGCCCCCGGTGCAAGGTTTCTGCTCCTCAGTGGAGCCGTGGAGCAGACAATGGCTGGAGCCCAGCCTGCCCATCAGTGGGGCCTGCTGGGCGAGGGCCCAAAGCCTGCACAAGGCCAAGGTGATCTCAGGAATGAGGGCTGGACCCCTTCCAGCTACTAGTCTACCCACCCCAGAGGCCCCTGTCCTTTGAGCTTCCCATTATTGATTTCCTTTTCATTCACTTTTATGTTCAGAGGTCGGACCTGAGAGAACAGAGAAATATGCTGGGTAGTGCAATTTGATTCGGGGGCAGCTGGGGTCAGGGTCAGAAAATGGGGCCCACACTCCCTCCGGCACTCCTGGCTGGGTGACCCACAGCCGCCTCCTCTCTCCCTGGACTGCGGCTCCTCCACGCCCTGCCTCCTTGGCTGTGATGAAGAACTACCAGGTTCCTTCGCAATGGAGGCCATGGGAGCCTCCAGACAGAAGAGCCCAAGACCCCTGAGTACAAGGAGGGGCAGCCGGGAATTGGGCCTCTGCTGGGCCCTGGAAACCCCAAAATCCAAAGACCCGGGGCTTTGCCCCAAACCTCCCCCTCAAGGCCACACTGAAGACTAAAGGAATGGCCAGAGCTCAGGCCCAGGGGGCTTTTCCTTAACGTAGTGATGAGTGTGGGATTTGGAAACACAGGCCCAGGTTCAAATCCTGCCTCTGCCAATTGCCAGCTGCCAGACCCAGTGCAAGTTTCTACACCTCTTAGATCCTTGTGTCCTCACTGACAGAGATGGAAAAATAATACAGGGATGGCGTTCTGGAACAGCAAGTTGTAAGGGTGTATGCGTAGACAGGTCCCCACCGCGGAGAGGATGCCTCAGGGACAATGCCGCGGCCCCCACCCTGGCTCCCGGAGTACAGGTCAGGTGCACAAGGCCTCCAGTCTTTCCTGTCAGCACTCCTTGGGGACATCCATGCCCCCTCCCCAAGCCCACCCTCCTGACCTTGGTAAGCTCATGGCCAGTATTACGTCTTTCCTGCTGTCTACTTCTGTTCCAGTCAGGGAGGAGACCCTGAACCTCCAGCTTGGCCTTAAAAGTTCTCTTCAGCTGCACACAGCTGCCCCCAGCACAGGGACAGGGACAGGAACCAACGGCGAGGGGCCTGGCATTTCCTAAGGACCTATGGAGGAACTCCCATCGCTCAAGGTAGGGCATCTGCTCCTCCCAGTTCTCAGGGAAGGATTGCATCAGGTCAGGGGCTGGGCTGAGAGGACTTCCTTACTTGCTAAAGGGGAGACAGGCAGGTGGACACTGGAGGGGGAACGTGAGGGTCTGGGTGAGAGGCTTCCTTGTCGCCCCAGAAAATGTGACATTCCTCATTGCAGCCCTTCTCCCAAAACCAATCCTCCCCAGTCACCATTAACTTCCAGGTAGTGATGGAGAGAGGGGGAGAGGGGCCCTTGGGCAAAGCTGGGGGCTGGCCCTCTTTCTCCCACAGCAGAGAGAAAGAACTCGGCAAACCATGGTGGCTATCAGCTGGGGGCTTGGGCAAAAAGGTCTGCTGTTTGCCAAAATGTAACAGCTCCTCTCCCTCGCTGAAGCCCAGGAGAGGAGGGAGGCGTGCCAGCCTCTCCAGCCCATTCCTTAGGGCACCTGCCCCCCATTCAACCCTCTGGCGGGAGCAGTTCCCGCGCCCGCCGCCAGGGGGAGCCCCTCTCCGAGCAGCCGGACCCTGCCCTCCCGCCGGCCCCGCCTGGCCCCATCGCGGCAGGGGACCAACCAGCCGAGAAATGGCTGCCCCTGGGCTCCTGGGCTCTCTGAGAAGAGTTTGTGGCCTTGATGAGTTTACTTTACCAAGTATTCCCAAGTATGATGCCTTCTGGGGGAGAAAGGAACCCTTGTGGCGGGTGTGGACGAATATAAATACAGACACCCCAGCGCGGGCAGGCAGAGGCCCAGAGGAGCAGGCCTGCCTGGGGGCCGGCTGCGGGGCGACTTTCTTCTCCAAACGTTCTAGTTGGCATCTTGTATTTCTTGTGCAATAGAAATTTTTTTCAATGTAACTTGGCTTTTTTGCATGTGCTACAGGCTTATGAATAGTCTGGTCTCTGTATGCATGCACGTGTGCGTTGTGTGTGTGTTGCGTATGTGTGGTGTGTGTGTGTTTTTATATGTATGTATGTGTGTGTGTTGTGTATATGTATGGGGGTTCTGTGTATGTATGTGTGTATGTGTGTGGGTTTTTGTGTGTATGTGTGTGTGTGTGTGTGTGCATGTCTGTGCACACACACATACTTTAATGTCCCCAGCGTGTGGCCCCATAGCCAGGTGCAGGCCTGGTCTGTGTCCACACTAGGGAATTTCGGGGGTCTGCAGCCCAGGGCCACACTGGGAATAGGGGGGAAAGAGTAGAAAAGGGTCTGGAAATCCGGAGAACATTTTTCCTGAGAGAGTCTTTTCACAAAAGTAGCTTCTACAACTGCAACGGTCCCACAGCTCACAGCTGGGAACTACTAACCCTTGTGCTGTTCTCAGCAAAACTCCTCAGAACTTAGCCACGAAGGCAAGCCTGCAGCTCACACTCGTGTCAGCCACACAGAACCTCTATTCCACCAAGAACTCATTTGTATTAGCCTGCCCCCGATACAAATAGGGCAGAGGATGGCAAAGGTTCTGTCCCACGGCCCCTAAACTGCAGCCACAA
The DNA here is from genome assembly GCA_036589455.1 of Ateles fusciceps. Classification (NCBI taxonomy): domain Eukaryota; kingdom Metazoa; phylum Chordata; class Mammalia; order Primates; family Atelidae; genus Ateles; species Ateles fusciceps. Next base: position 11,486,832 of record JAZHEH010001736.1, read on the forward strand.
AGGGGACACCATCCACAAAGGAAGCTCTGGGTCCCCCGGGGGATTCTCAGGGCCCCCCCACTGCTTGGCTCCAGGGTGAGGCTCTGCCTGGCTCCCCTCATTCCAGAACCACAACTCACAAGCCAAGAAACACAAGACCAAAAGCCACATGAACAGTCACAGATAGTGAGGGAGGTGGGCCAGGCCCCTGCGGAAGCCTGGGGCACTCCATCAAATTGAGTGGCCCTGTGGACTCCGGTTAACCCTGAGCTTGCCCCTTTCGCCCAGCCATGGTGAAAAGGCAGAGATGGAGGGGCCTCCCCCATGCCTGGGTGGCCCAGCTCACTATTGGGCCTGCGGAGGACCTGCCCAGCAGCTGTTAGGAAGAGAAGGAGGCACTGAAAGGGCCTGGTCAAGGCTGTCTGTGCAGCCGGACCGTGGCTGGGGCAGAGTGGGAAGGAAAGCCAGCAGGGTGGCATGTCCGATTATGTTTTCCAAAGATGACAACAATAGTACCTCGCATCCTGTCACCCCCTCCCATCAAGAAATGGAGTCTATGTCTCTTTCCCTTGTATCTGGGAGGCTTGTAACTTTCTTGTTACCAATAGAATGTGGTGAAAATGATGCAGCATGACTTCCAAAGCTCAATGGGAAAAGGCAATGAAGCAGACACTCATCTCTGGAGCCCTGAGCCTGCAGGCAAGAAGTCTGACTGTGATGAGGCCGCCATGCTGTGAGGAAGCCCAAGCCACATGCAGAGGCCATGTGCTGTGGCTGACAGCCTGGCTGAGGTCCCACCAACAGCCAGTATCATGTGGGGGAAGCATGAGAGATGGCATCTTTAGCTGGTTTCATCTGTTGGGTCCCTCTCAGCTGTGGAGTCTTTGCAGTCGAGGCTTCAGACTTCACAGGATGGAAGCGAGTCAGCCCTGCTGTGCTCTGTCCAACTTCCAGACCCTCAGAGCCACGAGCATGGGAAGATGGCTGTGGTATGCTGCTAAGTTTTGGGGTGCTCTGCTAGAAAACAGCAGTCACTGGAACAGATGGTCCAGGGGAGAGATTCAGAAAACGGTGCCAGCCGACCTTCTGCTCTTTCACTTTCACGGATGCTGCCAGAACCCAGGAGGCCACAGGTCTTTTGAAGAGCTGCCCCGTCTTTAGCAGGTAATGACTCAGGCTCAGGGGATATGAGAGTTGCCTCTGACAGGGCAGCCCCCTCTGCCTGGGTCACAGGGAACCACACTTAGCAGCTTGTGCCAGGCAGAGCTGGCCTCCTCTTCCCAGGCCTGAGGAAGGTGCTGGTGGCCGAGACTGACCATCCACGCTGGCTGAGCTCTGGGGTGAATTGGAAAGGCCTGCTGGCGTTTCCAGTCCTGCTGGATGAATGGGGCCTCCAGAGTCATGGGTGGCTATAGCACCAGCTCCTTGCCAGGCCCAAGCGCAAACCACTGCTGCTGTGGCCTATCGACCCTGGAGAGGAGACGCACTTTGCCTTTGCCATTTGTTTCTGGCCGGCGCTCTGCAGTCCTCTCCATCAGCCGCTCTGACTCATCGGGAGTGGACAAAGGGACAGAAGTTTCCAGGAAAAGGGAAAGAGACTGCAGGCAGGTCCTGTGGCTATGGAAGTGGGTCTAGGGGGGATGTGACAAGGCTCCCAGCTCCAGGGACCCAAGTGGCCAGCAGCAGCCAGGTCACAGGCGGTCAGCAGCTGCTGTCAACACCCATCAGACTATCTGTTTCCAAGGAAGAAGTCCCAGGAAGCCGCAACACGGATACCTTTATTCTCCCTGCTGAGATGCCAGCCAGGGACTAAAGGGCAGGAGAGAGGCCCCTGAAGTGTGGGTTTGCCTCCCAGAATGTGCAGCCGGAAATGGCCTTCTCCCATCCCCCGTTGCGCACACGGGAAACAAAGGCCCAGGGAAGCGGCCGACCCAAAATGTGTCGTTACCAGGGCAACCCAGCCACAGAGCTCGCAAGCCTGGGAAAAAGTTGTTGTTCATCGCGGGGTGGATGTTTGTCTTGTTTTGATTTTTCAAAAGCCTGAACCAAATCAGCTTTTTAACATGCTGCTCCAGGACACGGTGCTACTTGCAGACAGCCTGAAGAGCAGACGCAGGCAAAGCTGATGGTGTTCAGACACCCTCACAAAACATTCCTGCAGGCCTCCTCCCTCACTTCTCGGCAAGCCGCCCTGTCCCATCTGTACCCGAGACCCGAGGGTCAGGCAGATCCCTATCCGTTTCCCTCAATCGGCAGCTTTCATGTGGGAATGAAGTTAAAAGGTCCGAGTTCACTGTCCGCAGTATCATGCAGTTACCCTGGTTTCTCTTCCCTGAAAAGTTAGGAAACTTTGACATTAAGGAGTTCATTCATCAGGATTTCACATTGTCACATGAATTTAATTACTGTCACATCAGAACAAAAGGCAGTGCTGATCCAGCCGTGTGTGGCATGACTCCAGACTTCTTGGTGAGGAATGAGATCCTTATGGCAGAATTCGAGCTTCCCTTGTTGCAAGAGAAAGCAAATTCACCTTCCGGAGAGGCCTTCTAGCATCAGCCCTGGCTGGAGGCTCTGTCCATTTAGCTCCTAAGCATCTCACATGGGCATTGGGTGAGATGAGCAGGGACCACAACCTTCCCGTAACTCCCCAGTCTCCACTGTGTTATCCAGACCTAGGTGGCTCCCAGGCCCTAATGCAGCTTCACAGGGCAGCAGTGCCCTCTTTAAGCCCCGATGCTCCCCCCCAGCACGGCCTCCAAATCCCAGTGCCTGCTCCTTCTCTTAGGCACCTCCAGTCTGAAGGACGGTGGGGCAGATCACCAGCGTGCACGTGCAGGAGGACTCAGTGAAAGGAGGGAGACAGGGCAGCCAGGCACTGCTGTGCTGTGCCCACCCTGCCTACTGGACTGGCTGAGGGCAGACCTTGGGGGCCTGTGCTCAGGTTTTAAGAAGACAGACATCATTGTATATTGGCGCCAGAGTGGCAGTGGCTCTCGCATGTGGAGGAGCACACATGAGAACTCCCTGGAGCACTCCCAACTCTAGATCATGGCAGTTGCAGAGAGCCGTAGGAGGTAGGGGGTCTACAGAGCTGGTGGGGGACCCTCGGGGTCCATGATTGCCGCTGTGACTGGGCCCCGTTTCCAGGCTATGCCCGACAAGGCCAGGATGGCAGCCTCCACCTCAAGCCTGTACCATGCCAGCTGGCCCCAAGGGGCTTCTGGGTGGAGCACCAGCTGGGTACACCATGAGGATGAGATGGTATGAACTGAAGATAGAGTGGTGGGAATAATACAAATTAATAAGCCATGAGGTGAGATCGCCTCAAGGTGACTGGTGAGTATAAGCTTTGGCTCTCATGCTCCTGCATCTAAGTTCTTTAAAAATGCAGAAAAGGTGTTTAAGAAAATAAGTTAATTCCTGGCAGTGCTGGGGAAAGGTGGGTTAGCAGATTGCATTTTCCAAGATGGCTACAACAAGACCTTCTATCCCACATAGCTTCTCTCCCAAAGGACTCAGACGCTGCTCCTATCCAGAGTTGGCGTCTCTCCTTCCTCTCCTGGAACGCTGGTGGGCCAGTGACTACAGCAAAAGTGATGCCATGTGACTAGCTAGGTCAGAAAGGTTGATTCCATTTCTGCCTGATCCTCTGGGCAAGCTTGTTGTTGACACCCAGACTCCATACTGTGAGGAAGCCCAAGCCACATGAAGATGACATAGGTGGGCGTTGCATCTGATGCATCACCCCCAACCACAGTCTGACTGCAGGCCCATGAGAGGAGGGCCTCAGAACAGGACCTCCCCAGCCAAACCCATCCACTCTCAGAGCCATGAGAAATGATAATAAAATGGTTGTTTTAGGCCATTACCTTTGAGAGTGATTCGTTACTCAGCAGCAGATAACCAGAACAGAGATACTTTCAGTGGGCCAGAAATTATGCAGCAGCAGGACCAGTGAGAATGAGGAACCATAGCTCCACATTCTGGAAATGGTGGCTGCTTCCAGTTCAGTGGGGAGCAGGTACAGGGGAGAGAACAGGGCTGCAAGTGACTGTTAGGTGCTAAGTGCCTGCATGCAGAAGACCACCCGCTGGTCCACCCCACCTGGCAATGCATTCCTGACTCTCACCTGCAATTGCTGAGGGTAAATAGATACGGCACTTACAGATGTGTCAACAGGAAACCTCCCCTTCTAAGATGAGCGCTTAATGAAGACACTACAAACAATTGAGGAGAACCCACTGAGAGAGAGTCACCAAGCTCAGCGCTAAACCACCTGGAGAAAGTGAGTTCTCATTACAAAGAAATGGAAATTTTAAAAGAAGTATATTGGTCGGGCATGGTGGCTCACACCTGTAATCTCAGCACTTTGGGAGGCTGAGGCAGGTAGATCACTTGAGGCCAGGAATTCAAGACCAGCCTGGCCAACATGATGAAACCCTGTCTCTACTAAAAATACAAAATTTAGCCAGGCGTGGTTGCGACAGCTGTAATCTCAGCTACCCAGGAGGCCGAGGCATGAAAATCACTTGAGCCTGGGAGGTAGAGGTTGCAGTGAGCTGAGATCGCACCACTGCACTCCAGCCTGGGTGACAGAGTGAGACCCTATCTACAAAAAGAAGAAGAAGAAGAAGTCTATTAATATATTTAGAGAAACAAAGATCAGGCCACTGGAGAAAAAACAAAAAAAAGAACCAGCTGAAGATCTTCACATATGATTGTTAAAAGGAAAACTCAAAAAAACCAAGAAGAAAAGTGGAGGGCCCTGAAGAGCAAGTTTCTGGAGTTTGAAGCTAAAGTCCTGTTCGGAGCATGGCACAAAAGGAAAATAGCATGAAAACCATAAAGGAAATGTGAGGCTGCATGGAGGATAGGTGCAGAAGTTGCCAAACCATCCCATAGAAATTCCAGAAAGAGTGGGTTAGAATTAGAACACACTAAGAGAAACAGTAGCCAAGAAGTGTATTGAAACCTGTTCCCCCAAAGGTTTGAAAAAAGATAGAAAACTTGGATAGTTCAATTGCCAAAGAATTTGGATAGATAATGAAAGACTAAAGTACAAGACTGAATGTTTTTTTTGAATGCCTGGGCCCAGCTATTTTTGTAGACCCTTTTTACTTAACCTTCAAAAATAGGTAATGATCATGTTAGATAAACTGCTTTGGAGCATATAACAATCTAGAAAGTGAATTAACATCTTTTTCAGGATACTACAAAGTTGATTCCAAAATGAAAGGAGAGCACACTAGTGATCATCTATGCAAACATTTTAATATATTAGCAAATCAAATCAAGTAGCGTAGTAAAGGAATAACCCATTATAACCACGTAGCATTTAATCCCAGATAAGCAAGACTTGCTTGACAGTAAGACTCACTACGTTAGCTTACTAGAGTAGGAAAAGCTAAATGAGATCAACCTCTCAATAGATAGAGGAGGAGGAGGAGGAGAAGAGAACTTTTTAGGTATTGTTTCCTTCACTTGACTCGGGCATTCTCTACAGACCCCCAGCAAAGATCCTACCTACTGATGAAGCCTCAGAAGCCTAGTTATTAAAGGCACCACTTTTTGCCCAACTGATTGTGAACATTTTGAAAGACTGATAATATCGAATGTCAGTGCCAAAGGAAGGTTAGGTAAACAAGAAAGTCGTCTTATTGGGCAATTTGATGGAAAAAAAAAAGAATGAAATTCTGTCACGGACGAGCCTGGAGGACAATACGCTAAGTGAAATAAGCCAGGCATAGAAAGACAAATACCACGCAGTCTTGCTCACATGTGGAAGCTAAAACAGTGGGTCTCATGGAAGCAGAGAACAGAAAAGTCGTAACCAGAGACTGGAGAGGGTAGGCGGAGAGCAGGAGCGGGAGAGGTTGGTTAATGGATACAAAATTACAGCTGGATAAGAAGAGTAAGTCCTGGTGTTCCAGAGCAGCCGTCCCCAACCTTTTGCAGCAGGGACTGGCTTTGTGGAAGACTGTTTTTCTACACCTCCCAGGTTAGGGGATGGTTTTGGTATGATTCAAGCAGATCACATTTATTTATTTTGATTTATTTATTTATTTTCTTTTGAGACGGAGTTTTGCTCTTGTTGCCCAGGCTGGAGTGCAATAGCAGGAACTCGGCTCACCGCAACCTCCGCCTCCCAGACTCAAGCAATTCTCCCGCCTCAGCCTCCCGAGTAGCTGGGACTACAGGCATGCGCCTTGACGCCCAGGTAATTTTTTATGTTTTTAGTAGAGACGGGGTTTCTCCATGTTGGTCAGGCTGGTCTCGAACTCCCGACCTCAGGTGATCCGCCCGCCTGGGCCTCCCAAAGTGCTGGGATTACAGGCGTGAGCCACCGCACCAGGCTGCACATTACATTTATTGTGCACTTTATTTCTGTTATTACGTTGTAACACATGATGAAATAATGGTACAACTCTTCATAATGTAGAATCAGTGGGAGCGCTGAGCTTGTTTTCCTGCAACTAGACTGTCCCATATGGGGGTGATGGGAGACAGTGACAGATCAGCAGTCAGTACATTCTAATAAGGAGCGTGCAACCTAGATCGCTGGCATGCGCGGTTCACAGCAGGCTTTGTGCTCCTATGAGAATCTAATGCCGCCACTGATCCGAAAGGAGGCGGAGCTCAGGTGGTAACGTGAGTGACGGGGGAGCAGCTGTAAATATAGAGGAGGCTTCCCTCGCTGGACTGCCTCTCACCTCCTGCTGTGCAGCCCGGTTCCTAACAGGCTACTGACCAGGACCAGTCTGTGGCCGGAGGACTGGGGACCCCTGTCTATAGTACTGTAGGATGACTACAGGTAACAATTTATTTATTATATATTTTGAAATGGCTAGAAGAATTTAAATGTTTCCGACACAAGGAAATAAGTGTTTGAAGTGATAGGTATACTAATTACCCAAATTTGATAACCACACATCGTATACATGTATCAGAATATCACAACATACCCTGTAAATACACACAATTATTATGTGTCAATTAAAAATAATCAAAAAGGCCAGGTGCGGTGGCTCACATCTGTAATCCCAGCACTTTGAGAGGCCGAGGCAGGCAGATCACTTGAGGCCAGGAGTTTGAGACCAGCCTGGCCAACATGGCAAAACTCTGTCTCTACTGAAAATACAAAAATTAGCCAGGTGTGGTGGTGGGTGCCTGTAATCCCAGCTACTCTGGAGGCTGAGGCATGGGGATTGCTTAAACCCAGAAGGTGGAGGTTGCAGTGAGTTGAGATCGTACCATTGTACTCCATCCTGGACAACAGAGTGAGACTCCATCTCAAAAAATAAAAATAAAAATAAAAACAATGGTAATCAAAAATAAATTAGAATAGGACAAATAGAATTTTTACACTGGATCTAAAACTTTTAAACAGTTAAGAGGCAAAAAACCACAATGAGACACCACTCCACATGCTATAGGATGGCTGTTATTATTATTATTATTATGATTTGAGACAGTCTTGCTTGGTCGCCAGGCTGGAGTGCAGTGGTGCAGTCTGAGCTCACTGAAACCTCCTTCTCCAGGGTTCAAGCTATTCTCCTGCCTCAGCCTCCCGAGTACTTGGGACTACAGGTGCCCACCACCATGCCCAGCTAATTTTTGTGTTTTTAGTAGAGACAGGGTTTCACCATGTCAGCCAAGATGCTCTCGATCTTTTGACCTCTTGATCCACCCACCTTGGCCTCCCAAAGTGCTGGGATTACAGGCGTGAGCCACCGCACCCGGCCAACTATTATTTTAAAAAAACACATAAAGGGAAATAGGTGTTGGCAAGGATGTGGAGACCCTTGAGACCCTTGTCACTGTTGGCCAAATGTAAAATGATTCAGCCACTGAGAAAAACAGTATGGCGATTCTTCAGAAAGTTAAACATCAAATTACCACATGATCTGTCAATTCCACTTCTGGGTATATACCCCAAGCAATATGCTTGTACACCCATGTTCATAGCAGCATTATTTGCAATTGTTAAAAGACAGAAACAACCCAAATGTCCATCAGCAGATAAATGGATACACAAATTGTGTTCTATCCACACAGTGGAGTATTACTCAGCCTTCTAAAAGAAATAAATGTCGACATTCTGAAACATGGATGAACCTTGACAACATTATGCTAAATGAAATAAGACAATCAGAAAAGGACTCAAACTGTATGATCCCACTTCAGTGAGGTGTATAGAACAGTCAAATGCATAGTCGGAAAGTGGAATGGTAGTTGCCAGGGGCTGTGGGGAGGGAGAATGGGGAGTTTTTATTCAATGGATACAGAGTTTCTGCTTGAGATGAAGAAAGTTCTGGAAATGAATGGCTGTGCAACACTGTGAGTGCACTCACTGGGAATGACTGCCACGGAATTGTGTAGTTAAACATGGTTAAAATGGTAGAATGTGTGTTGTGTATATTTTACCATAATGAAAGAAGAATTTAAAGTTATAAAGTGTTCTTGCTTCTGTAAATAAATTTTTCTGGGAAACTAGGAGAAAGTCAAAACAAGACAATGTGGTTTTGCAACGCAGCATCCTCAGGGCCGCCAAGCTGACGGGCCGCAGACAGACCCAGGTTCCCCTGGCTGCCACCCAGGCTGGCTGAGATTGAGGCCGAAGCCAGCCGAGGCAGAGGGGTCTCCAAGCCGTCCATGGAATGCTCTGGTCCTGGGTCCTTCATCCTAGGAGCCTCTTCACTGTGGGAGCAGTGGGCCTTCCACCAGCACCTTCTGTAGAGGAGGCTTGGCCTCCATGAGTTTCCTGCGAAACCATGGTTCTACCCTGTGACCGCCACGGCCTGCCAGCCACGTAGACCCAGGCCACCAATGGGCCTTCCTAAATGATATCTGGTGGCAGCCCAGTGAAATGCAAGAGCACGGGCTGAGGCATCAGACCCACATCCAAATCCTACCCCGCTCTTCTGTGCTGACTGACCTCAGCAGGGCCTCAGTGTCCTCAGCATTCTCACCTGTGAAATGGGAAAGAGTACCTCGCTGTGAAGGTTCACTAGGAAAATGTATATAAATCACCTGGCACAGAGGAGGTTTTTTCAATAAAATGCTAGTTACTTGCTTGTGTTGGTTCACAAGCCATGTGAATTTAATTTCGGAAGTGAAACCCAGGAGTTCCTCCTTCCCAGTTAGCCTCCATCCCTGCTGCATCTAATGGAGAACCTTCCACGTGGTAGAGCTGAGCCCTGGGAATGTAAGGAGCCATCTCTCAAATTGCAGGGAGCTGGGGGTTTTGCAATAGAATAAAGGGAATAAGTCATTGTGGGGGCTGGCCCAAGGCCCACAGCGCTGGGGATTATTGAATGCAAGAGGCGAGAGAGTCGCAGCTACAGTGCCAGGAAACTAGAAGCTGCTCAACACACATTGGTTGCCTGTTGCCCATTCTGTCAATAAGAAAACTGAAGCTCAGAGGCTAAGAGGCTCGCCTGGGACCCAGCGGCCAGCACAGGCTCCAACTCCAGGCCTCTCTCCAAATTCCGCTGCAAGAGAATCCATGTGAGAACGGGGAATTTTACACTCAGGGATGGGGGCAAAGGGTCCTCTCAGGATTCAGAGAAAGGCTTCAACAAGCCTGATCTGGCTGAACTTCCAAGCAGAAAGCTGGCCTCCGCCTCTCGGTCATGCTGGTCCCTGGCTGGGAGAAGCCCCTTTCTAAGTGGATGGCATCAGAAATGCAGGCTGCCCTGTGGCTGGGTTTTGGCACAGCTTCCTCCACCAGCAGAGGGGGGCAGCCTGGCAGGGGGAGCTGGAAGCCTGCTCAGTCACTGTCGAGGGGTTGGGAGGTCCTGTTCCCTCAACCTAAATGGTCACACTTGTCAGGAGGACAGGCAGGGTTAGCTGGCCTTCCATCAAGGATGACGCAGGTTCCAGGATGATGTGACCCTCACAGCCTCATCTCACCAGGGAAGCTATCAGGCACAGGCTCCATGGCTCGTTGCTTGGCCAGGTCCCACAGATAAAGCTGGCTCCAGAGCACTGTGCCACCATGATGGCTGGGTCCCTGAGTGCCAGGGGAAGTGAGACGGATGCAAACCTCTGGTTTTTAGGCCTGGCCGGAGATGCGTATTAATTACCCAAAGGCAGACCAGGTGAAGCTCTTTCATTCCCAGCAGCTTTCAAGACTGGGGGAAGCAGGATGCCACTGAGAGGTACAGGCAGAAAGGAAGGATGCGAAGAGTCCCAGCGTCCACTTCCTGTCCCCAGACTACCCCAAACTGACCTGCTCAGGACAGAACAGCCCCACAGTGATTCCACATTCTGGGCTGGGACCCCGCATGCTCCAAACCGCCTCACCCGCAGTGGAGAAATAAAGCATCAGGGGTTGTTGGGGAGGAGGAGTGGATTTTAGGGAAGAGCATTGGATACCCCACAAGGAAAGAGAGCAGAGGGCGCTTCCCTCCCCCACCTCCAATTGCATAAACAGGGCTGTGGGAGGACCCCCCAAATCTCACTATTGCTCCTCTGCAGCACCGGACACACCGAAGATCCACCCCCTCCTGAGGATGCCGGATAGGCTAGCACACTGCTGGGATGACAGAGTGAAGGTAAGAGCACCCCCAAAGTCAAACCAAAGGTTGAATGCTGTGGGCCACGCACCCTGAACAGCTGGAGGGGGTTCCGAGGGGCCCAGCTAAAGGGAGGCTCAAGGTGCCAGCCCTTAGGGAAATGAGTTCACAAGGTCAAGGACACTCAGCATGACCTTCCCCAGGGAGTCACGGGTGGGGTACCTCCTGGAGAGCTCAGTGCCCAGAAATGAGGATCATTTGGAAGCAGCCTGCTGGGTCTCCAGGAGCCCAGGCAAGACTTTTTCTTTTGGTTCGCCGTTGTATTACCAGCACCATTTCAGTGCCTGGCACTTGATAACTGTTGAATAATAAGCCCAGAGAGGCAAGCACGCCACAAGAGTTACTGGGAGTGCAGCCTGAAGCAAGGTCCTGGGAAGGGTGTGTGGGTTGGGGAAGAGATGCTGTGATCAGCTGGTGATGTCTGCCATGGATGTGGAGTGGGAAGGTGTTGGGAAGGGTGTGAGGATTGGGGAAGAGATGCTGTGATTGGCTGGTGATGTCTGCCATGGGTATGGAGTGGGAGGAGGTGACACAGGCACCACTGATGGACCCAAGCCCGGAATACTCTCCCCAATGGGACACAGAGGACTCCAGAGAGACAGTCCCTATTCCCACAAATTGCAATTGCACATTTGGAAGATCCCTGATAAATTTAAAGCACACATTGTCACTACTCTCCAAAACGGTTAGAAATGGGAGAGGACGTCTAGGCTGTTTATGCCTTCTTCTCCAGGACAGGAGATTTTCGCTTGGACATGGTGCTTCTATCTCCTTTGAACACTAATTAGAATATGGACTTTTTGCCAACTTCAGAGAATTTCTTAGCTCCCTTCAGAGCCCCATGCCCTAACAGGAACTGAGTAGGCATTCCCCCTCAGTTCCAAATGAAAGGCAGCTTCACTTTCCCATGCATTTTGGAGCTGTCAACCAATTCAAAGTCAGGTGAGGAAGTGGCAACACGGCAGCTGCCTCTCCCACAGATGGCCTAGGGCTGCGGCTCTCGTGGGGCGGCTCCCTTTCCAGGTTTTAGGCAACAAATGTTGATTGCGTTTGTCATAATGATAGGAAAGAATGTGCAGCTATCCCAATCTTTCTTCAGCACTTCTTTTTTCTGTCAAAATCTGGAAACCAGTCAGCCCTGGGTCACCTGTCTACACTCTGGCTTCGCTTACGGAATTGGTACCTACAGAGTATCCTTGTGTGCAAGCACAGGACTTGCCCCCTCGTCACCCAGAACCAAGTGACACTCCCTGCAGTGGCATGGCAAGTGCCTTCTTAACAGCCAGTCTTAGGATGAAACTAGCAGGAGTCCAAATTCAAACAGAAATCCTCCGCTAAGTGGTGTCCCAATCCACACAAACCCTTCATGAGTCAGATGTTACCACCGTTAGCACTCACTGGTGTGACCCCTTCCAGAAGGTGAGCTGGCTGTCCTGCCTTCCACAGGCCGCACCCTGGCAGGGATTTACCTGAAGCCAGATGGCTTGTACCGAAATGTCCCACTCTTTTTTAAAGAGATGGGGTCTCACTCTGCTGCCCAGGCTGGAGTGTAAGGGTACAAATCAGAGCTCAGCATAGCCTCGTGCTCCTGGGTTCAAGCAATCTTCCCTCCTCAGCCTCCCAAGTAGCTGGGACTACAGGCATGCGCCTCCATGTCCAGCTAAATTTTTTTCTTTTTGTGGATACGGGGGTCACGTTATGTTGCCCAGGCTGTTCTTGAACTCCTAGCCTCAAGTGAGCTTCCTGCCTTGGCCTCCCAAGTGGCTGGGACTATAGTCGTGAGCCACAGTGCCCGGCTCAAAACGTCCTACTCTTGACAAACTAATGCTGACGCTTATGCTGTTTATCATCTGATGTCACCCTGGTGAGAGATGACAAGGGATGGCGATGATCTGGGTTTTCTCCAGGAAGACCCGGGGTGGCATATCACAGGCAAATGTCCCACGGCTCTTGGATGACTTGGGGAAACTGACTCATGTGATTAAACTCACAACAGACTTAAGTGTTGAAGGAGAACTGCCAAATTGTTAATTTACTTTGAGAGGTGCCTTTTCAAGGAGCTAAATGAATGGATTCCCCAGAAGGATTTCTGGCTGGAATTTCCAGAAAGCCGAGTCATTGGAATGGCACCTGATGGGCCTGAGAGGGGAGCTCAGAGGTTGAGGAGTTTTGGGGCTGCAGCCTCCAGACAAGGTGGGGGTGCCCATTAAGGTTAGGGTCCAATCAAGCCTCATCCCCTTGGACCTGATGGATAAACCCAGACAGCCACTAACTGCCCGAGCTGCTGCTTTGCATGCTGGTGGGGTTTTAAGTTTACATTGAATAGTGACCCCCCCTTTGTTAATGAAATATGGTACACATTGCTAATCTCTAAAATAGACCAAAACAGTAGTTTGCAGGTATAAATGGACTTTATATATTCAACTGTATAACCGTGGTGGGACAGGGTTCAAATTATTAGCATGAGGAGTTAGACAGTGTCACGCTCCCCTGCTCTCAGTCAAAGGGCAAAAGCCATAGAGGTCAATATTCATTTTCTCTCTTCAAAGGGAAGGAAAGCAATCAGGGTGGGGGCAGGATGTATTCCACAGAGGATGCCACATACCAGGTCCCCCTAGGATTTCAGCATTAAAGAGTAGGAACACACATGGAGATTTTAGTGAAAAATCTCTGGAGACCAAATCCTTAGCTGTTTTGAAAAGGTGTAAGTAACGCCGGCGTTACTATCTGGGCTGTGTTTCTTTAAGTATGACATGTATTCAAGTCCAGATCATGGCAGGGGTGACGTTAAAAATTGAGGTTTATCGTGGATGGATTTCCATCAGCCTTGTTTCCAGTCTATTTTTGCATTTTTTTTCTAGTTATAGAACATTAAGGAAATTTTGATTCTCGAAGACAATTAGCTGCCAATGATAAGATTGTTAACAGTTTTGTCAGAGATGAAAACATCTGTATTCTAAGGTTTGTGCTAAATTGAGTAACTAGCAGCAAAGTCAATGGTTTAAGTTCCAATTTATAAGTAGTTGGTCACATTGAATGTGTGTGAGTAGGTGTAAGAGTGAGATTAAGAGAAAGAATGACAGAGGGGAGAGAGACAGAGAGACAGAGAGAGAAAGAAAGGAGCACGTGTGTGTGTACATGCCTGGGTGTGGCTCAGGACACTTTGCAAATAGTTAGAAATATATGTTCAATGAAAATGAACAAAACATTTGGGAACTCTCCTACAAAACCTCCGGATTCTGCAACCCACCTGTGCAGGCTGCTGCCCCACTCTGCGCCACACCTGCTCCTCCTGCTAACTTATCCTCTTCCCAACCCGCCTCGCTAGATGGAAGTACTGGCTGACCTCAACCCGATAGGCAATCCCAGAGTTCCGTTCCATTTAATCACCCACCCTTTGTTCAAACATTTTAATGATTTAACTTTCAGGGGCTGTATTAGTTTCCAGGGGCTGCCACAATAAATCACCACAAACTCGATGGCTTAAAGCAATAATGGAGCCAGAAGTTTCAGCTTGAGGGGTCCAGGGCCATGCTCCCCCTCCAGACGCACTAGGGGAGAGTTGGGCTTTGCTTCGTCAGCATCTGGGGGCTCCACGTGTTCTCTGTGGCTGCACTGGCCCATCTCTGCCGCTGTGGTTTTGTGGCCTTTGAGTTTGTGTCTCCTCTTCTCTTATGGAGACACTCGTCATTGGGCTTAGGGCTCACCCAGGTAACCCAGAATGGTCTCATCTCAAGATCTTTCACTTGATGACACCTACAACGACCCAAAGACCCTTTTTCCAACCTAGGTCCCATTTCCAGGTTTCCAGGGATTTGAATGTACACGTGTCTTTATGGGAGCCAGCATTCAACACTTGGCAGGGGCCAACCTTTCTCCCCATCATGACCGTACATATGAGAAGCAATTCACACCTTTCCTGACAGACAGTGAGGGTGCGATCAAAGGCGGCCGATACCATTTCCCCGACATGCCAGCACATTTCAACATGGATCAAAGTGTATTCAAGAAGTGGATCATTTTATGTTTAGGAACGACTACATTTTACCAAATGGTTATTTTTTAAGATCAGTCTAGTCATTATATGTCAATAGAAGCTACCTGATTTGCTTACAATCTTAGCCAAGTGAAACTGTCATTATCGACTTGCAAACATTTGGTCTGACGTCTCAAAGTCAGAACTCCCTTCCCCTTTGTGCACACTCTTCAGCAACACCCCCTACCTGGGGCGACCCTCCTTTCCTTTCCATGCAGAGACAGCACCAGGCAAGGTGATGCCCATCACAGGAGCTGGGCCATGGGGCCATCAAAAAAATAATGTTCTTGGCTGGTGTCGAGGCTCACGCCTGTAATCCCAACACTTTGGGAGGCCAAGGTGGGAGGATCACTTGAGGCCAGGAATTTGAGAGCAACGTGGGCAACATAGAGAGACTCTGTCTCTAATTAGCCAGGTGTGGTGGTATGCACCTGTGATCCTAGCTACTCAGGAGGCTGAGTGGGGAGGATCACTTGAGCCCAGAAGTTCAAGGCTGCAGTGAGCTATGATGGCACCACTGCACTCCAGCCCTCCAACCTGGGTGACAGTCAGACTTTATCACTTAAATTTTTAAAAAACATAAAAAAGACCATGTGCAGTAGCTCACACCTGTAATCCCAGCACTTTGGGAGGCTGAGGTGGGTGGATTGCCTGAGCTTAGGAATTTCACCAGCCTGGCCAATATGATGACACCACAGCTCTACTAAAATATAAAAATTAGCCAGGTGTGGATGAGAATTGCTTGAACCCAGGAGGCGGAGGTTGCAGTGAGCCAAGACCAGGAGTGCGCCACTGCATTCCAGCCTGGGCAATGGAGCGAGACCCTGCCTCAAAAACAAATCATGCTCTCAGGTCTTCAGGTCTTTTGGGGACTGAAGCTCGTGAGAGTTATCTGGAAGCACACCTAGGGCTGGGGACCTTCTGAAATTCACATGTGGAAATCTTAACCTCCAGAAAACCAGAAATGCGACTATATCTGGTTGATATAGTCTTTAAAGAGGTAATTAAGGTAAATCAAGGTCACATAGGTGGGCCCTAATCCAATATAACTGTTGTCCTTATAAGAAAAAGAGATCAGACACAGACACTCACAGAGGGAAGACCCTGTGAGGACACAGAAGGAAGACAGTCTCTCCCAGCCCAGGAGGGGGCCTGAGAAGGAATCACCCCTGCCGGCACCTTGATCTCTAGGTGAACTCCTGGACTTCTTCTAGCCTGCAGAAATGTGGGAAAATGGATTTCTCTGCTGTCCGAACCAGCCAGTGCGTTGTATTTTGTTCTGGCTGTCTGCTATGGGCTGAATGTTTGTGTCTTTCCCAAATGTTTGTGTCTTTCACCATTGACACCCTAATCCCCAGCGGGATGGGGTTAGGAGGTGTGGCCCTTATCAGTGGAGACAGTAGGGAGCTGGCTTCATCTATCTCTTTGCTAGGTGAGGACAGAGAGAAGCAGCCATCTGTGAGCCGGAAGTGGGCCCCCACCAGACGCCAGATCTGCCGGGGCTCTGATCTCAGACTTCCCAGCCCCTGCTATGAGAAGTCAGTGGTTTTTGGTTAAGTCCCCTAGTCTACTGCAGTTTGTTAGAGCCACCCACGCTAATAGGCTCTTGACGCAGACCTGCACAATCAGTTAATCCTTTCCTCTTTCACGGAGGGGTCTGTACGCCTGGAGCTGCTGGAGGGGGCAGGCCTTTCCCAGAGTGTAGCCCACTCAGGGCCTTCCTCACGGCCTTCAGACCCCAGCTCCAACAGCACTGACCCCACACCAGGGCTTTTCAGTGATGTGAGGCAACAAAATGCCCTTTCCTCTAGAGCTGGTGTGGGCTGGGCTTCCTTTCATTGATGGTAAATGATTTCTGCCACTTACCGCCAATAAGGCTCTGAAGAGACCAGGGGCTCTCTGGTCTCAGGATTCATCAGAAGCTCCACTCTGAGCCTCCAATGCTGGGAGTGGAGCCAGCCTGCCCCTGGGGGGTCTCCCCACAGTCACTGTGTCAGTTGCCTCCCTACCCTGTGAGGTAGGACCCCTTCTGGCTCCCACCTCCTGCTCCCCCACGGGGCCACTGATGGACCTTGGTCCCTGAGTGTCACATACATTTCTATCCTTGCTCTGCACCCACAATGGCTGCCCATAGCTGCTCTGGACACCCCACGTCACTCCTGCCCATTAAAGAAATAATTATAAAGATCACAATGAAGAAAAGCATAAAATGGAAACAGTTGCCTGGGGGATGCTAGCATTGTGACTGCCTTTCTTTTCCTTCTGATATTTACTGCACACACAACATTGTGACAACAATGATAGCCAGGTGCAGTGGCTCACACCTGTAATCCCAGCACTTTGGGAGGCCAAGGCAGGAAGATCACCTGAGGCCAGGAGTTCCAGACCAGCCTGGCTAACATAGTAAAACCCTGTCTATTAAAAATACAAAATTAGCCAGGCATGGTGGTGTACACCTGTGGTCCCAGCTACTCGGGAGGCCGAGGCAGGAGAATCAATTGAACCCAGGAGGTGGAGGTTGCAGTGAGCTGAGATGGCGCCACTGTACTCCAGCCTGTGCGACAGAGCCAAATTCCATCTCCAGACACACACACATTATGACAACAATGATAGAAATGGGTTTTTTTTCTTTTCTGAGACACGGTGTCACTCTGTCACACAGGCTGGAGTGCAGTGGTGTGATCTTGCCTCACTGCAACCTCCTCCTCATGGGTTCAAGCAATTCTCCTGCCTCAGCCTCCCAAGTAGCTGAGATTACAGGCACATCCCACCACTCCTGGCTAATTTTTGTATTTTTAGTACAGACAGGGTTTCACCATGTTGGCCAGGCTGGTCTCAAACTCCTGACCTCAGGTGATCCACCCACCTCAGCCTCCCAGAGTGCTGGGATTGCAGGTATGAGCCACTGCACCCACCCGGCAGAAATGTTTAAGTCACTTACTGTCTTCATGACACATGGTGACATTGTTTATGCGACTTTTAAAAATTGTGAGGTGGGAGGATCGTCTGAGCCTGGGAGGGTGAGGCAGCGGTGAGCTGTGACCACACCACTGCACCTCGGCCTGGGTGACAGAGCAAGACCTTATCAAAAAAAAAAAAAAAAAAAAATTGCTGCTGTACTTTCAGCCCAGGGACATCAGGAGTCAGAGCATGAGTGGCTGTAGTTCACAAAGATAGTATTGATGGTGATATATTTAGATGTGTATCCCCTCCAAATTGCATGTTGGAATGTGGTCCCTGGTGTTGGAGCCTGGTGGGGAGGTGTTGGACCGTGGGGGTGGATCCCTCATGAGCAGCTGAGCACCATCCCTTGATGATGAGTGAGTTCTCACTCAGTTAGTTCATTTGATAACAGGTTGTTAAAAAAAGCCGGGCATCTCTCTTGCTCCTCTCTCCCCATGTGACCTACCACTCCCCCTTGACCTTCTACCACGACTGTAAGCTTCTTGAGGCCTCACCAGAAGCTGAGCAGATGCTGGTGTCCTGCATGTACAGTCTGCAGAGCTGTGAGCTGCTTTGCTTTATGAATTACCCAGTCTGAGTCTGAATGGATGAACTACGTGAGTCTTTTATAGCAATGGACTAACACAGATGATAACAACGAGGAAACTGCTTTGTAAACTAGAACAAAGAGCCTACCCACATGTGGACAGTCTCAGGGAAGACCCATCAGGCCACACCAAGGCTTGGGGACAAGTTTTAGCTTTATTAATTTACTTCCTCATGCCCAGGACTTTTCAAAATTCCTCTCCCAAAAATAATCCATTGCGTTGCTAAACGTACTGAAAAGCTAGGCCCTCGAATGCAAAGCTTTTATCTCTGCCACCACAAAATTATTTCCTCTCTAGATGGCCTTGTGCACAATTCATAAAGCAGCCTTTTAGCACAGCCTGGGCGAGGCACAAGTGGGGCATCTTTGAGGAGCCAGCTCCTTGTTGGCCAGGTTTGGGGTCACAAGAACAAAGGCCTGAGACCCATCCCTGTGTCGCCCAGGCTGACCAGATGCTGTGGCCCCAGGGACGTGTGTTCGGTGGCTGGTTTAATCTTCTGTCTTGGCTGAGATCACTGAAGGACAGCCAGGGAGGCAGGAACAGCTTGGAAATATCTGGACTGTGAGGGTGGTGCCGGGGCTCAGTAGCAGCTATTTGAGGCCCCCACAGCTCCCGTGGGACAGGCTCACTCCACAGGATGCTGGGAGAGATGGCCCATTCACAAAAGCTTGCCAGTTGTAACCTTTACCAACCTTCTGGACATCAAGCGCCTGCTGATGGTGGCCTTTCCCAACCTTCCGGAC
This sequence comes from Ateles fusciceps, assembly GCA_036589455.1. Taxonomy (NCBI): domain Eukaryota; kingdom Metazoa; phylum Chordata; class Mammalia; order Primates; family Atelidae; genus Ateles; species Ateles fusciceps. Next base: position 11,505,721 of record JAZHEH010001736.1, read on the forward strand.
GTTTCTGGGTCCCAGACTCAGAGGGATTGAGTCGCTTCTGCTGTCCTTTACCTGCAGCCCCGTAATGCGCGTTCAGGCTCCGCTGGGCATCGCCCGCCTCTCCTGGTGCTTCTCCCCCGGGACCACATCTGCCTCCGACTCCTCCCTCTTTGGCAGCCTCTTTGCCCCTAACTAGAGTGCACCCTGCTCCTCCTTCCCTCGGGGCCCTGCTCACTCCTCACCGGGCTCAGGCCCCACCGCCCCGTCATGAACCCCCAGGCCTGCCTCAGCTGCCCTCCTTGGGATCCCTCCTTCCTTCTCTCAGCTCACAGCCTTGACCTTTACCAAGGGTCACAGATGCTCCGACTTCCCGGGACCATCCTGGTCTCAAAAGCTCCCCTTCTGGTATCCCTGGTGTCATCAAACTGTCCTAGGCATCACATGGCTTTGCTGGCCACAAGCAGAACCACCAGTAGGAATGAACAGAGGCTTGAGCAGGTGTCTTGTTCCTCAGGGAAAAGCCTGTTCTGTGGCCTGTTTGGTGACACCAAAGGCCAGGTGTCACCACCGAGACTCTGACTTGGTTGATGGGGGACCTGGACACAGGGCTTTGAAAAGCTTACGGGGGCATCAACGCACAGGTTGAGGGAACTTCAAGGGTTGAGGGCTGCAGGTGAGCCTCCTGGCTGCATATTCAGGGGAGCCTCAGGAGGGGCAGGGGGGCTAGGGTGGATCTGGCCACAGCAAGGGGGGACCCACCTGCCTGAGGCCCCTCAGGAGAGCCAGTTTACCCATCACTCCATCGCTGGTCCCTGGGCTGCCCTCTCCAAATGGAGGTATATGTGGTTCAGTCACCAAACATATTGGGGCCACCCTTGCCACAGCTGCAGAGGCGTGGCTGAAGAGCAAAGTGTGAAGTGTTCAGGTTGGGGGGGGTTTTCACTGTACCAAGGGATATGTGCACCAGACCTGCTCACCCACCCCCAGGGGGGACCAACCTGGGGCAGTTTTATGCATCCCAGATCCCCAGCGCCCAGCCCAGGCTGAGCTGGGCGCTAGTTGGGGATCTGCTACCCCCTCCCCATCCTGGACAGGGCTCATGTTCTCAGAAGGGCTTTCCTCCCAGGGGTTTCCGCTCACTCCCTTGGGCTGAGGGTTTCCTAGTATTCTTTACTAAGTCACTGGGGCACTTATCAGTTTCAAGTCACAGGTGACATCTGCACCCAGATGTGTAAGCCCCTCCCCATTCATTCATTTCCTCCACACACGTGACTTCCAGGGGGCCAGGCACTGTGCTAGACTCAGAGGCACTATGACAGATGCCGCAGATGAGGTCCCCTTGCCATGGACATCCATTCAGGCGGATAAGAGTGACATAAATTAGCACACAGATAAATAAGCCAGGGCATGCCGGGTCATGACAGGCAGAGGGGAAGAGCACCAGGTCCACAGGGACGCCTGGAGCAAGGCGTCCAACATCACACTGGGTGGTCGGAAAGCTGGAGGAGGTGGCATAAGCCCAGCGGGTTCCTTGGAAAAGTAAACACTCTCCAGGACTTCACTCTGAGCCGGCACCCCAGATCCATGGGAGAATATTCAATGAGGCCAAGACTCAGGCAGGCCAGGCTCGCCGCCTTCAGAATGCACCCAGCCGGGGCCTCTGCTTCCTCCACTCCTCGCTCTCCTGGACAAATTGGGGCTGGAGAGCAGGACAGAAAGCTCAGGGCCTGCCTGCCCTCAAGGCTAATGACCTCGTTTGGAGCTGTGATTTTCAACTTGGCCGCCAAAGAAGGCCCAGGGGGAGCCCTGAGAACCTCTGATATCCAGGCCACACTCCAGCCAGTAGATGAGCTGGGTCCAGACATAAGTCTTTTAAAGCTCCCTAAGGGGACCAGGACCTCCAAGGTAAGCCTTAAGCGAGGCAGCCTGGGAAGGCCACAGAGCTCCATATGCGTAGAGCTGGTCAGGGATTTGGGGTCAAGCAGGTCTGCATTTTAATCCATGCTCACAACTTAGCCTCTCTGACCGTCAGTTTCTCATCTGCAAAATGGGTTGATACCCACATATGGTGTTAGGATTGAACAAGGCATAGCACCTGCCCCCTGTGACACAGTGTTCAATGTTAAGTGCCCCTCTCCTGCCCAATATCACATGGCAAAGGGCAGAGTGGAGTCAGCAGACCCAGGCATGGCCTGCAGCCCCAACCCTAACCGCTACTGGCTTTGTGAACCTCAGTTTTCCTGTCTGTAAAGTGGGGAGATTCTCTATTGGTGCCGGAGGACCTCAGCAGCATGGTGCCCTCCCAGGGTAAACCTGCCAGAGCCTGCAGCCTCTCATATTGCACGGCCTCTGGGGACGGACAGCCCAGGGCTGCAGAGATGACCTGCAACCCCGCCGTGGGCTTTTCATTATCACAGAAATAGCTGCTCTCATGGAAAATGATGTGAGCAAAGAGGACCCTGAACTGTGGTTGCAGCAGATCGCTTCTTGCCTGCACAGAACTTCTCCAGGGGCCCTTATGTCTCAACTCCCTAGGCTGGTGTTTATCAGTGAATTCAACGGCTGGCAGCAAGGGTGACAGAGAGGCCACTGAGGGAGGCAAGCCTGGGCCCCCAGGATTCACTTCCAGTCTGATAGTCCTTGCCCTGGGTGCAACCTCAGCATATGCCTTCACCTGGGCCTGGCCTCTGCTCTGCAGTCCTTCAAGATCAGTGCTCTGGAATGATTTTGGAGGCAGGCAGGAAGCCCCTCCCAGGCTCTCCTTCTCCTTCTGGCTTCCACGAAGCTCCCACAGGAGCCACCTACATTCCCGCTCTTCCTTACTTCTGTCACTCTTCCCCAAACATCTCACCAGGGAGGACCACATCCCTCTGAGGCTAGAGGGAGGGTGAAGTCTTTATTTTACTTTATTTTATTTTATTTTAGATGGAGTTTTGCTCTGTTGCCAAGGCTAGAGTGCAATGGTGCGATCTCGGTTCACTGCAACCTCCACCTCCTGATTTCAAGTGATTCTCTTGTCTCAGCCTCCTGAGTAGCTGGGATTACAGGCGCGTGCCACCATGCCTGGCTAATTTTTGTATTCTTAGTAAAGATGAGGTTTCACCATGTTGACCAGGCTGGTCTTGAACTCTTGACCTCGTGATCCGCCCGCCTTGGTCTCCCAAAGTGCTGGGATTACAGGCGTGAGCCACCGCGCGCAGCCGAAGACTATAGTGGTGGGGAGCCCCCTCTCCTCCCACGTTCAGTTCCTTGTGCTGACCCAGCATAGTCATCCCAGAGCTAAATGCATTGCTGGTCTCCCAGATGAAGGTCTTGCTCCCCAGCAGAGGGTCAGGTGCCCCCCCACTCTCCGTCCAGCGGCCCAGACATTTTGGTGGATGATGAAGAGCTCCCGTGGCAGGCACGGGCAGCTGGGACATACCAATTCCCCCACCCCACCCCCAACTTCCCGGGCTGCCTTGGGATGGAGCTGGAATGAAAACTGGGACGTCATGGGCCCTGAGTCTGTGTTCCATCAGGAAGGCAGGAGAGGCCAGTCCCCCCGGGTGGACCTGCCAGAGCCTCTGGCCTCCCACATCATGTTGCATCTGGGGATGGGCAGCCCAGAGCTGCGGAGGTGCCCTGCAATCCCACTGGTGGTCTTTTTGTTGTTGCAGAAATAACTGTCCTCGTTAAAACGATGGCTCCCAGGGGCAGCCAAAGCCAGGGCTGCCCTCAAGGACCTTCAACCAGGTGTAGGTCCTTAGATAGCTTTGTGACTAACGACGCCTGTGCTTGCTCACGAAGGGCCCCCCACATGATGCTAGCAACCCAGGTCCCCTGGATTCTCCCCACTTGGGGCCACCATGGTGAGAGGAGCCACATACAGCTGAGGGTGGAGATCCTGTCTGCTCCGTGTTTCCTACAGGACGCTGGGAGTGAGCTCCTCGTTACAGCCTCAGATCTGGTTAGAGCCAGAGCAGACAGTGGCGCGTCTCTGCCACACCTGCCCTGGGCAGGGCAAGGGGGACCTTTTTAATGGTCTGTGCTAGACAAAGGGGACTAGGCACTGCAGGCGAGGTGTCTAATCTGCCCAAGGCTGGCAGTGGGTGCCCCAGGGCGGGACAGTCTGAGCACCTCTGCACCTGCAAACGCTGCAGGCTCCCAGCCCTGGGCTCAGCTTCCATCAGGCAGCTGTGACTCCTTTCCAGAAGGACAGACGAGGCTCAGGGAGGCTGGCTGCCCTCCTTAAGACTGCACAGAATCCCCAAGTTCTGAGTCTCCAACCCTCAGCATCTCCCAGGGCCTAGGATTTCCCAGGCCTTCAAGCTCATCCAGGCCAGGCTATTGAATTTTTTTTTTCTTTCTTTTTAGAGATGGGGTCTCACTGTGTCACCCAGGCTGGAGTGCTATGGCAGGATCACAGCTCACTGCATCCTCAAACTCCTGGCCTCAAGCCACCCTCTTGCCTCAGCCTCCCAAGTAGCAGGGACTACAAGCACACACCACCATGCCCAGATAATGTTTAAAAAATTTTTTAGAGATGGGGTTTCACTACATTTCCCAGGCTGGTCTTGAGCTCCTGGCCTCAAGCTATCTCCCTGCCTCAGCCTCCCAAAGTGCTGGGATTACAGGCATGAGCCACTGCACCCAGCTAGGCTTTTACTAATTTTTGTTTGTAAAATCCTTTTCCTGAAACAAAATCTGACCTGGACATTCAATCAGTCAAACCCTCAGAAGGGCAGGCGTGGGCATGGGTGCCCCTGAGCCCTGCCTATTCTTTTCTGAGAGCCTTAGCAGGGCCCCATGGCTCTAAGGAATGAATGAAATTCTCTGGTTTAGTCCAGTGTGGGGGATGCCCATTCTACAGGTGAGGAAACTGAGGCTGTGGAGACAGGGTGTGCCCAGGCAGACGTGAGCGGCTCCCCGCTGCCCCTGTCCCCTGGCACTCCTGCCCTATCTCTCACTGGAGATCATTCACATGGCTTCGGCAGCCTCGGCCGCACTCTGGCTGGCTCCCGCCGGAACCCTGATTCGTACCATATTTCTGGTCTGACAGCCAGCCGTTGTAATACTGAACCTCCTCCTTGTAATCACCAATAAGTTTCCCTTGGAGGAGCTGACTTTGAACTCGTAGAGAACAAAGACCCTTTGTGGCTTGCTTTTGGGAAGAGGGGATGGAGGGAGAATTGCATAAATAATATGAGAAGCAGCAACCCCAATTATATTTTGTTACCTTCTCTTGTGAATATGAAATAAAAACCACTTTATTTGGAAAGCTGCAGGGAAGCCAAGTTTCTCCGGCCTGGACGTGGAGGCCCGGAGCCCAGGGCTGGGCTGGACAGTTGCTGTGGTTTTGGGGGCAGCCAGGCCAGCTGTGAGCACATCAGGCTGCACTGGCCCCGCCTGGCCCAGGCAAGGCATCATAAAACATGGCATGAGTCAATTTCTTCCCAGCTGCAGGAAGTCCAATTTGTGCAGGAGGAGGGTCATTTCTTTACCATTTGGGGCTGGGAAAGAAAACAACTTTCTCCCCCTCCGTCCCCCTCCACTGTTCTCAGCCATGCATGTCTTCCTGAGTTTCCCTCTAGCCTCTTCCTGCCAACACTCCACGCAGCAGGGCCAGCCTGGGGCCCCTGCAGGACTGGCGTGGGGGCTGCAGCTGTCTTCCTACCACCCCACCCTCCCCCAGCACAGGGAAGTCTGGCCCGGCTCATGGCCTGCGGGTTCTTTATGCACTCCATGTCCTGACAGCCTCGTGGCCTGTACCCGCACTTTATCCTCTCTTTGGGAAGCCCCATCCTTCCCTCGAGTGAAGGTGTCACCTCCTCCGGGAAGCCCGCCTTCTTCCAATATTAGCATGGGACAGTGTGGTGTTGTCTCATGACTAACGCTTCAGTGGACTGAGGTCCTCACCAGGACATCATTCTTCCCAGCCCCCAGCATGTGTCATAGGGCTGGACACAAGAGCAGCCTGTGGGTGGAGCGCTGAACAAGCCCACATCCTTCTCACTCCATCCATCCCCTCCTGGGCTTGGAGTGGGCAAGACTCAGTCAACCATGTGGGAAGTAGGAAAGTTCCTTTTTAAAGTTTCCTTTTTTGTTAAAGAGTAAGTGTGCTAATAATGTTGTTAAGCCCTATCCTATGTAGCTGTTAGACATGCCATGCTTACAGGCACGTAGTACATTCTATGTCCTTGTACTTTAACCAGGATATCTGTGCTGGATGTGCTCACAGGCATGTCCCAGTTCTCCATTGCTTTTACCTGTTCAGAAAAGTTTTAAGTTATTAGCCAATTGGGTTTTAGTTTAAATTGTGAGGTCTGGCTCCAGCCAACGGAGATCAGACACAAGAGTAAGGACGACCCCAAATGCATAAGGGATAAATTTGTGTGTTTTCCTTTGTTCATTGTACTCTCATGGCATGACGGCTAGCAAGGGTGCTCTTCCTGCAGTCCAGGAAGTAAAAATTGTGTGGCTGAAAGATCCTTTGTCTCCGTGCTAATTTTTCTTTGCAGCACCGGAGTATCTGTTTCCAACATCTATTCCCAGCAAACCACAGGCCACCTTCTTTAGGAAGAAAAGGAGAGGGGGTTGTAGGTTAACATCACTGAAGTGTCTCAGTAAGTGGTTTCAGGCATGGCTCTATCCAGGGCCTCTCTCTAACTCATCTTATCACAGACAGGCCTCCCCACATGAGAGGAGCTAGAAAGAGGCATCCTACTAGCTTCAGAAACCCTGTAACCCTGTAAAGGGACAGTCCCTCTGTCCCCATAGCTTGGCAGCATAAATGTTCTGTCCCCACCCAGGCCAGGGGGTCTGGAGGCAGAATCTCTTCTGGGAAAGCAAATGTTCTGGCAACTTTTGTGAAGAGACACCCAAAAGGGGAGGTTCGGGGGACATAGGAGACTTCCCTGCTGGCTCCAGGCCTGAAAATGCAAATATAATATTGTATACCTCCTTCATTAATACTTTATAGTATAATCATCTACTTCTAAAAGAAATCCAGGCTACAACCTAACTTTGGCCTTGCTTGTAAATCTTCCAAAGAGCTTTCATGGAGACGTAGCATCCGGGGAAGAGAAGTGAAGTGACGGGCCGGAGGCCATCGGCAAGCATGGCCTTCTGACTGGGGCATCACCTAAACCAAGATTTGCCTTCTAAAGTTGAAGACTTGCTTTCTTTCCCATTCTTCCAGAGGAAGCTAAGAAAAACCAAAACGTAAATACTGCTGCCAAAGCTGTGTTCACTCCACAACCACCGTCTCGCCCCAGCTCATACCTCATGGGGTCAGATAGCTTCAGTCTTCCAGCAAGAGAAATCCTGATGTCCCAGGCATCTGGGGAGAAGCTCACAGTTGCGTGGCTATTGTCACTGTTGGTTTTAGCTTTCTAATAAAACTTTATCTGTGGCCAGGCACGGTGGCTCATGCCTGTAATCCCAGCACTTCGGGAGGCCAAGGCAGGCAGATCACTTGAGCTCAGGAGTTTGAGACCAGCCTGGCCAACATGGTGAAACCCTGTCTCTACTAAAAATACAAAAACTAGCTGGGCATGGTGGCAGGTGCCTGTAATCCCAGCTATTAGGGTGGCTGAGGCAGGAGAATCGCTTTAACCTGGGAGGTGGAGGTTGCAGTGGACCAAAACTGTACCACTGCACTCCAGCCTGGGTGACAGAGAGAGACTTCATCAAAAGAAAAAAAATGTATCTGCATATACACTTATACATATATGTGTACATACATATTTAGAGATACATATGTGGGAACTAACTCGAACCCAATGCAGAAGGCCCGTATTACCTTGTGGAATCCATACGTGGACCCGTTACACAGATTAGGATACTGGTATTCAGAGAGGGTGACCTAGTCTATTCAGTCTGCCAAGAAAACACCTAAGACTGGGTCATTTATAAAGAACACAGTTCTGGAGGCTGGAAAGTTCCAGGTCAAGGCAGCAGCAGGTTTGGTATCTGGTGAGGGCCCAGTCTCTGCTTCCAAGATGGCACCTGCTGCCCTCCAGAGGATGAACGCTGCATCCTCACGTGGTAGAAGGGTGCCAAGGGGATGAACCCACTCCCCTCAAGCCCTCTTCTAAGGGCCTAATCCTGTCCGTGAGGCTCTGCCTCATTACGCAGTCACCTTCTCAAGGCCCCACCTCTTAATACGGCCACATTGGCCATTAAATTTTAAGACATGAATCTTGGGGGACACATTCAGATATAGTACAAGGCAATTGACAACCCCAAGGACAATCCACAGGTAGGTGGAGAGGCCCCAAACAGGTCTGAAAGACAGAGGGCCTCACATTTCTTGACCAACCCATTCAGTCTGCAAGACACTGAGAGAAGGTTGGATGGGGCCTCGGAGAACAGGGGACAGAGGCGCTGTCTTGTCCAGATGCAGGCGTTCAGCTCTGTCAGTCAGTCCCAGGAGGCGGGGTTAGTATGCCCACCTGTCAGTCATTCTCAGGCTGGTGGGGAGCCCCTGTCCTTATCTGGTTGTCCTTCCTTGGGGCCTGGCTGCCCGGTGGCCGTGACCTTAATTCTCAGGGGCCCAGGGCGTGGTCAGGGGCAGTTAGGGCCCACGGGACCTTCAAGGCCAGTAGCAGCCAGTGGCGCAATGGGCTCAGGCTCCGAGGGGTCCAGGCCAGGTAGCAGACTGCAGGGGGACCTACGGGACAGGACTCGAGGGCTGCCCTTCCAAGGGCAAACCTCTTCCCTGGGACAAAGTACAGGGATGTCAGCTCTGATTTCACCCACTCATATGTGGCTGCAGGTTGGAGGCCGTGAGATTTTCCTGTCACTTTCTCTCAGGACAAAGATTTACTTGTGGTGCCTCCTGGCCTCCCCCGCTGTTCTAAGCCCACAGCTCCCCACCCCATGCCGGGCCTTGCTGGCCCCTGCTCCAGTCCTGCCCCAAGTCCCTGGCTAGGATGCCACATCTTTGGGGCTGCAAAAGACCCAACCTGCACAGCACCAAGAAGTCACAGACCCCAACTTCACAGTGTTCCATCCTGTGACTGGCAGCTGAGTGGGGGAGCACGTTGTTGTCCTGTCCAAGCCAAGGGCCAATGGTACCACCATGTGTTGTGCAAACAGGCAGTTGTCATAGCTGACAATGGAGAGAGACCCACATGCCCAAGGGAGCTGGCGCTGAAGTAGACACCGTTGAGCAGCAAACATTGTCATGTACCTCATTAAGCTAGTGTTTTCCGTCTGTGGGTTTTGCTTTGTTTTGTTTTGTTTTTTTTGGAGACAGAGTCCCACTCCGTCTCCCAGGCTGGAGTGTAGAGGTGCGATCTCAGTTCACTGCAACCTCTGACCCCCAGGTTCAAGCAATTCTTCTGTCTCAGCCTCCTGAGTTGCTGGGGCTACAGGTGCATGCCACCATGCCCGGCTAATTTTTTTTTTTTTTTTTTTTTTTTTTTAGTAGAGACAGCGTTTCACCATGTTGGTCAGGCTGCTCTCGAACTCCTGACCTTGGGTGATCCACCTGCCTCAGCCTGCCAAACTGTTGGGATTACAGGCCTGAGCCACTGCGCCCAGCCTCAGGTGGGTTTTTTTGTTTGTTGGTTCGTTTTGAGATAGTCTCGCTCTGTCACCCAGGCTGGAGTGCAGTGCCATGATCTCAGCTCACTGCAATCTCCGCCTCCTGGGTTCAAGCAATTCTGCCTCAGCCTCCCAAGTAGCTGGGAGTACAGGCACATGCCACAAGGCCTGGCTAATTTTTGCATTTTTAGTAGAGCGAGTTTTTGCCACGTTGGCCAGGCAGGTCTCGACCTCCTGACCTCAAGTGATCTGCCCACACTGGCCTCCTAAAGTGCTGGGATTACAGGTGTGAGCCTCGGTGCCCACCTAATTCTGTTCATTCGAATGCCATTCCTCTTTTCATGCTGTTTGCATTTAAGTGGCATGATTAAATATGATTGCTGGTATGATTCTACCACGGCTGTAAGCATAAAAGGGTTATGCCTGCGTGTAGGTGTTTATGTGCTTAAGTAACAGTATGAACCAACACTAGGGGACCAAGAGAATCTTTCTGCCTAGAATGAGGGTGGAGAGGTTGTCCTCCATTATTTGAATTTGAGAATCACTGTAATAAAAGGATCAACTCCTCTGAGCTAAGTCACTCAATAGCCATTAAGTGACTTAACGAGGAGGTGGCCCAGAAGAGGACTGAAGGGGAGGGCTGCTCATGTGAGCCCTTGCTCCTGTATGACCTCTCGACCTGAGCAAAGGGACTTGGCTTCTCTGAGCCAGGTTTCACATCTGAAACTGGGAGGGCCTCCGTCTCGGGCCAGCTGTCACTCATGTGTCAGAGGCAGAAGCCTGGGAGGTGATGGGCTGTCCCTCTCCTCAGGGGTTTCTGGTTCCAGGCAGGCCTGCTTCACCCAGGCTCCTCTGACAAGCACAGCCTTGACCCATGAGAAGCCACACGAGGATGCCAGGCCCATGACAGGCAGGACAGGAGAAGGTTTGGTTGCGGCCTGGGAAAGTGGCCCCAAGACCCTTGAGGGCCAGCCTCCCGTTCTGCTGTGGGGCAAGAATTCCAGCACCGGACAGTCTGAAATCCAAGGCAAAGCATGGCCTCAGACCCGCTCCACCCTCCACACCAGGGCCACCTCAGCTGGGAGCAAGGAGAGGGTGACCAGCAAGTGCAGCCTGAGAGGCAAGGCCAGCAGGAGGTGCAGACGGAGTCCGAGTCAGAGCCCATCTGGCTGATGGAGTCGCATGTGCCTCTGAGTGCGGCCTGGGCCTCCTGACCTGAGTGGGGGTCAACAGGTGTCTGTGCCAGACCCAGGTCCTCTGGTCCCGGCTACGGGGCCTGGCGGCCGCTGACAAACCCACCGTGAGGCCGGTGAGCTGGTGCAGCCCAGGCGGGGGAGGCTGGGAGAGGCGGGCTTTGGATTTCTCTGTGAGGAGCTGTGGTCGTAGGCTGGCCTGCTTCCCAGCATGGCCCCCTCGAAAACGGACCTCCTCCGCTCACCCTGGACACTGGAGCACCACGCCCACAGTCCACCCAGCGGGAGCCAGGAGAGTTTACTGACAAGGCAAAGGTCTGATTTATTTTTACTTTTCAGGGTTGTCCCCACCAAAATAAAGGCTGCTATTTAACCAGCGGCCACTAAAAATAAATATTTAAACAGCACATTTGTGCAGCTGAGCCAGGCTGGGCGCGCTTAGAGGCATGCCGTTTCCTTCGTGCCGCTGGGACAATGACACCCTCGCGCCTCCGAGAGCCGCAGCCCAGAGAGGCCCGGCCTCAGCCCAGTGAGAGGATAAAGCCTCCTGTCCAAGAACGTTTTTATTCCCCAGTGTCTGGGGAAAGCAGCAACTGGCTAGAGAAGGGGACAGAAGAAGGCTGAGAAAGGAAACGCCTTTCCAGGAAGTCCTCCCCCTGGAGAAGGCGTGGGCAGCCCCGAGACGCCCCACTGCTCTGCGCACGGCATGGCTGCCTCACTCCAGCTGTGCGGGTCCTGCCGAGACACAGACAACGCGGCCCTGGATGCAGCGAGGTCAGAAACCACACGCGGCAGGGGTTTCACGGGCAGGGAAGGCCGGGCCCTCCAGCTGGGGAGAGGGTTGCCTGGAGAGAAGGAAGTCCCCAGGCCACCAGCGACCTGCTGCTCTTTCCCCAAGCTCAAGATTTCCCAACGCAGCTTTTCTCATCCAGAGGCTGGGGGCGTAGGGTCCACGAAGGCTCTGCTTTGGCATCTGGGATGAAAGAGACAGAGAAAGGACTGGGGAGAGAAACAGACAGAGAAACAGCAAGAAAGAAACAAGCACGTCTTTTCCAAGTGGTGGAGTTCAAGAAACTGAACCAGGAACATGACGTTGATACAAGTGAAACAGAATCCAAAACAATTTCTGAAGACCATGCCTCTTGAAGTTTTTTCTACCTCCTCTTGGAGTTTTTTCTACCTCCTGATTCTCTCTTTGCAAACTGTTTTCAAACTGTTCCTCCACTCCTTCCTTATCAAAATTGTTTATACACTCTTTCCTCCATGAGCTGTGGAAGGTCTATGCATCTTCTGTAATACCCAGATAGGTACAAGATTTTTCACAAAATCCTTATGTAAAATATGTTCCATTTTTAAAAAATTAAATGCACGATTGGAAAGAAAAAGAAAGACACAGAGAGAGGAAAGAGACAGAGACCAAAAGAGACCAGAGAGAGACAGACAGAGAGGCTAGGGGAAGAGAGACACAGAGACAAAAAAGAAATAAATGGTGGTGGGGTGGAGTGGGGGGCTTAGAGACAGAGGAAGAGAAAAGAGAGGGAGAAAGAGACCTCGCTCAGAGTACACAGGGGTAGTCAGGAGCGAGAGTGGGGGCACAGCGCCTGCCCAGACCCTGGGCGCCTAAGCCTCCCCCTGCAGAGCAGCCTCCCTCACCCATGTGGCTGCCCGCGGCTGAGGGAAGTGAAGAGTGACTGCTGGTGGTATGGGATTTGGTTTTCAGGTGATGAAGATATTCTAGAATTAGATAGCAGTGATAGCTGCACAACCTTGTGAGTATAGTAAAACCACTGAATTTTACACTTTAAAACTGAATTTTATGGTATAGGAATTATATTTCAGTAAACAAGCCAAAACATCGGCAAAAGATCAAACTTTGGCAACTACGATATTTTCTCTAATATTTAATTTTCTTGATTTGTTCCTTAGTTTTAAATGAATAACTTTAAAAGAATTTTAAATATACCATTCCATTGTAGTAAAACATTTCACAGATGAACTAAAATGTCCCCTCACCTTGCAGTTCGTGCTCTGACACTCTTTTAAATGTTAAACACAAACTTCGATGGTCACAGAAAATGACAGCGCCGAAGTAACTCAGGTTCCGAATCGTCCTCTTTCCAATGTGCTATTGTTTCATCAAATCTGCTGTTTAAATGTAGGCATTCATAGTACCCTGGGGCATTGGAGGCAAGAACTATCATCTCCAAAGTGGCTTCAGATTGCTCACAACTTACCTCTGAAAAGCACCTTTCTGGACCAACTTTATACCTGGCAGTTCTGAAATTAACTTTCACGTAGAATACAAAGAGTATTAAAGGATAATAAAGAAAATCATGTTGAGTTGTAGTATATCTATATCTGTCTATGTAATATACATAGATAGATAGATAGATAGATACCCTAACAATTGTTTAGAATTTAGATCAACAAAATATTTTCCCTGGCAGAAGTATTTAATCATGCCTGGTCATTAAAAATATATATATATAGTAGTCCAACTTGATGGATTTTATTATTGTCACTTCAGGGATAGTATGTCACCTCGTTGCCCATACCCAAGCACACAGCTCCCACCATCTCACCCTCACTTTCTATTGCCCTAGCGCTTTGAAGATTCCATATTCCATTTTACCCACCTCAGGAGAACATTACTAGGCTATGTTCTTCCTCATCCCCATTTGACAGATGAGGAAGCAAGGGGCCCAGAGAGGTGAGAGGCTTGTCCAAAAGCTAGCAGGAGGGGACAGAGCCTGGAAGCCAGTTCTGCAGGGCTCAGCTCCCACTTCTCAGGGCCCAGTCCCAACTCACCCCCTCTTACCAGGGCTCGTGGGGGGGGTGACTCCCCCACAGTTCTGGCTGTCAGACTCACCCAGGCTGTGCCTCATCCTCACAGTACCTGCTCTCAGCTTGGAAAGAACCTGGAAATTCATTCATGCTCAGGTGCTGAGAGCTGCTAACAGCCTTCTTTCCCAAGAAGTCATTGCCTTTATCAGAGAGGGTGCTCCTTAATCAGCTGAAAGAATACCTCTGCAGGTGGGGTGTCGGGCCTCCTCCGGAGGCTGCTGGGATCACGGGTACACATCTGTCCTCCTCCACCTCACCTCAGGAGTAGTTTGCTCCCCAAACAGTAAATCCTGTCTAAGATTAAATGCAAAGAGATGTCCCACAGTCAACTCAGCCTCAAAATGCATTTGGAGTTGCAAATTTAATGGCATAGTCTCGTGGCTTGTGTCTGATTATGTGGAGCTAAGAAAATCCAGTTTTTCCCCTGATGCAAGAACAGAAAACCAAACACCGCATGTTCTCACTCATAATGGGTGTTGAACAATGAGAGCACACAGACTCGGGGAGGGGAGCATCACACACTGGGGCCTGGGGATGGGGGCTAGGGAAGGAATAGCAGGGGGGTGGGGGGATTGGGGAGGGATAGCATTAGGAGAAATACCTAATGTAGATGACGGGGGTGATGGATGCAGCAAACCACCATGGCACGTGTACACCTATGTCACAAACCTGCGCAATCTGCACATGTACCCCACAACTTAAAGTATAATAAATACATTTAAAATAAGAAAAAGAAAATCCAGCTTCTCCCTAACCAGCACCAGCATCCTGCAGCCTGTCTGTGTTCTGCCTGGTGAACACAGACAGCCTCGCCAGGGCCAGGGAGAAGGAGCTCTAAGAGGACAGGGCCTCACAAACTCTAGAATAGGGTCTCGTCCTTCTCAGCTCACTCAGATGTTTTGTCTCCAGAGTTCTCGGATGTACAAAGCTTAATGAGTGCCAGTTTACTCATTATTGTCCTCCCAGGCCTCAAGACGTATGAAAATCCTTCTGCACAGACAGGAGACAAGCCTTAGGAAAATGCACATCTGCTTTAAAAAAAAAATGCAGCTTCAGGTTCCACTTTACATCAGCCAGGGTTTAGTTACAGGAAACAGAAACCACTCTAACAATTTTAAGCAAAAAGGGGTTTAGGCAGGAAATTAGGGGCTTACCATTTTATTGAGAGGCATGGGCCGGGCCTTTTGGAGTGGTGCCCAGAACAAGGCCTGGGGACCAGCCGGCTGGGCACTGCCAGCTTGGCCCCCGTCAGCCAGGTGGAGCCGGGAGGTACCTGTGCTGTACCGTACCTGCCTCCTGACCCCGCAAAGGGACTGAACGGACCCTGGAATGCTGCCACAGGAAAAACAACCACCACAACTTTGCTCGCCAGCAGAAACAGCCAAAAGCAGCAGGAGGAGAGTCTTGGCCTCTGAATCATAGTGGCGTGCAAAGAATTGGCAGGACTGGGGATGGGCTGGAGCTGCCTCAGCCGAGAGACAGCCAACAGTGCACAGCAATTCCAACCCCAGGTCCAGGGACACCGTGGGTTAGCACGATTAAAATTGACCATGGTAGAGATGTTTACAGCATGGAAATCAGCAAGCACTAACAGCCAGGTTGCTTATTTGTTTTCTTTTTTTTTTCTGAGAGCTGGTTGTTAAACATTTACCGCTGGGCATAACCCATTTCACGTTTAGAACTCTAGCGGCAAGGGAAGCGGGAAAGGCAGTGGTTCACCTTCTAGGCTTTGAAGGAACACAGAAAGGAGAACCTGCAGGACGCTAGCTGCCAAGCCGTCCTCCGTTACACACACCTCTAGGAATGTATCCTGCAGTAAATTTGCACATGTGTGGGATGATGACTGCTGATACTGCACATTGCTGGTGATTGCGTGGAAGCAACATTTTTTAACACAGTTGCTCTCGCGCACATGTGAAGTTTATTAACCCTGGAGCTAGGAAATTGGCAAGGTGACAGACTAGTGGGTTGGTTCAAAGACGGTTTGGAAAGGTTTGGAAATTGTTGATTTGTATCTACAGGGGGGGAAAGAATGCTGGCATAAGCAGCTAATTAAGAAGAGGCAGCTAATAAGGTCAAGCTTACAGTTGCACTTAGCATGATCGTTAACACGTCATTTCCCTATCAACTGGAACAAGTGAGGTCTGAGGCACAGTAATCTTGGGGGCGATCTCTGGAGAGGCCAGCCGTTCATCAGAAATAATAAGAAACACATCCAAGGTACACTGCGTCTGTGGCTCTTAATTAGACAGAGTTACATGGTTCTGTGCCCCAGCTGAGCTGGACGAGAGCCCATCAGCTCCGAGGCAGCAAGCATGTCAAGCAGAGGTCACAGCAAAGCACCAGGCAAGCAGGGTCTGCACTGGCCTCTGGGCTGCTCAAGCTTCTGATTCTCAGGGGCTCAACGTGCAGGTTGCCTAGCCCTCTGTGTTATTTTTATTTGGCAATAGCCAAATATGGCAACAAGTTGCTACGCACTGAATTGTGTCCTCTCTAAATCCCTATATTGAAGCCCGAACCCTGCAGTGTGACAGTATTTGGAGATAGGGCCATTAGGAGGCAATCAGGGTTAGATGAGGTCAGAAGGGCGTGACCCTGATTCTTTAGGGCTGGTGTCCTCTTAAAAACAGGGAGAGGCGCCAGGCACTGTGGCTCACGCCTGTAACCCCAGCACTTTGGGAGGCTGAGGTGGGCGGATCACGAGGTCAGGAAATAGAGACCATCCTGGCTAACACAGTGAAACCTGTCTCTACTAAAAATACAAAAAATTAGCTGGGCATGGTGGGGACACGCCTGTAGTCCCAGCTACTCGGGAAGCTGAGGCAGGAGAATCACTTGAACCTGGGAGGTAGAGGTTGCAATGAGCAGAGATTGTGCCACTGCACTCCAGCCTAGGCAACAGAGTCAGACTCCATCTCAAATAAATAAATAAATAAATAAATAAACAAACAAACAAACAAGAAAGAAAGAAAGAACCAGGGTTCAGGAGAAGCCGCTCCTAGCTGTGCAGAGCAGCTCATGGACAGATCCCCAAGGCTCTCCAAGTCTTGTTTTTCTCCTCTGTGAAATGGGCTAACAATACCAAGCCAGCCTGCCTCTGAGAGGAGCTGGGGCAGGTAGTTCAGAGGAGTGGGCATGCTCCACAAACCAGAAACATGACAGCATGGGTTGTGCCTTTGCACAAGTGGGTGTGGCAGGCAACACAGTGAGACTGAGGCAGACCACACGGATGTGATGGGGACTGAACAGTGGGGGACATCTAACACCCAGGCATATGCAGCACCTTCTTCGTATGCCTGTGTTCCAGGGGCCACTTCCCCTTCCACACACACGCAGCCAACTAACGGGTCTGCCTTCTAATTCCACAAGTAGCTACAAGGACAGACCAAGCCATGCACACACCCCCTGCTCTGCTCCTGGCTCCCCCACCCTAACAGTGTGGCCAGGGCCCTTCCTGTTCCTCTACATTTAACACACATCCACGAGACACCCTGCGTCAGGGGGAGGGGCACTGTGTCTGTGTTGTGTACACCTGTGTGGGTTGTATGCATATGTTGCATGTATGTTGTGAGCATGTGTGTGTGTGTGCCTGTGTGAATGGTTACTTAGCATACGTGTTGCTCTGACTTGCTTGAACACCAGGACTTGGGGACCTTGGCTTCAGGACGTCCTCTTGGGCAGTGCAGAACTGCAGAGCCACCCGCTGCCACACAGTGTTTGGATTATCTCAGACCTCCCTTAGCCAAAGAGAGGCAAGAACAATAGTGACAGATTTCTGAAGTGTGGTCATTTTATTTCATTTTTTTTGAGATAGAATTTCACTCTTGTTGCCCAGGCTGGAGTGCAGTGGCATGATCTTGGCTCACTGCAACCTCTATCTCACGGGTTCAAGCAATTCTCTGCCTCAGTCTCCTAAGTAGCTGGGATTACAGGCATGCACCACCATGCCCAGCAAATTTTGTATTTTTAGTAGAGACGAGGTTTCTCCATGTTGGCCAGGTTGGTCTTGGACTCCCAACCTCAGGTGATCCGCCCACCTCGGCCTCCTGAAGTGCTGGGATTACAGGCGTGAGCCACCACGCCCGGCCTGAAGTGCGGTTGTTTCATAAACTGCAGAGTTGGCAGCGCTGTTGATCTGTGCATGCCAGAGTTTCCAGGTGAGGATTCTGAGAGGTCCAGAGGTTGTCCCAAGCCACTGTGCAGAGGACAGAGTCAGACTCCCAGGGCCATGCTCAGAGGAAGACGGCTCTCAGGGATCTGATCCCAAAGATGTGGACTGCTCCTGTCTCTTGGGACCTATGGGTAATCAGACTCTCTACCCTGCATTCCTGAGGACCTCCAGAAGGAGCCCAGATGACAGGACTGGAGCCCACACCCCGTCCGATAAAGGACATTGAACTGCTGCCTGGCAGGGAGGCTCCAGCCCCATGGGAACAGGGGGCCAGGGGAGGGGTCCAGCCCAGGAGCCCCAGATCTTTTCCCCAAAGGGCTTTTCTACTCTGCAGTCAGCAGGTTATCTCAGGTGGTACCTCAGTGCCCTGTGAACACCCCGGTCCTCAGTGACCTTCCACCGCATGGGAGTAGCCCCATCCAAAGGCCTGAACCAGCTGTTCATTGAGGGTGTAGATCAGTGATTTTGCACTTCTCTCCTTCCTTCTCCATTAGCTGACATTCTTCTGTAAAGAGGAGCTTCCCAGGTCCCCTGGGAGGAACGAGCGCTCCTCCTGTAAAGGTATCATGCTCCCCTCCAGTGGTGATCAGTGGGCTTTCCTCTCGCCTTCTCTTTCTTTCTTTGCTTCGTCTTTTCCTGTTTTATCATAACGGGCCTGTGGACTTAAACACACTATGCTTCATGCTCACTTACAGCCACCATGCTTTTTTTGGGGGAGGACTCTTGATCTGTCACCAGGCTGGAGTGCAGTGGTGCAATCTCAGCTCTCTACAGCCTCTGCCTCTTGGGCTCATGATTCTCCTGCCTCAGCCTCCCAAGTAGCTGGGACTACAGGCATGTATCACCACGCCCAGCTAATTTTTATATTTTTAGTAGAGATAGGATTTCACCATGTTGGTCAGGATGGTCTCAATCTCTTGACCTCATGATCCACCCGCCTTGGCCTCCCAAGGTGCTGGGATCACAGGCGGTAGCCACCTCACCCAGCAGCACCAAGTTTTTTGAAGTTCCAATTGTTCTGGAAATCTCTGAGCACTTCCTTGGTTTCTCAAACCGTTCCTGCCCAGACCCAGAACCAGCCAGTCCTCTAAAGAGCCCTGGTCCCTTGGGGTGGGACTGGGATTCAGAACCTAAGATCTGGCTATTGTTGTGTTCGTGGCTATGTGGCCACCTGCTTCACCTTATAGAAGAAAGATCTGACTCCCCAAATTGGCGCTGGAGGTCCCCCTAGTCCCACAGGCAGCCAGGACACAGTGGGGCTAAACTGCAAGACTGCCCTAGCTGTTTGCGTGGGGAGGGGTTTCTAGGCTGGTCTCTACTAGCTCATGGCTCTCTGGAGGGAGCCCTACCCAGGGGCCTTTGCATATACTTGATCTGAGCCCTGTGGTCAAGGCCTTAAACACAGACGATGAGTAATTTCAAGAATTCTGGAAAGGCCAGCCACAGAAATAGAGCTCTCTACCCACTGGCTGATGCCTCATGTTCCACCATTCATTCCTAAATATGGAGATTCAAATCCCGATCTAAATGCAATGTCCCTGAAGATTTCACTGTCCATGTTCAGGTGTTCCTAAGAGCAGATACCACTGAGAGGGCAGACATGACCCTGAGGCCCTTGGCCTTGAGGTTGGAGGGAGGGGCCACCGTGTACTGGGGAAGAACCTGGGACCTAAGCAGGCTCTGAAGACTTCACACACATGTGTCACAGTCTGCCAGCTCCAGCCCCTGCTCACCCACTGTTCTAGGAAACAAAGACATCACCCCCTGCAACCTCCAGACCCCCCGGGGGGCTCCTGGGGCCGGCTGCAGAATGCCCAGCAGAAGCTGGGCACAGTGGAGCTTTATGGCTGAAGCCCGTCAAACCTCATGTGAGTTAGCGAGGAAACACATGTGTTCTCTTTTTCCTTAGAACCGCTGTGGTCTCCAGGGCCTGACAAGGTACAAATGGAAATGTTATTCTTGACGGCATTGAGAGGCATGGAGTGGAAATACCAAACCAGCCAAGAGTGGTGGTAGGGAGTGTGCGGGGCCGGGGGAGTTGTCAGGGGGTGGGGGGTTGTGGGGGGTTGTGGGGTGGGGGGTGTGGGGCCTGCCTCCAGCTGGCATCTGTTTTGAGCAGTGGGCCCCAGAAGACTTTAAAGCGGCTACACCCTTTCAGACCAGCTCACCCCACCCCACCCCTCCACTCTGCGCTTCCCCCACCAGCCCCCCATGGGATCCAAATATTTTTCAGGCCAAGAAGCCTCTACCCATTAACAGAAAGACCCCGTTTCGGAATTCAAGGTCCGTTGTCAGCTCACAGGGAGCCGCTTCTCTTTGTGGCAGAAGAGTACAACACTTGAACACACTGACAAAATGCTTTGTTTTTGGTTTTGGGGGATTTTTTGGTACTTTGTGATGCCATTGCTCAGGCCAAGCAGGTGGGGGGTTATTTCAGACTCACTGTCCCCAGGGAGGGGGCAGCACAGCAGGGCACAGACCACGTGCTTGTACAGTTTCCACTTCCACCGACAGCTACAGAGACACTGGGAAGTGAAACTACATAAGAGCTGAGGCCTAAAATCACAAGAGCCAGGCTTTATAACACATCAACATTTCGGGGGTTTTGGTTTCATGTTTTGATTTTTGGTTCCAAAAGGCTCCAAGGATAAAGTTTAGACCATGAACAACAGGATAGGAGGACACGTACGCCAAGCCAGTGTCCCACCTGGAGACAGAGAGCCCGCTCCCGCCGGAGGAGGGGTTGGAAGGGAAGCAGGGGAGGCGGATGCTGTCTGAGAAGCTGGGCCGTTCCCCTCAGCGCCTGCCAGGACCACGTGCTGGAGAAAGAAGCCCAGGACCCTGCGGAGCGCAGGAGAGGACAGAAGAGAGCCAGGCCTAGTAAACCTCGGCTAGCCAGGGCTCCTCTCCAGGGTGGATGAGCTGGTTGGGCTTGAACCTGAAGCTCCTGCCAGCTTTCCTGCCCATAGCCTGGGCTGTCTCCTGGTCCTTACGGCTAAAGGTGCGCTCTGGTCCTCACCTCTGCTCCAAGCAGCAGGATGGAGGAAAGGGAAGACAGGTAGGGGCCCTGCCCAGACAGGTCTTCTGGATATTTCCCAGTCACTGCCCCCAGTGTTTCTGTTTTCATCCTTGTCTCAGGAAAGAGGTCACCTGGTCACACCCAGAGGCAAGAGAGGCTGAGACCTGTGGTCATTCCAAGAGGCCCAGCTCAGAGTCAGGAGGTCTGGGTGACAGTGAAAGGACATAGGGCAGGGGACCCCTCTCTCAGAGAGTAGCCTCTCTGCAGTGTGTCCAGCCACCAGATGGTCCCGCCCCTGCTAACAGCACAGGGTACCTGAGCCCCTAGCAGCTGTGCCTGCAACACCCCTGCTGAAAGATGACCCTCCATGGCTCTATTTTGGGTTCTCAGGTTTAGGAGTCAGTGGGCTCCCTTTCCAAGGACACCCTACTCCTTGGATGAGGTGATTTTATAGACAAGAGCTAACCCAACCCTCCAGAGCTGTGCTGCCCAAAATGGTAGCCACTACTTACCTGCCACTATTGAAATATAAATTTAAACTAATTAAAATCAGGTATATTTTGGAAGTCAGCTCCTCTGCCACATGAGCCACACTTCAAGTGTTCCATCACCACCCAGGGCTAATGGCTCCCATATTGCATGGCACAGACCCAGAACCTTCCACCATCAAAGAAAATTGCATTGGCAGTGTTACCCCAAAGGCACAAGGAGCCAGAGGCCTAGGGCTCCGTGTGGGGGAGCTGCAGCGGTGGCCCCAGCCAGTGCACCTGCTCCTTTCTCACCACAGTCCCTGCTGCTGGTGACTGGCACCGCCCCATGGCCCCATCACTGCTGAGGGGCAGGACGGACACTCAGCCTGATCCCAAAGACCAGCCACATCATGTGCCCCCAATGTGGGAGGAGAGACCAACAGGCATGGCCAAAGGTAAGGAGCAAGACCGGGAATGGAGGGTGAGAAGGACTGGAGTGCTGGGCCTCTGTGATAGCTGACTGGGCCTCTGGAGGCAAATTCCCTCTGCCCTCAACCTCCTCATCCATCTGCCCACCCCTCCATCTATCCATCCATCCATGTACACGTACATTTATTTACCTATCCGCTCATTCATTTATCTACCCACCCATCTACCCTTTACCCACCCATCTGCCGATCTACCCATCCACCCAACCTCTATCCACCCACACAGCCATCCACCCATACACATCCATATACCTATACATCCAAACAGCCATCCACTCACCCATCTACCCATTTACTCATGCATCTATCCATCCTCCCAGCCATCTATGTACTCACATACCCATCCACCCATCTACCAATCCACACATCCACATATCCAACAACCCATGCATCCATTTACCCATCCACCCATCTACCCACCTATCCACCTATCCATCTACCCACCTATCCACTCATCTACCCCTCTACCCACCTATCCACTTATCTACTCATCTACCCACCTATTCATTCATCTACCAATCCATCCAACCACCTATCCACCCCACCATCTACCTGCCTATCTATCCACCTATCCACCCACACACCCATACACCCAAGTACCCATCCATCCACCCATCTACCCATCTACCCACCTATCTACCCATCCACCCAACCATCTATCCACTCACACACCGATCCACACACCTACCAATCAATACACCCATATATCATCCACCCATCCACCCATCCACCCATCCATCCATGTACTCATGCATCCATTTACCCATCTATCCATCCAACCATCCACTCCTCCATTCACCTATCCACCCCTCCACCCACCTATTCACTCATCTACCTGTCTACCCAACCACCTATTCACCCTCCCATCCACCCAACCACCTATTCACTCAACCATCCACCCATCCACCCAATCATCCACCCATCTACCCCCTTATCCATCCAACCATCCAACCACCTATCCAACCATTCACTCATCCACCCATTCAGTCATCCATCCATCTGCTCCATACTCCTGCCTTCCAGGCATTGTGGGTACAAAAATGAATGAGCCACAGTCTCCCACCTCAATATCAATATGAAAATAATTCACAGAGTAATAACAATAATAGCAACAAGAACAATCATTGCCATAGTGACGCAGTACATGTTCTGGCAGGTGTGGAGTGAGTTCCCCTTGCAGAACACAGTGAGCGGGGAAATGCTGGCAAGTACTGAGGACCCTCCCAGGTCCCTCTCCTTCTAAGAGCCTGTGCTTCCCTGGGTGGGCTGAGGCTGTCAATCCAAATGCTGGGCCTGGCCCAGACCCCCTGAGGGAGGTTTGTGGGAGGCCAAGCTACATCCCCCACACCTGCTCTGGCCAGACCACTCAGCCAAGGTGGGACCCAGGCCAGGCCCCCACCTGCCTGCTCCATGGCCCCACATTCCCAGGCTGCCAAGTCTCCACCCCTGCAACAAGAAAAAATCCCAGGAACCCCCCAAGGTGTAACCTCACCTGCAGGGGAAGCTGGCAAAGGCCACCTTCACAGCTCCAGCTCTACTCTAGAGGAGTTGGAAAGGGTGCAGGCAGGGGCAGGGGGCTTGGCTGCAGGCTTTCTCAGTCTTGAGCTGCACAGACCCATTCACTTGCAGAGTTGTGAGGACTGAAGATGACGTCAGTAAAGACCTAGCTGGGGGCTGGCATGTAGCTGGCGCCTACGAAATGCTACTCAGAGTTACAATGTGCGAGGGGTCCCATTCCTCTTCACAGGCTCTGAGGCTATAAATTAGAGGTGTGAGGTGCACAGATCATTCCTATAACTTGACAAGCCTGAACGAAACCATCTTGCACACAGATTCCAGCTTGTACGCAAAAGGAAAGGACAACACACGGTAAATCAAACTACCTTTGACCTGCCTGGGAGATCTGCTCCCCCACACACTTCGCCTGAGGCTTTGGAGAATTTTCATGGCACATGTCAACAGGCCAG
The DNA here is from genome assembly GCA_036589455.1 of Ateles fusciceps. Classification (NCBI taxonomy): domain Eukaryota; kingdom Metazoa; phylum Chordata; class Mammalia; order Primates; family Atelidae; genus Ateles; species Ateles fusciceps. Next base: position 11,529,380 of record JAZHEH010001736.1, read on the forward strand.
GTGGCCAGGAAGCCTGAGGCCTCTGGGGGAGCAAGTGTGTGGATGGCCACAGAGCATCAGCATCAGTGCCACAGGGTCTGGGCACACCTGGGGGTGAGCTAGTTGGCTTCATTGCACTTCTGGTGATTAATAGGTTTAAGATCAGATCGATTCATTTTAAACACAGCTTGAGAGCTGAAAGGGCCATGGGGTTTGCAAAATCATCTCTCCCCCCACGAAAACACATCCTACAGGCGACATTTGTGTTCAGGCCAGAAGAGTCAAAGATTTTTGAGTACCAGGTGCTGAGCTAAATTTGAGAGATAGTCAAATCATTCAAACATTTCTCTTTTATTAAAAGAGACAGGGTCTCGCTTTGTCACCAGGCTGGAGTGCAGTGGTGCAATCATGCTCTCTGCAGCCTCAAACACCTGGGTTTAAGCAACCCTCCCATCTCAGCCTCCCAAGTTGCTGGGATTACAGGCATGAGCCATCACACCTGGCTTCAAGAAATTTCTTTACAGAGTGTCCACTCTTCCCGCTGCTAGTCAGTGACTAACACAAGGATGATTCCTGTCCTCCTTGGCCTGGTGTTCAAGGTGGGGAGCCGATAAGGAAACAGACAAATAAAGCTATTGTAAATCAAACAAGCGTAAGACTGTACTTTCAGGGATCATTTCTACAGTTTGTTACAAATCAAACAAGTGACTAAAATGATAATGACACAGGCACTCAGAGCCTCTTTGATAGCATGACATTGAAACTGCCCTCTCCAAAAAAAAAACAGTGTCTCTCTAAAATATCCATCTTCTCAGTTAGAGGTGACCATGTGACCCAGGTCTGGCCAAGGAAATGTAGGTGAAAAGCTCAAAGAGAAGGATCTTTTCTAGATAAAAAGTCAAAGGTCTGTTGGAAGAAAGACCATCTTTGTCCTGTCTCTTCCTCCTTCCTCTTCTTCCTGCCTGGAAAGGAGATGTGATGCTGGTGGGGGAGCAGCCGTCTTGTGCCTGTGTGGTGTGAAGAGATGTCATCCACCAGCAGAAGGCAGCCGGAGGGGCGAGAGACGTTAGGAAAGAGACACAGCAAGCTCACCTTGGAACTCAGACCTGACCCCGCCCCAGAGGCACCAAGGCAGGGAGCACTGAGAAAAAGCACACAGCCCCAGGGGAACATAGAGGGAAGGAGGACAAGGAGGGGAAGGAGATTCGTCTTTCCTAAGAGCGTCGTAGCCCAGACAAACAGACAGCCTTGAAGGCGCTTTCTATTACCACCCATCGTCTATTAATAAAACAGGAAACACCACCTTTACTGATAGTCACAGTGCAAGGAGCGACACACTTGCAAGTCTCCAGGTCTATTTAAGTGGGATCCAAAAATAAAACTGAAATCTAAATCAGCATTACATCGTTATGATGTTCATCAATATTTCACTATTGCTTTGACCAGGCTGGCTGGCGTCCCCATAGAACGTACTGCTTAGAACCTTCCAGACACCAAGGCTGGAGCCTTTCAAGAGCTGGAGACATTCTGGTGAGTTTTTCCTGCCCCACTCTGTGTTTAAAAGTTACAAGGGGCCAGGCACTGTGGCTCACGCCTGTAGTCCCAGCACTTGGAGAGGCCAAAGCAAGGGGACTGCTTGAAACCAGGATTTCGAGAGGCTCCTGTCGCAGGATGAATAGCGTCATCACTGTTTTGCAAATGCTGTCCCTGCATCCAGGACAATGATGGGACTTTCTGAGGTTATCTGGGAAGGAGGAGGACTGGGGATGGGAACTCACACTTCCTGCGTGTCTACCATGGCTGGAGAGGCCACCGTGCCACACATGTTTGTGAATGTGACTGATCTCCTTTAATCCTCACAGCTCCCGTAGGGTCTATACTCCTATTTCACAGACTAATTAACAAGTGAATAGGAGTAATGGGCTGGGCCCCGTGCTCATGCCTGCAGTCCCAGTGTCTTGGGAGGCCAAGGTGGGAGGATCACTTGAGGCCGGGAGTTCAAGACCAGCCTGAACAACACAGTGAGCTCCTATCTCTACAAACAGTTTAAAAACTTAGCCACGCATGGTATGCAACTGTAGTCCTAGCTGCTTGGGGTGCTGAGGTGGGAGGATCACTTGAGCCCAGGAGGTCAAGGCTGCAGTGAGCTATGATCGCACCACTGCACTCCAGCCTGGGCGACAGTGTGAGATCCTGTCTCTAACAATAAATGATCAAGCCAAGTCAACTGTCTGGGGATCAGCAGTGCTAGGACACAGTCCCATGTGTGCCAGCTTTGGGAGCCCCCCTCTGTCCCCAGCTCCAGCCGGTGGGTTTCTTTCGGTGAGTGCACATGTACGTATTTGTCATCTCACAACATGAAAAGCCCGTACAGTGCGGTGATTAAACTCTGGCTCTGGAGTCAGACTACCTCCCTCTGAGCTCCAGTTCCACTGCTCACTGGCTGTGTGACCTAGAGCAGGTTTCTTGACCTCTCTGTGCTTCAATTTGCTCATTTGTAAAATGGGAGTGAGGAGAGTAGCCTCTACCACAGAGCTGGGATGGGAAAAGTCCTATGTGAGCTATTTCGATTGTGATGCTGGAGGAGCCTGTGAGCCTGCACAGTGGGGGAGGGGCAGTCCTGGGGAAAGCATCCGGAAGCCTGCTGATTCTAGAAGCCCCCAGATCCTGCTTCAGTGGCGGCAGGCACAGACGGCAGCCGCGGTGGGCCCCGACACCCTAGACAGCATCCTCCCAGGAAGTGGTTTTGGTTTTGTACCACGTTTGTTCTGAGTGAGCAGACAGGCCCTTCTCTGGGCTCCCGTCCCCCAAAAGCCTCCCACCCTGTTTTCTAAGGGAAAGTGAAACTGCCCATCCTCAGGTCCTGAGCAGGCCCCTGCTGAGCGCTGACCTCCCTCTGAAGTGGTCAGAAGAGTGGGCTTAGGTTCCTGTCAAGCACCCAGAGAAAGGCCAACCACCCCCCGCTGGATGCAAGTGGGTGGGGGGCCCGGCTAGTGTGGGGACGATTGCCCCCTCAGCCCTGGGCCGGGGGGCTCTGTCTGCCCATGGAAAGGCCCGGGCCCCAGTGGGAAAGGTTCTGGCCTGGGGGGGCCTGAGGGCACCTCTGCACTGTCTGCATGCCCTCGGGGCATTAATGCCACCGGACTGGGCGTTTCTGTTGTTTCCCTGAGGGTCCCGTTCTATCTACACCTCCAACCCTCAGGGCCTGGCCACCCTGGCTGGGCTGCTAGCCTGGACTGAGACACCCCACATTCTCAGGGCACCCTCTGGGCCTGACCAAGCCAGCCCTGCCTGCAACCCCTGAGAGGCCAAAGCAAGGTCCTGGGTACCTGAGGCTTCCCGACCCTGGTTAGATACCACCCATTGCTTCACTCCTCCCACCTAAAGTGTGAGCCCTGAGACGGCAGAGGCAGGGTCTGAGGCAGGCAGAGCCCCCATAGCTCTGTGCCAGGTCCCCAGACCCAGGCCTACAGCAATAGCCACCGAAACTGGTGGGACAGAAACAGTCCCCAGACAACCTTATCAGTCAGATAGCATAAAGCCCTCCTGTCCGCTCCAGCCTGGCCCCACAAAAATAGAGCTGCTGATTAGAACCTTCCAGACATTAGAACCTTCTGGAGCCTTAAAAGGGCTGGAGACATTCTGGTGAGCTTTTCTGCCCCACTTTATCTTCAGAAATTACAAGGACCAGGCACCATGGCTCACGCCTGTGGTCTAGCATTTGGGGAGGCCAAGCAAGAGGACTGCCTGAAGCCGGGAGTTGAAGACCACCCCGGGCAATATAGCAAGACCCCATCTCTAATCGATACATATATGGGAAGTAGAAAAGTTCCTCTTCAAACTTTCCTTTCTTAAGAAAAATTCATGTTAGAAATAATAGGTTGTTTTAAACACTTAAAAAAAAAAAGACGTGGGGCCTTTAGGAGATGATTAAGTCATCAGGACTGTGCCTTCGTGGGATTTGTGACCTTGTAAACAAGCTGGAGAGAATGCTACATCCTTTTTTGCCCTCTGCCCTTCTACCACTCGAGGTTGACTCTGAAGGATGCTGGGACAAGGTACCACCCTGAGGCCAAGACCAGGGCCGTCACCAGACACCACGCCTGCTGGTAACTCCGTCTCGGACTTCCCATTCTGCAGAGCTTCGAGAAATAAATTTCTGTCCTTTTAAAGTTAACCAGTCTCAAGATAAAAAAGAAAAGAAACAATCAATTAATCAATTAACCAGTCTCAGGTGCTTTGTTATGGCAGTACAAATGAACTGCTATAACATTAAACCTTTGATTTGAGAATTCAGGAAACTCACTAACTCTCCCCCTAACCCTAATCATGAAGATTGGTGTAAATAAATGCATGCCAAGTTCTGGAATGCAGTTTTCTTCTGAGTTCAAACACGCTACTACCCCTTATTGTGGAATTAACTTATGTATTTGGAAGAAGGCTGCAGTCACAGGTAGGAAATCAAGTCACAAGTAAGGAGACAAAGGCAGAAGCGGAGCTGTGGAACTGGCCAGCTCACTGGAAGGAGAAAGCAGCTAGGAGGTTAGCCCTGGGCACAGGGCGATCCTGGTGATACTGGACATTAGCCTTATGCCCCTGTGACCAACACCAGGTCCCACATGGCAGTGTACCTGGAGCTGCTGGCTGTCTCCCGCTCAGACAAGGATTAGGTCAGGGGCTGGGCTGAGTTTACCCAACACAGGGTAGAGGTCACTTGTCCCCCAAACCCCACAGAGAAAGGGGGAACACCTCCAGAGGGATTCTGCTCTGCCCTTTTCTGCCTTGTCATGGGCAGTATCTGATGTGTGACAAGAAGGGAATATAATAAAGAAAGATTTTTGTAAATAGGAGGAATGCCTGTATTTATAAAACTGATCTCTTTCAGGGATTTAATAAAACTCAAAATAGAAAAAAAATCAGTCCTCGAGAATGTACTATTTTTGTTTTAGAAAAAAACAACTTTGAAAAGGTTTTTCCTCTCTCTGAAGTCTTGACTGATATTAATTGGCGCCTTCTGACTTGGTCAGTCAACGGCGACTCCTGTCCTTCCCCCTCTGGATAGCAGCCATTTCACTGCCTTTCAGATTTTAATCTTGGCAAGAAGGATATTGACCAAAGGATTATTCTTCAGCCTTTTGTGTCAAATATTTATTTAAAATATGAGGCCATCAAGATTAAATGCCAAACCTTACTGTGGTTCTTTGCCTCCATAAAGATGGCTAAATTTAAGTTGCTTTGTGCCTGCAGCCACTAACAACGAAACTTGCAGGGACTTACTCCCTCTGTCCTTGTCGTTAAGAGATTGGCAATATACTGTAAATACCTGTGTCACTATGAACTAACGAGAATGAAATTCTGGAACCACTGAAGGGTTGCTGGCTGTTTCCCCCACCACCTGTCCCGGGGGATTCACCCGGGCCTCCCTTAAAGTCAGCTGGCCTTTTTCTGTTATCACTGCTGTCAGGTTTATGGAGCTGGAAAGACGTGTTTAATGCAGTGGCTCTTGATCATTTAGGTGGTAATGCACATTTTGAGGATTTGGTGAAAGCTAGATTTTTCTCCAGGAAAATTAACAACATGTACAAACATTTCAAACACTGCATATAGTTTCAGGCTTTTTCCAGCCGTTAAAGCCCATCCTATGACCTCAGGTTAAATATAATCAATAAAGGAAGATAATACTGGCATAATGTTAATTTTTGTAGATAGTGTGTCAATCAGATTTTAATCAGAGAAACAGAACAAATAGGAGATATAAGGAAATACATTACAAGGAATTGGCATGTGTGATTATGGGAGCAGCTTAGGCAAGTCTGAAATCCGTAGGGTGGGCTGTCAGGAAGGGTAGGCTGGTACTCTTTGGTATAGGGTGAAGCTGCTATCTACAGGTGGAATTTCTTCTTCTTTCAGGAAGTCTTAGCTCTGTTCTTGGACCTTTCAACTGAGTGTATCGGGCCCACCCAGATTATCTAGGATAATCTCCCTTAAAATCAAGTGGCTATGGACTTAAATTACCCCTACAGATTAGACGTGATTAAAGTCCACCTAACTTGGTGTTTCAATAAAGGGACTGTAGCGTAGCCAAGCTGACACACAGAACTGACATTCACAGGTATAATGGTATTATGCTTACGTAAAAAATTTTTTGTTTTTAGGAGATAAATATTGAAATATTTAAGGTAAAGTGTTATAACCTCTGTGCCTTATGTTCACTGAGATTACCAGCAGACACGTGGTGAGAGCAAACAGGGCAAAAGCTTAGTGCAACACAGATGGAGGCATATGAGGGTTCACTGTATTATTCTTTCCATTTTTCTGTATGTTTGAAAGTTTTCATAGTAAAATTTGTGAACCAAAGTAGTCCCAGCCTCCTGCTGGACACAGTGTCTGTTAGCTCATAGCATGCATTCAGTAAGTGTTTCATGAATTAAACTGAATAAGCGGCAGCATTTCACTCACAACCAAAGAGCTCAGCAGGATAATACCGTCATGGTAGTAACTGTAAGAAGTCTCCTGCTGCCTGTCGGAGGTTGCAGTGAGTCAAGATCGTGCCATTGCACTCCAGCCTGGGCGACAGAGCAAGACTCGTCTCAAAAAACAAACAAACAAACAAAAAGATCAAGTATGCAAAGCACTTAATAAATGCTCAATAAATACTAGTATGCCATTGCATTATTTCACAAATTATGATTAGTGTAGAACTGGTGCAGTCTCTACAGGTCCCGCTCATACAATCCACCGTTGCCACCCTATTCTTGAAGAAGAAAATAGAGCCTTATCAAATTTGCTTTGGAAAAACAGACCCCAAATTAAACACTCGTGATTGCTTGGAGTGTTAGGGCTAAAGAAATAGACCTGAATACAAAGTGTCAGAGTAGTAAACCTTTTAAAACTTGTTTCTACCACCTGGATGCTGACATTATTTTCACAGCAACCCTCCTGGAGACTCAGACTCTTTTAGACTAGGACATCGGGTTGCACAGTGTCTGTGAACATGGAGAACGTTCTGAGAGTGCTGCGGCGGCAGCCTGAAAGCAAGCAGGAGATGGCTTGCTTTGGGCCAGCTACATCGCAGGCTTCCCTCAATAAGCCTCCCAGCGATTTCTCACGCATGGTGGTCACCAGACTCTGAGGCTCTGGTTTCCGGGAACTGGGGTTGGTAAACACATTCCCCGCAGTAAAGGCTTTTGTTTTCGTTGACCTGCAGTGTGAGGATTTAATCTGCATGCTTCCTCCTGTGGAGGGAAGTGTGTGGATCCTGCCGGTCGCTGCAGCCTGTGGTAAGTGCTTTCAACTGAAAGGGCACAAATCGAATCCTGCTGCCAGCACTCCGGTCTTTCCTTCTGAGCCTGTGCCCCTGCACCTCGTGGGGAGCGTGGGGGAGGGGGGGAAAGCATCCAGCAAGAAGCAGCGCTTGGACGGCAAGTTTGTCCCAGGATGGTGTCTCAGAGATTAGGACCTGGGCATCTTGAGGAGCCACTGTTCAGCCCATTGTAGTCATAGTTCCCTGATTGGACATGGACTTGGGCAGTGGACTTGTTGAACTGCCCTCCACCTACCTGAGCAGGGCAGGGAGAACTGGAGAGAGATGATGGAACTGAGAGCGGACGGCAGTGGGGCAGATGCCACTGACTGGTGAGATACAGATATGGAGGGTTCCCAGAAGGTCCAGAGCTGCCGGGATGCTGAGGTGGGTGGATTGCTTGAGACCAGGAGTTCAAGATAGTGTGGGCAGCATGGTGAAACCCCATCTCTATAAAAAACAAAAACAAAACAATAAAAAACCTGATATATTGATCTTTTAAATATGTCTAGTAGATGTAAATACCACAATATGTTTATGCCAGCTATCCTTATTTTAAAAGCACATGAAGCTTTTCTTCAATATAAATGCTCTTCTGTAATATTTAGGACATTTTATTTTTTTACTTTTTCTTTTTGAACTCACATTTTCATTCCACTACCCCACAGAATTTTTTTTTTTTTTTTTTTTTTGAGATAGAGTCTTACTCTATCGCCAGGCTGGAGTGCAGTGGCGGGATCCCGGCTCATTGCAACTTCTATTCTCCGGTTTCAAGCAATTCTCCTGCCTCAGCCTCCTGAGTAGCTGGGACTACAGGCACGCACCACCATGCCCGGCTAATTTTTTGTACTTTTAGTAGAGACAGGGGTTCACCACGTTGGCCAGGATGGTCTCGATCTCTTGACCTCGTGATCCACCTGCCTCGGCCTCCCAAAGTGCTGGGATTACAGGCGTGAGCCACCGCACCCGGCCAATAATTTTATTCTAATGTAATACATTTTTATGCTTGGAAGTCTTTTGATTGTCCTATTGTATTTTCTGCAGCAAATATATCTGTAAATAAAAGTTTTACTTCCTGTGACCATAAGGCTCTGTTAAAATCATAATTTAGATAGGTTTTGTGTACAATTGATCAAAATAACAAATATCCTACAAATTTTGATAAACACACACTAAACAAACATTAAACTTATACTGGAAATAAATTTTTAGTGATATAATTTTTTCAACTCATTTAGTTATCTGGGTGAATATTATTTATAGAATGAGACAAGGCTGAACAATTGCTTTCCTATTTTTCTTTTGGTTGACATAAGAAGCAGATGGGAGTGAAAGGAGTTTTGCCACAGTGATGGCACTAAACTCTTTGAACTCTACACATTTCAAGGGATATTATAAAAACCACTGGGAAATAAACTGCAAGCCAGATTACAAAAGCATCAGTGTTATTTAAATTACCTGGACCTGATAGAATTCATAACAAAAGCAGCAATGTTATTATTTAAATTACCTGAACCTGATACAATTGGTTTATCTACCCCCACCTAGTAAGGATTAGCTGAGGCATTTGCTGAGGGCAACTCAGCTGTGAAAGGTGGGAACTATAAGCACATGCCCAGTTGCAAAAATGTAATACTTATGGGTGTTTCTCATTTTGGTACCTATTAACAGAATATGTTTGAGTTTTTTCTTCCTTATTATCGTTTGCCATCTAACATAGAATGTGTTCAAAGTGTTTTTCTATCTCAGTATTTAAGTTAAAGGATAGCAAAGAGGGAGTGTGAATCTGCCATGAGAAAAGGGAACATTACCCAAGAAAAACAATAAAAAAAAAATAAAAAAGAAAAACAAAAGGACTTTGCAACCACTCCTGGATTTGTGTGTTTTGATTGTGTATCAGGTATGTAGGCAAAGTATGGCTTTGCTTTTGTCTTTATTTGGAGATGTATGGCTTAAGGACGTGTATGGTGTCATGCTGGACCCTATTAGCTTCAACAGAGATGGCACCAGGTTCAAGAGGTCCGTGAAGAGACCTAGAGCCAGCAAAGGAGACATGGGGCTTTATTAGTGGGGGAAACGTACATATAGAGCAGACCCGCAGCGGCAGGATGGGCAAGAGAATCGCAGCCGTTTTGCAGAAAGCATGCAGCTTACACAGCATTTTCACGTAGCACTCCCCTAACAGTCTCCACCTGGGAACCTTACTGGTAACCAGAAACAAAAGGCCTCGATTCTCTTGTACAGCAGGTGTTCCACAGGGCCCTCCAGGGGCTCAGGTGTTCCTTATAGATAAGAGATGAGGCTCCTGATTGGCCATTCCCGAATTTCTTAGCTCAGAATTCCAAACAGATATTCAGATGCAGCTACCATACAGTGTCATTCTCAGGGTCTATGCCTATGATTGCCGTCAAATGCACTGATGTGGTTTGGCTGTGTGTTCCCACCCAAATCTCGTGTTGAATTACCTTCACATGCTTAAGGAGGGGCCTTGTGGGAAGTGATTGGAATATGGGGCAGGCTTCCCACTTGCTGTTCTCACGAGAGGGTTCTCGCGAGATCTGATGGTTTAAAAGTGTGGCACTTCCCCGCCCACCATCTTTTGCCGCCTTGAGAAGAAAAGACTTGCTTCTCCTTTGCCTTCACCGTGACTGGAAGCTTCCTGAGGCCTCCCCAGCCATGTGGAACTGTGAGTCAATTAAATCTCTTTTCTTTATCAGTTACCCAGTCTTAGGTAGTTCTTTTTAGCAGTGTGAAAATGGGCTAACATATGCATCTACCATACATACGGGCGCCAAGCTGACAAGAGGTCGACTGCCGTGGCTTCGAAATGCGTCAAACTGGTCAGGCTGAAATACGGTGCCTCGACTTCCCTTTCCTATGTTTCTGTTCGGGGTGCCCCACAAGACAGAGTCTTGGGGGATTTGAAAGCTAGAAGTGAAGCAGCAGCCATTACGTAGTTCCCAAGAGTTGTCGTTTACCTGCCAGCTCACCTTGTGGCGAGAGGTAGCAGCTGGATTTGCAATTGCGGCACCTTCCCCTGGATTTCTTTAGTTTTTTTTACTCCTGGGCATGTATGTGTGTTTAGCTACATGGCAAAGGAACCTGGCTTCTGCAGGACACCTATACCCTTAAGGTCAGAGGCAGCAGGAACCGACACAGGTTTCAGCTGGCTTTGTGAGCTCCGAATTGAGCTTGTGGGTTTCAGCTTGTTTCTGCTGTCCTTCACTTTCCTCCTGCCTTTCCCTCTTGATTGCCTTTCCAGTATCAGACTGGAAGACAAGAGCCTCGCAGAAACTGTTAACTAGCTCCCACAATTGTGGGAAGTCCAATACCTGTAACAAATCCCATCTGAGTGGTTCTGTTTCTTTGATAAACTAATATGGTCAATTATAAAAACTGTGCTATTTAAAAATTTTTACAATAATACAGTACAATTTTTGCTAACATTATAAGCTGTTTTACTGTGGAAGCTCCTTGTTTGATAAAGGCATGGTACTCCTGTAGTTAAATGTGCGAGCACATAGAAACCCTGGTATTCTGTCTTGAAGAATAATTATATTTGAATTTAGCATAATAATTTGAAATTTTATTTCCTTGAACATTATAATCAAACCTTTTCAATTTATAAGAGAGTGGTAAATACGACGAAAAACTAGTACAATAGCTAGCATATAATTTTATTTTTAATAAAAAATAGAAAATATTAAACATGTTAAGATGAAGTAAATGACTTTACTCAAATTAAAATATTTCATAATATCTGTTTTAGCAAGGCTATAAACTATTAAATCTGAGAAGATGTTATGCATGGATTAATTTCAGTGTGTCTTAAAAATTTGATTAATTGGGCCGGGCGCGGTGGCTCACGCCTGTAATCTAAGCACTTTAGAGGCCAAGCACTTTAGTGGGCGGATCACCTGAGGTTGGGAGTTCAAGACCAGCCTGACCAACATGGTGAAACCCCGTCTTTAAACAAACAAAAAAAATTGATGGATTGATCCAGAAAATAATGTTTAAACAAATTAGCATCACTAACTCCTACTTTGGTTGCTCAAGTTTGCTTTTCTTTCCAGCTAATGACAAGTTCTAGGGACGAGTATTGAGAATAGCAGAAAATATTTGCTGGTGTTTAAATATAGGGAGAAATTATTTTTAGCATTCAAAATTTCTAATTGATGTTCTCTTTGCTATTGCAAAATTCTCCCTGGGATAATTTTCCCTTTGAGAATAAACAGGTTGATTTAAACAACGGATAAGAGATATGAAGAAAGAATTAACAGAAAAAGAATGGCAAACAGCTTATGCTCATAAAGAAAATGCTTAGTTTAATTCAAAATGCGAGAAACGCAAGGCAAAACAGGTGAGAGGGAGAGACTGAGGGTTTTCGATGTGTTAGTAGATGATAGAGACTGATTATACACGAGATTTGGAGCTGGGGATTCAGGAGATGGGCACAATGGCCTAGAAGTGGCAAAGATGAATGAAAAGGACACCTCCTCCAAGCATTAGTGATGTGGGAAGCAAAACAGCCACCCCCTGAGATGGCTAAAAACAAAACTGCAGACGAAAAATAATAATAAAAACCACTCCCTCTGCTGAGATGTAAAACTGGCAAAAATTCAAAAGTTTAACCACTGTTGACAAGACTTGGGAAACAAACTCTCACATTGCTGGTGGGAAGGCAAAATGGTAGAACCCCTATGGAGGAGATTTGACAAAGATCTAGTGATATTATGTATATATTTACCTGTTATCTGATCAGACTGAAGCAGAGGATGGCAATTTGTCCCCTGAACAAAGATGCCAGAGTGCAAGACGAAGGAGAAAGTCACCGAGCATAACAGCCTAGCAAGGAAGGGACCTTGTGAAATTCATCTGTAATTTGCGTAATTTTCTGTAATTTGCATAGAGGCTCCATATGTGCCAGTCCCAGGTGTACAAGCCTAACGTTCTTCTCCCAGCTCATCACCTTCCCAGTAGCAGGGCTTTGGGGATCTGCTGATAGGAACCCAGAATCATCTGTAGCTGTTTTGTGATGATTGTGGCAGTGGGAAGTCTTTCCCATACAGTCTATTCAGGCATATTCAAAAGGCAGCAAATCTTGGAGACTCAGGAAACACGGAATGTAATAATCTCCATTTTTTTCTCCCTTTTCTCCTTTAAACTCTTAAGCCCGCACTACAAACTTAGATACTTTCAGCAACTTGGAAATGATGCAGTAGTCCATTTCACAATTTAGATATACAACTTTATTAAAAACGATTCTACCACTCAATAAGTATCATTAACATTCTGGTGTTAGCTACCTAGCTCCTTTGTATGCATCAATATATAGCTAAATTTGAAAATATTGGGCACAATCTGTATTGACAGTAGTGTATCTTGCTTTTGTTATTGAATCTTTGAAAACATTATTTGTTTTTGATTTTGATGGCTGAAGAGTATTACTCATTACAATAATAGGAAAGGCTCTGTGCTGGGCTTTGGACATACAGTGTGAGTGCGCGTATGCATGGTTATATTCTCCAGCTTGTTCCTAGAAGGGAAGAAACAACTATTTTCTCTGTTCTCTCAGACTTTCTAATCTAGTAGACGAGAAAATGCGTGTATGTAATTAACTTCAATACAGTGGCAGTATTGCATAATGAATCATGAATTCCTCAGAGATAACTCTGAGATGGGATGAATCTACATATGCCTATGCTGGGCATTTTTCTGTTCTAGTTGACACTGAGCAATAAGCTTGAAGCTTCCTCCAGTCTGCAAATGAACAATCTCTGCTTTTCAAATGCAGAAGTCATTGAAAGGTTTAGTAGGCTCACAACGAAGGGATGTTGGAATCAACAGAATTTGTCTCATTTTTATTGTTCCCCATCTCTGAAAGGCTACTCTAACAGTGTGTTTCATCAGAAGCAATTAGAGTCCTGGGTAGCTAGGCTGCCTGTCTCTGGAATGTTTCCAGGGTGAGGAATAGATGAGATCTTCAAAGAGAAGAGGCTTTGCGCCTCCATTTTGATGTGCCATGGGAAAACACTAATTTAGAATAATTAGAGCTAAGTAATGGAGAAGCCATAATGGGACGTTAGCCATGCCTGTGACATAGCAGGAGGGCCCCTGCTAATAACCAGACAAGACCCAGTCTCCAGTAATTCAGAGTCTTAACTGTGAATTCCCATATGAAATGCTGTCCTTTCAGGTAGAAGGGGACTAGGAGATTGGAGGTGGCCCTACAATAAGTGAATGTACGCTCTTCAGAGACAATTCTAAGGTTGTGTGTGTCTCCTGGTGTGTTTCATTTAATTTTCTTCTGTGCCTGATCGTTACTTTTTAAATGTATAATCCAAAGAAAATTTGGGGGCACATAGGCACATATTTATTGAATGCCCAAATAGTAACAAGGCCTCTTGCCATTCAGTAGTATGTTGTTATGGCTACATTTTTAAAATAGATAACATCGTTTTTCTACTAGACTGAGCATTAAGGCCACTTTCTCTTAGGGTCCTTGCCGTGTCCCTTTAGAATTCATCATTGGAACTTAGTTCCAAGGTGATAGTGTTAAGAGATGGAGCCTTTGGGAAATGATTAGGTCATGAGGCTTCTACCCTCATGAATAGGATGCATGCCCTTATAAAAGGCTTGAGGGAATGAGTTCATCCCATTTTTTGTCTGCCACTTGAGGACAGTTAACGCCTCTCTTCCATGTGAGAACACAGGGAGATTGTGGCTTTTTTTTTTTTTTTTTTTTTTTTTGAAATGGAGTTTCACTCTTGTTGCCTAGGCTGGAGTGCAGTGGCATGATAGCTCACTGCAACCTCCGCCTCCCAGGTTCAAGCAGTTCTCTTGCCTCAATCTCCCGAGTAGCTGGGATTACAGGCACCTGCCACTACACGTGGCTGGCTAATTTTTGTATTTTTAGTAGAGATGGGGTTTCACCACGTTGGCCAGGCTGGTCTTGAATTCATGATCTCAGGTAATCCACCTGCCTTGGCCTCACAAAGTGCTGGGATTACAGGCTAAAAGCAGAAAGCAAACCCTTACTAGACACCAAATCTGCTGTCACTTTGATCTTGGACTTTGTGATCTCTGGGGATGTGAGAAATAAGTTTCTATTATTTACAAATTACCTAGTCTAAGCTATTTTATTATAACAGCAGAAAAGACTGAGACAGTCCTGCATAGGGATTTTACACTGCGTAAGACCTCTGCTCCCACTCCTTCAGCCACTGATGTCGGTCGCAAAGACTCCTCAAAGCTCGGGCTGCCTTGGAGTGGGAGAGGAGTCCTGCTGACGGCTGGGACTTCTCCACATGAGACAGGGAATTGGTTCAGGGTGCTTACTGTGTACCCAAGCATCTGCCAGTAGATATGGGTGGAAGGCTGTCTCTAGGAGGCCCCATTTATGAAAGCAAACCAATTACATTCTCATCTTTGCCAAGATGAAATGTTTCACGACAATTCAGTATCTTTAGAGTATATTCTTGGACCATTCCTACTTGACATCCAAATCCAGCCCTGTCTCTGTCTAGCCCTCCTCTCCTCCTTTTCATGATCCCACATCCCTGTTGACTTCAGACAGCTTTAGTAACCTTCTGGTTAGTTTTTTCTCTGGCCTCAGATATACCTTCTGCTGCGCAGGTGCTGTGTCTTGCCCTCTGGATCGAGGTTCTTCAGAATGGTTGCTGGTGTTTACCATTTTCCCTTGGCCACAACTCTCTTAGGAGTGGTGACCCCATTAGAGAGTTTCCAGATCTACCCTTGTCCCAGCTGCTGGCCCTAGGATGTGGGGAACAGCTGCTCCCCACATTTCTCATACCCCCTAGGAACTACAGCTACTTATGATTTGCCATTTAATCACAACGGAACGTACATTGTTGGACATCAAGAGACAAAGACAGGCCAAAGGGTTTTGCATGTCAAATGTCATATATCTCAAGAATATTCAGATATTATCAGCCCCATTTCCATTCCCTGCTTGAAGATGAGACTCTTCAGTTTCCTGAAGGGGATGAGGCCTTGGAGGCTGCTTTTGCTCCCTTGGTGATTGGGTCAGACAACCAAGGAGCCACTTATGCCTTTATAGCTGAGGCTCTGCGGACTGACTGGCTACCCTTTCAGAAAATGGAGGTGGTATTCTAGGGCTTTTGGTCTTCCCCAGGGAGCTTTCAGACTTTTGGTAAATCTGCTTACACTCACTACCCATAAAACTCGTGGTCATACTTTTATTTTACTTTATTTGGGAAGGAAAGCCCTCCCCTAACCTTCCAGCAAGGATTTGCGTATTTTATTAATTTTCCCTCAGTGCAGATATGCAGACAGTTTACAGGAGAGTATGCAAGCCTTACTTCGTATTCTTTAAGCGAAAGGATCACATTTGTATAGGTACCCCTCATTTCTGAAAGAAGGAAGATCATGTCACGGAAAGGGCTAGTCAGTCCAGCTCCAGGTGGAGATTTTCTGGAGGATGTCCCCAGCAGTATCTACTCCCAGTGTTCTGTTCAGTACTCTTGGGTCTTCTGAAGGATGTCAACAAATGGGCAAAGTCCTGTAGATTTTCCTGATGCACTCACATGGAAAAAGCAGACAACGGTAGGTCAGATTTCATCTTGAGAAGAGCTTTAGTGAATTTACACCTGCTCACAGGGCACCCTTCTGTAATAGCTTAATCCTATGTGGAAAGTGATATTTTTGGTCTTATGACCAAGGAATTTTTTTCATAGCAACTTAGGTTATTGTAGATTTATAATGACAAAAGCAATAATATGCTTTCCTTCCTACACAGAGACGAGGTGGTGAGCCCCCATTAGATAGTTGTGAATTGTTATTGTCAGGTAGATCATCTGTTTATACTGCTTGCTCTACCCCATTTTTACCTCCAGATTTCACAAAACATATTTATCTAGGGGGTGCAATGTGTGGAATGTTTTTGTGCAAAGCTACTGCGGTTCATTTGGAAACAGGGCCTGAATATTTTGATCCGTGTGCCACTCTGCTGCCACATTGATCTCTCTAAGGGAGAAATCTATCTGACCATGTCAACCTCCTGCCTAGATATTTTTTTAGAGTTTTCCTTAGGCTTTAGAATGAAATCCAAAAATCTTTGATTTGATCATAGACTATCCCTTCTAGCCCACTTACTCTCTGATGACTCTCTGGGTTCTAGTCATACCTGTTTTTTTTTAAGGTAACATTTATTGAGCATGTTTGGTACCATTTGTTCAACACTGAGCATTCACCCATTCACTTTAAGAACCCAGCTTGGTATTTGCGCTGCTGCCTTCTGACGTACAGTTGGCCAGGACTGAGTTATGTAGCTACACCTTGCTGTACAGCAGCCTGGAAATGTATTCTGGGAGGCTGTGTGTCCAGATGAAAACTTTTAATACTACTGTAGTACTATAGAAGAAGGGAAATGAATATTTGGGCATAACTATTATTCTTTCACAGTGAATGAGAATTTTAAAACCACTATAGAGTCTACTTTGGACATATTTGTGCTGAGTTAAGTAAAATCAGCATACGGAGTGTTAAATAGTTAATTAAATAGTGATTTATTTTACAGATGCTAAAGCCTTCACATGAAGAAGTATCTGGTTGGAATAATCTGTCAGCACATGTATTATTGAGTCAGTTTGGTGGAACAATAGGGGAATGGTTTGTCAGAGAAGGGTTTCTGGAAGAGGAAGCATCTGACCTGATTTTTGAAGTATGTGTAGGAGTAAGTTGGCAAAGATGAGCAAAGGCATGTCAGAGCATTTTAATTTCTTCAACTGAAGAAGAAAGAAAGGAGCAGAGTTTCAGAGTCGGGGGTTCTTCTGCTGTGCGGAAATTCCTGTGGACTAGGACAACAAAGAGATGAAAGGACTGAGGGAAGAGCCCTGGTGTCAGGATGGTACTGCAGTGTTCAGTGGGCAAATGGGCAGGACGACTCCAGTGAGGTCTAACCCCTCTGGAGTCTGCACTACCCAGCACGCCCTGAATTTGGATGTCATCTTGATTTCATAAAACCTAAGCTTTTTCTTTCCAATGGACTCCTCTATTTTATAATGAATATGAGAAAGGAGGAGTTGTTTTTTGTAGGAACTTTTCTGATACTGATCTATTCTGTGATACAAGGGGAATCTATTAGCCTTTGTGGGGGAATTCTCAATTTTAATTTCAAGATTCTTCTACAGCTGCATATAATCTATTAGTGTATAAATTTAAATCAAAGTGGAAAATAAAAAATGCTTTTTGAAAATAGTCCAATTTTTTAAAAATAATGTTAAGCTCAATTGATTTTTCCTATCAAGATTTTGTCTATTGAATGACTCCTTTTATAACTGTTAGAAAAATGGAATGTTCTGAAGGAAGGAGTTTCATAATTATATAGGTCATAAAATAAAATTCTCCATTCCTGAGAGACTCCTGGATGAACATATTTGCATCCAGAAATCAAAGGTCAGAAAGTGTCATTACATATATTCATAAGTATTTTTAAATAATAACAAAAGAAATTTCATTAGAATTCTTCTGACTTGGAGTATCTGATGGTAGAGTGTACGGGTAGAGAAAACCCTGGGTTGTTAACTGTGTTAAAATGCCTTATGAATTTTAACTTCTCTTTCCAGAGAGTGCAAAAGAAGTGGGTGGAGGGAGGGGAGGGGAGCAGTATGTACAGTGTCTAAATGGAAAACCAGTTGAGCCCAGTTAGAAAGCTGTCTTCTCATAAACAGTTGTAGCAAACATATGCTCCATATTTTCATGGTCAGTTTTGATTTCACAGTGTTTTTCAATAAAGATCACACATGTAGGCTGGGTGTGGCAGTTAACACTTGTAATCCTAGCACTTTGGGAGGCTGAGGCAGACAAATCAGCTGAGGTCAGGAGTTGGAGACCAGCTTGGCCAACATGGTAAAACCCCATCTCTACTAAAAATACAAAAGTTAGCTAGATGTGGTAGTGTGTACCTGTAGTCTCAGCTACTCAGGAGGCTGAGGAAGGAGAATTGCTTGAACCCAGGAGGTGGAGATTGCAGTGAGCCAAGATTGTGCCACTACCCTCCAGCCTGGGTGACAAAGCCAGGCTATGTCTCAAAAAAAAAAAAAAAAAAAAAAATTACACATGCAGGTTTATTCTTAACCCCCCACTCCATGGTACATTCCATTGTACACTTCAGGATTATGACACTCCCACTGGTAACATGGCTCGCTGTGGTGGTGAATTGGATTGGAGAGGTAACTGACTCAAGTTTGGCTGTTTACCACTCAGATAGCAAAGCACTAGAAGCGAGGCATGGTAAAGGAAAGCAGCTTTTATTCAAATGCTAGCAGATGGAGGAATAGTTGGGTTCAAGCCTCAAAGGAATCATCTCAGCTGTTAGGGCTGAGTGAAGGGGTTTACGAAGGAAAACTTGGTATGAGAAACATGAACGAGTGATGCAGGAGCGTACGGGTCTGTGTGCCTTTTTCTGATGGTTGTCTTGAGGATTTGCCCCTCTGGAGGTCTGGCTCATCTTGACTTTAGCGTGGTGGTGGTGAATTCATTGTTCGTAACTTCCCCTAAGTGGAAGGATTGTTCACTTGAGTCTGTCTGGTTTGCTTTAAAATTAGCCCCTAGAATTTCTAAGCAAGCACATAATTAGATAAGCAAGCACTGTGCACAGGAGTGCCTGGTGGGAAAGGGAGGGAAGCAAAGAGTTTTAAAGTACATTTCAAGGCTATATTCTGAGATTAGGAAGGAAAGGGGAAAAAACCTTAACGTGTATTTTGAGGCTTAGATACTTGGTTATAACTCCCCCACTGTGAAATTATATTCTGTTTTCATGGAAAGTGAAAGATGTCAATTTGACTACTTCCTGCTGTAAAAGGGACACAGCCAGGAGGCAACAGAAGAAAACCTGTCCACTTGTAATTGAAAACTTTTCTGAGTCTCTGACCTTGGAAAATTTTTGAAAAGTTCTGAAAAATACAGAAGATACTTGTGGGAGCATCATGGTGGCTGTGTAATAGCAATATAGTCCTCAGTAGAAGAATAAACTTATTTTTAAAATCATGGCTGCAATTATGAGCAACTTTTTTTTTTCTTTTTTTACTAGGAGGGGCCTGATCCAAATTATAAGGGGAATCATTGATTTCAGGATGTTACAAGATTATATGTAGCACTAGTTTGCTTGTGCATGTCTTGTAGGGCTCGGGGTATATTTCCAGAGTTGTACAGGAAGTATACACAGCATTTAGTCTTAATTATAGTGCACAGTTCCCATTGTCAATTACACCTGGAGTTTCTGCGGGGGATATGACAACAGATTGGCTAAATATACATATTTAACAGGTTATAGGAGGGGCTATGAATATTTATAAAGTTGGTCCTGACTCATGTGTATTAAACAAATGTGTATGTAACATATGACCCATGTTTATTTTGGGATAGAGACTTAACATATAAATGTATTGTAATTAGACACAGTATGTACACACAGACACATGAGTGTGCAATTTCTGTAAACCAGCCAGCACTTGTCCCTGATTGATGGCCTTTTCATCAGGAGAAATGTACTAAAATCAGTCTGTTGTCTAGTTAAAGCTGTAGTTATGGCTGGTGAACAGGGAGTAGGGGTCAGTTAGTTGATCTGGAACCTAGTACTCATTTGGCTGCACATGAAATAAAGTCTTGTGGCAGCTAGAACTTAACTGAACTTTTGAAGCGTAGGAGTGTGCAGCTTGACTGTTGCTTGGCGTTGTCTCAGGTCCTGTTTATAATTTGGTATCTTATTGTTACAAAGAGTCTGTTTTGTCAGTTTTATGATCTATACTTTAATGTTAATGTTGGTCAGATGTGTCTGAATTCCAAATGGAGAAGGTATAATGAGATGTGTCCAGCCCCCTGCTTTCTGTCCAAACCTAAAGTAGTTTTTCAGGTTTTTGGAGGAATCTCCTTTGCCCAAGAAGGAGTTCCCATTTAGTATGTTGAAGAGCTTAGAGCTTCTTGTTTGTTTATATTTCCCCTTTTATTTGGTCAAGGTATGCCAGAGGCAATATAAATGGCCAGTCTTTTATTTTGTTCCCATATTGATGCCAGGGTAATATGGCTACCTGTCACAGGTTCGTCATGTCCCTTAGTGGGACTCCTATGGCCAAGGACTGAGAGTCAAAAGACTTATAGCCAATTAAACATTTTGGGCCAGATGGGAATGGATGGAGGCAGGCATGTATTAACCCTTGAAACCTCTTTTAAGTAACATAAGAACCAAAGACAAAAGATAAACAAGGTTATAAAATTGGGGCTTATCCATAAATGTTATGCACTGAGCTACCATAATCTTGGCTTGTAGCAATTAGTTATATAAAACACAAACATTTTGTTTAGCTGTTTAGGCATCTGTGTGTCCATCCTTGATTTGGAAGGTCTGAATTGATTGCATCCCTCAAAACCCAGCCCTTACAATCTCATATGCCCATGGTCTTCTGTAATAGTACCTAGGCCTAGAGGGATTGAATAGTTTCAAATTCTAGAGGTAAAATAAAACAAAGAATTAGCAACATTTCAAACAAAAGATCATAAGCCTTGCTTAGTTCTGAGAATGACAGGAAAGGAAGCTCACAGGTAGCTAAAAATATGAATTATTTAGTATGGTATAGGATAAATTATATTAATTTTGACAGAGGCAAAATTATTAAATAAATATTAATGTTTTTGAATATAGGCCTGTCCCCTGTGTCTCATGAAAGCAGTTTACTTTGTCACCTTTGCCTGAATCTAAAGATGAAGCTTTGGTTAACTTGAGTTTGATGTCAGATATTGACAAGAATATTGTGCCTTATTTAGATAAGATGTTTGTACCCAGGAGTCAAAACCCTGTAACCTAATGGCACAAGGATTAGTTAATAGTGCCCGATAACTTTTTCAAGGGGCTGTAGGTGGTGACACTGAAGTCCATGACCTGACTAGAAGCTTTAAAAAGATTTTATAACCTTTCACTGATTTTTTTTTTCTTTTTTGAGGCAGGGTCTTGGCCTGTTGTCTAGGCAAGAGTGCAGTAATGCGATCGTGGCTCACCACAGCCTTGACCTCTGAGACTCAAGTGGTCCTTCTGCCTCAGCCTCTCAAGTAGCTAGGACTATAGGCACAAGCCGCCACAGCCAGCTAATTTTTGTGCTTTGTTTTTATAGAGACAGGATCTCACTTTGTTGCCCAGGCTGGTCTTAAAATCCTGGGCTTAAGCGACCCTCCTTCCTCTGCCTCCGGAAGAGCTGAGATTACAGGTATAAACCACCATGCCTGGCCAGTGATGATTAATTTTTATAGCTTTTGTAAGTCACAGCAATAAGAGATTTAAAATGTGATTTTGAGGGCATTTGTCAAAGATGTTAAAGGATGTAAAACATTTAATCAAAACAGAACGATAGGTTATTGTAAAACAGTAGTTACTCATTTAACCAAAGTGATTATCAAAAGACTTAAAAGGCAATATAGAAGGTTACATGGATGTAAAAACCTTAACCCCTTTAAATCTGCTTTTCTAAGCAATCAAAAACCTAATAAAGATAACATAGGAATTATCTTTATTAAATATAAAATGTTCCTTAAGCAAGTTACGAAAAAGGCAAAGAAAAACCTTTTGCAGTGTGACTGCTTTTTCTTATGGGAAGCCCACTGAGATTACCTGGAGGTCAAACTTGATAAGAAGAGTGCTTGAATTTAATCAGACACAAAGTGTATATTCAAAATTATGAGTATAGCAGGGGAATACATGACTCTTAGTAACTGCATGAGAAGTTTCTTGATTACATGCACTGAACTATTTAAACATATCAAGAAAGGCCAAGAATATAGAATCACGTTATACTGGAAGAAAACACAGCTTTCTTAGATCTTTAAGATAAAACATTTTAGCATCAGGCATGATGCTAATATGCAGTTAGAACCAGAAGGAAAAACTTAGGAGAGCTGATTAAAAAAAAAAAAAAAAAAAAGCTGAAGAAGTTATCTCAGGCTTTTTCAAGGGGGAGAAAAAGATAAAAGCAGCAAGACACAATACATGTTGAACTTCTGAGATATGAATTTGAGAAGTTTTAAAAGAAACAGTTTATAGAATTAAAAAGCAAAATATCTTATAATTTGATTAAAAGTAAATTCATACCTTAATGAAATCCTGTATTAACACAGGAGACCAATCTTTAGAAAGATTACTATAAATAATTTCCTTTTAATTATAGCTAGCTTAATCATATACAAAATTTCTTTTATCAGTTTCTGTTTATGAATCTTAGCACTATGTAGACCATCTGACATGCTTGGATTTTTTTGATTTGTCTTCTGCTTCCTCTCTTAAAAATCAGTTATTTTATTTTAGGACAAAAATTTACCATGTAATATTTTTTCACATTCTAAAAATGTTTTTTAATTAAAATATAATTTTGTATTTATAATTTTAAATATTTCCATTTACTGGCTTTAAAAGTTTTTTATAAATATTTTTTAAATAACCTTCAAATTATATACATCTATTTTTAAAATAAAATTACTTATAGAATTACATATTAACAAACATTTTTATTCTTAGTAACCTTAAATTTTAGTGAAAATTTAGGAAGCAAGAAATCTTGAACTGTTTTTCAGATGTTAGCATTTTACAGATAAATCCATGCCATAATTTTTAGAAAGGTTTCCCCATATCATAACCCTTTCTTAATTGTAAATGTCTGACATACAATTCACATTTATTATTCAATTTAAAACAATTAAAAAATGTTTAATTGCACAAAAAGTTCACCCACAAGCATTTATCCCATTTATATGTACTTGACCCTTTAATTTTTAATAGTTTACATCTGAAAACTGAGATATTACACAAAGCTACTCATAATTGAAAGTTATTTCCTTATTAACCATTTTTTAAAGTCTGCGAACATCAGGTGTTCACCTAAATAAGAACCTTAAACACATGGGCGTTTTGCCAATAACTTAGAATGTTTAGCTGTTTTTATTGAACCAACAACATTAAATTAGTCTTACTTGTTTAAAAAAGCTACACAGAGATTACTCTGTTTTTGGCTGGGTTTATAGTTTTACAACCTTTGTGCCAAACCCTGACACCTTAAAATATCCAACAGAGGCAAGTATAAAACTTATCTACCTAAACTAAAATGTGTGCTGATGATTCTGAAGACATTTTTATTTTATCAACTATTTTAAAGCCAATTTATTAAAGATTGATAAATTCATGTGAACTTGAAATGCATTTTGACTTAATTTATGAGTATATACTTATAAGCCATTTGGTAGTATGCAAGACACAACACAAAACGTAAACTTGTTGTCAGGTCCAGTGCCATGACTATGCCATGTCACATTCAGGGTTAGGGTCCAGCCCATGCTGAGGTCCAAGAGAAGTGGATTGATGGGAAGATAGCTGAAAGAACACTCAGGGGGCCATAGGTAGATGAAATGTAGTTTTATTCAGCAGCTCTCCCATCAGCAGCTTACTCACACTGTCTGTCTTTATCTCGGCTGTTTGCTCCGGCTCTGTGGCTCCTCTCAGCAACTGGCTTCCACGTGCAGCTGCACAGCCGGCCTGCAAGGCCAACTCTCCCTTACAGTGTTAGCAGCTTGACTCTTTCCTTCTGGGCCCAAGCCAGTTCCTGGCTTCCCCCTGCACACCTTCAAGGTAACCAGCTCTCCCTTACAGTGGTCAGTAGTTACTCTCTCTCTGGCACCAGTGATACACCATGTTGAGCCATGTAGAACCCTGGCTCCCCTCTGTCTGTCTGCAAGAATGACAGCTCTGGTTCTCTCTCTCTTTGTCTGGGTGTCAGTGCACTTGTACAGCATCAGCAGAGCAGTTATACCTTCTACGGACAATAGTGGCTCAGGGCTAAGTATGAACTTACACAAACAGGTTACATAACAAGTGGAGGTGTGCACCTGCGCACCAATCCTGCTGAGTCACACTGGCCTAGATGTCTGCCTCGGCCTTGGCCTATTCCTTGATTAAAGCACATCCACGTACCTCACATTCCACCCCTAGGCTGAGGGAGACAGCATTTGGACACACAGGTTTGACATAGCTTTGGGCATACAGGCCCAGGACACAGGTCCAATATATAAGCTTTGGGCATGCAGGCCTGATACCTACACATAGGCTTGACACATAAGCCTGACACATAAGCTTTGGACATGCAGGCCCGATACACATACACAGGCTTAACACAGATGCCTGGGCACACAGGCCTAATATATAGGCTTTATATATAGGCTCTGGGCACACAGGCCCATTACATACACAAGCTTTGATAAACTGCCCAGCTATCAGCGCAGATTACCGTAGGTGCCACCTCCTTGGTGATTACAATTCACACTGCCTTAAATTCACTTTATTAGCTACTTTGCCTACACTTGGTTTCAAACCATACGGTGTCATTTCTAGGTTGGACTGTGACAACAGTCCAGGCAGCAGTAGCACCCTGGCTAGACCCATCTGTATACCATGTCCCATCAGGAATGGGAGGGTGCCCTTCCTTAAACGGTGATGGCACAGGGTCTAAGGGTGCCTCAGGCCCCATGGCCTTATCCTGCATTAGGGCTACAGGTCCCAAGACTTCTTGTAACTTATACTCAGCGTATTCCACTGTTCCAAGTAGGCTCCCCACTTTGCTTAAGTGGATGTCTGTGCAGTCCCAGTCCAGGGGGTCATTACCCATGAATGCACCCATGCTGCTGTTGGGTAAGTCGTCTGCACAACGACTGTAACCTGTCCTGGTACGCTCTTACCAGCCTGAAGGGCAGCATATGCAGTTACTAACTGCTTCTTTATTAATGAACACCAGAGCTCAGCTCCCCTCCACAGTTGGAACTAAAAACCTACTGGTGTTCTCAAGCGCTCCATGCAGTGCTGTAGGCTTTAGTCAAAACTATCTGTGGTTACATGAACGTCCAGTTTAAATGGGCACACCTGGTTAACTGCCCATAGGGTTCGTGCCTACTGAATAGCCTGCTTGGCTGTCTCAACCTCACCATCCAATGCCAGGCAAGGGGGGTGTTGCTGCTTCCAAATCTGCAAGACAATCAGAGGTTAACATAACATCATTAACAAGACCATGAGATATGGTGGGGCTATACATATAGCTCAGTGGCAATGCTGTGAAAGTCCATTGTTGCCCTTCCATGAAGGCAGACTGTTCCTGGCTCTCAGTGGACTGTCCCAGTTCCATTGTCAAGTGGTGTGGCAAGTCCGTGACAGATGATACAGCTGCCAAGCCATGCAGAATATCCACCCCCAGAATGTTTTCAAGCATGGGAGAGGCATACACAATGCGTAAGTGGAGAGCCAAATGGCTGATGCCAAGATGCGGACACACAGGTTTTAGTTTCACTCACCAGCTTTCATAGCTAGCTATGCAGCCTTGCCTGGAAACTTACCTGGGTGCAGGGACCAGTGGATTACAAGTCCACACGTGGCTCTGGTTGTCTGGTGCCCCCCAGAAGCTGGGCGTCTTGGCCAGTCTCTTATCAAACAGAAAATACTTACACTTCTGTCTGACTGCAGCAGGCAGTCTGTAAACTGGAATGCTCAGGCAGGACTGGGTAGTGCAGCGATCTCCTCCCAGATGACCTGAACTAAGTCTGTATGTGACTACTAACATTACTTGCTTGACTCCCACAACTTAGCGGGAACACAGGCACACAGGAAATGTGTTCCATCAAGATAGGGGGTCCGTGGGCTCACCCTTAGAACCCCACAGCTGTTCATGCTCTATTTTCTGGTGGATCACTGGGTGAGCCTGCAACAAAGGTTCTTCCTCCTCCCTGTGCTATGTCCCATAAGGACTGAACATGCACGTCCCACAGCACAGTCACCAATGCCCATCTGACTCTGCCAGCAAAGTCCTCAGTGCTGTGAACTTCCAGATGCTTCAGAGCCTTCTTTACACTCATGGCAGACCCGTCCACTGCCTCTCACGTTTCCACTGGCGCCCATCCAAGCAGCACTGTGGCAGCCACAAAGCTGACCCGGGAGCCCTTGGGGACTGAAGACCCACTCATTTCATCCTGCCCACCATGCCAATTGTTAGGTCCAGGGTCATGACTACACCAAATGTCATGCTCAGCATAGGATCTAGTCCATGCTGGGTCCAAGGGAAGTGGGTGGATGGACAGATGGCTGAAAGAATATCTGGGGGGCCGTAGGCAGATGAAATGTAACTCTATTCAGCAGCTCTTTCATCAGCAGCTTACTCGCACTGTCCATCTTTATCTCGGTTGTCTGCTCCGGCTCTGCAGCTCCTCTCAGCAGGTGGCTCTCATGCACAGCTGCACGGCCAGCCTGCAAGCCCAACTCTCCCTTACAGTGTCGGCAGCTTAACCCTTTCCCTCTGGGCACAAACTGATTCCTGGCTTCCCCCTGCCCACCTTCAAGGCGACTGCCTCTACTTTACAGTGGTCAGTAGCATTACTCTCCCTCTGGGCACCAGCATGCGTGCCATGTTGAGCCTTGCTGAACCCTGGCTCCCCTTTGTCTGTCTGCAAGACGGACAGCTCTGGTTTTCTCTCTTTCTCTGGGCACCAGTGTGCCTGTACAGCATCAGCAGGGCAGTTATACCTTCTACAGACAATAGTGGCTCAGAATCACGTATAAACTTAAATATGAGTGGAGGTGTGCGCCTGTGCACCCATCCCGCTAAGTCACTGTGGCCTGAATGTCTGCCTCAGCCTATTCCTTGACCAAAGCACATCCATGTACCTTACACCTGTCTGTTAGTGAGTTTAAGTGTAACATTCCGTCACCTGGAGTGTTTTCTCCCATCTGTATTCTATAAAACCACATATTCTTCCTTTTTAATAAATGTCGCTCTAAAGACTTTCTAAAGAAATCTTTTCTGATGAATCCCATATGCTGTATTTTTGTGTGTGTGCTTTCCTGATGTAATTGGTGTCATTTCACTTTGTTTCATGTGTCTATACTGTTATGTACTTTCTGACCTCAGAAACTGGATATTTGTAACTTTTCTGAGGTCAAGAACCAGAGCTCCTCTTTCCTTGGTTTCTGACTCTTTTCATTACAATGCCCAGTGCTGATTGCAAAAGAGCCGGCCTGGTAAATCTGTGAGAGGCAGGACCATTTCACACACGTGCCATAGTTTAGATTTGCTTTGAGGGTGAAACATGAACTCTAAGTTGAATTTTAAAAATGTCCAGCCAGTAAGATCACAGAATCCTGACAAGTACATCTTGATTAGGCTCACCTTGAACGCTTTCAACGTGGATGATTTTTTAATATCATTTTATATGAAGTGACCAATGAGGCAAATCTGAGCCGAGATTGGTATTTCCATGTGGAAACAGGCTGTAGATATTTGACTGGCCACAAATTCCTTATCTTTGTACACTCCTTCCTAAAGTGCTGACAGCCTCCCTTCGCTTGGAATTAAACCACCAACTCCCTGGACATTGCTTCACACAATGGGTCCCAACCATTTGTACACCATCATGGGTCAGACATAGTTGCTTCATAATGACAAATAATTCATCCTCCACCAATCCTTACATCTCTCTACTAATCTTACTTGCCGTTTACCTCCATGACTTTTTCATACGTCTCCCTCTAGCAGACACATTTTATGCCTGTTTCACCTTCTGTCTCTAGTTCCAGTGGCTGCAGTGATGGCAGGCTATGCACAGGCTGCAACCAGCCTCACGCAGGCACCATCAGACAGCACCCAGCTTCCTGCCCTCTGCCTCAGACCTCTTGCCTTCCGTCCTGGAGCTTCCCTGTTGATGCTGAGACACAGGAAGCTGGGGGAGCCCCCACTTAATGCCCACACACATGCCTGG
The DNA here is from genome assembly GCA_036589455.1 of Ateles fusciceps. Taxonomy (NCBI): domain Eukaryota; kingdom Metazoa; phylum Chordata; class Mammalia; order Primates; family Atelidae; genus Ateles; species Ateles fusciceps. The sequence continues at coordinate 11,557,470 of JAZHEH010001736.1, forward strand.
GAGTGTGGGGCAGGCAACACCTCATGGAGTGGATCTTACAGACAGGAGCTGATGGGCGAGTTCTTTCTCTTCGGGATGAATTGTCCTGAGGCAGATTGTAAATGGCTTGTTAGAGGAGTGTCCTGAGGTGGAGCCGTCAGGTGCATTCCCCTGACTGCTGGGATGCTAGGTTACAGAGGGACATACCTTTGAGGCATATTTCTGAGTTTCTATGGGACACCCATGTAGTTGATACAGTTTCAGGTGCACCCTCCCCGTGCCTCTCCCTCCTTTCTCACTTCACTCCCCTGTTCACTTCTCCATGTAGTTGTTCTCCCTATTAAAGGAGAAATATATAAGCCTTTGCCTCTCAGATTCCACTTTCTGTATCGTATCCTGTTTCCTCAGATCCCATTTCCTGTCCATCAGCAATAGAAATCCATTCTCTGAGTTACCACTGTGAAAAAGGAGAGGTGGACAATAGCCATCCACAAGAGTACTTTTTCACCCTTTCTCAGAAGGAGGTTTTAACTTCTGCATAGAGTTAGAGGTACAGGACATTTTCAGAAAGCATCACACATTTCAGTTTAGATTTCACTGATCCTATGCTAGCATGTAGAGAGAGTTACTAAAGTCTGTGGTTCAGTGGTTCCTGCTCTTGCCTCTGTCACAAAGGAGCTAGTCTTTGGCATGGGGGAGTGGGAGAGAGGTGGAGCCACAGGCGTCGGGCATTCCTCGTGGCTTTCAGGAGTTGGAGACGTGGCTCCCTAGAGTCCATTGGATGTTAGGAGAAATGTCCTCCTCCCCCACCTCATTCCCACAAAACATTCCCCTTCAGAGGTCAAACCAGAAAGAGTGTCACAAAAGTCACGTTGACTGAAGAAACCCTACTTTGAATAACGGTCAGAGGAAATCTTATGTATATCTGTTGACCAATCTTGTTTTGCTTTTTATGTTTTAAATTATAAAAGCACAACGTTAACGAAATTTGAGAAAAAGGTAAAAGATCCGCTAAAACAGTCACACTCTCCTGATGCAGTTCCAGGGACTTGCTGGAAGCAGCTGGGGTCAGTGACCTTCATGGTGCCGCCTGCATTTGTCTAGGGGTCTTGTCTGTGACTGTGTTTCTCTTCCCCATTCTACTGAGCCTGGTGACATTCAGCCCATCACCTTCCTGAGCCCAGGGGTCTGTGCACAGCCAAACCCCAGAGCTGCCTTTCTCTAGTGAGCCTTGAGTGGAACTGGCCCTGGAGCCCAGGCGAGAGAATGGTCTGGATTCAAGGGCGGGGTCCACTCACCCTAATGGGGAAAACCTTTGGATGTGGGAGCAGCTCCCTTCCTGCCATTGGGAGTTGAATGTTTTTGGTATTATATATAGGCTTAGGATTTACTTTTTAAAAATAACTGTAGCAAATAATCATAAATAAGAAACTCATCCATAATACCACCATCTAGTGATAATCATTCTTAATACTGGAATATATTTTTCTATATTTACATATGAAATGTTCAGGCCAGGCGTGGTGACTCACATCTGTAATCCTAGCACTTTGGGAGGCCGAGGCAGGTGGATCATGAGGTCAGGAGTTTCAGACCAGCCTGGCCAACATAGTGAAACCCCACCTCTAACTAAAAATACAAAAAATTAGTTGGGCATGATGGCAAGCATGTGTAATCCCAGCTACTTGGGAGGCTAAGAGAGGAGAATCACTTGAACCCAGGAGGCAGAGGTTGCAGTGAGACAAGATCTCACCACTGTACTTCAGCCTGGGGGACAGTGTGAGACTCTGTCTCAAAAAAAAAAAAAAAAAAAAGTTCTGTTGTGGGGCTCAGGTTGAGGTGGGATGAGCAGGTGACAGAGGTGTTTAGGTACAGGAGCACTGGGAGAAGACTGCCTCAGTCAGTATGGACAGTGGCCTTTTTCACAAGGCTGAACCTCTCTGCTATCTTGCATTAAATTCCATTTTGTGGTATTTAAAAGAAAAGCCATTTTCTGCAGTTCCGAACTGCACACAAAGGTATACCATGTTGTAACTTAATAGTAAACTTAATTTTAGGTGATGATTTGCCTGTTAACACAATTCTATCATTTTGTAGGCAGTCTTGGTGGATCCCATTGAAAATACTTAATCTTTAAAAACTTCAAATTTATGGCAAGGTATTTGCATGTGTAAAATAATCACTTTTGAAATTTGATAATTAAAAAATGTTTACTGCTGCAGAGATGAACATGAGGAGGAAAGATACTGCAAGTGGCAAAGCATGGACCTAAACTAACGTTAGGAAACACTGTCTCTGCTCTTAGATACTATGTCTTTAGTGTATGTGGACATAATGTGCTTAAAAATATATGCCAGATTCTCGTCATTGGAGACACTGGTTATTTTACCAAGGCATTAACTGGAATAAAATACATTATTTTCAAAGTTGTCTTAAGAAAATGAGACTGATGTATAGAGCCAATAAAATCCCTTTGGAAAAACTGGTCCCATACTTTGTCCTTTATAGAGTCCTGACTTGTGATAAGTAAAGACTGTCACTGACAGGTCTAGGAACCCCAAGTTTTCTTGTGACCTTGAAAAGAGGAATTCACCTGATGCACATAGGTTCTGTAGGCACAGATATATTCTTGGCTGGGCTTGAAGTTTTTATAAAGCTCTAATCTTAGATTCCATATGAAAAACTTCCAGCAAAGCTAATTCTTTTTTTAAAAGAGCATATATGGCAAACAATTATTCTTGTTGCATTTATGCAATAATCAAACCAAGTGTAATAGGATTTAAGTAAAACTTTTTAAAAAATTGTTATTTCTTCTTTATTTCTCCTCCTCCTCCTCTTCCTCCTCTTTCTCCTTCTGCTTCCTCTTCTTTTACTTTTTTAATAGACGTGGGGTTTTGCCATGTTGGCCAGGCTGATCTTGAACTCACTCATGTGACCCACCCACCTCAGCTTCCCAAAGTGCTGGGGTTACAGGTGTGAACCACTGTGCCCAGCCCTAGGACTAAAACTTATTCTACAAATAAATTGGTCCACTATAATTTTAATAAAATTGGAGAATTGATGAAAGAAAAATTACGTTTCAAAACAAACTATAATACAACTGTTATTAGATTCTAGCTTTGTCTGATGTTTTTCCATTTTTATTTTCTTTTTTTATTTAACTTTTAAGTTCAGGGGCACATATGCAGGTTTGCTATAGGTAAACTTCTGTCATGGGGGTTTGTTGTACAGATTATTTTGTCACTTGGGTATTAAGCCAAGTACCCATTAGTGATTTTTCCTGATGCTTTCTTTCTCCCATCATCCACCCTTGATAGGCCCCAGTGTGTGTTATTCCCCTCCATGTGTCCATGTGTTTTCACCATTTAGCTCCCACTTCTAAGTGAAAACATGCGGCATTTGGTTTTCTGTTCCAGCATTGGTTTGCTTAGGATAACAGCCTCCAGCTCCATCCACGTTTTTGCAAAGGACATAATCTCATTCTTTTTCATGGCTGGGCAGTATTCTGTGGTGTATATGTACCACATTTTTTTTATCCAGTCTAACATTGATGAACATTTAGGTTGATTTCATGTCTTTGCAATGAGCATACACATGCATGTGTCTTTATAAAATAATGATTTTATAAAGTACTGAGTATATACCTAAATGTATAGGGGATTGCTGGGTTGAATGGCATTTCTGTTTTTAGGTCTTTGAGGAATCACCACACTGCTTTTTACAGTGGTTGAGCTAGCTTACACTCCCACCAACAGTGTATAAGTGTTCCCTTTTCTCTGCAACCTTGTCAGCATCTGCTATTTTTTGACTTGTTAATAATAGCTGTTCTGACTGATGTAAGATGGTATCTCATTGTGGTTTTGATTTGCATTTCTCCAGTGATCAGTGATGTTGAGCTTTTTGTCATATGCTTGTTGGCTGCATGTATGTCTTCTTTTGAAAAGTGTATGTTCATGTACTTTGCTCACTTTTTTTTTTTTTGAGATGGAGTTTCACTCTTGTTGCCCAGGCTGGAGTGCAGTGGTGTGATCTTGACTCACTGCAACCTCTGCCTTCCAGGTTCACTTGATTCTCCTGCCTCAGGCTCCTGAGTAGCTGAGATTGCAGGTGCTCACCACCACACCAGGGTAATTTTTGTATTTTAATAGAGATGGGGTTTTGCCATATTGACCAGGCTGGTCTTGAACTCCTGACCTCAAGTGATCCGCCCACCTAGGCCTCCCAAAGTGCTGGGACTATAGGCATGAGCCACCTCTAATAATTTTTGTATATGGTATAAGGAAGGGATCCAGTGGCCCTTTGCCCACTTTATTAATAGAGTTGTTTTTTTCTTGTAAATTTATAAATTTTTTATAGATGCTGGATATTCGACCTTTGTCAGATACACAGTTTACAAAAAGGTTCCCCCATTCTGTAGGTTGTCTCTTCACTCTGTTGATAGTTTCTTTTGCTGTGCAGAAGCTCTTTAGTTTAATTAGATCCCATCTGTCAATTCCTGCTTTTGTAGCAATTCCTTATGGTATCTTCACCATCAAACCTTTGCCTATTGCTATGTTCAGAATGGTATTGGCTATGTTGTCTTCCAGGGTTTTTATAATTTGGCATTTTTACGTTTAAGTCTTTAATACACCTTGAGTTACTTTTTGTATATGGTATAAGGAAGGGATCCAGTTTCAGTCTTCTGCATATGGCTAGCCAGTTATCCCAGCACCATTTATTGAATAGGGAATCCTTTCCTCATTGCTTGTTTTTGTCAGGTTTGTAAAGATCAGATAATTGTAAGTGTGTGGTGTTATTTCTGGGCTATTTTGTGCTATTACCATGCTGCTTTGTTTACTGTAGCCCTGTAGTATATTTTGAAGTCAGGTAATGTGATGTTTCCAGCTTTGTTCTTTTTGCTTAGGATTGCCTTGGCTATTTGGGTTCTTTTTTGGTTCCCTATGAATTTTAAAATAGTTTTTTCTAGTTCCATGAGGAATGTCAATGGTAGTTTAATAAAAATAGCATTGAATCTATAAACTGCTTTGGGCAGTATGGCCATTTTAATGATGTTGAGTCTTGCTATCCATGAGCATGAAATGTTCTTCTATTTGTTTTTGTCATCTCAGATTTTTTTGAGCAGTGTTTTGTAGCTCTCCTCGTAGAGATCTTTCACCTCCCTGATTAGCTGTATTCCTGGGGGGAGGGGGTGTGTGCATGTGTGTGTGTGTACTAATTGTGAATAGGACCGCATTCCTGATTTGGCTCTTGGCTTTACTGTTGCTGGTATATAACAGTGTTAGTGATTTTTGAATATTTATTTTGTGTCCTGAGACTTTGCTGAAGTTTTTATCAGCTTAAGGAGCTTCTGGACTGAAACTGTGAGCTTTTCTAGATACAGGATCATGTCATCTGGAAACGAGGATAATTTGATGTCCTCTCTTCCTTTTTGGATGCCCTTTATTTCTTTTCCTTGACTGATTGCCCTGGCCAGGACTTCCAATACTATGCCGAATAGGAGTGGTGAGAGAGGGCATTCTTGTCTTGTGCTAGGTTTCAAGGGGAGTGCTTCCAGCTTTTGCCCATTCAGTATGATGTTTGCTGTGTGTTTGTCAGACATGGCTCTTACCATTTTGTGGTATATTCCTTCAATACCTATTTTCCTGAGAGTTTTAAACACGAAACAGTGTTGAATTTTATCAAAAGCCTTTTCTTCACTATTGGAATAATCATATGGTTTTTGTCTTTAGGTCTCTGTATGTGATAAATCAGATTTTTTGATTTACGTGTGTTGAACCAACCTTGCATCCTGGGGGTAAATTTGATTGTGGTGGATAAGATTTTTGATGTGCTGCTGAATTTGGTTGGCCAGTATTTTGTTGAGGATTTTTGCATTGATGTTCATCAGAATGTTGGCCTGAAGTTTTCTTTGTTGTGTCTTTGCCAGGTTTTGGTATCTGAATGATGCTGGTCTCATAGAATGAGTTAAGGAGGAGTTTCTCTTCCTCATTGTTTTGGAATAGTTTCAGCAGGAATAATGGCAGCTCTTCTTTGTACATCTGGTAGAATTCAGCTGTGAATCGGTCTGGTCTTGGCTTTTTTCTTCTTTTTAGACAGTGTCACTCTGTCACCCAGGCTGGAGTGCAGTGATACAATCTCAGCTGACTGCAATCTCTGCCTCCTGGGTTCAAGCAATTCTTATGCCTTGGCCTCCTGAGTAGCTGGGATTACAGGCATGTGCCACCCCACCCAGCTAACTTCTGTGTTTTTAGTAGAGAGGGGGTTTCACCATATTGGCCAGGCTGGTCTTGAACTCCTGTCCTCAAATGATCCACTTGCCTCAGCCTTCCAAAGTGCTGGGGTTACAGGCTTGAGCCACTGTGCCCAGCCCCTGGCCTTTTTTTGGTTGGTAGGCTATTTATTATAATTATTGACTCTATTTCAGAGCTTGTTATTGGCTTATTCAGGGTTTCAATTCTTCCCAGTTCAGTCTCGGGATGGTGTATGGGTCCAGGGATTTATCAGTTTTTTCTATATTTTCTAGTTTCTGTACATAGAGGTGTTCATAATACTCTCTGATGGTTACTTGTTTTTCTATGGAGTCAGTGGTAATATCCCCCTTGACATTGCTGATTGCATTTATTTGAATCTTGTCTCTAATCTTTTTTTGTTAGTCTAGCTAGTAGCCTACTTTATTTTTTCAGAAAACCAGCTCCTGGATATTTTGAATGGTTTTTTTGTGTGTGTCTCAGTCCTTCAGTTCAGCTCTGATTTGGGTTATTTCTTTGTCCTCTGCTAGCTTTGGGAATTGTTTGCTCTTGGTTCTCTAGTTCTTTTAGTTGTGATGTTATGTTGTTAACTTGATATCTTTCTAACCTTTTGATATGGGCATTTAGTGCTATGAATGTCCCCCTTAACATGGTCTTAACTGTGTCTCAGAGATTCTGGTATGTTGTATCTTTGTTCTCATCAGTTTCAAAGAACTTCTTGATTTCTGCCTTTATTTCATTGTTTATCCAAAAGTCACTCAGGAGCAGGTTATTCAAATTTTCGTGTAATTGTATGGTTTTGAGTGAATTTTTTTAGTCTTGGTTTGCAATTTGATTGTGCTGTGGTCTGAGATTGTTTTGATTTCAGTTCTTTTGTATTTGTTGAGGAGTGTCTTACTTGCAAATATGTGATCAATTTTAGAGTACGTGCCATGTGGCAAAGAGAAAAATGTATATCCTGTTTTTGGGTGGAGAGTTCTGTAGATGTCTATCAGGTCCATTTGGTCCAGTGCTGAGTTCAGGTCCTGAATATCTTTGTTAATTTTGTCTTGATTGTCTGTCTAATATTGTCTGTGGGGGTGTTAAAGTCTCCCACTATTATTGTGTGGGAGTCTAAGTCTCTCTGAAGGTCCCTAAGAACTTGCTCTATTAATCTGCATGCTCCTGTGTTGGATGCATATATATTTAGGAGAGTTAGATCTTCTTGTTGCATTGAACCCTTTATCATTGTGGAATGCCATTCTTTGTCTTTTTTTTTTTTTAACCTTTGTTGGTATAAAGTCTGTTTGTCTGAAACTAGAATTGCAACCCCTGTTTGATTAGTCAGTGTTCTCCAGAGGGACAGAACTAATAGGATATATGTACATAGGAAAGGCAGTGGCTCACACAAGATAAAGTCCTGTGACAGGCCATCTGCAAGCTGGGGAAGAGAAAATCCAGTAGTGGCTCAGTCTGAGTCTGAAAGCCTCAAATCTGGTGAAGTCAGCAGTGCAGCCTTGAGTCTGTGGCTGAAGGCCCCTACAGCCCCTGTCAGACCACTGGTGCAAATTCCTGAGTCTACTGGCCAAAGAACTTGCAGTCTGATGTCCAAGGGCAGGAGGAAAAAAAGGAAACATCTAGTATGGGAAAAAGAAGCCAGAAGACTCAGCAAGCAATGTTATTCCACCGTTTCCCACCTGCTTTGTTCTAGCTGCACTGGCAGCTGATTGGATGGTCTCCATCCACATTGAGGGTGGGTCTTCTGTCTCAGTCTACTGATTCAAATGTCAGTCTCCTTTGGCAACACCCTCAGACACACCCCAATACAGTACTTTGCCAGCCATCTAGGCATCCTTCAGTGCAATCGAATTGACACTTAATATTAACCACCCCACCACCCAACCTCTTTTTTCTGGTTTCCATTTTCCTGGTAGATTTGTCTCAATCCCTTTATTTGGAGCCTATGTGTGTCACTGCATGTGAGATGGGTTTCTTGAAGACAGCATACCAGTGGGTCTTTGTTCTTTATCTAGCTTGCCACTCTGTCTTTTAATTGGGGCATTTAGCCCATTTACATCCAAGGCAGTATTGATAGGTGTGGATTTGATTCTGTCATCATCATGTTAGCTGGTTATTTTGCAGACTTGTTTATGTGATTGCTTTATAGTGTCACTGGTCTGTGTACTTCGCTGTGTTTTTGTGGTGGCTGGTAATAGTAATGGTATTTTCCCCCCCCCATTTTTAATGCTTTCCTGCAGAAGCTCTTATAAGGCAGGTGGTAATGAATTTCCTCAGCATTTGCTTGTCTGAAAAGGATCTTATTTCTCCTTCACTTATGAAGCTTAGTTTGGCTGGATATGAAATTCTAGGTTGGAATTTATTTTCTTGAAGAATGTTGAATATTGGCCCCGCAATCTCTTCTGGCTTGTAAGGTTTCTGCTGAGAGTTCCACTGTTAGTCTGATGGGCTTCCCTTTGTAGGTGACTTGACCTTTCTTTCTAGCTGCCTTTCACATTTTTTTCTTTCATTTTGACCTTGGAGAATCTGATGATTATGTGTCTTGGGGGTGAGTTTCTTGTAAAATATCTTACTGGGATTCGCTGCATTTCTTGAATTTGAATGCTGGCCTCTCTAGCTATGTTGGGGAAGTTCTGGCGGATGATAGCCTGAAATGTGTTTTCCAAGTTGGTTCCATTCCTCTTACTGCTTTCAGGGACACCTATGTGTCATAGATTTGGTCTCTGTATATAATCCTGTATTTCTCAGAGGTTCTGTTTGTTCCTTTTTATTTTTTCTGTATTTTTGTCTGACTGTCTTATTTCAGAAAGCCAGTTTCAAGTTCTGAGATTCTTTTCTCTGCTCAGTCTTTTCTGCTATTAATACTTGTGGTTGCATTATGAAATTCTTGTAGTGTGTTTTTTAGTTCTATCAGGTCAGTTTCATTCTTTTCTGTACTGGCTATTTTGTCTGTCATTTCTTGCATTGTATTATCATGATTTTTAGCTTCCTTGGATTGGGTTTCAGCATAGTTCTGTAGCTCAGTGATCTTTATCTCTGTACATATTCTGAATTCTATTTTCTGTCATTTCAGGCATCTCAGCCTGGTTCAGAACACTTGCTGGAGAGGTGATGCAGTCTTTGGGAGGCAAGTTGGCACTCTGGCTTTTGGAATTGTCAGGGTTCTTGCACTGATTCTTCCTCATCTATGTGGGCTTATCTTCCCAAAATCTTTGAGGTTGCTGACCCTTGGATTTTTTTTTTCTTTTATTCTATTCGACCTTGTGGATTTGATTGTGGTAGAAGGTAGATTCAGCTAGCTGGCTTCATTTCTGGAAGATTTTAGGGTGCCACTGTTCAGCTCCCCAGTTCCTAGACTGTGTGCTTTAACTCTGGGGGACTTGTATTGGGCACCAACTTTATTCTCTGGCTCCTCGAGGTTAGGAATCCACTGAACTGGCTGGTAGGGGGTGGGGTGCAGAGGGTGGCACTGAGGTATTCCCGGACCGCTGGTCACTAAAATCAGATGGGTGGTGTCAGCCAAAGCATTTCATAGTGCAGTGATTATGGGATTCATCCTTGTTCACACATGCCAGCAGCAGTGGTAGTGGCAGCCATGGTAGAGTGCTAGTGAGTGCCAGGGTGCCTGCCTCCCTGCTGGCACTCACCACAGTGGTGAGTGGAGGGATGGAGGTGGGGGACCCCTGCTGGTGACTGAGTGCACAATCAAGTTGGAGGTGGTGTTGGCTTGGGGATGGAGCACTGGAGGGCTCAAGTCTGGATGCTTTCTCTGTGCCCTGCAAGCAGGAGTGTCGCTCAGGGTGGAGGAGGATCCACTGTTCTCTGCATAGTGTTAGCACAAGGGTGGGGCTGGCTGGCTCTGTGCCTGCCAAAGCTCCATCTGCAGTGGCACTCAGCAGGGAGAGGGGGAGTGGACTACATCCCCTCACCTGGCAGGGCAAGGCAAGCAAAGCCACTGACTCAGACACCTGCCAGCAAAGCGATGTGGAAGTTGCCATGGACCTGGTGGAAGCTGCAGTATTGAGAGGGGAGCATGTGGGCTGGTGCGTGGCCATAGGGGCTGCCCCACTCTCCAGTGGGGCAGTCAGCCATGATCCTGCCAGAGCAAAATCTATGGTGTAGGCCCCCACGGCACCCAAGACTGCCCTGCAAACAGGCATGCCAGGCTGGGGCCCTGGTGAGACAGGAGAATAGGGTCTGGAGGCACGGAACCTAAGGCCAATTCACACTGACTTCCTAGAACCCAGTCAAAAGGAAAACCCCAACTTTCCATACCCAAGTAACAAAAGGACCAGAGGCTACTCCCTTTGCTACCCATGCCCCCAGATTTCTGCGTGCAGATGAAAAGTTGAAAGTACCTCTGACTGATCCTCTCCCACAACCAATCAGATTGGTGATAGGCCTAGTCTTTATTTGCATAGGAGTATAACTTTGTAAATTCACTTTAGCCTCTAATTGGTCGCCTCCTGCAACCTATCAGATGTTTGCATAGGGTGTAACTTTGTAACTTCACTTTAACCTCTGATTGGTTGCCTTCTGTAACCAGTCAGACTGGTTGCGGGCCGCTACTTCATTTACATAGGGCATAAACCAAGTAACCAATGGGAAACCTCTAGAGCATATTAAAATACCAGAAAATTCTGTAACCTGAGCTTTTGAGCCACTTGTTCAAGCCTGCTCCCACTCTGTGGAGAGTACTTTCATTTCAGTGACTCTCTACTTTCATTGCTTCATTCTTTCCTGGCTTTGTGCATTTTGTCCAATTCTTTGTTCAAAATGAACTCAAAGCTGTGCACGCACACATACCAGTGCACCTACACACACATTTGCACACAGACACATGCCTCTGCATCCACACATGCACCCACATATACCCCCTGCCCCATGACTACAGAGGTGACTTGAGCCATCCCTGGAGCCCCAGGTGGGAAGCAGTGATTGGATCAGCCTGACAAGTCCCGGTTTGACAGTTGTTCCCCTCCTAATTTGAGCTGCCTGCAAATAGGAGCTAGTTCTCTCTTCTGGGATTAGTGAGGAGTAAAGATGGGGGGGTGCGCAGAAGTAGCCCGGCCCACCATCACAGGCTTTTCTGGGGGCTACAGGAACCCAGGTGCTGGGTTTCCTTGGCAGCAGACCCAGCAGGGTTGGGCTGGCGGGGAAAGAACCTGCCAGGTCTTCCTCCCTTTGGCCCCCCAGCATCTCTGCCCACCTAGAGGAGACCTGGATCTTGGAAGGAAGAAGGATGAACTCTGGCAACTATCCGCCCCGCTCCCACCCTTCTCATTTTCTTTAAAACTCTCAACACGCCCTCCCCTCAACTCCCCCACTATGAAAGTAAGAGGTGTTTTTGGAAGGGCATTGAGAAACATTAAGCTTCAAGAAAGAACATGAAGATACTGAGCATCCCATCCCCGGAAGCAACCAGGGCACTTCCCAGCGAGGCCAAGCACTCAGGAGCAGCATCACAATGCTGGGGCTCTTCTTTTTCAGACAGAGTCTCACTTTGTTGCCCAGGCTGGAGTGCAGTGGTGCCATCACAGCTCACTGCAGCCTCTGCCTTCTGGGTTCAAAGGATTCTCTTGCCACAGCCTCCTGAGTAGCTGGGATTACAGACTCGCACCACCAAGCCTGACTAATTTTTGTATTTTTAGTAGAAACGGGCTTTCACCATGTTGACCAGGCTGGTCTCAAACTCCTGATCTCAGGTGATTCTCCCGCTTCAGCCTCCCAAAGTGCTGGGATTACAGGTGTGAGCCACCGTGCCCTGCCTATTGCTGAGGTTCTTTGGGGGTTTTGTTTTGTTTTCGTATCTGCAATGAGATACATAGAGCACAAAATGTATCACCTGAAGCACTTCTTTAGCTGGGCAGCCCGTGGCATGACGTCCATGCGAGCTGCTGTGCAGCCGTCACCAGCATCCATTCCAGAGCCCTTTCATCTTCCCCAGCTGAAACTCTGTGCCCGTCAAACACCAATGCCCCAAGCCTCTCCCCCAGCCCCTGGCAGCCTCCTCTCTTGTTCTGTGTCTGGGACTCTGACCACCCCTCTGGAATCACACAGTATTTGTCCTTCGTGCCTGGCTTTTCTCACTCAGCACAATGTCCTCCAGGCCTGTCCATGTGGTAGCGGGCATCAGAATCTCCTTCCTGTGCGAGGCTGAATGCTATTCCATTATATGTATCACTGCATTTTGCTTATCCTTCCATCAAACCTGGGTTTTTTGGCAGGCGCAGTGGCTCAGGCCTGTAATCCCAGAGCTTTGGTCAGTGGATAGCCTGAGGCCAAGAGTTGAAGACCAGGCCTGGCCAACATGGAAAAACACCTTCTGTATTAAAAATACAAAAATTACCCGGGCATGGTGGCACATGCCCGTAATCCCTGCTACTTGGGAAGCTGAGGCAGGAGAATCTTTTGAACCCAGGAGGCAGATGTTGCAGTGAGCCGAGATCACGCCACTGTACTCAGCCTGGGCAACAGAGTGAGATCCTGTCTCACAAACAAAAAAGCTAGGTTTTTTAATGTGAGTGTTTCTGTGGACTTTCCACCCATCTGACACTTACCAGTGCCCTGACCACTGTTTTCCTCTCCCACCTCACAATATCTCAAAGAAGGTGTGAGACCAAGAAATAGCATGACGTGAATATGTGTTTGCAGGGCCAGGTGAGGCAAAGGCCCCGCCTCCAGGAGAAGAGACAGGTCAAGGTCAGTAGAGCGGAAGAAGTGGGAGCTGGAGTCATTCGTCAGGGGAGCACATGGAAGTGGGTGGGGGACCTGGCAGGGCCATTGGTGGATTCTCCAGTGACCTGGGCCTGCAGACCACCCACTGCCCAGCACTCCTGGACACCTGGGAGGGGGCTGGGCTTAAGGCGAGACGTTTCCCCTGATCAAGGGTACCAGAACCAACAAATCAGGGAATTTCTTGGGAGTCTCCCTAAGAAAGGACATGTGGCCACTATTAAACGCTCACATATCTATGGTCAGAACCTCTGACCAATAGCAGGTGGGTTCCCTGGAAAAGACCGTTAAAGTGGGAATCATAAAATAAAACCTCTCTGATAATGTAAAGCTTTTAACTGGAAACACACTTGGTGTCTACACTTTGATGTAGGTTTGAGGCAGGGGAATATTGGGAAGGAACCACTGAGTGGGATCCCACATCAGCTTGTTTCGCATAAGTCATATCCGTAATGTCTATTCATGATTTCCAGCTTGGCTTTCTAAAGTGGAGCCAGAACTTAAAGACACTTGTGACGCAAGCAACATGAGGGTTGCCTGGGGCGGGGCTTCTCAGACTTGCCTGTACCATTGTCTTGCCCACATCTGATTTCACAGCGATTTTTGTAAAATGACTCACCTCAAGAAAGGTTTCTAAGGCATTCAATGTGTATATCTTATAATCCCAGCACTTTGGGAGGCTGAGGTGGGCGGATCACGAGGTCAGGAGTTCGAGACCAGCCTGACCAACATGATGAAACCCCATCTCTACTAAAAATACAAAAATTAGCCGGGTGTGGTTGCATGCATCTGTAATCCCAGCTACTCAGGAAGCTGAGGCAGGAGAATTGCTTAAACCCAGGACGTGGAGGTTGCAGTGAGCCTAGATTGCACCACTGCACTCCAGCCTCAGCCACAGAGTGGGACTCTACCTCAAAAAAAAAAAAAAGTAAACTCACAGACTGTTGGGGGTGGCTCAGCGTGCTCTGCAGGTGAGCTGGTAAAGAAGCATTTGTCATGGCCTGTGCACAGCTGCATAGGTTACCAAACGAGGATTGCTCTCAATAACAACTTTCGATAAATTTACATTTTTTTTCATTTTTGAGACGGAGTTTCACTCTTGTTGCCCTGGAGTGCAATGGCGCGATCTCAGCTCACTGCATCTTCTGCCTCCCAGGTTCAAGTGATTCTCCTGCCTCAGTCTACCCAGTAGTTGAGGCATGCACCACCAGGTCGCCTGATTCCAACAAGCCGTCTCTGAGATTAGCTGTCAGTTCAGCATCAGTTTCACACCTTCTGGGCAGCTCTGCCAGGCCGAGCTCCAGATGCTGCGGGGCAGTTCAAAGCTGCAGAAGTGGTCCTCTAAGAGCATAGCTGGGGACCGAGACATGCTTGTTCCCAAAACTAACATGGCAATGACTGACAGAGTAACGCGGGGCACGGGACTTCCTGCACAGTACCTGGGTGCATGAAACATTTATTTGTTTTTCAAATCAACATTTCTAAACTTTAAAAAATTGGTCTTGGACTGAGCAAGTAGTGCCAGAGCACATTTCCTCAGTGCAAGCCCAGTGCTGCACATGCATGGGGAGTGGGTGGGTCTCCCCATACTGCCCCTTCCCCGTCCCCTAGAAGAGCTCATGTCATAGCTGTCTGCATCTCCCTCCACACACGCATCCCCCATCTGTGAGCCAGTTTAGCCTCGGTCATGTTCAGGGTCATACGGGAACTGGGGGCTGATTTTTTTTCTGTACAGTTGGGAAGGGTATGGGTCTTTGTCCACTGCAGCTGCCATTCCAGGGCTGTGCCACAGGAGAGAAAATCCAGCCTCTGGGTACATAGTGCATGCCCCCTCTTGGCCCCCAAGGTGAGGCACACTGAACTACACCCCTGAGGAACGACCAGCCCCTTCCCCTCAAGTGTCTCCATTCCGGGGCCAACCATTCCGCTACATGCACCCCCGCAAAGCACCAGCCTGCATCCTGTTCCCTGTTCGAGGGATCCACCCCCTACCCCACCAAGAGACAGAACCACCAGGGCCAGTGGCTCCCCATGGACACCAGGAGGCGGCTTCCCCTTCCTGGGCCGGGGGTGGGAAACCCTCTAGAGAGATTACAGCTGCAAAAGAATAAAGCCACACACTCAAAACCAGCAACAAGGAAACACCAAGTCATTTTTTCCATAGCCACTCACCTCTTCACACCCTCTCCCTGGAAGCCCCTGTGAACCCCCGTGTTCCTCAGTCAGGGCTGGGCCTGTGCCCAAGGCTGCCCTGGAGGTGTGGGTGGAGGAGATTGTTTTGAACTGTCCCGGGGGTGTTGGTCAGGGCTGGGCAGGGAAAGGGATGCTGGGCAGTTCATATCAGCTGCCACAGGATAAGCTTTCTCATAAAGAACACTCTGTCACACAAGGTACACACGGAAGTGTATAGCACAGAGGTTCCCAAAGGGCACAGTGGGCCGGAGGTTGGAGATCAGAGCACCTGGAGAGCCCTCTCCGTTTTACCCCTGACTACTGGGGATCCCTAGAGGGAGCAGCTCTTCAGGCCAGATGTAAACAGAAAAGGGCAGATCTGAGCTTGGTGGGATGAAAAGTGGAAGGACAGACAGATGGAGAGATGGAACTGGGAGGAGGGATTTGCATTAGTCAGAATGTTTTCTGTTACCAGTGGTAGAAACCCAATTCAGACCAGCTTAGGTGGAAAAAAAAGGGTTGGGGGATGTTGTGGAACCTGTCAGCTTATGCACCTGAAATATCCAGGGCTGTGCTAGTTTCAGGTATGGCTGGATCCAGGACTCAAGCAATGATCTCAGTGTCTCGCTCTCATTCACATTTTCTCTTCACTTTCCTTATCTTTACTTAGCTCTCATTTGTGCGTTGACCTTTCATGTCTTCCTGCAGATAGGTTATGCTATCAAGGAAGAGACCACCAGTAGCCCAGGCTTACATCCTTCCAGCTTGGTAATCCAAGCAGAAAGACATTTTTCTAATAACCACATAAAGGCCTGATTGGCTTGGATCACAGGCCCACCCCTTAAGCCAGCCCCTGATACCAGGAAGATGGGAGTACTAGCTCTGGACAAGCCAGGGTCATGTGCCAGTGATGTGACCATGACGCACAGTCCCACCAGAACTATTGCTGGAGATGGAGGAGGGTGGTTTTGTGCAGACAAGGAAGTCTGCTACAGCAATCCAAGCTGTTGGTATGGAATAGACAAAAGGGCAGAGATGGGAACAGCCAGCCAGAGCAAAGCATTCTTGCTGGGAGAAGCAGGAAATGAGAGGGAAGGTGGGTCAGGCCACCCACAGAGGGTCTGGGACACCCCACAGGCAGCGCATCCTGTCCATATCCACCACTCTCACTTTGTATCAGAGTCACCTCTAGATACAACTCAACAACAGAATAAACATCCAAACTCACAAGTGAGCAAAGGCCTTGAATAGACATTTCTCCAAAGAAGATACACAAATGGCCAATAAGCACATGAAAAAATGCTTAAATCACTAATCATTAGGGAAGTGCAAATTAAAGCTCTCTGAGATACCACTTTTCATTCATGAGGATGGCTATTATGAGTGAACAAAAAAATAACAAGTGTTGGGCCAGGTGCGGTGGCTGATGCCTGTAATCCCAACACTTTGGGAGCCCAAGGCATGTGGATCATGAGGTCAGGAGTTCAAGACCAGCCTGGCCAACATGGCAAAACCCCATCTCTACTAAAAATACAAAAATTAGCCAGGTGTGGTGGCACCCACCTGTAATCCCAGCTACTCAGGAGGCTGAAACAGGAGAATCCTTGAACTCAGTGAGCCAAGATCGCGCCACTGCACTCCAGCCTGGGCGACAGAGCAAGATTCCATCTCAGAAAAAGTGTTGATGAGGATATAGAGAAGTTAGAACCCCTGTGCACTGCTGATGGAAATATGAAATGGTATAGCCACTGGAAAACAGTATGACATTTCGTCAAAAAAAAAAATACTGTGTGATCCTGGCCAGGTGTGGCTCACATGTGTAATCTCAGGACTTTGGGAGGCTGAGGTGGGTGGATCATTTGAGGTCGGGAGTTGGAGACCAGCCTGGCCAACATGGTGAAAACTTGTCTCTACCGAAATACACCAGAATTACCCGGATGTGTGCGCCCCTGTAGTCCCAGCTACTCAGGAGGCTGAGGTGGGAGAACTGCTTGAACCCAGAAGGCAGAGGTAGCAGTGAGATGAGATCACACCACTGCACTCCAGCCTGGGTGACAGAGTAAGACCTTTACTAAAAAATAATGTTTTAAAAAAAGAATTACTGTGTGATCCTATGATCCAGCAATTTTACCTCTGGATACATGCCCAAAAGAAAAGCAGGATCTCAAAAAACTATTTGCACATTCATATTCATGGTAGCATTATTCTCAATAGCCAAAAGGTGGAAGCAGTATGCATATAAGAGAATATTATTCAGCCTTAAAAAGGAAGAAGATTCTGACATAAGCTATGACATGGATGAACCCTGAGGATATTATGCTAAGTGAAATAAGCCAGGCACAAAAGGACAAGTCCTATATGATTCCACTTGTATGAGGTACCTGGAATAGTCAAATTTGTAGGGACGAAGGAGAATGTTGCCAGGAGCTGGGAGTGGGGGAGAATGGGGAGTTCTTATTTAATGTGTATGGAGTTTCAGTTTTGCTAAATGAGACAGTTCTCTGAATGGGTGGGGGTGATGGTAACACCAACAACGTGAACACAGTTGTCTAGTCACCTTGGGCTGCTGTGACAAAATACCATAGACCCGATGGCTTAACAAAAGACACTTATTTTCTCACAGTTCTGGAGGCTGGAAGTCCAAGATCAGAGTGCTGGCATGGCTAGGGGCTGATGAGGGCTCTCTTCCTGACTTGAGACAGCAGCCTTCCTGCCTTGTGCTCATGTGGCCTTTCCTCAGCACAAGCACGTGGGGAAATCTTCCTCTTACAAGGGATCTGATCCCATCATGGGGGCCCCATTCCCATGATGTCAACCAAACCTAATCCCCTCCCAAAGATCCCACCTCCAAAACCCATCACATTCACAGTCAGGCCTTCAACATGAATTTGGCGACGAGACAGTCTGTAACAGTACTTAATGTCTGTTAAAGATGGTTACAATGGTAAATTTCATGTTATGCATATTTTACCACAATTGGAAAAAAAACTATACAAGTAAAAAAAATCCCTTGTGGAGCAAGTTAAGATTCGGGTCCTTGGGTTGCATCATAGTGATGTGATGACTGGCTCTAGCTGCAACTTGGGAGGAGCTGATCTTTTATGAGCTACAGGCAAATCCAAGGCACTACACAGTTTGAGAAGCACGCGTTAAACACCAGGGAGCCACGGAAGGTTTTCAGCAGGGCGGTGGCAGGATGCAAGTGAAGGGTGATACCGTGGTGTGGTGGAGTGCAGAAAGAGGCTCTTTTTTTTTTTTTTTGAGATGGAGTCTCGCTCTGTTGTGCAGCAGGCTGGAGTGCAGAGGCACATCTCAGCTCACCACAACCTCCGCCTTCCAGGTTCAAGTGATTCTCCTGCCTCAGCCCCCCGAGTAGCTGGGATTGCAGGTGCCCGCCACCACACCTGGCTAATTTTCTGTATTTTTAGTAGAGATGTAGTTTCACCATGTTGGCCAGGCTGGTCTCAAACTCCTGACCTCAGGTAATCCACCTGCCTCAGCCTCCCAAAGTGCTGGGATTACAGGCATGAAGCACCGCGTCTGGCCACAGAAAGAGGTTCTAAATCTGCCTTGTCCACATGGAGAAGAGGGGAAAGATGGGGAAGAACAGGGAGCAACTTATGAAGGGGATGGGGTGAACAATCTCCAGAGAAGAGTGACTGTTCCCAAGAGCAGCACTTAACAGAAACCTGCTGACCTCAAGGCTGTTGCCAGCCCAGATAGCAGCCCCCTCTTAATGAAAGGGGAGTGAGCTCCTTCCAGCTGGCTCTCCCAGCACCACCCTGACCGAGGTGTCTTGCAGCAGGACCATCTGCAGACACAAAAAGAGCAGCTTCTTCCGCTGGAGGAAACCAGCCGGCATCACTGGGGCCTGGCCAGGGACAGACTCCAAGCCAGGGACAAAGGCATCTGCACTGTCTCAGCCAACACCTGCCGGGAGGGAAAGAAGAAACCCCTCGCTGGGAAGTGCCTGGCTCTGCTCCCAGCCATCCGGCCTCTGATGGCCACTTATCATTCAAGGGGACAGGCCCTGCGGGGGGGGGAGAAGCAGAGCTGGAGCCCTCCAGAGGCCAGCCTCTCAAAAGCCATTTCCGTTGCTACTGGAGAAGTGAGGCCCTGTTGTGATTGGAGACACTGCAGCATCTGCAGGAGGAAGAGGCCTGTGGCTCTGCTCTGAGGCCCAGCCTTTGCCAGGCGAGATAAAGAGATTAGTTTATCATGGGGCCTTTCTCTGCTCTGTAAACACTTTCCAAGGCACCAAACCAGCTCTATCCAGAATGATAAAGAAGTGTGTGAACTCCAAGCTCCAAGGGGAGGCACCCTCCTCCCCTCCAAGGTGAGTCCAGCCAGGTGGCAGCTGGATGCAAGCAGAGAATGGGACCAGAAGCCAGGGGCAGGCGGGGGCACCTTCTCTGCCGCAGAGAAAGTGCCTGATTGTGGCGGGAGCGGATGGGACTTTATGTTGGCTCTCTGGTCCCACTGCCAATGAAGTGATCACTTGGAAGAATGTTTTCAGAAGGCCGATGTCTGTGCACTTAGTGGCAACCTTCATCCTAGACGTGCCCCTGAGGGTCCCTGCCTCCAGAAGGCCCCTCCCAACACGGCACCTGTTTAGGTCGCCATGATCTCTCTCCAGAGAATCTCAGGTTTCCTTTTCTCTTCGCAATATACGTGCTTTCTATAAAAACCTTAAGCAGCACTGGTATGGATTAAATTGAGTCCAACCCCCGCCCCAATTCATAAGTTGGAGCCCTAACCCTCAGAATGTGACGTTACTTAGAAATACGGTCATTGCAGATGTAGTTAGGCTAAGATGAGGTCATGCTGGAAGAGTGGGCCCTAATACTACATGACAACTGTCCTTATGAACCCACCTTTGCAAAATTATGACTGAGACAGGGAAAGAGGCCTCACTTAATCAACTCCATCTTGCTTCTAACCTCCAAGCTGTCCTTCTTCATTCCTGGGAGTAGGCTGAACTAACTTTGGTTTATAGTGTATAGTTTAAAAGAAAGATGATGACAGGCTTTTCCCAAAGCAGACCTCCACCTTGCCTGGGGACTCGACTGTCTTTGTAAGACTAACAAGCCAAAAGATTAGAAATTATGGTTTAGGAACCATGCAGCCAGAGGCTACACGTTTCTGACCCTCCCTAAACTGCTCCTAAGATGAGTGCTTGAGATATTTTGCAGATCTTGAACTTGATGGATCAGGCAGCATCACCCAGATCAACAGACTGGTTCACTGATCTTGTGGCCCCCCCCTCAGGAACTGACTGAGCTCAAGAAGACAGCTTAGACTCCCTATGATTTCATCCCTGACCAATCAGCACTCCAGGCTCACTGGCTTCCCCCCACCCACCAAGTTGTCCTTAAAAACTCTGCTCCCTGAATGCTCAGGGAGACTGATTTAATAACAAAACTCCAGTCTCCTGCGTAGCTGGCTCTGTGTGAATTACTCTTTCTCTATTGCAATTCCCCTGTCTTGATGAGTTGGCTCTGTCTAGGCAGTGGGCAAGGTGAACCCATTGGAAGGTTACACATATAAAAGGAGGAAATGTGGACACAGAGACATGAGTCAAGGGAAGACAATGTGAAGACACAGGAGAAGATGGCCATTCGAAATCCGGTGAGAAAGGCCTGGAACAGAGCTTGCAAGACCCTGGCTTGCAGACCTTCCCTTACAGCCTCAGAAGGAACCCACCCAACTGACACCTTGATCTTGGACTTCCAGCCTGAGAATTATCAGACTGTATTTCTCTTGTTTAAGCCAGAGATTACCCAGCCTTGGCATTGTTTTCAGCAGCCCTAAATACCCTCTATTAAATGCCTTAGTGCTGGAAATGCCTGGAGCAGTTTTCATTTCTTGCCCTGGATCCTGAGTGATAGAAGTAATTTGATAAGTCTTATTTCAGACCTTTCTGCAGAGACCTTAAACACCATTTGTTAGTTCCCTACTTAATTAAGACTACAAAACTGACACCAATTCATTGTGAAAAATTTGGTGTTACTTAAGAGTATATAAAAGAAAATAATCACTTAGCATTTTTGAGGTTTTTCCATTCAGCCTTTTCTTTGTGGATCTTTGTAAATATATATGTTTTCTTCTAAGTTGGGATCATAATGTGAATACAGTTTTATAACTTGCTTTTTATTCTTTTTACTATGTGAGCATTTTCCCATGTTGTAGAATTGTCTTCAAGAAGATGAGTTTGAATGAATACAGAATATTGTACCATAGTTCAGTTTATGTTTTAACTCATTTCTTTTGTGAGATAGCTATGTCATAAATATAAAAGAGGCCATTAACATATGTACAGTTTAAACAATAATTACAAACACCAGGTAAACAGAATAGGCCAGGAACAGTGGCTCATACCTGTAATCCCAGCACTTTGGAAGGTCAAGACAGGAGGGTTGCTTGAAGCCAAGAGTTGATACCAGCCTGGGCAACATAGTGACACCCTGTCTCTACAAAACAGTTTAAAAATTTGACCAGGTATGGTGGCTCATGCCTGTAATCCCAGCATTTTGGGAGGCCAGGCAGGTGAATCACCTGAGGTCAGGAGTTCGAGACCAGCCTGGCCAACATGGTGAAACCCCTTCCCTACTGAAAATACAAAAATTAACTGGGCATGGTGGCCAGCACCTATAAAGGAGGCTGACACAGAAGAATCTCTCATACCTGGGAAATGAAGGATGCAGTGAGCCGAGATCATGCCACTGCACTCCAGTGTGGGTGACAGAGGGAGACTCTTTCTTTTTTTTTTTTTTTTTTTATTTTTTATTTATTTATTTTTTTAAGACGGGGTTTCACCATGTTGGTCAGGCTGGTCTTGAACTCCCGACCTCAGGTGATCCGCCCGCCTTGGCCTCCAAAGTGCTTGGATTACAGGCGTGAGCCACCACGCCCGGCGGGAGACTCTTTCAAAAAAAAAAATTAGCAAGGCATGGTGGCGCGTGACTGTAGTTGTAGTTATGCAGGAGGCTGAGGCAGGAGGAGTGCTTGAGCCTGGGATGTTGAGGTTGCTTTGAGCTGCGGTCACACCACTGCACTCCAACCTGGGTGACAAAATGAGACCCTGTCTCAAAAATAAAGGAAAAGAGAGGAAGAAGGACAGAGAGAGAGGAAAGGGAGGGAGGGAGAGAGGGAAAGAAGGGAGGGAGAGGAGGAGTGAAGGGAGGGAGAGATAGAGATGGCCCAGATATAGGAAGCCTGTCCTTAGCTCTCCCCCCTCACTTCTCAGCAGCTTTATTCAAGAAACCTTAATCTCATCTCAAGATACTAGCTCTGACTTATCTGTAATCTTTTGAAATTTAAAAGTCAAACACTTGACTATTTATCATCTAACAACCATCCCTTGAAGTAATGATATCCCCTAAGCCAGCTGCCTGAAAGAGGGAGTGACACAGGGTACCAGGAAATAGTGGGTGGGGAAACATTTGTTTTCAAAACATGATCCTGCCACACTCTTCTGTTATTCTTACGGGTTTACAGGAGAAGGGAGAAGACAGAGAAAGAAAATGATCATTCTTTTCTTGCTTTTCTTAGTAAGTTTTACTGTCTTTGAATTCATTTCTAGACAATGTCATGTCGTTTGACTGTTTGTTTTATGTAAATGGAAGGAATGTCTTCCTCTTGGCTTCTTTTGCTGTCCCTAGGATTCATCTATTCTCCATGTAGCAATAGCTTGTTAGTTTCACTAACATACAGTTTTTCATTGTGTATGTATATACTTACCGTAATTTATTCATCCACATTTGTTGGTCGTGGACCTTCAGGTTGTTTCCAGCATTTGTCCGTTGTGAATATTACTGTGTATGAAACCTAGGGCAACTGCCATGCATTTCCGTTGGTAATTTCACTTCAGAGCGTAATTACTAGTGTAATGTGGTGTCAACTTGATCAAACAGTACCAAACTGATTTCAGTGTATTTATACCAATACTCTCATCAGCAGTGGATGAGTTCCCATTCCTCCACAGCCTCACTAACACCAGGGATCATTGCACTTTAAACATTTTTTAGTCTAGTGATGTGTGATGGTATCTCATTATGGTTTTAATTTTCATGCTCCTGTTTAGTAAGTGAAATAGTATCTGTTCATGTTGATCAGCCGTGTGAATTGCTTCTGCGGAATTGCCTTTGTGAAATTCTTGTTCAAAACTTTTGCTGATTTCCATGGGTGAGCTGTGTCGTTCTTATGGCTTTATATATTCTGGACGTAAGACCATTGTCAGTTACATGTGTTGCAGATATCCTCTCCTAATCTATAGCTTATCTTTTTGTGCTCTTCATGATGTCTTTTGAGGTACATGAATTTATTAGTCTTTTATTGTTAGTACATTTTTGGGGTCTTGTTTAAGAAACCCTTCCTTACCTCAAGGGCCTAGATATTCTACTGTGCTCCTTCCTAAAACTTGTTATCTTTCACATCCAGGTCTTTCATCCACCTGTTATTATTTTGTAGACCATATAATTATACCCAGTTATCCCAGTGATGGCAGCAGTGGGCCATCTGGAGCAGCCACTGCCATCATGCCAGCTGCAGCAGGGAGGTGAGGGCTGGGGCTACATATGGGACATATAGGGAGACAAGTGGGAGCCCTGCCCCTTCTGAGTTGGGGTGGGAGCTCCCTGGGTGTTGCTGAAGCCACGTAAACCAGGGCTGCAGACCTGGCAGGAGCCAGGCAGGAGCCTCGTTCCCCTGGGCACAGCTGCAGCTGCCCAAACCGCAGCTGTGGACCCAGGCATCCCTGCACTCTTGGGAGTCCAGGGAGCCCCACCTGGCCTCACAGGCTAGGAAATGCCTGCTCCCGCTGCCTGGCTTCTCTCTGCTGTCAGCACCTGTTCCAGTCTCAGAGCAAAGTCGGGGCCAAGGCTGGGTGCTGTCATGGCCCAGCTGGGTTTGCACACACATGGGGCAGTGCTGACGTGCCAGCCCCTTGCCAGCCTTGGTCCCCTCTGGTCTTTGGGCACTGACGAGCATAGGAGACAAACCGAGGGGGGTGCTGAGGGCAGCTTGATGCTGGCCTGCTTGGCACCTACAGTCTGGGCACCATGAACAGCAGCAGGAGGCAGACAGGTTCTTGGGCAGAAGGGAGCAGGTCCCCGGTGAGGCCCCAGCTTCAGGCCAGGGAGGGCCTGAAGGCTGGGGGCTGAGCTGCCAATTCCACAAACCAAATTGAGAACTTGTGGTGCCTTTTCTGGGTCTGCCCATGGCTGCCCATGGACCCAACTGGTGTGAACTTCCTCCGCACTGAGGCCCATAAAAGCCCCAGGCACATCCAGAGCTGAGCAGATGTCGGGATGATCAGCTGCAGACAGGAGCAACCCATTCTAGGGCTTCCTCTCTTCTGAGAGCTGCAGAGACAAGACTTACCCTCTCTGCTAGGAGCTAAACACTCCATGGGACACCCTGGTTGTGGAAAGGAGCTGCCCCC
The DNA here is from genome assembly GCA_036589455.1 of Ateles fusciceps. NCBI lineage: Eukaryota > Metazoa > Chordata > Mammalia > Primates > Atelidae > Ateles > Ateles fusciceps. The sequence continues at coordinate 11,582,043 of JAZHEH010001736.1, forward strand.
TATGGGAGACTGAGCTGTTCTATTGCTCAGTGAAGCTCCTGTTCGTCTTGCTCACCCTTCACTTGTCTGCGTACCTCAGTCTTCCTGGTTGCAGGACAAGAATTCAGGGTCCACCACATGATGAGGCTAAAAGCTACAACACAGACAGGGCTGAAACATGCCCTTTGCCTGCCATGTTGCAGGTAAAGAAAAGGAGAGAAGAGCTGCAGCCCTTCGAGGAGCCCAGACCCGGGAGCCCGCGGAGCCAGGGCTGTGACTCCCTCTTTGGGGCCCTGCAGTTCCTGATGTCTCCAGTCTTACGGGCACCACCACATTTCCCAGTGCCAGCTGGGAAGCTGCTTGCAGTGCTCCTGGTCCAACCACAGGCTTGCAGAGAGCCAGCGCCTATGCTGGCATCTGGAGCTGCCCACCTTGGGGCAGCAGTCAGTGTATCTGACTGCACAGTGGCCAGACACCATGCTTACTCATGCACCCTTTGCCACTCCACGCCTGATTCAGTCTCCCTTGGAGGCATGGGATCCAGGCTGGTAGCATGAGCTGAGCACAGCCTGCCAGGCCAAGTGGGCAGGATGAGCCCAGTGGGCATGAGCAAAACTTGGGCAAAAGGAATCACTAGCCACAGGTTTCCAGCCAGAAAAGCAACACCCTAACGATTCCATAACATGACCAGCATTTGTTGAAGACTCCGTCCTCTGCCACAGGTCTGCATGCCACCTCGGTCACCTTTGCTGTCCACATACATGCAGACCTGTTTCTGAATGCACTCACCTGTCCCATTCACCTGTCTGTCTGCCCCAGGCTTTATTTAAGCAGTTCCCTATCACAGAACAATGTAGCAGGATCATGTTTTGAAAACAAATGTTTCTCCCCTCCTCACTATTTCCTGCTACCCCACGTCACTCCCAGCTGGCTTAGGAGACATCCATTACTTGGAGGAATGGTTGTTAGATGATAAATAGTCAAGTGGTTGACTTTTAAATTTCTAAAGAGTACAGTTAAGTCAAAGCTAGTATCTTGAGATGAGACAATGATTTCTTGAATAAAACCACTGAGAAGTGAGAGGGAGAGCTTGGGGGATGGGCTTTTCATATCTGGGCCATCTCTTTTGACTCCTCAGATTCTTGGGAACTTAAGAGCAGTGGAGGCTGGTAGGATTTCAGATTTTAGCCAGGACCCAGATTTACTCCCATGCCTGGCAGTGTTGGAGTAGTGAAACAGAAGAGGCCCAGAAGGGGACAGATGTTTCTTAAGCATGGCAAGTGGTGCTACCGAAACTGAGAAAGGATACCCCATGCAGAGAGGCCTTGCAATGGAGTAGAGAAGGACGTAACAGTGACTTGTGGGGCCCATGGCAAGAGTCCAGCAACCAGCCCATCTCAGCAGACATCGCATTGCACGTATCAGGCATCCAGTCTAGTGCTGAATACAAATGGTGAGAACGGACAGCCTTGCCTTGTTTCCAGTGAGAGGGTAAAGTGTTCAGTACTCCACTAGTACAGTGTTAACTCTCAGGGCATATATAATAATATGTACAGTGTACCGAACACTTTACCCTCTCACTGGAAACTCCTGACATATATACATACACACACGCACACACACACACACATGTACACGGGTGTGTGTGTGTGTGTGTGTATATATATATATGCCCTTTATCAGAATTAAAAACAAATCCCTTCTATTCCTAGTGTGCTGAGTTAATAACATGGATGAGTAGTAAATTTTATCAAGTGATTTTTCTGTATATATAAGATGATTATATGATTTTCCACTTATTCTAGTAACATGATAAATTCTATTGACTGATCTTTGAATGTCATAGCGACCTTAATTTCCTGGCACCATCACCACATGTTGTTGGATTCAATTTGTGAATATTTTTTAAAGGATTTTCATGTTTATGTTCATAAGAGATATTGGTTATTTCCTGCGATGGAATCTTCTTTTCCTGTGATGCCTTGCTTTGGGTATTGGGGTTATACTGACCTTAAAAACATAATTGAGAAGTCCCCTATCCTCCTCTATTTCCTAACTGAGTTTGGTATTATTTCTTTATTAAACGTTGGTAAAATTCACAGTAAAGAAAGCCATCTGGGCCTGGCTTACTACTGTGGTCAGGTTTGTCTGTGTTTTCCCCTTACTGCTGTGGTCATGCTTGTCTGCATGACTTTTTAATCACAAACTGAATTTCCCATTATATAGAGAGTTATTCAGATGATTTATTTCATTTTGTGTTAATTTTGGTAAATTGTGTTTTTAAAGAAATACGTCCATTTTGGTCAGGCACGGTGGCTCACGCCCGTAATCCCAGCACTTTGGGAGGCCAAGGTGGGCAGATTACCTGAGGTCAGGAGTTTAAGACCAGACTGGACAACATGGTGAAACCCAGTCTCTACAAAATTACAAAAATTAGCTGGACATTGTGGCATGTGCCTGTAATCCCAGCTACTCAGGAGGCTGAGGCAGGAGAATCGCTTGAACCCAGTAGGTGGAGGTTGCAGTGAGCCAAGATCGCAACACTGTGCTCCAGCCTAGGTAACAGAGTGAGACTCAGTCTCAAAAAAAAAAAAAAAAAAAGAAATATGTCCATTTCATCTATGTTATTGAATTCATTGACATAATTAATCATACTATTCTCTTATCACTCCTTCAATAGCTTCAGAATCTGTGGTAATATCTTCTTTCTCATTTCTTATATTGGCAATTCTTGTTTTGTTTTTATTCTTAATCAGTCTGGTAAGGCTCTCAATTTATTTAATGCTAAAAAAAAAAAACCCTCATAACTGTTTCTATATGTTAAGTCCATCCAGTGAATTCTTCCTTTTAGATAAATTTTTTGGAATATCCATGTAGGGTTTCTTTTTTCTATTTTCTATTTCTCAAGGTTCCCCCATGATGGCTCATTATGACTATTTTTCCTTTAAGTCCTTGACTGTTTTTATAATAGTCGTTTTAAAGTTCTTATCTGCTAATTTGATCACCTAGTTAATCTTAAGGTTTACTTCTATTGCCTAATTTTTCTCTTCACTATATGTTACAGTTCCCCGTTTCTCAACATGTCTGCTGATAAATAGTTAATAGTTTTGCATGGCAGCCAGTCAACCAGCAGATCTTGGCAAGAAGTGCTAGAATTTACAGGGCGTGGTGCAAAGAGAGTCTGGAGTGAGGCTGGAAGCTATGACTAAAACTGCCTAGAAAAGGCACTAAGAAAGGCTTGACTGAAAAGGAACTCTGGGCAGCACAGATGATCTGTTGTATAAGCTCTGGATTATGTTATGTTCCTCTGAAGAATATTGATTTTTGTTAAATTCCTGACTAAATTCCTAACTATTCATCTTGATTTTTGTGGAGGCTTGGTTTGCATACTTTATTAGGGAAGATCTGTTTGGTTTTTGCCATTGATCTTAGATAAATGTAAGACCTAGTCTTTGTTCCTAATATATAAAGCTCTTGGGGTTTCAGTGGAAATCCAAAGGTGTTTATGAAGCCTCCTATAACTTAGTGGGATTCTAACTCCAAACTCTGACTTTCTTGCAATGGGAAATATCTGATTAGCTTTTTCCAGCCCTCCAGCGATTACTTTCTTCTGGGTTCCTTGGAGTCTCCCCGCTGCAAACATGGTTAGGAGTTAATTGGGGCTGAGAAGGGAGTTAATATGCAGACTTTGGAGTCCCATCCTTTAGTCTCCCTTCTTTTTGGGATTTCCCTCCTCCACTTCCAGCTACTCTGGCAGGTCTAAACCCTGTCCTATGAGATCTCAAGCCAATAATAATGGAACTTTCTGAGTTCTAGCTCCCAAGTGCTATGGCCTAGAAAGTGTCCTCCAGGAAGGGGCTGTGTAAGTAACATGTGTCTCACCCAATGCAGTTCCTTTTTATCAAGCACCAGATTCTCTCCAGTTTCTACCTGATCTTCCTTATTCTCCAGGGCCTTCTAGTCGTTGTTTCTTTTTGTTGTGGTGGTTGCTACTTTGTCCATGGTTTATAATTGCTATCTGTGGGAGTAGTCATCTGATAGGAGCTACTCCACAATTCCTGAAACTAGAATTTTCCGAATACTGTCTATTTTGAAGAAAAATGATTTTACTGCATCTATATTGAATAGTATGTTTATGGAATCTTAAAAAAATCAAACTTTTAAAAGGCAGAAAAAAATTAAACAGGTAAACTATTCATGAGCTTTACAGTTCCATGGTTCTGAAAACATCCCACTCAAGGGGCTGCCATTTCCTGGTATCCTGCAAGCAGTCTAAACTGAGGATATTAAATATCTCTGGTACTGCATTTCCCCTTTTCCCCAAGCATGGATTTTGGAATAAGGCTAATCTGGTAGCTGGGTGCAGTGGCTCATGCCTGTAATCCCAGCACTTTGGGAGGCCGAGGCGGGCAGATCACAAGGTCAGGAGATCAAGACCATCCTGGCTAACATGGTGAAATTCCATCTCTTAAAAATAAATAATAAATAAATAAAGTTAATCTGGTATGAATTTTGGATCTGCCATTTATTGACTCCATGACCTTGGGCATGTCACCTGAACGCCCTGGGCTTCCATTCATCTATAAACTGAGGTCAAGAATACTGATCTCACAGGGACGAGGGGGAGCAGGAAATGAAGTAACTGACATGAAGTGCCTGGCACTTAGTAACGGTTGCAGAAATGTTAATGTTATGATTCAAGAGTGAAAGCATTCCATATTTGTGAAGTCAGGTTCTTGTTCTTACATTGAAAGCTATGTGACTGTTTACACCTAAAAACTGAATGTCCCAGGCTGTCTTTATAGAAATATCTAATTTTAGCTGTTATTTTCCTTTGGCAAATAACTCAGCTGAGAGGCTAAGACGACGTAAAGGGTAACTGATCTTGGCTGTGCACCATGACCTACCAGGCCCCCAGGGGGCCACAAAGCTGGGTGTGCATGGGCTTGGCCAGCCTGGTGGTGCAGCAGGCACCCAGCAGGTCGAGACACAGTCCCCAGCTGGGAGTGAGATCCAGTCATGGCAAGTGGAAAGGGACCTGGGCTGGGGGTGGGGAGGCATGGCTAAAACCCTGCCTACCATGCCCAGAGAGGCTCAGCTGAGAAGGTCACACTGCCACTGAATCAGGAAGTGTGCCCACGGCAGTGAGGGCTGGGCATTCCAGGCACAGGAAGTCCCAGGGGTAAAGCATCGCTTCCAAGAAGTGATTGCCTGGCTTCCTCTTCAGGAGGAGATGGGAGTGCTGGGGTCGGGGCCATGGTGATGGGGTTGGCGCTGTGGAGCACAAATGAAGTCATGAATACAGGCAAGGCTGGTCAAGCAGAGCCTCAGCCCAGTTAAGCCAGGAGGTCTGGGCCTGAACCAGTTCGGTCTAAGCAAGAGAGTCCAGATAAGATTTGTTTTTCTTTTTTTAGGGAAGAAGTTGAACTGGAGGAGCAGGAAATGGGCAGGGCATGCCCTGTAAATGCAGCTTTGTCAAGAGATGTGGGGGTAGGAGGGGATCTTAGGACTTTATCCAGGAGGGTTCATGGGACCTGATGATTCACGGGATGTGGGTCTGGAAGGAGTTCTGAGCAGCTGATGCTTCCAGGTGGGGAGACAGTGTGGGAGGTGACAGCAAACTGAAATGAAGACACAGGAGGAGGGCCAGGTTCTGTCAATTCTCCCATCAGTCTTCAGAGATACTGGTAACTGTGCCCATTTTACAGAGGAGGAAGCAGATCTCTGGCACGTGTCAGTAACTTGTCCAGGGTCACACAGCTGCAGGCAGACTGGCACAGGGCCTGGCCAACTGTCTGTGGAGTTGACCCAAACCAATGCTATGCTGGTAAGTCCAACCTAAGGAAAAGAAAAAGCCTGCTTTGAAGCATGTGCCATTTCCTGTGGTGTAAATACCCCCACCTCAGCCAGTTTCAGCGACCAGTATGATGTCACTGAACGTGGAGCTGGGAATGGGTTTTCATGAGCCAGTCTCTAGCTGGCTTCAGACCACTCACTGACTCAAACTCAGGTCAGCCTCGTTCTCAGGCCCCTTCTCCTTCCACGGCGCCAAGCATACAGCTCACAATCCAGGTCTTATTGTTTGTATTCACTGCCCTTTACCTAATCTCTTGTGGGTTTTATATACAGGCTGGTATATATAGTGGGATATAGGAAAATACCTAACAGTACGACAGAATCACTGTCTCTCACTCTGTCCCCTAAGCCCAAGCCTGCTCTGCTCCTTCAGGATGTACAGTTTAGTTAATTCTTTTGGAGCCATATTCAAACATCAAGCCTCCCGCAGAGGGACACTCTGCTGAGGGCTCACGGAATCACTGCAGCACACTTGGATTTGGTTTTCGTGCTCGCTGAAGCGGCTGCAGCTTGGCACAGCTCTGACATGAGCCGTAACAGCTACCTGCTCAGCATTCAGAACCCAAACGCAGCGAGGTCTTGTCCCAAATAGGAATTGTGTTTGTGACGCCAAAATCCGCAAATGGATTCAATTTGCACAGCAGCTGTCCTCAAAGCTGGCAACTTGGCATCCTCTAAGACAATTTGTTTCAAGACAGTGGGCAGCGTTTTAGTCCCAAACCTACGAAAAGTCCATACGCGTCACATTTTCTCCCAAATCCTGAGGCCTGTGGATATCTTCCTTCTAACTTAAAACTGACAGCCGTGGAGGCAGAAAAAGGCAGATACACAAGGCCAGGAAAGGCGAGCAGGTGGAGCTGTGTGGACAGGGCCCTGGTGTGGGTGAAGAGGGACAGGGCACGGGGGGTGAAACAGAGCCATTCTGTGACAAACTCACCTCCCAAAGCCGTTCGGGGCAGTTGACTGCAATAGCAGTGACTCGGAGAGAAAGGCCACGGCAGCAGCTCTCAGCTCGGGGCGAAGGTGGTGAGATGATGCCATAGGACATTAATCCAGGGCTCCAGATCAGGTGTAAAGTCCAAGACAAGCATCCTTTAGGGAAGGCAGAGCCATCCAGGCTGCCCAGCAGCTGCTGGTGGACCCTGGGAAACCAGCCGGGGATACACAGAGCCCTCCTCTCCTGCCAAGCTGACGGAACATGTATGTCACCTCCTCCTGAGGACGCGGCCCAAATGGTGAGTGTGCTGACACCCACCTCTGAGAAGCTGGGTTGCTGAGTTCTTGCTGCAAGGCACATCCTCTTGGTAGAAAGGCCCATCCCCAAATCTAATTTTAAAGAAGGCACATGAATCATTATCCCAACTGCTCATTACCCAGGGGCCGCGTGGGAAGCTGCCTGAGACCTTTGGGCTGCTCTAGCCCTGGGGAAGCTGCAAAGGCACACGTTGTTACCAGCGGCTCTCCCCAAACCCACCGCCCTCTCTCAGAAACCCCCAGCCCGCTGGTGCTGCCCTTTCCGCCAGGAGATGTGCCACGTCTTCCCTTCATCACCTGATCTTCCTACAACAGTGTCCCCGGCCCCCGGACTCCAGTGCACCCCACAGCCAAACAGTGTCTTCAGATCTAATAATGTGTCATGCCTTCTAAGTAGCACAGAAGCCAAATATAATAAATCATATATATATTTATATGACATATATAAAATATAATATCAATCTTCAAAACTTGCCTAGAACATAGGTAAAGGTGGTCAGTAATTCCATCTTTGAATATCAAAATGTATTCCCATCTGTTGGTAAATGTACACTTTTCCCACCAGGAAATCGCTCCTGGCTGCCCAGAGGGAGGCCCAGTGCCTCTGGTCACGTCCACGCCTGTCCGGCGCTCCTGCCGCCTTGCCAAGTCTGGAAAGAGCTGCTCTTATCTCAGGCTGGCGGCTTCCACTCCTCGCCCCTGCCTGTCCCATCTCTTGGAATGACTGCCAGCTTCCTGTGAGTGGAGTGTACCTCATTCCCGAACAGGCCGTCTGTCTGGTATGCGTCTCTTCTCGCTCCCTGAGTCATCAATAAATCTGTCTCACTCCGCCCTGACTCAAGCTTTGCAGTCACAGAGTTGGGTCTGTGGAGTTGCCATTTTCACAGGATGAGGTATCCAAGATACTGTGTGCAATATTCTCATAGTATTTCTTGAAGGTCATTTCACTTTTCAGGCTTATTTTTAAAAAGGTTTTATTAGAACTAGCTAGTAGGTACAAAATGTCAACGTTGACTAAATAAAACAGAACGCCAGACAACTTAGTGTTATGTGAAAAAAGGCCAAACCCCATAGTCTCTCAGCCCTGGAGGAGGATGACCCAAAGAATGAAAGGCTGATGTGGAAAGATGCTCACTGCATCCTGTGACTCAGGAGATGGCCAGCAGGAAGGAAACGCCCTACTCCAGGAGAGAAGGCAGCCTTCCCGGGCAGTCTCAGTACCAATGCGTTTTAAATGGATGGGAAAAAAAGCAAGATGCCAAATTGTATGGTTCGTGCACCCTCATATCAAACGGTACCTACCGCAGCCCGACGGGAACTCGCCAGATTGGGAGCAGCGTAGTACAGAGGCAGGGCCTGGTCTTTCCTTTCCCTTCTCTGCTTCCCTAGATGGATAGCCTGTGTGTGTTGCAGTTACATTGTTACTGACCATGGAAGAAATAGAATCCACTCAAAAATACAAACTGCAGGCTGGGCGTGGTGGTTCACCCTTGTAATCCCAGCACTTTGGGAGGCTGAGGTGTGTCAATCACTTGAGGCCAGGAGTTCAAGACCAGCCTGGCCAACATAGTGAAACCTCATCTCTACTAAAAATATGAAAAATTAGCTGGGGATGGTGGCACATGCCTGTGGTTGCAGCTACTTGGGAGGCTGAGGCACGAGAATCGCTTGAACCTGTGAGGTGGAGGTTACAGTGAGCCGAGAATATGCCACTGCACTCCAGCCTAGGTGACAGAGGGAGACTCTGTCTCAAAAAAACAAAATAAAACAAAAAAGTCCCAAGTGCTTTCTTCACAACACTAATGGGATCATTTGAAATTATACTTTTAAAGACCTGGCATGGTAGCTCAAGCCTGTAATCCCAGCACTTTGGGAGGTCAAGGCAGGCAGATCACCTGAGGTCAGGAGTTCAAGATCAGCCTGACCAACATGGAGAAACCCCCATCTTTGCTAATAATGCAAAAAAGAAAAAATTAGCCGGGAGTGGTGGCGGGCGCCTTTAATCCCAGCTACTCGGGAGGCTGAGTCAGGAGTTGCTTGAACCTGGGAAGTGGAGGTCGCAGTGAGCCAAGAAAGTGCACTTTTAGAAATGATTTGTTTCTAGCTTCAGATCTTGGGATATGCCCAGGCCTTTTGAGGCTGTACATGAAATTCCCCTTTCATTCTGTAACAAGAACTAAGCTTTTGCCTAAAACTCGATCCAAACTTAATTTAGAATGAATGAATCTGAAGGTGGCTTTTTTTATTTTTATTTTTAAAAAGACGGGATTTCACCATGTTGGTCAGGCTGGTCTTGAACTCCGGACCTCAGGTGATCCGCCCGCCTTGGCCTCCAAAGTGCTTGGATTACAGGCGTGAGCCACCGCGCCCGGCCTGAAGGTGGCTTTGAAAAGGCTTGGCTAGAAGTGTTTCTTTTCTCCAGCGGGGTCACATGTGGAGCAGCGAGCAAGGTATGCGGAGGGCTGTGGTGTGAGCCATGGGGATGAGTCGTGGCAAGCTGGCAAGGGGGAGGGGGCAGCGGCAGCCCGGGAGCATCGCCGACTTAACTGTGATGGAGAGAAATCCATGACAGATAAGCCAGCTTCATTTAAGACTTTTCCAGAGTTTGCCCAACCACTTGACTATGAAGTGATTTGATCAGTTTCTTATAGGTTTCTCATTAAAAAGTAGGCATAACCGACTGCTCTTACAGTTTTAAAGGAAATGTAGCTAGCTAGAATGCTCTTTAAAGGACATTTTTGTCTGTATTAGTAAGAAATGACGACCCTCACAACTGAAATATAATGAATAGTAAGTTAAACACATTAAGAAGTATCTGACAAAAGACATTTAAGTGGTTTAACTGCACTGATGACAAGCCAGCCCCTAATCTGGTTGACGTGATGGTTTCCGGTGAAGATGTACACCCCCCTCCCTCACCCCCACACCCCTGCAGAACACCAAACCGAACTCTGAAGCATCTGCTTTCTACTGGAAGCCATTCAAAATGAGTTACTGTAATTCGACCCATTGCATTGTAATCTTTACATTTCCGTCGAGTTTATAACAAGTTAGACAAGCAGATTTGGTGCGAGCATTTTTCTTTCAAGCAGAACAGAAGGGGCCATCTTTCAAGGCTTTGGCAAGCACAGCAGGACCCACTGAGGCAGGGAGCGGCCCTGTGCAGCCATGTGAGCTGACAGAAACCTCCCAGCTGAAGCACATAAGCTCCTTTGCAGCAGGGATTACAGCAAGTTATATTGCAGTAATGCAGTCTAATTCCCCAGGGCGGGTGTCTGCCCAGGCACAGGGAGGGTTGACCCTTGGCTTCCTCCGTGATGAGGGTACAAGAGGAAACAGCCTCCTGGGGCCTGGGCAGGAGCCCCTCAGTGCCGTAGGCAGGCAGCCCTGCAGGGGTGTCACCTTCCTGGAGAATGGGTCTTGAGAAGCGAGACCCTAGCAGCAGGGCGAACGCCTCTGAAAGCTGCTGGTTCCCGTAACCTAAGTGTTGTACTTCTGCCCTGAGGCTCCCCACCAGGATCCATATGCCCAAGGAGTTCCCTCTCATTGGTGTGCAAAGTTTAAAAATGTTGGCTATGCATCTGTGCAAAACTGACATACCTTCCTGGCCAGGACACACGGACCTGGTGGTGGTTTGTGGGAAGGAGGAGGGAGGCTCCCACGCATGCTTTTGTGGTTGTGCCCTTCTCCCCTTCTTCAGCCATACTTACATGCTACAATTTTGAAATACTGTTCACAGGAGTCGTAAAACAGGAAGCAAGAAGTGGAAGGTTAAGTAGGAAGCTTCCCGAGTTTCAAGGGGAAGGGATTATTTCCAGGCCCAGTAGGCGCTGCAGGTCTCAGCCCGTGCAGTGGCAGGAGGACATGCCTTTGGCAGGAGGCACAGGTGGAGAGGGAGCTGGAGGGGAGTAGGGCAGGGTGGTTCCCAACCCAGTTGAGGACTGCCAGGAATAAGAGCCCCAGGCCTCCTTGAGGGGCTGTAGTGAGGCAGATACTGCCACATGGTCACAGATGAGGTCCAGTTGCGTCACATCCCACAGAAGGGTCCAGGGTGGCAGCGGAGTGAACACTGTGCGGGGTGTTTCAGCTGCATCGGGGAACGAGTCAGGTTGTCCAGATGGAGGGAAAGTGTGTGCCCGGCCCACAGACACGGATGCCCCCTCGACTCAGGGCCCAGTAGCTGAAGGAGGTGCCCTGTGGAATGGGGGGATGACAGATTGGGGTCCAGTAGCTGGGCTGAGGAGGATCCAGGTGCCAGTGGAACTGCTGAGCCTACCCTCTGGGCAGAAGAACAGCATCAGGTAACCGAGAGGGGAGTGGAACCTGGAGGCCAGCATGTGGAGTGCAAGCATGCCACTGCCAGGGCGGGGAGCCAGAGGAAGGGCCCACCGTGTTTCTGGAAACCAAGCCTGGGAGGGAGGCAGTACTTCCATAAACACCAACACCGCTATCAGGAAGAGGGACAAACTTGATCAGGAGTGGGAGCAGGGGAAGGAAATGGCAGGTTTAACCAAGGGTCACCAAAATGCTGGACGGACACTCAAATGTGACAGAGCTGTCACACCACATCCCAAATCCCTATGGTTTGCTACTATGGTAAACAGGAGAGAATTTATATTACTTTGTCATCAAGGCGCATGTTCTGCTTTTCCTTACTGAAGAATAAAAATGTCCCTGCTTTTTCTCCAAGAAAAAACTAAACACTCCCAGAGTAAACAGCAATTAGGCTGAATTACGGCAATTCTTTCTGTGAGTGCAATGTCATTATGCTGGGACTTAACTGTCATTACACTGTAAATACCTATCCTGGGGGGGCAGTGCTGGTCCACGCGCGCTAGCTACCTTGGCATCAAAGATCTCACTTCTTTTGATTCTTAGGTTATATTGCAACTGTGTGTGATTTATCTTCTAGTTAGATTGATCCTGGAACCCTGAGTTGTGCCACAGCCCTATGCGTGGCACTTGTTAAAATGCAGATTCTATGCGGCCTAGGAGGGCACATTTCTATCAGAGAGCCAGATGGGGGCCTGGGCCTGGTTTGAAGACCTTTGTTTTGGAGAACGTGGAGTCAGTGAGGAGCAAACAAAGGACGAGCTTGTTGGAGGAAAAAAACAGAAGAAAGCACTTGAAACTGGGTTTCGTTTCACTCCCAAACTGCAGTCCACGGAAGTATTTCCCTCCAGTAACTTGAAAAACTTTATGAACTGCGTTTAAGTTTTTTACTCTCCAAATGTAATATAATTCTTCAGCTAAAACAGGAATAATGAGACAAAATGGTTCTGAAAAGTACAATAGAAAAATATTGTTCACTGGTTTATTTTTCCAAATAAGCAACAGGCTATTTACAAATGCGCAGATCTCCAATGATGTGTATTAAAATGGCAAGTCTACCACTGTTTGAAATCTAAATGAAAAAAATTTATTAAGGCACATCTCATCTGAGAATTTAAAAAACTAACTTCCTGGTATAATGATAGATTTCATTTCACTTTTGTCCCCCAAAACATATGAGCACCAAAATTGTCAAAGAACACTTAATATTTAGTAAAACAGGAATGTAAAAATTAAGGAGAGGAAAAAGCATTTCCAAAAGGAAATCTTTGGAGATCGGTTTACTGCAAATAAAACATACTAAACACACTCCTGATACACATAAATAATACTAACTAACGGGTACTCAAGAAATGGCAGAGCTCTGAACAATGGATATTAAATAAATTAAAGGTGTTTCAGATACAAAGGATAAAACAAAACAGTAATGAGAGAATGAAAACTATCTCCACCCACATAACACAGACAGGATGAAAGGAACAAAACCAAATACGTTTTCCGCCAATGTTTTCACTAGGGTGTGTATGTGTGTGTGTGTTTGTGTACATCAGATTTATTATAATCGGATAATATTTTCGTCATTCTAAACATTAGTATTTGACCCTTTAAAGAGAAGGGTCAAGAAGAGAAAATGCCAAATCGTCCTTGAAATTTAATGCCAGGTCCATTTAGGCCAAATGAACTACCACAAGACTGGCCACATCTCTCACTGGGCTTTCCTGATGCGCCCCTTGCTTTAAAACCTACATGGCCAGCCGGGCACAGTGGCTCACGCCTGTAATCCTAGCACTTTGGGAGGCCAAGGAGGGCGGATTGCCTGAGGTCAGGAGTTTGTGACCAGTATGGCCAACATGGTGAAGCCCCATCTCTACTAAAAATACAAAAAAATTAACTGGGCATGGTGGCATGCACCTGTAATCTCAGCTACTTGGGAGGCGGAAGCAGAGGAATTGCTTGAACCAGGGAGGTGGAGGTTGCAGTGAGCCGAGATCGAGCCACTGCACTCCAGCCTGGGTGACAGACCGAGACTCTGTGTCAAAAAAAAAACAAACAAAAAACACCTACATGGCCATGCTGAGCAGAGTACCAATGATAACTCTGGAAAGCTCTCCTGAAGACAATGATCTCCTGAAGACAATGATGAAACAGCTATTATCACATTTCCTTATCTTACAACTGGAACAGGAAATGGCTTTAAAACACTTGCTTAAAAAAAAAAAAGGTAGAATCTGTGCAATGTTAACAATCACAACAGAACATTTACCAGAGTTACAGTGTTTTGTTACAATAATACTTTGCAGGAATGTTCACGTTTTCTGCCATAGGACTGTAGCAAACGGTCTCAAAAAACATTAAAAAAAAAAAAAGGAAGTTTTGTCCATCAGGTACATTTCAAGTCAGAGTTAAGCAGGTCTGCTACATAATGTTCAGCAAGAAGATGTGTTCAAAGGCAAACATTGATCACATTCTTGTTCAGGGAACCTCAATCTTAAAGGAGTCCCATGTAAGAAAACCACTTGTAAAATATACCCTTGTATACGGACTTCAAAAACTGGATCATACAAAAAATTTTTGAAAAATAAATTAGATAATTAAAAATGTCTTTTCCAGCAAAGCTGGATATTAGGCTGTCCTTACTGAGCCATTATTATTGCCGCTTTTACTGTAACTTGGATCATTTTTTCTAGCCACATCTCAGCCAGCTGCTGTGTGGACCCATAGGTCGATGCTTTGGATCCCAAGCACATTTTGTACTGTTTGGGGTCAAGACTGGGATCACAGAAGACAGGATGGTGGACGTGGACTACTCCTACTTCTTGGCTCCTAAACGTCTTCAAACCTGCCTGGATAACCTTGTTGAAAAGGTCCACATCCTCCAGCCCCCAGCCTTGGATGGAAACATCAAAGCCACCCACTCGGACAAGATCTCCCTTATAAATACATGTGATGCCAAACCCATAGTTCCTCCAGAAGCCAGTTTTCTGAGTAAAGGCAAAATGGTTGTCACTGGGAACTTTCCCACTATAAACAATCTTTGGGTCGTACTGGCTGAAGATGATTGGAAAATATATCTGTTGGCCCAGAACTGTATTTGCTCGACATCGCTGAAGGAATTCTGTAGTAAACACGAGGTCAACATCGCAGAAGAAGAGCAGAGATTCATTGTTAAACTGGGAAGACCCTACTTCCAGGGCCAGTGCTCTTGAAAACTCTCCGGACACAGGCAAAATCCGCATGTCGGCTTTAGGGTACTTAATGCGGTAATCTCGCATCAGTTCCACTTGTTTGGCCTTGTCGGGGTTGGAGTCAGAATTGAAAAGCAGAACCACGAGCTTGACGTTCTGATTGGGGGATAAGACACGTCTTCTCAAAGTTGCCCATAAATCTCACAAACATGTCGAAACGCCCAGACAAAGGGATCAGTATGTTTATCTTTTTATCTTTGGGTTCTTTGTGCTCACTCTTCGACCCAGGGAGCTGAAAGGGGACAAGCTTCTTCAGGGAGTTGGAGAGGAAGGACAAGGATCCAGATTCCTGATTGATTCTGTTGGCCAACTCCTGTGCATCCAGCTCCTCGTGCTCCACAAACTGGATCTTGCTGAAAGTCTGCTGTAAATACGCGTGCCTCCTCACAGGGACCGTCATTTTCTTCCCTTTGTGCTTTTTATATAGAAGCAGCAGGTCCAGGATGTACTCAGCCCCGTACATGGGGTTCACCCGGCGGTAGCCGTACTGGATCTCCTTAAAGTCAATGATGCGCCCTCTGGTCTTGGCGTTGGCATTGATCATCTCCATGACCTGCATGACAATGTCATCCAAGGCTTCCCTCTGAGCAGAGTCCATTCCTCTTCGAGGGGGCTGGCCGTCAGCTGCTGAATACAAGTATTTTCCAGTCAGAAACTCCCATTCCAGAATCTCCTCTCGCTGGCGGGGCTGAAACCTCATGAAGGAGGGAGGGATTCCCAGCTGCAGGTCCTCTTTATGAATTTCTGTGTTGCTGTATTTGCTCATCAGGACAATTTCACGGTGCAGCTGTATGGTGCGGTGGCGGAGCTCAGCTATTTTGCGGCTGAGCATGTAGCTGTGGAGCCTGTACTGGTAGGGTGGGTTTTTGTTGGGGTGTAATGTGATAGCTTGGTGAATTTTACTGTTATGGAGATCTCTAATGTACCCCTTTTTGTTCTGTTCATAATTCTCATAAAAAAGCTGCTGCATCTGTTAAGGAAAAAAAAAAGATCATAATTTTAGTATTGTATGATTGAGTGCCAGCAATGCTAGAGAAAATCCAAGTATCAGAAATGTTTCTGAATGGGCCACAGCAAACAAAAGGCCCTAGATAAGGCCCAATCAACAGCCGTGCAATGTGGTGAGAAGAATTAATACATAAAAACTGCTTAAGGAAATAAGGTTTCATTAATAACCAAAGTTGGCCAATACAATTTAACAGGGGAAACAGAATTATGAAAAAGTTTTCCCCCTAATGAAAAGGTATAAAGTTGAGATCACAGTGCACCACGTGAGCATGCCTGAAAGATAATGCCACCCCTTGTCCCACTATGCCTGTGAAAGGGACCCAAAGACTCATGTGTCCCTGGCTGAAGACCTGAATAGCAGACCCTGCAGCTTCTATCTATGGGAATAAACTTCCTCCTGAGAGTCAGAAGGAGAACTCCGGGAGGACAACCTGAGCAAAGAATTACCTGCTTCCAGGGAGCTAAGGGAAAGGAAAGCCAATCACAGGCAAGAGGAGGCCTGCCCCTGCAAGGACGCTGCTGGGGTGAAACAAGGCTCTGCGAAGTCTCTGGAAGCAAGCACACGCTGAAAACCCCCTTCACGATGCTGGCCTCCCTGGGAACTAGGAAGGTGCCCGCTCCCAGGGGTTCTGTGGAGGCAGGAACAGCCCTGCTTGCTCAGCATGGGGTCTCTGGCACCAGTACAGAGCTTGGTGCCTGGGGGCTCAGAAAATGCTGGCAGATGGGAAAGGTGCAGGATGCACAGGGCTCACCACTCCACCAACTCTCCCTCCTCCCTGTGGCACAGATTTTGGGACAGCATAAGCTTATGGCCATCAGCCAAAATGGGTTCCATCAGATTAGGAAGGGAATGTGCCTAATGCCTCAGTACATCCGGACAAGGAGATGAACGTTTTTACAAAGTCTGTTGGCATGTAGAATAATAGTTAGCAAAAAATTTTCAGTGAAAGCATCTGAGGTTGGTTTCTGGGAAATTAGTCCTGTTTCTTTCAAGTTCATGGTTGTTTTTTCATATATTTGACTCTTGATGAGGAATGATACAGATTCCGGCTATCTGGCTTATCTGCCTCTGGACGATCATATTCTGACTTCTTCCTGAGCCCCTGCAACCACCATAATAGTAGAGAAATATAAATTGGCACATTATATCTTATTTCCTTTTCTCGTAACGGAAAAGAAAACGGAGCTGGCGTGCCTGCCATGCCCTGCGTGGAGCTGGCGTCTGACCAGTGCTGACCTTTACCTCCTGGGCACCCGTGAGTCTGGTCTTAGAGCAGGAATTAGGGGCGGAATTACAGGTCCTCCAAAGTGCCGTCGCTGTTTCCAACTTTGCTTCCCCACACCACTTACGCTCCACATGGGAGGTGCACACACGGGCTTACCACTGACATTAGCGGTACACTGTACAATTAATTAGAAAAGGTGGTCAGGTGTTCTGTGGGGTGGGGAGCAAAGCCTCCCTAGGCTAGGAGGAGAAACTCCGACTCTGACCCCTACGAAGCACACAGGGCACACTTTTATGTGGAATTTTACATGCCTCTTCTGCTACCTACTATATACTACAAACTACAGGAAAGCAAATCTCAGACTCTTGTTTTAAATAACCAGAGGCAAAGAAGTAACCTGGGGCTTGCTGAGAGAAGGCCTCGAGCCACCGCCGCTACGACTCCTTCAAGCCCCGGTTGGCAGGCCAGATAAAAAACAACATGGAGATGAAGGCCCTGCCGCCAGGCTCGATGGCCGCGCTAACTTCTCTCTTTTTACTTTGCTTCTTACGAAGTCTCATGAACTTCCTGCCCAAAGCATCTTTACTGTTCACTTTCTAGTGGGCCGATTCTTGGATACAAACGGCAGGGCTACGGTGGCAAATGTGATGTGAGAAAGAGCTGAAGAAAGGTTTAGAAAGATTCTTTGCAGGCTCTAAAAACTTGAAGCAAATATAGTCCTTCTACAATCCTGTCGGGGCACTTGGGGGGCACAGCAGTTACAAGCAGCTGCTACGGGGCCTCAGAACACGCTGCCAGGCTCTGGGAAGCCATGCTTCCCGTTTCACCAAGGCCAGCATTTGTAACATGTCTTATGTAACTGTGCATGCTACCAGACCCCACCACTGACTCCACCTGAGGACCCCATGGTAAGGAAAGCTCTAACACGGCAGAGAACCCACAAACCTACATGCCCCTAACTGGAAGCTAGCACAATCATGACTGTCTGCCATATGATAAAAAGCTAAATAGCAATTTTGGCAGAGATTTTGCATATATTTAAAGTATATAATTTCCAAATTCTTAGCAATGAACATGAAGAACCGTAATACTGTTTGTGAAAGGTCTCTCCATTTCCAAGAGTGTAAACACACTGAGCCATCAATTTGGCCTTCTGAGCTGTCTTCTACAGTGAGGTGAGAACAGTCTGAAGCAGGTGCCGCCAATCCCATCTCCCCGTGTATCTCAAACCCTTCTCTCTCCTGCCCCACTGGGTCATGCCACAGCTTCCCTTTGGCTCTGCTTGCCGAATTCTGTTCCTCCCTCAACCTTGTTTCAAGACAGTAGCACAGAGGTATTCTTAGAGCACACGCTGGAGACTTATGGCTACATAGGTGGTAGAACTGACGTGATTTACTCCTCTCTTCCCAAATGCAGTGGATCGTTGAACAACGTGGGGGGTTAAGAGTGCCAAGCCCTTGTGGAGTCGAAAACCCATGTATGAGTTTTGACTCCCCAAAAACTTTACTAATAGCCTACTGTTGACTGGAAGTCTTCTTGGTGGATGAATTATATACTGTATTCTTAAAATAAGGAAGCTAGAGAAAAGAAAATGGCATGGAAGGAAGAGTAAATACAGTGACGGCACTGTATTTATTGATACTGTGAGTTTATATTGTCTGTTTGTACAAGATCAATCGTCTGTATCTGAAATGGGTGGAGGCTGCAGGCCTCCATCTACAGTACCCAGCAAGCGATTCAACTTATTCTTGTAAGGTCATGACTTTTCTCTGCTTCTTGGGGAGCACTTCAGCATTGTTTGTGGTACTTCATATAGGTCCCATGGTGTTATTTGGGGTTTACGGTATTGCACTAAACCTGATGAAAAATACAAGAACTCCAAGAGATCACTCTTTACTGCCATATGCAATTTTCTGGAGAGATGAACTGCTCAGGTGGAGAGGATTAGTGTCACCCAGCCTTTCAAGCCTATATTCGGAACAGTTGAGCTCGCCACAATAGCAACAGGAGGTAGCTATGAAGTCACTGCAGGAGTACAGTATGGACTAGTTATTTTATGCACTTCTGACTGAATACTGCATCTTAGTCCTATGGGTTTACTTCCTGGATAAATACATAACTCTCAAGTTCAGTTTTTCCAGAAAGTATACCCAAGCACAAGGAAGTGAGGCACAAGTCTGATAATGGGGAGATGGAAATTGGGGGACTGGAGCAGGATCCTGCCCTCATATCCCACCTGCCTCCCAGAAAACTTACCCCCACTTCCCTCCCCAAGCAGGAAACCGGAAGAGGCTTTTCTGGATCAACTGAACAGTCCCATACATTCCTAGAGTCTGCCAACAAAAACATCAAAAAGCTGGATCATTACAGCAAAGGTACTAGTTGTAAAAACTTCAGCTATATAGCTTCTGGTCAGCTTTTCAATGCTTCACTCTTTCATGAGAATCAAGTCAAGGATCATCAGGCAGTTGAAAAAGGGAACATTCCAAATAGGAATGAAACAAAGCCGAAGCAAAAACCTTGGAGGGACAGAATGCAGTGAACAGAAGAAAAACTCAACAACAAAAACAGAAAGCCACAATGCAGTCACCAAAGGGAAGACACTGCCTCCACGCAACAAAAACAATACTATAAACAAGAACTCCATAAACGAGAGGTTTTTTTTTTTTGAGGAAAAACCCTCAAAACCAAACACAAAACAGCAAAACAAAGGGGTTTGAAGATAGAGAATTCCCTAGAAGATAACGATAAACAAAACAGAAAACAGGAGAGAAGAGTATTCATTCTAGGAACAGAAAACACAGAGAGAAAACAACAATATAAAAAATGGATCCAGAATTAAGGGACTCAGGTGCCTGGGTTACACTCTTAAGTATCCAGTATAAAAGTACAGGTTCAAGAACCACAGGATAAAGCAATCTAAAAATTTGCAAAGAGGAGGAAAAAGGGCACATATAATAAACAGAAATTGAAATGACACTGGACACAGATAACACTACTGGAAGCTGAGGAACAATGCCTTGAAAAGTGGGAGGAGTGGAAAATTGTTCTCAACGTAGAATTCTCTTTCCAAACTATCCATCAAGTGAGGAGAAAGTTGTTCGGGTCTCAATTTTACCTTGCCTTCATTCCTTCCCAGGAGGCTATTAAAGGATGTGCTCCTCTAAAGCGAGGAAAGAAACCTGAAAAGGAGATGACAGGATCCAGGAAACGAGATGAACAGCCCAGAAAGACCATGCAAGGAAGAGCCACACGGACAGCTCCGCAGCAACTGTGGGAACTTGTGCAAAGCGGGGAGGGGGTAAGTACTCAGCCTGGTCTCCAGAGGCCAGCTCAGTGCTTGATACATTGAATTCATAACAAGTGAGGCCTTTAAGCAGAGCAAGTATGGAGAAATTGTTGAATGACACCAATATAGAAGGGAACAGCTGATAAGGACAGACATGATACCTTATACATGGTAAACAGCATACAAGGACAAGGCTGGGCTCCTCTGACCAGGATCAGTAGCACATTCAAAGAAAAAATATATACTACTATGGAGAGATGATGTAGTGGTCACCTTTTTTTACTCCCTAGACCAAATAGGACTGCACACTTTATTCCTGGCTGTCCACACCCCACACAGGGAGGGCAGGCCCCAGTGGGAGGCCTCGGCATGACTGATGACTTCTCACAGACCCACTAGGACACCACGTCCCCAAACATTTTCAGGAATCTATTTCTGAAAATGTTTTAGAAGCTGCCTATGGTCGTTAGTTTCACAGAGTGTGTGTGCTAAGGGCATAAATGTGGAGAAAAGTGTATTAACTAACAGGCTGACAGAAGCTGTCAAACAGACGGAGGGTTTTAAACTATAGTGGTTGCTGAAAGTACATTCTGGTTAAACTCTACAAGTTTGAAAATAAATGTGTTGCATTCTTTTTTTTTA
The DNA here is from genome assembly GCA_036589455.1 of Ateles fusciceps. NCBI lineage: Eukaryota > Metazoa > Chordata > Mammalia > Primates > Atelidae > Ateles > Ateles fusciceps. The sequence goes on from JAZHEH010001736.1 coordinate 11,602,874, forward strand.
GACAGGGTCTCCTGTCACCCAGGCTGGACTGCAGTGGGGTGATCTTGGCTCACTGCAGCCTCCACCTCCCAGGTAGCTGGAAGTACAGATACGCACCACCACACACATCTAATTTTTAAATACTTTTTGTAGAGATGGGGTTTCACCAGGTTGCCCAGGCTGGTCTTGAACTCCTGGGTTCAACCAATCTGCTTGCCTCAGCCTCCAAAGTCCTGGGATTACAGATATGAGCCACCGAGCCCGGCCATTTTCCTTTTTTAATGAAGAAGAAATCTACTGTAAGATTAAAAGGTGTGTGTGAGTGGTGCACATGCACATATGTGGGTGGAGGGAGCACCTGAGACAAAGTGAACTTAAAGCCGAGTCTATGCCCAGACCGGCTGGTGGCCCCTGCGCTGTCCCAGAGGATTTGCTTTTAGGAATTTATTACATTGATTAATGCTGCTACGGTACATAAACAACTCAAAGAAGCTCCTACCTGACAGACTGGGTGGAACACATACCTTAGTGATCTGTACAAAAATCTAAACTGACGTCAAGGAAATAGCTCCCTTTCTGAAAGAGGCTGATGCAGGCTGGTGTAGAGATTAGGGAAACATTTTCTTGTTACCCTCAGTGTGTGGAATGGGAGAGGCAGAAATGAAATATGCTGTCTTCAGAGCTCTTTAGGAAATGTAAAGTGTAATTCAAAACAAAAATGTCCATAAAATATTAAAGCCAGGTTAGGAAAGAAATCCATAAATCATCTGTGATTTCTGAATGGAGCAGGAGGGAAAACCCAGAGAAGCCCTGACCCGACCCGCCAGGCTCCAGGGCCACGGTGTCTCCAGGTCAGTCCTTGCTCTGAGTGCGAACACCCCCGATGGAGCACCCTCCCACATGACCACATCAAGAGCTCTCAGTGCTTCTGGCTGTCATCTTAGCCTCTGTAGCACCGCAGCCATTTGTACTGAACTCTGGAATCCCCTGCAATGTTCTCCTCAAATCATCTTTCGTTTTTACCTTGGTAAGTTTCTAGTTTCCCTGCTGTGGCTTGGGTTTTCCCTAACTCCTACCTTTTACTTTTCTTTGAGGATGCCTGTTGAAGCGGCATGCTGTCGGTGAGACGAAACGGAATCATTTTGCTCTCAGGCACATCAATGAGAAATGGTGGCCATTAAGCGCAACGCGTACATCTCTAATCATCTTCTCTCTTTCCCTCATATTATGGCTACTTCACTGCTCACCACGGGAACCCCATTAAGTAGCAAGGATGCAGGTAACATTCAATTACTGAGCTCAAGCTAATTTCTTGCATTTAGCAGGAAATTGTTGAAGTCCCTGACCGTTAAGTAGTATAGTTAGGCCAGGCACGGTGGCCTACACCTGTAATCCCAGTAATTCAGGAGGCCAAGGCGGCCGGAACACTTGAGTTCAGGAGTTCTAGACCAGCCTGGGCAACATGGTGAAACCTCATCGCTACCCAAAAAAAGAAAAAAAACACCAAAAATTAGCCAGGGGTGAAGGCGCATGCCTGTGGTCCCAGCTACTTGGGAGGCTGAGGTGGGAGAATCACTTGAGTCTGGGAGGCGGAGGGTGCTGTGAGCCAAGATCGTGCCACTACACTCCAGCCTGGATGACAGAGTGAGACTGTGTCTCAGAAAAAGAAAAAAAAAAAAAGTATAGCATATGACTAAATTGAGTGTTAGCAATTTTCTTGTAACAGAAATAAAACTACTATTTCTCTGGAAGAAAGTTTAGAATATAACAATTTCAAGAACACAATTTTAAGACCTTGAACAAGCTACTTGAATTGGTTGAGTGTCAAGTTTTCTCATTTATAAAATGACCGAGCTGGGCAGCCCATGCCTATAACCTTAGCACTTTGGGGGACTGAGGCGGGAGGATTGCTTGAGCCCAGGAATTCAAGATGAGCATGGGCAACATAGCGAACTCCTGTTTCTACAAATAATTTAAAAATTAGCCAGACGTGGTGGCACAGGCCTGTGGTCCCAGTTACTCAGGAGGCTGAGGCAGGAGGATCACAAGCCTGGGCGGTTGAGGTTGCAGTGAACTATGATCACACCACTACATTCCAGCCTTGGTGACAGAGTGAGACACTGTCTCAAAAACAACCCCCAAAAAATGACTGCATTGTACTAGACAGAGGATCCGTCAAGGTAAAGAATTCAGAGATCTTACGGATCATGTCAGAACCAGCCACAAATCCTCTAAAGCTCGGCTCTGACGTTCTTCTACCCACCTACTCCTGATACGGCTGAAGCTGCAGCATTATCTTCATTGACTCAAACTATATTTGAAGCATTAAAGGGTAATAACACATCCCTATTTATTCACTGTTTCTATCCTATGAAAATAGATCGCCAACTCTTCTATAAAATTAGTTAAGGAAAATACAGAAAAAAAAAATCTCGTATTCTTTTGTTATTCACTGTGTTTCACTGAGTCAGAAAAGGTCCGTCACTCCCACCATCCCATTTTGCTGATAGGGACACAAAAGCATAGGCCAGCTGAGTGATTAGTCAAGAGTCGCTGCTGGGACTCTCTCCATGCTTCTCCTTACTCACTGGATTCTTCTTTTTCTGCTGGGGAAAAAGGAGGCGCATCTGCTACTCTTCCCATCCAGTTCCTGAGCAGAAAGCACGGACCCAGGAAGCCCATGCTGTGCGGGCTGCTGCTCTCCCCACACTCCCCATGGTGGGCGGCCTGGTGCCCCTCCAGAATATGAGCTTCTTCACAGTTCACTTTAGCAACTCCAGGAATAACAAATATTAACATTTTTGTTATAAAGAATATTTTGGGCCAGGCTAGTGGTTCATGCCTGTAATCCCAACACTTTGGGAGGCTGAGGGAGGTGCATCACTTGAGGTCAGGAGTTTGAGACCAGCCTCGCCAACATGGTGAAACTCTATTTCTACTAAAAATACAAAAATTAGCCGGGCATGGTGGCATGTGCCTGTAGTCCCAGCTACTCAAGAGGCTGATGTGGGAGAATCACTTGAACCTGGGAAGTGGAGGCTCCAGTTAGCCAAGATCACACCACTGTACTCCAGCCTGGGCGATAAAGCGAGACTCCATCTCAAAAAAAAAAAAAAAATTATATATATTTCTGAATAGTACCAAATTAAAAATTTGAGAGAATTTTATAATCATAAGGTATTTTCAATAATCTATAATGTGGCACATTTAGAAGAGTTATAAAACAGAAGTACTGCAGAAGAAAACACGAATCAGTACAGACAGGTTAATCATCACAACAGTACTCCTTGCTTAAAAAAATCTCAGTAAAGAAACCTTAAGATGCACATAGTGGCACTGATGACTTCATTCAATTTCCATTGTCCACCAAACAACCCTTAATCTTTGTTACGAAAAGTGCGTCCATATCCTTCAACTCCAGCAAAGCCATCTCCCTTCCTGTGAGATGCTTCAGGGCTCTGCGTCATTCTCAAGCAAATCTGAGAGGGGCTAATACCAAGGTCACGCTATTCCCAGGAACTTTTAGCCCAGCTGGGAATAACCATCAACTACCCATATCTAATCTTCAGTTGACAAATACCTTCCACGGTCTTCATTAGCAAATGTCCTTTTTGTCCTTGGCAAGGAAAGCCAACATTCTCATTAGGTCCTGGTTCTTCCTGTTAACTGTTTACATGACTGTCCTTCATCACATACACAGTTGAGCCTCAGCTACAGACCACCACCCCTGCAGAGCAACAACTTCCCGTTCAGACTCAGGCACTGTTTCATTACAGACAACTAGCTTTCTTACCCTTTGGCCTGAAAAGTGGTTCAAAGAAAATAAGCATTGTCTTAGTGTCAAGAGACCCGTAACTGCTGGTAGCCAGAGTCACAAGTTTTTTTTTTTTTAAATTTTCTTTTCTCTAGACTGCTCAGCAAGAGACTCACAAGTTTTTAAATATTCAAATTACATTCTCATATGCCTGTTAGGTAGGCTTTACAGGTAATTTACTGTCCCAAGCAGGATCTTTTGAGATGAAAGAGTGGGTCTGTTAATAATTAGACCAAGACCACCAGCATAAACTGGGCCTGTCCCAGACTCTCAGGACATATGGTTACCCTACTGTCCCTATTAGGTCTTTCCTAATTAGTTTTGTGTAGGCTTTGGCAATTTTCATCTAATTAAATTCAAGGATTAGGTTCTTTGCATTTTAAAGACTCCATTTAAAAAACGAAAACTGTCATGGAAATTAAGCTGGGACTTCAGTGGTTAAAAAACAGAATTACATGAATGAGTCCTGAATGTTTAAGTGACTAATTCTGAAACCTAAACACCTTTTAGAGAAGCCTGACTCATTTCAAAATAATTGAGAATTAAGCTTAGCAAAGTACAACAAGCGCTGCTGATAGTAAGTTAAGGCTTCTGCATAAGTAAAGGGATAAAGCTGAAACAATACATTTTGCAAGTGAACATTCCGTAGTCTAAATTATCAGCAGAGGCTGTGGCAGGAGACCCTTATCTGCAGTCAGAAAACTATCTGAACTCCCAGTCTTCCCTTCACAAACATCTCATCTGGGGCAATCAGTTGAGTGCACCAGGTATCACCTTAAAAAAACAAAGTGGCAAACGTGGCAGCATTCTGCAGAATGAATACATGCAGAACTAAGTCCCATGCATATATAGCACTCAATATTTACTGAACACTCATGTGAAGGGCACTGTGCCGGACAGTGACAGCCCAAATGCCACATACAAAGAAGAAACAAGCGTGAACTTCAGATAGAGCAGGCGAGTGTGGCGTTAGTCCCAGCCCAGGCCTGCCACGAAGCGGCTACCAGGGCCTCTCTCCAAACGCGTTTCTAAAACCTAGCTCACCCAGGTACCAGGTCTGGTCCTCTGACCTCCACTCCTGTGTCCCTCTTAGTGCCCTCTCCACTCCAGTCAACACGGACCACACGCCAATATCACACAGGACCCAACATATCTCTGTGTGAGAACGTGATGTAAGCTCTAGTCTAGGGGATGGCCAAAAAACAAACTTACAGGGGGCAGGTGGATTTAAGCCACAAGGGATGGAGGTGGGGGACCAGGACATGCCACCCAGGCCCAGCGCAGCCAGATTTAAAGGGAAGCTAGAAATCCGGGCTGTTCTATGTCAAGTCTAACTGAAGTGCTGGCAACTTCAGTCAGAAAAGGGAAAAAGAAAAAATATAGGCCAAAATATATCTGTAGGTCATATTTAACCTACAGACTCATGTCCTGCTGGGATATTGTTTCATCTACACCTGACTTTTTGTAGAATCTTATTTGACATAAAGACATTCAACACCATGTTAACTTACAGCAGTCTTACTAAGTAAGACTTTTGAAGTCTTAAAAACACACTTAAAAGACTGAAGCAGCACTGGGATGGTGGAGGCTGGTGAGTGGGGACGGCACAGTGGCACTGTGGGCAGGGGGCAGGCCAGCGCAGGGGAGCAAAGGCACCTGTAGCCCAGCTCTGCCACTGGAGTACTCTAAAGTAGAGCACCTGCTCTCGAAGCTCTGGGTGCCTAACCCAGCTTTGGGTCACGCATTACATGCAGAAGTGTCGGTGTTTCTGTCATTCACACCGTGTTGCCTGGGGGGTGGGGGGCTGCATGCCACAGGTGCAGACCCTAGGTTTTGAGCACGCCAGCTGTGAGGCTCAAGACTCCACATGTGCCACCCGCAGTTCACCTGAAGTCTGCGGGGACTCGCACTTCACATCTCCCTCACAAAGGCACCATTCTTCAAGGTTTCTTTCACAAAAGAGGGTAAGAAAAACACTGGAGAGGGGGACTGAGGAAAAGGAAGGGAGTGGGTTTGTTTTTTTTTGGGAGAAAGGTGGGTGGGGAAGGGAAGCTAGTAAAGCTTTAAATTCCATAGGGTCAAATTCCCAGGGACGCAATACGGATAGTTTTCAAAGCACAGACAACCAGCAAAGGCAATCCCACAGAGAAGAGACAGGCTTTTCAACCCACGGAGCTGGAACGACTGGACATTCAAATGCAGGAAGATGAAATGAGACACAGACCTTACCCTTTAGAGGATTCCAGGCCTAAATGCAAAGGGCAAAACTACAAAACTCCTAAAGAAAAACAGAGGGGGAAAATCTAGATGACTTTGGGTTTGGTGATGACTTTCTAGACACGACACCAAAGACACACTCCACGTAAGATAAACTGGACTTCGTTAAAGTTAAAAACTTCTGCTCTGCAAAAGACACAGCCAAGAAAATCAGAAGACAAGTCACAGACTGAGAGAATATACTCACAGACTTCTAAGACTTGCCTAAAATATACAAAACTTCTAAACTCAAAAATACAAAAACAACCCAATTAAAAAGTAGCCAAAGACCTTTAACAAGCACGTCGCCAAAGTTAAACAGATGGCCAAAAAAGCATGTGAAAAGTCATCGTTGTCATCGGGGAACTGCAAATGGGAACAACAATGAGATGCCACCACACACCTATTAGAATGGCTGAGAGGAGTGACGGGAAATGCCGGTGAGGATACGGAGCAAGAGGAACTCTCCTGCAGGTGAGAATGCAAAACGGTATAGTCACCTGGGAAGACAGTCGGCAGTTTTCTACAACACTAAACATACCCTTATCACGGGATCCAACAAGTGAGGTCCTTGGTATTTACCCAAAAGAGCTGAAAAGTTAGTGTCCACCCAAAAATCTGCCTATGGGTGTTTCCAGCACTTTTATTCATAATTGCCAAAACTCAGAAGCAACCAAGAGATCCTTCAGTTGGTGAATGAATAAACTTTGGCACATTCAGATAATGGAATACTATTGAGCATTTTTTTTTTAAATGAGCTATCAAATCATGAAAAGACATGGAAGAAATTTAAATGCACGTTTTAAGTAAAAGAAGCCAATTGGAAAGGCGACTGTAGGATTCCAACTATGTAACACTGTAAAACAAAACAAGGCAAAACTATGAACACAGTAAAAAGGAGTGGTTGCCAGGGGTTGAGGGGAAGGAGGGATGAACAGGCAGAGCACAGAGGATTTTTAGGGTACTGAACTGTTCTGTATGATACATATATGAGAGTATTTGTTATAAACTTGTTTAAATCCACAGAATGGGTGATAATAATGTCATTATAGGTTCACTGATGGTAACCAAAGTACCACTCTGGTACGAGGTATCCATATTGGGGGAGACTGTGCATGTGTAGGGCAGGGGGCACTTGGGAAGTCTCTGCACATTCCATTCAGTTTTGCTGTGAATCTAAAGCTGCTTCAAAAATTAAATTTTTTTTTAAAGCAACCTATTAGGGAAAAAAGTCTTCAAATTATCTATGTTAAGTAGATTCTAGGGAGAAACTGGTAGTACTTTTCTCTGGCTTATTTACAATAAATTCATTTTCCTTCATCTACTCACTACTCTAAGCAAAAAAAAAAAAAAAAACTACAGAAATAAATATGCTAAACTTCAGATCATTTGTGGAAAGAGGTGAATATAAAATGCAAGTAATTAATAATTCACAATTTAAGGCAGAATTTTAAACTAAAAAGCCCTAAAAATAAGTATTTTTAAGTATCTCCTGTGAGATACCATACTTTTCTCTCTCACTCTGCTCATTTAATCCTCACAATTTTAAACTCCTTGAGGGCAAAACTCATTTTGTTCTAGGTGCCAAGAACCAGTAACTGCCGTCTAAGTACTTGCTGAATAAATGAATGAATAGGTATCTCTCTCATTTATAGGTGAGGACAAAAAGATTGATCACAGATAACAACGTAAGTGGCTCCAGTCAATACTTAAACATCACGCTACGTGAACACACACTCCGCCCAGGGCCTCTGCCTGCTCAGAAAAGACATCCCCATGCCCACCCCAACCCCTACCCCCTCAGATTCCCAGACAGCCAGGCAGGGGTCTAGGGGCAGACCAGCCAAGGCAAGACAGGCAACCTCCACCCCAGTTCCCCTCACTCCCCAACAAATATGGCAACAAGAGTCATACTGTTGCTAAGGGGACTTTCAAATACAGGACATCAATATCTTCAGAAATAGAAGAGGAAAAGCATCCTTCAAGGATGATCAACTAGAATTTTCAGAGTTCAGAGTTTGAAACATCCCTGGTGGCTCCACAGAGGTTCCCTGAAGGTCTCACAGATTCTTTCCACAGCCCTAGCACACAGCAGAGCCCAGCATTAATATATTACCTTAATGAATATTTATGCAACAGGTAAGATGTAATCACTGACAGTAATCATCCTACATGTATTTCCAAAATAACCTACTTCCCTGCACAACCATTCAACTATCCTTTTAGCTAAACACTAGGCAACATGTTTAAACTGACAGCCAGCCCTTTAACCACCCTTCAGAGGCACCAGATTTTAAAAAATGCTTATTACCACTCCTCTCCCATTGAAGTGAAATAATTTATGTGATTTTATATAATAACATCTCTCAGAAGCTATCCCAAGGACCTAGCCTATATGCACTGATCTAATCTGACGAGGCAGCTCTTACTATCCACGTTTTACATTCAGGGATATTCTGTGTGTTGAGCAACTTGCTCACGACCCACAGCCAGTCCACACAGCGAAGTCCAGGCTGACTCTCAGTTACCTCTTGGGCTAAGACAACTAGAAATGCCTGCCTGGCAAGCAGGCAATGACCAATGTGTCGGACAGTGATGAGAGCTTTAGAGAACCATGAAGCTGGGGGAGACAGCAGCGAGGGCAGGGCTACAGCGTCACATCCTGGGGTCAGGGAAGGCCTCCCCAGCAGAGGAAACCTGAGGGAGACCAGAGAGCAGTGAGGGGGCGAGGGAAGCTTTCCAGAGGGAACCAGTGCTGGAGCAGACTGAAGAATATGCTGTGCTCCTTCAGAACATTCATTTCTTCAGCAAACAAACACCTTCAGAACATCAATTTCTTCTCCTGGGCAAGGAGCAGGCATAACGGCTGGGCCACCCGCCTGACCAGCTGCCCGGGAGCAGATGCATGCTCCTTCCTCTCCAGCTGCGGTCACACTGTACGCATGCACATGTGCATATTTTAATAGAATCATCAGCAAGACAGGTTTAAATGCTGGAAAGGACTATTCACACTTTCTGACCAAGTATGTTTACTCCCATGGAACCAAATTTGGGTCAGATAATGCCTAAGAGCAAACAGGCAAACAAGAGTGGGAAAGTCCTCTAGTTAGTGTGTACACAGCACCAACACTCCTGGTACCAAGGGAAATGAGCTGGGGATAGCATCATGTTCCACACCGGGAGGGTGTGCATCTGCATGATCCTTCCTTGCCTGACAAAACCCACTCTCTTGGCTATGGAGACAACTCTGAGATCACTTCTGCTTGGTGAGCAGGTGGGGCGCCAAGTCCCAGCAACAGAGGGCACCAGCAAGAGTAGGGCCGTCAGCATGGATCAAAGCTCCCTCTACCACCTCCTTCCTCAGTGTGCTTAGAGGCAGTCAGATGCCCTGGCCTTGGCCAAGCACCAGGGCAAAGTGGGATCCAAAGGCCACCAGCATCTTTGAAAGTGAAGGTGACTCAAAGGCATCAAGTAACTTTCTCTGTGCCCTCTTCAAGGAGCTACGAAGCACCTTCAGCAGGAAAGCCATCACTAGTAATAATAAAGTCATCTAAGAATGGGTAACTTTTGTTTTATTATGAACATTAACACATGCACCACCAAGTGCTACAAACTGAAAGAATTAAAAAGTTAATTGGAGGTAAACCTGTCTCAACTAATCAAATATTTTGACTCCTGTTTCTTTCTTAGCCTGTTGACGTGTACACACACATTTTACATGGGTACCTCGGCTGAGAAACATTTCAGCAGGCTAGGCAACATTTTAACATATTTCAAAATACTTCACAATTGCATTTTCAATTGTAATTTCTAAACTAATTTTAGGTCAGAATTACATAGCCACAACAGCTATCCAGCCATTAGTTTTGCCCTTATATTCCTTCTTCTCTATGTGGTATTTTGCACCATTAAATAAAGCTACATAATAATCAGGTGCTGAATGGAAGAGGATGCGACAGCTGCTTCTGAACACCCAGTGCAGTGGCTTTCATCAATCACACCATAGCTTCCCACTCCTCCCAGAACAGATCTACTGCATGGTACGTGATCTCCAAGTCTCCACACGAATCCATTTTCTATCCTGCCTCTATTTCTAAATTAAATCACAAACCCTGACTTTCTGTCTGCACGGTCTGGCTCTGGCTACCGGGCCTTCTGTCCGGTTAAGTGCGACCCAAGACCTTCCAAGTAGAGTGTGAGTGAGTGATCTGCTCCCCCTTTTCAGCTCCTGCTTAAGACCTGGCTTGAGCTCTGTGTCCCCAGGCCCTTTTTCCCCCACCTGTAGCTGTCTGCCTGAGCACAGTATCCATGCTACTGATTGAACAAGGACAGTGCCACAGGAGCTGGCAGTAAAGCAAAATGGAAGACCCTGGACCCCTCAATGACCACAAGGAACAGAGTCTACCAACATCCTGGAACACCTGCAACAGCCATCCTGTTACTGGAAAGAGAAATTAACATCTCTCTGCAGCATCCTCTGAGGCGTCTGTGGGAGTGGTTTAGCCCTCTCGTAAGTCCTAAGTTGACTATTAAACACAGGAGCCCATGAACAAACTATGATTTAAATGCCACTTTTCAGAATCACATCTCACAGAAAAACACATTAGTAACTTCTGCTTTCAGAGTGGCATTTTACATATTATTTCATGTCATCACACGCCAGGCACAGGTATTATAGGTACTGCTCCCATCTTACAGCGGGGAAGCGTACTTTAAAAAACCAGGTAACTAGACAGGAAACAGCACCCAGTAGTACCAGGCCCAAGACAAAAAACACTCAGATGTGTAATTCAGAGCAGGAGTCGGCACACTACGGCCCACCGGCCAAGATCCCCCATTAAAATTTTTACTGGACACAGTTACGCTCAATTTCGTTACTGTGTCTACAGCTGTTTCTGCATTACAGTGGTGGAGCTGAGTAGTTGGGAGCAAGGGCCCACAGCCTGCAAAAACCCTAACATATCTACCAGCCAGCCCTTTACATGAAGAGTCTGCTCACCCTGATCTAGAGCCTTCACCTTTATGTTGGCGCCCCACTTCCTGGAGGTAAGGCAGCTATGTGCAGACTTTGCCTAAAGAAACTCATCCCTAAGTGCAGCGTCCTCCTAAGCAGTGTGCCTTCCCATCCACCACGGAGCTGCTCCCCCACTCCCACTCCTGTTGCCCAAACCACCAGGCCTGACTGGTGCCAGGCTGTGTCGTCCTGACACCAAGACACTTTGTTACATCTGTGGATGCCGCGCCTCGGCGTCCTGCCTTTTCAATTCTAACAGAACTCCTTCAAAACACATCATTTCAGATGAAACAGTTCTGGAGACTGATTGCACAACTTATATACTTAAATGACCGAACTGTACATTTAGATGTGACATGTATTTTACCAGTTAAAAATAGATTTTCTGAAAAGTAATTTCAAAAATAAATTTTTTTGTGTAAGCTCTGTAAAAAATAAACACGTTTGATTCAAGTTAGATGAAAAACCTGGAAGTGGCAGCGCTGGAGAAGGAAACACGACGCATCAGATTCTGCATGGCTTTGTGGTTACATTCAGTCTTCTTTGGTTTTGTGCATAAAAGGCAGTTTCAAGAAACTAAAAACAGACATAGCACGCCTCAAAATAGAACCCCCAAAGACCACGAACAGCAGAGTATGTTCAGTTTATCCCACTGTCTAACCGGCATTACGGCTGCATCAGCAAGTGAAGCTAAGTGAGTCACAAAAGCCCTCCGAAGCATCATTCTGAGTAAGGCAGGAGAAAAAGTGACTTCTTTCACATAATTTGTTGCACACAACAAATATTTTGTGAATACTCACTATATATCTGGTGCAGTGGCACAGTTATCCAGTATTCTACAGCATAAAATAAATATTTCATTCCGAATATCCCTTATCATCCAGGAACTAAGATGACACTCTAGGTTGAATGAGGCAAAATGTTGTCACCATATGTCGTCATTTCATGAGCCAGGGGGTTACTTCTAGAATAACTTTTGTGATTTTCACTTTAAAAAGTATCAAGGTAAAAAATTAGAGATGCCTTTATGCAGAAATGCTAGCTATAAACAAAATTATTCAGGTTTGCAGTGCCACTGCATTTAACATGACTGGTAAACACAATGCAAGAAGACACGGGCTGGAGCCTGCCCCTGCTTCTCACAGGCTCTGTGTCGTGAAGCAAGTCTCCTAATTTGGTCCCAGTTTGTCTCCTGCCTGATTTGGCCCAGAAGAGACACACAGATCTTTTCTGGGGTTACAATGCAGGGCAAAGTGATAATAGAACAGGTCAGGAGAACTGTTCAAGAGCTGTTCTAAGAACCATTAAAAGGTACACTGATAAGAACACCTGGCTGCTCCCTGCCAGCCCCTGCACCCCCAGATGGGTCAGGGACCAAACTCTTGGCAGATGCGGCTCACAAGTCTCTCCGATGTACCCACTCTTCTGTAGCCCACAAGCAAGCCTCTCAGCTACGATTCTCTTCATTTCTCATCTGGCTATTGCAGAAATCTCTTATGTCTCCCCCTGTCCCAGCCTCACCTTGCTCTGAACCTGTCAGGGTGGTCTTTCAATATGGAACACTGGTCATGTTGCTTGCTGAGAATAATTCAATCCACCCGACTGCTCTGCATAACCCCTAGGTATCCTCAGATTCCGGCCACCCCCTCCTCCCGCCTCCAGGCCTGATGTTACCAGGCTACAGTTCTGTGGTTGAGGCAGCATGTTCTCCCTCACCATGCGTGTGAAGTCAGCCACCCTGGGTAAATCCTCTCCACCTTCTTTGCCTCAGCCACGGTCTGTGGGAGCCTGTGTACTTTCTGAAACGCAATAGCCCACTGCCCTTCCAGGGCATCCCAGAGTGTGCCTATGGGGGAGGGGCGGGGGGGGTAGACAGAGGGGGAGAGAGAGAATATAAAATCTGCTTTACTTTCTCTTAGAGAACAGTGATTCTCCACAAACGGGTATACAGTAGAATCATCTGAGATTGTAATGCATACATGGCAAAAATCCACTAGATTAAAAAAAAAACGAATAATGAGGTTGGTGGTTAAAGGAGGAGTTGCCTATTACTCCCCAACCCCCAGCCTTCTGTGAACATCAAGGCACCCTGGCTAGAGAAGCCACCAAGAATCCTATAGAACAAAGTGGGGACAAGTGAGCAGAGGAAAAAGGCTCACATAAGAAAGATGCCTGAGAACAAGGAGGAGGCTGATGAGCAAAGGCAGCCTAACACCTCTGCGTCCTTTGGGGCCTAATCTGATCCATCTGATTGGTGAAGCAGCAGGCAGCTGGGCAGCGGGTAGGAGGACAGGGGGACAGGAAGACTCTAAGTTGGAGGAGTTAAATCTTAGCTAGGGTTGCAGCTGTGAGTCACTGGATGGAGAGATGAGCAGAGGTTGGAAGTACCCGCAGCAGGGAAGAAATGCAGACAGGCGTTCCCTGGCAGCTCAGGTGGCCCTGGGCTGCTAGGGGCTGCCCTTCTCTTTTCATTCCAGCCTATGTATTCTTACATCAGCATAAGCAGATGGAAAGGAACGCTGTTACTGTCCACTTTGCCTGAACTGTGCTCAATAGAGAACTGGATGCTGCCTTCATGTTCTCCCAGGAGGTGTCCAGAAGGGGTTAGAAAGAATCTCAGGCCAGCGGCAAGCCAGCCAGGGAAGGGCCCACTACAGCAGCTGAGGATGACAACCCTCGGCCCTCAACACACTTCAGCTTTCAATCAGGGCTAATTTATGGGTCAGACTGCATCCACGAGCTTTAGCAACTTCAGAAGCTGCTGCTGACAAGCCTGGTCCTACCCAACTTTCCAGGGAGGAAGCGCAGAGCTGCAGGATGGGCTGTGGGATCTCAGACACAGCAGAGGCTGAAGGGGAGGATGGAGGGCATTTCTGACCCCTTGCAGCACTCACTGGTAAAGATGGAATAAGGTGACTCTCATTTAGGAATTTTTTTTTTTTTAACTTTAAAAGGTTAATAGATAAATAGTAGTTTGGAAATTTAGGGATTTTGGGAGAGGTGGTTAAGACTAAAAGAAAAAGATTATAAAATGAGGACTAATGAATTAAAAGGCATTATTTAATGGCAATCAAACAAGAAAAAGACCCAAAATATTTTAGCATCATGAACCAGCCATAATTTGGGGAGTACATCACAGTCTTTAGGTTTAATACTGGATGTAGACCTAGATTCCGTTTTTTAAAATCCATTTTGCACTGCTATAGAGAGGTCACTTGTTTCCAGAGAAAAACATTACTAGCGCTGGTTAGCATATAAAAATAAAACTGTGACAAGAGAATTCAGTAATGGCTATTTTCAAGTAAACAAGAAAACCACAGATCAATTTTATTAATAACTGATTACACCTAAAACCAAGCTTTAAAGTAGAGATGCACTGGGTTGCAGAAACCACAAGCCCCTGAAGCAGGACAGTGAGGGAGTGTAAAGACAGCTAGGCACCCACAGCACAGCCAGTAGACCTGGCCACAGTTCTGACAGGCCATGTACCTTCTCCCTCTGGGCTGCCCATTCCACAGGTCAAGGCCATACATCCAAGTGTACAGGAGGACAGAGGGCAAGAGACACACTAATTTCAATACAAAGGTATCCCACAACTACATTCATTCAAAATACTTCTAAGAAAGGAGAAACAGAATTCTAAGAATTACCAAAAGCCCCCATATATGGCTGCTCAGTATAAAAATTACCATCTGGTTCAGTTAAGAATATGGTCATTTGACAAACATCAACTCAAGTAAAAATCATCAATGGATGCCAGAATGAGTGGCTGATGGTTAGAGGAGGAATAGGATATCTCATGGTCTCAAAATATTTCCCTATATTTATTAATAACAAAGGGAAAAGTAGTGATTTTACAGGGGAGAATCGTGGCAAGAGGGCGAAGTTAACACTGCCTGTGTGGATCAGACCAAAATCATGTGCTCCTGATGTGAGGCACTGAGGACACATCATTTAGCCTGGGGAAATGCCAGATAAACCCAGACTGAAGGACAAATTAACTACAAAATAACTCGTCTGCACTTTTCAATGATGTCAAGGTCATGAACAGCAAAGACAAGGTCAAGGTTAAAGGACACTTAAAGAGATATACCACATAAATGCTGCATGTGATCCCAGACTGCACCCTGGAACACCAGAAAGTTTTTGTTTATTTTGCGATGAAAGACTTACTGGGACAAGTGGTAGAATGTGACTAACGTCTGTAAATTATACAACTGTGCTATATCAACGTTAATTTCCCTGATTTTGATTACTGCATTGTGTTAATGTAGGTGGATGTCCTTGTTTTTCGGACACACACAATGTTTATTTAAGGGTAAAAGGAATATTATATCTGCAACTTCCAATGGTTCAGAAAAAAATAATGTAGGTCGGGCACAGTGGCTCACACCTGTAATCCCAGCACTTTGGAAGGCCAAGGTGGGTGGATCACCTGAGGTCAGGAGTTCGAGACCAGCCTGGCCAACATGGTGAAACCCCGTTTCCCTTAAAAATACAAAAAGTGCCGGGCGTGGTGACTCACGCCGTTAATCCCAGCACTTTGGGAGGCCGAGGTGGGCAGATCACTGGAGGTCAGGAGTTCGAGATCAGCCTGGCTAACATGGTGAAACCTATCTTAAAAAAAAAAATAAAAATAAAAATACAAAAAGTTAGCTGGGCATGGTGGCGTGCGCCTGTAATCCCAGCTACTCGGGAGGCTGAGGCAGGAGAATAGCTTGTACCCAGGAGATGGAGGTTGCAATGAGTCGAGATCATACCATTGCACTCCAGCCTGGGCAACAAGAGTGAAACTCTTTCAAAAAGAAGAAAGCAGAAAAAAAGAAATAATGTACATTCATAGAGAAAATAATAAAGCTGATGTGGTAAATATTAACAATAAAGGAATCTGGGTGTAAGACTTACAGGAGTTTTCTATTAAATTTTTTCAAAATAAAAATTACTCCCAAAAAAATTGTGGTTAAAAATGACCATCCAGCTGAGCATGGTGGCTCACGCCTATAATCCCAGCACTTTGGGAAGCCAAGGCAGGCAGATTACTTGAGGACAGGAGTTCAAGACCAGCCTGGCCAACATAGTGAAACCCCATTTCTACTAAAAATACAAAAAATTAGCTGGGCATGGTGGTACACATCTATAATCCCAGCTATTCGGGAGTCTGAGGCACAAGAATTGCTTGAACCCAGGAGATGAAGCTTGCAGTGAGCCGAGGTCACACCACTGCACTCTAGCCTGGGTGACAGAGTGAGACTCCATCCCAAGAAAAGACCATCTGGCAGAGTTAAGAATACTGCTACTTTGTGAACATCACAGTAATTAATTTTTCACAATACCGCATACTCCATCCACTAGCAAATCATGAAATTATGGTTAAGAGATTTCTAAACAGTTCTTTAACTACTCAGAGAGATTTTCAGAAGCAAAAAGCAGGAAGTTTTTTCCTCTGTAATCTGTTTTATTAAGCTTAAAGTTCTAATATTTATCTTCTGTTTCCATTCCTTTTTTTTTTTTAAGTAATCAACATGGCAGTACCTCATCATATGCTTGAGGTTTCCTGGACAAAAACCTGTTACTATTTCTGTCTCTAATTCATCCTTTTTGCTTGCTGCGCTGCAGGCATGACATCAATTTATTATAACCAATAATTTACCGTGCCTCCCAGTCACTGAATTACCACCATGCACACATGATTCGGAGAAAGAAACTACAACCAGCATACTCTTCAGTTGTTTAAGAAAAAGCCTGGTCTTTATATTTCCCCTTTTATATAAATAAACTAGTCATTAATCTACACAGACTCCACCATGTTTCCTGATAACTAGAGAAACCAACGGGTCTACCAGATGTTTACGGCTACTTGTTAAAAGACACATACCCAAACCGGAAGAGTATTGTGCTCACAAAACTGAGCCTGACAGTTCTACTAATGACTATTAGTCTTAGCAGCCCGACACTTAAACACACAAACCCACACATGCTATTCTGCTCTAAGTGAAGAACCTTAATTTTGAGGATGGCTTATTAATTTGCTCTACCCCATGATCCTGATATGGTAGCATTTTCTATTTCAAATTCCTATTGATAGCAATATGCTCCATCCTTAATGCAGGCGAATTCAAGGGCAACTGATTTTTGATACGTTTCATAATGTTTGCAATACTAAATGAGAAGTTTAATTTCAAACTCCAATCAATGACTGCTATCTTTTCTCTCCCGCTGGGTGAACGTTTGAGGCAAGAGGTTTGATTCAGGAAACAGAATTAAGGTGCACAGGCATGGTGTGCCTCACAGGCCATGGACTGAGACTAGACAGACAAGGGGGAAACCTACCAGGTCTCGAGTCAACAGGAGAACCAACGACCAGGTATTTGTTTTTAAAGAGTCATATGATCCAGCCGCATGCGGTGACTCCTACCTGTAATCCCAGCACTTTGGGAGGCTGAGGCAGGCAGATCACAAGTTCAGGAGATTGACACCATCCTGGTTAACACGGTATAACCCCGTCTCTACTAAAAATACAAAAAAATTAGCTGAGTGTTATGGCAGGGGCCTGTAGCCCCAGCTACCAGGGAGGCTGGGGCAAGAGAATCACTTGAAGCTGGGAGGCAGAGGTTGCAGTGAGCCAAGATTGTGCCATTGCACTCCAGCCTGGGGGCAACGGCAAGATTCTGCCTCAAAAAAAAAGGAGGTGGGGGTCATATGATCAACTAAAGAGAGCCACTGAGCCACAGAGGCAGGGGTGGGGGTAGTAGCATGGGAGGACATCACACACTATCCCCAGGCAGGGGCAGCGGCTCTCAGTGTTGGGTTAGTCATCAGCTGGGGCTCTGAAGGCAGTGGCATGCCAAGTGATAGATCACCACCAAGGTCCGTTTCCCATGAAAACAGCTTTTATGTGGGCTGACTTAATACAAATAACACTTCAGAAAATAAAATGAACACTCATCAAATTATTCACTGAAAGAAAGTAAACTGTAGAAGCTAGAAGAGACAGCAGTGATAGACATTAATTAATAGACTAGAGAGACAAAGAAATCCATTTATCATCTGTGAGAAAACATGTAGGTTTGTCATTTTATTTTCCCTACACAGTGTAACGACAGAGAAAGTGAACAAGTATAGAGGGTTTTGGGCCACAGCCTAAAACAGTCCTCCAATAAAATACTAAATTTCTGGCCAGGCACAGTGGCTCACGCCTGTAATCCCAGCACTTTGGGGAGGCCGAGGCGGGCAGATCACCTGAGGTCGGGAGTTCAAGACCAGCCTGACCAACATGGAAAAACCCTGTCTCTGCTAAAAATACAAAAAAATAGCTGAGCATAGTGGCACACACCTGTAATGCCAGCTACTCGGGGGCTGAGGCAGGAGAATCACTTGAACCCGGGAGGCAGAGTGAGCCGAGATCATGCCACTACACTCCAGCCTGGGCAACAAGAGCAAAACTCTGTCTCAAAAAAAAAAAAAAAAAAGACCAGATTTCTTTTCTCATTTTTAATCTTAAAAATCCACACTAATTTGATTCCAAAAGGTCAGAGGATTAAAAAAAAAAAATCACAGTAATTTGCATGATACTCTACGATACCCATGTTTCTCTCATTAGAAATTAAGTCTCTCTCCCAAATTTCAGGTAAAATTAATGTTCTAGGAACTTATGCCACAGATTTCCACTGGCTACCCGGTACCACCCTCGTGAGTCAGCACACTCCAAAATTAGTTTTATTTAAGAGAAACAAGACCAAACAAAGCCAAAAGGATACAAAACAAAACCTAAAAGAGAAAAATCCTACTAAGATAACAGAAACAAGTCTTGTCTAATACATTTCTTAGAAAGGGTCTACTCTTGACAAATGTTTTTTATATTAACACAGCACTTGCAGTCAAAAGAAAAATAAGCCACTCACTACCCAAAATGGGAATAAAAGGCTTTTCTTCTATACCTCATTTTTGGAAATAAAAAGCCTTTGGCTGAAAGCAAAGGAAAGAGTTACACCCATATAAACCTTCAGAATGGGAAGAATTAGCATCACCAAGTGCTTCTCAACTCTGCCAACGAACAACACTATTTTAAAAACTGTTCATTCCCATTTTTAGAGCCAACTCATGATGCTGGCTATCTGTGAATAACAATACGTTCTAGTACTTTATATTTCATTTCAATGTTAACAGAACATTTTCTTAAATTTCCAGGTACCTCTCTCGTATGCTCTGTATCTGGTAATTTATCATTCAAGTGCCTTATATGTTAACCTCTAAGAGGAATACAGAAATAATTAAGACCCAATCTACCATAAAAAACAGACCAAATTGAATGCTTGGCACAAATAAACACTCAAGGAAAATAGATCTTCAAGAATATATGATCCAAACAAATAATTCGGTCTTGCTAAATTTGCCAATAGGTTTTTTAAATACTCTTAAAATGAGGGCTGCGTTGCCATGTGATACAGGCAGGTAGTACCTGGACTCTAGTAAAGAAAGTAAATAGCTTATTTCAAGATGGATTTAGGCTTCTTGCCCCCCCGCCCCACCCATTTTCCTAAAGTAAAAAGCCATAGTGGGGTCAAGCAAGACAGGGTCCCCAAATGGGCTGAGGGTGGGCTGGCGCAGTGGCCCAGCCTGGGGCGTTGGCTAGGCTGCCAACCCATGAGTTGAGTCACATAGGGAAAGCACTGCGAAGGAAGCATTGCAGCAACAGAGGATTGCTCGCTTACAGTGGAAATTGACGCAATAAGTAAATGTAGCTGAGTCCAATGGGAGCTACATTTCTCAACTGTCAAATAAAGCAATTACAGATATGGAAAGGGTAGAGAAGAGAAAGAACCTTTTGGTGTTGAAATGGGATCTGAAGTATCAGGAGGATACCCAAGGACACACACACAGACACACATATTTTCCCTCAGTCAGCCCACTGCCCAGGACTGGCCCAGCAAACACCCCACAGCAATGAGCACACCCACAGACTAGATCTTGGCTTCTAAATTTTTTCCACTAAAAGGAACCAGAGACTCTTGGAGACATGGCAGACTGCAGGGCTAGGGCAGAGATATCTTAGTATGCCAGAAAGAAATTGCTCCAACGATGACAAAGGCATATCAAAAAGATACAGAAGGCCGGGCGTGGTGGCTCATGCCTGTAATCCTGGCACTTTGGGAGGCCGAGGTGGGCAGATCACTTGAGGTGAGAAGTTCGAGACCAGCCTGGCCAACATGGTGAAATGCCACCTCTATTAAAAATACGAAAATTAGCCAGGTGTGGTGGTGGGTGGTGACTATAATCCCAACTCCCTGAGAGGTTGAGGCACGAGAAGTGCTTGAACCTGGGGATGGAGGTTGCAGTGAGCCGAGATCATGCCACTGCACTCCAGCCTGGACAAAAGAGTGAGACTCCATCTCAAAAAAAAAAAAAAAGAAGCCTGCAAGAAATAGCAGCCACTGGACAAGTCTGAGGTGATTTAAACATGAAACTGTATAATAACGGTAAGAGATTATAACCCATTAAATAAAATAGAAATACAAGGGTCTATACTCATACCAGCCCATGCATAAATAAAGGGGAAAAGGAACAAATCATTCCTCACTTTCAGCTAATAAAAGTAGAAGGAATAACTGGATTAGAAAATCATCATTTAACAACCATCACAGTATTAATTTATTCTGCCAAGAAACATGAATCAATGCTAAAACTACTAGGTGTGAGTTAGATGAGGGACGAGGTAATTACAGTCTCTCCACAATGACATTCACTAATTATAAATAAATAGACTTTACAATGGCAAAATCTGGCCAGGTTTTCCTAATCACTCTACCTCAGTTAAGGATCAAAATTAATACTACCAATAACAGAGCAAACCAAAATCACAAACTGTTAGGATACAAGGAGCACACAGCATCGCTTCTGTAATATCTGCATACTTGAATCTAATCATGAGAAAATAAATCCGAACTGATGAACATGCCACTGGCCTGTAATCTCCAGAAGTGTCAAGGTCATAGAAACCAAGATAAGACTGGAGACCTGTTTCAGACTGAAAGTGACTAAGGACATAGTACTCAATGCATATAAAAAGCCCTCCATTTTATAAAACTTCAACTTATACACAGACTTAAATAAGAATAACAAAGCAATAGATAGCTGCATGCCATGAAGCTTTTTCTGTTTTAAGAAAAAAGCCCTCATCACTGAGAGACTGGAAATTGTGATATGAATGCGATATTCCGTGGGAAAAACAAACTGCTAAACAAAAATAACAAATACAGGATCAGTTGCTATGCAACAATAAGACATGTTTGCATGAAGTCAACAGAGGAGGAGAAAAGGCAGGAAAAATGTATCCTTCTATGTTTTCTATGTTAAATTCTCAGGGCAGGTTATAAATAGTCAATCCGAAACTGTTCCAATAGACAGGTATCTTCTTAGAAGATATGTACTGGCCTTCTTCAGTTTCTTAGTGTGGACGATGTGAGGACAACACTATAATGCTAAAAAGACATCACTGGCATGTGACTGACCTGTACTGAATGACAACTAAAATAGCAAGTGCAGCTCAGAAAGTATACAAGTGCCTTAAAGTATGTAATGAAGACTCTGTGAGGTCACTACAAGTTAGTGCTGTTAAAATACTGAGTAAGTTTCCTAAAGTACTTGTCTTCAACTCTTAGTCCATTATTTCTCTTCCTGCCTACTGACTAACCTTGGTAAAAGTTTCTGAATGTTTCTAGAAAAAAGCAGGGAAAAGGGAAAAAAAAAAGCTCAAAAATCAGATCTGTAACCTTGGTATACAATTTGATTACAATTAAACAGTTGGAGATGAGCCAGTACCTTTTACTGTCAGGTTTTAAAAATACTTGGCCACAGGGAGTTAGTAAGGCAAATTATAGCCACAATTTTGCATAACGTGCAAAGCAAAAGTGCTTAGCAGAAAAAGAGGCTGAAGGCACCATCACACGTTCAACATAAACCTTTTGAGACTTTATATATGTCACTGCAAAAACACTGTATTTGATAGAAAACTAACCCCCTGTTTAAATAACATTCTAGAAAAGATGCAGAGATATCTAGATGGATATTGGAAAAGTAATGCTTTGAATCTCCAATCCCATTTTCTTGAGTTTTAAAATTACAAATCGTTTTTTTTTGAGTCAAAGGAAACTAGAATCTAAGTTGTGATTTTAAATAAATCATAATTAAGAAGACTGCAAAATGGAGGAAAGTGGAGGGAGAAAAGGAGGAGAACTGCATCTTAAGAGCAGGGTGGACCAGAAATAGACCAAGTCTTAGAAAAATGAAGCAGCGGATTCAAACTCAGCTCAACAACTTATTGGACTAAGGTGGTATGGTCCAACCTTAACTGTCTGCCAGAAACAAAATTATATCCTCACTGGAGGACAGTAATCATATCCAAAAGACCTTCCAGTTTTTTAGAACACAATGTTTGTGATTCAGTCAAAAGCTACTAAACATGCCAGCTGTTTAAGACCAAGTGATTAAAAATCAAGAAAAACAGATAAGAGAAACCCATACTTGTCAGATGTGGGCTTTGAAATAATGTGATTAATATGTCCAAGAAACAGATAAGATGTTGAAGTTTAGCAGACAACATTAAACTACTAAAGCCATCAAATTAAATATCTAAGATTAAAATATACAGCTAAAACTTAAAACACAGTAGGTTTAGGCCGGTCACAGTGGCTTGTGCCTGTAATCCCAGCACTTTGGGAGGCCAGGGCGGCAGATCACTTGAGGTCAGGAGTTCGTGACCAGCCTGGCCAAAATGATGAAACCTCATCTCTACTAAAAATACAAAAATTAGCTGGGTGTGGTGGTGGGCGCCTGTAAGCCCACCTACGGAGGCTGAGCCAGGAGAATCACTTGAACCCAGAAGGCAGAGGTTGCAGTGAGCTCAGATTGCACCACTGCACTCCAGCCTGGGCCACAGAGCAAGACTCAGTCTCAAAAAACAAACAAAACACAATAGGTGTAAAGGCAGATTAGACACAACTGAAGAGATATTAGTATAATGAAAGGTATGTCAGGGGGAAAAAAAATCCAGAGATTTTAAAGTTAGAGTAAAAAGAAATACTGAAAATAACATAAAATGCATACAGGACTCAGTGAAAATGTGTAATATATCTGCAACTAGAGACCCAAAAACAGATGCAAAAATGGGACAGAAGCAATATTTATAGAAATAATGGCTGAGAAATGTCTAATATTGAAGATATAAACCCACAGGTTCAAAAAGTTCAGTGAATCATGGCTGAATATACAAAGAGAGTATAACTGGACACATAATAGGACTACTCAAAATCGAAGAGAAAAAAAAATTATTATTTGACTATTAAGGTAGGAATAATCCTAAATACAGAGAAAAGGTGAAATGCTTTCAGAGAAAAAAAAATGACTTGAGAAGTGATTTCATCAGAAAATAACTGAAATCAGAAGGTAATGGAATGATACATTCAAAGTGCTCAAGAACAACAAAACGAAACAAAAAGAAACCCTCCCAATCTGGAATTCTATACCTAGAAAATACATCAATCAAAAAACAAAAAGGAGGTGGCTTAAGGATAGGAGAATAACTTCAAGACTTGGGGGTAGGAAAAAGTCATGGACAAAAGGTGTGAACAGACATTGCATAAAAGATACACACATGATCAATAAGCACATGGAAAGATACTCAGTATCACTAGTCATCAGGAAAATGCAAATTGAAATCACAGTGAAGTAAATGTACCACACATCCATCAGAATGTCTAAAACTATAAAAGACTGAGAATGCCAAACACTGATGAGGACATGAAATAACCGGAACTCTCATACGGTGCTACTGGAAGTTAATATAAGATACAGCTACTTTGGGGAAAAAACACATGGCGGTTTCCTATACAATTAAGTATATATCTATCCTCTGACCCAGCAATTTCACTCCTAGGTATTTACTCAGAAGGAATATTTTAAAATGTCCACAAACAAAATCTTGTTCAAGAATAGTCAAAGCAACTTCGTTCATAATAGTAAAAACCTAGAAATACTCCAGGTGAAGTTTAGTAAGCAATAAAAAGGAATGAGCAACTGACATACATGACCCTATGAATGAGCCTCAGAAACATGCTCAAGTGAGAGAAGCATTACACAAAAGAGGACATACATGTGATTTTTATTTAAATCAGGTTAGAGGACAGAGGACAGAATCAATCTTTCAAGTTAGAGGACAGAGGACAGAATCAATCTTTGGTAGAAGAAAATCAGAACAGTGGTTGCCCTGAGCTGGGAGATTCATTGGGAAGGACAGGAGGAACTTTCTGAGGTAACAATAATATACATCTTAGAAGGAGTTTGGGTTACACATTTGTATGCACTTATCAAAACTAGGTGAATGCAAGCTTAAGACGTGTGCATGTTGTTGAATGTAAACATGACCTAAAAGAGTAACAAACTGTAAGTCAATATGCAACTCTAGGTAATAATAAACATGTTGAAAACACTTGAAGGAAAGTGTACCAATTACCTTTGAAATGCATCAAAAAATAAGATGGATGGACAGATTTGTAATAAAGCAAGTATAATAAAATATTACTGGTAGAATCCAGGTGGTAAGTATATAAAAACTGACTGAAAACAATTTCAATTTTAAAATTTTCATAAACACTGAATTTAAAAATAGGAAGGTGAGGCTGGGCGTGGTGGCTCGCGCCTGTAATCCAAGCACTTTGGAGGCCAAGGCGGGTGGATCACCTGAGGTCAGGAGTTCAAGACCTGCCTGACCAACATGGTGAAACCCCGTCATTAAAAAAAAAAAAAAAAAAAAAAAATAGGAAGGTGAATTTAATACTTGACAAACAAAAATGAAGAATTCATCAATAGAAAACCTGTATTAAGGAAATCTGAAAGAGTTAATTCTTCCGAAAAGACGAAAAAAATCCAGATGGAAGAACAGAGACGTAGTTAGGAAAAAAAAAGTAGGAGGAAGGGCAACCATGAATATAAATCTAAATACAAATCAACTGTACAGAACAGTAATAATGATGTCTTATAGGAAACACACACACTTGACAACTATATCCCAAAAGACAGAGGACTTCATTGAGCTACCGTGTTCTAAAATCCTTACATTTTTCTGGGAAGTGATACTACAGTCTTTAGTCAGCCAAAACTGCATGATGTAATTTCTAGACAGCTTACCACTAGACAAATGGTAGAGGAAGGAAAAAAATGAAATAAAAAGCATCTGAACTGGAAAAAAAAAAATTTAGAAGAGGCTGACCAGTGAAAAACAAAGAATAAATATAGTATAATTAAACCCAAGTGTCAGTTTTTACACTAAAAGTAAACAGACTCAATACTCTGACTATTCTCAAATTAAAAACAAAAGGAAATGTGCTACCTGACAAAATATTGCTGAAACCAGATAAATCCTGTTTATCAAATGTATTCCACACAACAGCTAATATAAAGTCCTAAAATAAAAAAACAACTAGGATGGTATAAATGAAAAAAGTATACTAAAGTCACTCAACTATTCCAGAATACTACAGCAGCACAAAATATGTCTTCCTGATTAATCAGACCTTGAAGCAAGGTAAAAAGAAACAGATGATAGAGGAACAAGGAAAAGCAAACTCCCACATTAAATATTTACATAGTTCCTACTGTGTGTAATTTCCTAGACTTGGTGTTTAAGTCTTACTCAATTGTACCTTAAAAATTATGAGGCCTTTACTTTTCTTAATGTGGTTAAAAAAGCAAAAATACAAGAACGTGGCAGACTAGCCACTGTCTCATTTTCCCTCCAATGAAAACTGACTCCTTCAACCTTAAACAGAGAGCCCAGGTATGGAAAATTGGTTAAATCTGGCCCAGTCCCAAGTAACCTGGATCCATCACCTGTGGGGCTGGTAGGGCAAAAGCCTGTGAAATGGCATCTGGCCTCATGCAGAGAGACCCCATTACACAAACTGTTTTTGTGCTGTGTACAGACATCAGAGTGTGTATGTGTGTCTGCTGACTGTGTGTGTAGAACTCATGCCCTCTATTTGTCAACCCCAGCCTGATCCTGCGTTTGGTAAAGACACAGAAGCTTCACGCTACTGGGTGCAGCACATCTCACCACCCACCAACCCTGTATCTCACATACCCTGAATACACACAGGGATTGTATAAGATGCAAGGACACCCATTTCACTACAGTTTATATCATGAAAGCACCGTACGTCTTTTCAGGGAGACATGGACTAAAGTAAGACCTGCATCAAACTCACCCCAAAAGCTGTGTCTCCATCTGCCATCTTAAAATAATAACTGAATTTTCAATTGTGTACATCCTCTATAACTGTAATAGATGCTTATATACTTTGGTATATGAATGCTGTGTGATGTGGTTTGGATCTGTGTTTCCATAAAATCTCATGTCAAATTGTAGTCCCTAATATGTTGGAGGTGGGACCTGGCAGGAGGCAGCTGGATCATGGAGGTAGATTTCTCAGGGATAAGGTTTAGCACCCTCACCTTGGTGCTGTTCTCGTGATAGTGAGTTCTCGCGAGATCCAGTTTTTTAAAAGTGTGCGGCACCTCCTCCCTTCGCTCTCTCTTGCTTCTGCTCCCACTATGAGACACCTCCCCCTCCTTTGCCTTCCATCATGATTTTAAGTTTCCTGAGTCTTCCCTAAAAGCCAAGCAGATGCCACAATCATGCTTCCTATACAGTCTGCAGAACAATAAGCCAATTAAACCTCTTTTCTTTATAAATTACCCTGTCTCAGGCATTTCTTTATAAGCAATGCAAGAACTAACACAATGTGTAAAGATCTGAGAATACTAAATAAAGACTATAAATTACAGAGCTTAAAACCTTAAAACGTTTTCCAGAGTATACTATCAGTATGAGTGAGTCTACATCATCAGATACAGCAAACTTAAGTTTTCAAAGCCATAAAAAGATGAAGGGGTAGAATACAAAGATTAACAGCTACCGAGTAAGACCTTCACAGGGTTGCTAGGACACAGAAATCTTCTGTAAGTTTTAAACATAGGCTGACCATGGTGGCTCACGCCTGTAATCCCAGCATTTGGGGAGGCCAAGGTGGGTGGATCATCTGAGGTCCGGAGTTCAAGACCAGCCTGGCCAATATGGTGAAACCCCATCTCTACTAAAAATGCAAAAATTAGCCAGGCGTGGTGGGGCACACCTGTAGTCCTGGCAACCCAGGAGGCTGAGGCAAAGTGCTTGAACCTGGGAGGTGAAGGTTACAGTGAGCTGAGACTGCATCACTGCATTCCAGCCTCGGCGACACAACGAGACTGTCTCAAAAATAAATAAATAAACATAGAGAAAAATAAATTCTTCTAAAATAATATTTTAACCAAAATAATTTTATATTATAAATAGGGCATTCTTATGCCAGCATTCTTATTACATGCTTCTAAAGTGACTGCCCCATGACCTTGGCCCTGTCTTCTCCTTCCCTTGGAAGGCTGGTCTGATCTTCTTCCACAAGGCTCTGAGTAAGCCACCACATACATGGACGTCTCTGTGCCACTCCAAGCAATCTGTCTTCAGTTTCCCGAACTCTGTATCTAGCCCTGTTAGCACTTCTCGCTGAAATGTCTTATTATACGTGATTTCTCTCCTATGGGACAAGCTACTTGAAAGTCAGGTTGTCTTGTTCATCTGTGATCCACTTTGACTGGCTAAAAGAAAGGGAATGCTTTTTATTCTATATTTGTCTGTTCTGCTTCTATTTTATGACATTAAAAAGGTAGTCTCAAAAAACCCCATTCTCTACAAGAGTACACTGACGTATATCATCTGTACTTTATTTACCTGTGAAAGGAAGGGACTGGGATAGGAAGCACAAAAACAGTTCTTGCTGGGGGGAGGACTATTTTATCCAAACTAAAGCAAGCTGATAACATAATATCCACAGGCCCTGCCATCCGACCACCACCACCTACATCTATTATCCTCATTTCTTGCTACCCCACCAAGCAAGCCACCTTCCGTTATCACGCTCCTCCTCTCCACGCCTCCCCTTCTAAGCCTCAACCTGTCTCACTGCTCTCGTCCTTCAGACCAGTTGCTCTCGGAGGCCGGCCTGCCCACGTAGCCCAAGACAACCGCATTCATATGCTCACAGCTCTTTGCACTTTGTCTTCATAGGAATACCAAAGCTAAAATTAATGAAATAATCCCCTACAAGGACATCAATTCCAGAGAGGCAAAGACCTAGTCTGTTGTCCCCTGCTGACTTCCCTAGGGCCAGGCCACAGTGCCCAGCACAGAGCAGGCACACAACTATCTGTTGAACATTGATTCTGCTGAGTGCTGAATGAAACACAGAAATACAGGTATCATCTGTCTCTCCCATTAGATAAACTTCACAACAGCAAGGACGGGTATATGTTTACTTACCTTAGTACCCTGCCACACAGCACCACTATCACACAGTAGGCATTTAATAACTACTTGCTGAAGAACAAATGAATGAGCGATTCATGTACCTCTCTTCAAGATCTTTTTCAGCTTGTTAATATTCATCTAGGTAGGAAACACGGAATGTGACAATCTTCTGTATGTAAGTTGTTCAGACTTGTCTTAAAAACTTTTGCCATTCCCATTAAGGTTAAGTACTCCGTATTATTAATATTCTAGATGCCTAAGGCACATGAACAATCATAAAAAGAACATTAAAAAAATCAAACCCAACCTCAGAGAAGATCAGTTCAACAATTTTCCATATGCTCACTACAGTCAGGTGTAAACATGTCCAACTTTAATATTACTAAAATACAAAAATGGAAGAGCAACTTGCCCAAATTATAAACAGCTAGAAACACAGTACCAAATAAAAAGCACCTCAGCCTGAACTAAGCCATCAAGAAGGCATTAAAAACCTCTTCCTAAAACCAAAATGAGACACCACTATGTAACTATTAGAATGGCCAAAATCCAAAACACTGAATAACACTCAGTGCTGGAGAGGACGGAAAGCAGAAGGCACTCTTGTTCACTGCAGCTGGGAATGCAAAATGCTACAGACACATCGGAAGACAAGCTTTGGCAGTTTCTTACAAAGCTAAACATAGTCTTATATACAATCCAGCAATCATACTCCTAGATATTTACCCAACTGATTTAAAAATGTATGTCCCCCACAAAAAACATGCACATCAATGTTTATAGCAGCTTTATTCCCAATTGCCCCAAACTGGAAACAACCAAATGTCTTTCAGTGGTTGAACAGATATGGTACATCCACACAATGGAATAACATTCAGTGACTAAAAGAGAAATGAGCTATCAAGCCACAAAGAGGCATGGATGAATCTTAGATGCATATTCCTAGGTGAAAGAATCCAGTCTGAAAATGCTACGTATGGTATGATTCCAATTATATGACATGCTGGAAAAAGCAAAACTATGGAGACAGTAAAAAGATCAGTGGTGCCAAGGACTTAGCAGCTGGGAAGCGGGGGAGAAGCACTGAACAGGTGAAACACGGGGATTTTTAGGGGAGTGAAACCATCCTGCATAACGTTGTAATGGTGGATATATAACACTGCATTTGCAAAACCCATGAACTTTACACCAAAAAGAGCTAACCTGGATGTGTACAAATTTTTACAAAATCATTTAGGAGGTCGGGAGCAGGGGTCCCAGGATGGAATGCAGAGTGTTAACAAAAAAATCTAATTGTATTACCGATGTATGAGACAACCTCGCTGCAGTGGGCAGGGCAGAAGGTGCTGACCTAAGTAACTGAAAATGAGCGAAGACTGTAAGACTAAAGGCAATAGAAAATGTACATAAGCACTGTACTCTATTTGCTAAAGCTGTTTCCCAAAGGGGGATGTGTTAACAATTCTGAAACCACTATACTTGTACACTGGAATTAAAGAATTAAGTAAATGGATGGCAGGTGGTGAACGCCAGGTTTCTTAATGTTTGGGGAGGTTACAATTAAGCAAAGAAGGAGGCTAGAACAATCCACATGGTAATAATTAGAGCTGGAGACATCACTATCAATTCATGTTTAGCTTAATATAAATACAGATCGTCACATACAGAAATATTTATAGATATGTGTATACACATGGGTTAGTATATATACAGGTACTTCCATGCTCTGTCATCTGAGGGGACCTAGAAGCAAGTGATACCCCAATAGCAATGAGCATACCTAGCACCCAAATCTTGCTTTCTAATATCATTCACCAGGAGAAAAGCCTGGATTCCTTGAGGAAATAGCTGATTCTAGGCCTTGGGCAGGAAATCTATAAGATGAGCCTGGAGCATCATCTACTGCCAGAAAGAAAAGAGGTGTAGTAGTGCAGAAGGGAGGGGGAGGAGGGAGGAAGGACCGACCAACAGTAGACAAAGCTGGAACAAGTTTAACAACAAAATAAGTTTATATAATCCAAAATATAAATATGTATGAGGCTATATTGGCATACATATGTAACGGAACAAATAAATGAGGAAGAAGAGACAAATCTCCCTCCTAAACGGAAGAATTTACATAGCTATTCCAACCTCAAGTAAGCAGAGTGTAACTCCCCACCCGTAAGTGTGAGGTGCATACTAGTGACTTTCTCCTGAAGAGCAGAGTATGTAAAAGAGGGGGAAAGACTAACTCCGCAGTGAAGAAACTTAACAGTACCTGCAGTTAGGTGATCAAGGTCAACATCAATGATAAATCATGTTGATGATATGTACCCTTGATATGATATGATGGAAATGGCATTTTATCTCTACAGTCTTCCCCCTCAGAAATCCATAACACCAACCTAGTCAAGAGAAAAAAGTCAGACAAATCCCAAAAAAGGAAAATTTTACAAAATACCTGACTAGCACTCCTCAAAACTGTCAAGGTCACCAAAAACAAGGAATGCCTAAGAAACTGGCACAGGCAGGAGGAGCCTGGAGATATGACAAGAGAAAAAGACAGCAGGTCAAAGCTAAGGACATCTAAATAAAGCATGTATTTTTATCTTTATAATTTTTCTGTAAATCTAAAACTCTGGCTGGGCACAGTGGCTCATGCCTGTAATCCCAGCACTTTGGGAGGCCGAGGCAGGTGGATCTCCGGAGGTCAAAAGTTTGAGACCAACCTGGTCAACATGGTAAACCCTGTCTCTACTAAAAATACAAAAAATTAGCCTGGTGTGGTGGCGGGCGCCTATAATCCCAGCTTCTAGGGAGGCTAAGGTGGGAGAATCTCTTGAACTCGGGAGGCAGAGGTTGCAGTGAGCCAAGATCGCATCATTGCACTCTGGCCTAGGCAAGAGAGCAAGACTCTGTCTCAAAAATAAATAAATACATACATACATAAAAAATAAAACTCTCCTGAAGTTAAATTTTATGTTAAAACAGGCCAGGCATGGTGGCTCATGCCAACAGAAGGCTGAGATGGGAGGACCGTCTGAGCCCAAGACTTGGAGGCTGCCCTGAGCTACAGTCATGCCAGTCAGGGCGACAGAGCAAGACCTGTCTCAAAAACAAACATCTCGGTGAGGTCCAACAGCTATCACTTGAATATATTCTTAAACATATGAGTATACTACAAGTATCCCACCAAGTAAAGAAATGTAAGAACCAGGAACATTTTCCCTTTGTCAAAAATTCTCAACATTTCAACTTTATTGGTTCTTTTAAAAAAACATATTGGCGGTATTTACAATAAAAAGGTACAGTGCAGTATCATACAGAAAAGAAAATGTGATCATTAGAGTTCAAACTGCAGGCTCTACAGTCAGCCCGCCAGGATTAAAATTCTCAATCTCTCTCTTTACAAGCCATACAACCTTGAATAAGTTAAGTGACCCTGTTTACGGAAGACAAAGCAGAGGCTTAGAAGAACGCAGTTTAAATGGGGTTTCTCTCTATACCAAAAGTGTCAGATACCCTTAAACCTCATCCACCTCCAAGAAAATCTAGTTATTACAAAGGCTTAACTGAATCAATGTTCAATTATAACTGTCTCCTGAAATTATTAACGATCTCTGCTTTCCAAGTTAAGTGTCCGCTTAGAAATCATACTGATCTACTCTAAGTACTACAAAGGCTTAGATCCCCAAGTGATCAACGGCATTCAGTCTCTTAAAAGTTGATAGACTGAAGATTGCAAAACAAAGGTTGAGGCCCTGGTACATTTCTGTGCAGCTGGTAAAGGTATGAAGCAGCTTCAGGAGGATGCATCCAGTGCCATGGTGGGGGAGGAGTGGATTATCTTTTTAAAAATAAACAAACCATACATTTTTAAATCAATATAAGCAAACATCAAATGTCATGGTAAATAAAACCTCTATAACCACAGGGCCCACGCTCCACAGCTTACTTCTCCCAACAAACACCACTCAGCTCTGCCCAGGTGCTGAGCACCCACCATCTGTGGTCCAGTAGTTCTCAGGCTGCCATTGAGGTTTATTATTTTCAAGTCACGTCTCGTACACCAGTCATCAGCAGAGAAAAATTTTCCCACTGTTATGCCGGCACATCTCCCATTCTTGTCCACCCGTACCAGAGGATTCTTTTTAAACACAGTATTCACTTTTGAGAAGAATCTCCCACATACCCACCTTCCAAGCCAACTATTAATGTAATAAGTACCTAAATGGTGAGGTGTTCAAGCATTCCAAGTGCAAACTAAGCAAATATAAATCAAAGTTTCCTCCTATTTAATTGGCTTCACCTGCTCAGTCTCCTCAGCTGGTGCCCCCTCATCTCTGACCTCTAACCCATGGGAGCCTCTAGGCTCAGCCCTAAGACCCTGTCTCTATCTCCCTAACCTGCCATATGCTGTCATTTGTCCTCTGGTCTTTAATACCATTGATATGCTGACAATGGTATTTGTATACCAAGCCTCAACTTCCCCAGTCTTCCCCCTTCACCAGGAACTCTATTCCTGTGAGTTCACTGGGAATTCAACTGCTCAGGCAACTTGTCTCTCTCCCCCACATCCTATCAGCTCTACCTGCAACATTCTACGTTCCAACCATGTCTCACCACTCACCTGGTCCCAGCTACTTGCCCTCGCCTCTTCTGAGAGCTATCAGCATGCTTGCCAACCAACCTCCCTGCTCCAACTCTTCAGCTGCTTCTCCATGCACCGAGCTGCGGGGCCTTCTGGAAATGGAGGCTCCTCTGCCCCAACCCTCGGGGCCCTCTAGCTCAGTGACTCTAACACCCAATGTTCTTATCACAGAAGGGGGACAGGCCTCACAGGGAGCTGCCCCTCTCATTCACATGCTCTAACAACTCAGCTTCCATGTTTTCTTAGTTATGGACACATTCCACTGCCTCCAGGACTCTGCACACCCCATTCCCTTCCGCCTGAACTGCTCAAAAGTTCCTTTCCCAGGTATGACCAGGGTTTGCCTCTCACTCTCCCAGGTGGACAAGCAGCCCTGTCCCTCCATCGGTCTACTGCCTTATCATGCTTGTACTGCTTCCGACTCAGTGCCACCTGCCATTATTTATTGGTCTCCTTATTTTCTGACATCTCCATAGAGAAACAAATGCATTGTGAGAACAGCTTTGCTGTGTTCACTGCAGCAGTCCCTAATGTCATACAACAGGTACACAGACAGTTTTTTAAAAATATGTATTAACAAGCCGGGCGTGGTGGCTCACACCTGTAATCCCAGCACTTGGGGAGGCCGAGTGGGCAGATCACTTGACATCAGGAGTTAGAGAACAGCCTGGCCAGCATGGCAAAATCCTCTCTACTAAAAAAAAAAAAAATTAACCAGGTGTGCTGGCACATGCCTGTAATTCCAGCTACTCAGGATGCTGAGGCACAAGAATCTCTTGAACCCAAGAGGTGGAGGCGGCAGTGAACTGAGATCACCCCACTACATGCTACTCTGGGTGACAGACTGAGTCTCTCTCTCTCTACATATATATATAAACAAAATTTTAAAAATTAACTATGTTTGTATTATCTGGGGTATTTCAATATCCATGTTCACCTTACCCTAATAAAGTAACTAGAATTCTAAATTATTACAGAATTAATATAAAAGCACCTAAAAAGCAAACAGGCATTCCTCAAGTGGTAAAAATAAATGAAACCATACTCAACTTTCTGCCTTAAATAAAGCACATCATTTAAAATAAAAATTTTGTCTTTAAAACCAGTGTATCTGTTGCAGGAGAAATGCACAGACATGTTCATATATGTGAAAGGAAAACTAGCACCTACAGTATTTTTCTGTCGTAGGGAACTTTTTGTTTTGTTTTTTTTTCTAAGAAAGGGCTGTGGAAATAAGTGCTAGACATGAAAGAAAATAACTTTGTACTGTTTTTTTCTTTTATTAATCCCTACAAGGGTTCAATGAGAGAAATACAGAAGCCAAGTACTACGGGGTTAACCAAGGTGACGTCACCAAGCCTAAGCGTTAAATTGCTGAGTGAATGCTGAAAGGCCTTTTTAGCCAGGGAAACATTTTGCTGTAATGGTACCATTACAAATTTTTTACAGTAATAACACAGCACATTATAAGCTTGCTCAACTGATAAGCTCTTTGTGAGGGTTAGAAGTCTGCAGCCCTCACACACAAAGACCTTTCTGTGTGAGAGTTCCTAGAAGTCAATAAGCTAAACATCGCATCCTGCACAATATCCACTTAGCGTCACAGAGGATCTAGTCTTCTACTGCTTTGCCCGGGTTTCCCCTTGGCACGGAGAAGCCATCAGGATACAGATGCAGAGACAGCGACATCACTTTTGTGTCCAATTAGATCATCTCTTGGTTCTAGCCACTTTGCACTTCAACATGATTTCAGATTTAAAGGAGAATTGTAAAGACAGCAGAGAGAGTTCTCACAGCTTCACCCCGCTTCTTCTAACGTTAACATCTCACTTAACTATGCTACACAGAACAAAACTAAGAAACTGATACATGTACGCACTATTACCTCAAGTATACACTTTATTCAGATTTCACCAGTTTTTCCACTAATGTCCCTTTTCTCTTCCAACCTATGGCCCCACAGCACATTCAGTAATCCCATCTCCTTGGTCTCCGCTAACCTAACAGTTTCCCAGTCTTTCCTTGCTTTTTGTGACCCTGACACTTTTTTTTTGTTTGTTTTGAGATATAGTCTTGCTTTGTCACCCAGGCTGGAGTGCAGTGGCACGATCTTGGCTCACTGCAACCTCCGCCTCCTGGGTTCAAGCGATTCTCCTACCTCAGCCTCCCGAGTAGCTGGTACTACAGGCACGTGCCACCACACCCAACTAATTTTCATATTTTTAGTAGAGACTGGGTTTCACCATATTGGTCATGCTGGTCTTAAACTCCTGACCTCATGATCCACCCGCCTCAGCCTCCCAAAGGGCTGGGATTACAGGCATGAGCCACCACACCCAGCCAACCTTGACACTTTTAAAAAACAATGGTCAAGTATTTTGTGCAAAGTCCCACACCTTGGGTTTGTCTGAAGTTTTCTCCTGATTAAACTGGGGTTGTGGATTTGGGGAAGACTGCAGAGGTACAGTGTCCTTCTCATGCCATCAGGCTACGGGGTACCTGATACAAATGTGACTCACTCCTGTGATGTCATGGTGGTGTCCAGCAGATTCCCATTCTCCATTCCATTCAGCAGAACTGAGTCACTATGTCCCCCCCACAGTCAAGAGGAGAGAAATTAAGCTCTCTACTTCCAGGAGGAAGATTATCAGACTTTAAAACAAGCATTAAAACCACCATAGTGATTAACAAATACTTTGTTAACTACTTTTATTTTTTTTTAGATGGAGCTTTGCTCTTTGCCCAGGCTGGAGTGAAGTGGTGCAATCCCGGCTCACTTCAATCTCTGCCCCCAGGTTCAAGTGATTCTCCTGCCTCAGCCTCCTGAGCAGCTGGGATTATAGCAGCTCACCACCATGCCAGGCTAATTTTTTGTACTTTTAGTAGAGATGGGGTTTCGTCATGTTGGTCAGGCTGGTATCCATCTCCTGACCTCAGGTGATCCACCTGCCTCGGCCTCCCAAGGTGCCAGGATTACAGGGGGTGAGCCACCACGCCCAGCCAACTACTTTCTTTAAACTATAATTTGTTTGATAAATAAATTTGGAGTTATACTTCATGGTGACTAACAAAAGCTGAGGCTTAAGGTTTATAACCAAACCACATGAACATTTGTGAAATCAACTGCAGAAACAAAAGATGTTTTAAAGTATCATTTAGTTTTAGCTTTAAGGTGTTTGTCAGTTTAATCCCTGGCCAAAAGTTCTTTGTTTTCATCATCTCATCTAATACAGAGTATTCCACACTGTGACTCGGGGATTTACTGCTGACCATTCATCCGCTCACTTTTACAGTCATGGCCCCCGTAAAGATGCTGCAGTCAACAACAGACTCCTTACACTGCGGTCCTGTAAGATGCCAACGCCTCATTTTTACTGTGCCTTTCATATGTTGAAATATGTTTAGATATGCAAACCCTTACCACTGTGTTCCAGTTGCCTACAGCATTCGGCACAGTAACATGCTGTCCAGGTTTGTGGCCTAGGAGCCGCAGGCGTGTTGGAGGCTGTACGATCTAGGCTTGTGTAAGTGCCCTCTATGATGTTTACACAACAAAACCACCTGAGGACACACTTCTCAAGAATGTATCCCTGTCATTAAGTAAGACATGACTGCATCCGGTTATACAACTCATTGCCAGTAGCATGGCTCAGAGGAGAAAAGAAAGGAAAAGAATTAACCTATCAAACAATGACTGGGGGGCATTTGTGAGCCAAGTCTGGCTTCTCACCAACCTGACTTTATAAAAGTTACTTATTGGAAAGACCCAAGTCCAATTCCTCTTCTGTTCTCTAGGACCCGGGGCTAAATGGGATGATGTCAATTAACAAAAACCTAACTTCAGTTTTCACACATCCATAATATCACTAAGTCATAAGAAATGTTTTAAAAGCATAAATGGCAATGATGGTTATTAAACACTAGCAAGTGTAAGACGCACCAAACACTGCAGATCACTGGACTTCACCTGCCAAGTCTGGGGTCCAGAAATTTGTCCATTAACAATCACCTCAAGTGACTCTCTTGCAGACAGTCTGCCTCTGAAAAACTACCACCTGGTCTAAGACCCACCGGCAATGCTAATAGTTGACGTCCACACACCTCTAAATTTCATGCTTTATCTCCAATTGTCCTATCCCAGATGACACTGCCTTAGCCAAACAACACTGCCACCACCAGAGCCAGCTTCGCCTTTGTTCCCTCACCTGATCCTCTTCAAACACCAGATAGTCTTACTAGTTCAATAAAGATGATTAAATATTAGAACTAAAGACTCAAAAGCTTCTGCCGCTGCCATCTTAAGACCTCTTACAAATGTGCAAGGATGTTTTCCTACTAACAAAGACATACCTGGAGAAAAGAAAAAAAAATATGCAAGGATCCTTCATGATTGGTTGCAACAGTCCAGAAACCCAGTCGCCTTTACAGAAGGGTGTGGCCCAGGCAATCAGAGTGCCCCTACAGCTCCCCAACTCATCCTGCCTGCTCTAATTGTTCCAGGCATCCACCCTGTGCTTTCCCGTGTAGCTTGCAGTATTCGGCCTTGGTGTGCAGTGGTGCAAGCACAACTCCCTGCACCCTCAACCTCCCAGGCTCAAGCCATCTTCCCACCTCACCTCCCAAGTAGCTAGGACCACAGGCGTGCAACAAAATGCCCAGTTAATTTTTTTTTTTGGCAGAGACAGTCTTACTTTGTTGCCCAGGCTGGTCTTGAACTCCTGGGCTCAAGTGATGCTCCCACCTTGGTGCTGGGATTACAGGAATGAACCACTGTCGAGCCTTGTTTTATTCTTATCTCAAAATGCTTTGAATATTGATGTACTTTTTAAAAGGCAGATTACCAGGTGATATAGTTGGATATTCATCCCCCACTCAAACCTCATGTTGAAATGTAATCCCCAGTGTTGGAGGTGTGGCCTTGTGGGAGGCGACTGGATCATGGGGGCGGATCCCTCATGAATGGTTTAGCCTTTGCTGCTGTCCCTCCTAACAGTGAGTTCTTTACAAGATCTCGTTGGTTAAACATGTGTGCCACCCCAACTCCCTTGCTCCCATTCTTTCCATGTGAGATGCCTGCTTTAAATGAAAGTTGCCAGGAAATTTAAATTAAAAAAAAAAAAGGAAAGGGAAAAAAAAGAGATGCCTGCTCCCCCTTTGCTTTCCACCATGAGTAAAAGCTTCCTGAAGCCTCCCCAGGAGCCAAGCAGGTACCTGTGCTATGCTTCCTGTACAGCCTATGGAAGGATGAGCCAATTAAACCTCTCTTCTTTATAAATTACCCGGTCTCAGGTATTTCCTTATAGCAGTGTGAGAACAAGCTAACTCATCAGTTCTATTATGGGAACTGACGTGATAAGAGCTGTGATCTCAATCTCTTCAACTGTATGCAGGAAATGCCACTGTGCTATGCCTTAAGATAAAAAAAATGATACATCGATTCCACGTCCTGAGAATGTGC
Source organism: Ateles fusciceps (assembly GCA_036589455.1). NCBI lineage: Eukaryota > Metazoa > Chordata > Mammalia > Primates > Atelidae > Ateles > Ateles fusciceps. The sequence continues at coordinate 11,641,423 of JAZHEH010001736.1, forward strand.
TAACAGGCCCTCACAATCACAGGACTCTGATATACCAAATGGTGAAACCATTTCAGAGATATTCACGTACTTGAAGGTTTGTTTTGCCAAAGAAAAAAAAAAAACAAAAAAAACCACAGATCCAAAGCAACTAACACAACCATTTTAGGTAAACTACCATTGGTTCTGTCAAAATAGTCTTCCCTAAATTGTAAAAACAAAAACATGGGATTCCAAGACTACAACGTTACTACAAATCATATTCAACTATTTGTTTATATAGGTCAGAATCTATCTGGCGGTCTCAGGGAATGGGTTCTGAAGGCATCTGCTTTTCAGATACTTGAGGACAGCTTCCGGCAGCCCTCACTTTTCACAAGCACTCATCTGTCCCAAACATGAGCTATGATAATAGGTAATATGCAGCATCCCAATTTATCCTTGGAACCACCCAAGGATAAACTGACAATTTCATTTTTAAGGAAATTAAGGTTCAGGGGGAGTCAGGTAACTCGCTGCCCAAGACCACACAGCTAATGAAGAACTAAGCTGAATGAAGCCCCGTGATTCAAGCCATGCCTATTTGTGCCCAAACCAATGTCCTCAGCATTCCCTGCCTCCCCCTCAACTCTGGTACTGTCTGGCCTCACCCTTCACCCCACTCTGCCTTGTCATTCCATTCCAGTCATGCTGCCACCATGCTATGTCCTAAACATACCACACATATTCCTCTGCACTGTCTGTCTGTCTCATGGCACCCCACTTTGCTCCACCAGCACATAGAAGACCACGGTCTTGGCTTTCTGCACTGCTGTGTCCCCAGCTAGCACAGTCTCTTGCTAACAGATACCCAAAATTTATTTTTGAAATGAATGTATGTGAATATTGTAACTAAGTGGTTGGAGGTCTTTCTAATTTTTAGGGCATGATACCCTGACTTCTTAAACAGCGTATAAGGGGACACTCAGCGTAATTCATCCAATTATAAAAAGCCAAATTTAAGCTGTGGCGCTAAAGCCCCATAACGGATGCTCTCAGGGGACATCAGTGAAAATGACAGAGTGAAGACCTCCAAAAATTCTGTCTGCCCTAAAAGTCAAGAGAACACTCGCAAAAATGGGCAGAGGCAACCTTTTCAGGACTCTGAATATTAAAGATCTGCAGTAATCCAGACAACATTTATAGAAAAAAACAATGAAAATTTTGGTAACAGTAAGCTTTGTGGCATTTTAATTTGCCCTATTTCCAGCCTGTTTTCTACCCTAGCCTTGAAAAACAACAGTCTACAATCATAGCAAAATCCAGCAGCCTGGAGGCCACTAGAGGGGTCAAAGAAGGGCTGGAGCTCCTTCAAAGCCCCATTCCCAAGGAACTGCCATTATCTCTGACCTATCTGGTAGTTCCCTGGAAGACCTTGCAATGTTGTCTTCATTTGACCTGACTCAAAATTTTCCTATTGCAAACAGCCTCTTGGAAGGGGAAAGCAGGCTGGTCAAAAACAATCACAGGCAATTGTTGAACACTGCACTGCCCAAGCAGATGGCTAACCATCAAGACAAAAAAAAAAAAAAGCTTAAAAAGAAAAGCAGGGAATAAGATGTGATATGGGGTTTTGAAAACTTCACTGTATTATTTATTATTCCTGGGAATCTACAAGGCCACATGCATGTGTGTGTGTGTTGGGGCGGTGCGTGAGCAGGTTCAGCAAAGATCCAAGAAGGCCCTAAGCTCTCTGCACAAGCAAGTTAAGTGCAGGTTAAGGCAGAGTTGTCAACTGCCTGGTGAGTGTTAAGGGCAAGCACCAACATGTACACATAGCCCCTGAGCAAAAAGTTGAAAACTTTTTAGTTCCAGGCATCTAAGGAAATCTCTGTCCAGTCATTAGCTAAGCACTAAGCAAATCATGTCCAGACTTCAGTGGCCACATGTAAAAAAGAACACACTACATAGAACTGGTTCTGAAAAGACACCAAACAAACAACAAAAACCAGCAATAACATCCCTAAAGAAGGCGCAGAATGTGATTTCAAGAGTTGCCACATTTAAATAACAGTAAGTAAATGTCCGGTTTCCAAAGAAAATTCTGAGATATGCGAAGAAACAAGAAAGTATGGCCCATACCAAGGGGGACAGAGCAGCCAATACAGAGACAGAAATTATTTGTATTTTTCATGAGCCAAATAGAAATTACAGAGTTGAAAAGTACAATATCTGAAATGAGAACATCACAACCGATCTGAACAGGCAGAAGAAAGAATCCATGAATCTGAAAGTAGGCCACCGAAATTATCTAGTCCGAGAAGAGAAAGAAAACAGGAGTAAAAATGAGTAAAACACAGCATGATGGGAGTTCCAAAGGAAAATAGAAAGAGAGAGAAAGGGGCAGAAATTCTCAAAAAAAACCTGAAAAATCACCAAATTTGATGAAAAATAAGCCACATATCCAAGAGACTCAACAAACCCCAAGTATGATAAACTCAAAGGGATCACCTAGACACATTCTAATCAAACTGTTGAAAGCCAAAGAGAACCTTAAGAGTAGCAAGAAAAGCAATTCATGACATACAAAAGGTCCTCAATAAGATTAACAACTGATTTTTTACCAGAAACCATGAACACCAGAAAGCCTCCATTCAAAGTGCCAGAAGAAAAAGATTAGCAACCAAAAATTCTATATCCAACAAAGATGTCCTTCAAAAGTGAAGGAAAAATTAGGAAAAAAGTGAAGGGGAAATTAGGACATCCCAAGAGAAACAAACAGAATTCATCTCTAGCAAACTTCCTCTATGAAAAATATTAAAGAAAGACTTTCAAGTTTAAATGAAAGAACATTATACAGTAACTCAAACTGACATGAATAAAAAGCCCAATAAGAGTAACTACATAAGTAAAAGAGGGTATAAATGTATTTTTTATTTGTAATTACTTTTTTCTCTGATCCAATTTAAAAGACAAGTACATAAAGGAATTATTATAAATCTGTGTTGACTGGCATACAACGTATAAAGATGTAATTTGTTTGACAACAACAGCACAAAGAGAGGAGAGAACCGAGCTACCCGTGAGCAAATCTTGTGTTTACTATTGCTAAGTTGGTATTAATCCGACCTAAATTATCAGGTAAGGTGTTCATCCCCCAGGGCAACCACTAAGAAAACGTTAAAAAATACTGTAAAAGAAATGACAAGGGAATTACAATGGTACACTAGGTAATACCTATTTAAAACACAAAAAAAGGCAATATTGGAGTAACAAAAGAACACAGAAGACATGGCATACAGAAAATAGCAAAATGGCAGACATAAGTCCTCCTCTATCAGTAATTATAGTAAGTGCAAATTAATTAAGCACTCCAATTATTAGGCAAAATTGGCAGAAGGGATTTTTTAAATGATCCAACTATATGCCGTCTTCATGAGAGACACACTTCATATTCAATGACACAAGCAAGTTGAAAGTAAAAGAATGAATAAAGATACACCATGCAAATGGTAACGAAAAGACTGGAGTCATCATACTAATATCAGACAAAACAGACTAAAGACAAAAATTGTTACTAAAGACAAAGAAGAAATTTTACAATGATAAAACTGTCTATCCACCAAGCAGATATAACAAATATAAACATATACACATCCCAAAACACAGCCCTGAAGTAAAAGGAGAAAACCCTGACAGAATCGAAGGAAGAAACAGACAATTCAACAATAATGTTACAGACTTCAGACCAGGCACGGTGGGTCACACCTGTGATCCCAGCACTTTGGGAAGCTGAAGCAGACAGATCACTTGAAGCCAGGAGTTCAAGACCAGTCTGGTCAACATGGTGAAACTGTGTCCCTAATAAAAATACAAATATTAGCTGGGCATGGTTGTGTGCTCCCGTAATCCCAGGTGCTCAGGAAACTGAGGCATGAAAATCGCTTGACACCAGGAGGCAGAGGTTGCAGTGAGCTGAGGTCATGCCAGTGCACTCCAGCCTGGGCGACAGAGTGAGACTCTATCTCAAAATAATCATCATCATCATCATGTTACAGATTTCACCCCCCACTTTTGATAATGGACAGAACACGCAGCATTAGTGCCCAGTCTTTGGAACATCTATTCTAGCCACTGAGGGTCTGCCTGGTTCTCAGGCCTGTGAGGTTAATGGGCACCCTAAATGAGTGAAGAAGGAAATACTGTAACACAAACCATCTCCATGACAACCAACAGTCAAGAAAAATTATTTCTTTGTGGTGAGAACATTCAAAAACCTCTCATGAGGTGATGGATGTGTTAACCTTCCTGATTTGATCATTATACAACATATACATGTACACATTAAACTATACCCCCACAAATATGTACAATCATAATGTGTCAATTTAAAAACAACTTATTTCTTCTATTAGTAAAGGGAAAAATATCCCAGGCTTCTGGTATACGGATGTTCAACATTCCTTTATAAGACAGTCAGACCAACAAGGAAGACTTTTATCTTTTTACACATTTTGCTGCAAACTCCAGTTTCCCCTGATGACGTGCCTCCCTATAAAAAGAACGTTATCCATTTCACCCTTCCCTGAACTGTTTTATATTTAAAATCAGTATCACTGGGTTTCATATTTTTAATTTCTCTTCAACTGTTTCATGAACATATGGTCTTTGTCTCCTCAACTACTCTAAAGTCCTTGAGGGGAGGAAAAAGGTGGTCATTCATGTTTCAATCTTTTGCAGTTTCTCTCCAATTCAGAGGGCAGTTCTAGGCTCATTAATGAGCCCTTAACAAGTACTTGATGGCTAACTCAGAGCTTCATAACTGGTTTATTTTGGCGTGCGGGTATAACATGAACAAGTTCCACATGTGCCCAGATAACAATCCTTCCAGGCCTAGGGTGGTATGAGGCGGTAGGGGTGGTGGGGGGCGGGGCAGTGGTTGGGCAGAAGCTAGGGATTGGGGGTAATAGCAGCCTTTGGAGGCAGGCTCCTCAGTGTGAGTGAACTGAGTCAATGTCATGAGGGAAAAAAGGTTGGGGAGCCTTGGGCTAAATGGCTGCCTAAAACACTGCTGAAAGAACTAGAAATAGCCTGAATGTCTATCAAAAAGACAAAGTTCTTTTATTTACCAAATGGGAAATCTTCCAAGATGCAGATAGTATTATGCTACCATTCATATAAATGGGGAGAGAAGTAGAAAGTTAATTGCTTGTATGTGATATGACACACAGGATACCTCCGTAAGGAGGCACGGTGGGGGCTGACTCACAACGGAAGCCCAGGGGTTGGAGGCAGATGTAGAAAGACGTACTCCTGTAAGCCCTCTGCACTTCTGAATTTTGAGTCACGTGACAGTATTTATTTGCTATTAAAAACAATTAACAGATTAAAGTTGTCAAATCTACCTCTGCCTATCTCCAAATGTCATTAATAATGATTACTGTCTGCACCTTCACCCCTAGTCAAACATGTGAAAATAATAAAAGAAAGATCGGGATACCGGTTGCCTACATGCAGTCTGAAAATCCACTGAGTTCTACACTTAACAACCTATGCACTTTTCCATAGGTATAATAAACGTCAACTCAAAAGTTAAAGACAGAATGAACAGGTTACCTAAGTCAACTGTTTGTTCCCTCTCCTTTAGAGTAGTATAGTATTTCACATATTTGCCTAGATAAAATGAATTCCTATTTCAAATTTTTCAATAATAATTCTCAAAAAAACCTCACCTGGGTTGAGTCAATATTGCTGACACCATGTGGCTAGGGGAAGCAGGAGCTGAGCTCGTCTCGGCCCTTCTCCAGCCTCAGGGCCTACGCTCTCACCCTCCTGTGACTTTTCTATGAGTTTAACATTATGTCCAAACAAAGTTCTCAGCGCTGTTTATTAATTACCACTAATAATTATCAAAACAAGTTTAGAAATGAAGCTGGACTTTGATTTTGACAGTTGTTCCTCACAAGTCATTTTAATTACCTAAGTGTTATCCCAAGGTATTATTTCTACTTGCTGAAAAAAAAATTCTACCTTCTGGCTAGGTTTATAAAAGGACAGAATAAGTGCTTTCCAAGCCCGAAAGCTTAACATAATTGTCTTTAACAGAAGACTCCACCTCAGTAATTCCATAATGTGAGCCTTAATGGGGAAACTGCATTTACAGGAAGTTTAGCAAAAGTTCCTCATCCACATGAAGGATTAATCTTACCTGAGTGGTGAAAACAATGATAAACCCTAATAACAACTTAGGTTAGAATCACTTAAAGCCTTACAAAAAGAAAAAAAAAAAAAGAAATCAAAGGTCTAATAAGATGGTAAGTATTCCAATAGACGTAATTCTTAAAATTATAATAAAGAACTACACATCAAAGGCAACACTTTAAACATATAAGAAAATACATAGGAGAAAAAAATTTTGTGACCTAAGGAAGGGAAGAGTTTCTTAAACAAGGCACAAAAGCATAAACTGTAAAGGAAAACAATGATGCATTAGACTGCACTTAAGATTCACACTTTGTGGACGATAAAAATTCCACAATTAAGATGAAAAGGTAAGTTCTAGTCTGAGAAAAGATACTCTATCCTCAATAAAACACTTCAACAAAACCATAAGACAGACAACATTTCAGCAGAAATATGCGCCAAGACACAGGCAAGGCAGCTCACAGAAGAGAAAAAGAGAGCTCTGGGTACTGCAGGTGGGTGGGCCCTGTGGCACAAGCCCCTGAGGAGAAGCCCACAACACTGAGTCAAAGCTCTGTCACCACACAGCATTTAAAGAAGTGCAGAGCAGCTGGACAGGCTCGGTGGCTCACACCTGTAATCCCAGCATTTTGGAAGGCCAAGGCAGGGAGGATCATCTGAGGTCAGGAGTTCAAGACCAGCCTGGCCAGCATGGTGAAACCCTGTCTCCACTAAAAATACAAAAATTAACCAGGCATGGTGGCATCAAGCCTAAGAAGAGGCTCCAAGTGTCCAGACAGGGTAATTCCATGCAGCCCTTCGTAGGCCATCAGAAACCTTTTCTGATTACATTATATCAGAGGAAAACCAGCCCTGTAACAGCCTCCCACCCCCACAACCCAGGATGACACTTTCTAACTACATCTTGGCACTAATGCTAAAACCAAGTTTTTGGTCAAACTGAAGATACCGGCTCTGTTGATGTCTGTCTAGCAGTATTTAACAACAAGGCCACCCTAAGATATACTTTTAAAAATTCTCTCCCAAAAGAAGGTCTATCTTTTACGACTCCAGCAAGAAGGCTGGCTTCTCAGAGATGATGATCAGGGGAAAGTGTTCCGAAGTACACAACATGTTACATATTTTAACCATAATGAAATGTGTCAAGGCTATAACTATTTAATTAGGATGGGGAAAATGCAGAAATATTGCCAGCTGTATTCTGCTTAAAGCACCGTGAAATCCTCAAACAGCTTTCCTCGCTGCAAAAATCCGTGACAATACAGAGATCCCGTAGGCCTAGTGAGCCATCCCGTATGTGCTGGGTTTGGGGGGATAATCTAAGGCACACAGGGATTAAAGAATTCACTCAAGATCACATTTAGAATTTAAAACGTATCTTTGTGACTTTATAATTAAAAATTACATGACCACACCCTGCATACTTGAAAATGTCCACTTCCCTAAAGTTCGAACAAAAAAATAAGTAACAGTGATTAGCAGACATTTAAAAGCAAGTCGAGGGGGTAGACAAGTACAGGCAAGAATACTATTCTTTCACTCAAGTACATGCTTTAGAAAGTTAGTTCAGAGAAAAGCTAACAGTTCGTATCAGCAAGTGGATTCTTTTTCTTAGGCAAAAGATCCTTCTGATCCTCACAACTGCCAGCAGTTTGTCAACCTAAAGACAACACAACCTAAATTACTTTTTTTTACCCTAACTGATATCAGATCCTGCAAAGTGCAGGCAAGGGGAGCACATTGCCAATCACAACAGAGGCAAGTCCAAAGCCAACTCATCTTCTCTAGAACGGCTACAGAGAAAACATCTACAAGCAGACTTCCTTCGGCAAATTTCCTGTCTGTGTCACGGGAACTCAGAAGCTGACGTGACAGCTATCCTGAAAGCAACAACTATTTGTGAACTCACAGACACAACAACTATCTGAAGACTCAAGGTACACAACAAATGCAAAGTCAAATGCTAATGGCTTTTTTACATCATGATTCTTTTTATAAATTCAAAACACTTAATTTTCTAAACTAAGTAGGTCATTATGACCAGATGAGAACAGCCAGGCCTTTGAGAAAACAAACAGGGAGATATCCTACACTCTAGCAATTACATCTGTGAAATCAGCAAAAGTTAAACAAGATGATTTTCTGGATAATCAAGAAAATATCACTATGACCATCCGCAAGCCATTATCTTTTCTTTATGCCCCAATGCCATTATTATTTTTTTTAATCTAAGGATAAAAATGTAGAATACCAACTTTAACCCTAGAAAGAGTATCATCTCTAGTTTCCGATGACACACTCAGAACTAATGACAAAGTTGACAAAATTAAGTTTTTCCCATGGTAAAGAATTCTGTTCTTACCTCATAAGACCAGACACACTGCACTCCTGCGAATCTGCGGACGCATCTTCCCACCTCCACATCCTCATGGGTGGTGTACATTTCCCGGAGACACTTGCCAATGTGCGGCACCATTCTCCGAAGCACCTCCCGGCTCATGATCACGCCAGGTCCCCCCATGCAGAAGTTCTCACCAGGCTCCAGGGCCAGTTTTCCCATTTCTTCGGTGGTGCCTAGGCCTGTCTGCCCAAGGAAGAGGGGCTCACTGCTATTCAAACTCCTCAGGAAATTCTCCAGACGATCTCCTTTGATGTACACGTCATCATCTGCTCTCATAAACCATTCATACTTGTCTAAGTAGTGGTCGTGCATGTACTTGAGCATCATGAAAGATTTCTTCTGGGGCGGGTAGGAGTCGTCCACACCCCGTAGTGGCACTACTGGAATTGGTACAGATGTGTCGGAACCCTCACTCGAGAAGACTCAACTTTCCCAGGAATTGTCTTGGACCACGTTCTGGAATTAAAATAAGTATCAGTTAGAGAACAGTTTATTCCAAGCTGATTTTCAGGAATTCACGTATCTGCTCATTTTGTATCGCCGTGTTCAATGGGATGATAAAAAGCTACTTGGCCTGCTTGCTTCCTCTTAATGAAAGCCCAGGCTACTGGGTACTGCAAAAACTAATTTTCAAAAGAACCCCAACAAAAAATGATGAGTGTTAAAACTGTTTAGTTATGGCTGAAAACCAAACTGCCAGGGCACCAAGGTCTAGATATACAGATTAATTTTGTGGTATTATCAACTCCCTACCTACAAACTTCTCAGCTCTGTAAAACAAAAAACAAAAATCAGCTGATTCACTCAAAAACTTTTCTTTGAACCAAGTACCAAGTATGTACTAAGCTAAAGGGATGCAGTGGTAAACAAAAACATGGTCCCCAACTCATGGAGAGGACATCAGGAAAGACAGACACTTATCAGAATAATGAGACTAATGAGAATAATGGGACTTAATTCATTACTATGAACTAAGAGAAGTACTCCCAAAGGGCAGAGCACACGACATGGGCTAGACCAACAGAACAGGGAGGCTTCCCCCTGAAACAGGGTAAACATCAAGGAATTCAGGGCAAAAAGGGCTGTTGTGAGGCGAAGAAGGAGGCTGATACAGTTTGGCTGTGTCCCCACCCAAATCTCATGGTTTTACAAGGAGTTTCCCTTTTGGCTTGGTTCTCATTCTCTCTTGTCTGCTACCATGTAAGACATGCCTTTCACTTTCCACCATGATTGTGATGCCTTCTCAGCTACATAGAATTATGAGTCTATTAAACCTCTGTTTCTTTATAAATTACCTGTTTTGGGTATGTCTTTATCAGCAGTGTGAGAATGGAGTAATACAGAGGCAAATGTGCAGGGCCCGACAGAGTGCACTAGAGATGCAGGCCTCTGTGTTGCAAAGGCCACAGGAAGCCTCTAAAGGGAACGCGGCAGAAGACAAGATCACACATTCTGAACTCCCCAGGAAGAGAGAAGACGGCCGAAGGAAGCCAGAATGGACACAGAAAGACCACTGAGTAAACCACTGCAGCAGCCCAGACCCGGGTTTCAGAGACAACAGCTGCCCACCAACAGAGGAAAGATGAGTGGTCAACTGCAAGGAAACCACGTAAAGGCCGTTTCTGCTGAGCGGCTAATTTAAGGCTATCCTGTCACGCTTTTCCTCATACTTTCTCTACACTATGTATTAAGAGCTAAAGTTGTTTAGCTACAATAATTCATTTATACAGACTACTTCCAACAAAAACATATCATGTAGAATAAAATAGTAAATGTAATCCTAAGATCAAAAAAGCACAGTTACCAGATGATATTCTCTCACATTTTATTTTACCTGTCACAACTGTATTTATTATAGCGAAAAATGACTTGAAGGATTAATGAAACCCACACACATCTTTAAGGAAAAGTCTTGGGAGAGAAATATCTGAAAAAATGCACACCAAACCTCTGGGAAGAAGTACACAGGAGGGAAACTGGGAGGAGGTGGAATGCGTATGGACAAAGGCGACTTTCACTTTTTATTCTAGGCATCCCTCTATCGACGGACAACTGCGTAAGTATCATATTACTTGTTCTTGAAAAAAAAATTACTGTGATAAAATATACGTAATGTAAAATGAATCATCTTAACCATTTCTAAACGTGAAGTTCAGCGGCACTCAGTGTTGTGCAGCCATCACCACCATCCATTTCCAGAACTTTTTCATCTTCTTAGAAACTGAGATTCTAAACATGATACTACTTTTGTAACTTTAAAAACAACTTACAATGAAGTACTTGGAAAACAAATGACTGGCTTTTCTCTTCCAAACCCAAATATGAAAAATAAAAACAATTTCAAATGTATCTCTTTCAAGTAGAGGCAAAATTCAATGGAATTCAACTTTCCGCCAACACGCCTCTCAGAAAGTGCAAGGATTAAATATATGCCGGTTTTTATCAAATTTAGGATGTTGATTGCAAGATGCACCATTGTTTTATCTATCAACAACAAATTTTAAAAATACTGCCAATCATAATCCCATGATGCCAGTAACGATAAAATGCATCCTAATTTCTGAGATGTCAAAATCACAGAATGGACATAAGATGGTGTTGTTAGTGTTTTCTCTTAGTTAGTGGATTTAAAATGGACCCATATTCTTATGCCACTTAAAGAACTCATTAACAAAGAACAAAAAAACAAATTCAGCCCATACATTCATTCCCTGGTATTAACAGATGCTGTAGTAGGCACTGCATGTCATTTTCACAAAGGATATGCTCCTGAAGGAAAAGGATGCAGAACGAACATAGAGATGTGGCAATTAATTTAAAGAAAAGCCAATCCCACCTATAAAGGGACAAGTCCTTTTGCAAACGAGACTGAACTGCAACCTGCACAGAATGTGTGACAAGCTACACACAGTCTTCCGATGCAGTGACATCTGGAGGAGAGGTAACTTTTCAGAACTCCTCCAGCTTTGGGAAGTCACCAAGGACCAAATTATACAGCAATGACCCCCTATTCAAATCAAGGAGACCCTGATAATGCTCTCTTTATGGAGAAATGTTTTTCATTTGGCAGTCACAAAAATTCTTTGAAAATGTAAATAATTTCAGTGCTTGGCACATAATGGAGGTCAATAAATGTGTGGACTGAATACTGCCCACTCGTGTACAATAAGCTACTTAATGGTGCCAGAGGTGTTTGCAGAAGGTCAGAAATCATTTCTATCTCGTATCTTTGAGAAATTTTCAAGCTAGGAAGCCATGAAGATACTAAAACACCATGATGTTATTTGGGAGATGGGGTGGGTAAGAAATTCCTGCCTTCAAAGAACAACATACTAAGGAGGCAATCTACAGCACCATGGTCAAGAGCGGGCTCTGGAATCAGGCCATGGGGGTGAGAATCCCAGCACCGCTTTGGATGAGTTATTCTGTGCCTCAGTTTCCTTATCTGTAAACTGGGGTTGCTGTGACAGTTAAATGAGTTCTCTGTAAAGTGCTTAGAAGCCTGCCTGGCACTAGATAAGTATGACTTATTATTAGCGAAGACAAGAGTCTGCAAATCCAATAAGGTAGTGAAAGAAAAGGAAGACAGGAAAGTGTGGGCTCCACATGGACTAGTCAGTCTCAGGGGTACATGGAGAAAAGGTAATGTGGAAAATGCTTCTTACATTTCTGGCCAAAAACCTGAGTCTCATGCTATGTATTGAAACCCTTTCTCACTATCAACTTTAGACAATGCTACAGACAGAAGTCTAAGACTAAATTTCACACGTGTTTTTGCTTTAGAACACCAGAAGCTTTCCTATTAGATCGAGGACGAAACTTCGTTTCAGTTTGGCCCTGCTTCCTGTGTGCCCCAACAGACAGAATCCAGTGGAGGAGGCCCTGGCAGTACAACCAGCACGTTTGCAATTAATGGCTCAGCTATGACTTGAAATGGTGTAATTTGCCCAAGAAGAGAAACCAATTAATTTTAAAAACAGACAGTCTAACCTCAACCCTACAGTTTTACGGTAACTCCACCTAATTATTATCTGTTCCTTTTTAGGTAACCCAGGGGGAAAAAACCTCATGTTGTCCTTTTCTGTTCTAAATGACTGGTGGTTTGAGGGGAAATCTCTCGATGTCAAGTCTCTGTAAACCCTCCAATCTTAAGAAATTATGAACTTTTCAATTAGGGTCCTTTAGCTTAAATAGCTCCACAAAGTGAACGAGGTCTGGAACATAAATCGTGATTCCCCACCATCCTGAGGAAGGAGGAGGGGGATGCATTAATAATTTCAAAGAACTGAAGGAAATGCTGCTGAAGAAGCAAGCTGGCGGCTCTTCTGCAGTATCAACAGGTCCACCTCCTTCATTTTCATAAGCAAACCTCAGCTTTGCCATCAACACATTTGTTACCAGGAGCAAAGAACTCTCACTTAATTAAAACGACAGAACGTTTGCAGAGGCCTTGCCAGAAAGCTCATTTTCAATGAACTAACATCCAACTCTTGCTCAAGCCCAGATAAGACAGCTGAAATTTGAGAGTGCCAAGTGAATCTTCCATTGCTCTAGGTTTCTAAACGCTATTCCTATACTGAGTTAAATCACAGTTAAGTAATTCAGCTGGACCAATATCCGCTTAGCTAAGGAATGCCTTTGCTGGTTAGGACATAACCCATTTACACCAGAGGTTGTAATTTTTTTGTGTGGAAAATCAGACATTGGTGATGACCTTGAGTAGTAGGGTATAAATAACTCCCACAAGCTTAGCGTTCCAATAATGGAACACCAGGCATAAATGCGTTAATACCATAGTCTCCATTTCTATTCAGTGTTGTCTTAAGAAAACTACATAAAATATACTTCTGTACAAAACTGAATCTATAGCATGACACTTGTCTTTGGTAAATATTCATAATATATGGGTAAGTTTAAAAAGCAGGCAACAGTATATACTTGTGATGTGGCTTACCAGGGAACAAAAGTACATATACAAAAATAAAATAGTACAACTCCACCCCAAAGTATTCACCATGGTTATCTTTGGATGGGAAAACCAGAAAGAATAGTTTTTTGTGTTTTTTTTTTTTTTGAGATTGAGTCTCATCCTGTCGCCCAGGTGGAGTACAATGGGGCAATCTCAGCTCACTGCAACCTCCACCTCCTGGGTTCAAACGATTCTCCTGCCTAAGCCTCCTGAGTGGCTGGGATTACAAGTGCCCACCACCACACCCAGATAATTTTTGTATTTTTAGTAGAGACAGCGTTTCACCAGGTCAGGCTGGTCTCGAACTCCCGACCTTGTGATATGCCTGCCTGCCTCAGCCTCTCGAAGCACTGGGATTACAGGTTGGTCAGGCTGGTCTCAAACTCCTGACCTCAGCCTCCCAAAGCGCTGGGATTACAGGTTGGTCAGGCTGGTCTCAAACTCCTGACCTCAGCCTCCCAAAGTGCTGGGATTACAGGTTGGTCAGGCTGGTCTCGAACTCACGACCTTGTGATATGACTGCCCACCTTGGCCTCCCAAAGTGCTGGAATTACAGGCATGAGCCACCACACCCAGCCAACAGTCTTCTTTATGTTTTCTACATTTTCTAAGTTTTCTGCAACAGGTATAGTTAGAGTTAGAAAAAAAGTTTTAACTGGGCAAAAGCTTTGAAACGAACAAGCAACCAAAGAAATAAAAGTGTGACAACAGAGAATTTTTACTTTTGTAATCAAAACTTTTTTTGAGACTAAGTCTTGCTCTGTTGCCAGGCTGGAGTGCAGTGGCCCGATCTTGGTTCACGGCAACCTTCGCCTCCCAGGTTCAAGAGATTCTCCTGCCTCAGCCTTCTGAGTAGCTAGGACTACAGGCATGCACCACCACGCTCAGGTAATTTTTGTATTTTTAGTACAGATGGTGTTTCACCATGTTGGCCAGGATGGTCTCGATCTCTTGACCTCGTGATCCACCCACCTCAGCCTCCCAAAGTGCTGGGATTAGAGACGTGAGCCACCGCACCCAGCCACATTTTTTTATCCAACAGGAAAAACTGAAAGAAAAATGGAGTAAGATTGAGGAGTTTCTATTGTAATTTTTAAACTTTAATAGTTATTCTATTATTTACCATTAAAAAGGTGGGAAGATTTTCTGTGAGTTTCCCAAAATCACTATTACATGTGCTGTCTGATGGTTACACAGCAGTCAGTTTGAAACGACTCATGATAAAATCATCTCGCAAGTTAAAGAAGGGAGAATATGGGTTTTTCAATTTGTAGAACTGATGGATAATAGGAATTACGTGTATATACGGTTGTTCCTTAGTATCCAAGGGGGAATGATCTTAGGAACCCAAAATCCACAGATGCTCAAGTCCCTGATATCAAATGGTGCAGTATTTGCTTAGACCTTCACATATCCTCCTATATACTTTAAATCATCTCTAGATTATTTATAATATCCAATACAATGCAAATGCTATGTAAAGACTGTATTTGTATTATTATTATTATATTGTTATTTTTTACTGTTTTTCCCCCCAAATCTTTTCGATCCATGGATGGTGGAATCCACAGATGTAGCAGATATGCAGGGCCAGCTGTATTTACATTCTTCCCATTACAGAAGGGATTTAAGACAACTTAACCAAAATGTATACAGCATGAGAAAAATCAGCAAGAAAATGACACCAAATCAAAATAAGAGTAGAAAACTCTAAGTAAGCAACAAAAGGCAAATCCTGGTTGGGGCTGCCCTGCCCAGAGCAAATCCTGAATCAGTTAGAGCACTCTCAGGAGTAACCACTCCAATTGCACTGCGCTCCTGTGCTGAGACCTATCCGCCATCAAATGCCCTATGGATTTGCTAGTGGTGGGCCCAAATTCAGCTACAAACTTTCCAGCAAGCAGCCACAAGAAGTCACAAGACTGTGTCCTACTGTTCAGGGTTAAGTGTAAAAACTCTTTCAGATACCAAGGCTGACGAAAACTTCTCCCTAGGTCAATGATGGAGAAAGCAACTCAAACATGATACGTTTCCTTACAGGAAGCACAGTGTGATGGAGCAGCAGTCCAAGTTCATCCTCCTAAAAAAGTACACGGAGGGCTCTATGCTGCCTGTCAGAGCCATGGGACTTGAGAAAAGGCAGAGGCCTTTCAAGGCTACCAAGTGATGCCATGGGCCTCTCTTCAGCTGGAAGGAATCCCCGCTGGCAGGATGCTGCCAACACTGCTGAGTCCCTCATCTC
Organism: Ateles fusciceps; assembly: GCA_036589455.1. NCBI lineage: Eukaryota > Metazoa > Chordata > Mammalia > Primates > Atelidae > Ateles > Ateles fusciceps. The sequence goes on from JAZHEH010001736.1 coordinate 11,657,197, forward strand.
CATCTTCTGCCTGGGTCCCAAGAGCTCTGCAGCAAAGGTATTCAGCTGCAGTTTCCCACTTCCGTGTATGTGGTTTCCGGGGATGTGGTTTCCTCTTTCAAAACCTTTAACTGTCTCATCACGCACGTCCTTATGACCTGTGCAATCTCAAATTCGTTTTAAAAGGAGGTGGGAAAACATAACAGCGGTTGTGAATGGTGGGAAAATTATTTTAAAAGAAAAATCAAATTATACTCTCTACTGTCCATCCTAAAAAATAGACTTAAGGGGAAAGCAAGCATTAAAGAGCCTTTTTTCTTCTTAATTAAGCTGTTGGCAGGGTGGATTACAGGTCCCCACCTCAATAGCGGCCTGGGCACAAGCCCAGGGGGCATTCCAAGGTATTAAGAGCTAAGAGGAACGTGCCCTCTGAGCCCAGGTTCACAGCAAACAATGGGAACAGAGACCACTAATAGGCCACTTTTGAAACTAAGAATTAAAATTGGGAGTGCAAATAACAGAAGGCAAATTCTGATCTCATGAGACATTTCCACAGCTTTAAAGAGTTGCAGAGCTACTTTATATAATTTGCATATCGCTGCTGTACAGTTAAAAGTGTAAATGTGCAACCAATACTTAATAATCTGCGTGAGCCAAAAATGAGTATTGTTTAACGCAAACAATTAAAGCACCCTGAACTTATTCTGGCCGACCACTTTGCAAATCACCATCTTCCTGGACTGAGGCACTAACCCTGTATGAAGCCCACCTAATAGTCACCAGCCACCCTGGCTCTACAGCCTCCACAGGCCAGCCCGTTGGGTTTTCCATCCCACACACACGTCTCCCAGTTGAGGAGAGGGGGGACCACATCACTTTTCCAGTCTCGCGGACACTGATAAGGGTGGGGGAAATGGTCATCGCGGGTAAGGAGGACAGCCTTCCACACACTTCAAACACTCTCAGACCCGCTCTCAGTGTGCATGGCCTGGAGACATGAAAACCTGGGCAGAACCTGCCAGTCAAGGACACCTTTGCAATCCCTGGGCTGGATTTAACTGAAGGCCAGAAAACTTGATTCCAGCGTTAGCTTCTGAGGCCACATTCTGTGCCTGGATCCATCTACTCTAAATCTTGCCCAATTATCTGCGGACACTACCATTGGAAACACACCAATAGCAAAGTTTAGCAGTCAGCCTCTGCGCCTACGGTCCAGCGACAAAACCACAACTGCAAGGGCCTCAACAACTACACTGTCAATAAACCTCAGGTGTTTGGTTTACAAACGCCAACCTGACACCAAATCAGAGCAGACTGTACCTTACTTTTAATCATCCAGAAAATGTATTTATCTACAGAATAAATGCTGTAGCTATAAATGCTTCAGAAATGACACTGAATTCAGGTGAGAAGATGGACAGCTTTTATGCTTCTAAACTGTAACTAGGTTTTCTTGTTCACCCAATTCCATCCCAAACCAGAAGCCAAAAAGGCATCAACAACAGATGGAAGCACAGAGTATTGTAGACACAAAAGCTGGGGCCCCTGCATTGAAAATGCTGCCACCAGATCCTCCCCCAGTATCGCCTGCAAGCATGAAGTTACAGTAATGGAGGAAAACAGTCATTACACTAACCAAGGAAACGTGTGCTAAAATAATTCTGTCCTGTACTTCAGGATAGAATTAATGGTAACTGACTCAAACAAGAATGGCCTGCAGCCCTGTGCCTAGCGGACCTCCATGCCAACAGCCTAACATGCCCAAAACAGAATGCACAGTTCCTCTCAGTTCCTCTCAGAGCTGGCATCTTTTGTGGTTTTACTGTAGCTTTATTACAAAATAACTGCTCACTATAGAAAAACTAGAATATACAGAAAAGTGCTAAGAAGAATCTAAATGATCATTTGGCATCACAGTGAGTACATTCTTTTATGTTTCCTTTTCTAGGCTACACAAACATATGCTTTGTTTACTTCAAACACAAAGGGCCTTGGACTGGCCATACTGTTTTACAGCTTACTTTCACTTAAGTATATTCTGAACCTCTCTTCATGTCAATAAAAATGTTTCAGCCACACCAGTTTTACTTGTTAGAGACACAGACCACAGTATGGATGAATCAGTGAAGTCAATTTTGGTCCTTATCTCCTAAAGCAGGACACCTAAGACACCTGACATTTCCACTTCATATGCACACCTTTAAGCTCCTACAGCAGGACACCTGAGACACCTGACATTTCCACTTCACATGTACACCTTTAAGCTCCTACAGCAGGACACCTAAGACACCTGACATTTCCACTTCACATGTACACCTTTAAGCACTCCTTTAAAATTCCTTTGGAAAAATTTCTACTGCTAGAGCTCAGGAGAGCTGCATTTTAGAGTTTTTGATAAATACTACCCAGGTGCCCCCTCAACAGGTACCAGTCCTGTCCAACTCTAGCCAGATACCAGTACCTGACCAACTCTAGCTAGATACCAGTACCTGACCAACTCTAGCTAGATACCAGTACCTGACCAACTCTAGCTAGATACCAGTACCTGACCAACTCTAGCTAGATACCAGTACCTGACCAACTCTGGCTAGATACCAGTACCTGACCAACTCTGGCTAGATACCAGTACCTGACCAACTCTGGCTAGATACCAGTACCTGACCAACTCTGGCTAGATACCAGTACCTGACCAACTCTGGCTAGATACCAGTACCTGACCAACTCTGGCTAGATACCGGTACCTGACCAACTCTAGCCACTCTCTGCAGTAGCAACACTGCTGCGCTCATCTTCCAAAACACACGTCCCATCAGGCTACTCTCCTGCTGAAACGTCACCAACAGCTCTCGGACACCAATCACACAAAGCCCAAATTCCTAAGCCTGGTGCGCAGACCTCCCCTCCGTGGCCCTGTCCACCAGTCTGCCACCCCACAGCCTACACCCAGCCCCAAGCAGCTGGCCTTTCTCATTGGTCCTTCACTAACTCCTGACATCTCATGTTTCAGGAAACCTGTAGTTGTCGGCTTCAGAAACACCTCTTCATCTTCCAAGACTGAGGAAGGGGCAAAAGAAAAGGTGGGAATGTGGGCGAGACACTTCTTGATCCATTCACACACTGAGTGTAAGCCTCTTCTTCTGTTCCCCCCACAGTGAGTTCAGGCACCTCACAGTCCTCATCAACCAATACCGTCACTCATTTCCTTTCGAGACTATGAACTCTGCAGAGACTGGGCCCAGTATTAGCAGTCTACCTTCAATAAACAGCAGCTTAGTTAATGGGACACGGAAAAGTAGAGCTGCCGGTGCAATGGAAACAGTCATGTACAATCCCCATTGACAACCATAGCTATCCCTGGAATATTCTGCTTGAGGGCATCAAGATCTTGAACCACGACATAAAAAGCCACACTCCTTTTCAGGGCCACACTGTTCACTAGTCTTCTACAGGAAATCCGTAATCTGAAATGACTTGGCGCTCCAAAAGTTCACTTCGGATTTTATATGCAAAAGCCTTCTGTATGAATGTTGGCCAAATTCAGTTCCATCTAACAAAGTGAAGACTGCTCTAAAAGGCTTCAAGATAAACATGATTTTTAGCTCAAGAAGTAAGGAAATGAATTCAGATTTAAAAGGTAGGAGGATGTCATTAAGGTTGGTAAAAGTAACAGTCCGCCTTCCTTAAAAGCATTAGGAAGATGATCATTAACTGATAACATTATCTTGAAATAAGATTCCTGTATCTCAAGCTAATGCTTCTCAAACTTTCTTCCCACAGTCCCCTACAGACTGATGCTAATCTTTAATGGTGCCCTTGATCACTCCTGGGGCAAAGAAGGGAAACCATCCACCTCTTTCTTCTGACCACATTAAAAAAAGAATAAAACCATTTCCTATCTTCAACCCAGAGAGGGTAAGAACCAAAACAAATAAAAAGTGCTGGATTAGCTCAAGACTGGGCATAAAAATGGACAGAAAAAGCAAAATACGTGTGCCTTTTTCTTTTTATCAAAATGTTGATTAAAAAAATCTAAACAGCATAAAAACTCTCTCAGCAAGAACAGGTAAGTGTAGCCAAGAAATATCTGAAGCAGATGAATAACAAAGGGGGAACTTGTCCACCGGATATTAAAATATTATTCAACCTCCAATAATTTCACTGGGTGGTACTGGCACAAGAACAGACAGAAAGATCAACGGAACAACACATGAAGTCCAGAAACATACCCAAGAATGCTGAGTATGATGAAGATGGCATTTCAAATCGGTAGGGAAATGAGAACTTTGTCAACAGTATGTGGTGCTGTGACCACATACTACTTGGGGGAAAAATTAAAGTTGAGATGATTTCTACCCTTTCTAGAATTAGGAAGGAAATGTTATCTTTAAAAGATCTCTCCAGGGCAGTAACTGTGAACCTGGGATAGGGGGAACCTAAAATCAGGAAAGGGAACAGACATAGACTGAACTACATAAACATTAACCTTCCATATATCACAGAACGTAACTCAGAAGAACATTTTTAAATATGGGAAAAATACCAATTGCAGCTAGTAATGCAAGACACAAGAAACCCAGAGGTCCAGACAAGCTGTCCTTAATTCGCATAATAAGACTTCAGGAAGAATCACAATACCATTTTAAAGTGAAATTACCTAGAATACATAGAATTTGCAGATGAGTCAAAATAAATTATTTTATGTATATTTACAGAACCCCAGCTACCTACCTCCTTTTCCTGCATAAACCCTCCAGTGGCTTTCTAATTTATTTAGAGTGAAGCTTCACAAGACTGGACACTAGCGAGCCCCTTCCGTTTCTTTTTATTGGCCTTCTTGGTGTTCCTTTCCAAGCTGGTCCCTGCCTTGGGAGTTCCCAGTGCTTCCTTGGCCTTGATGCTCATCAGTGATATTCACACGACTGGCTCTTCATGATCAGACCTCAGCCCAAATGCCACTTCCTCCGCAGCCTTCCCTTAATCACCTAACACACAGAGGACACACCTGTCCTGCCCCAACCCTCTTTTGTTTTCTCTTCAGCACCCAAGCAGAAACTCTCTTTCTATTGTCATTTCTCTGACCAAAGAACATGATAGCAAGCCTACGTGTACCATGTGTCCCCCAGGACTAAGGGTCTGAGAAGGACCACACATACATGTGCTTTACAAAGAAATGGATCCTAAGTAATGAGTCAGGATCACTCCTATGAACTTAACAGCTATGGTGTCACTCAGGGCCTCCAAAGGTCAGCCCTGGCTGGTCTCTCATCTGCTACACTTTGAGTTTTGTATTGCCTGCTTTGAAAAATCTGTTTCTTGTCTCCTATCAGCTGTCACTGCCCTACTATGTCTTGGTGGTCCCCATCTACCCCTCAAGCAGATGGCAGGTCTAGAAGTAAAAATGTGTAATGATGGAGACGTTCTATCATCAAAGTGCTTGTACAAATGTCCAATGTGAAAAAATAAATAAATAAATAAAATAAAATAAAAATATCATCAAAGTGCAGCGCCTTTAGTGTGGGTGGGCGTCATCTCCTGGGATTTTCAAAAGCCTTTTTAGCTCCTTTTCTGGATCTCAGACAGCTGTTGGAAAGAAGAGGTTGCTAACTACTAGTCCCTAGGCCTAAATTCTGACATTTTCCATATTCTACACCACAGTACCATCTTACTGAAAGTGCTGCTTCTCCTTCATCCACAACCCAAACAACGTTGTTTTTTATTAAAAATAAACAAACCCCAAACTAGAATTTTCTCTAAGAGAAAGGATGAATTCACCTTTCAGGAGAAATGTAAAACTCAGCACATCCATTTCCTAACTAGAGTTCTATCTTGTGCTACAAGAGTCAAGCTTGCTTTTATACTGAACTGTGCATGTAACTTCCAATTTAAGGGTTCAGTGTGAGACTTTTGCCTGGGCTGCAGAGCACAGTAAAACTGTAATCATATGTTATAGCCTATAACCTCCATCCCAATTAAGGCCTTCCCCAAAAGTTCCTTAACTTTTAGCCTTAAGGCTAAAATCGTCTTGCACCATCTCCCGCCGTCAGTCTAAACACAGGGTTGGCAGGCGAGAGGCAAAGGACCCTAACTGGCAGGGCAAGTCCACCTCCAGGCTCCAAGTACTCTGACTTCTTAAGATCTGAGAAACAAATGGAAATTTATGTGAGAAAGCTGGAGTGACATGACACAGCACTTCCTGATAAGGGTCTTCCTTTCTCAGAAAGGCAGAGGTGTCACTAAAAAGAACCCAGCTGAGGGGCAAACTGTTTCTGCTTTCCCCCTAACTACCTGGAAAAAAAATAAACAATGAGATTAAATCTTCCATTCAAAAAAAAGATGAGGGAGGAGATGTGGAAAGGAGGTCAAAAGTAAGAGCATCAAGCCCAAGACTGGGAAATCATTTCCAAGTGAGAAATAGCAGTTCTAGTTTGCATTACATTTCCTGAGTATTGCTGGTGCATTAGGCCCCCCACTGATCTGAATATATTGATACTGCATTAGGCCCCCCCCGCTGATTTGAATATACTGATACTGTAACGATGAAAATGCATTTCTTCAGGGGGCAAGGGGGAGATAAGGGGGTCACCTAATTTACTACTAGTATTAACTAGTTTGGTAACTGTCCCCAATATTGTGATTTTACATGGTCTGTCACTAGAGTCACGTGGATTTACTTTCAAAACCATGCTGTAAATCATTTATACGGTTCATCCTCGGTTAGTGATGTAGCTGTTTCTCTGGTCAAAAAATATGATTCCCATAAAACCTCAGGTATGCATGATAGATCTGGGAGACAGTCCTAATCGGTTCCCAAACTGCTGCGCTAGTCTATGTTTACGCTACCTGCATTCTAAGCTTTTCAGCTGCTCAGGACCCTTCATGGAGGGATGTGGACTCTGGACTTAAGGAGGACCCTAATGGAAATGTGCAGGAATGGAGATCAAGCCATTCAAGGGGCAGTCACTGAAGACTGCTTTCACCGCCCTTCACAGTCCTTCACTTCCTCCCTTAAAGGCAAGGGAGATCATATATGCTTTTCCCCCTCACAACATCTACTGCCTGAAAAATCTGACCAAGACCGCATTTAAAAACTCAAGTGTAAAGGTATTGTTTATAAGAACAAACAGCAGCCGGGAGCGGTGGCTCACGCCTGTAATCGCAACACTTTGGGAGGCCGAGGCCGGCGGATCACCTGAGATCAGGAGTTCGAGGCCGGCCTGACCAGCATGGAGAAACCCTGTCTTTACCAAAAATACAAAATTAGCCGGACGTGGTGGCGCATGCCTGTAATCCCAGCTACTGGGCTACTGGGGAGGCTGAGGCAGGAGAATCGCTTGAACCGGGGAGGCGGAAGTGACAGTGAACTGAGATTGTGCCAGCCTGGGCAACAAGTGCGAAACTCCGTCTCCTCAAAAAAAAAAAAAAAAAAAACAAAAAAAAAACGAACAAATAGCAACCAGCTTAGCCAGGCTCAGCACTGGCTGCTCTGAAATTTCATTCCCACACCATTCATGCTCTAAAACCATTCCCCACATTGGTTTGTTCTGTGGCTGGATAAGACCCAAACTTTATCCATACAGTGTTTCTATACTTCACACATACAGGGTTTCCATCAAATCCCTTTATTGAGTCTATAACCCTCTCCAACTTCAAATTCACTCCAATACAAATCTGATTCTAACCTCGCCAGCCATTCCAAAATCATCTCCCTTCTAAAGCCTACATTGGCTAATCCCTTTGTTAAACCTGAACACGATTCCAGCTGCTTTTATGACTCATTTGGCCAACTAGGGCCCAGTTACTGGATAACAGGCATGCACAACTAAGCTGAACTAATTAACACCAGAATGCAGTTTTCCACTGAATCTACCAAGGGCCAAGAACTGCTTTTTCCCCCAAGGTTCTCTCTCTCTTTACTCATCGGACTGGTGTGGTCCAGTGTGCTGCGGGCATTCTCTTTCATTTATACGAGTGCCTCCAACTGCGAAATGTGAAAGTATGATGTAGAAAGGTTTTACAACTAATCTACAAGGGCTCTAGGTTTTCAAGGACAAAGGTACTCATTTTAGGGAATCCAACAATAACTCAATTGCCTCCACTATCATAGGTACTGTACTGTGAGTTTTCCAACATTATGAGGGAGGCCCGATCTGTCAGGCTCTTTTAACAAGAGGGGCTTGGATTTGGAAAGGCTAAAGTGCCTTAATCAGAGCGAGAAGCACACCCAGTGAAGCCACACTAGTCCATTTGACCCCAAAGGCCATGATCTAGAGCGTTGTGCTCGCCATCCCGCCTCTGATCTTTTCTCCCCCGGCCCGGCATCTCCTGCGAGGCACCCCCGCTCCCGCACGAAGCCCAGGGAGGGCCTAGGAAGCGGGCGGAGGCGAGAGCCAGGAGAGAACCCGCAAAGACAGCCGCCAGGATGCCGAACGCAGGAGGCGGCGCCCGGGGAGCAGGGACTCACCTGTAGGCGGCCACGGCGCGGGTCTGCAGGTATTTCTGGGCGGTCATGACTCCCACGAAGAGAAAGTTCCTGTCGCGCTGGCCGCCATCTGGAGCAGAGCCCGGCGGCCAGAGCTGCGCCCCGCGCGCATCGCCGCGCGCCCCGCCGGCCTGGGAAGCCGCCGCCTGCCCGGACCGGCAGCCCTCGGGGCTGGCGCGGCGCCGTGGGCCCGCTCGCTTCAGCTCGGAGGCGCGGGGCAGGACAAGCCGCGAGGCCAGCACGAAGCCCAGGACGAGCCCGAGCAGCACGCTGAGCCAGGCGCGCCGGCCGCGCGCGGCCATGCCCGCGCCGCTCCGCCCGCCGGGCCGCCGCCGCCGCAGGCTCCGCGCGCCCTCAGCCCGCCGCCCCCGCCCGCGGAGGCCAGCCCGCCCTAGCGCCGCGAGGCCCGGCCCGGGCAGCGCCGCGGCCGCCGCGGGCCCGCCGCGCCCATCGCGGCCCCCGAGCCGCCCGCAGGCCCCGCGCCGGCGCTTTGTTCCGCACGCCCGCCCCGCCGCCGCGGCCTGCGCCTTTAAGAGGGGACCATGCCCGGCGCGCGCTGGCGGCAGCTCGGGAGCGAGGCGGCGGCGGCTCCTCCCGCTCGCGCGCGGAGGCGCGGGACCGGCACGACCGCGACGGCAGTGGCAGCCGTGTCCGGGCCCCCGACCCGCCCTGCCCGCGTCCCCCGGCTGGCTCGGCTCGGCTCGCGTGGCGCCTGCCCCCGTCCTCTTCGTGGCCGGCGCCGCCGCCGCAGCTGCACATCCTCCGGCTTAGCTCGCCATTGCAACAGGAGCCCCTCACGTCACGCACAGCGCGTTATGAAGTGGCCCCGCCGGCGGCGCGTCGTGGCCCCTCTCGGGATCCGTCCGCGCCGCGCGATTGGCGCAAAAGTGAATGAGGGGCGGTTCACGTGGCCAAAGTTTGACCAAAAAAAAAAAAAATCCTCTAAGGCGCCCCGCCCGCGCGGTCTCCGGTGGGGGAGGCCGGGCGGAGGGGGCGTGGGCTCCGGCTCGGCGCCCGCGGGGCCGGAGCTGCCCGTTATCTGCACCCGGCGCCCGGCACCCGGCGCGAGGGCGGCCGGTTCCTGCACCGCGGCGCCGGGTCGCGAATCTCAGCAGCCAGCCTTGCAGCGGGGGCTTCTCGGCCCCCAGACTCCACGCTGCGCACGTTCGTCCCGCACAGACAGTCCTCGCTGCACCCCACGGCCACGCCCTTCCTGCCGCCCGGCCGGCCTCCCGCTCCCGGCCCCGCGCTCCCGACCACTACAGCTTTGTTCGCCGTCCCGTGGCCGTCACTGCGGCCGCACGCAGGGATCAGCGGTCCCGGAGCCCTGGGGGACGAGCGCGCTTGCGAGTGGACCGTGAATTCAATTACCTTGTTTCTACACAACATAAAAAAAAAAGAATCTTTAATATTTAAGGTCCACGCTTCTCATACAGTACTAGCATTTAATGGATCTTTTAGAAGTGGAAAATGATGTTAACGCGCTGCATGGTAAACCTTACTTTTATTTGCATACTGTGTGGGCAGATAGCCGGCTAGTACCCCTAGCCTGGGACTTTGTCAGTATTTTAATACAGTCTATCTGCAAAAGTGCCGTGGATTTCTAAAGACAGATTTTGGGTCCCAGATCCTCTGCTCCGGATTTTAAGGTTTTTGTTTTGTTTTGTTTTGTTTTCCTTTTAAACCTCATCCCTGGGCGCAAACGGATTTTAAGTTTTATACATTTTCCTCCACAATACTTCAGCTAAGGCAACAAAAGTGGAGGTATCCATGTAACAAAAGCTTGTGTAGAGTTTCAGTCTTGTTACTTAATCACCAGTATATTGGGGGTTTCTAATGAAACTTTTGAAGGACAAAGTATTTCCCTGGGCCTGAGAAGTTGTCTTCATTTAATCAAATAAACACAGGAATTAGGACAGAAAGTAAGCATGCGTGGGGCAATCCTTGGACCTTTTCTTCATTGTTGACCAAATGGTTGAAGTGGTATCACGCAGTTTAAATTACCGAGCTGTGGGAGCTTCAGAGGCACCTGAATGGCGGTCACTCTTGTTTATTCTTTGGATAGTACCACTTTCTTTGACACTTGTGATTTATGTTAAAAATAGTTCATTACCCACCTTCCCACAGACTCCCTCCCTAAGAGGTGATCCACATCTAAAAATAAAATACTCATTATGCCGTGAATACAGGATTCCAGCAGTGGTCTTGGGAAAAATACAGAACATACAACCATGAATTACAGGCTCGAAAACCATCGAAGGAGGTTTCCAGTAAGACATAAACCACAAATGCTGAGGAGTCACCAGATCCCCCACATTCAGCAGCAGCCCCATCATTCACAGTGATTTACATAAAGCACAAATCTGGCAAGAAGCAGATGTTCAATTTTGTGGCATACTCAATGATTTCATTATTTTCTAACCTGCTTTAGACTTACCTAGTTTTCTTCTAAACTAGAATCCAATGAAAAGTATATAAATATGTGATGGGGATATTTTGAGGATGCCAAATATTTTGTCATCCTCAGTGTCCTGGTTCTTAGTTGTCCCTCATTTCCTAGGTCAACAGCCTCACCTGCCTCACCTGTAGGCTCAATGGGGGTCTTTCATAATGTGGAAAGGATACCCTTTTCTTCGTAAAGGCTGAGCCTGAAGGCTTACAGTTTCCTGGAGAAGGAGAGTAACGCATAAGGGGGAGCTCCTCTGGGAAAAGAGGGGAATGCCAGGCCAAGGGAGGGTTGGAAGGAGAAGAGAGAAACTGAGCTCCTGTAGAAGTCTGCCAGGGCAAGGGACCAATTTTGGCCTACAGCCTAGGAGCAGGGGGAGGGAAGCTTTTGCACAGCTGGAAGGAGCAGCTGGATTGTTGAGCTGAGGCCGTTCTCCTGGGGGAGGAATCCAAGTGTCCCAGCAGGGGGCCTGGATCAGGAGACAGGGCTATCCTAAGTGGGGATTTCACAGCCAGTAGCAAATACCTGGAATCAAGAACTTCAGTGATAGCCAGAGGCCTAAACAGCTGCACAGGATTGTGCCCCCAGTATGAAGGCCTGTCCAAAGCACACCCCGACTAGTCAATACCAGCAAGGAGCCAGGGAGGACAAGGAGGGTGTGGAACATCTGCCCCCAGTGCACACACATGCTTCCTTCCCCAAAGCCCCTGGGGGCCAAGGCTGCTCCCCATCCTACGTAGCCCCCCCTCACCCTAATTTATTTTTAAAGGTAAGGAGAAGGCAGGGTGAATCAAAGTTATAGGCATTTCACTGCAGTGAGCTGAGGAATGACTTTTCATGATTCCGGGTTTCTTGATTTCACTGCGCTATGGTCCTTCTCTGTTGAGGAAGTCATTGACCATTTTTCTCATCATAAGGGAAGGGGGAGGTGTTAAGTGTTATCAGGAACACTTTAAGGGAAGCTCTGGACTGTAGTTATTCCATGAAACTCCCAGTGGCACACAACTGGCCCAAGAGGTGGACTGTGATGGGTCGGGTATCAGGAGTGTGGGACCGAGTCTGAGCTCCGCATGGAGTGAGTTCCACTGGGAGGGGCTCTGGGGACGCTGGCTCTGTCTCTAAATGAGTTTTTTTGCCGGATCACTTTAAAGGGTCCTCCATAGTGATTCCACACCAGTATTTAGAAATGTGTTCAAAAATCCCAGATCACCTAACTTCCCTTCTGTATTTATGAGTGTGACTCTTTATGACACATCATTAAAATTCATCTCTACCCACCTTACTGAACATTTTCTCACAGATTGCAACTTTCTTCCCACACACTTCACATGTTTTCTGTTCTAATACATTGAAGGCCTGTTACCAGTATAACATTTCATATAATTTGCAGCAATTTCTTGGAAACCCTCAGTAAATACCTCAATCGTTTGTTGGCAGCAAGCCTCAAACAACGGACAGAGTTCCCTGCAAGGGCTTCTGCACTCACGCCTCACACAGGGGGCCTTGGAAAAAGTGGTAATCTTTATTTAAAAAAACTTTTAGAAATGCCTGCTTTAAGAAACAGTGAATGCTGAGGGGTTATAAGAATCCACCCTTTCAGAAGGTTCTGCTCACTGCCTGCAAAGAAAATCTGTAGTGACCACTTTACTAATATTGCCACTTAACCTCTGTTAACCAATAAAATGCTGCTTCATTATTAACGCTGCTATTAAACTTACAAGTAAGATCCTCATTAGGTTATTAATTTAGCTCAATATTTTCTTTTGCTTGCAGTATTTCCTGTCAAATGCAGGAAAGGGCAAGTGAGCAGGGCTTACGTGCGGGCTTCATGTTCCACACCCTCCTTGTCCTCCCTGGCTCCTTGCTGGTATCGACTAGTTGGGGTGTGCTTTGGACAGGCCTTCATACTGGGGGCACAGTCCTGTGCAGCTGTTACTGGCCTGCCCAGCCCTGGGTGTTCTGGAATGTCCTTCAGTGCCTTGCGCTGCCGGATTCTGCTTATCAGCAGTGTACTCTGTTTCCGTTAGACGTTGAGTCAGTGTGAGTGCTTCTCACACAAGTATGTGTCAGTGTGAGTGTGTGACAGAAGACTCAGAAGAAATTTAAAGTTAGTACAACTCTGTGGGCTGGCCGGATGGGATATGGTCTTCCTAACTAGAAGGTGTTGGGTGCCGCCAGTACAGGCACTATTGGGAAACAGCCTGAATGTCCTTTGGGAGATAACCTCACTGCAGAGGCTGAGGACAGTTGGCTTCTGGCGTAAGAATTAATCCTTGTGTGGCGGAGACGTTTGCCTTTCCCATCCCTTGCCAAGAAATGCATTATCTTTAAAAGCAGTGCCAGAGTTTCCACAGCTGGAGAGTTTGCACAAAGACAAAGCTTCCATCCACAGGAGGGAACCCCCTGTCGGGACCCAGGCATTGGACAGCTGGGCAGCAGCATGGCCACCTGAGGGCTCCGCACAGCTGGGCCCAGATGTGCAGCTCAGACTTCCTTCTGAAGGCCTAACAAAGAGTAAAATTGCTTGGGAAAAACACTGAAGCTGCAGAAGAAGGTTTAAGCTACAAATGAAGGCAGCAGAAATAGGGATCTACAGACATCTGAAAGTACACTGCAAGAGAAAACACTGTCACCATAATACCGGTGGCTAAGTGGCCCCAGGTCATTGATCCTTTACACACCCTGTTATGCTATCAAACCCAATGCTAGGGTCCTATATACTCTTAAGGCACACCTCGATGCTATTATCCAAACTTTGCAATTAAGGCCTCTCTAGGAATAATCACTCCCCCTAAACTCTGAGGGAAGTAGGTAGGTTTAGCAAGCACCCAAGATGATTCTGATACCCAGAGTGGTTTGAGAGCCACAGGTCTCTGCTTTCATGTGAGAAACGGGGCAGTTATCCCCCAACAGATGCAAACTGTCAGCCAGCGTAAGTTATTTTGCATGGTCGTAGATGCTAGCAGAGAAGCTTTTGTCTTCCTGGGAGGAGTCTGTGGAAACAGAGGATTTCCCAATGTGCTGGTGGGAGAGCAAAGTCATACAAACCCATTGAGAGGGCAGTTTTGTCTGAATATCAGTGTGAATTTTTAATTTTTAAAGACCGGGTCTCACTCTGTCACCCAGGCTGGAGTACAGTGGAATGATCGTGGCTCACTGTCAATGTTACAAATTACAAGTGCATCTACTTTTGACCCCACAGTCCTACATCAGAGAATTTGTCCTCCAACCATATCAGTACAAAATGACACTTGAACGAGGTTATTCTTTGCGACACTGTTGTGATAGTAAAAGATTAGACCCAAGTGTTCATGGATAGGGGAATGGATAAAGACACAAAGGCGCATCCCTCAGAGAATGCACTATGGCGCGTCTGTAAACCACAGCAAGGAGGCGCTCTCTCTACTGAAATGGAAACAGCTCCACATGGCACAAAACAGAAAGCAGAAACAGTAAGAAGTTTTCTAGTGTTTTTATAACAAAACTAGAGCGATGCACAAGAAATAAAAGCGATAGCCTAATGGGGAATGGGGAAAATGAGGGCAGTTGAAGTGTGTGCACGAGATTTCCCAATCGGGCACTGATAAATATCATTGATACCACTGATAAATCAATCAATCTATATATACTATATATATATATATAGGTATATATATATGTGTATATATATGTGTATATATATATGTGTGTGTGTATATATATATATTTAGAGACAGAGTCTCGCTCTGTTACTAGGCTAGAGTGCAGTGGCGCAGTCTTGGCTCCTGGTAACCACTGCCTCCTGTGTTCAAGCGATTCTCCTGCCTCAGCCTCCCGAGTAGCTGGGACTACAGGTGCACACCACCAAACCCGGCTAATTTTTGTATTTTTATAGAGACCGGGGTTTCACCCTGTTGGCCAGGATGGTCTCGATCTCCTTACCTCGTGATCCACCCCGCCTCAGCCTCCCAACATGCTGGGATTACAGGCGTGAGCCACCGTGCCCAGCCCCTTTTTTTTTTGAGATGAAGTTTCACTCTTGTTGCCCAGGCTGGAGTGCAAAGATGTGATCTCAGCTCACTGCAACCTCCGCCTCCTGGATTCAAGTGATTCTCCTGCTTCAGCCTCCCAAGTAGCTGGGATTATAGGCGCCTGCCACCATGCCCACCTAATTTTGTATTTTTAGTAGAGATGGGGTGTTACCATGTTGTCCAGGACAGTCTTAAACTTCTGACCTCAGGTGATCCACCCACCTCAGCCTCCCACAGTGCTAGGATTACAGGCATGAGCTACTGTGCCCGGGCATTAATTTTTTTTAAGACAGGGTCTCACTCTGTCACCCAGGCTGGAGTGCAATGGAGTAATCTTGGCTCGCTGCAACCTTGACCTCCCAGGCTCAAGCCATCCTCACACCTCAGCCTCCCAAGTAGGTGGGACTACAGCCTTTTTTTTTTTTTTTTTTTGAGTGGGGGTCTCACTACGTTGCCCAGGCTGGTCAAGTGATCTTCCTGCCTTAGCCTCCCGTAGTGTTGGAATTACAGGTGTGAGCCACAGCACCCAGCCTTATTTCACCTGTTTTATCTGTGTTCCTCCTTGCACTTTATTCTTGGATCTTCCATAATATTAGAGCCTTGTGTCATATCTTTTTTTTTTTTAAACTATTTAACACGGAAAGATAATTTTTCAAAATTTCCTTGGATCTTGTATTGAATACAACAAAGGGCTGGGTAAAGGCAGCGCTGCAACTTTGGGACAATGGCGCCCTCTTGTGGTATACAGCTAATTCCTGCGAAGCGAGGATTTCTTTAATATTGGACTTAGCGAACAATGGTCAGACATTTTACTTTATGGTTAATAATAATCTATTTCTAATTATCACCTATTTCAGCATTTTCCAAGGTGATATCCTGGTTCCGGATTTGTGGTTCACCAGCTTGTGACACTGTAAAATGAGAGGAGCTGAACTAAAAGCTGCCAGCTGGAAACTCCCTGTAGGTAGGTTTAGCAAGCACCCTAGATGATTCTGACACCCAGAGTGGTTTGAGAGCCACAGGTCTCTGCTTTCATGTGAGAAATGGGCCAGGTTATCCCCCAACGAATGCAAACTATCAGCCAGTGTAAGTTATAGTGCATGGTCATGGATGCTAGCCGTCTTTCCTGCTTTCGTCTTCCTACATCTGCCCGGGTGTATTAAGCTGCAGAGGTCACCCAGGACAGCTTGTCTGCAGGCCCTTGCTGCTGAAGTCTGAGCTAAATAAGCACTACGTGGCTGTACAAAATCCGGAGTTGCCTGGGACACTCTTGGCCACACTGCCTCCAACAGCATCAAACAAGCTCACGATGCAAAAGGTCATTGGAGTGGCTGTCTCAAACCTGGAAAATCCTCATGTCCCCTGGGGGCTGGTGGGCATGGAGTCCAGGGGTGGTGGGAGGAAGGGCCAGGGTTAAAGGTCAGACAGGTTGCTTATATCATCAGACTTCCATCAGTCCCACAACACCAGTGCAAAGGGAGGGAACCCCTCTTCCTCCCCAGAGGGGCTGCCAACCTCTTTGAGACTTCTATTTTCTTTGCAATTCTCCCAAAGCCGCCACCTTTTTTTCTGTTTTTTGAAAATTTTTGTGGATACGTAAGTTATATATATTTATGGGTACATGTGATCATTTGATACAAGCCTACAATGTGTAATGATCAAATCAGGGTAACTGGTCACCGCAAACATTTATCACTTCTTAGTGTTATGAACATTCCAACTCTACTCTTCTAGTTACTTTGAAACACACAATATATTATTATATTATTATATATTAATATATATTATATATTATTAACTAAAGTCACCCTACTGTGCTACTAAACATTACATCGTATTCCTTCGAATCCAGCTCTACCTTTGTACCCACTAATCACTCCCTCTTCAGACTCCCTGGTAACCACCATTCTATTCTCTATCTCCATGAGAAAAAAGGTCCCACAGATGAGTGCAGTATTTGTCTTTCTGTGCCCAGCTTATTTCACTTAAAATGTCCTTCAGTTACATTTACGTTGCAAATGACAAGATTTTATTCTTTCTATGGCTGAACAATATTTCATTGTGAATATGTACCACATTTTAAAATCCATCCATCCACTGATAGGCACTTTTCTTTTTTTATTTTCATTTATTTATTTATTTATTTATTTTTGAGACAGTCTCACTCTGTCACCCAGGCTGGAGTGCAGTGCCACAATTTCGGCTCACTGCAACTTCTGCCTTCCAGGTGCAAGCGATTCTCATGCCTCAGCCTCCTTGAGTAGCTGAGATTACATGTGCCCGTCACAACACCTGGCTAATTTTTATATTTTTAGTAGAGACTTCATTTCTTTCTTTTGAGACACAGTCTCGCTCTGTTGCCAGGCTAGAGTGCAGTGGTGCAATCTTGGCTCACTGCACCCTCTGTCTCCCAGGTTCAAGTGATTCTCCTGCCTCAGCCTCCCGAGTAGCTGGGACAACAGGCAGGCACCACCAAGTCCAACTAATTTTTGTATTTTTAGTAGAGACAGGGTTTCACCATGTTGGCCAGGCTGGTTTCGAACTCCTGACCTCAAGTGATCCGCCTGCCTCCGCCTCCCAAAGTGCTGGGATTACAGGCATGAGCCACCACCCCCAGCCTCATGGATGGACACTTTTGATTCCGTATCTCGGCTGTTGTGAATAGTGCTTCAATAAGTATGGGATATTGAAGACATATCTTTGATATGTTGATTTCCTTTCTTTTGGGAATATACCCAGCAGTGAGACTTCTGGACCATAGGGTAGTTCTACTTGTAGTTTTTAAAGGAACCTCCATACTGTTCTCCCATAATAGCTGTACTAGTTTACATTCCCACAACAGCGCACCAGTTCCCTTTTCTCTGCATTCTTGCCAGCATCTGATATTTTTGTCTTTTTGATAAAAGTTATTTTAACTGGGGTGAAGTTAAAATGATATCTCATTATGGTTTTGCTTTGCAATTCTCTGATGACAAAGATGTTGAGGTTTTTTTCTTTTTTGAGACAGAGTTTTGCTCTTGTTGCCCAGGCTGGAGTGCAATGGTACGATCTTGGCTCACTGCAACCTCTGCCTCCCAGGTTCAAGCAATTCTCCTGCCTCAGCCTCCTGGGTAGCTGGATTATAGGCATGCGCCACCATGCCTGGCTAATCTTGTATTTTTAGTAGAGACAGGGTTTCTCCATGTCAGTCAAGCTGGTCTGGAACTCCTGACCTCAGGTGATCCACCTGCCTCGGCCTCCCAAAGTGCTGGGATTACAGGCGTGAGCCACCGCGCCCCACCGATGTTGAGCATTTTTTCATATACCTGTTGGGCATTTTGAAAAGCCTCTTCTGAGAAGCGTCTATTCAGATCTTTTCCATTTTTTAATTGGATTACTTGGGTTTTGTTGTTGTTGAGTTGTTTGAGCTCGTTGTATACTCTGGTGTTAATTCCTTGCCAGTTGAATTGTTTGCAAGGATTCTCTCCCATTCTGTGGGTTGTCTCTTCACTTTGTTGGTTGTTTCTTCTGCTGTGCAGAAGCTTTTGAGCTTAATGTGCTCCCACTTGTTCATGTCTGCTTTGGTTGCCCCGAGCTTCTGAGGTCTTGCTCAAGAAATCTTTGTCCAGACCAATGTGCTAGTGTTCCCCAGTGTTTTCGTCTAGTTGTCTCATAGTTTCAAGTCTTCAAGTCTTTAATCCATTTTTTATTTTACTTTTGTATATGGCGAGAGATGGGGGTCTGGTTTCATTCTTCTGCATATGGATACCCAGTCTGAAAATGCCACTCACGAACTGTTGGTGGTATGGGCTTCTGCACAGTTTACCTTGGTTATGTCACCCAGGAAAGGCCCTAGACTCCACCAACACCTGAACTCAGGGGTACTCTGAAAAGATGTCCTCCTGCCTAGCAAATCGAAGGGAAGTCTCAAAGACAACACATTCTCATGATCACAAACCGTAAGTGACATTAAGATACAATTAGCAGGCCAGGTGCAGGAGCTAACGTCTGTAATCCCAGCACTTTGGGAGGCCGAGGCAAGCAGATCACCATGTCAGGAGATGGAGGCCATCCTGACCAAGACGGTGAAACCCCGTCTCTACTAAAAATACAAAAATTAGCTGGGTGTGGTGGCATGTGCCTGTAGTCCCAGCTACTCGGGAGGCTGAGGCAGGAGAATTGCTTGAACCTGGAAGGTGAAGGTTGCAGTGAGCCGAGATCATGCCACTGCACTCCAGCCTGGGGACAGAGTGAGACACCGTCTCAAAAAAAAAAAAAAAAAAAAAGATACAATTAGCATTGGTATTCAGCTGCTGCTGGCAGAGTGGTTCAATGTCACTTCAGTGATGTGGAAATCAACAGGAGGAAATTCTACTAGGCTGGCATAATTTTTTTCTTCTCTATACTTTCTGGATTTCATGAATTTTTTTTTTTTTTTTTTTTTTTTTTTGAGACAGAGTCTTGCTGTGTCATCCAGGCTGCAGTGCAGTAGCGTGATCTCGGCTCACTGCGATCTTCCACCTCCCAGGTTCAAGCGATTCTCCTGCCTCAGCCTCCTGAGCAGCTGGGATTACAGGCACGTGCCACCACACCCAACTAATTTTTGTATTTTTAGTAGAGACTGGGTTTCACCATATTGGCCAGGCTGGACTCAAACTCCTGACCTCGTGATCCACCCACTTCAGCTTCCCAAAGTGCTAGGATTACAGGCCTGAGGCACCACACCTGGCAAAATTTTTTGTAGAGATGGAAAATTTTTGAATCAACATTTTAGTTAGTTAAAAAACAAACATGTATGCCACTTAACATTTGTTATAAAGAAATGAAAATCTGTGCCACTGACAGATACATGAAATTTTAAAGTATTTAGTAGTGGTAAGGCCAACTGCTTCACCTGTGAGACAGCAAACATGAGGAACAAGGGTAAGAAACTGTGTCACTTCAGCCAGGGCACTGGAACTGCTCGTGACACTTGCCTGAAACGTATTCCAGGCCAAACCACCTCTGCTTCACTCTTGGTCAACTTCTTTGATGTCAAAGAAAGCAAAGCTCACAGAGACTATGAGATCGCACAGAGAGCTCTGACCCTGAACCAGAACTACCTGTGTCACGAGGGTAGAGAAACCTTGCCACTTATTTGAATAGAGAGGATTTTTTAAAAAACGGTTTTATTGGCCACGTGTGGTGGCTCACACCTGTAATCCCAGCACTTTGGGAGGCTGAGGTGGGCGGGTCACAAGGTCAAGAGATTGAGACCATCCTAGCCAATATGGTGAAACCCTGTCTCTTAAAAATACAAAAATTAGCTGGGCGTAG
Organism: Ateles fusciceps; assembly: GCA_036589455.1. Lineage (NCBI taxonomy): Eukaryota > Metazoa > Chordata > Mammalia > Primates > Atelidae > Ateles > Ateles fusciceps. The sequence goes on from JAZHEH010001736.1 coordinate 11,677,406, forward strand.
TGGCATGTGCCTGTAGTCCCAGCTACTCGGGAGGCGAGGCAGGAGAATTGCTTGAATGCAGGAGGTGGCAGTTGCAGTGAGCCGAGATCGTGCCACTGCACTCCGCCTGGAGACAAAGCAAGACTCCATCTCACAAAAACAAAAACAAAAATGTTTTAAGGTACAATTGATATACAATAAACTGCTCATGTTTAAAATGTACAATTTAAGTGTTGACATATACACCTGTGATGCCATGTGTGAAAAAAGCAACTCATCTGTGTTTTTCCTCTGCTTTCATACCACAACAATCAACACAGAAGGCTTCTGTGATCCAACGTGTTGAGGGGTTGTGTGTTCCCCGCCAAGAAGCAAGCAATCAATTCTGCAGCCAGCCTCAGCTAGGTGTCCTCCACTTCAATTCTGTTATCATCTACCTGGAAATAGCATTAGATACAGGTGGAGGGCTCAGTGCCCAAGGTGGCTCCTGTCCCCACTCAGGCACATGTAAGTCTGGGCCTTTGGACCTTGTGACTGACTGACTATGAACTGGGGTTCCCGTAATCCCCCCTCTGGTTCAGTTAATTTGCTAGAGTGGTTCACGGTACTCAGGGAAACATTTATGTGCACCGGTTCATTACAAAGGATATTTTGAAGGACTCAGATGAACAGCCAGATAAAGAGATACACAGGGAGAGGTCTGGAAGGGTTCTGAGTGCAGGAGCCTCTGTCCTGGTGGAATTGGGGTGCACCACCCTCCTGGCACATGGATGAGGTGTTGTTCAGGACCCTGTAAGCCTCCACATGTTCAGCTGTCTGAAATCTCCCAAAATCCAGTCCTCTTGGGTTTTTATGGGAGCTTCATTACATTGGCCATTGGTGATCAACTCAACCTTCAGCCCCTCTCCCCTCCTTGAGGCTGGGGAATGGGGTGAAAGTCCCAACCCTGTAATCCTGCCTTGGTCTTTCAGGTACCAGCCCCATCCAGAAGCTACCTATGGGTTACCAGCCACCAGTCAACTCATGAGCATAGGAGAGGACATCACTTGAAGATTCTAAGGATTCCAGGAGGTGTATCCCAGCAAAGAGTTGAAAACCAAATACATGTTTCACAGTATCACAGACACCATCACCACCAAAACAGCAGACTTGTCTATTGTCCCAAAAAGTTTGCTTGAATCACCTTTTTTCTTCTTCCCTGTTCCCCACCTCCACCTCAGGCAACCATGGATCTGCACTCCGTCACTATAGATTAATGTGCGTTTTCTAGATTTTTATAGAAATAGAATCATATGCTATGTGTTTTGGTTTTTTTTTTGGCCTGGCTTTTTTCACATGGTGTAACTATTGGAATCCATCCATGTGACATGCATCCATTCCATTCTATTTTGTTCATTTCATTTTGTTGCTTAACAGCGCTCCATTCTATGAACCTACCACAATGTATCCACCCATTCACCTGTTGAGGGGTATTTGCATTGATTTCAATTTGGGCTACTACATGTTAAAGTAGCTGGGAACATGTATGTGCAAGTCTTGGTATGGACACATGTTTTTACTTCCCTTAGGTATTTATGGCTGGATCATATGGTAGGTGTAATGTCACTTTTTATGGTACTACCACACAGTTTTCCATTTTCTGTTGCTACCAGGAGGTGGTTCTTCTTCATCCACACCCTCATTAACACTTGGAATAGTCTTTCTAATTTTAGCCTTTTTTTTTTTTTTTTGAGACACAGTCTTATTCTGTCATTCAGGCTGGAGTCAGTGGCGTGATCCTCAGCTAACTGCAACCTCCATCTCTCCAGTTAAAGCAATTCTCATGCCTCAGCCTCCCAAGTGGATTACAGGCACCACCACACCCAGCTCATTTTTTTCCCTAATTTTAGTAAAGACAGCGTTTTGCCATATTGGCCAGGCTGGTCTCAGAAACTCCTGACCTCAAGTGATCCACCCACCTTGGCCTCTCAAAGTGCTGGGATTACAGGCGTGAGCCACTGTGCCCAGCCTAGCCTTTCCAGTGAGTGTGTAGCGGTATCTCATTGCACTTTCCTATTGACTAACAATGTGGTCCTGGGAGACATACTCCCAAAATGGGACTGGGGACTGGATCGCTATGCAAGGAATGAGCAACAGGACTCTGGTACTTACTCCATGGCAGGCAGGGGCGTCATGGGCATTCAAAGTACCCATAGCCATGGCCTGGGAAAGTGGACGAGAGCAGAGCAAGGCAGTGGAGGCCAAACGGCTGTGAAGCAGGCACAATGGCAACTAGGCTGACTATGGAGACGGTGGGGTCGCCTGGCTGCCTCTGATGGGTCTTGAGTGTGTACAGGGAAAAGGACAAGTTGAAGTTACTTAGGGTCCGACATGGAACACAGAAGAAAATTGAGGTCAGGAGTTCAAGACCAGCCTGGCCAACATGGCAAGACCCTGTCTCTATTAAAATACAAAAAGCCGGACATGGTAGTGCACCCCTGTAGTCCCAGCTACAGTCCCAGCCTCCCGATTGGAAGGCTGAGGCAGGAGAATCGCTTGAACCCAGGAAGCGGAGGACGCAGTGAGCCGAGATCCCACCACTGCACTCCAGCCTGGGCAACAGAGCAAGACTCCATCTCAAAATAAATAAATAAAAGAAGAGGAGAGACACAGATGCTGAAAGAAGGTGACCACATGAAGCCTGCAGCAGAGACTGAAGTGACTCAGCCACAAGCCAAGGACAGCCCGAGGCCACCAGAAGCTCAAAAAGACAAGGAAGGATCCTCCCCTCGAGGCCAGGAGAGAGCATGGCCCTGCTGACACCTTAAGTTTGGCTTCAAAAACTTGGAGAGAAACAATGTCTAGTTAGAAGCCACCCAGTTTGTGGTCATTGGTACTAGCAGCGTTAGGAAGTGAATACAGTGAATTCCAGCCCTGCTGGAATTCCGCCATCCCCTGTAGTTGCAGAAGAGAAATGGCTGAAGCCAAGCCCAGGCCGGGCTTTAAGGGCTCCAGAGCAGCATTGCCAATGAGATGCTGACCCCTGACAGGTGTCTAATGCTAAGCGCACTGATGGGAAAGGAGAGGGACCCTGAAATATGGGTGGACACAGAGGAGGCTGAGAATTGAGAACGCTCAGCCTCCACATCCCTTCATCTCAGCCCCACCTGCCTGCTTCCTGCAGAAACAGCTTTCACTTAAGGCACTGGGACAACCGTCTCTCCACCTGCTGCTGATGCTGCAGGCCTGGCTCTCATCCCCCCCTCACAACCTTGAGGCAATGGGAAAAGCCTGATTCCAGAAAATCCGAGATGGAAAAGTACAAGGCTCACTGTACACAGCCATCACTGTGCCATGACTTCATCCGTCCCTGTGGCAGGAGTCTGGGAAGAATCACAGCTGCAGACCCCAAGGGTGTCAGGAGAATGGATCCTAAGGCTTGCTGGAGCCCAACTCCAGGAAAAGGAAATCAGAGTTTACTGTGCTGGCCGGAGCACGTGGGGTGGTGCTCGTAGCCACTGCGCAAGTTATCTACGCCTGCAGTCAAGGTGGCCTCGGGGCAGCACCCCAGGAGTGGGCCTGAAAGGCTGCAGAGAAGGGATCCCTGCAGCTCATACGGGTCAGCCTCCGGGGCAGGAACCGGGTGGAGAGTAGATGTGAAGGGGCAAACAGACCTCATCCAGCAGGGCACATCCCCCACTGCCCTCCAGCCAGCCTTCCTCCCGTACTGCTCCTGGTTCCCACACCAGCACTTGCCTTATGCTCTGATGAAGGAGTGTCCTCTGGGCCATCTCTGGGGAGTATGGTTGGGGAGGGGTGCTGAGCAAGCTACACGTGGCACATCCATCCAACTAACGTGTGTCCTGAGCCTTAGGACCACATCCCTTGTCACAGGGGGAGGGAAATTCCGACAGTTTAGCTGTGCTTGCCGGAGGCTGCTGTATTCACTTCCTGTGGCTGCTAGAACAAATGAGCACAAACTCGGTGGCTTCTAACTACAGACGTTGCTTCTCTCCCAGTTTCTGAGGCCAATCTTAAGGTGTCAGCAGGGCCGTGCTCCCTCCTGGCCTCGAGGGGGAGGATCCTTCCTTGCCTCTTTCAGCATCTGGTGGCCCCAGGCTTTCCTTGACTTGTGGCTGCGTCACTCGAGTCTCTGCCATGGGCTTTATGTGGTCACCTTCTTTTAGTGTCTGTGTCTCTTATTTATTTGATGGAGTCTCGCTGTCACCCAGGCTGGAGTGCAGTGGCACAATCTCGGCTCACTGCAACCTCCACCTCCCAGGTTCAAGTGATTCTCCTCCCTCTGCCTCCCAAGTAGCTGGGTTTACAGCACACATCACCATGCCCAGCTAATTTTTGCATTTTTAGTAGATACAGGGTTTCACTATGTTGGCCAGGCTGGTCTCAATCATCTGACCTTGTGATCTGCCCGCCTCAGCCTTTCATAGTGTTGGGATGACAGGCGTGAGCCACCACGCCTGCCTGTTTATTTACTAATTTATTTTGAGACAGAGTCTTGCTCTGTCACCCAGGCTGGAGTGCAGTGGCAGGATCTCGGCTCACTGCAACCTCCGCCTCCTGGGTTCAAGTGATTCTCCTGTCTCAGCCTCCTAGTTGGGAGGCTGGGACTGTAACTGGGATTACAGGTACTTACCACCACATCTGGCTAACTTTGTATATTTAGTAGAGACAGGGTCTTGCCATTTTGGTCAGGCTGGTCTTGAACTCCTAACCTCGTGATCTGCCTGCCTCAGCCTCCCAAATTGCTGCAATTATAGGCTTAAGCCACCACACCTGGCTTCTTCTCTTCTTTATAAGGACACCAATTGTTATGAGCTGAACTGCCCCTCTAAAATTCATATGTTGAAGCCTTAACCCTCAGTATCCCAGAATATGACTATATTTGGTGATAGTCTTTAAAGAAGTAATTAAGGACAGGCCATTAGGGTGGGTCCTAATCTGATATGACTGATGTACTTGAAAGAAGAGATCAGGACACAGAGAGGCAGGAGGGGCCATCGTGACAGAGAAAAGACCCTGTGATGAGGCAGCACTTTGGAGGGTGGCCATCTGCAAGCCAAGAAGAGAGGCCTTGGAGGAAAGCCCTGAGGCACCTCCCCTAGCTTCCAGCCTCCAGCACTGTGAGGGGAATAAATGTCTGTGGTTGAAGCCTCCCAGTCTGTGGCATTTTGTTACCGCAGCCCCAGCCAACTCATACACTAATTGTGCTGGCTCAGGGCCCACCTAAACTCAGTAGATCTCATCTTAACTGGATTACATCTGCTAGAGTCTAGTTCCAAATAAGGGTGTATTCACAGGTATAGGGGCAAGACCTCAGCACATCTTTTTGCGGGACACAACTCAACCCCTAATGGTCCCCTTGAGCGCAAGCATCAGTTAATTAGCTTAACAGATACTAAGGTCAGGTGCAGTGGCTCATGCCTGTAATCCTAGCACTTTGGGAGGCCGAAGCAGACGGATCACCTGAAGTCAGGAGTTTGAGACCAGCCTGGCCAACAAGGTGAAACCCTGTCTCTACTAAAAATACAAAAAATTAGCTGGGCATGGTGGTGGGTGCTTGTAATCTCAGCTACTCGGGAGGCCGAGGCACAAGAATTGCTTGAAAATGGGAGGCTGAGGTTGCAGTGAGCCGAGATCACGCCATTGCACTCCAGCCCAGGCAACCACACCTGTAATCCCAGCTACTCAGGAGGCTGAGGCGGGAGAATCGCTTGAATCCAGGACGTGGAGGTTGCAGTGAGCAGTGACTGCACCACTGCACTCCAGCCTGAGACACAGAGTGAGACTCCATCTCAAAAAAAAAAAGATATTAATGCCATCCTCAGAGGCTCATGCCTTCAGCTGGGCACAGCCAACGGGAGGCATAAGCAGAAGGCTGGTGGGTGGGGAGGAGACTTGAAGGCATCTGTTGTGGTCCTTCTTGCTGGGTCACTGGGAGCTGGCTGTCTCTACTAAAGGCTGGTCTCTGTCAGGCAGCCCTCTCCCCATGTTCTGGTAACTGCTCTCAGGTTTGAGGGCATTAAAGGCTTCCTGATATTGCTAGCTGCCCAGATTTATCATGCCTAACCCTGTTTGCACCCTGGCAAACAGCTCCTTTACTGAATGCTCCTCAGCTAGCCCACGCGGGCATGCCATTTCCAGCTGACCCTGACTGACACAGGCCATCTTCTACGCTCTTTGGGATTGAGGTGTTGTGTATTGGTCAGAGCAGGAGTCTTCACATTTGCTGGGTAATTCTCTTGGTTATCAGTTTTGGGGATAGTCCTCAAAGATCAAGTTGGGGCAGTCTTGACCAGGTGGGGAGAAGTTTCACAGGCAGAAGATCTATATCAAGCCTGTATGACCCGGAAGACTCACATCTACTGCAGATGGCCAGTTGCTTCCCCCTCCCTGTGCCTACGCCTTTGCAATGTGCCTCAACAGCTTCCTCCCACCAAGAGGCAGTGCCTTCCTCCAGCCTTTGCTGGAGGAATCTGCAAAGGACCACTTAGACCCCAAGACAGACACATCTACTGAGGAGTGTTAGGAACAGGTACTGACATTGAACACTAGTCTCCCGGTTTGTGGTTGTTATGGATTGATGTATGTGTCCCCCCCACAAATTAGCATGTTGAAATCCTTACCCCCAAGGTGATCGTATTCGGGGGGTGCCTTTGGAGGTAACTAGGTCATGATGGAATTAGTGCTCCTGTAATGGGGCCCCAGAGCTCCCTGCATCACATGAAGACACAAGAAAAAGTTCACCATCTGTGGCCTGGAAGAAGGCCTCACCAGAACATGGCCATGCCTGCGCCCTGATCCTGTATTCCAGCCTCCAGAAATAAATGCCTGCTGTTTATAAACCACCCCGTCTGTGGTACTGTTACAGCACCTACAACAGAGGAAAAGGTTGTTTCATCTCCAAATTATTTCCTACAACTTACAATCCCTACTTCCATGAAGTGGAATCTGTGGCTACAGAATAAACCTCAAGTTAATCTTCCACAGTCAGATCGTTTCTTACTGGAATGTGTACTTCCATGTTTCCCATCTGTGACCTTCATCAGCTGTCATCATCTACTTTTGTGATCGGCAATGCTCACTGCCCCCCCAACAGATCTCAAGGCCCTCAGGGCAGGGCCGGTGTCTACACCGCCCACAGCATCCTCAGCACCCCCAGCCCATTGTGAGCCTTTGGTTTCCCAGAGTCTATCATCACTTTCCGTGAGTTCTTCGTGACCAGACATTTCAACTGGGGTATGAAACACTGATATCTATCGTAAGTCACAATTACCCAACTGTACTATCACTAGAAGATGCGTTTATATGTATGTGGTATCCACAACGCCACTTTCGCCACATGGTATTAGAGTGATGGCTTCCTTCTTGCCTTTTCTAACTCCATGAGGTGGGCGCTTATGTCAGGCCTAGTTCTAGCTGCCAGGGATGCATCCACACACCAAAGAGATAACTCCTTTTGTCTTGGAGTCACGAAAAGAAACAATTACAGCAAAATGCGACAGTTGTACCAGAGAAAGACTGGATGCTCCAGCAGTCACCACAACCTGACCTTCTTGCCCTTTGAGTCAGGGGGAGAAAGGTGGAGGGAGGGGGGCTCCCCTCAGCCACTGTATGAGACTGGGGACAAATGTGGCCAAGAGATCAGGTCCAAAGGCAACTCTGGGCACCCCCACGGGTTTTAGGAAGATGAGAAAAAGCAGCAAAAGAGAACGAGGAGCAGCCAGAAACATAGAAGAAACCCAGGCCAGCTCGGCGTTGGGAAGCCAAGTGAGGTGTTTCTTAAGGAGTGCTCCATGACCGCAATGGATGCTAACTTCAGGCAAGAACCGAGGCGATTCGTCACTCCCTGCCACCGGTGACCTCAAGTGCAGCTTGAACCGAGGCGACCCGTCACTCCCTGCCACCAGTGACCTCAAGTGCAGCTTCAGCAGAATGGATTTTATGGCAAATGCAGGAAGAGAAATTACGAACACTTCTTCAAGACTAGAGACCACGGCACAATCGGCAAAGGAGAGAAGTATGGCCATCGTCGGGGCTAAAACCCAGTGTGTAGTGTTCTAGAAGGAAGAAGGGAGGGGATGCAAGGAGGGGCATGTAGAAAATGTGCTGCCAAGTCAAATAAAGCGAGACCAAATTCCACTGGCGTTTGAAATGGGATGCACCCAGTAACAGCACCTTCCACATTCGTAAGGGGTAGGGCGAGGAAGGCCCACGAGGCACCCGGGGCTGTGCATTTGACAGGGCGTTGCTCTTTCCAAGAAGAGACAGACTTGGCATGTTACCTATCTGATGAGGAGCAGCCAGTGGAGACGGCACGAAGGAGAGGAGAGGAAGCAGGTGCAGAGTGAGTGGAGTCCCGGGGCGGGAATGGGATCCACACACAGCCGCTCAAGCCTTTTCTCCTCACACTCGGTCAAGGGCACAACTCTATCTCCTAAGCATTCCAGTTCAAGACTCGTGTGTTCTGCCCCACAATCTACTCATACCGCTCCATGATTAGGACGGGGTGTGTCACACATCATCTAAAACTTGACAGCTCCCAGTGTCTGCCACATCAGTCCCAAACTCCCGCATATTGCCAGGACACACCGCGAGCCTCGCAGCAGCCTCTGCTGGACAAGGCAAGCGCGCCGCCTAGGTTTCAAACTGGTTTTTATGGCTCTGGCCCAGTCCTTTCTGTCCCAGGGGACTCAGCTTTTGGTATCTGCACCTCTGCCTCCAATTTCTCATTTTTTCAAGAAAGGGCCAAGACCCGCTTTCCCTAGCAAGCTCAGTTCACCTTTCTGAAATGCTTAATGCCCTAGATCTGTAACATGATCTTCACTGAATTATTCATGATTTTTTTTTTTTTGAATTGGAGTTTTGCTCTTGTTGCCCAGGCTGGAGTGCAATCGGGAGACCTTGGCTTACTGCAACCTCCACTTTCCGAGTTCAAGCGATTCTCCTGCCTCAGCCTCCCGAGTAGCTGGGATTACAGGCATGCACCACCATGCCTGGCTAATTCTTTGTATTTTTAGTAGAGATGGGATTTTTCTATGTTGGTCAGGCTGGTCTCGAAATCCTGACCTCAGGGGATCCACCCACCTCACCTAGTGGGATTACAGGCGTGAGTCACCGTGCCCAGCCCTGTAACTGTTTCATTAGCTACAAGAAGCTCCCCCACACCTTGATGACCTGAGGCCTTTGGCTAAGAGGAACACAAGGACAAAGTAGACTACAATGAGTAGGGTTGTGGACCTGTTAGAAAATCCATCTAAGCTTCAGTTTCTGAAAACCAAGGTTAATAACATACCCACTTCACAGGATTCTATGGGGACCAAATAGAAACGGACACTCCTGCCACATGGTAAGCGCTCTTCAAACGCTATTAAATGCAAGTTTCCCTCTCCCCCTCCATTATCTCACCAACTGTCCATGACACCCCTCCCTCCACCCCCACCAGAAGGTGCTAGATGCAATGGGGGCATGCGGAATTCAAGCACTGTTTCTTCCCATGTATTCATTACTTGATGATGTCTCAATTTACGAAAAAAAATCAGGTTTCCAGGTAGTCAGTCACACCTAATAGTATACTAAAACATGCTGCTCTACTTTGCATATTTATAACAAACTCTTGTGTTGAGGGCTCCTGACCGACTGCAGCAAGGGAGCCGCTCTGCTGCATATGAAACCCCGAGCCAGAGCCCCTCTACTTGCGAAATGTGTACTTGACAGCCACTTCACACACATTTCAGCTACAGAAAACATATTCAAGGAAGAATGTTAAAAAGTTTCCTTGTATCCTACAAGGGGTTCTCTCCAGATGTAAACAAATCTGGATGAAATATTGTAATCCAAGTATACCATTTCCCACATTGTAAATCTTCTGTGCTGGTGGGGAGCCAATCCAGTTAACACACCTGAAGGGGAATGAGCGTCCAAGGGTTTCCCCCACACCTCACAAGGCCCACCCTTGTTTCCCACTGACCCTCTCTTTGGCCTGAAACCCCCAATTTCCTCCAAAGGCAAAATGAAACTCAAATGTCTCTAGACTCAAAGATTAAATCTTGACTATGCCAACCTACTGGTTTGTAATTACACTGCTCAAGGGTCCTGCTTCCTCTCCTTCAACCCTCTTGGGAGCTCTCCCCAAGAGATTTTAAGTCTCACACAGCCAGACTGTATTTCCCTTTGTCAAGAAGCAATCACAGAGTGTTCTACCTGCAGGAGTGTTGAGTAATTTACGTATAAGACCATTCCAGAATACTTTTGTGTTGAATTGCCCCTACTCTGAAGGTTAATGTTTTTCCTTCTGATGATTTAGACTCTATAGCAGGGTCCACAAACTACTGCGTGCAGCCCAAATCCAGCCCCTCAGCAAAATAATCATTTTAAAAACACTCCCTTAAAAATATAAAAACCTAAGAGAGAGCATATGTGGCCTGTGGAGTCTAAGGTATTTACTATTTGGCTCTTCATCCAAAATCCCTGATAGCGCCTCTGGACAAGGGCGTAACAGAGGCGTCACGGCGGAAGGGAGTAACAGAGGACTGGAAGAAACCTGGGCAGCCTATGAGGAACCTCGAGGTGTGATGCTTCTTTATCCCAGCAATTCAGCGACTCGACCCGAAGCACCTGATTTTCTGGATGAACTCCAAGGAGCCTGTCAACTTTCGAAATCACCACAGCTGTCTGCCACTTGCCAGACTTATTTTGGGTAAGCAGTAATAAATGGAGAAATAATAGTTGGAGGTTGTGAGAAATAAAAAGCTATTTAATGTTTAATAGACAAATTCAAGTCCATAAATTTCCTTGAAAGATGCTAAAAATGTTATTCTCATTTTTTAAATACTTACAGTTTCGTTTTTACAAAGTTCTGTACATAAAAATAAATATACAGAAACAAACCCCATCAACTGTCCACATCAGTAATCCTCACTGGTGGGCTCACCATTGCTAAGGAAGACATCATTCAACGCAACCTGTCACAGAGACTGTCCTGGCAGCAAGATTTCTAACTTCAAAAGATCATTACTCTTTTATCAAGATTGCTAATCATCTAGAGGCCTTTACCTACCAACTAGCAATTAACCACGAAATCAATGAATGCAATCACTGTCTCCAAATGGAACATGACCAGTGACCTAATGCCTAGTGGCAACATCTCTACCCTTTGCTGCCTGGAGCCCTTACATATGCAGGTGTAGTTAGGAACAGAAACAAACCCCACCTCCCCCTGGCTAGTCACTGTGAAAAGCATGCGTAAGGCAATTGCATCGAGGGTTAAGGATACATCTTGCTAACGTCAAAAGCGACACTAACAAGATGCTTAGCCTCATCCGCCAGGTGACGGGCCTCTGCGTCCAGGTCTCCAGGAGCAGGTTCCACCTCCTTCACCAGACAAAGGGTTATAACCTGGGATGACAGAAAGGAAGCAAAACAGTATGGATAAAAATCTGAAAATCTGGGAACATTCTATATCCAAAATAAAATTATGTGACTGACATGGAAAGCACTGCAAAGACACGGATCCTACAGCACATTTTAAAACATTTTAGCCACTACATGAAAAAATAAAAACCTTTATATTGTGATTGCCATTTGAACTTCTGGTGGGGAAAAAGAAGTCATTCAACTTCTTTGTCCTAACCTCCAAAACACACGCAAGAGTCACCAAAAACTTCCTCAAGATGGCCTGATTTAAGGATATGAAGCCTCCTACCACAGAGAATGTATTACTGAAACTCACACATTCAAGTAAGGGCTGTTCAAGCTACAGAAAACGGCTTAAAAAAAATCAAAACAGAATGAAATCTGCCACTTCTACCAGTCAGAGCCAGGTCATCTGTGTCCTCCGTGCTCCCCTTGTCCCACTCCCTCCTGAGCTTCCCAAAGTCAGTGGACAACTGGGGGACCTGGTTGAGTGCTCAGGTTCTAGGGTCAGCCAGAACTTAAATGTGTTGGTTTTACTCCTAACTTGCAGTGGAATCTTTGGGCAATAAAATCCCGTGCCTCAGTTTCCCTATTTATAAAACCAGGCTAGTCAAAGCCCCAGCTCAGGAATGCTGGGGACGCTGAAGAGGCCATGCACGCATTCCATCTTCTACGATTTCCATTCCCATCCTAAATATCACCTCTATGTGTCTAAAAATAAGCTTCTAGCAGGACCATTTAAAAATAGCATTTTCTTTCCAGATGTATCACCTTCTCTACAGCAAGCCAGGTTTAGTCTCCTGACACAAAGGGATTACAGCTCAGCATTTAAGGTCAGCCAAGTTTGTGGCCCATGTCCCAGTCTTTCTTCACTCCTCACAAACACCATCAGATCTCCAGGTGTCTGCTGTGCCCCTCTCCTCCTATAGAGAATACACAATCCTCCGCCCTGGAAGTGCTCTATAGTGTTCTAGTGTCTTTGCTCTCTCATTCCTCAGCAGTAACTCGCAAATCTTAGCCAGAATCACAAAAGATGGCTTATTTTTGTTTGTGAGTCCCATCTTCCCAGACCTGAAATTCTGGGGGATGGGATGAAGACAGACTGCTATAGCACCACCCAGAGTCCCCGGGACAGTGCTGCACACAGGAAAAAGCTTTGAATGAGCATCTGTCTGCCACTCCTTGTTATCTGCAAGACACACGGTGGTCCTGGCTAGAAAGGCCAAAACCACTGTGTTCCAGCTGCTTGACACTCATCTGAAGACTGGCAGAGAATTTCTCGTCCTAATTAGCTCTCCCTCTACGGGACTGCAGAGCCATTAAGTGAGAATGCTGTAATACAAGTACAATCCTTCCAAGTACTTAGTGAGGGCCTAGGAGGTGCTTTGCATCTGTTTCCTTTATTGAATCTTCAAAATCCTAAAGACTTAGTCTTAATTTATGGACAAAGAAACAGTCTTGTTTATAAAAGGTAACTATATCCTGTAAGTGTCGAAAATTTGTTAACATTTGTTATCAGTGGTGCTTACCACCTCCCCGCAAAGGCTTTCTGTCCGATTTCCGTTTCGGGATGACAGATGAAGTGGAAGACCCAGGACTGTCTTCCTCCTGTTTGAACACACACAGGTGTAAGAAACAATGAAAACATTCTATTTGGCAATCTTCATCTACTGCAAAATGCCAGCTGGCCGAGGTCTCCAGTCACCTGAGGCTTCTTTGCATTTCCTTTGTAACTTTTTCCTTCTTGCATGCTGTCCCACATTTCAATCTTCTGTCTCCTTTTTTCTTCTTCAAACTAAGAAACAATCACATTGTACAGAAAGAATTCGAGAGGTTGCCACTGCTCTGAAAGACAACAGTAACTCTGACAATTCCTAATTTAAGTGTCTTTCAGAACAAAGGCCACCTCGTTTTCTTTGGTTAATATAACTGTTGTGATCTGGTGGTATGAGTTTAACTCACAAAGAGAAGCTTTGGTTTTTGTACACTATTAAAGAAAGCAAAATGTTTCATGAAAAAAATGACTCCATGTTCTTCTGAAACTCACGTCTATCAGGACATTTTTGGCTATGTGGAAGACACAGGCATGTGCACACACACTCACATGTACCCTGCTCCAGCCTGGCCCTCCTCCTGTACTCTGTGCCTTTCATTGCAAAATATTCACACATCTACTATTCCCTAACAATAGTGTATTTTTCTTGGTATCACCAATATTGACATGGTAGGAACTGAAATACTTAATAAATCTAATGGGATCGGACCTGGTCCTAGAAGCTTATAGACAACACAGACAGCCATTGTAATCCACTGAGCCTCAGCCGATTTCTATGTACATATTCAAACTGAAACCAGGTGTTACCTGTTTTAGTTTCTCCTTATGCTTTTCAACTTGAGCATTTAGTTCTTCTTGCATTTTCAATCGAGCAGCTGCTAAAGCTTCTTGTCGTTTAACAACAACATCAGGTTCTAAAACGTCAGAAAAAAATTGAGATCAAGCACTTTGTACAACAGAAACAGAAGTACAAAGAGGTATCGACATCAGACAATGAAACGACATGTTCTGACATGAGTAATCCTGACCCCTCTGCATATATTTTACTGCTTCAGGGGCAGGGGTCTGTTGCTGAGCCATGGGTTTTAGCCTCAAATATCTGCATCGCCAGAAACCTGTTAGAAATGTCAGTTCCTGAGTTCTCCCGAGCAATACCAATTCACAAAACCTGGGATGGTGGCCACACAGAGCACATCTTAGGCATCTCACTGACACCCACGGTCTCTGGGTTGACCAGAATCCCAGAAGACTCCCAGGGAAATCTAAAGTTTTCTAAATCATTATCCATCTCTTACCTAGCCCAGAATTAAGATTCTTAGGTATTTGTTTCTACAGAAAAGAAAGAAAAATCCTTCCAAATAGCATTATGAGTAGAAATGAACTCCCCAGCTTAACCTGTATTTTTATTTGGTTTGTAAAACAAAGCTTTCCATCTTAATCTCAGTACCAGTGACTCAGATGAATGACAATTTATACTATTTCACTATTCTAAAAACATGTAGCATTTCTTTTGGATATGTCCACAGAAACTGTATCTTCTAACTAGTGAAAAGGCTACCTTTCAAAGAGAATGAGTTTTTAAACAGGTAAATGTAACTGGAAATCAGGTCTGATGAATAAGTTAGTGAAAATCAAAATGAGGTAGACATGAAGAAATAAGGCTGCCTTTTAATTCTCTCAAAATGTTCTAGAGATAACTCAGAGTTAGTAGGCAGACCTACAAGTACAGAGAAAATATGTTTTCATTTTAAACCAGCCTATAAATGAAAAGCCATCTAACAAGACACACACTCAGTGCACCATCAGGCAGCTTCTCCATTTCATTAACTTTCCGAAACAAAAAAACGTTACATGTGCACCAAAATCACCTTCAGAAGCAGAAAAATGTTCTTTTCTTCCTATACACATGAGAACCAGTTTAATCTAAAAAACTAAACTACTTTTAATTTTTTTTTTCGGAGACAGAGTCTCGCTCTGTCACCCAGGCTGGAGTGCAGTGCCTTGATCTCAGCTCACTGCAACCTTCCCCTCCCGAGTTCAAGCGATTCTCCTGCCTCAGCCTCCCAAGTAGCTGGGACTACAGGCACACACCACCATGCCCAGCTAATTTTTGTATTTTTAGTAGAGATGGCATTTTACCATGTTAGCCAGGCTGGTCTCAAACTCCTGACCTCAGGTGATCAGCCTGCTTCAGCCTCCCAAAGTGTTGGGATTACAGCTGTGAGCCACCGCACCCAGCCCTTTTTTTTTTTTTTTTTTTTTAGAGAAAATGTCTCGGTCAGGTGCAGTGGCTCACACCTGTAAAATTCCAGCACTTTGGGAGGCCAAGGCAGGCAGATCACGAGGTAGGAGTTTGAGGCCAGCCTGACCAACATGGTGAAACGCCATCTCTACTAAAAATACAAAAATTAACTGGGCGTGGTGGCATGCGCCTGTAATCCCAGCTACTTGGGAGGCTGAGGCAGGAGAATCGCTTGAACCTGGGGAGGTGGAGGTTGCAGTGAGCCGAGATCATGCCACTGCATTCCAGTCTGGGCAACAGGACGAGACTCTACCTCAAAAAAAAAAAAAAAAAAAAAAAAGACAAAGCCTCACTCTGTTGCCCAGGCTGGGGTGCAGTGGCGGAATCTCAGCTCACTGCACCCTCTGCCTCCTAGGTTCAAGCAATTTCTCCAGCCTCAGGCTCCCCAATAGCTGGGATTACAGGTGTCCACCACCATGCCCCACTAATTTTTGTATTTTTAGTAGAGGCGGGGTTTCACCATGTTAGCCAGGCTGGTCTCGAACTCCTGACCTCAGGCAATGTGCTGGCTTCAGCCTCCCAAAGTGCTGGGATTACAGGCGTGAGACACCGAGCCCAGCCGAACCACATACTTCTTATTTTTTAAAAGCAGGGTCTCAATCAATTGCCCACGCTGGAGTGTAGTGTGGCCCAGTCATAACCCACTGCAGCTTTGACTTCCTGGACTGAAATAATTCTCCTGCCTCAGCCTCCTCAGCAGCTGCGACTACAGGTTTGTGACGCCACTCCTGGCTATTTTTATTTTTAATAGGGACAGGGTCTTGCTATGTGGCCCATCTTACTTTTAATAAGAGACTAACTCTTAATAAAAGAAGGAGGTGCAGAACCACCGCTTTCATGTCGGTTATCAGGCACTAACCCATAGCAGCCGCAGCTCTGTCCAGCTGCCTCTGCCTCAAGGCTCTTAGCCGGGCGGAAAGCTTCTGAAAGACCACGTAGAGAAGGATGCAGCTGAAGACGATGTACCAGCCATAGGTGGCCAGCAGAGAGCCCACTGAAAAGAAAAAAAAGTTTTCAAAAAACTAAAAATGGCACTACTAGTTGACTTTTCCGTAAGACTCAAACACAAAGTGTAACTCCTGCCCTCAAAGCCTTCATGGTCTAGCTGAGGAACAACCTTCCTAAGTAGATCGTTAAAACATGAACAAGAAGTGCGACAATTCAGGGATCTCCGAGAAATGAGACTTCTCAACCAATTGGGGAGTCGGGGGCAGTTAGGGGGTGGAGGGCACAGCAACTGGGTTTTGAAAAATGAAGAGCAACTAATCTGAACCGGGAAGGCAAAGGCCTTTCAGACCTAGGGAACCACATGTAAAGGGGATGACAATGCGTGGAGTTAGGAGCGCGTATGGGGCTGTGTGGGGCAGGTCCCAGAGGCAAACGCCAAGGGCCGAGAGACTCCAGTAACCGCGATAAGAAGAGCCTGGTTCGCAAAAAAGACTTGCGCAAACAAGGGCCAGCCGAGCCGCCAAGGGAAGTGCAGCTCCCAAGAGGCCTCCGCGCAAGGTCCGAGCCTGCTGCCCAGAGTCCACGTCAGCGCCAACGCCCGACTGTTCCCAGGGCTCCCAGGCCCCGGCACCGAGAGCAGTGGAAGACCCACCGATCATGGCGGCGCGCCGGGGAGGTGGCGGCGCGCGCCCTGCTGCCTCCCAGCGACTCACCAGTGACGTGTAGGAAGCGCAGCCCCTCGGTCTCCAGGGCCGGCCGCGCGGACAGAGGCTCCTCTTCCCGCTCCATGACGGCCGCCGCCGCCGCCCAGCTCGGCTGCCGCGCCGCCAGCAGGGCGCTTCCTGTGCGTTTCTACGCACACGTGGCGCGCCGGGACGCGATTATGGTTCCGGCCAATCGCAGGTCGACCCCGCCCCGACGCTGGGCCAAACGCAAAGAGGGCGTGGCCGAGGGGCGTGGCCGAGGCGTGGCGCCGGGGGAACTCCCGGCCGTATTCTCTGGGATTAGGACGGCGTGTAGGGGCACGTTCTGTGCCAGCTCCTGGCCTGAGTCGGGGCGGAGGACCAGCCTCTTTCACGGATTTCTTACCGAATTTCTCCCTTCTTTTTCCTAGTTGGACACCGAAGCCAAGGAGGTCAGGGTCGCCCGGAGGCAGGATTTGCACCCACTTCCTTGCCCTGGGCACATTGGACAACGGCTTAGTAGGTTGACTCCCCGCAGCATTTGAGGGTTGCAGCCAGCGTCCACTCCCACAAGTGAAATCAAGAAATGTGGACAGCCTCCTGCTCCTCCCCCACTGATCCTCAAGGTTCTTTTCTCCAAAATCAAAACCTCTTAGGAAAAACGATCATAGTAACGGCTCTAACCTGTGTTGAATTATACTGTAACACAAGACACTATCACAGTTATTCCTAATAGTGTCCTGGCTGTTTGCTCTACCTATTGTTCTGCACCCTCTTCCACCACTCAAATGTCGCCACTTTTATGGTGACCATAACCATCCTATTTGAAATTTGACCTTGGGTTTTTCTGGAGAAGCATTTGTAGTGCACATACCTAGCTGTGTCTCAAAAGAAGGGTTGGGAATTGGGAATATAAATGAAAAAATATTGAACAGGTAACAACATCCGAGTGCTCCGTCACCACCATTGCCAGGAGCAGTGTGGGCAAGGCAAACCCTGACATGAAGCGTGAGTGCAACGAGCATTTCTTCAATGCGGGTTTGCCAAGAAGTTCCTCAAGGGGGATGGCTGCAGGGATTTGTGCACTGACCTCTTAAGCTTTCCCAGCAGTGTGTTCAGAAAGCAATGAAGGGGAGATGGCGTTCATGATGCCACAGCAAAGAAAAGCCTGAAAGCTCTAATTCCCTGTTGGCCACCTTGAAAATGCACTCCTCAAATCAACAATTCGAGGACTCTGGATGTGATCCATAAAGGCTGTGAAGATAGCTTATCAATTTAATGGGAGTTTAGGAGGGAGAATATGATTTCCTTCTTCATGTTTGCCTTTCACTTGTGAAAGATGAACCATCATCACTCTTTAATTTGCTTCAGAGTGATTTCTCGCTTGCTCTGGCATCTTGAAGGAACATTTATGTGCTAAACTGAATGACCTCTTGGGATTATAGTTGCAATCCTCGGTCTCAGGTTAGCTTTAAATCCACCTTTCATCTAAATACTGATAAACTAGACAGGATGAGCAGGGTTGCCTGACCTCTTTTGTTAGGCTGTGAAGGACATTAGGTACACTGTACTGGGATCATAGTTCATGGAAAAAAATGGTTAGGTCCTCTCTTTTCTCTCAGGAAGCTCATAGCAAAACAGTTTCAATCAATGTTTGGGAGCAGTTTCATTTTTATACAATAACTTAACAGAATAGTTTAACACACAGTTCCGTCTTAACAAGGTGTCAGATGAAGACTTGAGAGCTTCAAGAACTCTGCAGTGGGCTGGGAGTGGTGGCTCTTGCCTATAATCCTATAGCACTTTAGGAAGCTGAGGTGGGAGGATCACTTGAGGTCAGGAGTTCAAGACCAGCCTGGGCAACACAGCAAGATCCCATCTCTGCAAAAAAATTTGGCTGGGTATGGTGGCTCTCACCTGTAATCCCAGCACTTTGGGAGGCTGAGGTGTGTGGATCACCTGAGGTCAAGCATTCAAGACGAGCCTGGCTAACATGGTGAAACCCTGTCTCTACTAAAAATCCAAAAATTAGCCAAGCATAGTGGTGGACGCCTGTAATACCAGCTACTTGGGAGAGTGAGGCAGGAGAACTGCTTGAACTCGAGAAGTGGAGGTTGCAGTGACCTGAGATTGTACCACTGCACTTCAGCCTAGTTGACAGAGTAAGACTCTGTCTCACACACACACACAAAAAAAAAAAGAAAAGAAAAAAAAGGTTATCAAGAAAGATTCTAAATTGCAAAGATTTGTGGTTGCCAGCTTTCAAGCCATGTTAATGAATTAAGTCAACATGCACATTATCAAAATGCCAGAATGTTGCATCTGGTTAAATGAAGGGATTTTTGCTTTACTTGCCCTATCTGCCCTATCCTGTAATGTCTGTAATCACAGAGATGGAATAAATTCTAACATTTAGGTTCTATCATTTTAAAAAAGGCAACAATCCTTTTTACTCAGAACTTTGCAATGTAAAACAGAGACCAGTATTAACTCATGAAAACAATGCACACTCTAAACATATACAGTGTATACTTGTAAACCACTATGAACTAGTGTTGTATACATATGTACATACAGTATAATGGATATAGTCCACTAAAATCTAATAGATTTTGAATTATTTGACTGCATGGATGATGGGCCCTTGTTTCAGTTCTAGCACATTGTTCGTACAGTTCTACTGATAGAAGTTACTCATCCTCGCCAGGCATCTACCTTTGTGCCTTTAATCAGGTGTTATAACCTCACCTGGCTTGGCTTGTCTGGAACTAGAAAGGTATTTCAACAAACACTTGGCTCAATGTAATTGCTCAGGTACTATCTGCACAAATAGGACAAAGGTAGACAGTAACCAGAACTGCCACCTGTCACCTGTCGTAGGCTAAATGACTGGCCCTAATTTGTCACTCTTTCTCATAGCCATATCCTGCTATAAAAGGTGAAAGGAATCTATCTCCCCATTATCCTTTGACTTTGTATACTTGGTGAGATGGCTTGCTTTGGTTAACAGCAAGTAGGCAGAATTAAGTGTGTCAGTTTTGAATGTAGGTAGGCCTTAAGAAGCCCCTAGTGTTTACTTGTTGTGCCTTTGCTGGGTGAGCTGGCTCATCTGAGACCTGTAAAGAAACCAAGCCACCCCAGTTAATCCAGACCTACAGTGATAAGCAGAGCCAACTATAAGAATAGTGGTTAAAACCCCTGAGTTTTGTGGTGGATTGTTATACAGCATTATTGTGGCAACAGCTAACTGATAAAGTGCCAAGCTTTTCATAAAAGTATATGCAACAAGATGGGATTATGACTGTCGTGGCTAAGGGAGATTGGAGAGACGGCAATCAAACAGTAGTGTTCTTCAAATATGAGTAAGTTACACCCCTTTCAACAGCAAACATTCTTGAAGATTCTCCATGCGACCTTTATGTTAACTACGTCATATCTAAAACTAGAGGGTGGGTATGGTGGGTCAGGCCTGTACCCCCAGCACTCTGGGAGGCCAAGGTGGGAGGACCACTTAAAGCCAGAGCTGGAGAGCAGCTTGGGGAAGAAAAAAACTCAAAAACAACCCATAACCAGGGTAAGTGGGACACACTAATCAATTCCAAAAATGGAATCATTTCAGTGTCCTATCAGAAGCTGGAGCGACAGGCAAGTCTGCATTAACAGTAGGGCCAGGTGGGAGCAGGAGAAGTGGCCTTAGTGGCATGTTTGTGACACTGCAGGAGCTGGACTAATCCAGCCCAGGAAGCCTACCGAGGAAATGCTGCCCTCCCACATTTCCAAATGAAACACATCCTTAGACCTCACTGCAAATGCACTGTGATGACATGTAACTTGGCAGCACAGTGAGTGGAGTTTATTTTTATAATTTGTAGAAAACTGACATTTAGATTTCAAAACTTATATTACAAAATTATCAGCAGCAATCTTAAGTATTTCAACAATGCTGACAGATTCCACTTTGCTAACACAAACAAGGATATCATCCCATGTTCGAAAAGCAGGACTTGTTCCAAGAGGGCCTGTTGCTATACATCTGCCCCACCGCTCAGGACCCGTTTGTGACCGTGTCTTCTTCCATCTCTTCTTCACCATCATCAGTGGGCCCTAAAGAAAACCACAAAACCAAAAGTAGAATCAGTTTGAGAGAATCTATTTCCTTAGCATGTGAGTGCTCGTTCTGTGGCCCCTGTTTGCTAGGCACTGAAGTAGGTCCAAACAGATCAAAAGCAGACCCTGCCTTTGAGGAGCTTATTGCCGAGGGACAGTCTAGTCTGGCTTTGGCAGGCACTGGAAGGGATGATCAGTTTCAAAGGAAAAGGGTCACAAAAGTTTCAGAATTGCTGCCTCCCACTGTAGTTGATGATAATTCATTTTTGTGAAGGTAAAAAGTCTACAGTCGTGTGCTTTTCATGGCACTACCATAGCAGAGAAACTGGAAATACTCAAAAACATTTGGGCACCTGCTACATGCCAGATATTGGCAACAGTTCAATGACTTTATTGTCTCTAAATTAGGAAAATATGGCAACAATTACCAAAAAATGTTATATTTGTTCAACAATTTATAGCATATATTTTGGTCAGAGTATCCCTGGAGGGGGAAGTTGTAACCCTTTCAATTGTTTGGGAAAACCAGGAGTGTCTGACTTAACGTCAGTCAGCTGGATTCTTGTACTGGCTTCATCATTCCATCCCTTGCAATATGCTATTTTGCTTGACGGGCATGAAGAAAATTTGGTCACACAGGCATATAGTTAGAAAAGGGAGAAACATTTTGGGCCACGCGCGGTGCTCATGCCTGTGATACCAGCACTTTGGGAGGCCGAGGAGGGCAGATCAGGAGGTCAAGAGATCGAGACCATCATGGCCAATACGATAAAACCCCGTCTCTACTAAGAATACAAAAATTAGCTGGGCTTGGTGGTACGCACTTGTAGTCCCACTACTCAGAACACTGAGGCAGGAGAATCAGTTGAACACAGGAGGTGGAGGTTGCAGTGAGCTGAGATCATGCCACTGCACTCCAGCCTGGCGAAAGAGTGAGACTCTGTCTCAAAAAAAAAAAAAAAAAAAAAAAAAAAAAAAAAAATTGCCTTTGCAGATAACAACAGATATTCTTTTTAGATACTATGCTAAAACTTGACAAATGGCAGCTTCTTAAAGGTTAGACGGCAGTGTGAAGTCTGAAACCTTACCAATGAACTTTTCATACTTTACTTGGTTTATCTTGTACTTTGAACAAATCTTTTACTTGTACGTGATTTTGTATCATTTGGAAAACAGCGGTTCACTGGGTTTTGCAGACCTTCCAAATGGTGAGACATTTAATTACACATCAAAAATGTCACACCCACTAATTCACATGCATTAACATTACGACTGAGTTCCTCAGAAAAGTCTTTAAGTACTGGGAAGCTGGCAGGTTACAGCAGTGGATACAAGTTTTCCAAATTTTAATTTTTGCTTGAAATCTTAAATTTTCAATTGTTTTCCTTGAAGTGACAGGCTCATTTCATCTTGTTTGGGAAGACAGCTAGAAGACAGTTAACAGCTGCCCCTCAACTGAAACGACTGCCCAGTGCATGAAGATATCCACCCAACTCAAGTATGCAGACAATGCAGACACGTGTACCCCCATTCTCTCACCCAGAATATCAGAGACGTGTGCTCAAAGAGTGACATTTACTAATCTTCACTGCTGCATCCAGGACACTCTTAAGTGAAACTGGTATGCATTGTACTGGGAGTGCAGAGCAGGGAAGAAGGTAACAACTATTATTTAGCCCGCTGCCTTGATTCCTGCAGAGGTGCCAGCAGTTCTACCCTCTATTGCTCCAGCAGTACAAATGTTCATACAAAAACAAGTAACACCTTGGTGTATTAGATGAAAAAAGTCTTGATCTTGTGGACTCTCAGAGGCCCACAAACCATACAGTAGAAAATCACTGTTCTTAAAAAATATCTTTTTCATTTTAGCTCCCAGCTCAAACATTATTTCCCTAGAAACTTTCCCCAAGATAGCAGTCTAAGTAGAGGTCCCCAGTTACATTCATATCAAAACTTGTAAGATGTATTTCCGTATTTTTTGATATCCCTAGTGCCCCACATGCTGCCCAGCATAAAGCAGGCATTCAAATAGTAGAAAGCTACCACTTACCAAAAACTCGCTAATGTCGAGCCCTGTGCTAAGTGCAGTCTCTTAGGCCTCTCGGTAACCTTCTGAGATTTGGTACTATTAACTCAGATTTAAAGATGAGAAAACAGACTTGAAGAAACTTGTCCAAGGGCAGAACTGGTGAAGCTAAGATTTGGGCCTTAGACTGCTTGGCTCTAGAGCCCGTGTTCCTGACTTCTGAGCTATTATGCACACACACAGATATAGATAGGCAAAAGTCCACATGGCTATCTCCAGTGTTCAGCTCACTCCATGGCTGAAATAATGCTAGCTTCAACTTTTACATAAAACCCCCCACAGCACTATGACTTAACTTTCTTCATCCAATACTTTATCTCCAAAGAGCATTTAAAGGGATTTCATGTATTAGATATGATGTAAGGAGGCACTGTTCCGGCATTCTGGAGTCATAACATCTAAATGGTTGTGAGAGTTACACTGACTGTAACGTTAATTTGAACGTACAAAGAATACCGTTTGCTCACCTGATCTGCGTTCTCTGCCAGGAATCTGACCAGACTGCAGCAACCCCTTCAGCCTCTCCACTTCAGCCAGAGTTGAAGCATTTGCTATAGCATTCTGGAGGACAGAGGGCAATGGAGATGGATGATTAACTTCAACCAAGTATCAACTACCCAGAAAACTAAGTATCAGTCACCTACAGAAAGTCACAGCAACTTCTCCATTTGGAACATTAAACTCTTCGGTGTTGGGGAAAGAATGTTATTGGCATAGAGAAATAAAACTAGAAGCCAAATCACAAATTTCTACAATTGGTGAAGAGATGCGGGCCCTCTTATAAAAGAGAGCAAATAATCACTCCACATGTCCTAAAATTGTTGCTAAATGAAATAACTCTTTGAATTATTCAAATAACTATTTGAAGGAACTATTGAATAATTTAAGGAGGCAACATTATAAAACTAGGGTCCCTACTGATTAGCCAAAATTATTTGCCAGACAGCAAATCTTTGAAAGTAAAAATTAAGGCAAGCACTGAGGCAGCATACCACGGTAACTGTTAGAAATGATAAATGCATCCTGGAAAATGAGAAAGACAAAGCTGCCTCTACATCGATTAGCTCGTGTAATTTCAAGTCTGAGCAAATAATAACTTCAAGCAAGTTTTTCCTTAAACAGCAATATTGCTGTATGCTAATAACTGTGGGAAAATGAAATCTGCAATGTTCAGAACATGCTTATTATCCACCTTTGTGTTCTGAACCCATCTCAGCTCGTTCCACTCCAAGAATCCTAACACATGATTACCTTGATTGCTTCTACATCCCCTGGAGATGGCCCACCTTTCTTTTTGTCAGTTGGCAAACCAGCACCTGGATTAAAACTTAAGAGGGGGAAGAACATAACGGTTAAACCTAGACCAACAGAAGTTGCTTCTCTTTTACTTTCAAAAGTTTTTGAAAGTAATTCAACCAGTGTAGTATCTTATCTTTGTTAACAAGCTGATACAAGAACTCTCTCCTTCAGAAGCACCACCCAGTTCATCTTCCTATATAGAAAACAGGATGTACATAATATCACATTAAGACCAACTACTGAAATATTTGCTCTGCTAACCTGGTAGAAATGTTTTGTGATGTATGGACCACTGATGTGCATGGACTATAAGCACTCAAATTTAATACCACATTAATATGTCAAAGTTTTTGGTTAATTTGGTAGGAGACGAACTGCCAGACAGATCAGATCATGTTTCTGAAGGTGAAGGAGAGTTAAGTTGGATATCGTATCTTACGTTTTGCTTCTCCTGGCAATATCCTTTGCAAGTTGTGCACCCCGTTTGCCCTTGAACATTTTCTCTGCTTCCTGACGCTCCTACAGCGACACCACACATAGAGTTAATGGAAATAGGAATACCACATGCATTTAAATGCATTCCTCAGAAGACATGGATGTGAACTGTTCTAAATACTCCGGGCTGGTGAAAATACCAAAAAGCCAATGTCAAATTAACAGAAGACACAGTGGTGGTCTTCTTTCTTTGGTAAAGCTCCCGGAAGAAAGTTCACTCTCCTAGTTCCAAGGATGGGCTCCCCAGGGAACTAAGAAGGCAATTAAATAAATAATAAAATAACAAACTCCTAATAAGGGGAAAAACCATTCTAATAACCAGAGCTGCACCAAAGTGGGTTACATTAAGTTCTCCAGTGGGAATGTATCTGAGCAGACAATCCACTGTTAAGAGCGTTCACCGTGGCCTCAACATTTTTCAAACTTTGGAATGGCCAGCATTACATAAAAGAGCTCTAACTCAAAGTTCTACCGTGAACTCTGAAATGAGAAAAACATTTGACGTAACATTTCCCCCCCCCATTTTTATTACAAACTAATGGTAAAATTTACTCATTTAGACAATCTTAATAATTGGCAATAGAAGTATAAAGAAAAGCAAAACTCTACAGTGACTCACAAGCAACTAATTACTACTTACTTTTAGCTTCACTTTCTGGAAATCCAGTACTCTGACTTGTGGAACTTTATAAATCACATACAATCTGTAATGCTTCTTATTGGTTACCGGATTTCTTAGAATACTACAAGAAAAGGAATAACACAATGCTAATCTTGTTCATGGCACAGCACTCAAGAGGTCTGCCTGAATAGTCTAAGGCACCTATAAACCAGGGGAACATCCACATTCTTCACGTTTCAACGTTGTAACAATTTAAGTAACAATTTAACATTAAGGAAACATACTCAACATTTCTTTTTAAAAGGCACTTTAAATTAACTGATTACATTAAGGTCAAGGCTGGTAAAGGCAATGTTATTTAAAGGACTTCATTATTTTGTCAAAATGCGTAATTCCCATACCTTAGGTAAGTCAGCGATTTGAGCGATGCCAGAGGGTCCAGATCACCCTGTAAAATAATAGCCACAGGTAAGAAATACCACATGCTATTTTGAGATTTTGAAATGGAGAGTGCTTTTGAAGCAAGTATCTACGTTGTCTTCTATTTATTTACTTAATTTTTACTCTCTAGCACCAAGCCCAATACTACCACATCACAAACGCTTAAGTAATTTCTACTGGCGAATACATTCAAGCTTCTTAAACTCAAAATCTTGGCATTAACAGCTTCTGTCTCAACAGCAGGAGACAAAAAATTGCTTCCTACAGCAATCTCAAAGCGGCTGCCGAGCAACGATTTGGAAAAGAAAACAATGGCAAAGCTGATGGGACTCTGGAGCAAGCTATTCACACTGGAACTGCAAGCCAGAATCTCAGTGGAAGGTGGGCTTTTCTGCTAGCACAAGCTTCAGTGTCTAAGAACAACAAAGGTGTATCATCCTTTGAAAGAAGGCACGTTTACCCTAGCCACCCCCCCAAGGATGTCTTTAAATACAATTTGCAAGGACAGGAATACTATAGTTTAAAAATGACCGAATTAATGGAAAGAAGGTAGAGTGATTTTTGAATCTTCTCCAATTGCTCCATAAAACATTTGGAGAAGGACAGCAAAAATGAAAACCTGTGGTCAACAGCCACAACCAAGCTAGATGGCAAGACATTCGCCAATAACCCTAAAATAGGAACAAGTAAAGACAACCCGTTTTGAGAGCAACAGGACTTGCACGTGACAGCCTTTGTACAGGAAGAAGCAGAGGGACGGCGAGGAGCCATCTGCCAAACTGGAGAACTCCAAAGTGACTGAGAAAAGCAGGCAAAAGACCAGCACGTTCCAATAATGACTACAGGGGTCTGTGATAAAGGTTGAAGGGGCAACA
The DNA here is from genome assembly GCA_036589455.1 of Ateles fusciceps. Lineage (NCBI taxonomy): Eukaryota > Metazoa > Chordata > Mammalia > Primates > Atelidae > Ateles > Ateles fusciceps. The sequence goes on from JAZHEH010001736.1 coordinate 11,704,210, forward strand.
GCAATTTGGGCCGTCACTCTTAACAGAAATCATGTCCCAACACGGCCCTGCACTGGACAGAAACTCCTGAACAGATCCAGATTGGGTAGATGGCAGGGGAAGGGTGTGTGTGTGCAGGAGGCACAATGAGAAAAAAAGTACAGATAAAAACAGGGAGAGCAGGGCCAGAAATTCTCAAAAAGCAAGCTGCCATCTTCAAATATGTCACAAAACCACCAGAGGGAGCTCTAGAGCTTGATACTGTTTTACACGACTGAAGATTATCCAAAAAGTAATAAGAACAAAGTGTTTGGCCGGGCACACAGCACATGCTTATAATTCCAGCACTTTGGGAGGCTGAGGCAGGTGGATCACCTGAGGTCAGGAGTTCGAGACTAGCCTGACCAACATGGAGAAACCCCGTCTCTACTAAAAATACAAAATTAGCAGGGTGTGGTGGCTGTAATCCCAGCTACTTGGGAGGTTGAGGCAGGAGAATTGCTTGAACCCGGGAGGTGGAGGTTGCAGTGAGCAGAGATCGTGCCACTGCCCTCCAGCCTGGGCAATAGAGTGAGACTCCGTCTCAAAAAAAAAAAAAAAAAAAAAAGAACAAAGTGATAACGTTGTTACACACACAGTGTAAAACATAATGGTGATGTAGTGATGGGTTTCAAAAAAGAGTAAATATGTAACAAGCTGAAGGGTACTGAAATGTTGAAGGTCACTGTACTGTATGTTTAAGAGTAGAACATGTCAAAGTTTAAAATTAAATGTTGAAGGTCACAGTACAGTGATCCTAACATTTAATTTTAAACTTTGATAAATATGTGTGTTTTAATCCCTAGGATGCTAACTAAAGACTGAGAGTAAATAATTTCTAAACCATCAGAAAGAAAAATGGAATGACAGAGAGAGAGCATGTACAATAAAGGAGAGAAAAAGGATGGCAGAATGGGTGGGACAAACAGAAAGCCCCAGAACAGAGAAAAGACAAACTGAAACACACCAGCAATTACATTAAATGTAAACAGACTAAATATAAATAATTCACTCTAAGTGAATTAACTTTTAAAGAGCTTTCAGACTAGATTTTAAAAATTCCAACCATACCCTGTTTTCAAGAGATAAATCTAAAATACAAAAGGTTCAGAACTTTGGATGGAATAAGATTTATCATGCAAAGACTAACCAAAAGAAAGATTGTTTTGGTATATCATGTAAAAGAAACCTCAGGGTAAACAGCATTAATAGAGAGAGAGTCACAACATAATAAAAAGGTTCCACTCACCAGAAAGATATTAATAATTAAAAATTTGTATGTATCAAATAAGGCAACTTCAAAATACATAAAACTAAAATCAACAGAACTTCAGGACAGTCAAATCCACTACCGTGCTGTGAGTTTCTATCGTACCTCTTTCAGTAACTGATAAGCCCCAAAGTCTTCATTTTTGCAAAGAGCTTTAAATACAACTCAAAGTTCTCTAACAGCACCTATCATGAGACACATTGCCTATAAATGTGTATTTCGAACTGAGTATTTCACACACTTTAGAAAGGACATGGCCATGGACCAGTGCTTTCTTATGTTTGTAGTTAAGCATCTCCTTGAGAATCTGAAGGATGCTATGGACCTTGTCCCACAAGGAGTGAACACAGTTCATTCTCAACAATCAGGGAAATAAGGAAGGTTAGGTCATAAATCAAAATTAAGTTATACAATTTTTTTTTTGAGATGAGGTCTCAGTCCATTGCCCTGACTGGAGTGCAGTGGCATGATTACGGCTCACTGCAGCCTTGACTGCTGGGGCTCAAGCGATCCTCCCACCTCAGCCTCTGGAGTACCTGGGGCCACAGATACACGCTGCCACACCTGGCTAATTTTTCTGGGGGGAGGGGGATGGAATCTCCCTCTGTTACCCAGGCTGGAGTGCAGTAGTGCGAACTCAGCTCACTGCAACCTCCTCCTCCTGGGTTCAAGGGATTCTCCTGTCTCAGCATCCCGAGAAGCTGGGATTACAGGCGCCCACCACCACACCCAACTAATTTTTCTATTTTTAGTAGAGACAGGGTTTCACCATACTGGCCAGGCTGGTTTCGAACTCCTGACCTCAGGTGATCCGCCCACCTCGGCCCCTAAAAGTGCTGGGATTACAGGCGTGAGTCACTGCGCCCAGCCTTTTTTTTTTTTTTTTAATTACTCATAGAGAAGAGGTCTCACTATGTTACCTAGGCTGGTCTAGAACTCCTGGGCTCAACTGATCCTCCCACCTTGGCCTCCTGAAGTGCTTAGATTACAGGCAGGAGGTATGGTACCTGGCCTACAACATGAATTTAAACATTCAGTGTTTAAGTGAAAATTTAGGTTACAAAACAATATACAGTATCTCAATTACGTTAAAAATGAGATACAAAGAGCAGAAATTTAAAAAGCATAAAAATAAATAGGTCAAAATAATCATATCCACATAGTGCAAGGGAAACTTGCCCCAAGTTCCAAGGAAATCAGTTCCAAGTGGACTGTTCACCTAAAGAAGAGTAAAGCCAGGTTTCTAGACTAGAACTGTTCAACAAGATTTCATGTACATAGACATGTCATCTAAAATTTTCTAGTAGCCATGTTAAAATAAATAGGTAAAGCCAATTTTAGTAACATGCCATTTAAGCCATTATCCAAAACATTACCATTTCAACATCAATATAAAAAAAGTTACTGAGACAGTTTACTTTTTTTTGCACTTAAGTCTTTGAAATCCAGTGTGTATTCTACAGTTCCAGCACGTCTCAATTTGAGTAGCCATCTGTAGTTACTGGTACTATACTGGACGCTGCAATTCTAGCAAATAACATAGGAGTTTATGGCCCTGGGTTAGGGGAAGCTTAAACAGCAAAAGCGCTACAATAAAGGAAGAGATTGATGAATTGGACTGTAGCTAAATTCGGAACTTCTCTAACAAGATATCCCAAGTCAAAATATAAGTAAGAGTAGGAAAATATTTGCAACACACAGTTGCAGAACCCAAAAGGCCCAGATCCTGAATTAGGAAAAAGATAAAAAAGAGGATGAGATTTTCTGTGAGATTTTCTAGAATTTGTAAATTTTTGTAGGAAGCACATAGTACCTTTAACCCCACCCACCAAATACATTTTCCTTTTATGCAGCTTACCAGTTCCACGAGACTATTATTGGTGAGAATGAGTTCTGTCAGACAGGGCAGAGCCTGATCCAGTCCCTCACCTATACGGCTAAAATAAAAATAGAGTCTTAGTAAAACTGAAAATTAAATAAGCTTACAATTTTATCTCCCTCCCTACTCAGAGGTCTCAGAGAGACACTTACAGATCCTTCTTCCAACACCCTGACAAAGAGGAAACAAGGCAAAAAGAAGAACCCTTTTCTGAGGCCACAGGGTCAGTGACAAAAGTGGGACGAACCCAGGCCTACGGGACACTGCCTGGAGCTAATTCTGCCACACCACTAGCGGAACCTGAGAAAAGGTGCAACTCCTGGGCGGCACAAACTGCTTAACTCACTTCATGACTTTTTGTGCAGGCAGCACAGAAATACAAATAATTCTGCATTCACAGCTCAGGTACAAGACACAACAACTATACTACAGGGGAATGGTAAACCTACGAGAACGATTTCTATCTGAAGGAAATCCCACTCACCACCCAGCACTTTTAAAGATATTATCTACAAATTGAGTGCTTTTTTCCCAACAAAGTTTACACAGAGCTGATGAAGGCAGGGCCAAAAAAGACCTCAATTTCAGTAAGTAACAGTCTAGAAATTAGTTGCAGTTAAAAAAAAAATAGCAGAGAAGCTCAGTCAAAAATATAATTGCTGCCTTTATATATCCTTTTACTACGACCCCTTTGATAAGTGTTTTAAAAGCCAAAACGTGTACAAAGCACCATGTTTTTAATTTAAATTAGAAACTTACCATGAAAACAAAAATACATGATTTCTGAATAGATACAAGTAAGACTAGACTAATGCCAGGTTAATCTCTGGATGTCTAAAGGAAAAGCTCATTTCTCATTTTAAGAAGAAACATGTATTGAATATGGCTCCCATTATGGAAAAACTATAAAATTAAAAAAAAAAAAAAGAAACATGTAGGTTTAACTGGTAGTATGCGCTACAACTTCAGGGAACACTGCAACATTTACCGTAGGGGGAAAGTCACTTTCCCCAGCACACACTTACCATATTCTGTTGTTGTTCACTAACAATGTTTTTAGTCTTCTCAACAAAGGAAAACCATCCAGTTTCCTGATCTCATTGTCAGAAAAATCAATAGCATCAAACTGGTCTAACGTAGCACCCAGATTTTCAATGACGGGAATTTTATACCCTGTAAAATGGAGGAAAAAAAAACACAGAAGAGGTATTAATATCACTAAACAGCCCCTTAAAAGATGAGCAGTATTTCATAATAATCTGACTCCAGGCCTTGATTCATTCAGGAAGTATTACTTACCTAGCACCTACGCCATGTTACCTATGCCTTGCCACTGTACAAGGTACTAGAGATAAAATGCTGAATGAGAGTCGCAAGTCCCCAGTGCCATGAAGCTTACAGTCTGATAACAAGGACAAGGACAATAATAATGGGTGATATCGTTAGCTAACATTTATAAGACCATTTACAAGGTGCACACTGTTTTATGTCTTTAGGGCTAGTTAGGTGAAAGCGGCACAACAGTAATTTACACTTTGGGCTGCTCAGTTTCAGTGCCCAAACAAGGTTCAAACACCGCGGACAACAGTTCTCCACCTCTTGCACCCCCCACAGGCCTGATTCTTAGAACCCATCAGAACAGCCTCAAGATAGCATGACAGTTCTCCCTCCTCTCCCCCAGCTCCAATTCAGAGTTGGAGGTCAATGGTTTACATACAATAATAAATCACACTGTGAACACTCAAATGTTAATTTGTCTAATTTGGGCATTATTATGTTAGGAGCTAAAAGAAATATTCCGAAGAAGCAAGGTCTATTAAAAAAAAAAAAAAAAAAAAAACCTCAGCCAAAGTTAAAGTACACAATTCAGAGCTGCACTACAAGTACTGCATCAAAATAAGCATTCTCAACACTGCACGTACTCCATAAAGAGAAATGGCAGAGATCACCATAAGTGATGATTTGCTCTTAAACTGAACCTTTCTCTAAGAAACTTAAATTCAACAAAATAAAAATATTGGGCCGGGCGCAGTGGCTCATGCCTGTAATCCCAGCACTTTGGGAGGCCGAGGTGGATGGATAATCTGAGGTCCGGAGTTCGAGATCAGCCTGACCAACACGGAGAAACCCTGTCTCTACTAAAAATACAAAATCAGCCGGACGTGGCGGCACATGCCTGCAATCCCAGCTACTGGAGGGGAGGGCTGAGGCAGGAGAATCGCTTGAACCCAGGAGGGGGAGGTTGCGTTGAGCCAAGATTGTGCCATTGCACTCCAGCCTAGGCACCAGGAGCAAAACTCTGCCTCAAAAAAAAAAAAAAAAAAAAGAAAAAGAAAAAACTGGGGGCTGGGCGCGGTGGTTCACGTCTGTAATCACAGTGCTTTGGGGAGGCCAACGGGGGCGGATCACTTGAGGTCAAAAATTCAAGACCAGCCTGACCAACATGGTGAAACCCCCTCTCTACTAAAAATACAAAAATCAGCCAGGCGCAGTGGTGCACGCCTGTAATCCCAGCTACTCGGGAGGCTGAGGCACAAGAATCACTTGAACCAGGGACGCAGAGGCTGCAGTGAGCCGAGATCACGCCACTGCACTCCAGCCAGGGCAAAAGAACAAGATTTCATCTCAACACAACACAACACAACACAAAACACTGGGATTTCCCAAAGGTCAGCAAGAAATCAAAGCAAGTCCCGAGACCATAGGTCCCCGTGGGAACAAATCTCAGGCTACCATTGCATGGTCTTATCCCCAGAGAAGTCGCTCTTCACATTCTTTCTAAAGCGGTCTCCTGAAATGCCAACTAGCTAGCTGCCCTCCCAATTTCTTACCAAGTCTTACTAAGGTTGAAATAGTACAGGAATCTAAATAATTGTGAGCGCTTCCACAACTTACACACAGCACCCAGCGGTGGAAGCCTGGGTCAAACAGTTCAATCTTTAAAACGTCTTCATAAAGAGGAAACGCCAGACAATTAAAGCTACTAAGCAGAAAATACCGGGGGGAAACAATCGCTTTTGTTCGAGGAATTAGTTTCTTCCATCACATTAAGAATAATGAACACATATCCTATCCACACTCACAATATCATCTGGCGGCAAGTATTAAGAACCAATCACTCGCCCTGCACTAGCGTTACCACCATTAATGAGTCGCTCTTCCCGGCCCTCAAACAGAGTCGGCTACGAAACAGCCAAGCAAGGCCTAACAGGGCCCCACGAGTATGCACCAGGAAGTAATGGAGTCACCCGTGCCTCTCAGGCGGCACGGCGGTAACAGAAGGCTCCCAAGAGCCTAACGGGATGCGCGCCTGGCAACAACGGCAAGAATCAGGCCGGGCGGTCCCGGCGCAGCCCTGTCGGAGACCAGATTACCCACCCGCGGGCCAAGCTCCGGCCTTCGCTGCACGCGGTGGAGCGCGGATCGTAAGGCGGCGCAGTGACGCCCGGAGACTGCCCGCCCGCGCCCCCAGACTCACCCCGGAGGTCCAGCTCCCGGTCGCGCACCGCGTTGGTGTATTGGGCCGCCTGCTCAATCAGCTCCGCCGTCAGCTTGACCATTCTGCCGCCCCGGCTTCCCAGCGCCGCGGAAAGCCCGCAACCTCCCGCCAGCGACGCGTCCCAGCGTGCCCCGCGCCCCACCGCCAGGCAGCACCAATCGCATCCGCCGAGTGCGCGCGCAGCTCGACCGCCAGACCAAAGCAATCGAAAGAGCCACGCCCCCGGGGTTGTTCTGGCCTCAAGTCCTGGCGCGCGCGCTGGGGACGTGTCTGTTTCTGGGTTCTTTCCTGGGGTGTATCTGGAGTCTGACGGACCTCAGATTCCAGACGTTGGTGTTTAAAAGTTAAGGCGAATGTGGAAACACCCGAGGGGGAATTTTCTCATGCACTAGCGCACCTTGAGGTGGGAGGGGGAAGCTGTGATTGTCCCCAGCAGGCGCGGGGACCCGTGGGCTTCAGTGAAGGGTTCACGAGTTCATATACCCGTCCCGAGGCTAGGCCTTGGCCCCAGGCTACAACGTGAGTTCCCGGGCTAGGTGACCCGCCCGGGGCAGGTCGCTGGGACGAACCCACCGCCCCGCCAGTCCAACCCGGCCGCCGGCACGGTAGGGTTTGCGGTTAAGCTTGCGGCCTTTAGACTTCTGAATATTCATATAAAGTATGATATACAGAGAAGTGTGCAAATAAGGTGTTTACAGCGTGATTAATGACCAGAGTGAACACAACTGCATAGCCGACACCGGGATCCAAAAACCCACTGTTTTGAAAGCCTCCCTCTTTCCCAAAGGCAACCGCGAACTCCACACCACAGACTCGTTTTAGAAATTCCATTTGACCCAGCAATCCCATTACTGAGTATATACCCAAAGGATTATAAATCATTCTGTTATGAAGACATATGCACACTTATGTTCATAGCAGCACTGTTTACAATAGCAAAGACCCGGAAGTAACCCAAATGCTCATTGATGATAGACTGGACAAGGAAAATGTGGCACATATACACCATGGAATACTATGCAGCCATAAAAATCGATGAGTTCGCGTCTTTTGTAGCAACATGGATGAATCTGGAAACCATCATTCTCAGCAAACTGACACAAGAACAGAAAATCAAACACCAAATGTTCTAACTCACAGGCGGGTGTTGAACAATGAGAACACATGGACACAGGGAGGGGAGCATCACACACTGGGGTCTGTGGAGCGGGGGGCAAGAGAGGGACAGCAGGGGGTGGGGGGAGGTCGGGGAGGGATAAGATGGGGAGAAATGCCAGATGTAGGTGATGGGGTGGGGGCGGGATGGAGGCAGCAAACCACATTGCCATGGTGTACCTATGCAACAATCCTGCATGATCAGCACATGTACACCAGAACCTAAAGTACAATTAAAAAAAAAAAGTAAAAAAAAAAAAATTTGGAAAAAACAATAAAAAATAACAATACAACAATAAAAATATAAATTTTTAAAACTAAAAAAAATAAATAGAATCCTGCAGTATCCTTTTTTTGGCCTAGTTTCTTTGAGTCTATGTTATGTCTGGAGTCCATCCAAGTTGCATACAGAGATGGTTTGTTTGCTTTCGCTGCTGAAGAGAATTCCATTGTATACATTACACTGAAAATTACTTATTCTGCTGTTGATGGACATCAAGGTTGTTTTCAGTTTAGGGCTATTCTGAGTAAAGCTGCTGTGAATTTTCTGGTACGTGGATCTGATGCACATTTGCATGAGTTTCTCCTGGAGTGGAATTGCTGGGACTTAGGGTATGATATCTGTCATCAATAAGTAATGCCTAACAGTTATGCTAAGAGGCTGAAATACACACTCCATCGCTGTGTAAGGGTTTTCATGGCTTCCAGCTTCAGCCTTGTTGGCATTTTAAGTCTCTAACTTCAGTCATTCTGATGGGTATGTGGTGTTACTGCGCTACTCTTTTTTTCTTTTCTCTAATAACTAATGAAGCTGAGAACCTTCTCATGTGTATGTTGCCCATTCTGATAGCTTCCTTTGTTAAGTGCGTTTTCAAGTCCCTTACTCATTTTTTTCCTTATGGAGTTGTCTCTGCCTTTTTTCTTACTGATGTGGGGAATTTCTTTATAAAGGATATGAACACACTCTGTGGCTTGCCTTTCAACTCTTAATGGTATCGTTTGATGATTAGAATTTTTTTTTTTCTTTTGAGACAGGGTCTCGCTATGTCACCTAGGCTGGAGTGCAGTGGTGCCATCAGGACTCTCTGCAGCCTCGACCTCTCAGGCTCAAGAGATCCTCCCACCTCAGCCTCCCGAATAGCCAGGACTATAGGCACAGGTTAGCAGGCCTGGTTAATTTTTGTATTTTTTGTAGAGATGAGGTTCCAACATGTTGTCCAGGCTGGTCTCCAACTCCTGAGCTCAAGTGATCCACTTGCCTCGGACTCCCAAAGTGCTGGGATTACGGGCATGAGCCACCACCCCCTGGCTGAGAAGTTTCCGATTTTTATGTAGTTCAATTATTTTCTTTAGGTTAATGGGTTGGGTGTGTGTGCACATGCATGTGCCTTAAGAAATCTTTCCTTACCCCCATCGTATTTTCCTATGTGACCTACTAGAAGATGGTTTTGTCTTTGACATTTAGTTCTATAATCCACCTCGAGTTGATTCTTCTTGAGCTTTTATTGAAGTGTGATATACACAGAGAAAAGTGTAAACTGAACACACCCAAGCAACTAACATCCTCATAAGAACAGGACATTGCCACATTCCAGAAGCCCTCCTCCTGTCTTCATCTAGCCACCACGCTTGCCCCGAGGGTAAGTATTAGCCTGACATCTTGTACAGATTTGCTTTGCCTCATTTTGTATTTATGCAAACGAAGTACCTTACATATATTTTGCTTAACATTATGTTTGTGTGTAGATATAATTTCATTTATTCTCACTGTAATATAGTATTTAATTGTGGATGTTTTACAATTTACTTATCCATTCTGCTATTGATTAGCATTTGAGTAATTTTCACTTTGGACCTTTTATATTATAAATAGTATACCTATAAACACAATAATACATGTCTTTGATCACATATACTGATATATACCCAGAGATGGAATTACTGGGTCATAGGGTTTACTTATGTTCAGCTTAAGTAGAACATGAGTTTTCCAAAGTGGTTGTACCAACTTAAACTCCTTGCTAACATTTAGTATTGGCTGTCTTTTTAATCTTAGCCATTCTGGTAGATTGGTAATGGTATGACATTGTGGTTTTAATTGTATTTCCCTGATTACTAACACAGTTGAGAACTTTATAAATTTATGTTCATTTGAATAACCTCTTTAATGAAATGTTTGTTTAGGTGTTTTGCCTATTTTTCTATTGGGATTTTTTAAAAAATGGGTTTGTAGGAGCTCTTTATATTTTTTAGATAGGAATCCTTGTGAGATATGTCTGTAGTGAATATCTTCCCCTGTGGCTTGTGTTTTCACTCTCTTAATGGTATCTTTTGATGAACAGAAGTTCTTCATTTTAATACAGTCTGACTTCTGAACCTTTCCCTATATAGTTAATGTTTTTTGAGTATGCTTTGAGAAACTTTTGCCTACTCCAAAATTATGAATATTTTTTTTCTAAAAGCTTTATTCTTCCACCTTTTACATTTAGATCTGCAGTCTCTCTGGCATAGATTTTTGTTTATAGTCTAAGGTAGGGAGGAAGATAGATTTTTCCCCCAATGGATATTTGGTTGACCCAGCACCATTTATTGAAAAGATGAGCTTTTTCCCCCACTGCTCTGCAGAGCAGCTCTTTCATAAATCAAGCACGTCCCAATATGTGAGGGTCTGTTTCTGAACCAGCTGTTCCGTTCTATGGGTTTAGTCAGCTATCCTTGCGGAATATCATGCTGTCTTTATAATACAAGCTTTAGAAAAAGACTTAGTATTTGTCTCTCAAAAAAAAAGTTCCCATTTTTTTTTTCAGATTATCTAGTACTTATCTGGTCATTCTAGTCCTTTGCATGTGAACATAAATTTTAGATGTATCTAAAGAAGCACCTGTGCTTTGATTTGTATTGTATTGGATCTGTAGATGAATTTGGATGGAATTGATACCTTTACAGTATTAAGTATTCCAATCAATGGGCATGGTATAACACTACATTTATTGAGGTACCCTTTAATTTTAGTAGACAAAGATTGTCTAGATATTTGATAGTTTTTGATGCTACTGTAAGTACTATCTTTTGTTTAAAAACTCCATTTTCTAATCGTTAGTTTTAATATATTGAAATACAGTAGAATTTTGTATATTGATATTACATCCCAAGATCTTGTGAAATTTACTTATTAATTCTAATAGTTTATCTGTAACCATTCTTGGGGATTTTCTACATACATAAACATGCTATTTGAGAATAATGATAGTTGGCTCGGTGCAATGGCTCACGCCTGTAATTCCAGCACTTTGGGAAGCTGAGGCAGGCAGATCACATGAGGTCAGAAGTTCCAGACCAGCCTGGCCAACCTGGTGAAACCCTGTCTCTACTAAAAATACAAAAATCAGCCAGGTATGGTGGCACACACCTGTAATCCCAGCTACTGGGGAGGCTGAGGCATGAGACTTGCTTGAACATGGGAGGCGGAGGTTGCAGTGAGCAGAGATCATGCCACTGTACTCCAGCCTGGGCGACAGAGCGAGATTCCGTCTCAAAAAGAAAAAAGAGAGAGAATAATGATAGTTTTATTTCCGCCTTCCATTTCTTACACCGGTTCTATTCTTTGCACTGTTACACTGGCTGGGATCTTCAGCACAATGCTGAACATTGGTGGTAGTGGATATGCTTTGGCAGGCATCACTTCACAGCCAAGAAAAAAGCCCTAACCAGGTTGGGTGCAGTGGCTCACACCTGTAATCCCACCACTTTGGGAGGCCGAGGTGGGCGGATCATGAAGTCACGAGATCAAGACCATCCTGGCCAACATGATGAAACCCCGTCTCTACTAAAAATACAAAAAGTATCTGGGCATGGTGGTGCATGCCTGTAATCCCAGCTACTCAGGAGGCTGAGACAGGAAAATCACTTGAACCAGGGAGGCAGAGGTCGCAGTGAGCCGAGATCTCGCCACTGCACTCCAGCCTGGCGACAGAGCGAGATTCCATCTCAAAAAAACAAAACCTAACCAATGATCAACGTTAACATCACCTATCATGGAACAGGTGGTGTACTCCCTGCTAGAATGCAATGAGAACACAGAATCACTCTGTGAGATTCCTGTCAAAGATGCATGACTTGACTCAAGACATGAGGAAGTCTCAGACGAGCCCACATGGAAGGCTATAGTCTTTAAAATCATGAGTCTTAGTTAAACAAAAAGTCGCAGTGACCGAGCAGTTGTGGTGGCTCATACCTGTAATCCCAGCACTTTGGGAGGCTGAGGCGGGGCAGGGTGGGGGGTAATTACTCTAGGGTCAGGAGTTTAAGACCAGCCTGGCCAACGTGGCCTTCCAGATCATGAGGCAAGGAAAGACCGAGGAAGTGCTCCAGATTGGAGAACATTAAAGAGTCATGATGACCAAATGAAAAGTGTGATTCTAAACCAGATCCTTTTGCTAAGACCTTTATTGGGACAACTGCCAAGAACTAAGATTGAGTCAGAGGGTTAGATGGTAGTAACATATTGATATTAATTTCCTGATTCTGATGTCTGTATAGGAGAATGTCTTTGTTTATAGGAAATACCCACTAAAGTATTATGGGGGGCGGTCATAGAGCATAATATCAGTAACTTACTCTCAAATTGTTTGGGAGGGGAATTTCTTTGTATCATACTTGCAAGTTGTGTTTTTGTTTTTGTTTTATGTTTTCTTTTTGTTTTTTTGTTTTTGAGACAGAGTCTCACTCTGTTGCCCAGGCTGGAGTGCAGTGGCATGATCTCAGCTCACTGCAACCTCCGCCCCACCTTGGGTTTAAGTGTGATTCTCCTTCCTCAGCCTCCTGAGTAGCTGGGGTTACAGGTGCTCGCCACCACACCCAGCTAATTTTTGTACTTTTAGTAGAGACAGGGTTTCGCAATGTTGGCCAGGCAGGAATTAAACTCTTGACCTTAAGAAGTGATTTCGCCTCCCCTGCCCCGCCTCGGCCTCCCAAAGTGCTGGGATTACAGGTGTGAGCCACCACACCTGCTTGGTCACTACAACTTTTAACTCAAAAAACTAAAAATGTTAAATGAATAACTAAAAAATTAAATAAACTAACTAAAAAGTTAAAATAATCTAAATAATGAAAAAAGTTAAAATAACTAAAAAAGTTAACTAAAAAATTTAAAAAGTTAAAAATAACTAGAAATTTAAACAAAATAACTAAAAGAGTTAAACAAAATAATTTAAAAATTAACATAACTAAAAAAGTTAAACAAAATAACTAAAAAAGTTGAAGTAAAACCTAAACTTCATTTAATTCCAGAGAGGACCACCAGGTGGAGTCCTTAGGGTGGAGAGCTGGTTAACTTGGGGCCCTTCCTGCGTTAAAAAAAGGAGGGGGCATCTCTTTACTTTTAAAAAGGGAAAGTTTCCCTTGCTTCAGCATAGGAACAGGGACAGAAATCAAACCATATGTGGTTTTATTCATTTTAGGGTATCTCTATGAAGTTGCAAACAATTTTCTTTTTTGATTCCATTTCTTGTGGCCAGAGTTTCTTGACCTCGGCACGATTTGACATTTTGGGCTGAGTTCTTTGTTGCGGGGGCTGTCCTGTGCATTGCAGGGTGCTTAGCAGCATTCCTGGCCTCCACCCACTGGAGTCGAGTACATCCTTCCAGTTGTGACAACCCAAAATGCCTCCAGACATTGCCAGAGGGCCCCTGTTTTTGGTAACAGGATGTTCTCTGCTCTGGGTACTTTGGTTCCTGTTGGCTCAAAAGGGAGGTTAAGATATCTAGTCACCCTTAGTGTGGCTGGCCTGTAGTGGTGCGGGGCTTTGGATGGTGGGACTCAACCCCAGGATCTGAGGTGGGTGCTCAGTGCTATACCATCTACGGATGCTGTTCTGTGCTAAGCCACAAAGCCTGGGGTGTCAGGGAAGGCCTTAAACAGCTAACTAGGAAAGATAGTCTGCGGTTCATGTGAGGAAAGCAACAGTGAAGGCTGGGGAGGGGAGCAGACTCCTCCTTTCCCCCAGCAGCCAGTGCCCCAGTGGCCTCCCAGCTGGCTGCAGAACCCTAAGATGCTAGAGAATGGCCTTGGTCTATTACTTTCCATCACCCCTGCTTGTTCTTATTAAAATGTCTTCGTTTCCTCCTTCTCCACCACCTTCTCTTTCTATCCTCTAATCTGAACCTCCACCCCTTACCTGCTCTTGGGGGCCCCAACATAATCCAAGCTGTCAGGCAAAAGGCCCTCTCCAGCCATATTATCAGTAATGCAAATGCAGTGGATGGTGATCTCCCCAAGTTCAAGGACACTCCACTCCTGGACTCATTTAGACCATGTTGCTATCTATCTCTCTATCTTTTTTGATTGATTGATTGAGACACGGTCTCGCTATATTTCCAGGCTGGCTGCAAACTCCTATGCTCAAGTTATCCTCTTGCCTCAGCCTCCCAAAATGTTGGGATTACAGGTGTGAGCCACGGCACCTGGCCCTTTTTAAAGTTCTGTCTACTCCCCTCCCATTTCAGGCATGTTTTCTGTAAAAAGCACAGTTCTCACCAGTCCTTTGAAGAGTCACAAGATACAAAGTCAGCAGTGGCCTGGGAGGGATGAGGATGTGCACATGGGGTCCACCCTGAGGTGCCAAAGGATTTGGGAATAAGGTCAGATAAGCATCACCCCCTGAAAATAAAGCTGGTTTAAAACAAATGCATCATGGCTGCGTTTGGGCAGCTGCAGGACACCCCTCCTGCAGACAGCCAGCCTCCTTCCCTGGGGACAGGGCTGGGAGCAACTTTGCAATGTGCAGCCCAAGGCAAGGCAGTTCACGTCTGTGGGTCTCAGGGTCTTGTCTGGGAAATGACAGCTTTGGAGGAGATGACCTATGATCCTGTCACTTAAAATCCATACACATATCCTGCCCAACTGAGTCCAACAATTTTAACCTCAGGGTTGGACCACTTGTGTCCAAAAGACATTATACGTAGTTGGTCTCTTTCAACAAGCGGGAATTCAGTCATTAGGACATTGTGAACAACTTCTCAGCTCCCCACCCGACTTGTCAGCCCCAGAATGGGCTTGCCTGACCCAGCCACACGACGAGGCTGGCTGGTTGGCTTTCCTGTAGCTGGTGTCCTTTGGGAGATAAAGGAAGTTTGTTTGTTTGTTTATTTATTTAGGAGACAGAGTTTTGCTTTGTTGCCCAGGCTGGAGTGCAGTGGCGCGATCTCAGCTCACTGCGCCTCCACCTCCTGGGTTCAAGCGATTTTCCTGCCTCAGCCTACCGAGTAGCTGGGATTACAGGCGTGCATCACCACACCTGGCTAATTTTTGTATTTTTAGTAGAGATGGGGTTTCACCATGTTGGCCAGGCTGGTCTCCCAACTCCTGACCTCAGGTGATCTGCCTGCTTCAGCCTCCTAAAGTTCTGGGATTACAGATGTGAGTCACTGCGCCCGACCGGGAGTTTATTTCTGATTCAGTCGCAAACATGTTACACTGTAAGCTGTCAGTGGGCACAGAGCTCGAATTTATTGAGATCTGGGCTCTAGGGTCTAAAAAGGTGCTTTCCACCAGGGGTACTTAACAAGTTGCTGGTTTTAGTCAGTCTCATGGGCGGGGCGGGGATTGAATTCTTATCCCAGACACATTCATTCCTCACTGCCTCACATGCACAACTCTGGTCAGTTGGTGCATGTGGTGGCCAGCTGTTGGGTCGTGTCCCTGCCCCACCTTCTGGGAGCTGCACATTGCTTCCCCCCTCTTCTGCAGAGCTCCCTGTGGCCATGTTCTGCTCTACAAGCCTGTCCTTGTAGCCAGAGCTGATGTCACAGGGAGAGGACCAATGTAAGGCAGGCTGACCGAGTCCTGTCCCTGGGGAAAGACAAGCCAAGAAACAGACACAGGAAGTTGGCTTGAGGAGTTGAATTTGTACCAGTTTTACCTGGAAGATGCTGGAGGTCTTGTCATTTGTTCTATGATTTGGAGAAGGTGGCTACGGAGACAAGGGCACTGCTGCAATACAATACAAAGACGGTCCAGGTGACATTTAATGCTGGTTCCAGGGTTCCTGAGGCTCTGCTGCACCCTTCCCTGGAATTCTGAATCCACTCTAGACTCTCAAAACAATGCCCCTCACCCACTCCTGTTTTTCCCTAAGTCAGTTCTAGTTGGTACACTTCCTTTACTTGTAGCCAAAGCATTCCTAGCAAGTACAAGCTTGCGACCTCGCAGAGAGGCCATGGTAAAAATCCCACGCAGTGCATAAGCCATGGGTTCAGCAATTTCAGCCACTGTGCAGAAGACAAGCTGTAACCTAATTCAATCACACTTGGCAGCTATCGGTGAAAGAGGCTGGCAGTCTGGGCTGTGGGGAGCTCCCACGTGACAGATGGAAGGGGTCCCTATATCTGGAGAGGCTCTAGAACCTCCTCCCAGTGAGGCTACTGTGGCCTGAAGAGGGTCTATTTGCCATATGACACCCTGGGGTTGGAATCTGGGATTTCCCCGTTACTTCCTTACATCAACAGTCGCTAAAGCTCAAAAGAAGACCTTCCACATAACCATCAAACAGCTCTGAAACCACAGATAAAGTAACGTCCACTTCACACTTTGGTCAGCACTCATGTTTTCATTTTGTGTGCCTTGGAAAGAAACACGGACTCCTGTGCCATGGGATGTTAACTCTTTTATTAACTTAGGGCTAACATTGTTTTTGCTTCACTGATTTCTCTTCCGGAGTTGTGGATTCAACAAACAACAGCTGGGTTCTTTCCAGCTCACAGGTGACAAGGCAAATGCACTGTCGTCAAACGGGAGCAGGACAATATGGAGAAAGACGAGGTCGAAAAAATTTAAGGCAAATGTTACCTCCCTGTTCAAGGGAATCGATCAAGCAGATCTGTGCATTTCAATGAAAATATATGAAATATTTGTCAAAATAATTAACATCGGTAAAAATCAGAACATGTAGCTTATAAAATGCCTACACAGGTTTGGCAGAATAAATCCAACTGTGTCATGTAGGCTCGTAATATACACAGACACAGGAGTATCCACCTTAAAAATGAGTCTCCTGAAGGGCAGAGGCCAAATGTATTTTAAAAGCAATTCCATAAAATGGGAAGTGATGGACGATTAACAATGCATGGGCTGGCTTTACATTTTGTTTAGAGGAATTGCTTGGCCAGCGGGGTTTTGGGTGGTCCCAGAATGCCTCCTGTGGCCCCTCCTCGGAAGGCTCTGCATCGGGCTGAGGTGGTCGTTCAGGCCATGAGCCTCCTGGAGACGCAGACAGAACACGGTAACAAGGAGAGCTCGGCTTGCTCAAAGGAGAGCGCTGCGGGGGAAAGAATCTTCTGGTCCGGGTTTGGAATTTGACTTTCTAAGCTTCTGCTGCAGTTTCAGAAGTAGATGACTATGTAGAAATAGATACTCTGGCCCCAGTGGTCATACATTTTATGCCCTCAAACCTACCTTATTTATAGTGTGACCAGACTGTTCAGTGGCAGCCAATGAGCAGGCAGACTGCTGGCCCTTTGTCACATGTGAGGATGGCCCAGGGTTTGCCGGCTGGGCCAGGGAGATTTACTACAGAGCCCCAGAAAAGCACAGGGAGAAGAGTGACGTGTGATGCCAAGCGTCTTTCTTTTCTGCTTTGGTCTTGAAGATTCAGTAAACTTATGGTCCCAGAAGCTGCTCCAAAGCCTGAACTGTGGATTTCCAGAATTCATTTTGTTCTTGTTTCAGTTTGTCAGAAGACTGTAGCCAGCAAGCAGCATTTGAAAGGATATCACAATTTTAGGAATACCTCCTTAAGAGCCACCACCCACCTGGCTTGGGTGCCCAGAGAGATGCTGCGGAAGGACTCGGCTCCTGGGGGAGAAAAGCTGTCAGGTGCAGGACACCGCCCCTGAAACAGGCTCTGGCTGACAGTCTGGAGGAAGGTGGACAGATGGATGGACAGGGGGTCCCTGCCCTCTGCGGGCAGCTAGACACTCCTACCCGGCCAGGAGGCACGTGCGGCAGCAGAACTGAATGAAGAGCTTCCGTTCACACAGCCGGTTGGACTTCACCATCTCGCAGAATGTCTCGTCAGCTGAGTCCCCGAATCAGGAAAGGAAAAGACGGAAAGGTCAGTCTTTGGTGCCTGTAAAGACTGTTTCAAGGCTGGGTGCGGTGAGGGCTCACACCTATAATCCCAGCAATTTGGAAGGCCAAGCAGGTGGATCACCTGAGGTCAGGAGCTTGAGATCAGCCTGGCCAACATGGCAAAACCCCGTCTCCACTAAAAATTAAAAAATTAGCCAGGTATGGCGGTGCATGCCTGCAATCCCCACTACTCGGGAGGCTGAGACAGGAGAATCACTTGAACCCAGGAGGCAGAGGTTGCAGTGAGCTGAGATTGCACTACTGCACTCCAGCCTGGGCAACAAGAGTGAAACTCCATCTCAAAAACAAATACAAGACTATTTCAATCACTCCACATATTCTGGACATCAGCAGTGCCCTGGGCAAGAGGGACACAGATGGAGGTGGGGGAGCAGGGTGGCAGCCCTTGAAGTCCCTCTCCTGCAATGCACTTGACTCTGCGAGCCCCGTGTGGCAGCGGGGGCGGGGGGCACTGGTGTATGGGGCTCTTGCTGAGTCTAAGAGACAAGGGGAATTAATGAGCAGGATGTGGGGGGTGACATGGGAGGGGTCTCGGGGAGAACACCCAGCCTGGGCGTGTGGGGCACACTCGGCACCTGTCTTTCTGGACAACCGTGCTGGTGGTGGAGCTTAGGAGGAAGACTCTGGGGGAGGTCGGAGGACAGGCCTGGAGGCCAGCGGGGAATGGAAGCTGCTTCCAGGGTGGAGGGGGCACCCTGGATGGGGAGGAGTGGATGGGGGTGGGAGGAAGGGAGCCGCTGTGGACAGGACTTGCTGGGGAAGCAGCCAAGGCGAGGGGAAGAGCCACTGGCCTGGGAGGATGCATCATCCGTGCACCTGGGAGGCCCTCCGGCAGCAACCGCACTTTTTCGGGCTGGATACAAAACCTGGGCAGGTGACTTCCTAAAGAGGGAGTTTCTGGGCCTTTGAAGGGACATAATTAGACAATTCCTTCATCCCAAAAAAATAAATAAGGCAAGGAGGCATCCCAGGGCTCTCCCCAGCTCCATCCTCTGCCAGGGCTCGGCCAGTGCCAGCTTCATGCCCAAGGACCACCTGCCCTGACCCTGGGACACTGGGCAGACAGCCTTCCTCTCCTGCATGCCAGAATGTGATACCCAGAGCTGGCCCCGTGTGGCTCCACCCTGCGACTTGCTGGGCCAGTGCCCCCTTCCTTGCCAGTGAGTCTACAATGGCTCCCGCCTGGACTCCAGGCCAGGGTCTTGTGCCAACCCTCCTTCTTGCCCGGAATTCCCAAATTGGGAACTATTTCCGTCCCCCTTTAAGTTTCTGTTTTTACAACTTGTCCTTGTACCCTGTCGAACTGCAGAGCCAGGGTTCTCCTGCAGCACAGACTCGGGGCCATGTGGGATCCCCGTGGAGCTGGGATCTCTGCTGCTGAGCACGTGTTCCACCCTGGGCTCTGCCTCCTAGTCCTGAGGCAGAGATCCTCCAGGCTTCCTGGCTTTGACCCTCAAGGTCAGGCTTCTTTTATGGGAAGTTGTCACACTCAGGCCTCCAGGGGCCTATGGCATGAGAGTGGGACCAGTACAAGAACACAATCAATTTTAGGAGTCACTCAACAAACAGATCAGCAGTGGCTGGGATGGCTCTCTGGTCAAAGTGTGGGAGGTCTAGAGGGAAGTTGGGAGACAGGGCAGCTGTCTTCCAAATCAGCTAGAGGAATCCCGGACGGTCGGTCAGATCGGGGCACGCACGCCTGTCTGTGGAGCCGCTATGCCCATGTGACTTTGCTCTTCTCTTCTGAGCACAAGCTGGCGGGCCGAGCTCCTCCACAGGCAGCCCCAGGGGAACCCAGGGCCCGCCCTGCTGCTGCTCACCGTTGCTGCATGTGTGGTTGGTGATGCAGGAGGTCCCCAGCTGTGTGAAGCCCGTCTTACACCTGCTGCAGTTCCTGCTGGAGCCCGCACAGCTCAAGCAGTTCTCGTCACACCTGTGGGCAGACACCGTTCCTGCTGAAGCCTGGGGGAAGAGGCCCCGCCAGGACCCTCCGACCTCCCTGCACCTCCTTCCCACCCGCTCAGCCTTGGTCCTCTGTGCAGAGGCTGTGTCTCCCCCTCCCTGCCAATTCCCTGACACAGAGGCCAAGTGTCTGCATGTCCTTCCTCCTGTCTGACCTCACTCCTGTCCTGGGAGGGCAGAGACAGCCACGGCCAGTTGGCAGGAGCATGCCCAGGATCGGGGGCCAGGCCCAGGCCTCGAGGCTTCCCACAGCTCACCTGACACCCTCCTGGGCCCTGGCCCCCAGCCCACACATGGCTCCCAGAGCTGTGGCAGGCTGCTCTCTCCAGCGGCTGCCGGGCTGCGATGGCTGTAGGCTTGGGGTCCAGGCCAGACTTCACCCAGGGATGTGACACGCCTGACTCGAGCTGACCAGAGGGCTGCTGCCACCCCTATGTGGCCATGCCTGCTTACACTTGGGGAGCAGGGAGAGGTGCCCCTCAATTCCTGCCCTTTCCGGACAGTCCTGGCCCAGCCTGGGCAGACATGGACCCAGGCCAGGGCTATTTCTAATGCAGGGTAACGTGACCTCAGGCGAGGGCCGGTGCACCACAGTTCGAGAGCCATATCCAGCATTTATACAGGGCCACAATCGCGCTTTCATTTACAATCGTTTTCTTTTTTCTTGAGATGGAGTCTCGCTCTGTCACCCAGGCTGGAGTGCAGTGGCATAATCTGAGCTCACTGCAACCTCTGCCTCCTGGGTTCAAGCGATTCTTCTGCCTCAGCCTCCCGAGTAGCTGGGACTACAGGCACGTGCCACTACGCCCAGCTAATTTTTGTATTTTTAGGAGAGATGGGGTTTCACCATATTGGCCAGGCTGGTCTCGAACTCCTGACCTCGTGATCTGCCCGCCTCAGCCTCCCAAAGTGCTGGGATTACAGGTGTGAGCCACCACACCCAGCCTCATTTACAATCGTTTGTGCAACAATTGCTGAGCTGAGCAGCTGTGACAGAGGCAGTATGGCCCCAAAAGCCTGAGCGCTGACCGCTGTGCGCTTTATAGAAAGCACTTGCTGATGCGGGCCTCTCCAGGGCCAAAAGCTTCCCCTCATGTGGGAACAAGTACTCAGGAAACTCCTGTCCTCCCTTGCCCAAACAGAGGTTTGCGGGGGTTGCCTGCCTGCTGCCTCCTGGGGGGCAGGGGATGCCAATGCCTCTGGCTGCCTGCAGGACTCCAGTTGCACGGCTGTGGGCATAATCAGCATGCCCTGAAATCCAGGGCATTTTACAAACGAAAGTGATTATCACTGTTGAATTCCACATTCTCCCTGGATTGCTGCATTTAATTATCTGAGAACCAGCTGGCTGGTTAACATGAAGGGTTTAACTTCAGACAACTGTGCCCAGGGCCCCGTGCAGGACTCAGCAAGGCTGTACCTTACAAGCAGGTGGCAAGTTTCCTATTTTACAGCAACTAAGTAGAAGGGGCTGCCGCTTGCAGAGATACGGAACTGCCACCAGGTTCCTCTGTTGTGGGTCACAAGTGCAAGGACTCGGGAGTCCCTCGTGGGCTCACTGTAGGGTTTTGTTTGTTTCTAGGGGAATTGGTTACAACCCACAGTGGTTCTTACACGCAGCCTGGGAGGCAGACCCCATCCATTGTGGGGCGAATCTACCAGTGCTAACAGGTACCCAGCTGGGAGCCAGGCATGGGCCCCCTCCCCTGCTCTGACACAAGCCTTTGAGCGCTCCCTCATTTTGAGTCTTTTTCAGACAGAAGCCCCCCAACTGGTTTTGACATTTGTCCCCTCCAAACCTCATGTTGAGATGTGATCCTCAGTGTTGGTGGTGGGGCCTGGCCGGAGGAGTTTGGATCATGGGGTGGACACCTCGTGAACGGCTTCGCACCACCCCCTTGCTGATGAGTGAGTTCATGTGAGAGCTGGTTGCTCGAAGGTGTGTGGCAACTCCTTCCTTTTCTTTTTTGTTTTTTTTTTTTTTTTTTTTTTTTTTTGAGATGAGTCTCACTCTGTTGCTCAGGCTGGAGTGCAGTGACATGATCTGCAACTCCTTGGTTCATGCGATTCTCCTGCCTCAGCCTCCTGTAAGGCTGGGATTATAGGCATATACCACCACGCCTGGCTAATTTTTGCTTTTTTTTTTTTTTTTTTAGTAGAGAAGGGGTTTCGCCATGTTGGCCAGGCTGGCCAGGCTGGTCTCAAACTCCTGGCCTCAGGTGATCCGCCTGCCTTGGCCTCCCAAAGTGCTGGGATTACAGGCGTGAGCCTCCACACCCAGCCTCCTTCCCTCTCTTGCTCCTGCTCTTGCTATGCGATGTGTTGCTCTCGCTTCACCTTCCACAAGGAGTCAAAGCTCCCTGAGGCTTCCCCAGAAGCTGAGCAGATGCGGGCGCCACATTTCATATAAAACCTACAGATCTGTGAGCCAATTCAGCTTCTTTCTATATATGACCCAACCTCAGGTATTTCTCCATAGCACTGCAAGAGCAGCCTAACACCTGCTGCTTGTCTCACAGACCACACCCACCATCACATCCTCACAGCTTCCTTTAAACTCCTCACTGTTGCTCCCACCCTGAATGAGACAGGTTGCCCTGCCCAGTGCTGGGTCCCAAGGTCATGATGTCCCAACATGGGGCAATATTCAGCCCGAAAGAGGAGACCAGAGCAAATGCTTCTCCTCTAACAGCTCACGTCCAACAACAGAAGGGTCCAGGGTCACCAGATAAGAACGGTACCTGTGTGGACGCCTGGGAGGAGACAGGAAGGAGGATAGGAAGGGTTAAAACACATGTCACTGATTGCACAGAAAATGGCCTTAGGATGAGAAAACTGTCAGGGTCATTTACTTTCTCTAAAGTACCTAACTAAACACATTTTTTAGGCCGAGTGTGGTGGCTTACACCTGTAATCCCAGCAATTTAGGAGGCTGAGGCAGGTGGATCACTTAGGCCAGGAGATGGGGACCAACCTGGCCAACATGGTGAAACCCCAACTCTACTAAAAATACCAAAGTTAGCTGGGTATTGTGGTGCACGCCTGTAGTCCCGGCTACTTGCGAGGCTGAGGCATGAGAATTGCTTGAACCCCAGAGGCAGAGGTTGCAGTAAGCTGAGATCCCAACACTGCACTTCAGCCTGGGTGACAGTGAGATTCTGTCTCCAAAAAGCAAAAATTTTTTAACCCAAAACATGGTTTCTTTGATTACGACAGTACAAAGGATGCATGCTGAGCATGGCACAGGCAGGGACAGCCCGCGGAGTCCACCACCGGGGTGTCATCACCTCACGACTCTGCTTCCCATCCTGCCCCATCGCTGCACAGAGCCTGGCCCACAGCAGGGACTCAACAAATACGCATTCAATGAACAAGGGGACGGAGGCCCCTAACCAGCTCTGTCGATGGGCTCCTGTCCACAGTGGGGTGATGCAACACGCCCTCCCGGCCCCTGGGGAAGATGCTGCCACACTCTGCCCGCCAGCCACTCCTGTGCTGGACACAGCTGCCTGCCGTTCCCCACCAGGAAGACCGTACCTTCGACACACTTTGTGGGGCAAGCCCGGCATCTCCTCTGGGTAGAAGCCCTCGCCACAGGCCGGCACG
Source organism: Ateles fusciceps (assembly GCA_036589455.1). Taxonomy (NCBI): domain Eukaryota; kingdom Metazoa; phylum Chordata; class Mammalia; order Primates; family Atelidae; genus Ateles; species Ateles fusciceps. The sequence continues at coordinate 11,727,745 of JAZHEH010001736.1, forward strand.
CACTTCCAGTCTTGGAAGTGGAAGTTTTTCGCACAGTGGATGCACTCTTCTTTGCCTGGCCCTGAGAGATACAGGAAAAGAAGCAGATATCAGGGACAGCTGGCAGATGACCATGCCCCAGGCCTGCTGCGGGGCCTGGTGAGATCAGGGCATCATTGAAGATCCCCCAGGTCACCGCCACAGTGGACATTTCCCAGATTCTGCAAGCTTGGCCGTCCTCACCCACTCCCAGGAGGTGGGTGTCGCCATCCCCATTTCACAGACAGGGACATCAAGGCAGGAGACGATCTCAGAGGGGGGCACACCTGCCCACTGCCCATGCCACGCTGATGGGCTCTACTTCCAACAGGCCTAGGCCCACTTCTGCTCCCTGAAGACTTGGAAATTCAGTGTCAAAGTCTTCAAATAAAAAAAAATCTAAAACAGCTCCTGTTCTATATGGATACAAGTTGAAATGGCAATATTTTCGATACACTAAGTTGAATAGAGTATGTTACTCAAATGATTTTGCCTGTTTCGTGTGACTAATTAAGACATGGTTACTAGACAACTTAGAACCGCATCCACGGCATGCACGTGTGGCTCTTCCATTGCACAGCACGCTGTGGAAGACGAGTGGGAAGACGGATGAAGAGGTCTTCAGGAATGGTGTTGATTGGTGTTTGGTATGTATATCCAGGGTGTTTTCAACAACAGAGAGAAAAATGACTGGCCAGGCGCAGTGGCTCACACCTGTAATCCCAGCACTTTGGGAGGCTGAGGCAGGTGGATCACTTGAGGTCAGGAGTTCAAGACCAGCCTGATAACATGGAGAAACCCCATCTTTACTAAAAATACACAATTAGCCAGGTGTGGTGACGCATGCCTGTAATCCCAGCTACTCAGGAGGCTGAGGCAAGAGAATCACTTGAACTCGGGAGGCAAAGGTTGCGGTGAGACAAGATCGCACCGTTGCACTCCAACCTGGGCAACAAGAGCAAAACTCCATCTCAAAAAAAAAAAAAAAAAAGAAAAGAAAAAAAAGACTAAGACTAAGGCTTATAGGGCAGGGAGGAGAGACTCGAAGAGACATCAGTTCTGAGCAAAGGGCCATGAGTCATGGAGGACAGCCTTCAGGTTGGCTCAGGGTTTGAGGAGGACCTGTCGACCTGGGTCAGACATTGGACTAGATGACTAGACAGCATGTCCTCTGGGCCAGGTATCCCCAGGGAGCCTCTGATGAGACATCAGAGAGAGGCAGCGAGGGGGCCACTGGCTGACAGAGGAGAGGGTTACAGGCAGCGAGGAAATTATCTCAGGGGCTCTTTGACAGTCATGATGCCTGAGTAAACCTCTCCCCGACTGCTTCAATTGAATTGTGGTCTTAGATGGAGGCCTTATATTCTGCTCTGGACTCAGCTGCGGCCTCTCGCTGCGTCAAGGGAAAGCCCCTCTGCAGAGGTTCTGGAGCCTGGAGGGCTCAAGCACAAGCCCCTGGGCCCTGGGGCTGGCTCCACACCTCCAAACCACAGCTGGAGGCCTGGGAGGGAATTCAGAGCTCATGCAGGAGAAACTCCTTTGAGAGTCAGGAAGAGTGAAGCTGAGGCCACAGGGTTTTGAGCAGGAGGCAGAGGTAACACTCTTGAGGGGCCTCTTGAGGACCACAGTCTTCATGGGGGGTGTCTCCTTTCTTCCTGAGCTGCGGTGGAAGAGCCGTCCCCTAAGGTCGGGATTCTGTCTGGTTTATGTTACTCTTTTTTTTTTTTTTTTTTTTTTTTTTGAGACGGAGTCTCACTCTGTCACCCTGACTGGAGTGCAGTGGCGTGATCTTGGCTCACTGCAACCTCCGCCTCCCGGGTTCAAGCGATTCTCCTGCCTCAGCCTCCCGAGTAGCTGGCTTTACAGTGCCCGCCACCACGCCTGGTTAATTTTTGTATTTTTAGTAGAGACGGGGTTTCATCATCTTGGCCAAGCTGGTCTCTGAACTCCAGCCACCTCGGCCTCCCAAAGTGCTGGGATTACAGGTGTGAGCCACCGTGCCCAGCCTTTGAAGCTGCTCTTATGCTTTGGCCAAGGCCGCCCCTCCCCATTGCTGATCTCCGGGAGCACGTGGTGGGTAGGTCTGCTGCCCAAGGCGGGGTGCCACTCCACGTGGGGCTTGGGAGCTATTCGGGGCCTGCTGCTGTACCTCTTGTGCCTCACCTGCTGAACCTGTCGCCCTCACTGTCCTTCCTCCAGCACCAGGGTCCTTACTTAACACCCGAGGAGCCTCCAACGTGGGAAAGAAAGCTTGTTCTTGTTTGTACTTAGTTTAATGCTCAATGTATTAAACTTAAAAGTTGTTAAAACACATTTATTTGGAGATGGTGGCGATGGCAGCACACAAATGTAAGTTCACTTAATGCCACCGAGCTGTAAGCCTAAAAATCATCAAGATGGTAAATTTTATGTGATGTGTATTTTACCACAATAAAAAAGCTGTTAAAATGGGTTGATTTTCTGAGCGACCTATTTTCTCAACTACTAAAAAATATGAATTTCGTAACTCAGTGAAAGTCTTTTAAGGATTCCATTAAGTCGCAAGTCTTTATAGACTTTGAACACTTTAAAAGCACCCACAATCACAGTGATAATAGCAGAATGGGCTATGCTTATACAGGACCTGCTATGTCATTTGTGGGGCCCGGTATAAAGTGAAAACATGGAGTCTTTGTTTAAAAAGCTGGAAAAATGTGCTGTTACGGGGATTAAGTGGAAAGCACTTTCCTTTCTTTTGCAGTCTCTGCTGGTCTGTAGCAGTGCTTCTCATCTGCTGTTTCAAGTCGTGCTGTCTCAGGCACAGGATGCCCATGCATCAGGGCCGACTGTCACAGATGCCTGGAGCACTGCCCTGCAACTTGGTATGTGTGTGCCCTGCAGGCTGCCAGCTGCTGATCAACATGCCATACCCCAGGTAGGTAAGTCAAGTCCCACGGGTCTGCTACACTAACCCAGGTGCACCAGCAGCCCCGAAGGATTACAACCTCCATGCCAGGACACACTGGGGACCTGGACTCAGGGGGATGAGAGGCTCATCTCCATCAAGTTGCCTGCCAAGTGCACTGGGGCACTGTGAGCCCAGGGTGGGGACAGAGTCCACTGTGCCCTACCCCATCACTCATGCCTGACCCTGACCCTCCCCATGACTGTGCCCAGGCCCCTGTGTGGGTGGTGGGCAGCAGCGGTCACTGAGTGCAGGGAGGGGACAGCCAGGCAGGCCTGGGTCTGAGAACAGCTGCCTCCAGTGAGGTCCACACCTGCCATGGAGCCAGAAGCCTCCATGACTCAGAGGAGGAAAGTGAGGTCTCTCCCCCAGAGGTTGCCAGAGGGTAGATGTATACGTTCCCAGGAGCTTAGAAAGAACCCAGGCCAGAGGGCAGGAGGTGTAAGGGAGACCCCCACCAGAGCTCTGGACCTGCTCACCAATGAATTTAATAGCTGAAGTGACAGAGAAGTCACTGGGTTGAGATGAGAATTCCAAGTGACTCTATAAAGCATTTTCCCATCAGGAAATCTGGGGACTCAGAGAAAGAAAAGTGAATTGAATTACTGAAATCAAAAGAGTTGTAAAACTGTATGCCTGCATGTTACGGATTCAAGTAACTGTGAAATTTAAATAAGCAACATCAGTGATGCCTCCTAATCAATCTGGGCTAAGCAAGTGGAAGGAACAAATAATAAAAATGATAAACAAAAAGGTGACAGGCAAACTGCTAGGGAAATCTGCTGAGCTGCCAGCGGGTAGAACCTTCCAGAGGCTGAGCCCTGCTGCCTTTAGGGCTGTCCCAGGAGGGCAGTGAGGAGGACATATCTCCCCTGGGTGGCCTGGGGTCAGCCTGGCAATCATAGGAGGATGCCAGCCTTGGCCACACCCTTGGTTTCTCAGGCCTGTCTATTCCAGGACAGTACAGCAGGGAGCTGCATGGGGCACACATGGCTGGCCCCTTGGGGATGGCTGTGCCCGTTCTGCAGCATTTCTGAGGAACAGTAGTATCATGTCAACTGTGATTTAGCAGAAAATTTATTATTATTATTATTATTATTATTAATCTTTTTTTAAACAGAGTCTCACTCTGTTGCCCAGGCTGAAGTGTACAGTGGCACGATCTTGGCTCACTGCAACCTCCATCTCCTGGGTTCAAGTGATTCTCGCGCCTCAGCCTTCCAAGTAGCTGGGATTATGGGTGCCTGCCACCACACCTGGCTAATTTTTGTATTTTTAGTAGAGACGGGCTTTCACCGTGTTGGCCAGGCTGGTCTTGAACTCCTGACCTCAGGTGATCCACCCACCTCAGCCGCCCAAAGTGCTGGGATTATAGGCATGAGCCATCACGCCCGGCCAGCAGAGATTTAATTCTTCAAGTATTACTGCAGAAAAAGCCCATACGATATGTATTTCTTAGAAAGAACCAAAGTACCAAGGGCAGGAAGGAGGCTTGAGAGGAGAAAATTTAACCCAAAACGTATCTGAGCCCACAGACCGATGGTGCACTTGAACTTACTTGTGCAAATAGCTCTGCAAAGTGAAACCCAATAAAATGAATGATTTCTCCGCTATTCTGTATAAAAACTGTGCCTGGGAGACATCTGTGCTATCATCTTTGTGGGGGAATTATAATACACATAAAATTGTTTATAGAATTCTTTCCTCTTTGAACAAAATGTTCAAAATAAGTGAAGATAGGTACAAAGAGCTAAGGCTATGTTTTAAAACATCCCTGCCCCCAGCTGGATCCATCCCTACCTCTTCCAAAGCCCTGTGAATATTTCTGGTGTTGCGTTTCTGTCTGCACTGATTCCACAGCAAGAGCTGAGCTCCGAGACAAGAAGGCCTCTGAGTGGTCGAGCATCCCTTGTCCCTTTTCCCGGCTGAAATCAGCCACTGCCTGGCTGGGCTTCTAATGCTGAGAAACTCAGGCTGCTTGTTCAAAGTGGGCCTTTGTGTTGTTTTGGGTTTCTGCTTGAAATTTAGAAACATGGCTTTAAAAAAAATTTCAAACAAACTGTTTCCCTTTTGTGGAGAATGTGGTCTCACTACGCTGCCCAGGCTGGTCTTGAGCTCCTAGGCCTGAGCTCTCCTTGCACCTCTGCCTCTCTAAGTGCTGGGATGATAGGCATGAGACGCTGCAATGTACACAACATAAAATTTACCATCTCAACCATTTTTAAGAATATAGTCCAGCAGCATTAAATACATTTGCACTGTTATGTAGCCATCACCCACCACCATCTATCCTTAGAACCACTGTCATCTTCTCAAGTTGAGACTCTGAAACCGTTAAACATTTAATCCCCACTCTCCCTGCCCCCAGTCCCTGATAGGGCCTTTGTACCTTGTTCTGCCTTTGCATTGTAATGCTGCAATAAATGCAGAAGTCTATGAAGTCCTTGGGCTTTCTCTGTCTCAAGGCAGCTAGCCTACCCGCTTGGGTAGCCCTGGCCCGAGGCCTCCGCAGGCGGTGAACTCACCCACGCAGGTTCCGCAGGTGTGATGGCATTCCCCACATCTAATCAGCTCTGAGTCAAAGTAGGTGCCTGGCTCGCAGTCAGGAATGCAGCTGCCCCGCGCAAGGCTGTTGAAAAGAAAGAGGCAGATTTCCACATCCATTCCAAGAGTCTAATTAAATTATGATTTGCCTTCTAATGCCTTTCCCAAGAGGAGATATAAGTGACTGAGGCACAGTTCTTTGTGTCATTGAAAGTTCTCAGCTTAGGAAAACTGGGAAAGCCATCCCACAGTCCGCTGGGGGTCCAGCAGGAATGGCCGTGAGGGCCTGGGAAACAGAGCTCCCATCACCAGGCAGCAGGCGCCGGGCTCCGTCCTCGACCCAGTGACAGCTTTCTTTTTTTACTGCTATTTCCCCCAACTGGAATCCAGATCCCATGATGAGAAGTGGAGCTGTGTGGGTCACCGCTGGTGGCACGCTAGCTCAGTATCAGTGTCGAGTCCCTCCTGAAGTGTCAGCATTTATGACATGTGACGGGGCTGTCGGCTGGCCCTGAACCCCAACCTGCTCCTGCCTCTCTCTTACTTGAAACCTTCTGCAGCTTTGCAATGAACTTGAAATAAAATGCCCTCTGGAGCCCTAGCAGGCCTGTCAGATGCAGTCCCTGGCTTCCTCTTCCACCCCATATGTGCCTGCCCTCACCTCGCTCCAGCTAGCCAAGTGCTGGACAGAGACACGGACGCTGTGCTAGACCACCACGCCGATGGCTTCTGCCACTTCCAAGTGTTCGACCCCAAGCAAGCCAGCCAACCTCTCTGCATCTCCGTTTCCCTTCCTGTTAATGGGTTTCTACATCATAAAGTTGCTTGAAGGACTCAATGAGCTAATACCTGTAAACCTTTCAGTGTCTGGCACACAGCGGTGTGCATAAACATCACCTACTCTTATTTCTTTAGTTCCTGAGATTGTACTTTGTGTGATGTACACATTTTAAGTGGGTTTGCTGCTAAACGTACTGAGCAAGTGCCTGGGGTGCATCTGTCAGATCCGGAGACTCCTGCTATGACACTGGGATTTAGAGTAAGAAATACATGTTTGGTTCAGCAAACAGCTCCTAAAACCCTTGGAATTACCAAAGTGCTAAATGTCTTTAATAACTGATGGCTGGGGGTTCCTGGGTGGCCTCTGGACAGGAGCTGGCCGTCAGAGAACCCACCGTGTGATCAGAGCATTGGAATTTTTAGCCCTACTACTCTGACTCCCCTCCTGGGAGGGGAAAGGGGCTGAAGGCTGAATTGATTACCAATGTCCAATGATGTAATCAATCATGCCTATGTAACAAAACCTACATTAAAACCCAAAAGGTCAGGGTCTGGAGAGCTTTTGGTGAACAGGAACACATCCCACATCCTGGGAGGGGAGCACAGCCCAGACCCATAGGGATGACAGGTCCAGCACTCGACCCTTCCAAACCTCACCCTCCGTACCTTTTCATCTGGCTGTGCATGATATCCTTTGTAATAAATGGGTACATGTAAGTCAAGTCTTTCCCTGGGAGCTGCTTTAGCCAATTAATCGAACCCGAGGCGGGGTCATGGGAAATCTGATTCACAGCTGAGCATCCAGAAGCACAGGTCACACGTGGGACTTGTGATTGGCATCAAAGTGGGGGCAGTCTTGGGCTGAGCCCTCAATTTGTAGGAGCTGACAATATCTAGTAGTGTCAGAATTGAGCTATCTGTCTGTCTGTCTATCTATCTATTTATTTTTGAGACAGGATCTCACTCTGTCAGCCAGATGGGATGCAATGGCACAATCTTAGCTCATAGCAACCTCCATCTGCCAGGTTCAAGCAATTCTCCTGCGTCAGCCTCCTGAGTAGCTTGAGATTACAGGTGTGCACCACCACAGCTGGCTAATTTTTGTATTTTTAGTAGAGACAGGGGTTCACCCTCTTGGCCAAGCTGGTCTCAAACTCCTAGGCTCAAGTGATCTGCCTGCCTCGGCCTCCCAAAGTGCTGGGATTACAGGTGTGAACCACTGCGTTCAGCCTAAGCTATATATTATATATATTTTATAGGACACCCAGTTGGTGTTCACTGGAGACTTGCTTGGTGTGTGCAGAAAAACCCACACGTTTTGGTGACCAGAGGTGAAGTGTGTTGTATCGAGTGTGAGAAGTAGAAGAAAACCCTGGCTCTTCCTTCCTCTTACACCTGTATTTAGTGGGAAGACGTCTATAGGTTTGCAAGCTCTTCTGCATGGATGGTGGACGCCCACCCAGGGTCCTTCCTCTTCATGGTGCCATGCCTGCTGTGAATGGCAGTTCAATCACATCTTTAATAACTGACATTCCCCTGTGAATCCTTCCGTTTATCCCCCTGAAGAGATGGATGGCTGGAGGGGGTGGCTCAGCTGCTGTCTGGCTGCTTTAACATGACTGCAGTGATTTGAAGTCATAGCTTAAGAGGATATTGGGCAATAAACGGAAGTTTTCTGTGGCTGATGGCTGGTGATGTGTCTGGAGTTTGTCTCTCTGAAAGCCTGTCATTGCTGGAACTACTGCTTCTATGTGTGGGGGCTACTGCCAGGAAGCATTTTCTCCTTAGCACACTATTCCTAAATTGAGTATTTGACTTCCCTCTCCTACAGGATGGGACAGGTTGCAGAAATGCATTCCCTGGGATCCCTTAGCACTTCTCTGCTGGGAAACAGGCAGGTTCCAGGGAGCTGGGAACACAGAGTCTCCTCTCCCCCGATACCGCCAGTTACCAGCCCGGGTTGAGGATCCATCTTGGGCTGCCTGGCTCACACAGCCTGGGACATCAAAGCTGGCCTCTCCCCAGGCCACCAGCTGAATGTCTCCTCCTTCCTCTTCCAGCTCTTTTCTCTTGGGGGATCTCTTTCCTGGGCCAGTTCATCCTTTCACTCCTAATCCTGCCTTGTCAGGCCAACAGGTATAAATGACAGTAGGTGTGATGCGTGATGTTGGGGGCCTTGCTTTGCCTTCCTTCCCCTGGACTCCTGCCTGCTTGGGGCCCTCTTCTCCCCAGTACTCTGATCTGGAAGAAGGGGGCAGGGTGAAGGAAATGAGGGCAGCAGCATAGCGCCTCCTGGGGAAACTTCATCTCCCCAGGTTTGTAAAAACAAGAATTATGTCTACTTCATAGGTTGCTGCAAAGATTAAATGAGGCGATATTGGTGCAAGCACATGGAATAAGAGAAGACATGCTCAGTAATTCTTCCTTAATTCCTGACTCCAAAAAGAAACTTCTTCTATGGAGAAATCCAGTCCTCACAGCATTTGAGAAGAGAGACGGGGCTGGGGGTGGGTTGCAGCCCTCCGCCACCTCACCCTGTGAAAGCAGCTCCCCCGCCTGGACGGCAGCATCCTCATCACCACCCAGCCTGCAGAAATGCAGAGTCATGGGCTCTACCCAGACCCGCTGCATCAGAACCTGCATTTGAGCGTGAGGTGATCCTTCCAGTGCGGACCATGGTGCCAGTCTCCCTACCATGGGAGTGACCCCCAAAAATTTTGAACAGCATGTTTCTAAGATTCTAGACAGCAATTTGGAGGAAAAGGTAATGTAGATTTGATCGCATTAAATGCAATTTGGTTGCATTAAATGGGCTAAAGAAACTTTTCAAAATATTCCAAGAACAATCATTAACCTAGTAAAATGGTTTTAAAGAAAACGCAGCCAAGCTTTACGGGGCTGAGCGGGGGTGGAAGAGGGAGAACCAGGAATGTAAAGAGCACCCTCAGGAAGCAGTGGAGATGCCAGGAGCTGGGGAAAAAGAGAAGTCTGAGGGATGAAGATGAGGGAGGGTGGGTGAGCCGCTACAGCCCACCCCGGACCAGACCAGGAGGGGAACTGGAGCAGGTGGAGGTGCTGGAGCCTGAAGGAAGCGGGAGCTGGGCCCTGTACTGTACGTGATGTGATCGAGTGCTGCTTTGCCCAATTCGCCAAGGTTGTGTAAAGCAGAGAGATTTCACCTATCCTCTCACTTTCCATCCTGCACAGCCATCTCTAAGTGGACACGTGATTTCCAGGACTCGGAATCTTTACCCTCAGTGGCTTTGGGCCTCTGACATTTCAGCTTTTAGGAAAAATGCAAAATTTACATGGTAAATCCATAACAAACTCAAAACAACGCCACCCCCCTGGCACTCTTCAGGTTTTGGCGACGGGTTTTACCTGAATCCTTCTTTACAGACAGTACACTTCTCGGGTTCATCCACGCACTTTTTACAGCTTGGGTGGCATTTAAGGCAATTTTTCTGACCTGGAGAAAAGTAGCAAGATGAGAAAGAGAAGGGACAGCACTGACAAGAATCACATCTGGGCAAGCAGGCTCCCGGCATCTCAGAGCAGGGGTGCAGGTGGGCTGTTCCCCAAGTCCACCTCCAGAATGTGTAGAAATAACGCAGCCAGAGGCTGCTTGTACCTGCTGTGGGATCACAGATCTCTCACCTCCCCTTTCTAGGGTAAATTAAAGTCCTCGGACAACCGCCAGGCCTCTGAGGCCTGGCTCAGCTTAAAAAAGGTGAGTTATTTCAACAGGGATGAAGGCCAATTCCTGGTGGCTGAGTAGAGTTTAATGAGGTGGAAATCTTCATAAACGTGGCCAGGTGTGGTTGGGTGGGGATGGGGAGCCTGAGGCTGCTGCTTGCTCCCCGAAGTGCTTTCCCACGGAAACCTATATATGAAGATCTGGCGGCTCTATATGGTGAGATGGGAACCCATGGCGAGTCACCCTGCCTCCTGGGGAAGTTCTGGGTCACCCCAGCTCCCACCTGCAATGTTGTAAGTTATTATCTGAGTTGGCACCCATCAAACACCACCATGCGCCCTGCCTACGTGCCTGGGGTGCTCTGGGCCTGGGAGCTAAGGGCTGCTTGCCACATCTGCACGTGTCCCCCTCGGGGCCCCCACAGGTGGCATCATACGCCACAAAGCAGGTGCTGAGTGAGAATGCCTGGGTGAAGGAGGGGGAAGGAGGGCAGCCGACTGTGCCCTTGGGAAGGGGGTGGGGATGACGGCACATCCGTCCTTTGCAAAGGTCTGGTTGGCAGCACAGGGCAGGTGTTGGCAAAGGCTGTGAAATGTGTCTTGCATGACTTTTTGTTTCTCCTCTAAAGGGAGTCTGGGATGGGCAAGGTGGCTCATACCTGTAATCCCAGCACTTGGAGAGGCCGAGGCAGGTGGATCATTTGAGGTCAGGACTTCGAGACCAGCCTGACCAACATGGTGAAACCCCGTCTCTACTAAAAATACAAAAAAATTAGCCGGGCGTGGTTGCACATGCCTGTAATCCCAGCTACTGGGGAGGCTGAGACATAAGAATTGCTCGAACTTGGGAGGCAGAGGTTACAGTGAGCTGAGATCACACCACTGCACTCCAGCCTGAGTGACAGAGTGAGACTCCATCTCAAAAAAAAAAAAAAGGGCAAGTCTGGTTATTTGATGACTTTCTACATCTTTAAAGATTTCCTGGCTCTCGTCCCCAGGGGTAACAGCGATGCCATGACAGGCGGGATCAATGACTTGTCCTGAGCAGCAAGGGCCCAGAGAGGAGGGCTGTGGGGGAGGCCTGCTACCTATAAGACCACCAACGTCAAACGGTGGCTTCTTTAGTGTGTTTGAGAACTATTCCCTGCTCATCTCACCCACTCCCTGCTTTTGTGTCTCCCAGGGCAAGGTGAATTACTAAAACACTGGCATGGGGTCTTGGGCCTAGAACTCCTGGCCATCCCCCCAACCCTCCTGGGATGGCAGGACAGCAAGACACCTGGCCTTGCCGCTCTGAGTTCGAGTCTCACCTCCATCATGACTAGTTGTGGCCTTTGCCCTCGCTCAGCTTTGATTCCCCCTTCTGTAGGATGAGGAAAACACTGTCTGTCTCTTAGGGGTGCAGTTGCTACCTATAAAATGCCCGCAAAGACAAACCCTTCCTTTATGAGCCCAAATGACATTGGTCAATACCTGCTCTTCATTTTTGGAGGTCTGCAAACCTTCTGCCCACACTTAAATCCCAACTGCAGCTCAGCAGCTCTGCCTGGGAGGGGCTCTTCCCCAGCTCTGACCCCCAATTCCATATGCCCTGACCCGTGCCCAGTGCTACAGAGAAGCCGATGGCACAGTCTCTCCTGGAGGAGAAATTACAGGATAGACAGCAGGACCTCCTCTTCTGGTATCTGAAACCAGACTGAGCCCAAGAGTGGCTGGCCCTAGCCACCCGTCTGGACTTTCTCAATAGCAGATGCTGACTTTGGGCGCAGATGCATGGAATTCCCTGGACGGCCAGGATTTCTTTCAGCATCACTTGGAACTTCTCCTGGCCAGGTTGTGGGTGAAATGCTGTTAACTACCGGGCCTGGGGGCTTTGATCTCAGCATCTCTGCCTCCTTCTGCTGTTGAAAGTCCTTACTCAGAACAACGAAATATACGGGAAGCAGAAGGCTGGGAAATTATCCCAGGAGAGGGGACACCGGCCCAGAAAGCAGGGGCTGGGATCATCAGTTTTTGTGCCCACGGACATGCCACTTACTTTCATCAGCATAAAATCCTGCAGGACAGAGGGTCACACAGGTGTTCATCTCCTGGTGGTGATAGAACCCGCGGCGGCAAGACAGGCACTGTGTCGCACCTCTGCCGGAGCAGGTCTCACACCCCTTGTGGCACCGGCGACAGCGTCTTGCTGCTGTGTCCCCAAAGTAGCCCAAGGGGCACACGCTCACACACTTCCTGTAGAAGCAAAGGCAGGAGCGGGTGAGGGCCTTGCCAACCCAGCCCTAGTCTCAGCCCCACGCCCGCTCTGCAGTGCTAAGCCAGGCAGCCGGTGGCGAGTGATTTCCCCAAACCTTAGCTGCACCTCCTGAGTCAGCAAAACCTTGAGGAAACAAAGGCTTCTGGAATGAATGTCAGACACGATGCCCTTGGTCTTGGTGAGAGCAGTTCAGAGGTTCCTCTGTACACAGGTGGAGAGGTTAGGGGCCTTGCAGAGAACCTTCGAGCCCTTTCTTTTCAAAGCGGGCCCCACTGGGAAGTCCCAAGGCTTCGGCGTAGTTTCCCAAGGGCATCGTGAGGTTGGTATTTGACTTTTGGAGCTTTTGGTGGCAAAACCCTCCCCTCGAGTGCCCTCAGGGAGTGAGTCTCATGGGCAGTGAGCATGGCCAGTGGAGTGACAGTCTTTGCACGGTAGCCAGTGAGTGCGCTGTGGCTGGGAGCTGTAGGATGCCACAAGAGCCACAGGCAGCCGGCTCCACCATGCACGGCCACACCCGTGCCTGAGCCCTCGTGGGTGTGCACCAGTGGCTGGTGGGTGCATCTCTCACCCAGGCCTTTGGGAAGCCTAGCAGTGTCCTGTCGTCATGGTCTCCTAGGCCTGGCATGTGCAGTGCATGGTGGGTGCTCAGGGAAGTTTGTGAAATGAGAATGCATGACAGGGCAGCTGCAGGACTGGCAGGGAAGAGAATTTGAGAAAGTGGTGACGCCAGGAGCTGGAGGAGCTCGGGGGACAGAGCTCAGGGCCTGACTGAGGGCCACACAGGAGGGCACACTCATCACAGAAGGGCCAACCCAAACCAGGCAATTGGCCATGCACCCGGGGCCCCACGTCAGAGCTCCCGATATCCTTCCTCGGGGCAAACCCAGCCTCATGGGCTCTCTGGGGAGCTGCCAAGAGAGCTTTTGTGAAAGCCCCACAGCCAATCAGAGTCCAGAGACACTGAGAAAAAGACCAACAACAGGGTTCTGCCTGTCTAAGAGTCATGCCCCCCAAGCTGGCCTGTGAGAGCAGCACCAGGGCCTTGAATCGCATCTGCCTCCTGGCCCCCCCAAGGCAGCTTGGGCATGTCCAATATGACCATATGACTCATTTCTCTTTAACAACATGGATAGAAAAGGGTTTATGGGCCAGGCGCGGTGGCTCACTCCCATAATCCCAATACTCTGGGAGGCCGAGGTGGGTGGATCACGAGGTCAAGAGATGAAGACCATCCTGGCCAACATAGTGAAACCCTGTCTCTACTAAAAATACAAAAATTAGCCAGGCATGGTGGCACGCGCCTATAGTCCCAGCTACTCAGGAGGCCGAGGCAGGAGAATCGCTTGAACCCAGGAGATGGAGGTTGCAGTGGGCCAGGATCACGCCACTGCACTCCACCCTGGTGACAGAGTGAGATTCCATTAAAAAAAAAAAAAGTTTATAAGCATGGACGCCAATGTGCCACAACTTCTAATTTGTCCATAATGGATGTGTATGACTCATATGATAGGAATGCCAAATTACTAAAAATTTAAAAACTCTAAAGCAGTTAACCTCAGTGTGATGACTGTTTGGGAGTGATATATTCATTCCTAATTGGGGCTTCAGGACATGGAGGAGGGAAGGATACCACGGGGAAAGGGCCACTGAGTGGTGAGCCACGGGCTCTGGCACATGCCTTACCTGCTGGTCTTGGCGCTCCCCCAGGCTGAAGTGGACGCAGTTTAAGCACTGGTCTGCATCGGGGCCATCGCAGCCTTTGTCACCACACTCCGGATGGCACACACCTTAAAGAAACAAGCATTGCCTTTTATCCAGAGAGACGCCTTCTCCATTTACTGCAGTCCCTTGGATCCCCGTGTCAGGATATTGCAGCTTGGCAGGGTCGGGGAGAAGCTCCCAGGCCCTGCTGGAGCTGACGGCCAGATGACAAGGTGGGAGCAGCCATCCCCGTGGGTCACAGGTGCCCCTGAGCCTCGCTGGGCTCCAGTGTCAGAGCCTGAGCAGCGTAGACAGGGATGGCATGAGGACAAGCAAAACCTCCAGGGCTGGGTGTGCTGCCTGGAGCAGGGAGGAGATGGGACTTGTGAGAGCCTGGAGGGTGCTGGAGAAGGAGAGGCCGGAGCAGCTCTGTTAGGTTTACTCACTTGCACCATTCATCGCACTGGGACCAGCCAGCACCTCTGAATTCCACACGGAGGACAGAGCAACACAAGAGGGGGATACTGAGTGTCAGGGAAGCTGCTGGCAAGCTGAGGAGCCAGGAGGAACTAGGTAGGACCCCTCCACCCGCCGCGGTGGAAATGGGGGATGGATCTCTGCGTGCTCAGGCCTGCCTAGTGGGGCTGTCACTGGGTGGCTCTGGGGTGGGGCAGGGACAGAGCCTGACAGTGCTGTACTGGGGTGGGGGGACTGCTGCTTTCTGTGCCGAGGGCTGAGCCCCTTTCAGAATGTCCCCTTTAGGCTTTCCTTGGAGCACTCAGTGGGAGGGCAGCAGCCAAGTCTTCCCTCAAGCTCTCAGGGGTCCCCAGCTTCTCACTCTGGAGGCCAGTGTGTTGTTGGAAAAGCACCTGAGGAGTGCAGGGGACCTGAGTAGATGCCAGCAAACCTCACCCTCTAGGTCCCCCCAGGTATCCCAGAGGTGAACCCAGTGTTAAAGGTCTACCCCTCCAGCGGGGCGGGGCATGCTGCAGGGGCCCTCTCCAAGCTGGTCTGCAGAAGCCAGAGCTGGGGTGGACTCTGGCCTGCTGCCCACCTGTCCCTCCTATGCTGGGAAAGTGGTCCAGGGGACCCTGACAGTTCTGAGACACAGGACCTAGTGGGGCATGTGAAGGCTTTTGAGTTATTGGAAGAAAAACCTCCTCCTCCGAGGTGCGAGTTCTCAGAGGGGATGGGGAGTGAGCTCAGGAGTAGACGTGTTAGTCACTCGCCACCCTCATTTGGTGGGGACTTGAGGAAAACACAAAAGTCCTCATTCTCTGCTGCCCACAGTGGGATTTTGCTGGGGTGCACAGAGTCTCTAGACCTTCCCAGTGTCAGACCTGGTGCGTCTGGCTTCCCTCCCCGAAGGCTCTCCGGTGTTGCTATTTCCCTGGTTTTTACTTCGAGATGGGGGCCTCACCTGTTCCAGTTCCCACTGTGAACCCCTTTCAGAGCTGTGTGTATCCAGGAGGAGATTATAGGCACCATTCCTGGGCGGTGCAGGCATCCTGGGTTCCAGATGCCACCCCCCAATTCCTAGAGCTCCTCACTAAGCTCCTCTCCCCCAGCTCCAGAAGTTTTTCTATAATATCTTGGATCAATTCCTACCTGACTGGATTCTTTGCCCACCTCACCCTGGGCCATCTACGGGGACACCCTCTAAAATCCTCACTTCTTGTGCCATTGCTTTAAATTACCCATTGAGCCCAAAACTCCAGCTCAGCCACTGGGTTCCCGCCTTCCCACCCTCACAGCTGGCCCAGCAAGGGCTGGGCTGTTGCAGTGACAAGGACTTTCCTCCCACCTTTTCCTACAGCATTTTCTCCCTGAGGAGGCAGCAGGTCTGTCTTGCTTGATAAAGTGAACAATTTCCTTCATCTTAAGAAGCTGAGGGCAGAGGTGGGACAGGGAGGCGGCAGACTAATCTTCTCACTCTTTCTAGACACGGGAATGGGAGATGGGCAGGCAGGGCTGGGTTCAGTGTGTTCATGGCTAGATTCCCAGCATTAGGCACAGAGCAGGTCCTCAATCACTATTTGTGAGTGGATGAGAGGATGGTGGCTAGGAACAGGGAAAGTGCAGAGGTCCTCACCATCTACAGACAGAATGTTCTAGAATGTCCTCGGAGGAGGATAGCCTTGGGGGAGGGCCCTGGAGCAGTGCTCCCAGCAGCTGGTCCGGGTGTAGGGACTTCACATCCCCCCACCCCCTGCCCCTGAGTCTCTCTGCAGTGGAAAGCTGATTCAGTAATTTTGCAAGGAGCCCCATGCAAGGCAGGGGGCTACTTGACAGAGCTGCAGAGCCCCCACAATGCACAGAAGTCACTGACCGGTCAGGTTAAGACAATGCCCATCCAAGGGCAGAGATGCCTAGATAAACATCTGTAAACAAACCTCCCCAGTATGGCTCTCTACTTGAATCATGTTTAAAAGTCAAATAGCCAGATTCATCTCTCCCATAAAGCATTCTTAAATTAAATCCACGTGGCTGGCCCCGTTGTACCAATCACTCCACTATGCCTAAGCATGTTCTGAGGCAGCTGTAATTCATTCTCTGGGTGAGCATGTTATTTGTGTTGCGATTTGTCCTTTATGTCTGCTTTTCCCCTTGCCCCAATTAGCGTGAAAGTTCCTCCAGGGCCCATAGCCTTCCTATTTCACTTCCCTCCTAGCAGGGGTGTCTTAATACAAGGGGGGCTCCGTTCACGTGCTGAACAGCCTGGCTAGTGGCTGATCCCCCTCGAGATGGGCTTAGACTGACATGGGTTTATTTGAAAACTCCACCTTCAATCCTTTGTGGGACAAATCCAGGATTTAAAAAACACACAAACACGTAAATGTTAGAAAGCAACTTGGGAGTTCTCCATGGGCTTTGTCATTGCGTGCTCAGACCAACTGCCAAAGGACAGGAGGTTTGTTTGGTATCACCAACTTTTCCACCATCCACCCATCCAAGAACAGTGCACCGGAACCTCACTGGAACAGTACCAGACCGGACAGGCATGCAAGAGCTCAGCTGGTTAATTGCAGACAAGAGTGTCCACGAGAATAAGAGCACACTGAGTACGAGTCTGGTCTCCTTCCTGACTGCTGTGTGCCCTGAGCGTTACCTAACGCTTCTGGGCCTCAGCTTGAGCCTGTCCAGTAAGTGCGGATGTGCTGAGCCTGTGAGCACACACAGTCCTGCTCCAGATATCACCCTCATCCTGGTAACTGGCTCCTGCACCTGTGGCGCTGTCTTGAAACCCTGTCTTCTAGACAACACCATGTGGGCTCTCGGCTTCCCTCGCAGTCCTGCATGGGTGACCACAGTGTCCTGAGCTGTTCCCAGCCCACTGTTTCCTTTGCTCAATGATGGCTTCTTTCCTGAGGCCCAGGCTTCCCTGTATTCCTGTGCCAGTTCTGTCCTGGCCTCCCGGCCACTCTCTTGTAGGAACCCAAGCCCTTCCCTGCCTCCTGCCCCCACCCTCGCTGATTTCAGTATCGCCAGCTCCCTAAGCCCACGCTGCCTGCAGGCATCTAAGAGTGCTTGCTCAGGTGCAGACTCCCAGGCATCCCACACCTGCTGGCTCCCAGTCTCTGGGTGGGGCCAGCCCAGGGTCAGCTCTCAACCCAGCACCCTATGGAGTCCCTGGGGTGGCCTCCACCTGCACTTTGGCCACTGGATGGCGCTGGCCTAGTAGGCTGGCTGTCACCACAAAGCTGTCCACCTTCAGAACCACAGCACTGACATCTTCCTTCTGCCCCTCTCTGCCCACTGCAGCTGGTGCCCTTCCTTCGGGCCAGATGCTCTGGACCCCAGCCTTCCTCTCCACAGGCCATCTTGCCTGCTGCTGTCCTGGGACCCTGGCCGTTTGCAAGCACTCCTGGCTTCCCTCGTCCCCCTCACTCACCTCCTCTATTTCTTGGCAACTGATCTCTTTCCCAAAGGGTCCAGGTGGAGCCTCTGCTGGCCTGGGCCCGTCACTCCCAATGCACCATGCCCACGGCCAGCTCTGGACACCCCATCTCATGTCCACTTGACCTTGCGTTGGACTCTAACATGGCTCCTCCTCCTTTGCCTTCCACACTTTGGCACCATCCGGTTCTCGCCTCCTCTGTCCTCTCTCCTGGTTTCTGAATAGGCTCTTCTCCTGTCACTGGTCTGCCCATCCCACTCACCCCTGAGCCTTCAGGGGGCTTCCCTGAGAGCCAGGAACACCTCTCCTTCCCATGGAGACCCCCTCTCTCCGTCTAAGCCCTGCTCGGTAGACTGCTAGACTGCAGAATGGTATTACAGTGAGGTTCTATTGTGCAAGGCTGAAGTCAGTAGCAGATTTTAAGAAAAAAATCAGTTCTTTATTAATAATTACTGAATCTTGCCATAGTTTATAAATCACAGGGGGAAACAGAGCAGATTAGTCCATACATAATTCAATGCTCTATTTTAAAGGAATAGTAGAAGAAATTTAAAATGGAATCGACCATAATTTATACTTGATATGTATTGGTGGAATTCTCCATTTTGTTATTTGTTTTTCACAGAAGTTATTAGATAACTTAAAGCATCAATGTTCTTAGATATCACCCATCATCTATCAAGTAGCTGTAATATTTAGCTAAGGAAAATATGTCCAACCAGAAACACCTTTTCTCACACAAGTTGCTATAGGATGGCTCAGAGGGAGAAGACCAGCTTCTAGTCTAACGCATGCATAAAAGCCATCCCAGCTCAGTGGCTGAAGCCTCTCTGGGTTGCTGTGGCTTTTGGGTGCCTTGTGGAGTGAGCTGGTAGCCCCAAACCAGGGGCCACCTTGACAACGGGATGATTGGAGAGAAAGGATTCATACATGGCCTGTTTAGATGCTGTAGGATTTTCAAGGTGTCTTTGTGTAGCATCAGTATCTGCTGACATCATCTCTTGAGATCCTCTCTGGGTCTTTAACCCCAGGCCTCCAGGCTGGTCTGGATCTCTGCCACGAGCTTCTTTTCCAGCTGTGCTCCTTGAACCCAACCTTCCTGGGTTGTTGGGAGTAACCGCTTCCTTCCCACATCCTGGCCTCAAGGACTAAAGTGGATGGACTTGAGGGAGTCAGGAGGCTGAGCTGTGAGATGGGGGCCTTTGAGGAAAGGGGGTGCTCCTGGAGGTGGCTAATTACAAGGGAGCAAGACTGCATTCTGGTTGGGCATATAGACCTTGCTTTTCCAGCTGAGAAGGTTGGAGAATACTTACTGGTTTGAAGCATACTTACTGGTCTGTAAAATATTACCAGAGCCTGGGGTGGAATTAGCTGTATGAGTGCAAATTGCCATGATTATTATGACGGCCAGGCAAGAGAAAACACACAACCATCAGCCCCGCCTCTGCCAGGAGCAGCCCCGTGTTTTAAGAGCTACTCTGAACCGTCAAAGCTTGTGGAGGCTGGCCATCTCCTCTTGCTTCAGGTTCATTACCTGTGTAATCTTCCTCATCTTCAGGAACTTCCACCTGGGGGGGGTGACAGGGCAGCCTTGGGTGGCTCCAGCTCTGGGGTCGAGAGCTCCAGCATCCGCGAGCGGGACTGATGGCCACTGAAGGTGTGGTACGGGGTGCTCCGCCGTGCCATACAGTATGAGGGTCCATTCTTTCAACTTCCCTGAAAGGCACCAAACCCACAGAATCACCTGCCTGTGCCAAGACCTCCGTCACTCACAGAAATAAGCCAGATGCTGCCTGGCTCCTCCCCTGATAGCTGGGTTCTCGGCTACCTCACCTCCTGGTTACCTGCTGATTAGGGCACACCTCTTGCCTAGGCCACATGCTGCTTTCCCCAGGCGTCTCATTCCTCCAAGCAGTGCCCCTCTATTCCTGTTCTAGGGAGCTGCCCTCCACTTCCTGTCCCTGCTGGGATGAAGGTCAGCCGGGCTGGACTCTGCACTGTCCTGGAGGCTGTCCTCTGCCCTGCTCATCTCACTGCAGCCTCCCTCGGTGCTGCCTCCCTGATGACTAGCACCAGCCACTTCCTCCTCTCGGGATAGCCGTTGGGTAGATCTGGTGCCAGGCCTGGCTGTGAGCCTTACCCCACGGCCTCCAAACATGATAACTGGGTTGCATGGAGGAGCCCTGCTATTTGGATCCTTGATCCTAGATCATGGGAAGACTCGGTCTTGGGCTCTCTCCTCCATGGCTAGTCCAGGACAGTGAGGGATGTTCTGGGGGATAGCAGCGGTGGTAAAAACCCAAATGTCTGCAGAAGCTGGGTGGAGGGGAAAACATCGTTCAAAGCAGGGGGATGAGTAGACAGACACTGGGCCCCATGGGGGACATGAGAGACAGACAGGCACAGGAAAGATGGGGCTTCCGGGAGAGCTCCCAGCCAACATGTGGGCAGCAGGGGTCCCGCTCCACCGACCGCCTCCACGGGGAGTGACAACCCATGCAGCCATCTGTCCTCAGGTATCAAGAGAAGTGAAAACCTGCTAGTGATTTCCAGGTGAATTCCTGATGCTATAAACACATTACAGACAGTCCTCAAATTATGACAGTTTGACTTACAATTTTTTGACTTTACAACGGTGTGGAAGCGAGATGTATTCAGTATGCTCCTAGACTTAATGATGGGGCTATGTCGGGATGAATCCACCATAAGTTGAAAATATCATTAAAATATGTCAACTTACAATTGTATGTCAAAGAGCACCTATACAAGTAATTAACATGTATCTGCCAGCCGGCTCTGCTGCCGGCCACTGGTTTAAGCTTCCTTTTTGTTTTTCCCACAGTATCCCCAGCATTGAGAGCAGGGTAACTGTTTAGAAGGTCATCACACCACATAGTTGAGGGGAGCAAGGCCCAGTGTGACTCTGACCTGCCCAAGGACAGCTGTTCATGCTGACGGGGCTCCCGGCCGCCCCAGCCTCTCCGTATTTGTTTCTAACTGGATTGGCTCAAAAGGAAACAGATGCATACCAGTTGTGAACCCCCTCCATGGGCCCTCATGACTGTCTCCTGCGACCCAAGCTGGGGGGGACAGGGCCATTGCTGGCTCAGTGTCTCTGTTGGCTGGAAAATCCCTGCTTCCTCTTCCTTTCCTGCCACAGGGTTTCTCGGCAAGGAGAATGGTTTTGGGGGAGGAAAACAGATTGTTTGGTGTTTGCTGTGTTTTCTCATCACTTACCTCTGCCCAGGCTCACTGCTCCGCCCCCTGGCTCTGAATGGCAGCCCATCTGTCTTTAGATACACTCTTTCTGCGATGTGGGTCGCTCTGCCAGTACAATTTTACCTTTTGTTCCAATTCTGGAAATCTCTTAGCATGTTTAAATCCCAGAACGGTAGCTCCTGCTTATCCTCATTCCATAAGCCCATAGGCTGTAATCCACACCATCCTGGGTGGGTGGGTGAGTGAACGACAGGCAGGACTGGCCGAACGGACGCGATTCTAAACAGCGTTCAACATTGACCCGGTGCCCAGTGTGGCACGTGGCAGTCCTGTTTAATTTTCACATAGCCCCAACTGGCTAAGCACTAGGTTCCAAAAGCCTGGAGCCTCCACACAGCCTCAAGTCAGGCTCTGTATTGCCCAAGCCTCCCTGGGCCTGGCCAGGGCCGGAAGAGCTAAGCAAGGCCCTCCTACGTGAAACAGCATCCCCAGCACAGCACTTCTAGCATGCGGTCTTCCACAGTACCCGGTTCATTTAGACAAACAGCAGCTCCCCCCTCTACCAAAGTTCCTAACCCAGCCTACACGTGTGGGGGATAGCAACACAGGAAGCTGTTCTACCGCTGCAGGTGCAGAAAACAAGCCCTGGTGAGGAACCTTTGACTCTCCTCAACTCCTTAGGATCCAATTAGAACCATATTCCAACCACAAAGGAACCCGAGTGCTTTAACTACCAAGTGGTGAACTGTGATTACGGTGGGAGTGTAATGACGGCAGGACAGGGACCAAGGGCTCTAGAGGCTGTAATTTGAGTTGAAGTTTATTTCAACCATAGAGGATGTCACCAAAAACACCACAAAAGGCCTAGTCACTAAAAGTGGATTTTTATTTTCAGATTTAGTTTTGGTAGGACAAACAAGAGAGGCTGCTCCACACACAGGGTCAGTGGTGTGCACAGTGTGGAAAAGAGAGCAGGAAGAATTCCCGGGGGACGAGCAGATGCACAGCCTCGTGAGAGGGGGAGAGAAGGGGCTGAACTGAAATGGAAGAGAGACTTCATTTTTATTACACTCTCCATTTGACTTTATGTACGTGTGTGTGTGTGTGTGTGTGTGTGTGTGTGTGTGTGTGTGTATTTAGACAGGGTCTCACTCTGTTGCCCAGGCTGGAGTGCAGTGGCACAATCATGGCTCACTGCAGCCCCAACTGCCCAGGCTCAAGCCACCCTCCCACCTCGACGTCCCAAGTGGCTAGGACTACAGGCGTGCACCACCATGCCCAACTAATTTTTGCATTTTTTGTAGAAACGGAGTTTCACTATGTTTCCCAGGCTGATCTCAAACTCCTGAGTTCAAGTGATCCTCCCACGGTGGCCTCCCAAAGTGTAGGATTTACCAGTGTGAGCTACGCACCCAGCCTGTTTGACTTTTTGTTAAAACCGCAAGCATGTATTACCTGTTCATATGTAAACATTAAAACTTTTTTAAAGTTTAACGTTTAAAATCTATGAATAAACTGTTTGTACGGTCAAAAAACCCCATTAAAAAGCAGTAGTGCTCAGAGCTTTTGATTTTTGCCTCTGAATAAGTAATATACAAGGATGGCTCAGAAATCCAAAAGTATAAAAGAGCATATGAGGAAGTCTCCCTCCCCCACGGGCAACGTGGGTTTCCCATTTCTTGTGTATCATTTCTGAAGCATTTTATCCTTCTTCAAGCATACGTTTCCCCCACCCTTTAGAGTGGCGCACGTGCTAGCACTTTCAGCACCCTGAGTTTTCCATCCACAGTGTATCTTGATGATCCTTCCATGGCTGCACAGGAGAGATGGACTGTTGTTTACTGAAACAATCCCTGCCTGATGGACGTTTAGGTTGTTTACAGACTTTGGCAATTATAGTCACATGTAGCTTGACCATGGGGACATGTCCTGAGAAAGGCATCGTTAGGTGATTTTGTTGTTGTGTAAATACCATAGAGGGCGCTTACACAAACCTAGATGGCACACATACTCCATACCGAGGCTATAGGGGACAGCCTGCTGCTCCCAGGCCACAAAGCTGTGCAGCATGGTACTGTACTGAATACTGTAGGCAACTGGAACACAATGATAAATGTTCGTGTACCTAAACATATCTAAACATAGAAAGGGGGCTGGGCGTAGTGGCTCACGCCTGTAATCCCAGCACTTTGGGAGGCTGAGGCGGGTGGATCATGAGGTCAAGAGATCGAGACCATCCCGACCAACATGGTGAAACTCTGTCTCTACTAAAAATAGAAAAATTAGCTGAGCATGGTGGCACGTGGCTGTAGTCCAGCTAGTCGGGAGGCTGAGGCAGGAGAATTGCTTGAACCCTGGAGGCAGAGGTTGCAGTGAGCCGAGATCGTGCACTCCAGCTTGGCAAAAGAGCAAGACTCTGTCTCAAAAAAAAAAAAAAAAAAGAAAAGAAAAAGAAAACATAAAAAGGATACAGTAAAAACATGACATTATAATCGTATGTGACAGCTATTGCATATGGGGTCTGCCCTTGATGGAAATGTCATTTTGCAGCACATGACTCTACAAATAGTGCTGTATCCTTGGTCACACAGGGAGAAACTACATGAGGTGAGCAGAGCAAGGACCCTGGATCATGGCTTTGCCCCCTGCTAGCTATGTGAGCCTTGGGCAAATTACTTAATCTCTATTCTTTAGTTTCCTCATCTGTAAAGTGGGTATAATAATAACATCTACCTCACAGGGTTGTTTGGGAGATTAAATGACTTAATGATGGTAAAGCACTTAGAATAGTGACTGGCACACAGGAGCTGTTAAGGGAAATCTACTGCACACGTCATTTCAGCTGTGCGCATGTGCACCTATAGGCTACATTACCAGAGGTAAAACTCAGTGTCAAAAGATCGGGCTCCCTCGCAGCCTGAAGCTATGGCTTACACTGCCAATCTGATAACTCAGGAAGGATAACGTGGCATTTCTCTTATTATATGAGAAACTGAGCATCTTTTTCATGTAATTAAGAGCAAGACAACTTTCTGATAGGGCAAAATTAAAAGCCATTTATAAACTTGGAAATTTACCAAAGATATTTGTTAGGAACAAGTGATAAGACTTCTAAGATGCATAGAAGCAGATCTTAGCTGCATTCGTAGCAACGGCCAGTGGAATGAGATGGTGTTTTGCTCACATATGGCTTATATTTATGTTCTTTCTCTCTGTCTCCAGGACATTCATGAGAGCCTGTGAGGGGTCAGGCACTGAGCTAACAACCTGTGGAGCTGAGAGCTGGGAGCACTAAGAAAGCCGACAGGGAAGAGGCGGTGGGTCCAAAGCAACCCCTTCCTGCATGTGCCCCCAAAGGAGACCGTTCCTTTTCTAACAGGTGCGATTTGCGACACTTGACCTAAGGTTAAGGTTTAGACAATGGTAATTTGGAGACATTTTATCTCCCTTTTCTAGTACTTAAATGCTTTCTTCACCTCCTCAACTAAGGGAGTCACTTTGGTTTTCCTGCCTTCAGAAGACGTAAAAATAAGTATTCCATACCTATGCATAAAGCCTATAGCATACATTTGAAGTGTGATTCTTTTTTAAAATTATTTTTCCCCAGTTAGAATAAAAATTATTAAATGTTGAGGTATTTAAAGAAAAAATACAAATAAATCACCGGTAACTCTTTGGGCATACTTCCTCCTGGGCTGTTTCCTACGCATGTGCATTTCTTGCGTAGTTGAAAACACACAGTACCCTGTTTAATCTCTCTTCTCCCCCACTTAGCATCATATCATGTTAATCGCATTAGATGTTGTTTATTTTCTTGTTCATTGTTTTCTCTCCCTTCAGCCTAGAGGCATCACAGACGTCTCTTGTTCGGTGCATTAGCTTCAGCGTGTAGCAAGTTTTGGGCACACAGTAGGTACTCAATACGTGTTTGCTGAATGAATGAAGCCGTTACAACACAATTTTGTTGACAGCAAAATACTTCACCCCATGAATGTAACCATTTGTTTAACAATCTCTTATGACAGGTTATGACAGCACATTTAGTCCAGTTTTCTTTTTTGAAATACATAAATCTGCCAGAAATGTTATTTGATGCAGCCTGGATTACTTTTTTCCAGGAGTCCCCAGAGTGGAACCACTGGGTCAGACGAGAAGACACTGTTAATGTCTTATCTGGAACTGTATGTCTATCATGAACTGTAATGCCAACTTATGACTATAATAAACCGCAATGCCAACTTATGTCTATCATGAGCTGTAATGCCACATGATGCTACCACAGTGTTTGGTGTCCCATGAGGCTTGACTGCAAAATAGCCAGGCGAGTGGCCACAGGCCACCTGGGCAAATCAGTTCCTTTATAAGAATCACACCTTTTACACAGTCCCTTCCCCAAACCGCAGCCCAAGCTTAACTGAGGCAGGAGGGTCAGACGCTGGTGACTTAGCATAACAGACTAAGGCAGAGACACACAGGAACAAGCTTCTTGGAGGCTTTAGTTTTCAGGGGGCATCCAGCCCCTCTCACTGAGGCCACAGTGTCAGCCCCAGAACAGCAGCACATGTGCCAGGACAGGCTCCCCAGGCCAGCCCCTCCATACTCGGTCACCCCCTAGAGGCCACATTCTCTCTGGGAGGGTGAGCCACATGGGTGCAGAAGCAGCAAAGAGGAAGAACAGGCAAACGCATCCAGGGACACCCCAGGCCAGACCAGGGTCTATGCTCAACAGAACTGCCACCTGGAGGCAGCTGGATTTTAGAATGTTGGCAAAGCATGTAACAAGAATGCATTATTTACTATTCAAGATACTCCAAGCCTGTTCAAGTAAAAACCCAACTAGCACCATGAATTCCTTAGTTTCTAAAAGGAGGGCCTCTTAAAAGATGCCCAAATCAAATTCTTTGCCATCAGATTCCTAAGCCTGCAGAAGAATCACAAATCCACCTGTTTAAACACTTGGGCTGGCACTGCCAGTAGGCTGCCTCCAGATGTCAACAATGAAGGCCAGGGGAATGTCACTGTGGGAGGCAGAGGATAATCCACAGCTAATGCCATCTGAGGCTGTCAATAAATGGCTTTATCATCACTCACTATCTTCAATGCGGTATTTCCCCTCCATGAATTACATTCATAATAAACAAACAGGATTATTCCCATTATGCAAAGAAAGAACCAGAATTAAGGGTAGACTAAGGTTGAATTTGCCAACAGAAAAGTACCAGCAGTAATGAAGCTTTTCTATGCCTGGCATTTTGAGTTAAACATTAAAATCCTTGAGAAGGAAATTTACCATTGGAGACAAAGCGAGTAGGGGTGGGGGGGAGTTTATTAGATTAAGGACTCTGAGCTAATACTTTTGGATTCCTGGATTTTCTTGACTATAAGTAACAATACAGAGTTTATTAATTCTCCCCCTACGTCTCCATACTTAAAATATGCAGGAAGAAATTCCTTAATTGAAACACAGTGAAACAAGAGAGCCCTAGAAAAATCATGTAAATATGTTTCGGTTTAATACACCAGTGGAAGTTTTTTCCTTTTGAGATTCAGTGAACCAGTCACCCATGGCTACATTCAAGTTACAAAGCTTAATGCAGAGGTTTTGGTGGAAGGAATAAAAAAGGCTTACTTCCATCTATTTATAAAAATATACAAAAACACCCCTATAATTCACATACTGAATACCCCTATAATTTACTCCTTGAAAGGGTGAATTTTACAGTATATGAATTATATACCAATAAAGCTATTATTGAAAATACTGTTTAGGGGCCAGACATGAGCACATGAGCACAAAAAATAAAATAGAAAAATTAGCCAGGCGTGGTGGTCTGCCCTTGCAGTCCTAGCCACTTGGGAAGCTGAGCTGGGAGGACTGCCAGAGCCCAAGAGTTGGAGGCTGCAATGAGCTATGATTGCACCACTACACTCCAGCCTAGGTGACAAAGCAAGACCCTGTCTCAAAAAATATACATATTATAATTACACATGCACACAGTAATTTTTAGTGTGTGTATATATATATGTATAAACACACACACACACACACAACAGAAATATCAACCTTTGCTCAGTAGATTTAACACATTATTAAAAATGCACTTTAACTTCAGATTATGGCAAGTAAGAGAAAGGAAGATAAAAAGGAATTGAGGAATGGCTTGGAAAGGCTAAGAAAAAGGGCATATATATATGCGCTCCCCATGTACACACACATCCATGTATGCATATGTACATGTGTGCACAAGGCACCCATGACATGCACACCTGCACACATGTACCTACATTAGCACACATACATATACACACATGAACTCTCTCAGAGCTGGGTGTAAGAAAGGGGGAGTGGAAATCTTCCCTGTGCTCTTATAGACACAAAAACCCTGAAAGATGGTATTTTCAATGCAGGAAAAGGATCGAAGAGTCCTAAACAAATATCCATCCAGTAAAGAATGATCACCTGTTTGTACAATGAACAACACAGCACTTTTCTTAATGGCATCTATAAGGTCATTCTATCTTTTAAGAATTTCCAGCCTTTTCAAGGAAATAAATTAATAGTCTGGAAAGTCAAAAAGTCTTACAAGGTTTATAACAAAGAAACAGTCCTTTTTCCACTCCATTCTGCCTCCTGGAGTCACCCTGACTTCCTGCCTCTTTTGAACACTTTCAGCTAATTTTTCTGGCATTTACCCTTACATTGCTAGATACAAATACTCATATCCGTGTCCTGGTTTCTTGATGTGAGACATTATCCAGTGATGTCTCACCTAGGAAGCTGAGGATTCAGTTCTCTTCACTATCCCACACATACTCATGTGCTCCCTCTTCCTCCCCTACCCCCCAATATTCTTCTAACTAAATTTCTTATTGGGTCCAACGTTTATTGTCTTTCCCCACCGTCCTTTCAATTTCTGGGAGATTTCCTCAAGTTTATCTTCTAACATATCTATTGAACTTTTAATTTTTGACTTACATTTTTAATTTTAAGGCATTTATGCTTCTCCCAATGTTTTCTTTTTTGTGAGACAGAGTCATCTAGGCTGGGGTGCCGTGGCACAATCTCGGCTCACTGCAACCTCCACCTCCCAGATTCAAGCGGTGGTGCACACCTGTAATCCCAGCTACTCGGAGGTTGAGTGAGGCAGGAGAATTGCTTGAACCCGGGAGGTGGAGGTTGCAGTGAGCTGAGATCACATCACTGCACTCCAGCCTGGGCAACAGAGTGAGACCCTGTCTTGGAAAAAAAAAAAAAAAAGCTAGAAGACTGCTTAAAGCAAAAAACAGTATCACTGTTTTAAGAAGGAGTTTGTAACATATACAGAGTGAAATATACAACACCACTACTGCACAAACAATGAGGAAGCAGAGGGGATGGAATTACATTGTTTTTAGATTCTTTTGTGAGGTGTAAAGCTGTTCAATATTAATTCTAAGCAAAGTGTAATAAATTCAGGATGCATGTTGTAATCCCCAGAGTACCACTCAAAATACAGCTAAAAAGCCAGCAGAGGAAATAAAGTGGAATACTGACAAACATTTGATTAATCTAAAACAATGCAGGAAAAGAGGAATGAGTATTTTAACTTTTCCATACTGCTGGATTTAGTTTTCTTGATATTGGGCTTAGAATTTTTCTATTTATGTTCTTGAGTGAGACTGGCTAAAAATTCTCCATTCTCATACATGCTGTTGGGATTTGGTATCAAGAATACACTGGCTTCAGCCAGGTGCGGTGGCTCACACCTATAATCCCAGCACTTTGGGAAGCCGAGGCAAGTGGATCATCTGAGGTTGGGAGTTCCAGACCAGCCCGGCCAACATGGTGAAATCCTGTCTCTACCACAAGCACAAAAATTAGCCGGGTGTGGTGGCACACGCCTATAATCCCAGCTACTTGGGAGGCTGAGGCAGGGAATCGCTTGAACCTGGGATGCAGAGGTTGCAGTGGGCCAAGATCACACCATTGCACTCCAGCCTGGGTGACAGAGCAAGACTCTCTCTAAAAAAAAAAAAAAAAAAAAAAAATACACTAGCTTCATTAAACTAAGTGGGGGACTGTTTCCCTCTTTTCTACTGGCTAGAAGAATCTACAGAACACTGATTATTTTCTCCTTTTGAATGATTGGCAGAATTTGCCATTAAATCACTCTGGCCTTGAGTTTTCTTATAAACTATAGAATAAATGTCTTTAATAGGACAATTTTAATTTTTATTTAAACTTGTGTCAATTTTGTTGTTATATTTTTTCTTGTAATTTGTTCATTTCCCTTAAAATTCCTTTTCTTTGTCACATAATTTTAATGTACACAGGATCTATAAACATGTTCTTTTCATTCCTGAAATCATATAGTTTCGGTTTTTTCCTGGGCTACTTCAAGTTTACCAATTTTATTAGTTTCTTCCACAAACCAGCTTATGGTTTTGTTGATTTCTCCACACGCTTGTTTTCTAGTTGGTTAATTTCTGCTATTTTAAAAATTCCTTCTTTCTTCATTCTTTATGTTGTTGGTCCTTTTCTATCATCTTAAGTTGGATGCTTAGCACATTAAGTTTCAGGCTTTTCTCTTTTCTGATAGACGTGATTATGGCCATAAAGTTGTCTAGCTACGACTTAACTGTATCTTCCTTATTTGAATAAACAGCATTTTTCACTATCATCCAGTTTTAAATATTTTCTCATATCAATTATGTTTCTTTCTTTTAACACATGAATTATTTAGAAGTATTTTTCAATTTTCAAATGTATAGGGACTTTCTAATTATCTTTTTGATTTTGATTTCTAACGTAAGTGGAATGTCAGAGAACAGGGTTTACATGCTACCAATCCTTGGAAATACACTGGAGCTTGCCAAACGCCTCAACATGTGGCCAGTTTTCATAAATCTTCCATTTGTGTTTGAAAAGTATTATTCTGTTGTTTGGCACAGTGTTCCAATAATGTCCATTTGACCTAAATTGTCAACTGTGATATTTGCATCTTCTATGCTTACGAATTTTTGCTGTTTATCAATCAAATATACACGAGGTATGCTAAATCTCTTCCCTCCTGTGTGTTTGTCATTTTCTCTTGGTAGTTTTAACAAGTTTTTCCTTTACGTATTTTAAGGCTGTGTTACAAATTGCATAAAAGATTAGAAGTGGAACTTTTAGAAGTGAACAAAACCTTTTACCGATATGTGTAAGCCGTCTCCATATTGATACGTACACAGAGCTACATACAAAGGTCCAAAAATGCTTTCTGCCATAACATTTCTGTTTGCCTAATCATATAACTAAGCTAGCTTTCTTTTGGTTGTTAATTACCTAGTACATCTTTCCCCATCAACTTTATTTTTAATTCTTCTGTTTTTCTTATGTGTTAGATATCTTTCTTGTGTACAGTTATAACAGTCAGTTCCAGCAGGAAGCAGATAGCATGATTAAAACAGGATGATCCAAAAAGGCTTTAGTAAGTAGACTATTTACAAAGGTGTGAACAGAGGGTAAGAAAGCCAGAAGGGGAACTGCAGGTCCCTGGGACTAGTGCTCCACAGGCAAGGTAAGGGTGAACTGTGACCATGAGGATTGCCG
Source organism: Ateles fusciceps (assembly GCA_036589455.1). NCBI lineage: Eukaryota > Metazoa > Chordata > Mammalia > Primates > Atelidae > Ateles > Ateles fusciceps. The sequence goes on from JAZHEH010001736.1 coordinate 11,758,376, forward strand.
GCTGCCGAAGGACTGGAGAGTATCTCATCTCTCCTTCCACTCTCCTGCTGGAGTTTCCCCTTGGCTGAACTCATATATAAGCCACAGGCCAGGGAGTCTGTGGGGGTGGAGGAGTGGAGAATGAATCTGGTGGGTAAATAAAATATACCTGGCACTACAGAAAATATCTTTTTTTTTTTTTTTGGAGATGGAGTCTTGCTCTGTTGCCCACCCTGGAGTGCACTGGCATGATCTTGGCTCACTGCAACCTCCAACTCCCAGGTTCAAGTGATCCTCCTGCCTCAGCTTGCCAAGTAGCTGGGACTACTATTAGGCACACACCACCACGCCTGGCTAATTTTCATATTTTTAGTAGAGACAGGGTTTCATCATGTTGGCCAGGCTGGTCTCGAATGCCTGACCTCAAGTGATCTGCCCGCCTCGGCCTCCCAAATACATTTTAAATACATTTTAAAACAATATCCAATGTGACAACTTTTGTCTCTCAAGGGGGAGCAATGAGTCTGTATGCCTTTAGTGAAACTACCGATGTTATTGGACTTGTTGTAAGCACTTGTTTTGTGGGTCGAGTTACACAGCTTTGTCTGTACCTCCTTTCCTTGGGTGCCCCTGGGGTCCCAGTGCTATGCGGTCTGCTAGGAGGCTCTCCCTAGGTGGGTTCTACAGATGCAGCAGGTGCCCTCGAGCACAAGCCGGTATCATTATTCCAGTCACCTCTTTGGCTATGAACATTTCAACCAATGTTTAGCACTCTTTTCTGTGGGAGGGAAAGTTCAAGACACTTGGTCTTCTCTATTGTTGGAAATAAAAGTCCACAACATCTTTTAACATTTTGAGCCTGTCTTTGTTTTGGAGTAATTTGTTAGCAATCTAGGAAAAAAATATATTTTTTTTAAATTTAATTTTTAGAGACATTAATAGTTAGACTGATAAAGCCAAACAGATTATGAAGAAAATAAAATCATAAACAAATTGGGACTGTTTACAAAAGAAAAGAATTATCAAAACTCTGGAGAGGAAATTTAAGATTATTTCTAAAAAGTCAAAAGTGAAAGAGCAGGCAATAAAAACTATTTCTATGAATTATGACACACACAGTTATTATGTCACTATTTTACACAGACTACACACTTGTCAGCTTGATAGCAACACTGAGAGCTCTTGGGACAGACAGAAAAGTCTTTTTCTTTTTTTGTGTTTTGAGATGGTGTCTTGCTCCATCACCCAGGTTGGAGTGAAGTGGCACAATCTGGGCTCGCTGCAACCTCCACCTCCCGAGTTCAAGTGATTCTCTTGCCTCAGCCTCCCAAGTAGCTAGGATTACAGGTGCACACCACCATTCCTGGCTAATTTTTGTATTTTTAGTAGAGACAGGGTTTCGCCATGTTGGTCATGCTGGTCTTGAACTCCTGACCTCAAGTAATGTACCTGCCTTTACCTCTCAAAGTGCTGGGATTACAGGCGTGAGCCACTGTGCCAGAAAGGGCAATTTTCAAAAGAAAAAAATACAGTGCACAAACATCTGAAAAAGTGTTCACCCTTGTTAGTAATGATCACAGTGTAAGTTAAGGAAGGATATCATCTATCTTCTCCAGAACTGCCCACTCTGGGAAAGACTACAAATCAGTTCAACTATTTCAAAAAGCAAATTGGCAATATGTACCAAAAGCAGGCATATTTGTGGTTTCCACCTCTTATCTGTCCCAGTAATTTTACTTCTGCTGAATGATCCCAAAGAAATAATTTTAAATTTAGGAGAAAGCTTTTTGTACTAAGCTGTCCACTCATAATAGCAAAAAATGGAAAGCAATCTACATGTCCAACAATAGAGAGATGCTTAAATAAATTATGGCGTTCTACTTGGTGAAGTATTATAAAAATCTATAAAATGCTGCTTACAAAGGATATTTAATGACATTGAAACGTGCTCGCTACATAAGTAACAAAAGGACCAAGCTATATATGCAGCACAGTAAGGATTCCCATAAAGTATAGGGGGAGAAAAAGACCAAGCAGAAATGCCTGTATAGATGTCGTTTTGAAAATGATGTGTTTCTGGAAATAAGTAATAAAGTCAAATGTTCAAAAATCAAATGCACTCATCTATTCTGGGGCAAACCTTGTTGCCAGAATGCTGAACTGCACAGGCATCAGGGAATGTCCAGGCATTCCTCATTCCTAAAACTGAGGGCAAATCTGGGAAAGGGGTTTCAAGAGATCTTCCTCAGATCTGTCATTTTCACTGTCATCAATATTTAGTATTTTACTTGCAAAAGTTAGATATGCGGTGAGACAAAGGTCATCTTTTTGTTACGCTTTCTATTGGAGACACAGAACCAACTAAATGATACTGTGATTCATAAGTGTGCACAGCAGCAGTTGGTTGCATTTCTCCCTGAGGTAAGTGGGGAGACATACTTCTTTCTCTCTTGAACAAGGCGAGTTTGAGGGAAAGGCATCACTGCAATGGCCCTGTGAAAGAGAAAGGAGGTAAAGAGACTGACTGCAGTATTAATGCAAATGGGGTTAAAAATGGAACTTTTTGACAACAGTGTGTATGGTGACTGTTTGGAGACCGTGCCAGGTTCTTCATCTCTGTTTCCAAGGAAGTGGGAGTGATACGCTATAATTGCACTTTCCAGAAATGAGAGTTTAGTGACAAACTTTAAAGCCGGCACAGAAGGCATGTGCTTTAAATCTGTCTTCCTTTCTAGCATCAAGCACAAGATAGATGAGCCATCGAACACAGATTGCAGAATCTCAACTCTTATCTTAGAAATGAAGATTAGCCCGAAACAGATGTCAATAAAACACAGATCAAGACTGCTAGTAATAAAATGGGAACGGTTATGCTCTTGGGAAAAAAGACATTGTGGAAAGGGCCACTGAAAGGAAATCAAGAATTCACGGACCTTTTTGGGATGAATAAAGGGAAAACATGGTCACACAGAAGAGACTACTTTCCTCCTCTTCATTAAACATGTTACAGACTATGCTCAGCTGAAAACAGAACTGGTTAAAAGTATATGAGCTCTTGATTTAAACAAGGTCCATGCTTGCATGCACATGCATTTATTCAGTCAATCAACAACTGCTTGTTAGTGATGTTCAAAGCGCCGAGCGTTCGGGGGAAAGAGCTGAGAGATCCAGCTCTGGACTTCCAAAGGCACCTAAAGTTCTAAACACGACGCCTTTGGTCATCTATCCCTCTGCAGTATTTCACAGAGATGATCGAAGCTCTTGTTCCATCTGCCACCTGAACATGTGTTTTAGCCCAGGTTCCCTAGAAAACAAGGGTCTGAAGTGAAGCCCATGGGGTGAGGCTTTACTGGGAGGTGAAATCCCAAGGCAACAGGAGTGGAGGGAAGCAGGAGGAAGAACATGGGGCTGACAAATGGAGCTACGTTTCTTTTCTTTCTTTTTTTTGAGATGGGAGTTTCGCTCTTGTTGCCCAGGCTGGAGTGCAATGGTGTGATCTCGGCTCACCACAACCTCCACCTTCTGGGTTCCAGCGATTCTCCTGCCTCAGCCTCTTGAGTAGCTGGGATTACAGGCATGTGCCACCACACCCAGCTAATTTTGCATTTTTAGTAGAGATGGGGTTTCTTCACATTGACCAGGCTGGTTTCGAACTCCCGACCTCAGGTGATCCACCCGCCTTGGTCTCCCAAAATGCTGGGATTACAGGTGTGAACCACTGCGCCTGGCCGAAGGAGCTGTGTTTCAAGCTGGCTGCAACTTCACAAAAACCAGGGTGGTTGCTTAGCCAGGGCAAGTCTTCCAAACAGGCCTGGTGAGACCAATTCGGCCTTAGACAGGAAGGGCATATACTTTATCTCCTGTCTTTCATTGTGTAAAGCTTCTTTCTGGGTTGTGTTACCTCCCCCCTCCAAGGAGCTAGATGCTGGGGGAGGCCAGATGCCAAGCCTCACCTGGAAGTGGAGAGAAAAGACACAAACTCCCCAGGTCCTGCTGGGTTGGACCAGATCCCTGAGCCTCCGCCATTCCTCCCTGGAGCCATGCCAATGCCCAGGCTTCACTGTGGGGGGAAGCTGGGGGGAGCCAAGGCAAGGAAGTGAGGGCTAGACCCCTCTACTGGGCAAGAGGCAAGGCCCGATGACAGCGGGGGCCACTCTGAGGAGACACACAACAGGGCCAGTGTGACATTTACGGAGGAGAACATCATCAAAATACATGCTTCTAGTATAAAGTGTGAACTATCATGTTTGAAAAGAACATGCTTCCCTGGGCTTTCTGGAGTCTTCCACAGGTGTAGCAGCACCTTTGTGAGACACTCTGTCATAGCACGAGGCAGAACAACAGAATTCGACATGTGACTGACACGTGTAACAGGTTCCAAGGAAGCTTAACATCAAGAAAGACTTCTTGGTGTTTTTCCTGTTACAGGCACTACGGACTAAGACAGATCGTAATCCTGAAACCTTTAAAACTTGTCATAAAGGATTTGCTCATATGGAACCTTCCTCCATTTGAGCCTCCCCATGCCCATCGAGGTGGACACTATTATTCCCACCACACACGTGCAGAAACAGAGACTGACAGGTTCCATGACCAGGCCAGGAAGCGGCCAGCTGAACTCAGACCACATCTGCCAGCTGCTCTGCTCTGGGCTCACCTGAAACACCACCCCGAGGTTCGAATCCTGTTCAGAGGGTCCAGTGTCTGTGTCAGCCTGGTGTCCTCCAGCCACCCTCCTGCTCCTCTCACTCAAGTCAACTGGACTGCAGGTCAGGTTTGGCTTTTGTAACTGATCTGTGCCCCTACAGCTTATTCTGAAAATTTTGGTAAAAGCACTGCAGTTCTGACTAGACCCTCCTTGATCCTTCTCGGCTTCAACTTTCAGGTTTGTGGGAAGGAGAGGACCAAAGCTGGGATTCCACAGAAGCCCGGGGTAGAGTCAGGTGCACTGGGCTGAGCTCCAAAGAAAGCCAAGCCCTGTGGGAACTTCCTAAATGGCTCTGCCCCTGGGGCCCGCGAAAGTCCTGAGGAGTCAAGACAATGCTTGGCTTATTTATCATCTCCTCCAGGCAGTTTCAACACAAAGCTTTTGCTTAGCAAATTTTTGTTTGTTTTTCTTGGGAAAAGTGTTGCTTAAGAAAAAGAAAGGAAGAATATAAATGTACCTGCTGAGTTCAAAAGTCAGAAGAGTTTTCCCTGAGGGCCAGCTAACCTGATGGCAACCCAGCTTTGCCTTCAGCTCCGCACCCCCAGATTCAGTGGATTCCAAATTCTGGGGTTCTGCAGAGCTCACAGCCAATTTGATTTTCCTCAGCTTCTCTGGGCTGGAACTTCCCCAAGCGCAAATGGACCAGTTCCTAAAGGCTATGGTAAAACCCACATTTGCAGCGGCATGTAAGGAGAGGGAGAGAAGGAGCCTGCACTTCTGTGACAACCTACACAGGCTGCGTGAGATATTTCATGTCCATCATGTGTTGGCAGCATGCTGATGAGTCATGAGTCCCAGGTCTCCCAGCCCATCACCGGTGGATCCAGCAGGAGACCCAGGCTCCTCTGCCTCTGCATTCCCGCTCTTTAAATCACATCACTCCATGGCCCCGAGGGGCAGAATGCCATACAGATTTGTTTTACACATTTGTTTTACAATATCTGCAACTCCTGCTTGTTGGGTTTCTATCATGATTTTGCTTTCTTGTGTTTTAGAGTGTGTGTGTGTGTGTGTGTGTGTGTGTGTGTGTGTGTATTATTTATTTATTTTTTCTTTTCTGAGATGGAGTCTTGCTCTATCACCCAGGCTGGAGTACAGTGGCACAATCTTGGCTCACTGCAACCTCTGACTCCCTGATTCAAGCAATTCTCCTGCCTCAGCCTCCCAAGTAGCTGGGGTTACATACGCACACCATCACGCCTGGCTAATTTTTGTATTTTTAGTAGAGATGGAGTTTCACCATGTTGGCCAGGCTGGTCTCCAACTCCTGACCTCAGGTGATCCACCTGCCTTGGCCTCCCAAAGTGCTGGGATTACAGGCGTGAGCCACCGAGCCTGACCTTTAGTTTATATTTTATTTGGATACTTCAAAGGTTGAATATTGTATGTATTGGATATTTGTATGTTTTCTTTATGAATTGCTTTTCAGGCTTTTGGCCTATTTAGTGGTATTATTTATATATTTAAAGTACCTTGCTGAATAAATACTTTAGGTACTTTAAATGTTTCTTAGTGATTTGTAAGAACTCTGTATATTAAGGCTGTAACACAGTGTAGCATTCTGTGATCAATCTAACCTCTAGGGTTGAGATATTAGAGATAAAGGTGTCTACCTGTGTATTAGAATTTTTTATGCCAAATACTACTTTAATTTTATCCCTTGAAAAAATGATCTTTTAGCATGTTGAGAATTCAGATGATCATTATTTACTGAATAGCCAGATTTAGTCAGAAAAATAGATTGATTTATTAAACAAGCAGTTAAACCAAAGGCAATCAGAGCTTCGGGCCTCTGAGTGGGCCTTGGAAAGAATGATGCCAGTGAAAACAGAACCCCTGGTTGTGAGGTACAGTCCTGGGGGGAGGGACCAAAGGCTTTACACAGAGGGGCTGGCTGGCTCCACAAGGATAAAGAGGTGCTGGGGCGGGTGGGGGAGCAGTGCACTTTGAATGAATAAATGAATATGCTCATGCAATGAATACGCTCCCCTTAAAGAGGGCTCATCCCAAGAGAACACCAGCCCTCTACACCCATTCAATTCCCGACATGCAGTGGTGTGACGGGCCAACTAGCACTGCCTTCATGGAACTGATTGCTAACATTTTCAGGAACTTAGTGAGCTGGTTGTTACACACAGCCTTTATTAAAAGTTAAATTATATAAGCTTACAATTGAATAAATTACATTAAAACAAAGGTAATGAATATTCAAAAATTACCCTTCCTCATTATCCCACTATATTTTATCATTATCTATGTTCTGTCGACACAGGGCAAGCACTATCTGATGGTGGCTACCGGCCCCTTCTTACTAACCTGTTTTCACTGATGTCATGTGGGCAGCTTGAAACTGGGCATGGTGGAAATATTTCCATATGGAAATTGACAAATGCTACAAACAAGGGCTGGGTTTACTGTTGATTTTCTAGACTTAAGGTGATGGAGAAAACATAAATAATGCAGGTATAACTGAAAAAATATTTTGTGTCTGTAGGCATTACATTGTGAACAGCATAAAAAACTGAAAAAACATTCTTCCAGGATTTGAAAATTATTTTCCAATTTAGCAAAGAAGTAGGTCCAATCACTGGTGAGTGAATGAAGTTCTGACATATGTCTTTGTTGTTTCTGTGACAAAAATATTACCCAATATTTATGCTGGAAAGACAACTGTTCATGAATTATAACTATAGGTTGGTTATGGATACAAGAATTTGGCAAAAATCAATGAAAGCAGTCTCTGAGAATCAACTGGCTAAATGGAATTTATAACACAAGCAGTGTATATTACTTGTAAATTGCTACACATCCTTTATATCAGTAAAATTTATAACAAACTTATGGGATACATTTATATCTATAATTTTTCCCCAGAGCACTAGTTGTTAAATATTTACCAGCAAGCAGGACAATATGGCTTCAGGGGGGTGGGGAAATGGGGGACCGGATGGGATGCCTCAGATAACACCCAAATAAACAGCCCTCTTAATTACCATGAAACAGAAGACTGGATTCAACTGAACATGTAAACAGCCAGAGTAGGGGACAGCAAACTAAGGCCACAGACCTACTGCCTATTTTTATAAAGTTAGGTCAGAACATAGCATGGCCACTCATTTACATAATTTCCGTGGCTATTTTACACTATAATGGCAGAATTGAGTAGCCGTCTCAGAGACCAGAAAACTGCAAACATTTACTATCCGACCCTTTACAGAAAAAGTTTGCCAACCCAGGGGCTAGAGAGAAGTGAAAAGGCCATCTGTGAATGACTTGAGTTTGTCTGAAGTATTTTATGAACATTTTTCTAATTTTTTGATGTTTTCTGCCAGGCACAAGTTCCTAATTTTATGTCTATGCATCTATTGAAGGAATTATTTCCTTTCCAAATGGTTGGCCAATTATCAGTAACTCTTATTCAATGCTTCAGTCTTTTCCCACCAGTTTAAAATGCTGTCCTTAGCGTATCTCAGTGGCTGTACTGACGGACAATCCATACGGTTCCCTTGATCTATTCTAGCAGAAGTGACACATATTTTTATTATAGTTTAAAAATATAGTTAAGCATCTACATTCAATTTTTTCCCCAGAATTTCTCTAGCTATTCTCTGTGCCCATTCTTTCAGAATAGTTTTTTTTTTTTTTTTAATAGGGAGTCCGCTCTGTCGCCAGGCTGAAGTGCAGTGGCATGATTTCGGCTCACTGCAACCTCTGTCTCCCGGGTTCAAGTGATTCTCCTGCCTTAGCCTCCCGAGTAGCTGGGATTACAGGCGTGCGCCACCAGGCCCGGCTAGTTTTTTGTATTTTAATAGAGACAAGGTTTCACCAGTTGGCCAGGATGATCTCCATCTCTTGACCTCGTGCTCCACCCGCCTCCCAAAAGTGCTGGGATTACAGGCGTGAACAACCGCGCCTAGCCCAGAATAGGTTTTATAGTCAGTCAAGCTCCTTGCATTTCCTGAATTTTATTGTGATGTTGGTGGGATTGTGTTAGTGATAGCTATCTCTTCTTTGTAAAGAAGAGATATCTCAGTAATACTGAATCCTCCCTTTCAGGAACACAGTCTATAGGAAAATCCCCTAAAAATCAATAAGCTTCTATTCCAAGTTTTTTGAAACTTACTGTGTTTCAAATGTTCTATGGCAGTGGTTCCCAAACTTTTTGGCACAAGGAATCGGTTTCTTGGAAGACAATTTTTCCACAGCTGGGGGTCCGATGGGGAGCAGTGGGTATGGTTTCGGGATGATTCAAGCACATAGCAAGTATTGTGCACTTTATTTTTATTATTATTACACTGTAATACATAAGGAAATAACTATACAACTCATCATAATGTAGAATCAGTGGGAGCCCTGAGCTAGTTTTCCTGCAACTATACAGTCCCATCTGGGGGTGATGGGAGACAGTGACAGATCATCAGGCATTAGATTCTCATAAGGAACACACGACCTAGATCCCTTGCGTGTGCCGTTCACAACGGGGTTCGCACTCCTATGAGAATTGAGTCCCTCTGCTGATCTGACAGGAGGTGGAGTTCAGGCAGTAATGCGAGTGGCAGGGAGCAGCCGTAAGTATAGAGGAAACCTTGCCGGCCGCTCACCTCTGGCTGTGCAGCCCAATTCCTAACAGGCCATGGACTGTGGACCGGAAGGTGGGGTGGGGACCCCTGCTCTCAGGGACTGGTCAAAGCAAGTCCTCAGAAGCCCCGCGGCTCTTGAATTTCAGCCAAGTGAGGCAGCCTCTCCGGAGCAGCATTCCTCAACACTCCTGACCCTGGCTGGTACCCAGCAGAGGCTCCCAGCTGTTAATATTGCATTTGATTTTTATCTTCTAATTACAACACTTTCGACAAAAAAATCCAACCAAAAATATCATAAAGCCAGACACATGAAAACCACTGGGTACAGGGCTAGAGATCACATCAACTCCAGGCTGTCTGCACTGCCCTGGAGGGGCCTGGACACCTCGCCAGGTTGGGTTGGGGTGAGGGTGCCCTGAGCTTGGAAGACAGCCCTGACGCCAGGCTCTGCCCCTTCCAGGCATGTGAGCTCAGTCAGTTTCTGGGTGGAGGGGCTTGGACTCAGCTTTCTCTTCCACAAAAGGAGAATCTAAACACTCACAATAAGAGAGTCACGTTCATCCTGATAAGGCTCAGCGCTTCTGGGGTGGTGTTTGGTTTAATCTCCCCACCGTCCCTGTGCAGAGGACAGGTTGGAGGCTCAGAGCATGGAAATGGCCTGCTGAGGTCCACACTGACCAATGGTAGAAGACGGATCTAACAAGCAGGTGGCTCCAGAGCTCAACCTTGTGCTACATTGAGTCTTGAAAAACAAGCAATTGTGCACCACACACACACACCCCCACATATCCACATGCACACACACAGAGATACATGCACACACATACACATACACCTAATGCCCACATAGACACATGTACATATCCACATAGACATGCACATCACCCACAGATACATACAAACCCACATACATACATACATATTATACACAACACTCTCCCCCCGACACACACACACATACACGCATCCAGGCACTGTCTAGAGTGCCTTCAGTCAAACATAAAAGAAACTACTTATCCCATGCCACACTGAGCATTTACTCCTCACAAGTGCAGAACTAAAGTGTATTTGCTGTGAAGCAATGAAATCTTTACATGGTTATATTTAACTGTGCATTCCAAATCTCTTGGCTAGGCTTGCATTCTGACCTCTTTGGAAGAAATGTTTCCCATACATGTGCTTTTAAAAACACTTTTCATAATAGAAATTCTCAAATAAACACAAAATGGAGAAAACAGTACAATGAGTCCCCATGTCCCCATCACACGGTACCAAAAATCCCCAACCTTTTCCCAGTCTTGTTTCGTCCACTCCCTCCCTGCCCTCCCCCTCCCCGCCCTCCCCCGCCGCTGGAGTAGTTTAAAGCACAAATCTTACGCATCGCCATAATGTCTTCACTTGTAAATACCATGACATGCATCACTAGCAAGAATAACTTTTCCTGAAACTTTAATTCCTTATTATCATCTAACTGTAAGGCCCCTGATTCTATACTGATTTGCAACAGCGAGATAAAGCAGCACCCCGTGCCTGCTGGAGAACACGCAGATGCTAATTACCACCCTCTTCCTCTCTTGCTCTTTTGATAAATGGGACTTCTTTCCTAGATTGCTGGGAATCTGGAAACAATGCTGTTGAAACCAGGAAGAACACAGCACCTGTGGGTTGCTGCTCTTTTGGAAACAGATGAAAGATTAGAGAAAAAAGAGAAATTTTATCAGGGAGAAAGTGAATTCTTACAGTTCAAGAGAGTGCCACAGGATTTTTAAAAGTGCCATCAATTGTCTCAGACAGTCTATTTATTACTATGTGAATACCAAGTATGTAAAACCCTTTGGAGCCATGAAATAAGATACAGGGTGTCAACTATAGAGAGACGATTGGAAAGCATGCTTGATTATTTTTTCCATTTAGACACTGATGCCTCACAACTCTCCCTGGCAGGGGAAGACCGTGGGGAGGTGCCCCCGCACCTTAAGTATGCTCCTGGTTTCAAAGGGAGGGCGAGGCCATGTCAGTAAAGTTTGGGCCCCTACAGAGACCAGGCATACCCCTGGTCGAGCTCCCTGCAGGGCACTGAGCTGGGCTCTTGGGGTGGAAGGGGGCAGAGGTGAAGAACAAGGAAGCGCCCCTCACCCCCGTGCCTGCCCTGCAGACCTGGCATGGAGTAGGTATGCAGACAAGGTGTGTGCTCCATGAACAGGGGAAGCACCATGCAGATGCCCCTTCATGCTGACAAAGCCAAGCCCGATTCCTGCAGAGCCCTTCAGGTGCATCAGGCATGCCTGTGCGAGCCCCAGGTCATGAGGAGGTGCAGGGACCTTCCTGTGCCTGAGGGTGCTGAGCACAGCGTGCCCCTGGGTTGGGGGGCTGGCCTGACCTTGGCAGGTGCACAGGCTCTGCCTTGTGGTCCAGGTGCAACCACCCATGTGGGCTCCAAGGTAAGAAGGGTGGCCTGGGGAGGCTCTCTCTCTTCAGTTACTTGGTCTAGGTGTCACTTCTGCACAACCCCATCTTATAGGAGAGGAGGCCTGGCGCAGAGGCCAGAGAGACAGGAAAAGTGGAGGCAGGAGGAGCCAACCCCAGGCCTGTCTGATGTCTGACGCAGGAGAATGAAGCGTATGTGTTTCTCAGAGATTGGATGTTTTCTACATTCTGTGTCCAAACTCTCTAAAATGCAGCCAAACTTCTCCGAAAGATGTTCTGCAGGACAAGATATCACCCCCTGCTCTGCCTGCACTGTCCCCAGCTCCCTGTCTCACAGCCTTGCAGGCTCTCTGCGTAACAGCTGGAGTGGTGGGCTCACCCACAGGAAAGCTACTCCCTCTTCCGCACCCACGCTGCGCACTGCAGGGCAAGGTCCTAGTGTTCCCAGATCTGAAGCTGAGTAGAGTTCACTAAACATGTGCTGGGCCAGGTGCAGTGACTCACTCCTGTAATCCCAGTACTTTGGGAGGCCAAGGCGGGCAGATCACCTGAGGTCAGGAGTTCAAGACCAGGCTGGCCAACATGGTGAAACCCCATCTCTACTAAAAATAAAAAAATAAAAAAATAAATTAGCCAGGCGTGGTGGCAGACGCCTGCAATCCCAGCTACTGGGGAGGCTAAGGCAGGAGAATTGCTTGAACCTGGGAGACAGATATTGCAGTGAGCCAAGACTGGGCCACTGTACTCCAGCCTGGGTGACAGAGTGAGACTGTCTCAAAAATAAAATAAAATAAGTAAATAAATAAAGGTGTGCTGGGTGCAGGAATGAATGAAGAATTGTTAATACCTACACACACTGCAGGACTGCAAAGCAGGATTCGCACTGGATTCCGTTCCTAATGTTCCCAGACGCTTGGCCTGGGAACTGAAGAGGAAAATGGATGACTAACTGGCTACTCAACTTTAAAAAATGGGTTTAAAACTAACTGCATAAGCTCAGTTCAGTCTGACAGGAGGTGAGGATTGTGAGGATTATTCGAGCTAGCATATCAGTCAGATCACTTAATTACTTCATAAACCCTGGGTCTTACCCTAGATTTTAAAGCACTTTTATACAGCACACCACTGGAGCAGTTTTTTTTTTCCTTCTCCTTTTCTTTTAAAAGCAATTAAGTTGCAGAGATTTGAAGGAGATTGAAATGAACAACGCAGAAACGAAGCACCCGCCCCAAGCACATACAGGCATTCCGAGAACTGTATGTGCTATAGCAAGCGAGGAATGCCTGTAGACAAGTGAGGACTGGGCTGGGTGCGGTGGCTCACACTTGTAATCCCAGCACTTTGGGAGGCCGAGGCGGGTGGACCACGAGGTCAGGAGTTTAAGACCACTCTGGCCAGCACAGGGAAACCCTGTCTCTACTAAAAATACAAAAATTAGCTGGGCGTGGTGGTGGGCACCTATAAATCCCAGCTACATGGGAGGCTGAGGCAGCAGAATCCCTTGAACCCAGGAGGCGGAGGTTGGAGTGAGCCGAGATTGTGCCACTGCACTCCAGCCTGGGTGACAGAGCAAGACTCTGTCTCAAAAAAAAGAAGTGAGGACCGCCTGCTTTTCTGCTTTATGCCTGTGTGTGTGCTGCACTGTGCCTGGCACCGAGGCTGGCGGTGACTGTGCACTCACAGGCCACCCTGACCAGGCAAACAGGGAGTAGATCGTGCCCATTTGGGATCAATTCATCCCTCAGCATCGATAAGGTCGACAGGGCAGCTGACTCCACAGATGCTGACCAGTCCTGCATTTTTCTGGCCTCTGGAGCTCTGAATCCTGGAGCTGGAGGGCAACCTAGGTCACCTCTGTCACCTTCCCAGGCTGAGGTCCCCAACAGACACTATCGGGTTGACCTGAACATTCAGGGCTGGGGCTGGTCCCACCTCCCTGCATACATAATAGCATCATGGCACAGGCAGGGCCAGGCTCCCCTCTCCACCCACACATGGATGAGAAGCCCCTTCCAGTGCTGTCCTGCCCACCTGGCATGGCCCTGCAGCCGTGCTCTGGGGGTTGGTCTCACTGTGAAGAATGCCTATGCCAGGCCCTGGGTTGATGGGCACAGCATCACCAGTGCATTGGTGAGGTCTGGATGGACACAGTTCTCTGTTCCTACAATGTCCTTTCTCCCTTCCTCCTGGGGGTGCCTCCTGGCTCTCTGGAGGTTGACAGAGATCTTCTCAGACTCCCCTCCACACCTCAATGCCCTGTCCACTGCTGACCCCTATCCACACCTCAATGCCCTGTCCCCTGCTGATCCTTATTCACACCAATGCCCTCTGTGGGCACCAGAGCATCTTTCCAGAGGCAGCCGGCCCTTTCCTCACGTCGGCCTGCCCAGGAAGCTCCCACCTCTACTCTGTACTCATGGAAGGGCCCAGACCTGTCCCTGGAGGGAGGAGAGTGGGGGCAGGTCACCACCAAGGACTACGTCTCAGCATGACATCCCCGTCGCTTGCCCCGAGGAGAGGATCGAGGATCGATCACCTGGCTTGCTGGTTCACTGATGAGCCCCTCTGTGGTCCCTCCCACTGCCTGGGGGAGCAAGGCCAGCCCTGAGAAGTCTCACTGCAGGGGGGTAGGCAGAGTGAGGCAGCTCATCTGTGGGCAATGCCTGGGACTTCATTCTACAAAATGAAGAGGACAGTCTCCATCTCCTAATGGCCTGTACTTTCTGTGCTACTAAGATAAAAAAAAACTGACACTGGGGAGCTCCTGAGAATTTGGGCTTAGGCGGGCCCTTCTTCAAAAGCCGTTTCTTGTTTCTTTCAGCCCGAAATCCCTGTTTGCTCCGCTGAACTCGGGGGCACTCCTCCGGGTCACTGGTGGCTTTGGGCCCTTGCACACGGTACTATTGGGTCCTGAAACCTGACATGTTCCCACCTAGCCTGTGGGCTCATCAGAGTCAGGGACTGTGTCTTGGGGCTCCCTGTGCCCCTGAGCAACGGCACAGCCTCTGGCACATGGCAGGACCTCTGCAAAATGCATGGGAGACATGTCTGTTAGGACACGCAGACCTTCCCATTTTGACATTTCAGGAACACCCAGAAGAGGTGCCATTCACTTGGGGGCTGAAGAGGGCTTATCCTGGATTGACCTCGAAAGCACTGGGCCCAGACACCAACCTGGAAAGGGCCGCTTGGCCTTTGTTTGAGCCCCTCTGACCCCTTTTGGCCGAACTCCATCACTCCCTTCCCTCAGCCTGGGAGGATCCAGCTGCCACGCTGAACAACATGCTCAGAGGCTGGCCCTGGAGTGAGGTGCGCAGGGCAGGTGGGGGGAGGTTCAGCTGCAAGTGCAGTGTCCTGTGCCAGGGCCACGGGGATTTCCACTGTGGAGAGATGCTGATGGGACTCAAGCTGGCTCCCCACTGTGCTTGGGGAGGATGCACAGAGCCTGTGGGTGACAGCAAGGAGCCCTCCCTCCCCATGTACAGCAGGGAGGGCTTGCCATGCGTCAGCCATGGCAGGATGCGTGCCTGCGCTTGCTGTTTTTGGCAAAGACCACATTCAGGAGCGGCTCTCTATGGGGTAAAACTTGTGTGGAACGAACTGACCCCAGACGCCCTGCAGGAATGTGCACTCTCTGTGATGACACTGGAGAATGTGTCCCCACCCCCCAAATTCCAGTAGGTCACAGAAGGTCAGAGCTAGAAGGTCCCACAAGGTGTTTATTCTGCACCCGTCTCAACCTTCTGAAAGCAAAGATCCAGTTTCTACCCACGCCGAGGGATGGCGATTGGCCTTCCCGTCAATACTCAGGAAGTACTCCGGTATCCGCTAATCGTGCGTCCTCTGTAGCACACAGAGCATCTGGTCATGTGGTGGTTACAGATGGTTCCAACTGACTAATTAATCTGCCAACACCTACTGTGTATCTGTCACACACCCTGCAGCAGGAAGCTCTCGGGGCACAGCGGGGCCGGAAGGAAGGAAGGCTGCAGACAGCAAGCTCATCAGTGTTGAGGCCAAGGCCAGAGCTGGTGCGTGCCGTGCAGGGAGCAGGCAGGGAGCTGATATGGCGGCATCTGGCTGGGCAGGAAGCGGTGTGGCAGGTACACAGGTGTGCAGGGCATGCGGTTCCGTGCTGTGCACTGCTGCAACCCCAAAGCTCACTCAGCACCTATATGCAATAGGCCCCAAACATGAGTTGATCATTGTCATATAAACAGAGCTCCTTCCATCGCCCATTCAGCTTGAAGGGCTGATGATACTAAATATACCTGATATGTATTTCTAGCCCAGTCTCTCCCCTGACCTCTGGGTACACATCTCCGCCTGGACCTGTTGTAAGTATCTTTGATTTAACCCACCCAAATCCAAGCTCCTGACCTTCTCTCCATCATCCTCTCCCCGCCGCAATGTTCCAGATCTAAACTGGGACTCCATTCTTCTCCTGCACAGGACAAAAACTCTGGGGTCATCCACGCCCTTCTCTCCTCTCACAGCCCACATCGGATCCATCTGCAAACCTCTCAGCCCTGCTTTCAGAATCTGACTGCTTCATATACTCCACTGCTGCCACCCGCTCAGTCACCTGCACCCGACATTGCAGTGACCTCCCAACTGGCCTCCCTCCTCTGTTCCTCTCCCACCCCCACTTCCATCTATTCTGACCAGCTGTCAGTCCATTAACATGGATGCTCAGACCACCTCTCTCCTCTGCCTAAAATCCCTCAGCGGCTTCCCACCAAGTCCCTGTGAAGGCTGACAAAGCCCAGTGCGACCTGGTCGTTGCGCTCTCAATGCCTGACCCTGCCCTATTCTGCTCCTCTTCCAGCTGCCCGCTGCAGCCTCGGGGGCCTCTCTGCTGTACCTGGAACACACACACCAGGCATACCTCTGCCCAGGGGCCTTAGCACCCCTGAGCCCTTTGCTTGGAATGCTCTTTTCTCAGATGTCTGCAGAGCTCACCCCCCTCATCTTCTTTGAGCTTTACTCAATGTCCCTTCCCTGAGGCCTTCCCCAGGACACCCTGAAATGCCCTTGTCACCCTGCCCTGCTTTATTTTTCTCCTTAGAGCTTCTCATCATCGAATGGACAACAGCTCCCTGCTTGGTGATCCTGTTTGCAGCCTCCTCTGCCTTCTAGAACATAAGCTTAGCATCTGTTTTGTTCACTGCTGCAACCCAGTGCTTAGAACTTGGTAAATGCTCAATAAATATCTGTTGAGTGAAGGCTGCATTCTTGGGAGAGGAGCAGTATTCTTTGAATAACCTGATGAATTCCACTTCCTAATGTTTTATTTAAGACTTCTGTATCCCTATTCAAATTTACCTATAGTTCTTTTTCCTTTTTTTTCTTTTTGGCATATTGATCAATTTCTCTTCACTCTTATTTCCCTCTAGTGATTTGGAAGGTTTGAATCTTCTTTTAAATCTTGGTTATCTCTCTATTATAAGACGATATTTGAGTTTATATGTCTCTATCAGTGCTAAGAATAAGACATCATCCGTCACTCCTCCCACTAAATGTAGAATGAGAATCTCAGCAAATTTTTATTTCTCCCCATTCTCATCCCTGCCTCTATGTTTCTGTAGAAGGAGTGTGAGGTGGGAGAGTGGGTAGGACGCCCACCACAGGGATTCAGACAGGACCTCTCCACGAGGCCAGGTCTGAGCTGTGGCCACAGGAAGCCCGAGGGACAGCTGTCCTGGAGGAGGCAGCGGTCTATGCAAAGGCCCCGTGGAGGGTAAGAGCAGGGGAACCGAGGGGGAGGTCAGTGATGAGGCGTAGGAAATGGCTCATGGTGGAGAGGTGCTAGCAGGGTGTGCAGGTCAGGCTAAGAGATGTGGGTTTTGCCCTAAGAGCTGCGGGGGGGGTCATGAACGTGGTCAGAGGGGGTGCATCATCATCTGAATTATATTTTAAAAGGATCATCGGACGCTGGGTAGAGAGTGGCTCTAACCAGTAGGGGTCGAGGCTGGGAGGCCAGTGGAATGAGGAGGGAAGAGATGATAGGCAACTGGACTGAGGCAGTGGGCAGACTCAGATATATTCTGGAGGCAGATGGCTAAGGAGACAAAGAAGAATTGAAGGTTCCCTCCTGGGGTTTGGCCCAGCAATGGAGTGTGAGATGAAGCTATTAACATTAATGTGGAAAACAGGAAAGAGGCAGTTTGGAGCTCTGGCTGAGGTGCACAAGCGCAGAGCCGGTTAGACCCGTGCCCAGAAGCAGCAAGCTGCTGTAGAGCAGGTCTGGGTGCGTGAGAGGCAAGGAGAGGCGGCTTCAGGCACCACCAGCAGGTACAAGGTGCTCAGTGTCACGGGGCTGGATGAGATTCCTGGACGGGAACAAAGACAGAGCAGAGGGTTCAGGAGCACGTGCAGGGGTGTGTGTGAGAGGGACCAGCCAAGGAGAGGCACAAGGAGCAGGATGTGCAGGTCAGGCTAAGAGATTTGGGTTTTGCTCTAAGAGCTGTGGGAGGTCATGAAAGTGGGGGAGCAGCCCATCCAGAGGGGGCAGGCTGCCAATGTCACTGTGCGCCGGGCCCTGCTCTGGGTCTCCAGCCTGTCTTGCCTGATGTCATTCCACCACAGCACAGTGACTTGGGTACTGCCCCCCATTTTCTAGATAAGAAGACCAATGCTTAGCAAGGCTAAGTGACTTGCCAAGGTCACAGGCATTCGTAAGAGGTGGAGCCAGCATCCACCCCCCAGGTGGAAGGGCTCCTGAGCCCACAGTCTTAACCACTGTACCCTGTGGTCCCGAGAGCATGCTCACTTTGTTAGAACCATTGACCCTGGCTTTAACAACCTGGGGAGGACAGAGATGGGACCATCGGCTGGGCAGTGTGGAAGCAGTGGGGGACTGTGTCAAGCCCCCAGGTTTTTGTGCTGTGGATGGGAGTGGGCTGGGAATGAGCCGATGATAGCCATAGCAGGCAGCTTGTTCTGCCAGCTTTGCCATAAAGGGGAGCAGAGAAGTGGGTGGTGGCTGGAGGGGGATGTGGACTCAGAGGAGAGGCTTCAGTGCACATGTGCTGGCCTAATGGGAAGGGGAAAGAGACGGACGCTGCAGCAGCACAGTTCCATGGGGGATCAGCCGTCCCCCTCAAAGCTGCTCTGGGACACGGCAGGGCTCATTGTATTCTGCTCATGATACAGAGTAAAGATCACAGGTCTAGAGCGGTAAAATGGTGTGCCCCGGCTCCCAGGCCTATGCCAGGAGGACACATCAGTAGCCCAGCCTCCACGTGCTCTCCCGCATGCAGCGCCAGCCTCCCAGGCAAGCAGACCACGTGGGCTGGCATGAGAACTCTACCTTGTGCCCATGAAGCAGTGAATGCTTGAGAATGCAGCTGGCATGAGGAGTTGACCTTGACTTTTAATACTAGGCCAATATACTTTGGGAAGAAAGCATTTACAAGAAAGAATTTAGGAGCTTCCACTTTTAAAACGTGTACATTTCAGGTCATTTAAAACTTTACATTTTTGTGTTTTTAGAATTTGTTATAACACTTTCTTAAAATAGTTATTTACTCTTTTGAAACCAGGAAGAATACAACTCGGAGAGGTAGAAGATGCCTATAGATGAATTAATGACTTAAAGTCAATTTTCTGCGTAAGGCAAGTCAGTGCTCTTCTTTTCTCCTAAAACTGTGTTTTATGAGAACTGGAAAAGAACCTGGGCAGGGGAAGGTTCTCATGCACTCCTAGGGTGACCAAGAAGCAGACTGCATCTTCATAGAAAAGGGCACAAGGGGACTGGGTGGGTGGCTCACGCCTGTAATCCCAGCACTTTGGGAGGCCAAGGCCGGTGAATCATGAGGTCAGGCGTTTGAGACCAGCCTGGCCAACATGGTGAAACCACATCTCTACTAAAAATACAAAAATTAGCCAGGCATGGTGGCACGCACCTGTAATCCCAGCTACTCAGGAGGCTGAGGCAGGAGAATCGCTTGAACTCGGGAGGTGGAGGTTGCAGTGAGCCGAGATCATCGCACCATTCCACTACAGCCTGGGCAACAGAGCAAGACTCCGTCTCAATAAATAAAAAATAAAAATAAAAAATAAAGGCAAAAGGAACAATGGAAAAGTGAAAGCAATCCTTGAGGAAACACGCCCATAGAAAAGCAAGATCCCACCATATTCTGTAAACGTTACTATGCATTCAACCCAGGGAACAAAGAGAGGTGTTTACAGACCTTTGTGGGTAACTACAAAATAAGATGTGCTGATCATTCCATTCCAGTTTTCTTTCCTGGTTGTAACCTATTACCTAGATCAGAGTCTGGCACTTAATAAGGATTGGTCAAATAAATGACTGATCATTAAGTAAAAGGAATTAAAAAGGGTATAAGAATTACCAGAAGCAAAATTAAGAAAACCATTCCATTTACACTAGCATAAAAATCATAAAATGCTTAGCAACAACTTTCACCAAGGAGGCAAAAGACTTAAATATTGAAAACTACAAAAAACACTACTGAACAACATTAAGGAAGAGCTAAATAAACAGAAAAATATGTTTATGGACTGGAAGACTTAATATTGTTAACCTGGCAATATTCCCCAAAATGAGCTGCAGATCCAATCTCTGTCAAAATTCCAACTACTTTTTAAAAAAGAAATGCACAAACTTATCCTAAAATTCATAAGGAATTACATGGGACCCAACATAGCCAAACAACCTTGAAAAAAAAGAACCAAGTTGGAGGACTTGCACTTTCTGATTTCAAAACTTACTACAAAGCAACAGTGATCAAAACAATGTGGCACTAACTCCACGACAGATACATAGACCAACGGAACAGAATCGAGAGCACAGAAATAAACCTCTTTCCTTTCATCAGTTGATCTGCAACAAGAGTGTCAAGATCTCCCCAAGGGTTAGAAAATGTATTTTTCAACAAGTGGTGCTGGGACAAGCGGGTACAAAAGAATGAGTCTGAACCCCTACTTCACGCCTTCACACCATATACAAAAATTAATTTAAAATGGATCAAAGACCTACGTGTAAGAGCTAAAACTATAAAACTCTTCAAAGAAAGACAGGAGTAAATCTCTGGGACCTTAGGTTAGGCAATGGTTTCTCAAGTGCGACATCAAGAGCACAGGCAACAGAAGAAAAAATAAACTGAATTTCATCAGAATTACAAACTTTTGTGCAACAAGGTGTACCATCATGAAATTGATGAACCACAGATACCACTTCACACCTCCTAGAATGGTTATAATTTTTTTAAAAACAGAGAATAGTAAGTGTTAATGAGAATGCTGGTCCCCTCATACATTGCTGGCGGGAATGTAAAACGGTGCAGCCAATGTGGAAAACAGTTTGGATGTTCCTCAAAACGTTCAACATGGAGTTACCGTATGACCTGACAATTCCAATCTTAGGTATAGACCCACGAGAAAGAAAAACAAAGGTCCACTTAAAAAGCTTGTAGGTGAATCCTCATGGCAGTACTATTTGTAACAGCTAAAAGGCAGAAGCAACCCAAATGTCTATCACAGGTGAAAGAACAAACACAATGTGATCAATCTGTACAATGGAATATTGTTCAGCCATAAAAGTAATGACATTCTGATGCATACTACAATACGGAGAAGCCTTGAAAACATCACGCTAAGTGAAAGAGGCCAGACACAAAAGGCCATGTACTATATTATTTCATTTATATGAAATATCCAGGAGAGGCAAATCCACAGAAATGGTAAGTGGATTAGAGGCTGCCAGGAGCTGGGAGGGGAGGAGGGAATGGGGAGAGGCTGCTTCATGGGTTTGGGGTTTCTTTTTGTGGGGGATGAAAACGTTCTGGAATTAGATGTTAGTGATGATGGTTACACAACATTATGAATACACTAAAAGCCACCGAACGGTACACTTCCAAAAAAATAATTTAAACGGTGAATTTTTTGTTATGGGAATTCTACCTCTACAAAACAAAACAAAGAATTATCGGAGACTCTGTAGTTAAATAAAGGCCCAGAGGTAGTAAGAGGGTTGAGATACAAAAGCTGCCATGAAATTCCCAAGAGCCACTGACCTTGCTTCTCCGGGTTGCGGACCTGGGATGGCATGTCTTGGATTTCCAAGGTCCACTGCCCTTCAGCCTTTTCTCCCCAACAGTGGACCGTCATGAATTCCCAGTTTGTAAACCCTTCGTTGGAAAGATCCAGCAATCTGCAATTGGAGATGCAGTGTCAGAAAATGGAGGGGCTGGTACCGAGTGGCCGGGCAGAGGGGCTGGCACAAGGAGGGGTGGGACCATAAGACCTGGCTGGAGCGTACCCCCCAGGTTAGCAGGGTCTGGCCCTCAGCCAACCCGAGAGCAAAGGGCACAGTGAAACATGACCGTCTTTAAGGTCTTACACAGACGATCTCCTCCATCACCTCCTCGAAACTCCCTAACATTCTGAGAGGCAGACAGGCTTCACATAGCCCAGTGAAAGATGTTTACAAGGTCACCAACAAATGCCCCCAGTCCCAACACTTTCCTGCAGAAGGCAGTTGGCTCCTTCTCACCAAGGAACAATCTTACAGGGCCCATAACTCCCATGCCTGGATGCACAAAAGCAAGAGAGAGGCACCCCCTCCCCGCTACCCGGGGTGCTCACTAAGGACATATTTTTAAAGTGCTTGTTTGTGGAAGAACGAAACTTCCACGTTTGACTTTGAGCCAGCTGTGTGCACTGTTGTTTGGGAGACTCAAATAAGGAAAGAGAAACAGCTAATCTAGCTTGTGGGGAAAGTGCTGTCCCTTCACCTTCAGGGCTTATGCAGTCTCAACAGGTGCATTTGGGGGGGATGAAGATGACAGGCCTGGTTGCTTTCCACCGGGAGTGAGAGGGGCCCATGTAGAGTCAGGAGGAGGAGGCAGTTCCCGCGCCCCCAGCAGTACGCCCATGCAGGTCCTGATGAGCCTCCCTTGCCCTTCCTAAGCTGAAGGCCTTTCCCAGCTGTGCCCTTGCTCCCCTGGGACTTCCGCCTCACACTTGGTTCAAGCAGAAACAGGATGCAACTAATCAACATCCAATCTCTTCCTGCACCCAGTGCCGTCCTCAGAAGCAACTCTTTTCTTAGAGGAATCAGTTCAAGGTTCTTTCCTCTTATTCTTTCTTCATAGTTTAATTTTCTCTCTCGATTTTGGAGTAAACACTTTTTTAATATGGGGCTCTTTATTGTTCATCAGAAATTGAAATGCATAAGTTTTGAATGATGTGAGATTCAATTTCCAATCTGGGGGTTCTCTGAACACTCAATGTAGGAAAATGTTTATCTAGGAAACATTCTTTGCAAAGGAGAAGAGTGGGGTGGGGAGCATCCTCTGCTTTATTTTAAGAAATGGCAAAGGTCAAGGCTGATTTTCACACTCAATGCCAAGCTGAACTCAACACACTGGGGACAGAACAAGGACAAGCTGTCTTTTAAGGGCTGAGGTGCTGAGGCACATCAATGGCTTCTTAGTGAAGAAACTGACAACTTTAAAAAGCTGTCAAATTAAGTAAGATGTGCAGTAGGGGAGGAGGGCATCCATCCTAAAACACAAATTCTTGATATAATCACAAAATCTGACTTGGAAAAAAAATCAGAGTCCCAGGACTCCGATGACAGCCAGAGTGGTCTCAGGGTAGGTTTTTTTGGGGGTTTTGGTTTTTGAGATGGACTCTCTCTGTCACCCAGGCTGGAATGCAGTGGCATGACCTCGGTTCACTGAAACCTCCGCCTCCTGGGTTTAAGAGATTCTCTTGCCTCAGCCTCCCAAGTAGCTGGGATTACAGATGCCCACCACCACACCCAGGTAATTTTTGTATTTTTCGTAGAGACAGGATTTCACCATGTTAGCCAGCCTGGTCTCAAACCCCTGACCTCAGATGATCCACCCACTTTGGCCTCCCAAAGTGCTGGGATCACAGGCATGAGCCACCATGTCCAGGCTAGGGTAGTTTTTTAAAATGCTGGGTGGCACCGGGACAGCACTACCCAGCCAAGAGGTAGCTTCCGATAGGCCTGGCAGGACCTGCTCTCTATTATCAAGGGCTCAACACTGGGCAGCAGCAGGAGGAGGAGGGTTTCCAGGGAAGGAAAACGGTGCCCTGGGGGAGCAGAAGAGGGGAGGCTGAGGTTCCAGAAGGTTCTTGTGGGTCAGGCTGCCAGACATAAGCAGGACATTAAGGGCAGCCAGGCCCCTGCGCCAGGGACGACGCCAAACATTTTTATCTACACTACCACACTCAACTCTTGCAGCAGTCCTAATGTTTACACATGAGCAAAGTGACATTTTCAGAGGTGAGGAATAAAGAGAGGCAAAGTGACCATCTCCTGGGAGACCAGCCAGGAGTGGAAGAGCAGGGTGTGAGCCGAGTCTCCAGGTCACTGCCGCCTGCCTGCCTGCTACCTACTGCCCCAGCCTGTAAGCCTCACCACAGGCTCTCGGTTAACCCAGGCTATCACCTGAGCCTGCACCCAGCTCTGCCTCTGAGTCAGGGGTCACAAACCTGGGTGCCACTGAGTGTGCAGCTGGAGTGAATGGAGAGCCCGTTGCTGGCCTCAGGGCTGGTGCCAGCACAGAACACATGGAAACACACTGGCCACCTGCTCAGCTTCAGCCCAGCACACGCAGGAACATGGGCCTGGTGTCGCATAGCTCCCACTTTCCAAGAAATGCTAGAAATGGGGACTTTTAAAATCTCTAAGAGGGATTAAAATAGTTTCAAAAATAAAATAAAACACACCACTGGGAGCAACATGGCATCAAGCTGCAGCTTGCCCGCTGACACCGGAACTGCTCGTGCCCGTGTGGCTGCCCATGGGCAGTCAGAGCACGGCCGGGCCTCCCTGCAGGAGGGAGCTGTGCCCCTGTGTTGCTTGTGCTATGAAAGCAGAATGTGGGATGGGCTGAGTTTGGTGCCAGGGTCTGCCCCAGGGTTGATTCCCGTACACCAAGGGCAAAGCTGGTGTCAGGCCCACTGCCTGCTGCCACCACCCCAGCGTGCCTACTGTGCAGAGACCAGGCTGCTGGGCAGTGGCGTGGAACGCACAGTACAGGCCCCATTCCTCTGCACAATGGCCCTGTCTGCCTTGTATTGCTGCTGAGTCAATTACTCTGTCTCATACAAAGTCGGGGGGGTGGGGTAGAAGGGGATGGTTAAGCAAAGGGCAACCTCCAACTTCTGCCTGACCCCATCTGAGAGCCTTTGCTAGCCCCTGTTTGGAATTTCTACAACTCCCTATAACCCACACAAGGGCCACAGACTCAGGCAGGTCACCAAAGGAGTCAGGTGGGCCCAGAGTGAGCAAATGGGGGATGGGGACCATACCCCAGTAGACAGAGCCAGCCTGGGCTTGGGGGGCTTCGTGCAGGCAATATGGGCACGGTGCCAGTTCTGGTTTTTGAGAGAAGCTGGAAATGCTGATTTGTCCATGAAATCTCTTTTCTCCCTCTACCTCCTAGCTAGAAAGAGACAAAAACGTACCAGAATACTCTGGCCCCTCTAAGTTCCTAAAAACACCTTCATTCTAATTACCTATAAGTCGTATATTTGCATAAATATATTTCCCCCTATTTCTAAGTTTGTTAAAGAAATGACTCCATAGCCTCCCACAAACCATGCACAAAGCTTTGGAATTTCCAGCCCCTGAGTGCAACAGAAGGTGGCAGAGAGCAGCCTGGGAGCCCCTTCCCCGCACGCCATCTGAGCCTGTCTGTCTTCCTGGGACAGGCCCCTGCCGGTGCAGGTTCTGGAGGGCAGCCCACAACTGGTGGGAGGGCTGGCGGGGGAATAAGCAATGCTCCCTGCGGTACACGTGCAAGATTCAAAGGCCAATTCAATAGGATAAAAATGACCTTCAATGCACTTCTAAGCAATGAAGGCATAGCCAGAATTCCACAAATCGCTCCACTAAACAACCAAACAAAATGAAACAACAACTCTTTTGTCACTTCTTTCTGAAAAGGAAAGTTTTCCAGGACCTCTTGGAAGGCAAGGTTTAGGGGAGCAACTTTTAAGGTTTGTGGGGCCTACATGTGAGGGTCTCCAAGAGAAAGGAAGCTGCCAGTAGAACCAGTGAGAGCCCCCACGTGCCAGGGGGCCTTGCAGAGACACTGTGGGCCCAAGACTGGACTGAAGCTCTCATGCAGTGTAAATCTCGGTGAGCCCCAGCCCCCATCCCACACCTGCCTCGTCTTACCTCTTTGCCAAAAGTTGAGACTTGGTTCCCGAGGGAGAAATCAGGTAGATCTGGAGGTCTCCTCGGCGCGGATGCGAGATGGAGATGCGAACCATCACGTGCTCCAGGTAGACCACCCGCTGGTCCGAGTGCTCCGCACAGGCGCTGGTCAGGGCCGTGGTCCGAAGCACCTGCACTAAGGGGATGCTCCTGCGGAAGGAGGGAGGGCTCAGCACATGGCATCGAAATCACGAAGTCTCATCCACACCAAGGGCAAGGGACTCCAGCGCCCATCTGCTCTGTCCCCACTGTAGCCTCAGGGCCCTGGGGCCTCCAGGGAGCCGCAGCAGCCTTTGAATGTCTCACCCGGATGCTCCACTGCGAGTTGTATCACTTGTTCTGAAGACGTTTATGCCTGTGGAATTTGCTTACAGAGATTTAAAAGATGGGTTCGGCCAGGCACAGTGGCTCACGCCTGTAATCGCAGCACTTTGGGAGGCTGAGGCGGGCGGATCACCTGAGGTCAGGAGTTCAAGATCAGCCTGGCCAACATGGCGAAACCCCGTCTGTAATAAAAATATAAAAATTAGCTGGGTGTGGTGGCGGGTGCCTGTAATCCCAGCTACCCAGGAGGCTGAGGCAGGAGAATCGCTTGAACCCAGGAGACAGAGGTTGCAGTGAGCCGACATCGCACCACTGCACTCCAGCCTGGGAGACAGAGCAAGACTCCACCTCAAAAATAAAATAAAATAAAATAAGATAAAATAAAAATGATGGGTTGTTGGGCAGACTCAGGTGAATGTCCGCAGGGATGGGCCCCCTTCCGTGACCAGAAGGTAGCTTCTCCTCAGCAGCATTTGGCCAGCTCATTTCTCAGTTGCCCAGTATGAGCTCTAAGGTGACAGGGACACTAAAAGTCCAGACCTTACCATGTTGCAATATGTGCATGTAAGAAACCTGTCCTTGGACCCCCGACATATATAAAAATAATTAAGTGTTTTAACAAACAAAAAAATGTTTAAAAATCCCACTACTTTGTTTCAAAGACTCCATTGAAAATAGAAGTCACACTGCTGAGTAATAGCAACAGCAAACATTTCCGGAGCTGACTGTGCACTGGGCATAAGGCACTGGGCTGAGAATTTCCAAGGATTAACCCATTTAATCCAGAGGGAAATTAAGGATGGCACCCAAGGTTCAGCTAATCGGGGAGGAGCTGGGAGTTGGGGCCCCAGAGCCCACTGCCTCTGCCTCCAGGCCTCGTTGCCTTGCACAGAAGCTTGTATGGACCCACAGTCAAGGACACAGCTCAGAGTCTGCCCTCTCGTGCTGGTTGAGGGTGCTAAGCTCATGTGCTCCCAACTATCCTGCAGAAAGCTGGGGTCCCCTTGCCTTCCTGCCCTGTGATGGAAATGAATGATGCTTCCCTCTACACACTGAGGGCAGCTTTACCATATGGGATAGAGTCTAAGGATAAAAACAAAGCCTCAATCATTTAAGAGTCGTTTCTCCCAGAATTTTCTGATACACTCCCCCAGACCAAGTAGACACAAAATCTGTACCCCAAGGCTGCTCCTGCATCCAGGCTGGACCAGGCCACTAGGGTTCACGCCTCCTTGAACTCGAGCCCCCACCCCAGTGATCTGCAGCTGTAGAAAGATGGCATCTTTGGTGCAGACCCACGCCACCCAGCAGCACATTAGTAATTCCCCCACCACACGAATGGCGCTCGGCTTATTACGGGGAGCACTTTTCCCATTATGCCTGGACTCTCCTCCCGGGAGGCGCGAGGCGTTCTGCTCAGAGCCTCTCAGGAATTACATCTTTTGGCTCTACTGGGCCTGAGTCATAAAAAACAATCAAAACAGTTATAAACAGTGATGTAATTCCCCTCAGAGACTCTGTAAATATTTGAAAACATGCTTTGCATGCACCATAAATTGACTTAGAGATGCTGACTTCCTTCATTGCCTTCTCCCAAGTTTTACTGCTGGGTATTTACTGGTCAGCAGCCCCCGCTGCGGTAGATGCAGAACATAACAGAAGGCTCTGGAGAGTTCCAGGCCCTGCAGGGCCCACATGTACCTACAGGTGAGTGTCCCCCGCATCCCCCCACCCTCACCCCGCACCCAGAATGCAAGGTGGGTGTGTTGGGCCAACATGGTGAAACGGAGGTGGGGGAAACACCTAAGCCAGCAGAGTTACTCAGTGCCTCCCGGGGCTTCAAAACGTGGCTCCCAGTCACGACCCAAGAACCAGGAATAACCCTACGCTCTCGCACTTCAACACTTTTCCAGAGCTGAATAGCAAGATCAAGGGGAAACAGAAACAGAAGCCTGAACCAGGTTTAAGATACTGTCCCCAAGTCCAACCAGCGGCTCATTGGCAGGGGAAGTGATCAATCTGCTCTAGAAATAGACCTGGAATCCTTGTGAAGAAACCTTATCTCACTGACAAAGCACAGGGACGAAGAGAACAGGAGCAGGGTAAAAGTAAAAGACAACCAAGCCCCGCCCCTCACCTGCCGCCCCGCCCCTCACCTGCCGCCCCGCCCCTCACCTGCCGCCCCGCCCCTCACCTGCCGCCCCGCCCCTCACCTGCCCTGCCACCCTGCGCCCCCACCCACAGAGTGAACACCTAGAAAAAAATCATCTCAGAGTATCAAAGTCTCTTGCGTCTGACTTTTTGATTCCTGCTAAGTAAGGGACTCCCACCGCTGGGTAAGGAAGGCTGGCTCGAGTGAGATCCTCCTGGGTGGGATCCTCTGGCAGCCCCGCTGTTGCTGCCTGCAGGGAGGCTGGCTGGGGGTGGGGAGCACCCAGCTTCTGCAGGAGTTACTGGCCTCACTTGGTTTGGTTTTCAAAGGCAAGCCCTTACCCTCACCTGGAGTGGTGAGCCGAGTCTCCTGGTGGAACAAGGCTAACAATTAGTTTTTATGTGAAATCTCTTAACTGCTGAACCGCTCAGTTACAGGCCTCCAGGACTCCTCATTCCTGTACATTGTGGGGCAGTTCGGGAGCCCAGGACAGCCACTGCGGGAGGGCACTGCTACCTTCCTGACACGCAGTTAGCTCCTTACACATTTTACTTCTGCGGTTGCTATTTAAACCATTAACCTAACATCCCAAATTAGAGTGCTTTCATTAAGAAGACAAACAAAAGAGGAGGCTTCAAAATGATTCAGGACAGTTTCTTTCACATTTTTCTGTATTTCAGATAGAAACTCCAGGAAGAAGATAAGGAAGCCACCTATCAAAAGTCATCACTTTAAAAAATTAACTGCAAGACAGAAAGTAGAACAGTCAATGAAAAAAACAGAAGTTATTCTCCACCCTACAGTTATTTCTAAGGTGACACTGAGAATGCAAGTCGATTGCCAAGTCATTTAATTTTTAGATTAAACAATGTGCAGACATGGTTGCTGTCACATGAATACAGCTAAACAGTACTTTAGTGATGGAAATTGATTTAGAAAGATCTTAAAGTTCCCAAAATAACTGAAAAGTGTCTTCTGCTATTACCTCCTGAGATCATGGTCTGTGTACGTAAAGCCACCTGACTAGGACCCTAAAAGGTTCCAAGGGGTTAGATGATCACGCAAACCTGCCCTGCAGGCTGAGCATTAAGCCAGGGAGACTCCCGGACTTGGAAAAGCTCTCTAATGACAGCAAATGCCCCGTGCCAAGGAGCCACCTTTCAGTGGTAATTACTCTGGTACTTCAGATGTTCTCCATTCATCCTCCATGCTCTGCAACAGCTCCCCTTCTCCCTGAGGGGGAGGTAAAGGCCCACCAACAGCACCCACCCTGCCGACCTCCTAGAAACCCCAGGCCACAGATACGCTGGCCTCCTCCTGTTTCTTTTCCAATGCATAATACAACCAAATAGCAAAAATAAGTATTTTCAAGTAAGCGAGTGGCAGGGGAAGCAAGAAGGCAGGCCGTGGGCTGAACCCCTCCACCTCCAGGAGCCTCCAGCTCCCCACTTTTCCCGTTCTGCCTGGGAAGCTACTCTAAGTCAGTATTTCTCGCTCCCTCCGTGAAGCCCTCTCTCCAGCTTGGCTTCCTGGTTCAACCCGGATCCTTGCGCAAAGCACTTGCAGGGCTGGGCCCACTTCCTCACTGGGCCCATGATTGTTCCCGGGCCATGTTGAGAGACCCTCCAGAATCAGGAGGCAGCAGTGTCCTCCCCAGCTGCTGCGCTGGCACCTGGCTGGGGGAGGGGGAGGCTGAGGAGCTGGGGCCCATGACAGCAGCAGGTGACCCAGGAAAGCATTTCACAGACCTGCTAACGGGAGTGAGTAGAGTGGCAGGGGTTAAATGAAGCCACAGGAAAGCCAGCAGGTCTGTCGGAGGGCACGGTGCGCCTGTGTGAGGGTGGCAGAAGGCTTCTGAGTGACTTCTGAGACCTGTGTTCCGGGATGCTCGCTCCCAACAAGATGGCCTTTGGGCGCTGAGGCGGACTGCCTCATGCATCTAGGGGCATCCCTCATTCATATGATTTAAGACCGAGAATTCTTAAATCAGATGAAATTACTTTTATTTGAGACGGAATCTCACTCTGTCACTCAGGCTGGAGTGCAGTGGTGCGATCTCGGCTCACTGTGACCTCTGCCTCCTGGGTTCAAGTGATTCTCCTGCCTCAGCCTCCCGAGTAGCTGGGACTACAGGCACACGCCACCACGTCTGACCAATTTTTTAATTTGTAATAAGAGACGGAGTTTCACCATATTGGCCAGGCTGGTCTCAAACTTCGGACCTCAGGTGATGTATCCACCTCAACCTCCCAAAGTGCTGGGATTACAGGCGTGAGTCACTGTGTCTGGCCAAAATTACTTTTGATGATCAAACCATAGCATATCACTTGGGTGAGAAATAAAATTCAACTAAAAAAAAAGCTAATCTAGTACATTAACTTAGACAATGCTGTCCACAATTAATTGGGCCATAAGGTGCTTTAATAATATAATGCTTAAATTTATAGCACACTTTTTCTTCTGTGTTAAATGAGGGAACTGAATTAGCTGGCTTTAAAGATGCCTTCCAATTCTAACAGTCTACGATTCAACCTGAAGGGGAGTAAAAAGGACAATAAAATAACTCATTCAGGCCTCATTATTCACAGATGCTGCATTTGCATATTCGCCTAGTGGCTAACATTTAATTTTTATCCCCCCAAACCAACACCTGTGGCCCTTGGTGTCATGTGCGGGAGATTTGCGCAGAGGGTTAAGAGTCCCCCCAGTGAGCACACTCCCGGGAGAGGTCAAACAAGGCAACACTGCCTGTTGGTGCAGCTCTCATGCTGTAAACAGGCGCCCATTTCTGGCCAGGTGTGGTGGCCCACGCCTGTAGTCCCAGCACTTTGAGAGGCCAAGGTGGGCAGATCACTTGAGGTCAGGAGTTCGAGACCAGCCTGGCCAACATGGCGAAAGCCCGTCTCTACTAAAAACACAAAGATTAGCCGGGTGTGGTGGTGTGTGCCTGTAATCCCAGCGACACGGGAGGCTGAGGCAGGAGCATTGTTTGAACCTGGGAGGTGGCAGTTGCAGTGAGCTGAGATTGTGCCACTGCACTCCAGACTGGGCGACAGAGCAAGACTGTCTCAAAAAAAAAAAACAAGTGTCTGTTTCACAGTGTATTTAGTGCCACATTTTTCACATATTTGTGCTGTTTTTTGTCTTTTAGAGACAGGGTCTCCGCTCTGCCACCCAGGCTGGAGTGCAGTGGTGCGATCCTAGCTCACTGGAGTTGAACTCCTGGGCTCAAGCACTCCTCCCACCTCAGCCTCCCAAGTAGCTGGGACTACAAGTGTGAACCACAATGACTGCCTCTGTGCTTTTCTCTTGGTGAATTCACTGTTTGAAATGGCCCCAAGTGCAGTGCTGAAGCACTATCAAGTGTCCCTAGGTATGAGAAGGCTGAGATGTGCCTTATGGAGAAAACTTGTGTCAGACAATGTGTTTTCACACAATTTTTCCAGCAATGAGCACTAGTGCTGTCAGCTGTGAGTCTCCAAGTTAATGAACCCATCATCTATGTTAAATAAGCTATCTTTAAACACACACATAAAACAAGGTCTGTACTGATAGGCTGGCAAAAATGTTGTGACCAGAGGCTTGCAGGAACTTAACCCTGTATCTCTCCTAGGAACAATGCTTCAGTATTTGCTAATTCAGTGCTTGTGGTGACTTTGTAGAACAGTGCCATGAATAGCGAGAATCAACTGTATTCAAATTCAAATCCTAATTTTAGAACTAAGTAGCCTTTACAATTTGGGGAAAATAAGTTTGCTTCAGAACTAAGCCAGGAAGGAGAAGGGCTGCAGGAACACGGGCCGCTGGTTAAGTTTGCTTGCACCTACAAGGGGTACCAGGTGGCAGGACAAACATGATGGGCCCCATATGGTGACCCCCAGGGTAGGACCACACAGTACCCCATAAGGTTTCTGAGGATGCCCAGGCATGCTCTAAATAACAATGGCACAAGAGAAGAAACCAGAAGTAAGGGCCTCCTGTGGTATCCAGGTATGCACACAGGTCAGATGCCCTGGAGGGAGAGGCCGGGTATGGTGAGAAGGGGATGGGAGAGTGGCAGAAATCTGCATAATCCTGAGACAGCCCAAAGAGAGGAAGGACTTTTAGCTTCCTAAAAAGATGTCAGACCAGGCCATGTGCTGTGCACAGCAGGGGAGCTGGGCGGACCTGTGTCTGATCTGCACAGGCACTCCGTCAGGCCACTGGGGTCCTGGTCTCACCTGCTTGCCCAGCTGACCTGCTGCAGATGAGCCACCGGCAGCTGTGCTCTTTGGCACTGGCACCTGACCAAGACTGGAGGACCCTCTAGGCAGCCAGGATCAGGGGTACTTTATATGATCCCTGCAGCCGGTGTCCCCAGCTAGCAGGAGGCACGGAGGTCCGGGAGGTAAGGTCTATCCAGAGCTAGCAGGAGACACGGAGGTCAGGGAGGTAAGGTCTATCCGGAGCTAGCAGGAGACACGGAGGTCAGGGAGGTAAGGTGTATCTGGAGCTAGCAGGAGACACAGAGGTTAGGGAGGTAAGGTCTATCCGGAGCTAGCAGGAGACACGGAGGTTAGGGAGGTAAGGTGTATCCGGAGCTAGCAGGAGACACGGAGGTCAGGGAGGTAAGGTCTATCCGGAGCTAGCAGGAGACGCGGAGGTTAGGGAGGTAAGGTCTATCCGGAGCTAGCAGGAGGCACGGGAGGTCAGGGAGGTAAGTTGTATCCAGAGCTAGCAGGAGACACGGAGGTCAGGGGAGGTAAGGTCATCCAGGAGCTAGCAGGAGACAGGAGGTCAGGGAGGTAAGGTCTATCCGGAGCTAGCAGGAGACGCGGCGGTAGGGGAGGTAAGGTCTATCCGGAAGCTAGCAGGAGACGCGGAGGTTAGGTGTATCCGGAGCTAGCAGGAGACGCGGAGGTAGGGAGGTAAGGTCTATCTAGAGCTAGCAGGAGGCACGGAGGTAGGGAGGTAAGGTCTATCCAGAGCTAGCAGGAGACACGGAGGTCAGGGAGGTAAGGTCTATCCGGAGCTAGCAGGAGACACGGAGGTCAGGGAGGTAAGGTCTATCCAGAGCTAGCAGGAGACATGGAGGTCAGGGAGGTAAGGTCTATCCAGAGCTAGCAGGAGACGCGGAGGTCAGGGAGGTAAGGTCTATCCAGAGCTAGCAGGAGACGCGGAGGTCAGGGAGGTAAGGTCTATCCGGAGCTAGCAGGAGACACGGAGGTCAGGGAGGTAAGGTGTATCTGGAGCTAGCAGGAGACACGGAGGTCAGGGAGGTAAGGTCTATCCGGAGCTAGCAGGAGACACGGAGGTCAGGGAGGTAAGGTGTATCTGGAGCTAGCAGGAGACGCGGAGGTCAGGGAGGTAAGGTGTATCCGGAGCTAGCAGGAGACACGGAGGTCAGGGAGGTAAGGTGTATCCGGAGCTAGCAGGAGACACGGAGGTCAGGGGAGATAAGGTGTATCCGGAGCTAGCAGGAGGCACAGAGGTCAGGGAGGTAAGGTCTATCCGGAGCTAGCAGGAGACGCGGAGGTCAGGGAGGTAAGGTCTATCCAGTGGGTGGGCAGATTGCTCTACTTTGCTCAGTACTGCCTGACTTCCTGCCTAGAGGGGCAAGGTGAACTCTGGAGACAAGCAGCCTGCAGGAGCAGCTGAACCCCGCAGCACCCCAACTCTGGGCCTAAGTTCTTCACTCCTTTGTGCCTCCATTTTTTCCTCCATAAAATCGGATCAAGATAGTACCCTAGCCTCGTGTGTGTATTGGGGATTTCAGCGCAAAGTGCTTAGAGCAATGCCTGGCATAGAGCAAGTGCCTTTATAATTGCATTCCATTATCTATCCCCCCACAGCCATATGTCTTTATAAACAGAGGTGTTTTAAAACGACCACCATACGTAGTCTATAACGAAATTCCAGCAAAGTAGGTGATATGTGGATAATCCAGAGGTAATTCCTGAACATCTATAAAGACGATCTGCTCTGCAGATAATCCTTGATAGTCAATGCAACACACTGGCTTTTGGGTGTGAGGTACCCTGTGTGGATGTGTGAGAGTTCTTTAAAAGACAGGCCAGGCTAAACTGTAAGCTCTGTCTAGACAGCAGCCTTCCAAACCAGCAAAAATGAAAGACGTGCAGGGAAGTTCTTACTACTTCGTGTTGGTTTAAAAGACCCTGTTGTTGCAGTCTTCCCCCGCATTGAGGTGGGAGTCATGCGTATCACAAACTGTTTCCCAGGAGCCTGGATTTTCAAAGCAGTGAGAGAAGTACTGGCTAGAAAAATCAAGAGGCAAATAGGATGTTTAATAGCTGGGCCTCTATTTCATTCATTGTAATAATACTAAGCTTAATTTTCTTTTTCACTTGAAGGAAAGCTATACGAATATCAACTTTATCCTTCTTTCATTATTATTATTTTTTGAGACGGGGTTTCACTCTTGTTGCCCAGGCTGGAGTGCAGTGGTGCAATCTCAGCTCACCACAACCTCCATCTCCCGGATTCAAGTGATTCTCCTGCCTCAGCCTCCCGAGCAGCTGGGATTACAGGCGTGCAACACCACACCCAGCTAATTTTGTATTTTTAGTAGAGACGGGATCTCTCCATGTTGGTCAGGCTGGTCTTGGAACTCCTGACCTCAGATGATCCACCCGCCTTGGCCTCCCAAAGTGCTGGGATTACAGGCATGAGCCACCATGCCCAGCCTATCCTTCTATTTAATATACACAGATTTTAAAATCATTTTCACATGCAAATGTCACTGGTTATGAGCCTATTCACCTTTGTTTAATTGAAACAGGTTCTAAACAGATGGAAACCGTTTGTGCCCAGGAGCAGGTCAACACACCCCTGGTCTATGAGTCTGATGATCACAGCAGAGGCCCCAGCACAGCTCACACTCTCACCTGGTGCTATCCTGGAGGACTCTAGCAAGTCACTCTCTTTTGCTATCAGTAGCTGTCATTTAGTTCAAGTGACTTCCTCTCGCTTCTGCATTTAGATTTAGCGTTTCCTGAAAACTGCCTATGATGGGCCCTGCCCCGTGTGGGCTCCTGGAGAGGTGGCTCAGACACCACCGCCTCGGTTCTGGGGCTCAGTCTGTTCTGGGGCAGGGAGAACACCAGGCAGCAAAGAGACCGGCAGCACGACATGGTGGTGCCTCGGAGCAGGGGCCTGGCTCCTTGATCCTCACCCAGGCCCAGCCCTCCCTAAGGTCCCCTCTCTCCTGATTTCTCAACCCTTCCAAGGACTTCTTATCTTTCAGGTGGATCTAGACAGAGACAGGCTCAAACCCCACAGTCCCCAAATGTACAGCATCCAGATGAGAAATGCCAGCATATCACTTGGGGTCCCCTTTTGGCTAGTCCTCTCCACACCATGGATGGCCTTGTTTCAAGTGACAGAGATGCCTCCTGAAGGCCCCGCTCCTTCCTCTGCAGCCCTCCCTGTGCTGTGCTGGTGGCCTTTCTGTGCCTTTTGGCCCGAGCATGACTCAGGGGCAGGCAGTGTCTGTGATGCCAGCCACTGGGGCAGCGTTGGAGGCAGCAGCTCAGCAGGGGGACAGCATGGGGACGAGGCATGAGCAGGTGCAGTCAGTCAGGGTGCTGGACGCAATGGTAGTTTGGGAGCACAGGCTGGGTGCACAGGAGGGACATGCAGAAGGGGTGGCTCATTTGACTCCTTCTGTCAGTCATTGTCATGAGGACAGACTCCCTGAACCATGACCATATCCCAGCCCAGGGCTGGCGGTGGAGAGAGGTGCCAGGGATCTTCATTCTTGACCCTGCATGTGACCAGAGGGGTGGGCGTATTAACACCTCAGCCCCTCGCCCTCAGGACCACATGCACCATTACCATAGGCCTGGCAGGTGAGGATACCTGATTCATCTAGAGGACTCCTGTACTTAACATCCAGTGAACACGGTTATTTGACCTGTGGTCACACCAGGGTAGCATTCTCTCCTGTTCAAGAGGAAAGACAGTGACCATATCCACGAAGTGCACATGGCTGCACATGAGACGGGTGGATGAAGGAGCACACACGCTCTCTCTGTCCTCCCTCTTGCTCTGCTCTTCACCACAGGAAGCAGCTGAGGGCAGGTTCGGGACGTTCAGAAAGTCCTAGGATTCCACCATGGGAGAAAGAAACCAGGATGAGGTCAAGAGAGTAAACAGCTGGACCCAGAAATGCTGGAGAGGGACAGTTAGAGGGGACAGTTAGAACGCGATGGGAAAATGCTGTGGGAACACTTCCTTTCATTTTCAGCCACGTGATCCTAGCAGCTGGGAACCCCGATGGGGAAAACGTGTAGAGCCGTGGGGATACTCGCAGCTCAGTTGCAGATGACCCCGACAGACAGGCAGGCAGGCTCGGTGGCGGAGCTGGCTGGAGCTCCCAGCCAGGAGGGGAGGCCCAGCGGAGGATGGGAGGCATCGAACTTCACTTGGTAACACCACTGTCTCTGGAGGCCATTATGTCCTCTGTGACAACCGCATTACAGAGTTAAGCAAGTGGTTTGATAAGCAAGTGGTGTGAGACGGTAGGCTGGCTGAATATTCCAGAAAGAGTCTCAAACCGCTAAAGGCAAAGATGACTTTTCTTTAGAAACAGAAGTCTGATTCTTCTCCTCTCTTGGAGTTTTGAGAGTCCTTACTTTCCTCAAAGGACAGGAACAATGTCACACTGTATGTGACGGCGGGTCCCCTCAACCTGCGCTGTCTAGACTCTGTGTGCTTTCACTTAAAAAACAAAATAAAATAAAAATAAAAACAACCATTCACCACCTAGGCACCACTCTGCCATCTTAAAACGATTTCTGGCAGGAGAAGAATGCTTCATTTAGGAGCGGCCCTCATGGGGACACCAGCCAAGACGCCGGGGCAGAGGGCAGCCCCTGGGGTCAGGAACCAGACCCAGGAGCCCGCCTCCCTCACCTATCCTCTGAGGGTCCAGGCTGCAGGCATTTCCCAACAAACAAAGACAGAAAAGGCAAAACCTCCTTTATCTCAGACTCTCCCACTTCTTTTCAATTTGACAGTCTAAGGCTCCTCAGAGAAATTGATGCCTTAAGAAGTCAAGACTGAGGCTTGCTGGGTGGCCGGCCGACCTGTCAGGCCTGGAGTGATCACTCAGCAGTCAGGTGCAATTAGCCACGGGAGAAAAAGGTAATTTTTCAAGAGTGCTGCTTGGCCAACACATACTCTCTGCATTCCTACCATACACAAGGCATCCACCAGAAACATTTTTCTCAACATTTTGTGGCAAAAGAGTGTATTATAAGAGCAGAGGCATATTCAAGGGAGAGGCAATCTAAAGGGAGTGATCTGTATTTGTTGATAAAGCAACATACCACTTTTAATCATCGCGTCATATTTCTTTTTCAAACACACGTTTTCCAAAGGGAACAAGTAGTTATGGGACAATCGCACTCCATTCTCTATCAGATGTAAGGCCCAGAGAAAACACCGTTCTCCTTAAAAGAACCTCTGTGACAGCAGAATTCAGGAGAATAATCTGATTTCCTCCCTTAGTAGGGTAGGGTTCTTGCTTTCTGATGTACTTTATGGCTGATTTCTTTTTTTAAGACGGAGTCTCACTTTATTGCCCCAGGCTGGAGTGCAGTGGCATGATCTCGGCTCCCTGCAATCTCTGCCACCCGGGTTCAAGCAATTCTCCTGCCTCAGCCTCCCAAGTAGCTGGGATTACAGGCACATGCCACCCTGCCCAGCTAATTTTTGTATTTTCAGTAGAGATGGGGTTTCACCATCTTGGTCAGACTGGTCTCAAACTCCTGATCTCTCGATCCACACGCCTCAGCCTCCCAAAGTACTGAGATTACAGGCATGACCTATCACACCCCACTGGATGATTTTTCTAAAAAACAAAAATTTTGGCCAGGCACAGCAGCTCATGCCTGTAATCCCAGCACTTTGGGAGGCTGAGGCGGGTGGATCACCTGAGGTCAGGAGTTTGAGACCGGCCCGGTCAACATGGCAAAATTAGCCAGGTGTGGTGGCGGGCTCCTGTAATTACAGCTACTCAGGAGGCTGAGGCAAGGGGATGGCTTGAACCCGGGAGGTGGAGGTTGCAGTGAGCTGAGATCGCGCCACTGCACTCCAGCCTGGGCGACAAGAGCGAAACTCAGCCTCAAATAAATAAATAAATAAATAAATAAAAATGTCAATGAACAAGCATAACGGATTTAGAAAAACTTAATCCAAAGATCAATGCTGGGTGTGGCCTGCTCATGGGAGAGAGGAAGCCAGGGCCCTGCAGCACACTGCTCAAGCCTTGTTTAAAAATCCCAGTGCCTAGGCCTGAAGAAGGTTGTACAGGGACAGATAAAAGCCAGACAAAGCTGCTATGTACTCTGAATAACAAGCAGCACCCCCCGCATCCCACAACAGAGAAGGGGCTGACCCGGCCGCTCTGGCTCAGGCCAGGTGGAGTCACACTGCAGGCTCCCAGGGCAGGCAGGCTGGGTGGGGGCTACAGCGCCAACCTCTAGCAGGTGGAGAGAGAAAGGACATTGCAGCTGCTCCACAGTTCACCCTCTGGAAGGAGTGGCTCTCTGGGTCGGTCTGATATGCTAAACATGGGTAAGAATTTCCAAGACCAGGCTAAGCGATTCAGGCTGAGGAACTGACCCCCTATCAGGGAGCAATCTGCTACAAAAGGGGAAGAGGCCTCAAAACACTGGTGGATTAAGAAGTGATTCCTGCGGGACGCAGTGGCTCACGCCTGTAATCCCAGCACTTTGGGAGGCTGAGGCGGGCAGATCACCTGGATCGGGAGTTCAAGACCAGCCTGACCAACATAGAGTAATCGTGTCTCTACTAAAAATACAAAATTAGCCGAGTGTGGTACCTCACAACAGAGTCAGGTCCAAATCCACGTGCATGAGAAGTCACCGATGCCACAGCAGAGCCTTACCTGGGTCTCTTGTCCGAGGCGGCCACACACATGTGCTGTGACGGCACTGCTGTCCACTTCTTCGCCTCCACAACGAGAGCTTCTGCGTCCACCAAGCCAAATCCATAGAAATGGCTAACTGAAAAGACAGGCCTTTCAGAGCCAGGCTCTCCTGCCTCTCCCAGGAAGGGAGCGAGGCTACTCTTGCATCTGTGGGGCCCCACGGGGGACAGATGCACTGTGACACTCGAGGTCTCCTGGGGGCCCCAGGCTGCAGGATGGGTCCCTCTGAGGGCTGCTCAAAGGTCCCAGCTGTTTATCACTCTCTCTGAACCCAACTCCTGCTTAATTGAGGAGTGTGGGCCAGGAAACACAACCCGTTTTGGTACAGAGTAGAAGTGTTGAGAAGGTCTAGGACTTTCTTTTTTTGAGACAAGGACAGGTTTCTTTAGATTAAAAGGACTTGTCAACATCTATGCTCCCTGAACCTTAGACCACACAAGAGAAACCAAATCTGAGACCTCCTGGTTCACACAACTACCACATGCCCAAAATGCAATAACACAAGGCTGTGCTCATCTTTTTTGCCATTTTCTTTCCCTGCTGAGTTCCCAGAGCATGCCGGGAAAGCAGCATGGCACAGCACAGAGACAGGCTTGCAAACTGGCCCAATCCAGTATTTAACTCAGCCAGGGCAGGAGATTTTCAAAGTTTAAGAGGCAAGGTCAAGAACTAGATAGAATCTATTTTCCTATTAAATTAGGCCAAAATTGAAATGTAGGTCAGCTCTTGTTACAGCACACCACTACCACCAACATTCTTGCAAAACAAAGATGAATTAGGCCCACTCAATGGCCTCCTTATTAAAGGGAATGGCTCTTGGCACTCAGGTAACTATGTTTGACCTATATTTTACAGATAGTAGTATCAGACTTGGTGTCAAAATAGTTAGACCTGAGCTTCAGAAAAGGTTTAAAAAAGAATTCCTCCCTAACATAAATACTACGGCCAAATGAAATATTTTTTCAGTATACCTGATAAGAAGTCAGGCAAACAAAGCCAGTGGCACCGTCCTATAATTACCTGCTTCAAAGGCCCCAGATATCTAGGTTTAATCAAGCCCTGACCATGGGATAATTTCATGGTACCTAGGTCTTTCCCACGAGGGGCTAGGGGTAGACAGGCCCCACTGTCCTATGATTTAGTTTTACAACATAGGGGCTGGCCAACAGAAGTTTTACAGTTAGAAAGTAACTTATAAAACTATCTCAATGTCCTCATTGTACAGATGAGGAAACTGAAGGCAAGGTTCAAAGTCACAGAGCTACTCAGGGCTAAGGACGCAAGTTGTCCTCAGGGGGCACACAAACAACATTTCTTCTAATAATTATGGATTTGTTTTAATGCACATTAGAAAAATATATAACTACATAGCAAACCTATGATTAACTAGATGTAGCAGAGTTTCCTTTTAAAATACGTTTCTTTATGTCAAAAGGAGTAGTGGGGGGGAGTAATTTTTTTTGAGAGACAGAGTCCTGCTATGTTGCCCAGGTTAGACTCAAATTCCTGGGCTCACAATCCTCCTGCCTCAGCTTCCCTAGTAGCGGGAACTACAGGCACACATCATTGCTCCTGGTGTAAAGAGAACCATGATTTTGCTGGGCATGGCGGCTCACGCCTGTAATCCCAGCACTTTGGGAGGCCGAGGTGGGCAGATCAGGAGGACATGAGTTCAAGACCAGCCTGACCATGCTGAAACCCTGTCTCTACTAAAAATACAAAAATTAGTGGGGTGTGGTGGTGGGCACTTATAGTCCCAGCTACTCAGGAGGCTTAGGCAGGAGAGTTGTTTGAACCCAGGAGGAGGAGTTTGCAGTGAACCGAGATCACGCCACTGTGAAAGAGTGAGACTCCATCTCAAAAAAGAAAGAGAGAACTATGAGTACATGTTGGTATAGTTGGTGTCTGGGTGTGGCAAAAGTCATAGAATTTAGGGGACCCTGGACTCTTGTGACCAGGGGGTTCTTCCTTAACGTCAGTGCGAGCTTCCAGAATCCTTTTCTTAAATAGCTGCACGTGTTTTAAATTCTTCTGACACACAATCATAACAATGAATGCTATTTGGAGATTCCTTTTAAGGAAGTCACACCACCCCTTCCTATACACTCCAGGGTCACCCGATGCTCCACAGGAGTGCCACCGCCGCACCTTTATGACCCGCGCCGTTCACTTTCCAGTCGCTCGCTTTCAGGTGGGCCGGCCGGGATGTCTTCACTAGCAGGTGCTGGACGTCCCCTCCAGGTCAACTGGTTGCTGCAATGACACAACACACCCTAGAGTCCACACACAGGCCAACAACAGCAGCCACACACACCACTCAGACGTACAGGGTCGGGAGCCAACACGTGTCTGAACTTGAGCAAGCCCCTCAGGCTAAGGATTCCACTCCTCGGCAAGGGTTTATTTCACAACCTCTTTGTAAATAATAGTTTCCAGCAAATAAATCCAGAGGAAAGACAAGGTTCAATGGGCAACCTAAAATTCATAAGCATTAAAAGCCTCGCCTTGCTGCCAAGCTCTGCTTGAGTTTGCACAGAGCCATATGGGAAATAATGAAAATAGAAGATGCTTCATATA
The DNA here is from genome assembly GCA_036589455.1 of Ateles fusciceps. Classification (NCBI taxonomy): domain Eukaryota; kingdom Metazoa; phylum Chordata; class Mammalia; order Primates; family Atelidae; genus Ateles; species Ateles fusciceps. The sequence continues at coordinate 11,800,301 of JAZHEH010001736.1, forward strand.
ATAGCAAATGTTTATTAAATATTTGGGGGCTGTTCTTCACCATAATAAGCAAATACAACAGTGTACAAGAGTGAGTTTAAACCATGACTGGCCGAGATCCCACCCTGTGTGCACCCTCTGGCTGCAGACTATAATCTAAGATTTTAGTATGTGATTCTAAATTTACAAAATATTCTTTTTGGGGAAGCAGAAACATTTCATCAGAAGAGCACGAGATGCCGCTAATGAATACAAAGATGATTTTTAAAAAATTCTAAGACACATTTGCTTACCTCTGCTTTTGGTGTGTGAGACAGGGTCTCGCCCTGTTGACCAGGCTGCAGTGCAGTGGTGTGATCTTGGCTCACTGCAATCTCAACCTCCTGGGCTCAAGCAATCTTCCTACCTCAGCCTCCTGAGTAGCTGGGACTAGAGGTGTGCACCACCACACATGGCTAATTTTTCCTTTTTTTCTGTAGAGATGAGGTCTTGCTACATTGCCCAGGCTGGTCTCGAATTCCTGGGTTCAAGCAATTGTCCTTTTTTGGCTTCCCAAAGTGCTAGGATTACAGGTGTGAGCCAGTGCACCTGGCCCATGGTTTTATAACACCTCTGAAATTGGATCTATCTTATGATCTGATACCTCCTATAAGCCCCTCTGCCCACAGCAACCAGGAACAGGTCACATTGCCTGGAGGGGCTGAACTTGGCCCTGTCTATTCACGTTGTCATTTCCAGGTCTAAATAACTCTCAGCCTAAAAGAACTCTTCAATAGTTACAAAAATTCTAAGTGATATGGATGTCTTGTATTATTGGAAGCACTTCTGCTTTCTGTGGTACATAAAAAGGGTGCATCTTACAACTTTATAGTATCTTGGATTTGATGAAATGTAGTATTTTTCATACTATCTATACACAGAGAGTAGTATAAAATACGAGCATTGATTCTCTTTTTCTCCCCCTCTTTTTTTTTTTTGAGATGCAGTCTCGCTCTATTGACCAGGCCGGAGTGCAGTGGCGGGATCTCAGCTCACTGCAACCTCTACCTCCCAGGTTCAAGCAATTCTCCTGCATCAGCCTCTCGAGTAGCTGGGACTACAGGTATGTGCCACCACGCCCAGCTAATTTTTGTATTTTTAGTAAAGACGGGGTTTCACCATGTTGGCCAAGATGGTCTTGATCTCTTGACCTCGTGATCTACCTGTCCCGGCCGCCCAAAGTGCTGGGACTACAGGCGTGAGCCACCATGCCGGATCGCTCCTTTCTTCTAATTAATTGCTATGGAATCTGTATATTTGAACATACAAGCTTTCTGCAAGGCTGCTTTAAAACATGGTAAAGATAACACCTACACTTGAATCACTAATAAAAGGAATATATTTTTGCCCTATCCAACTAACAGCTGAGTGAAAAGAAAGATGTATGCGTTCATGGTTTCAGCTACAATTTGACAGATAAATATTTATAGATCTTTTATTCCTTTTCTAGTCGATTAAATCGACGCCTACCTAGGACTTTTCACTCAATCAGAAAATTAACCAAGAATAAATGAGCATCTTTCAAGTCCGAGACTCTCACTCCCGAATATCACAAACACACTCATCTTTCCAGACCATCTTTCCAGGGCTTGTTGGGATGGAGGTGACCAGAAGAAGCATAAGCCCCAGCCTTGTCCCAGCGCGTGTCTACTAGGAATGCACGCCGCGCCACGTGCACTGCCTCAGAGAATGACCCCAGGAACGTGAAACGAAGTAGAATCAGGGGGAGCTGCTGTGGCTGAGGGGCCTGGGGCTGCAGGAGAGGGAGTGCTGAAGCGCCCAGCAGCCTTGCCCTCCCCGACAGAGCCTGCTTGGATGTCACAGGCATCTCTCCAGTCACCTGCTCTGTGTGTGGGCGTGTGAAGATGTACATAACACAAAATTTACCCTTTTTTTTTTGAACAGAGTCTTGCTCTGTCGCCCAGGATGGAGTGCAGTGGCGCCATCTCAGCTCACTGCAACCTCTGTCTCCCGGGTTCAAGTGATTCCCCTGCCTCAGCCTCCTGAGTAGCTGGAAATACAGGTGCATGCCAGCACGCCCGGCTAATTTTTTGTATTTTAGTAGAGATGGGGTTTCACCATGGCCAGGATGGTCTCAATCTCCTGACCTCGTGATCTGCCCGCCTTGGCCTCCCAAAGTGCTGGGATTATAGGAGTGAGCCACTGTGCGCCACCCAAATTTACCATTTTAACCATTTGTAAACATACAGCTCAGTAGCATTAAGTACATTCACATTGCTGTGCTACCACCATATCCATCTCTAGACCTTTTCGCCACCCCCCCAGACTGGAACTCTGTCCCATGGAACACTCGGTCCCCACTGCTCCCCACTCTAGCCCCGAGCAGCCACCCTGCTACTTTTTGTCTCTATGAATTTGATGGCTCCAGGTCCTCACGTAAGTGGAACCACACAGGATTTGTCTTATTTTCCTTAGCACAATGTCCTTGAGGGACCATACTATAACGTATATCAGAATCTCCTTCCTTTCAAGGCTGAATGATATTCCATGGTGTGTCCAGCCCACACTTAGCTTATCCCTTCATCCATCATGGACACCCGGGTTGTTTCCGCCTTTCAGCTGTATGAACATGGCTGTGCAAATCTCTATCCGAGTCCCTGCTTTCAATACTTCTGGATATACACCCACAAGTTGGATTGCTGGATCGTTTGGGGAGTCTGCTTACTTTTTGAAGGAAGTGCTCTCCTGTTTCCTATGGTGGCTGCTCTGAACATTCCCACCCTTTGCCCCCTTTGCCTGTTTTCCTACGAGGCGGCGTTCACCCATAGCATATAAGTCTTGGGGTACACTCCTTCCCTGGGCTCACACTCTCCAGGCTCCAGCCCCCGCCTCCTCTGATTTCTCCAATGTGTTCTTGCTGTTCCTGGCTGGTCACTGGCTTCCGCACTGTCTCTCCTCGTCCATGTCCAGTGGCCCGGTCTCCAGGCCTTTCCCTGGCATGCACGCCTGTTCTCCTTCCCATCCACTGCCTTTTCTGTGGTCCACAGGCCAACCTCACTCTTAGGGGAGGATTCCAAGGCCTCGAGTGGCTCACGGCCATGAACCTTAGTGGAGACGTCACAGGTGCAGGCTTTGGAGTTCAGACAGAGCCGACATGGCCACACCTCATGCTGCCCCTATGACCTGGCGATTTACCGCTGTGTGTCAGCAGGGCCTAATCGAACATGGCTACAGCCAGTCCTCCTGGAAATCTAGAGTTTAGGTGCTAGGAAGCAAGAGTTTTGCAGCAGAGGACAAAATGGATCCAGAGAGGGAGAAATTTAGGAACCATTTTCTTATGAAAAAAATATTATTTTTGACTGTAGCACTAAAATCACAAATACAGCTGCATGAAAAATATGTCTAAGAAATGGTGTTGAAAATGTTTTTTGATGAGAAGGAATGTTTGAAAAGTACCAAGACTGTCCCAAAACTACGGGACTCCCTTCCGACGCATGTGGGTCTTCCTTCATTCTGGCTGCACACTGTCTGCGGCCCTCCCCAGACTCTCCGGGTGCGTCTCCACCCAGAACTATTTGGCTTTGCTGCAAGTCCTTCCACAACAGTAGCGAATACAGACAGAAGGCATCCCCCGAGGCCATCCTCACAGGCCGGAGCTAGCCCAGTTCCCGGACATCAACTGTTCCTTCCTTGACCAATCCTGTAAGTTTAAAATGCTCTAGGTTGACACTGTTCCAAACGAGGTTCTCCTGATTCACCACGTGTACGTTTCTGAGGAGGAGTTAAAATGATGACGAAGGAGACCGTCTGAGCTTTCCTGTGCCCACTGAGCAAGTTTAAGAGGACAACATGTCCCGAACATTTAGCTCTTCGCATGCTTCCAATAAGGAAAGGAGGAAAATACAGAGCAAACGAAGGGTAAAGTATGCGAATGGGAGTTTCCACACACGCAACTAATTATTTAGAATTTTTACAAAGAGCCTCAGGACACAGAAGCTAACATTTTGGCCTCGAAATTAAAAATATCAAACTGTTTCTTTGTTAAATTGGTAGCATTTGAGTGTTACGCTCAGTTCGTTTGTGCAAGTCCACATGCAAACATAAGTAATTACAACCATGTAGGCATCCCAAACGTTCTTTTGAGTTATTTAAAAACTCATCTACAACAGATGACCACTGCAAAGGGCCAGTTTGCTCTCTGCCCGTTTTGATGACTACAGTACAATTTGTTTTTTACCCTATGATTGCACGTGCAGTTAACTTACTTTTCTTTCTGAACCAATGACACATACACAACTCTAGAGTTTTTCTCGATTGTCAATTTCTAAATGAAACTTCCTAAAAGAAGCTAGAGCAACCTAAACTGTGGTTTTGGTGTGAGCTGCAGAATCAGAGGCAGGCCTTGGGCTCTGGCCCAACTGACCCCTGTGTCCTACAAAGGGCAGGAGACTTGAGCTTAAGGAAAGGAAGAGGCCGGACGCGGTGGCTCACGCCTGTAATCCCAGCACTTTGGGAAGCTAAGGCGGGTGGATCACGAGGTCAAGAGATCGAGACCATCCAGGCCAACATGGTGAAACCCCGTCTCTACTAAAAAATACAAAAAATTAGCTGGGTGTGGTGGCGCGCTCCTGTAATTCCAGCTACTCGGGAGGAATTCTCCTGAGGCAGAAGAATTGCTTGAACCCGGAAGGCGGACGTTGCAGTGAACCAAGATCGCGCCACTGCACTCCAGACTGGCGCCTGGTGACAGAGTGAGACTCTGTCTTAAAAAAAAAAAAAGAAAGGAAGAAACCACTTCACGGCCATTAGGATGGCCTAAAAATGGAAGGAAAATTTGATACGTTCTGCAAGTGGGTGAACCTTAAAGACATTATGTTAAGTGCAATAAGCCAGGCACAAAAGGACAACTCCTGTGCGATTCCATTTACCTGAAGCACCTAGAGTAGTCAAATGCATAGAGACAGAAAGTAGAATGGTGGTTGCCAAAAGCGACGGTGGGGGATCAATGAGGAGTGTTATGGGCCGAACTATGTCCCCTCCAAAATTTATTTGCTGAAGTCTTAGGCCCCAGTACATCAGAATGTGACTATATTTGGAGATAAGGCCTTTAAAAAGGTAACTAACATCAAATGAAATTATTATTGGGCCCTAATCCAATCTGACCAGTATCCTTATAAAAAAGAGGACACAGCAGAAAAGGAGAAGGCAGCTTTCTGCAAGCCAAGAAGACGCCACCCCCTGCTGACACCTTGATCCAGGAACTCCAGGCTCCAGAACTTTGAGAAAGTACATTTCTGTTGTTTGAGCTGCCCAGTCCATGGGTCTCTGTCACGGCAGCCTGAGTTGACTAACCTGGGCAGCTGTTGTTTAATGGCCTGGGGTTTCACCCTGGGAAGAACACAAAGTCCCGGGTAGGGGGTAGGGGGACACAGAGGGGATGGCGGTGCAGATTGCATGGCTCAATGAATGTGCTTAATGCCACTGAGCTGTCCACTTCAACATGGAGAAAATGGCAAATGTTATGTGTATTTTACTACAATATAAACATTTGAGGGGAAAAAAGGAAAGGAAGAAAGGGAAGTGGGAACTTACTTTGCTTCTAGAGCCAAGGCGATGATGCCAGCCACCATGGGGGCGGAGACGGAGGTCCCGGTGTGGCCGTCGGTACAGCGCTGACGCAGATCGGTGGTGACCTGGGCGAGAGGGCAGCACAGTGAGGCGGTGACAGCAGAGAGGCTAATTCACTCTCCAGAGAAGGCAAGGCCACTTCAGGTGCCACTGTTGGAAACAGATGCTCGGTGCCACGAAGAAAAATCAGCACTGAGACAAAGGATCTTTCAGCAACGCAATTTTTCCTTCCTGGACTGCAGGAAGGGCACCCTCGCTAGCCATCTTGCCACGAGAGGACAATGAACAAAGCAAAACAGACAAATTTATCCCTTACGCATCTGGGGTCATCCTTACTGCTGTGTCTGATCTCTGTTGGCTGGAGCCAGACCTCACAATCTAAACTAAACCCCAATTGGCTCACAACTTGAAACTTTTCTAAACAAGTAAAAACAATGGAGAGCTGCGACATGCCTGTGAGCACGTCCAGCACAGATATCTTGGTTAAAGCACAAGGACACAGAATGTATTACGTGCCTGTAAGCATGGCATGTCTAACAGCTACATAGGATAGGGCTTACCAAAGTTATTAGCACACTTATTCTTTAACAAGAAAGGAAACTTTAAAAAGGAACTTTCCTACTTCCCACAACCGCTAACTGGCAAGCGTGACCCTGGATCCCAAGAACAAATAAGGTGTTAGGCAAACGCATCTCAGCAACCACAGGTTTCCACAACATCTGGTGCTCCCTGCTAATTCACTTTGCAGGAACACAGGCAGGGGCAAGGAGGCCAGCTGGGAGCGTGAGCTTCGATAATAATAGATCGGCTACTTCCCTCTCTACTGCAGAAGGGCATGTGGGAAAAATGGTAGAACAACATGAAACCAAGAAGCACCCCACAGCATCCTCCTCCCTGGGTCTGCTGGCCTCCGTGCCCTGTCACCAACACCCAAGAGTACCCATGGCAAGGCCACCAAAGTCCACACTACTGACCCCTCAGTCACCCCCTCGACTTCAGAGCAGCTGGAGGTACCCACGTGGCTCAGAGAGAGTTTCTGCCTTTAGCCAGCAGGTCATAAGTTGGGTTCTCCACCGGGACGTCTTCCTGAAAAAGCAGATCAACCTGGCGTGTTCTTGACCTCCCAGGGCCTGCTGCTCCTTATAAAAAGAGGACACAGCAGAAGGGGAGAAGGCAGCTTTCTGCAAGCCAAGAAGACGCCACCCCTGCTGACACCTTGATCCAGGAACTCCAGGCTCCAGAACTTTGAGAAAGTACATTTCTGTTGTTTGAGCTGCCCAGTCCAGGGGACTCTGTCACGGCAGCCTGAGCTGACTAACCTGGGCAGCTGTTGTTTAAAGGGCTCTGTTTAACAAGGCAGGCTCTGCCAGCCCTCCTTGGAGGCACTGGCCCAGGCTGAGTGTGAGATGGATTTTGGACCTCACTACTGCTCAGCCAGATGTATATTTCCCTTTGGATGGAAATGGGGAGCGGCCGAAAGGGATTCAGCCTGTGTGGGTTCAGCTGTGCTGGTTGGAATTGTGGCCCCCATGGTCTTTGTCCCCTGGTGCTATTCCCACGAGCTTCACAGATGGAGTTAAGGTTGTTAGCCAGCCAACCTTAAAGCACGAAGATTATCCTGGATTATCTGATAGACCTGATGCCACCACGGGGCCCTTGACCTTGGAAGAGGAAGGCAATAAGGCTGTCAGAGAGAGGAAGCATCAGAAGGACTGGACACGCCGCTGCTGGCGTTGAAGAAGGAGTTGAAGAGCGAGCCAAATAATGTGGGTGGCCTCTGGAGGCTGAGAACGGGCCCCAGCTGACAGCCCACAAGGAAACGGGAAACTCAGTCCCAGAACCACAAGGACCTGAGTGCTGCCAACAGCCCAAGTGGGCAAGGAAACGTTCTCCCTGGAGCCTCCAGAGGGAACCACAGCCTTGCCAGCACCTTGGTCTTGGCCTTGTGAGACTCAAAGCAGAGACTCAGTTGAGGCTCCTGGACTTCTGGCCTACAGGAGCAGGAGATATCAATCTGTACTGTTTTAAGTTGCTAAGTTTGTGATGACTTCTTATGGCAGGAATAGGAAAGTCACATACCCACCCACCCACCTCAGGGCTCCAGTAGCTGATTTGCCTAACCTTTGAGAATCTATTTCACAGTGAGAGCAATCCAGATCCTCTTCCAAACTCAGCACCTTCCTTGCACACGTTTTAGCTGTGCCAACAATTGTCCAGGGCAGGGGCGTCTGGCCTGCGTCACACGCACAGAATTTGAGAGATTGCGAACAGAAACCAGCTTCCTCCCTGCCCGTTTCAGGGGGGCTGGGGTACCTCAACATGGGAAGGGCAGCTAAGGGCACGGGAAAAGGGACAAAAATGCCCCCTCTCTGACCCCAGCATCTTCATATGCAAATGGACACCATAATTTAGACTTCAGGGGTTCTGGGCAGATCACAGCAAGGCACCTGAAAAATACCTGTGCTTGGTAAATGGTGGCCAGGAGGAGAAACTAGGGGTGGTTGGGCAGGAGGCCACGCTCCCAAGAGCATGTGAGACTCACAGCTGGCTCTCCAGCTTCAGAGAAGGGGGCCCTGGGGAGTGAGCAGAGGGGCCCACCCTGGGAGGGGACAGCTGAACCAAGGTGGACAGCCCCCTTCTGAGTCCCAGTGTGGCGCCTGGGACACAGCTCGTGTTCAGTGAACGCGCACACCCTCCTGTTCTGGTGAGAGATGCTTTCTTTAGGTTCTGTTCCTCTTTAAAGAGTCACATCTCAGCATGGGGCATCCCTTGCTCCAGGTGGACACTGGTGGCATTCTCCAGACTTAGAGGGGCAGAGGATGCACAGGGACAGAGCCGTGACTGCCATCACGGACCCGCCTGAATGCTGAGACTGACCTGTTGACTACCCTGAGCAGCACGTGTTCCCCCTGGGCGATGTCTAAGAGGACTCAGAGCAAACACTGGGCTCTGGCAGAGCTGAAAATAATGCCACTCATACTGTCAGAGCAGAATTCCCCGATAGTGACCAAGATGGAGTATATTTTCTCTTTTACCCCTCTCCTAACTATGACCTTCTTACCCACATATTATTGCTCAGAGAAGAGAATTTAAAAAAAAAAAAAAAAGGAAGAAAGAAAATTAAAGCATTTTATAGCCAAGGCACACACACATGGATACCATACAAACACACATGCTGGCGTGATTCATTATGCAAATAAAGCTGCAAGTCCTGCTTCCAGGGTTGAGAGACACCACCCTGCCTGCACACGGCCCATGTTATAAAGTGTCCCAGAACTTCGCAACTTCGAAATTGCAATCATTTGCCCAGCAAGACTATGTGTCTGTCTAATAAGACCCCAGCAAGTCCGTGCTCCAGTGAGCTGGATTTCTACACAAACAGGACACCATTCAGCAGCTCAGCTGCCCGTCCCAGGGGCATGTACTCTGGCAGAAAAGGAAAATAACAAATTAATACCTTAGTTAACCAGCCCAAGCCGCTACCAGGCTGGCGACAGAGTGATGGCAGCTGACCTTTCACTGGTGCAGAGCAAAGCAGAGAACAGGAAGCATGTATGCTCCCACAGAAAAGTGTAAAAATAAATTTGCGAATAACTTCTAAAGATGTGGCTGGGCAGCCGGAGAAATGAAAAGATGCTGTGAGCTTTAAAATTCAACCATGTCTGGTCAGCTCCACAGTCTCATTTTTAAAATGTCTACAAGTCAACTTAATGACTGGGTATTTCAATTCTGCATTAATTTGGACTGGAAACGCTCCCTTCCTCCTTTTTTTTTCTTTAAGTAGGAAAGTATGTAGGGAAAGAAAAAGCATAAATTCTACCCAAATACTAAAACATTACCTTTTAAAAGATAAATCACACTTATGTTCACTTAAGTGAGCAGAACAGACAGAAACCACTGCTCAACTTAAGTGTCCAGGAGAAGTGCTTCTGTAGCAACAGAATGCCTAGAGAACGCCCAGATTTCTAGAATGTCTCAGTATAAAACCAAGTCATTTTCTTACTCTTTTGTACATGCTGGAACTGGATGAGTCAATTGGATTCCAAGTGATGTGACCACAGAATTTCAGACTTAAAACAAGACCTCGTGAGAAGGAACCTCTTTCTTAAATGACATTTTTAGATCTCTAAAGCCAGAGAGGGCTTTAATTGCTATTTCTGTGCAAAGATTAGAAAGCCAGCATCCGAGGAAGGCTGCCAAGGGGCTGGCGTTTCCTCGAGGCTCAAATTGTTCGCCGATGGGTGAGGCTGGGACCCTGAGATCCAGAACAATCTGGCCCCAATCTAACCCATCTTTCTGAGAAGGGGAGAAGAAACTCATTCCCAGGGACTGAGGCACACAAGATAAGCACCCCGACTTGCCGGGAGGACTTACGATTTTTCGCTCATAGAAGGCCCCGCTGCTGTAGGTGGCGGCCAGGGTGGAGGCGCACTCCTCCAGGTACCAGGGCTTGTACCCGTTCTCGGTGGCGCTGCTGACGGAGATGGTGTAGATGCTGTTGGTGTAGCCGTCACACGAGCAGTAGTCCCCCCTCTCCCGCCATTCCCCGATGCCCAGACGAAATGGAGCCCAGGCCCTGCCGGCCCTGGAGGGAACAAGAGGAACAAGGCTTAGCCCTGCAGCCAGAACCTTGTAGGGTGGGTCTCACCCCCGACCTGAATGTTCCTTCCAAGGGGATAAGAAGGATGCATTCAGACCACCTGGAAGCTGCTGAGAGCATGGTTTGGGGGCTCTCATTTGATGTTAATGGTGTGCTTTTGCCTGTGGTAGCAGCCTTAAAACTGCAGAATCACAGGATTCTACAAGGGAAAGGGCCAGAAAGACTCCTCTGTTCTCTGCCGGAAAATCCAGGGTCCCAGCACAAGCTGTTCTATTCCAGAGTCACGCCTGTCATTTCCACAGTAATGGCCTCTGATCAAAGAGACCTCGCAGCACTGCTAGGAACACTGAGATTACAGATGATGGTGGAATTTGTAACTTTAATTTTTCTGGGTTGAAAGAGCTGGTCTGGAGGGGAAGAGACTGAGTTTTCTGGAAAACATATCTGAAGAGGTACCCTTCTTGCAGAGGGAGCTAAATTTGCAAAGAGGGATAGGACCATGCACTCTGGTGAAGACAGAACACGTGAAAAGGGTTATGTCCAGGAGCTGGTAGCAGCTTGTGGGCATCCTGCCAGAGCTCCCTGTGAGCTCCGCTGTGGGTATTGGCGTGGTCAGATTCATATTGCCTGCCAAGGCCAGGGACTCATTTGTGTGTAGGTTTTCTTTCTTTCTCTCTCTCATTTTTTTTTTTTTTTGAGACAGGGGTCTTGCTACGTTACCCAGGCTGGTCTGGAAGCCCCCGGGCTCAGGTGATCCTCCCGCCTCAGCCTTCAGAGTAGCTGGGACTACAGAAGCGCGCCACCATGCCTAGCTGTGCGCCGATTTTCACTGTTAAGAATGTACACGTGAAAGCAAGTCTTTGAAAGACACCGGCCGGTCAAGTCTGATTCCTGCAGCCCTGCTCTATCCCACACCCACAGGATGTATGATTTCTGACCACACCGACAATTGTTCCAGCCACAAACACCAACTAAAGATTACCAAGTGGGGGACGGAACTGACCGACCCAGTTCAGAGGCTGGATGGGCTGGTGGTGCACAGCCGGCCTGAGAGCGGGGCCAGCCTCCAACTCCACAGGAAACTGGAGCTGCTGGCTGGCCACCGTGACCTTACAGAGGACCCTCCTTTCCAAACACATGGAGGAAACTGATCGATACTTATGCTCAGTAATCGGCCAGTTTAAAGGTAACTGACACCCCAACTCTGCAGTCCCTGTAGAGCCAGACTGAAGCCTGCTGCTGACCAAATGTGTCACGTTCACCCTTGGAGCACAAGTCACTCTTTTGATGAGTGGACCCACCTGCTCTGTAAGCCCACGCCATGGGGCTTTGTAAACCAAGGGGACTCCAGCTCCAACCTGAGGCTCCCAAGACAGCCCACAGCAGTTCCGCTGCTTAAAGCTGCCTTGTCCACTCTGCTTTCTGCAACTGCAAGGTGAACCTGTCTGGGTGGCCAAGAGCTCAACAGAAAGGTCACTCCCAGAAAGGCTAACCTTCTGAGAGAAAGGCACAAAGTGCTGAGGAAGGGTGTGTGTGTGCATGTGATTACCTGCCAGGAGAGATTCAGCTCAAGCCGGTTTAAAGGAACTACAATGCAAATCAAAAGGTATTTAACCCACCAGAGCCTGTCCTTATTCCAGGTGAGAATTAGCCCCCAATCCTGCCACTCCTAAATCCCCACCCCGCTTGAAATGATTCATAAAATGTGGTCATTTTGCAAGGTGGAGCATGCAAACTTATTGATCCAGGAGCAGAGAGAATGGCCAAAAACAACGCTCCCGAAACTGGAATGTGCACACACAGGAGTCCCCTGGGAACCCTGATACAACGCAGATTTGTGCCCCAACGGCCAAGGTGGGCCTGAGAGTCTGCATCCCTAATGAGCTCCCAGGGGACGCCAGTGCTGCTGGCTCTGAACCCCACTTTGAATACCAAAACCCTGAAACGCTCAAGGTTTGCATTTACAGCATGTGCTATGCGTTTACTGAGACCAACCCAACCTCATAGGCGTCAACGTATCAACAACCTTTTCCCCTTCTTAAAATGGTCTCCCGGAAGGAGAACATGGAAATGAGATGAGGAAACAGCCAGATCTGAGAGTGTACAGATGTTTTAACTGTCTGACTTTATTTTCACTACCCAGATCTTCCAGTGGCTTCATAAAAGCCGCAGGACAGAAGCTGTAGGGGGACACCTCAGTCCTCGCCATGAACTTGTACTTCTTTCCGGTAAACTTACAACTTCAACCCAATCAAATCGTATTTGAGCGTCTTCCCTGGGGAGGGAGAGTTCATCCATGAGCTCGGAAGCACCGCTGCTGAGGGCCAGCAGATGTCGGCCACCTGGACACGGCCAGTGTCATTAGCCTAAGCAATGTCTAATCGCCGCTTCTGAATCACCAGCCGTGAGAGGAGCAAGACTTCCTAAGGACCGACATTAAACAGCTCTCTGTGTCAAATCACAGCTTCTAAATCCCCCACCGTCAGACCACATCATCTACCAAAGATGAAGTCAGATTCTACAGAAGACTGTGGGTGACAAACAGGGCCACAAGGAGGAACAGATGGGGGAACGTGGTTTGGTTGGAGATCATCAAATTTCTAAGAGGATTTTCAGTGACAGGTTGAGACAGTTGCGATTTAAGGCTCTCTGCATGACATATTTTACTTCCAAATGACGAAAAAGGAAATCAAATGACCTCAGTATTTCAAGAAACTGTGACAAGAATGAGGGGGGAACCACATGGTCCCCTCTGCAACATCCCCGATTCCCTGACAGCTGGACGAGGCCAACGCTGCTCAGAATTCAGAATGCAAAGACCCCTCTGCAGCCGCAACCTCCCCCAGGCCTCGCACAGGCTCCATGAGGCAGAGAGCCCCAACGATCACGGCCAAACAACCAGGACCCCTCCTGGAGAGAGGCTGCCTCATCCTAGGAGCTCAATCTTTGGAAATCATCCCGCGGAAATGACAGACGCTCAGCAGTAACACCCTCCAAAGCAATATGTTCCATGCAGGAAATGCCATCTTCAACTTACCCGCCCTCTCCCAAGCTGAAATTCAGCTTAATTTTTAGGATGTCTCGCTTGTCATCAAGACTGAGATCTAAGTGATCTACCGGGTTGGAGCCGGGAGCCAAGTAATGGAAAGATGTGATTTACATATTTGGCAGCGCTTGGTGGGCAGCGGCTGACTTGGCCATGCCTGAGTCTGCCAGCACTCACTCGGCCCAGCCTCGGGCCTGGCGTGGGCACTCAGCAACCTGACTGAAGCTGCCTTGGTGTTTTCTTGGAGTGGTGGAGAGAAAGGAAGCTGTCCAGTGTCCCAAGGATACACACACGCTCCCATGCTCTGTGTGTGTGTGTGTGTGTGTGTGTGTGTGTGTGTGTGTGTCTACACTGCCCCTCTTCCTTAATCTTCCTTCTCCCATTGAGTGTCTGGGTGAGTACTAAACTCTGAGGGACAAAGGGGTAGACACTCCCGTGTTTGGTCATTGGTTTCTCAGGCATTCAAGCCCTGAGCGGGTGGGGGTTGGGAGCAGTAGAGGAGGAAGCTTCCACCTCACTGTTGCAGGGTGACACCACATCTTTCGGAGGAGGTGCAGGTTGGTGCAGCTGGCAGGAGGTAGAGGATGCAGTGTGGGCCTGATGCCCAGGACAGGGGGAGAAGCGGAGGAACTCCAGGGTTTCAGCGGGGCAACAGGGCTGGGGCCTTCTAAGGAAAAATGCTCATCCCCATAAGAGGAAATTAATAGATAGTGACCAAACTCAATGAACCCAGGGAAGCAATCAAATGATACTACTTTCAGAAAGGAAATCAGGAACACAGTTTAAAAACAGACTCCTCCTTTGTGGGGCAGGACTCGGTGGTGGGCACAGAGAGACAGGGAAAGGCTGTTTGCAATACATCCCTTCATACTGACTGATTGACTTAGCTGTTTATTAGTCACATTGTAATTACTATGTATGGGTTATAATATGATGAGAACTTTAAAAATATTTTAAATTATATAAATCATAAAATGGACTTGACTCCTGCCATCCCCTCCCCATTCTCCCATCCCCCATAGGAAAAGTCAGAGAAGCCTGGATTTCCTGCTGGAACTCCCCCCCTTCCCCCATCCCCCTACAGCAGTCACTGACCACACACTGTACTTTGGGCTGGGGTCTGTTGGGCCACCCAGGGCCTCCAGGACACTGATCACAGCTCTGTCCGCCTGCTCCCAGAAGCTGTCCTCACCCAGAAATCTGCCTTGCCACCCTGCTTGTAAGAACCGGCTCATCTCCAGCCACCCCTTCCCCCTTCCTCAGCCTTCCTGACCCACAAGTATCTGGAACCAAAGACCACAGAGTGGCTGGCGGTGTCCTCGCAGGAGCCTGCCAGCCTCCCCTCGGCCCATCGGCAGAGAAGCAGCCCCTCACATCTTTGCTCTGCTGAGCCCCTGGTGAGGTTCTACTGGAGAAATTCTAACTGGGCTGGGCTGTGGGCTGGTGGGAAATACCCAGACCACTTCCTGCTGCGGTGAGGCCTGGGTGAGCACATACCCCGTAGTGAATGCAGAAAGTCCCACAGCTGGGTGTTTCTAAAGGCAGGTGGGCTGGGGCCCCAAACCCCCGGCCACCTGCACACTCCAAGTAACAGGCTAGGTGAGCCGACTCAGAGCCCTGTCACCCACCTGTGTACTCTGCTCAGCCAGGGACAGGCAAACTCCAAGGCAGAGAGGGCCGTGCTCGCAGTGCCCAGCTGGCTGTCACTGGAACAGTGGAACAAGGCAAAACACTTCTGCTCTTGTTGGTAAACGGCCACTTCTCAGACTCCCCAAGTGACTCCTCCACACTAGCCTGGCACCTGGCACCTGGTACAGCTGAGTCTTGCCGGTCTTGTTTCAGGGCCGTGGCCAGTGTCACTCTGATATTTAATTGTTAAAAACGTGTACTGTCACCCTTGCCCCAGAGCGCTCCCCTGTACCCCTGGGTTACTCACACCTTTTTAATGCCATACTCGAAAGCCTGCTTAGCCAGTCGGCCGGGCCCGTCCACCGTCTTCCCGTCGTCGTCCGGCCCCCAGCTGGCACTGTAAATGTCGATGTAGTTGGGTCTGATGCCCAGCGACTTTGCCTCCACCACATCTGTGACGTCACCGTCCAGCATGCGGATGCCTGAAAGCACAGAGGAGGCTCCATGTCGGCGCCCAGCGCTCCAGGCACACAGCGACGGGCGCCCGGGGCCAGGCGGCTCAGACAAGGATACCGCAGCACGGAGTCCCTCTCCAACAGGGGCTGTTCCCAGTCATTTTGCAAAACTGCTCCTCTTCTCCATGCTGGCTGATATGAAAGAATTAAAATGACAACTCAGGGCAGGGCAGCAAAAGAAACCAAGTGATTTCCCAAAGACAGGGTTCAGTTTCCCTCTGTGCCATGAGGTCCTGCTGGTATCTAAAAATATATATTTCTTTTTTTTATTTTAAAAAACAAGACCCTTTATTTATTTATTTATTTATTTATTTATTTATTTATTTATTTTTGAGACAGAGTCTCACTCTGTCACCCAGGCTGGAGTACAGTGGTGCAATCTTGGCTCACTGCAACCTCCACCTCCCAGGTTCAAGCAATTCTCTTGCCTCAGCCTCATGAGTAGCTGGGACTACAGGTATGTGCCACCATACTTAGGTAAGTTTTTTATTTTTAATAGAGATGGGGTTTTGCTATGTTGGCCAGGCTGGTCTCAAACTCCTGACCTCAAGTGATCCACCTGCCTCAACCTCCCAAAGTGCTAGGATTACAGGCGTGAGCCACCGCTCCTGGCCAAAATGCACATTTCTACAACAAAACTCCAGAGCCTTTTTCAACTCTCCCAGCTGTCTATTTCTCTTTTATAATTCTACCTCAACATATAACTTATGATGAACCAAACGATGAGCTTTCAACCTGGAAGACAGAAGCCCGCACCCTAGGCTGTAATGGAGGGAACTGGGGTCTTGGATTTTGCTGGTTAGCTCATCTCCATTTGGATTTGGGATCTATGTTCCCTGGAGAGGTCTTTGGAGGTGGGGAGTCAGCTTCCTCAAGAGCACCCCAAAAGGAGAGGGGTGAGGGGCTCCCACAAGCCTCTTCCAATGCCTGCTGTCTCAGCCAAGGGTCTCCCTTCTTGCCTCATGCTTGGCATTTGCCTTTATTACTGGTTGCCCTCTGCAGCTAGCAAGTCGCCCCGACAACAGTGCCTCCCCAAGAGAAGGCATCTGAGAAAGGCCCGGCATGGAACAGGGAAGCAGAGGGTAGTGGCAGCCACGGACACTCTTCCTGGATTCTAGTAGTATCAGAAAGTCAGCTTCTCTGGGGCTCAGGGAATCTTGCCACCTGACCCTGGGTTGGCTCTCTTCAAGGCCACGTGACACCCACAGCACCCCCCTCAGAGGTCCCCAGGAGCCCCTCACCCACGCGGCCCAGCTCTGTGTGGGCAATGACTATGCCTTCATCAAGATGAATTCTAAGTCTTAGAGCCTTTTAAGATGTGATGGAAAAGAGGACTTCTGATTGTAAGAATACTATATGTTCTTGCCCAAACTTTGGGAAATGAGAAATAACCAATAATATTTGGCTATTTTCTTTTCTTTTTTTTGTTTTAAAGATGGGGTCTCATTCTGTCACTCAGGCTGGAGTGCAGTGACACAGATCATAGCTCACTGCAGCCTGGAACTCCTGGGCTCAAGCAATCATTCCATCTCAGCCTCCCAAGTAGCTAGGACCACAGGTACCCACCACTGCACCTGGCTGGTTATTTTTTTCTAGTCTTTTTCTTTGTCTGAAGCATATACTTTCTTTCCAAATCCTTTTTTCCCCCACTGAAAATATAGAGATTTCCTTGTGCCATTAAAGACTCTTCCAAAACACAGTTGTTAGCAGCTGCAACTCCCCATCACATGCACACACCCCTGGCCCACGCAGCCTTCCTTCTGGGGTTCACCTCCTGAAGTAGGGCTCCCCCACCTCACCCACACTAGTTTGTGCCTGTTTGTTCTATATCCCAGAATCGACATCAACATGTAGTGTATACTCAAAAGCAGAAACTTTAAATATGATTGACTTTAAAAAACAAAATAGTGACTTTTCCCTAAGGTTAAAAGAGGTGAGGCAGGACTCATGAACAAGAGCCACAGGAAGGAGACCCTGGAGGTGACACCCTCCCCAGGCGCTCAGGGACAAACATTTTATGTGAATAGAATCCTACTGTCCCATCCATTTCTACGAAAATCGTGAGCGTACCCTCCTGTCATTTTCAATGGAAACTGATGGGCAGAGATCTCTAATACATACATTTCAAATGTTCTTGTCCTATAATCTTTTACCCAGTAGCAAGTGGATTATAAACAAATAACTAAATGTACTTCTCGGCTTGCAAGGGTAAGAAACTTCCAACCTAAAAAGAATTTGAAGATGATTTCAAGGCAGTAAATTCTTCCATTCCATCCATTCATTCTACCCAGTTTTGAGGGTTTGGGTTTCCCTAAGGCTTTCCCCTTAACATATGCTCTGAAATTTCCCAGGCATGAACCAAGAGAGAGAATACAAGAGTCAGCACAGACAGTTCTTGGGAGGCTGGGTAGGGTAGTTGGTGGTGGGAGAGGGAGGACCACTCTAGGGCTCAGCATGTTGACCTTAACTCTTAGTTGGGACACCAAGCTTAACTGGAAACTTCTGCTCCAAAAGCCTGGAATTGTATTCAACATCAATGTCAGAGACATTTACACCAAAGCAATAGCAAGGCTGAGGTAGAGGGGACATCAGAAGTTCAACAACAGCGCTAGAGCCATTTGGCCGTGTCAGTCAAGTGGGCATGGGCAGTGATTGAGGATGGGGCTGAGGTCATGGGAAGAGCCATCTCTTTTTTTTTTTTGAGACAGAGTCTCGCTTTGTCACCAGGCTGGAGTGCAGTACTGCATCTCGGCTCACTGCAACCTCCGCCTCCTGAGTTCAAGCCATTCTCCTGCCTCAGTCTCCCGAGTAGCTGGGACTACAGGCGCACACCACCACACCCATCTAATTTTTATATTTTTAGTAGAGACAGGGTTTCACCAAGTTGGCCAGGATGGTCTCGATCTTTGACCTTGTGATCCTTCCACCTTGACCTCCCAAACTGCTGCGCTTACAGGCGTGAGCCACTGTGCCCGGCCAAAAGCCATCTCTTTATAGCTTGAAAGCCTTAACAATGAGCAGTAGAAACCAATTTATCTTCAGTGTTACCCATCTTCTCTTCTCTTCTGGCTCCATCTATTTCCCTTCCTCTCTTTGCTACCTCAGCGGTCTGGGTACAGGACAGCCCAGGAAGCCGCCAGTGTCCAGGCAGTGAGATGGCACAGGGCAAATGGACTTAGATGCCTTGACGCCTGCTCCCAAGGGGGAGGCCCACGAAGTGGAGCTGTCACCCACAGTGTGCCTTGGAGCCTGCAGGAGGGAGACGGGGCATGCCACAGGCAAAGGCCTTGCCTTCACCACTAACTGTGACCAGATAGTGACTTTGAAGTTCTCCCATCTCACTAAGCCTCAGTCGCCTGCACACTGCAATGATGACAGCTATCATATGTAGAGGAATGTCAAACAAATTACATCGGATGATCCATGTAAAGGGCCTGGCATACAGCAAGCATTCAACATGCATGTTTGCTGCTAGTTTGACCCCACCGAGCCTCAGTTTCCCCCATCTGTACAAATGGAGGTAGTAATAATAACTGATTGCTTTTTGTTTTCTAAAAACAAATGATTTGATATGCACCAAAGATTGTACGTCACATACACGTTAGTTATAAAACCTAGCAAAACAATGGATACCCATGAATCCTCCACCCCGATGCGAGAGCGAGAACGTGACCTACTGGGGGCCTCTGCTCCTCCCTGTCACCCCTCGCTTCTCAGAGAAAAATGATGAGAATTTTAGATTATTTGTGCCATTGCCTTTCTTTTTTTTTTTTTTTTTGGAGACAGAGTCTCGCTCTGTGGCCCAGGCTGGAGTGCAGTGGTGCCATTTTGGCTCACTGCAACCTCCGCCTCCTGGGTTCAAGTGATTCTCCCTGCCTCAGCCAACCAAGTAACTGGGATTACAGGTACCATGCGTGGCTAATTTTGGTATTTTTTAGTAGAGAGAGGGTTTCACCACGTTGGCCAGGCTGGTCTTGAACTCCTGACCTCAGGTGATCTACCTGCCTCGCATGCCATTGCTTTTTAAACACTACTAGTTTAATACAACTGTATATATGCTTAAGTGATACATTGTTTAATTTTGTTGTACTGAGAATTAATCCTTTATAGGTAATACAGGTTATAAAAATCTTCTCCCAGTGTATACCTGGTCTTTTCACTGTGTTTATGGTATCTCTGGATACATAGAGGTTCTTAATTTTAATAGAGCAAGAGCTCACCCTCCTGTGAAGATCAAAGGAGTAATAACAGGGGCCAACCTTCTCTGGGTTTATTGGTGTCTACTGTAAGGTTGCTTTCCCCTGACCCTTTTTTATTTTTGAGCTGGAGTCTCACACTGCCACCCAGGCTGGAGTGCAGTGGCATGATCTCACCTCACTGCAACCTCCACCTCTCGGGTTCAAGTGATTTTCCTGCCTCAGCCTCCTGAGTAGTCGAGATTACAGGCAACTGCCACCATGCCCAGCTAATTTTTTGTACTTTTAGAAGAGATAAGGTTTTACCATGCTGGCCAAGCTGGTCTTGAACTCCTGAAATCGTGATTCACCCACGATTACAGGCTGGGATTACAGGCGTGAGCCACCGCACCTGGTCCCTTCCCCCACTTTTTTAGGCAAGGCAGAGCCACCTCTAGGCCCGGCCCACATGAGCTGTGACATCAGCTCGCTGTACTTCCTTCTTTCTGGGTAGAAAGGAGGGGTCAGGTGGTCATGAAGTGGGGTCATTCCCAAGTCTTTGGTCCCTGTGTCTGGCATCCCATCTCCATGGCTGTGTCAGGGACACTGGGCCCAAGTGTCCAGCTCTCTCAGCTGGGAACCTCCAAGAGAAGGTCCAGGGCCAGGACCTGAGTGAGAGGCAAGCAAGGGCATGGCCACTGGCAAGACACAGGGCAGCTCACAGCAGGGGAAGAGAGTGAGGTCAGTCCTGGGGTGGAATCTCGCCTCTGCATGACCTGGGGCCATGGTCTCAATCTCTCTAAATCATGTTTTCTACAATATTTATCTACCAGGGCAGTTAAGAAGATTAATGGAAAGCTGAGTGGAGGTCCTGTCTCCAGTACCGCTAGATAAATGGCAGCAGGGTTCTTTGTGCCATTACACTGGGCCATGGACTCTACAGGGGAAAAAACCCCACCAGCCACACAGCGGGTCAAGACCGATTCTGACGCTCTGGTGGTGAAATGGATCCTAATCTAGGATTCTCCATACAAGTTATAGGTGTCCAAATGCCTATTTTTGAACAAGAAGAATGGGATGCCAGAAGACATCCAAAAATACATAAAAACATATGACCAGAATGATTTCCCAACACCTCTCACCATGCTTTTCATCTTGGAAGAAGACTGACTGATGTGTGGGAAAGCAAGAATCACACGCTTAGATTTTAATGAAGCATCTATTTCCCACAACACTGACAAGTTGCCCACAAAGAAAAGGTAAATATTTTCAGTAGAAGCCTGCTGTTCCAACATGAGCTTTAAATGTGAATGGCTCTCTGGAAATGCCAAGAAGAAGAAAAACAGTCATCGTTTCTCTAATGAAAAAAGAAAGGCCCGTTTACTTTAACATGTTGGGTATAAAATTAATTTGGGGAAATCATTTTGACGGCATTGATAGCAATGAACTCCCCATCGTCAGCTTGGTAAGGGACTGCTTTTTGGCATGCTGGGTTCAGAGCACAGTGTGGCATGTTGAACATGCCTGCCTGGTCCACCCTAAGGACCAGTCTGTGGGTATGAGGCAGGAAGAGTGTTGAGTGGATGGTTGCTTTGGAGAACCTGGTGACTTCTGTGTTTGAGGGAACAACTCGGGGTGCTATGGGAACCAGTTCCCCCACTGACAATTCCAGCTGCCCACAGGAGCTCCATTCAGGAAAGAATCACACCAGTTTGCCTTACTTTAAATAATACATGCATTCCTATAAAATCTCCTAAACCCAATAATATTTTAAATGCCCTGGGAGAACTTGCTGAAATGAATGATTTTACAAGTCACTTAGTAAAGTTAAAAAACAAAAAACACAACACTTTTTTTTTCCCTTTCCCCTGCTTCTAATTTTCTTTTCTTTTCCTTTTTTTTTTTTTTTTTTTTTGAGACAGAGTCTCCCGCTATCACCCAGGCTGGAGTGCAGTGGTGCAATCTCAGCTCACTGCAACCTCAGCCTCCCAGGTTCAAGCGATTCTCCTGCCTCAGCCACCAGAGTAGCTGGGACTACAGGTGCCCACCACCATGCCCAACTAAGTTTTGTATATTTAGCAGAGATGGGGTTTCACCATGTTGGCCAGGCTGGTCTTGAACTCTTGACCTCAAGTGATACGCCCGCATCGGCCTCCCAAAGTGCTGGGATTATAGGTGTGAGCCACTGCACCCGGATCCCTGCTTCTAATTTATATCTCGACTTTCCAAATAGCAGGTTTATATAAGGCAAGGTGAACCTATCAACATGCAGCTGGCCCCAGTCAACTCGAGACGCAGCATTTCCCCTGAAAACTTTCTAGGAAGCTCAACATGAAGAACAATGGGAAGAGAATGCCCACACACCCACACACCCACACCCACACCCACACCCACACCCCCCCACCCCCCCCCCCCACACACACACAGGCAGGCACATCAATACAAGTCAGCCCTCCCGCCCGGGTGGTTAACGGTTGGAGGAAGGCAGGGAACGGGAGATGCCGGGCCCACTTTTGTTTATTGAGAAGTAATGTATTTTGCCTTCAGCAAATGAATGGCAATGCAGAAGCAATGAACAGCAGCAAATAAAATTAGATTGTCGCTTCCTGAGTGTGACAAATAGGCCTCCCCCAACACATTCTGCTCATTAGCCCTGGGTTTATTTTAGTAAATCCACGGAGAGTTTTGTTTTCAGTAAAACTATCGCACATTCTGTTCTATGAGCAGCCATTCCGGGCCAAGCGAGGTTTCAACAGTAATTTAGAAAAGCTACAATCCTAAAAGGTTTCTGTCAACCCTCATCATCACCTAAGACAATAGGCACGGCTCTCAAATTGCTAACTATGCCCCCACAGGACAGCCTTGTTCTAGCAACTCCAGCGAGCTGTGGTCTGCCCAGTTGTCAAGGCAGATCCGAGTTCACTACTGTGACATTAAGTGTGTGGGTACCCGCTGGGGATCACCAAGCCAAGTCTCTTCCTGCTTCTTGTTCTGTTCCTGATGCCCTGATGGAGCCACTCCACCTATTTCTAGAGTGGAAATGCAGCTGTAGCCAGCAGTGTCCCTTATGGGCATGTCCTGCCCATAGCTCTGGATCCAGGCGATGAGGTCTGTCCCATGTCGGGTCCTGTGTTCACTAAGACTGGCTTCCCCAGTCCGTGGTCCATGCGTCTGGCATCCCATCTCCTTAGCTATGTCAGGGACACAGGTGTCCAGCTTTCTCAGCCAGGAACCTCCAAGAGAAGGGCTACAACCAGTGTGGGAGGATGGCAGTGTGGCGTGGCAAGGGCATGGCCCCTGGCAAGATACCCCTGGGCGGGTCAGAGAGTCCTGGGGTGGAATCTCAGCTCTGCGTGACTGTGGGCCATAGTCTCAGCCTCCTTAAATCACATTTTCTATAATATTTATCTGCCGGGGCCATTGAGAAGATTAATGAAAACTAAGTTGAGGCCCTGGCCCAGGTACTTCTGGGCTAACTTCTTCTTCTCTTCTCGCTCCGTGAATTTCCCTTTCTCTTGTATTTTCTGTATCTGATGCTCTGACATCCGGAGCTTGCTGACCCTGCAGAGACTGTTCCTTCAGAGGCTACCCAATGGCTTGAGTTAGTCAACTCCCCACCCAGGGAGAGGGGGTGCTTTTCACATGCAAGCCAACCAATCCCAAGTCTACACTCCAAACACCTCCATCACGGGGCTCTCACACAGGGCCACTACCCGCCTAACCTAATCACCCAAGGCCAGGCGTCAGGCAGCTAGGGACAGCTCCTATTCCCCCCGAGTGCTGAAATTATTCCAACTGGCCGATTCTGAAACTGCCATCTCTGCCTCATCCACTCCTTCCCATGGAAAGCACTGTAAGGCCTCTGGCGCATGTTCTCCCCTGTCCTGCCTCCTGATGGACCCCAGTGCATCCCTGTGTGGCCCTGTATGTGGCGCTGGGACCCATCCTCTTGGGAACAAACCACCTTTTCAATGCATGGCAGTGGTCTCCCCCATCTGTTGGTCTTGCCAAACCTCAATAATAATGAAAACTATTGTATATATTTAAACAGGTCTTTCTTTGATAATCAGGTCCTGTTGATTCTTCAAAGAACAACATAAAACTGGAAAATCTGTAGCCATTGCCTAGAGATTAGACATCTAGGCTGACCCTTTCATGGTCTCCCCCGCTAGGGAATGAGGGCTGGAGAATAGAAACGCATGGCCCAGGCACTCACAGGGAGCCAGTGAGAGCCAGCAGCTTGGGACGCAGGACAGGACAGCAGGCTTCCCGAGCACCTGCACATCTGCACTGCACATGAGGATGGCCGGAAACCCCGGAGGAGGCGCACATGCAAAGAAAGCAAACCCACGTCCTGAACGGACCTCTGAAGCAGACAAGGACTGTAAGGAGACGTTCACACTGCCTTGAACAAAAGCCACCCCGGAGCTTGTTTCTAAGACTTAGCGTGCTATCTCCCTGTCTCTTTGCTTCTTTCTTAGGTACACCCAGGAAGAAAGCCACTTGGTAGCCATCTCGGGAACCCAGATCCGTGCAGTCCACAGCATTCGGGAACTAGCCTCACCCATCCTCTGTGGGTGTCTGCAGCACCAGGGAGACGCAGGGCAGAAGGGGCTATGCCAGTTCTTGCCCATCTCCTCCTTCCTATGGCTTCTGCTTCGCCTGGGGCTGCTCAGATCTAGCAGGCTGGGGCCTTGGATAAGGATGTGGGGGGGTGGGAGGTGAGGGACAAGGAGGTGGGGAACCCCACTCCCTGACAGCACCAGCTCCTAACATTCACCAAATCCCCCCATACCCCCTAGTGCATTTTAAATCCTCTTGCAGTTGAAAACGCACTGGGAACCTTTGAAGATTAATCTACAGCTTAAACTGTTCTCTCAAAATGCTCACAAGCCTAAACTGCTTAATGGAAACGCTAATGAGACTGAATTCTGTGACTCGGAATTAACATAATTAACCAATTTATGGGCATGGATTAATTTAGCTGTTATGTACTTAACATTTTCGTGTTTATGAAAGGAAAAACATGAATCAGTTCTCCAATCAAAATATGGAGCAAAAAATGCCAACAGGAATCTGGTCGCTGCTGTTTACTTTTCCTTCCCAGAAACAGGGTAAACACAGTCTGGAAAGATGTGCCTATGTCCGGGGGCCTAAGCAGGGGAGCTTTTGGGGGACTCCCGGCAGTCTCCAGCTGCTCTGCTCCCTTGTTCCTGGCCCCAAATGCAGCCTACTCTGGACCAGCCTCGGGGATCCTGGCCTGTGGGCTGGTGATGCTTCTCAAAAGCAGGGAAACTGTGCCCAAAATGCAGTGTCCCTCATGACACGCCTCCTGCCTTAGGAAAGTGTCTGAATCTTGTTAAGTATTAGCATATTTAAGGAACATGCGGAAGGGTAGAAGCCTGGTAAAGTGAAAGGGGCGAGGGCTCCACTCACCTGTCCCGCATATTGCAAGCTTCCCTGAGACAGCAGGTTCCACTCTGGCCAAGCCGGCACACTTCTCTCCCCCAGCAGGCCTTTCTCAAAGGATGCCGCGAGGGGCATTAAGCCAAAAGGATCTGGTGCAGCGGACTGGCTCACATCCTCAGCCTGCAGTGCAGTGCCACAATCGCGGCTTACTGCAGCCTCAAACATCTAGGCTTAAGAGATCTTCCTGCCTCAGCCTCGTAAATAGCTGGGATTACAGGCATGAGCCACCACACTGGCTAATTTTTTAACTTTTTTGTAGACACAGGGTCTCACTATGTTGTCCAGGCTGGTTTCAAACTCCTGGCCTCAAATGATCCTCCTGCCTTGGCCTCCCAAGGCGCGGGGATTTTAAGTGTGAGCCACTGTGCTTCGCCAGGGCCTTTACAATTCTGCAGGCCCCAGCAGGAAGGGCTTGCCATGCAGCTCAGCTTGCACACACTTTGTAGGTGAGCGGATGGCAGTGGAAGCAGCCAAGTCTGAGAGCCCCCCGCCACCAATGCCACCCTGAAGCAGATGGGCTGGGAGGGGAGCAGCGAGAACGAGAACTATGTGCCAGCCCAACATTAAAAAGACAAAAAGGTGAACAGAGTGAGAGCACAGAAAGGATGAACGAGAAGAGGGGGAAGGAAACGCCACTGCCCTCTCTCGCTCCCTCTCGTGCTGTTCCCATCGTCATCACTTTTCAGGCCAGGAGGAAGAGACGAGGCCAAGTTATGCTTGGAAGGAATCAGAGTTCAGTGGAGAACACAGCTGCACACCGTGAAGGCTTCCCCTTCTGCTTCTAGCCACTGGGCTCGGTGGCAGCTGTTCTCATCTCATCACCGCTATGTCCTAGCATCAGAGGGCTACGATTGCAGAGGGGGGAATCCAGGCTTCAGGGCAACAGGCCTGAGCTCAGGCCTCTGCTGTGCCTCTTGGCAGCTGTGTGAACCTGGACGTGGCAAGTCACCTCTCTGTTAGTCTCCCCTGGTGGGAAACGGCCACGATCATGTCCAACACACAGACGCACACTAAGAACTGGATGCAAAGATGGCTGTAAGGGCCTGGCGACCAACAGCAATTGGCGACAGTTGTCACTATGTGCACCACAGTGAAAAGACTCAGGAGACTCGACTGAGGAGGAAGACAGCACGCAGCCTACCTCTCCACAGGGCCTGGATCCCGAGGAATAAAACTTAAAGTGAACAAATCTGAACCAGCCCTGGGAAACAAGATGAGCACAGACAAGCTGTCCTGAGGCACGGGGGGAGACCGTAAGTGGAGGGCGTCAGGTAGGTGCGGAGGCGGCATCCTGGCAGGAGGACTTCTGAGTGGGGAACGATTCCAGAGCTGAGGAAGGTCCCAGGCCGGGTGTGCAAGCACAGGAGGGGGCCCAAGCAAGCCTGGGGGTAAGGAGCTAGGGCACTGGGTCAGCTGCCTCAGCCTCCAGGCCGAGCAGGGACAGCAGCGGGGTCATCTTGAGGCTGGTTCAGTGAGACAGGGTCCCAAGGCCAGAGCACCAGGATGGTACCCTGGGAGCAGGGAGTCCGTCGAGCACCTTCCCAGAGGAAGTGCTGCCCAGCAACAGATGCCTCCACTCCACATCACAGAAGGACCCCTGCCGTCAGGCCAGACAGCCACCCACAGCCACATGGCTATCTGTGAGCACACGCCCAGGTAAACAACCAAGAAGCAGCCCATGTTGGAGGAAAACCAATCCCAGGAAAGAAGGGCACCCAATTAAAAGGCAACATGAGGCCGGGGGCGGTGGCTCACGCCTGTAATCCCAGCACTTTGCGACGCCAAAGCAGTGGATCGCAAGGTCAGAAGTTCGAGACCAGTCTGGCCAACATAGTGAAACCCCATCTCTACTAACAATACCAAAATTAGCCGGGCATGGTGGCATGCGCCTGTAGTCCCAGCTGCTCAGGAGGCTGAGGCAGGAGAATTGCTTGAACCTGGGAGGCAGAGATTGCAGTGAGCCAAGATTGTGCCACTGTTCTCCAGCCTGGGCGACAGAGCAAGATTCCACCTCAAAAATAAATAAATAATAAATAAATAAATAGCAACATGAACAAAACCAGAAGGACCCTAGGATGAGACAGGGCTAATAGAACAAATGGAAAAATAAGTGGGCCAAACACCACAGCAAGGAACCGTGGCAGCACCCCCACCTACAGCAGCACAGCCTGAGGGGGGGACCCAGACCTCCACCCATGTGAGGACAGAACAAGTCGCCTCCATCCCACTGCTGGGGCACGTCAGG
This sequence comes from Ateles fusciceps, assembly GCA_036589455.1. NCBI lineage: Eukaryota > Metazoa > Chordata > Mammalia > Primates > Atelidae > Ateles > Ateles fusciceps. Next base: position 11,827,587 of record JAZHEH010001736.1, read on the forward strand.
AAACAGCAAGTAGGAAGTAAGGCTTTTATTTTCAGCAACCTCAAAAGGGGCCCACTTGCATGATGCCAGCAGATACCATGCCATGAGCCGGGTCTTCCAACCACACCCAGCAGTAACAAGGTGTCCCTTCCCTCCCCCAGGAGTTGTGTCAGGATGCCTGGTGGAAAGTCAGGGGTCTCCCTGCTGCTCACAGTAATGAGGGGACCTCCACTGTGGGGTCACGGGAGGCACAGAGGGAGCGGGACCTCCATCCCTACTCAGCACTGATGAGAAGCCTTCCCACCCTCAGGTATCAGCAGAGGGTGAATGGGGGCCCTGGACACACCTACACCTGCCAATAATGAAATGGCACCCCTTGTCCTCTGCGGCAGCAGTGCCAGAGAGAGCCAGCTGAAACAGAAGGCTGCAATCAGATATAGTCTCATAACATAATGCAAAAATGTACAGGTTTCAAAGGAATATCACATGTCATTCCAAGAACAACTAGGAAGATCTCAAATGCATAAAGAAAGGCAATCACCAATGCCAACACGGAGGAAACAGGGATGCTGGAACCATCTGACAAACATTGTATTTATTTTCTTCCTGTTTTTAGGTTCACCTTTAAAAATCGGTTTTAATTTTTAAGGATATATTAGTTGTACATTAATAAAGATCTTAAAGAGGCCATAATGAAAATGCCTAGGTAAGCAACTACAGATATGCCTAAAACTAGTGAAAAAATAGAAAGTCTCAATTAAGAAACTGAAAGTCTCAGCAAAGAAATAGAAGCTATGAAGAGGAACTAAGGAGAATTATTAGAACTGAAAATACAATAATCAAAAAGCTTAGTGGATGGGCTCAATAACAGAATCCAGAGGACAGAAGAAAAAGTGAACTGGAAATATATACATATATTTACCCAATCTGAACAACATAAAGAAAAAGTTTTAAAAAAATGAACAGAGCATTAGGAACTTGTAAGACTATGACAAAGATCTAAACTTCATGTCACTGGAGTGGACAGAAGAGGGAAAGGGGCTGGGTGCGGTGGCTCATACCTGTAATCCCAGCACTTTGGGAGGCCAAGGTGGGAGGACTGCTTGTGCCCAGGAGTTCGAGGTTTCAGTGAGCTATGACTGCCCCACTGCACTCCAGCCTGAGCAACAGAGTGAGACCCTGTCTCTGATTTAAAAAAAAAAAAAAAGGAAAGGAAAAGAAAAAGAAGTAGGGGCTGGAAAAGTTCTCAAAAAATAATGGCTAAACGCTTTCCAAATTTGGCAAGAGACATAAACCTACAGATTCAACGAGGTTTACTTTTGAGTTTTCTAAATTATATTTGATGGTTGAAACAAAAATTCCAACCCTGTCTGATGTGGTTCTAAATGAATGTATGTTTAAGATGTATGTACACTACAAATATAAATGGGAGAGAATAATGGGATGTAAAGGAAGGTAAGGTTCCTATACCTCACTCATGCTGGTAAAGTGACAACACCCATAAAATCGATTGTGATAAGTTACGTGTGTATAATGTAATACCAAGAGAAGCCACTAAAAGAGCTATACAAGAAGATATACTTAAAAACATAAACAAAGTGAAATTCTGATATACTTAAAGTGAAATTCTAAAAAGTGTTCAAGTAATCCACAGGAAGGCAGAAAAAAAAAAATAGAGGAACTAAATACAGAGAAAAAAAAGAATAGAAAAATTAAAATGGCAGACTTAAGCTCTAATGTATCAATAATTACATTAAATATTAACTAACTAAATACAGTAATTAAAAGAAATTGGCTAGCGAATCTAAAAACATGGCCCATGTTTGACAGCAGACCAGGGGATTATAGTTAGCAAGAATATACTAAATATTTCCATGTAGAAGAGAGGGCCTGAAATGTTACCAACACACAGACATGATAAAGACCCAAGATAATGGAGACTCCAAATATCCTGCCTTGATCATTCTACATTCTATGCATGTAGAAAACATACACATGTACCTCACAAATATGTAAAATATTATTTATCAATAAAAGAAAAAAAGAGGCAATTTCTACTATATTATATTCTCTAAATTAATAAAATTTTTATGAAAGAAAAATAAATAAATAAAAACATGGCCCAAATATATGCTGTCTACAAGACACTCAATTCAAATTATAACAATATAGGCAAGTTGAAAGTAAAAGGATAAAAAAAGATTTACCTTACAACCACTAATGAAAGGAAAGTAGGCTTAGTTATATTAACATAAGATAAAGTAGATTTCAGAGCAAAAAACTTTAAAAAAGAGACACCCCTTATCAGCAACATTGAATACCAAAGACCATGGGGCAGTATTTTTTAAATTATGAGTGAAAATTATTTTGAACTTAAAATCAAAACCTAGCCAAATTTGTAGGGAGAAGATAATGACATTTTTAGACTTCAAGGACTCAGAAAATTTACTATCTACATAACCATTAATATAGTATTAATTAACCATACATATAGCAAGCACTCAAAAACACCTTTTAAAAGAATTGATAATTTAATAGATGAGAAATTACAGTAAAACAAAAAATTCACATAACAGAAATATGTAAGATAAAAGAAACAATGGTGACTAAAGACAAAGACATTAGTCAGCCTTTATACTTAAGCTCACATAATTGTTGATACATAATATAAAGTTGTTAAAAATAATATGGAGTTAAATTTTTGAATTATCCCAGGTTAGGGAGGTGATGACAGAGAGAAGACGGCAAAGACGGTAAGTTTCTTATTTTGCTCAGCAGAGTCAGTATTGATTAATGCTAACACTGTAGAGAAATATAAATTCCAATAACTATGTTTAAAGAGTAACAGAAAGGCCAGGCATGGTGGCTCATGCCTATAATCCCAGCACTTTGGGAGGCCGAAGCGGGTGGATCATGAGGTCAAGAGATCGAGACCATCCTGGTCTACATGGTGAAACCCTGTCTCTACTGAAAATACAAAAAAATTAGCTGGGCATGGTAGTACGTGCCTGTAGTCCCAGCTACTTAGGAGGCTGAGGCAGGAGAATTGCTTGAACCCAGGAGGCAAAGGTTGCGGTGAGCCGAGATAGCGCCATTGCACTCCAGCCTGGGTAACAAGAGCGAAACTCTGTCTCAAAAAAAAAAAAAAACAGTAATAGAAAAACAGATTTAGAATGTGAACATTTCAAGCCATTGGAATGAAAAACAAAGAGAAGAAACTACATCTATCCAGCAAAAGGCAGATAAAGATGGATTGGCAGATAGATGGATGGATAGATAAAAATAAAATACAATAATAGAAATAAATCCAAAGATATCTGAAATCAGCACATGTATGAACATAACAAAGTTCTTCTTTAAAAAGACTCAACTGTGTTACAATATAAATCCAGATACATGCTGCTTAAAAAACTAACATTAGAAATAAAGAAGACATGAGAAAAGGGATAATAAAATAATTTAGCAAGTGGGTAATTTTATCAGTCAAAGCACAGGTGTTACATCAGCCAAAGTACAATTAAAGGCAAAAAGAATGAGACAAAGAGAGGATTTTATATTGATAAAGATTCATTATACCTTGTAATGTACCTTGTAACATAACTATAAAATGTATACAGCAAAAATTGAAAGAAACTGACACATCCATAATCAGCATGGAAACCAGCATCCCTTTTCAGAAACAGATCAGGTAGACAAAAAGAAAGACTCCAGAACTTTTGAATAAACTTGATAGAACACACAGGTGACAGAGGCAGATGCTTACAGGTATCAGGCAGACAGGGTAAATGGCTGAAGTGGCCAGATCTATGAAGGCCAGTTGGGGACAAGTGGACTGCCCTTTGAGTTAGGAGCAACCACGGCCAACTGTTGCCATTAAGGAATGACAGCCTAGCATAGCAGAAATTCCAAGCTTTTATAGAAAGCCCCAAATCCATATTTTTACATAAAATACTGTGATTTGTAAATGTTTGCTCAAGTTTTCAAAAATACACTTGTGTGAGTCAAACAAAACATGTCTGCAGGCCAAAGGCAGCGTATGAGCTACCAGTTGCAATCCCTAATCTGATATAGATTTTTTACTAAATGATCATATAATAAAAACATTCTTCAAACACTGATATGGTTTGGCTGTGTTCCCACCCAAATCTCAACTAGAATTGAATCTCCCAGAATTCTCACATGTTGTGGTAGGGACACAGTTGGAGGTAATTGAATCATGGGGGCTGGTCTTTCCCATGCTATTCTCACGATAGTGACTCTTACGAGATCTGATGGGGTTTTTAGGGGTTTCCACTTTTGTTTCCTCCTCATTTTCTCTTGCTGCCACCATGTAAGAAGTGCCTTTTGCCTCCCACCATTATTCTGAGGCCTCCCCAGCCATGTGAAACTGTAAGTCCAATTAAACCTCTTTTAATTCCCAGTGTTGGGTATGTCTTTATCAGCAGCATGAAAACAGACTAATACAGTAAATTGGTACCCGAAGATTGGGGTGTTGCTGAAAAGATACCCAAAAATGTGGAAGCGACTTTGGAACTGGGTAATAGGCAGAGGTTAGAACAGTTTGCAGGGCTCAGAAGAAGACAAGAAAACGTGGGAAAGTTTGGAACCTCCTACAGATTTGTTGAATGGCTTTGACAAAAATGCGGATAGTGATATGAACAATAAGGTCCAGGCTGAGGTGGTCTCAGATGAAGATGAGGAACTTGCTGGGAACTGGAGCAAAGGTGACTCTTGTTATGTTTTAGCAAAGAGACTGGCAGCATTTTGCCCCTGCCCTAGAGATCTGTGGAAGTCTGAACTTGAGAAAGATGATTTAGAGTATCTGGCAGAAGAAATTTCTAAGCAGCAAAGCATTTAAAAGGTGACTTGGGTGCTGTTAAAAGCATTCCATTTTAAAAGGGAAACAGAGCATAAAAGTTCAGAAAATTGTAGCCTGACAATGCAGTAGAAAAGAAAACCCACTTTTCTGAGGAGAAATTCAAGCCAGCTGCAGAAATTTGCATAAGTAACAAGGAGCCTAACGTTAATCCCCAAGACCATGGGGAAAATGTCTCCAGGCCATATGAGAGACCTTCAGAGCAGCCCCTCCCATCACAGGCCTGGAGGCCCAGGAGGAAAAAGTGGGGTCATGGGCCAGGCCCAGGGTCCCCATACTGCATGCAGCCAAAGGACTTGGTGTGCTGTGTCCCAGTCACTCCATTCGTGGCTGAAAGGAGCCAATGTACATATCAGGCTTTAGAGGGTGAAAGCCCCAAGCTTTGGCAACTTACACCTGTGTGTTGAGCCTGTGGGTGCAAAGAAGTTAAGAACTGAGGTTTGGGAACCTCCACCCAGATTTCAGACGTATGAAAACACCTGGATGCCCAGGCAAAAGTTTGCTGCAGGGGCAGGGCCCTCATGGAGAACCTCTGTTAGGGCAGTGCAGAAGGGAATTGTGGGGTCAGAGCCCCCACACAGAGTCCCTAAGGGGGCAGTGCCTAGTGGAGCCGGGAGAAGAGGGTTACCGTTCTCCAGACCCCAGAATGGTGAATCCACTGGCAGCTTGTACTGTGTGCCTGGAAAAGCTACTATATTTTGTTATATCCCATGCTATTCTTTTGATAGTAAATAAGTCTTATGAGATCCGATGTATTTATCAGGGGTTTCTGCTTTTGCTTCTTCCTCATTTTTCTCTTGCTGCCGCCATGTAAGAAGTGCCTTTCGCCTCCTGCCATGATTCTGAGGCCTCCCCCAGCCATGTGAAACTGTAAGTCCAATTAAACCTCTTTTTGTTCCCAGTCTTAGGTATGTCTTTATCAGCAGCATGAAAATGGACTAATACAAACACCCAATGGCATATTTACAAAACGTGAAAGTGCATTAGGATACAAAGATATTCTCCATAAGTTCTAAAAGGCAGAAATAATGTAGAATACTTTCTGATCCCAATGTAATAAAGTTAAAAATTAACAAAAGGAGCATCAGAAAATCTATACAGTTGAAAAATGTTATAAATCTCTTCTAAATAACTCTGGGGTTAAGAGAAAAATCTGAGCTGAAACAAAAAATTATTCGGAAATAAACAGCAATAAAAGCACTATATAATTAAACTAGTAATAGGGGATGACAGGAGAATGTATGAAATTTTTTTTATTTATTAGAACACATAAAATCCTGAAAATAAATAACTAAATAGACATTAAATTCAAGGAGTTAGAAAACAACATCAACAAGTTTAAAAGCTGAAGGAATTAATAAATAAGGAAAAGTAGAAATTTATGACATAGAAAATAAACTAGTTTACAAAAACCTAGTTCTCTGCAAAAGCCTGTTTTTTATTTTAATTTATACTATTTTTTATAATTTTAACTTTTATTTTAGATTCAGGGGGGTATGTGTGCAGGTTTATTACGAGTATATTATACAACACTGAGGAACAAAACCCTATCTTTTAAAAAATGACAATTTTTCATTAATCAAGGGAAAAAAGAAGTGATGTCACAAGTAAGATTAGAAACAATTATAACTATGAACATGGGGAATATATTTTTAAATTATGAGAATATGACATTAAATTTGTGTCATATAAATTATGCCCACAATAGGCACTGTCTACAATATATGAACTGTTTCAGAGCATAGTAAAAGAAAGTTTCCTAACTCATTCTATGAGACTGGCATAACTTTGATACACAAACTAGAGAAAAACATCACAAAGCACAGAAACTGTAATTCTATCTATTTTATAAATAAAGATGTAAAACCATACGTGAGATACCAACAGTTGAATGCAGCAATATATTAAAAGGACAATACTCTTGATCAAATGGAACTTATATCAAGAATGAAAGAAAAAGTTTCCAATTTAGGCATTTTTTTTTTTTCTTTTTGAGACAAAGTCTCACTCTGTCACCCAGGGTGGAGTGCAGTGCTGCCATCTCAGCTCACTGCAGCCTCCGTCACCACTGTTGTTGACCAGGTTGGTCTCAAATTTCTGGGCTCAAGAGGTCTTCCTGCCTCGACCCCCTAAGTGCTGAGATTACAAGTGTGAACCACTATGCCCAGCCCATAACAACTTTAAACAGATTTTTATGGAAAAATTACGTATGAAAAGGGGGCACAAATCATCAATGTACAGCTTGACAACCTAATATAAAATTAAAACATCTCTAAAATGAAAGCTCTCAGGGACTTCCAGTGAACACACAGGTGTACCCCACTCCCCTCTCTGGAAACAATGAAGATGGCATGTGCCTCTGTGGATTCCTGAGGTGTAAAATTTCTCCCCCAAGGTAGATGCTGATGCACCCGAAGGCAACACGTCTAGGGGAACTGGGGGCTGAAGGGCTTTCTTTTCTTTTCTTTTCTAAGTGATAGTTGTTTTAAGCAGCCACATTTTTAGAATAACTGTCACACAGCCATAGATAACTAATACACAATCTAATTGATAAAGAACTCTAAACCACAAGTTTTAAGTTTGTTAGTGGCGGAGTTGCTCATATCAGACTAACTCTTCTAGAGATAACAATTATAAACTCTGGACAAAATATTTATTTAGAAAAAAATTAACTTCTTAAGAGCATTGAAGAACAACCAGAAAAAGTCAGAGGTAGGCAGGGGATTCAATTCTTTACAAAAAGCCATACTGGGTATGATCCAAGTTGACATGACTTTTTCTCTGAGGGAACTGCCCATTTCTTTTGGTGCAGAGAGGAAAGAACTCAAATACTAACGTACAGTAAAGTGTCATCTTATTCCCCAGAGGAGTCAGGGGATAGAGTTTGGGACTGTCAGAGCAGCTGGAAATTGAGAGGAGAAATCTCAGGAAGGTGAGAACTACAGAAGAGAACACACGAACTCCTCACAACTACTTGGCTCAACTGGAACTCTACATGGGCAACCCTCTAAGAAGTGCAGCAGGAAAGCAACAGCTGAAAGGCTGAATGAGCTGAGCAGGTATGCCAGCTGCTGCCCACTCCAGGGCAGTGCATTTGGAGTTTGAGTCTTGCTAAGTTAAAGGACTTGGTTTAAACATTTCAGGCTTCCCATTGAAATAGAAAAAGGTCATGGTCTAGGAGTAAAGACTATATTCTGGGGCTAACGGGTTTTCCGTAAGGCTATGAGCAAATCAGAAAGACATCAACCACTAAAAAAAGAATAATCGTATCTCCACAAGCTCACATTTAATGGAATGCTAGAACGAAACTTAATGGTACTCAGACAAAGACAACGGAATCCAGAGTCTCTACAATGTAACAATATCTACTATACAATAAAAAAATTACTAGACATATGCAAAGGAAGATAAATAGATGACCCACTGTAAAGAGAGAAATCAGTCACTATAAACATACTCCTAAAATGACCTAGATATTGGAATTAAGAGCAAAAGACTTTAAAGTATTTCTTACAAACATGTTAAAGAGTCTAAAATAAAAGATAGATATAACGGGTGAAAAGATGGGAACTCAGGAGGGATTTGAAAACAGTCAAAAACAGTCAAATGGAAATCATAACACAGAAAAGTAAATACCTGAATTTTTTTTTTTTTTGAGATGGAGTCTTGCTCTGTCACCCAGGCTAGAGTACAGCAGCCTGATCTCCACTCACTGCAACCTCTGCCTCCCAGGTTCAAGCCAATTCTCCTGCCTCAGCCTGCCAAAGTGCTGGGATTATAGGTGTGAGCCACCGCACCTGGGCCTGAAATTTTTTTTAAAAGACCAGACCGAACACAACAAAAGAAAGGATTAGTTAACTTGAAGTTCATTAAAAATCATCCCATTTGAAGAAGAGAAAAAAGGACTAAAACAATGAACAGTGCCTCAGTAACCTGTGAGGTGTATCAAGCAATCTAACAGCTATAACTGTGCCCACAGAGAGTAGAAAGAAAATGGGACTAAAAAAATTTTGAAGAAATACTGACAAAATTTTTTTCAAATTTTCTTTAAAAAGAATAACCCACTAAGAAGCACAGAAAACTCAAGCTGGAACTAACATGAAGAAAACTGCACAAAAGAACATTATAGTCACAGGCAAAGCACAGATATTAAAAAAGAAAAACAACAATAACACTATAAAAACAGCTATAGGGACAAGCCATGGTGGTTCATGCCTGTGATCCCAGCACTTTGGGAGGCTGAGGTGGGAGGTTAAGTTGAGGCCAGGAGTTTGAGACCATCCTGGGCAACATAGCAATATCTCATCCTACAAGGAAAATAATTTTTTTAATTAACTGGACAAGGTGGTATTCACCTGTAATCCCAGCTACTTGGGAGGCTCAGGTGGGAGGATCACTTCAGTTTAAGGCTGCCGTGAGCTATGATTGCACCACTGGACTCCAACCTGGGTGACAGAGCAAGACCCTATCTCTTAAAAAATAAAATAAAAGGAGCCATAGGAACAAATCACGTTACTTAAAAGGGAACAACAATAAGGACGACAGTTAGCAGCTGACTCATCGTCCAAAACAACGGATACCAGAAGGCAACGAAATGACACCTTTAGAGTGCTGAAAGGCAAAAAAAAAAACAAGCTAGAAGGCTATGTTCAGCAAAGTTTCTTTTAAGAAAAATGAAGAGAAGCCACTTGCAGATAAAATTTGAGAGAATTTTTCACCAGCATACCTGAACCTCAAAAAATACCAAAAGAGATTCTTCAGGCTGAAGATGAAAGATGGAAATTTGACCTAGAAAAAGTAAAGAAGACTAACAGAATGGTACACATGTAGGTAAGTATATTTCTTTCCATAAGTAGTTTGAAGTCAACCACGTGTTTGACTTCAAGAGTAACCACAGAGTCAATGTGGCCTTCCAGGAGTCATCGGCCAGGCCGGCAGGACCGGAGGAGAGAGAGTACCTTTCTGATGGGAACTGCAATGGCTTTTCGGCAAAACAGTGAGCAGCTCCTCCGTTTTGAGGCCCCAGTCCCTGTGAGTCAGCTGCCTGGGCCAGGACGCAGATGGCACTGCTGCTTCTGGCCCTGGGGTCTGACACTGCCAAGGCCAAAGGACGGGGAGGCTGCTGAGACCAGCAAACAGGGGAGCTCTCCAGCTGCCCCTGCCTCAGTCCCCTTGGCTCACGGGCTGCTGCTCCCGTCCTTACCTCCTATTTTGGCATTGTACGCGATGCCCACGATGCAGTAAGAGTTGTTTGCTGAAGCGGCAACTTCTCCCGCACAACGAGTACCATGTCTGAAACGAAGGAAAAACAAAGTGAGGACGAAGCACAGCCAGTTTCAGCGAATTCAGTGCATGGCTCGGTTATAATGCAACAAGAGAGCCCGTGGTTCCAAAGCCCAGAGGCGTCAAAAAGCCCATGTCCTGCATCCCCTCTCATCACCAACCCCACTGTGGGAGAAAGCACCCAGTCCAGCTGGGCACGGCCCCTCCTGGCATCCTGAATGTAGCAAGCATTCACTCATGATCACCTCTCCCTGGATGCCTCCACTGCCTGCCCCCAGTGCCTCAGCCTCCCGAGTAGCTGGGATTACACGTGCCCACCACCGCGCCTGGCTAATTTTGTACTTTTAGTAGAGACAGGGGTTTCTCCATGTTGGTCAGGCTGGTCTCAAACTCCCGACCTCAGGTGAACCACCTGCCTTGGCCTCCCAAAGTGCTGGGATTATAGTCATCAGCCACCATGCCCTGCAAGTTTTTGCTTGTTTTTGAGACAGGGTAAACTGTCTGTCGGCCAGGCTGCTGGTCCTATGACTTCCTCCTCCAAGCACGTGTAGTTGGCACAAGGCCACTGCTGTGTGGGGTGGGTGCCACGCCACCTCGGCCCCGTGTCTCCTGTGGCTGGCAGCATGGACACCTGCTGCTTGGCAGGATGAAAGAAAGAACGGGCTGGTGCTGACGCCTCCTGCCTCATCCCTTGTGCACCTACAAAATCATGCTCACCCCAAGGCAGCCCTTTCTGTGCTTCTAAGGCCATTTAGGCAGGAGCCCAGGAAGAACGCTCTAAATTCAACACTCAGCAGCTGGGGGAGCTATGAAGCAGTGACCAGAAAAACAAATTGCTTTCCTCAGTAATGACCCCATTCTCTCATGTGCCACATCGGGTCAGTTCCTCCAGGGGGGGCCAAAATAGGAGTAACTTGAAATAGCACATCTTTGAGAAGCGTCCACAGACGATGGGAATCACTGATTCAAATTTACAGCTGCCTTTAAAAATCGCCCCGGGCAGGAGCCCTCTGGAAGAGAGTCATCTGTCCTTCCTGGAAGCCAGGTGGCCTCAAGGCCAGGGCTGTTCCCAGGGTCACATAGCTCAATGGATAGGTCAGGGTGGGATTGAATCCCGCCCTTCAAGGGTCACTGTGTGGTATGTGGATCATTCCTCCTTTGCCCCAGGCGTCCTCACTGCCAGCAGGAAGGGCACCTTGGGACACGCACGAGACTGCGCCGCCCCTCTCGGGAGCCTGGCAGCCTGATGTGTGGAACTCCTGCAGCCGAGGCTCCCTGCACAGCACCGCCTGTGCATTAGTGTGTGAATCTCAGAATCAAAGCAACCAGAAACCAAAAGACTGTAATCGGGGGACGCCCCCTCAGCAAGCATCTTGTTGACAGTGGGGGAGGAAGAAAGAGCTTTTATTATTTTCCTCCAAATATTTTTGGAGGAATGATAAGAGCTCAGGGCATGGGGCATGCTGATGGAGAAAGGAAAGGCAGAGACAGCAAGTGAACTCCCAGGACTAACCCCAGGGCTGCCATTTACACTGCAAAGTCACCTGGGCTCTCCAGACCCCACTGCCTCCACTTGCAAAATGACAGTGACACAAAAACACCCACTACCATTTCTGGAGAATATGCTGGGTGCGTCTTCACGCATCATCTCACTGACCCCTCCCATAACCCTGTGAGGTAGGGGATGTCCTTACCCTGGACAAACCTCTGAGACACTAAGACATGGAGTTTTAACCAGCTCACCCAGCACACACGCAGCCAGTAAGTGAAAGGGCTGGGGTCTGAACCCGGGTCCATCCAGCATCACTCATGCCCCTTCCACCTCATTCCTAAGGTCACAGAGTCACAAAAGCTCAGGCATGTGACCTCTGTGCTCGAATAGACCAAACTCCTGTCTTCGCACAGCAGGTCATTCACGGAGACCGCTAGACTTAAGGGTTCCTCTTCCTCTTTTAAAATAGTCCAAGGAAGTTGGAAACAGGAGACAATGTCTGTCAAACACCCAACTCTAGCAGCCCAGCAGTGGTGACGCCCCAGAAGAACAGGCTAACTCCACAGAAGCTGCCCACGCCTGATGGGTAGTGCCTGACATGGCCGTGACTCCTGGACAAGCCTGCCTTAGCGCCCAGGCAGGGAGGATGTGCCGGCAGCCGTCGCCTCTCCAGCTCCCTCGCACACACATTCAAAGCGACTCTGCAGGAAGGGGAAGAGAAGCCGGGGAGAGGAGGCGAGGGGGACGTACTTATTTTCATTGCTGGCATCGTATCGTGGAGATGGGTCATAATCATTACCGTTGACATCGTAGCTGGCGTAGGAATCCTAAGAAATGGAATCTTGGTGAGTGAGGAGAAATGGCGAGGCATATGACAGCTCTGGTTTATTTTTATTTATTTATTTATTTTTGAGACAAAGTCTCACACTGTGGGCTGGGCTGGAGTGCAGTGGTGCGATCTCAGCTTACTGCAACCTGTGCCTCCCAGGTTCAGGCAATTCTCCTGCCTCAGCCTCCTGAGCAGCTGGGATTACAGGGGCACACCACCACACTCAACTAATTTTTCTGTATTTTTAGTAGAGACGGGGTTTCACTATGTTGGCCAGGCTGTTCTCAAACCTCTGACCTCATGACCTGCCCACCTCAGCCTCCCAAAGTGCTGGGATTACAGGCACGAGCCACCACACCTGGCCAGCTCTGTTTTAAGTGGATTTTACATTCCATAGGCAGAGAGAGAACCACATGTAGGGTTCCTCTCTTACTATAGCTAGCATCTCGTATATGTTTTTATCGTGGTCAAATATACGTGACAGAAAATACACCATCTTAACCATTCTTGAGTGTGCAGCTGAGTGGCATTAACTGCAATCACAGTGCTGGGCAACCATCGCCACCACCCACCTCCAGAACTCTTTCAAGCTGCAAAACTCCACACCCACTCAACACTAACTCCCCCATTCCTCTCTCCCAGGGCCTGGCAACTCCCATTCCACTTTTTTGTCTACGATTTCGGCTACTCTAAGTCACTCGCGTAAGTGGAATCATGCAGTCTTTGTCCTTTCGTGACTGGCTTATTTCACTTCACATAATGTCCAAGGATCATCCATGTTGCCACGTGTGTCGGGATTGCCTTAATTTTGTATTTTCAATGGTTATCGCTGCTTTTGTTCATATGACTGTAACAGTGGTATTCATATAACTTTATATCTTCCTTTTAAAATATATGATAAAAGCTTTCCAGTGTTATTGACATACCCTGCAAAATTCATTGCTAAGGGCTGCACAATGATCTGCCAGCTGGATACAACATGGTTGACTTAATCGCTGGTAGGCATCCAGGTCCCTTAGAGGATTTCATGCATCTATCATATTCACTATATGCCAAGCTTGCCTCCTTACATTTATGAACTAATTGAGGCCTTACAATAACGCTATGAGAGAGTAGTCCTCTTATGAACCCATTTTACAGATGGTGACACTGAGGCACAGGGAAGTTAAATAACTTACTCAAGATCTCAGATGTAATCATTTGCAGACCCAGGATAGGAACCCTGGGTTCCTGGGGCATGCTGGGCCTAGGGCCCATGCTTTCACCCTGTCACTGTTCGTGTTGCTAGTATCTGCATGCTGACGATCTCCCTGCATGCATTTCTTCGTTCTTTAGGCTCCATTCCTAAGGTATATGTGACTCTGCAAGCATGTGGTTGAATCCCTCCGCAAAACCCTTGTCCCTGGCACCAGGACGGTAGCAGATAGCAGAATATTGATTTTCCTAATTCTCTCCACTGTAGTTTTCTTTACTGCCCACCTTAATGGGGGTCGGGGGAGAATGAGACCTTACTGTTTTTAAACTTGCATTTATTTAATGACTAGCACAGTTGAATATATTTGCATGTCAGTTCCGAAGATTGACTTACATAATTTGGGGCCAGGTCAGGGTGATTCCTCTCTATGCCATCATCGAGGATGGTGACCACCACATTCTTTCCTGTGTAGCCCCTCTTCCATGCTGCCTGGACGTTCATTTCTGACCGGCAGCGACTGTTCTTGTCGCCACAATGCTGTAAGCACAGAAGACACCAAGTCCCCGTGACATGGACATTCCAGATGCAGAACGGCCACACCGTGCACCCCCCGAGGGGAGGCGCTTAGGCTCAAAAGTAAATAAGGAGGGAATGCCTATCCCTGCCTTGGATAGCAGAGATCCTCTTCCCACGCAGCTCCAGAATCATGCGGAGGGCTCCCTCGTGATCTGTCATTTTCCCAGGGCATGGACTCCCAGCGGGCGCTCTCTCCAGGGGCTGCGCTTTGCCATTTAGTCACACAGCCCACATCAAATCGCTTCCCCTTCTCAAAAAGCCCCACCCCCTGGATGTGCACATCATTTCAGAAAAATCCACAAGATACCTGATGCTGCACAGCCTTGAAGTCAGGATTTTACACCCTCAAGGTCAAGTGTGTCTGTCTGGAGTTGTTTGAATTTAGTTTCACTGGGGGAGAAATTAACCCATTTCAGAGACCTGGCAGGGCAAGTGTCCTGGGGCGGAGAGAGGTCCTGTCCTACTCACCAGGTACCACATGTTGGACCAAATGGGGTCGTTGAAATAAAAGGCCTGCGGGTCACTTCGCACCTGTCTCTTCACCCTTCGTTTCACTTCCTGTTGCTGGAGCCATTTCACCTACCAGAAGAAATGCGATCACTGTTTATATTAAAAATGATTTCTTGATTTTACGTAGCCCCTTTGCAGGTGCGATGGGCTTCCTTGTGCATGAATATCTATGTCATAGTAGATATTTTAGATGGTAAGTTCCTGGGGACATTTTCACTTCAAAGTGACTACATTTGAAAGATGAGAACTTGTTTGGGTATACGGAGGAAGAAATACCACCACTCTAATAGATTTTGAAGTCACTGTACGGAAAGAAAGCGCTCACGCCTGTAATCCCAGCACTTTGGGAGGCCGAGGCAGGAAGATTGCTTCAGCCCAGGAGTTCAAGACCAGCCTGGGCAACATGGAAAAACCCCATCTCTAGAAAAAAAAAACACAAAAACTAGCCGGGCATGGTGGCGCAGGCCTGTAGTCCCAGCTACTCAGGAGGCTGAGGTGGAGGATTGCTCGAACTTGGGAAGTCAAGGCTGCAGTGAGCCATGATTGTGCCACTGCACTCCAGTCTAGGCAACACAGCAAGACCCTGTCAAAAAAAAAAAAAAAAAAAAAGAGAGAGACAGAAAGAGAAGAAGGGAGGGAGGGAGAGAGGGAAGGAAGGAAGCCAGCCTTGTGAAGTTGCCAATAAATTCTCTGGTGACCTTTGTCATGAAGAAGACGGAAACACATACGTGGGAAAGCAATGAGTGAAGAAAGTGCTTGGTCAAATTGGTATTGGAATTTGCTTTACAGTAAGGACATAGGTAAATATGATAAGCCATATGCTGGGATATTTGGCAGCCACCAGCAACATGGTACCAAAACATGCACAGAGAAAAAAACACAAAAAGGAATACAGCAAATAGTAGTAACATCAATTCCTGGGTGGTGATGTTATTGCAAATTTAAAATTTTAAAATTACTTTCAGGATTTCATAAATGCCTTTCAATCAGCACGATCTGCTCTCATGATCAAGGAAAAGAGTTCACAAGGCTGTATCACCGATATTTAAGAGCGAGGATCCAGGCACCGGGCCGTCTGCACTAAAACCCAGCCTCGCGCTCACCGGCTGTGTGACTTAGAGCCAGCAGGGGACATCCGTGGCCTTGGGGTGGTGTCCACCCACACAATGAGGACAGTCATGGGTCGCCACAGGGTTAATACAGGAACAACACATATCAAGCCCTCAGACCAGTGCCTGGAGCACACCTGCTCTTATCATCCTGTGTACACATTCTTTTCAAGCTGGAAACGCTTTTTCATTTTAAAAGGATCTCAGGGTAGAGACTTCATGGGCCCTGAGTGGGAATGTTTTCTTTGGTCTTGTCATGGCGGCTCCATCTGCCTGAGTAATGCTCAAAGCTGGGGTTCAGCCTGGCTCTGGGGCCTGAGATGGGCAGGATAAGGATTGGCACCGAGGCCCTGCTCTGGGGGGAGTCTGCACTACAGTCAGGGGATCCCACCACACAGAGTATGATGTGAGCTCCAAACAGGGCAGGCTTCCTGGAGGAGGCAGCTAGGGGAAGGGGAGGATGGAAGATGAGGGGGACGGGCCCAAGGTGACCCAAGGCTGGCGACCCAGGGTTGTGCTGGAAGTTAGAACAGAGCTGCCTGAGGCTGAGCGGGCAGGGAGTGAAGGTACCCAAGGCAAAGGGGTGGTTTCCCTCCCTCCTCCCTGAGCCTCGGCCTCCCCCACACTGTCCTGAGCGAGGAGAACTGAGCACCTGCATACACAGCTCACGTTTAGGGCTGGGGTTGATCTCTAAGGCATCCCTGGTGTACAGGGCAGAATGCCGGGAGAGAGGCATCCCAGCCTGTCCCACCCCCGATGTGATTCATCTATAAAACACCAGCAGACAAGACATCTTAGCAACACCGAAAAGGGCTCAAAATCAATTTCAGGTTAGACACTTAAAAACTCCTCAGCACCAAGTCCTAGATAATTTATAATGGCCGCTGATAGATACTTCCCCAGAAAATAAAACTACAAAATGAGATATTTCGCTCCTAACACCTGCTGATGGCATTTTGCAATGTCCCCATATATTACTGCCTGAACTAGAAAGCTTTTACCTGGTGTAAGATGCCGCAAACAATATTTCATAATGTGTTAAGCACCCTATTATAAAATACAGTGGTAGGTAGCTCCTGCACAGCCCAAAGCTCCCGGGAACGTTCCACCCCTCCTGCCAGGCTGAGCGCTGTTTGTGCCAAGGGGCCCTGGACTCACTTCCCGTTCTAACAGCATCTGGCGCCTTCCGACTGCTATGCCCACCAGGCCACTCTTCTAGTCAGAGGAGGAGGCACACTCTGCCCTTCCAAGCCCAAGTGGACAATGGCCCGCTAATCAGCTGGGAGACGTGGGAAAGCGTGGAGCCAGCAGTCACAAGAGCATTCCTCAGCAGGGTGGAAGAGCCTGGGCATCCCAGTCCCTGGCCCTTGCTGGGCTCTGGGCAAACCCCACAACACTGGCACACAGTTTTGAGGGGGTCCGTGATAGCGCGGGGTCTGCAGAACACTTTGGGAGACTCTCTTTCTGGTGTGGTTCCAGGGGCAGACCTCTCTCTGCTAACAGACCTGCTCACTGAAAGGCTCTGATGGCGAGTGAGGTGCTGTCAGGCCAATGGAACTGCATCCTGTACAACAGACGACTGACCAGGCACGGGGCTTCTCTGTGGAGGTGGGATGCAGGCAGACAGCATGGTCGCAGAGGCTGATTCGGCCAGCAGCCACTCCGTCCCTTCCTCTGGGCTCCAGTCACCCCCCTGCTTCCCACCCAGCTCCGGGACAGCACAGGGATCCCAGATCCCACCTCCTACCAGTCACAAACAGGAAGCCATTTTCCACGTTCACCTTTCTCGACGTCTCTGGAGAGCAGGCATCCTGGGGTCACTTACTCTGTTGCTTACTCAACAAAAGTGCACTGAGTCTTCCTGTGTGCCAGGTGCTAGGTGCTGGGAAGATCGGCATGAACATACCTGGTCCCCAGCCAGGACCAAAGTGCCTCCCCCCTCCCCTCCCCTTCCCTCCCTAGCTGGGATGCAAAGCCCTCTGCCTTCAATGCCCCCTTGGGGTGGAACCAGGAGCCACATGGACACTCTGTGGAGGTCAGCGGTAGGCCATCAGCCCCAAACCAAGCGAGTGAAACTCCAGCTCTCCCATCAA
This sequence comes from Ateles fusciceps, assembly GCA_036589455.1. Taxonomy (NCBI): domain Eukaryota; kingdom Metazoa; phylum Chordata; class Mammalia; order Primates; family Atelidae; genus Ateles; species Ateles fusciceps. The sequence goes on from JAZHEH010001736.1 coordinate 11,845,529, forward strand.
ATGGAAGCAACCCTCACAGGTTGCAGTGAGCAGAGACTGCACCACTGCACTCCAGTCTGGGCGACAGAGTGAGACTCTGCCTCAAAAAAAAGAAAAGAAAAGAAAAGAAAAAACAAGAATGAAAATGTGATTAGGTCTTAATGACTGCTGGATGACATCTGTTGACTTTTTTGTGGAAGATCAACTGTAAGTGATTTGGGGCAAAGGTGAGGTTTGCCAAATCCCACTTCTGGCCCAAACAGATCATCTTTCTCTGCAAATCTGTATCAAGCATCTTGATTTCTTTAAAGTCTTATTTTGAAGACAGAACTTCACTCTGATATTTTTCCTTTGATCTATTTTCCAAATGTATGTTTCCTGCTAAACATGCAGCACACTTATAGACAAGTGACGCTCCGGGGCAGGAGTTGCAATTGTGACGAGGACATCATCTTCTCATGACAAGTGGACACAACACCTTCTTCTGCAGTGTGTGCTTCCTCCAGCTTTCTTCCTGAGAAGTCAAATTCCAATGAGGCATCCGTTGACTGTCCCTCTGTTGATAAGACCAGGTAAAATCTAAGGACATTCCTAAAGAGGAACATAAACAAGCAGAGACCCAGGAGGGGGCCCTGCCCAGGTTGCACTAAATGGCCCGAGATGTCACAGGCTGTCCGTGCCACTGAGTTGTGATCATTGTCCAAGCGTCCTTTCAGCGAGCAGCTATGGGCAGCCTTGGCCACCTCTCCTTCCCTGCGGTCCAGAAGCTTGCTGACACATTAGTCCCGGGTGTGACAAGTGACAGGGGCGGGTGTTTTGAAACTTTCACTCATGAGCCAGCGTCACCAAAGAGAGCATGAAATCCCTTCCACTTTGCCCTTCCCCACAAAGCCACCAAGTCCCTCTGCCCTAACTTCAAGCCCTCACCTGTTCAGAGGAGCCCAGGTGTGGCTCACAAAGGCCTCCAGAAGTTCTTGGGAGCTGGAGAGTCCTACAAGAGCTACAAGAGGGGCTTCAGAGTCTTTGCTCTTAGATGGAGTGAAGGCCACAAAGAGCATACACAGAGACCCTCCCCCCAGGGGTCCCACACAGCATCGAGGGATCCAGCTGCGGAGCTTCCTTAAATACCCGCCAGAGGGGTTGTGGATGCTGGGATCACACAGGTTCTGCAGAGTTGCAGCCAAAGGGAAGACAGCTCGGCCAGCTCTTTCTTTTCTCTTTTCTCCTTGGTTTCATCAAAGAGAAGGCTACTTTATTCCCTAACTGTGAAAGAACAAGGGGACTGCAAGCCAGCCCTGACTGTCCACCAGGACACATCAGGGGAGGAGTCAGAGGCCAGACCTCAGAACCCAGGAGCCACCAAACTCTAAAGCCTCCTCCAGGAGAGAACCATCAGAGCAGTGAAGAAAATAAACATGGGCCTCCACCTCCAAACTGTAAAGTGGGGGGCTGGGACTGGTCCCTCTCTGAGAGCTTCTGCACTCAATAGTCTATGATGCTTAGATCTTGGTTCCCATCAACTTTGACTGCTCTGAGGACCTTCCTGGGCCAACATCCAACCAACCAAAGAGCTGAGTGAGAAGGCTGAGTGGTGAATTTAGAAAGAAACATCCCACTCCCTGACAAGGGCCTGTCACCGTATAATGCAACATGGCCCTCCTCTCATGGACAGGCAATGATTAATGCACCACACTGGGCCCTCTTGCCCTGGATCCCACAGTCCCTCAAGGAGTGGAAGGCCAGGCTCACTAGGAAACCTAGAACTGTATGCAAAATAGTGCCGGCATGAGCATGGTTTCTTTTTTCCTCTGGAGAGCGAGAGGGCCCACAACTTTCATCAGCGTTTCAAAGGGGCCTGTGATCCCCCCCAAATGGCTAAAAACCACTGAACCCAAGCTAGACCGACAGAGGCAGAAAGCAGATCAGTTTTCCCTGAGTGAGGGATTGGTATTATGGCTGTCATCTTCCGGGAGGGGAAGGGGACCATCACCACAAGTGAGAGATGATTAAACAGTTCGTGAGAGCCCATCACAGTGAGATGCCCAGGCCCACCTGTGGCGCTGCACTGGCTCACCTTGGGGTGGGGCCGGGGAATGCCAGGCTGCCATGGCAACCACACAGTGGGAACCGGTGAGTAGGCCTGGGCAGCAGAGAAAGGGAGGAGGAACGGATAGATAGAAGACATTCCAACTCAGCCTAGAAAGCCACCCCACCAGCACCTCCCGTGCCATCCAGGCAGCTGCCAGCCCAGCTCCTTACCCACTTCTTCACCTGCAACCATAACTGTAACAGGGTAGAGACCATTTCTTTTTTTTCTTTTTTTTTTTTTTTGGAGATGGAGTCTCGCTCTGTTGCCCAGACTGGAGATCTCGGCTCACTGCAACCTCCACCTCCTGGATCCAAGCGATTTTCCTGCCTCAGCCTCCAGAGTAGCTGGGACTACAGGCACTCGCCACCACACCAGACTAATTTTTGTATTTTTAGTAGAGATGGGGTTTCACCATATTGGCCAGGCTGGTCTTGAACTTCTAACCTTGTGTTCCATCCGCCTTGGCCTCCCAAAGTGCTGGGATTACAGGCATGAGCCACAGTGTCTGGCCACTATTTCTTGAATTCTTTCCATCAAAGTTGAACTATGGGTGCTAGAAGACCCGTGCTTAAGAGTCATGAGAGAGGGAAGTCCTCACTCTGCTGATGGCCTGGGCAGTAGAGGAGTGAAAGCTCACTCCTTTCACTCATGGGACAGTGCGTGTGAAAGCTCTTTGGGAAAGTAAAGCTATTCATTTGTAAGTTCTTATTTTGCTGAAAGGGGACAGAAGGTGCCCTCTTCCTATTGCCCGCCACCCGCCTCCACTCACTGAAAAAACAGGCAGCAAGACCCTCGCTTCACCTGTTGTTAGGGGCTGACCTGTGAACCCCTAAATTCTTATGCTGAGATCTTAACCCCTGGTAGCTCAGAATGTGACTGTAATGGGAGATAAGGGCTTTAAAGAGGTAATTACATTAATATGATGTCATATTCCGTTGTTGGTTTTTTTTTTTCTTTGAGACGGAGTCTCGCTCTGTTGCCCAGGCTAGAGTGCAGTGGCACCATCTTGGCTCACTGCAGCCTCCACCTCCTGGGTTCAAGCCATTCTGCTGTGCGCTCAATAGTCCACGACACTTAGATCTCGATTCCCATCAACGAGTGTCCGATGAGAAAAGAAGACGAGGGCGGAGACACTCACAGAGAGGGACGACACGTGAGGATGCAGCGGGAATTCAGCCACCTGCGAGAGACCTCAGAAGAAACCAGCCCTGCCAGTGCCGTAATCTCAGTCTTCCAACCTTGCTAACTGTGAGACAATACATTTCTGTGGCTGAAGCCCCCAAGCCTGTGGGACTTTGTGACAGCTGCCCTGGCAGAGACTAACAATCTATGGAGTCTGACGCTGCTCAACATGTCTCCTCTCCAGGCACTGTCGGTACCTCTGTTATTTTAGCTCCAGCAATACAGGATACAGCTTTGTCGATTCAAACCATATTTAGGGTTTTTCCATAATTCAGTCAAAGTGGGACCGAATATACTTCTGAAGTATTTACACAGAAAGAAGCTGCTTATGTTACATGTAACTTGCTTATGTGAACCCAGTCAGCGGAACTTGAGATATGCTTCAGTAAACACTGTCTGCTGTTTAACGGGGACTACTGGACTTATAAGGGAGTAAAAACAAATGACACGCAGCCTTGGCCCTCATAACTTCCTATCACATCGGCAAGATGGGCTTGTGCACTCTGAACTCCAAGTTCCTCTCTCCCGATGCATCCGCAGAGCAGAGGCAGATTGCTGCCCATCGCCTCTCCTCTGGTCTGGAATACTGAACGCCCCTCTCAGGCCTGATGATCCAGGCCCCCCCAGGAGACCACCTGCAACTCCCCCTGCCGGCTCTGACTCTGTCCCTGACAGATCCCAAACAAACCGAACTAGTCATCGTTCCCAGTACTCTGTGTACCCCTACTCTGGGGTCAGATCTAGAATACAAACATACGACTGCTAGAAGAGCAGGCCAAGCCTGCAGCCTCTGAGCAGGCTTCCTGGTGGCAGGGATGTCGGAGCCCAGAGGGGAAAGTGGGGGAGCAGAGCAACAGCAGGGGAAGGTGGGGCGCAGGCTGTGCAAAAGCTCTGCAGAGGGAAAAAGAGCGAGAGTTGTCCAAGGAGGACTTCAAAGGCCAGTGGTGGCTGGGACTCAGGGGGCCACCGGAGGCCAGGACAAGGAGGGTTTGGGGAAGTGGGGGATACAGCTTTGTGGCACCATCAGGCACGTATTTCAGAGGATCCCTCAGGAGCATGGGAGGTGACTGGAGGGGGGCAAGGATGCCCACATGAGGCTGCAAGGAAGGCAGTGCAGTGGTGCAGGCGAGAGGTGACAGGAAGTGGGCCTAGGGCAGGAGACACAGGACGTGGCAGGGCCAGGCTGTATAGGCGGTGGAGCGAGTGTAGGGGAGAGGGAGAGGCTGCCGGTTCTGCAGTGTAATACAGGTGGGTGCTTCCCTCTGAGACAGACTAGGGCCAGAGAGAGTGAGCTGGGTTTGGGACATGCTGACTTTGAGTTGTCTTTGAGACATCTAAGTGGAAGGTTTGAACATGCAGGTGAAAGAATAAAACGCTATCTTTTAAAGTATATTTACAAATTCAAAAAAAAATTTTTTTTTTGAGACAGAGTCTCGCTCTGTCACCCAGGCTGGAGTGCAATGGCATGATCTCGGCTCACTGCAACTGCTGCCTGCCGGGTTCAAGCAATTCTTCTGCCTCAGCCTCCTGAGTAGCTGGGATTACAGGCGCCTACCACCACACTCAGCTAATTTTTGTACTTTTAGTAGAGATGGGGTTTCGCCATGTTGGCCGGGCTGGTCTTGATCTCCTGACCTCAGGTGATCCACCCACCTCGGCCTCCCAAAGTGCTGGGATTGTAGGTGTGAGCCACTGCACCCGGCCAAATTCAAACTTTTTACCAATTCCTAGTAGCCATGCCACTAAAACCAGCTGGGTGGTGCTGAAAATGTGAACAGCCAGCTTGTCACTGTCATTTCATCACCCTCATGGGGGAGCAGCCCACCGTCTGCACATAGGCAAATCCGCTGGGCCCTGGGCAGCTGCCTGGCCCTGCCCTCAGCCAGTTCATCAACCCCTGAGACCAAGGTGGTACTTACTGTCTATGTGCTCTTGTCAGGAACTTTCTGTTTGTTTGCACTTTGAATTGCTCTAGCACACAAAACTGTCAGATAAAATTCCATCTGTAGTTAATGGAAAGATCTGCTTCAACATTGCATCACTGCTGGAAGGAAACCCGAGCTTTGATTAAACTCTGGGGGCAAAGTCCAATCCTACAGAACAGAAGGCCTTCTCTGGTCCCTGCAGTCATGTTGCAACTTCTGAGCTTTAAAGCACTGAAATGAAGCATCAAACCGAAGCCTCCTACGGCCCTGGAAGGAGCCACCAAAGCTCCCTCCGAACATCTTTTTCCTTCCATTTCCATCACCAATCTGGCTGAGATCTGTAGGGAAGGAAAGGGCTGAACCCAAGTCATCACGCTAAAATGTAAGGTCTGGAAGACACAGGCAGCAGCGACGAACTATAAGCCAGCTTGGAACATAATCAGAACAAGTAATTTTTTAAAAATCTGTGAGCCCTTTCAGTGATTGGCCGATGCTTCTGTAATATCCACCCTTCTCCAGACTTTTGGCAAAAGAACAAGTTAAAAACAAATGCTTTCAGTTTGCTTAAATGACAGCCCTTGGAAAAACCCAGCGAGCAATGACTGCACACTGAGAACACTCAGGCTGTTCCTCCAAGGATAGGGCTGGGTAACAAAGCAATTTGAGCAAAATGGCCCTTTTCAAAGATGGTTAAAAAACAAAATCAAGTAAAGGTAATTAAGAATGCAAGGAAAATGAGTGTACAGTTCTGGTATAGGATCAGTGCAAAGAAGGAACTAGTAGGTATCTTCTAGTACCTACTAAGTATCTTCCTAGTAAGCACACACACGTGCTTGACAAAGAAAGTCCTGCTCTTGACCCCCCGACTTGAGTTTTGCTTTAACAAATGTATATTCTATCAGCACTGATGTGACGTGGGGTGGACTGGAAATTCCATCACTTATCAAAGTACTTTTATGCAACAGGGACTGGAGCTGATTAACATAGAATACCATCTGCATTTGATTGAACTTTATCCAGATAAGCCCATAACATTCATTTCCAGTTTGGTCATTTGAACATGATGGCGGTCTCACATTCCGAAGTCTCTGAATAATATTAAATCATCTTTTCCTTTTGTTAATAGTATTAATTACACAACTCTCCAGATGTTAAGGTATCACAAAAATGCTTTGCCAATGTAGGAAAATGCTCCGATGCACTGCAATAAAAGATAACACGAAATACTTATATAAAACAGCCAATTTCACCAACTACTTAGTTGTAATGACTGGGCAGAGTAAATATTAGTCAGACTGACAGCTAATTGATTTGGTTTGCATTAAAGCTAGATGAATTTAAACAGAGGTATTTCAGTTGCGATTCTGAATTCATAATTGGTTCAGATGTCTGTGTGCTTTCCCTGGGGCTAACAATTTAATTAGAACCGGGGGGAACAATCAGCCAATCCTAGGAAGGTTCCAGGAGGGCCTGGAATGCCCAGGCTGTCTACCTTTCTTCCTTTCTTCTTTACTGGCAGGATGCATTGATAGCAGCTTTGCCAGGAGCTTATTAAGAAGCTCTGTGAAAAGGAGATTTTTATTTGAAAAAATGTAACTGCTATGGTAGCCTTTGCCTAGGAAGTCTCTATCCTTCCTTCTGCTGGTGTCAAGGGGCAACTAATGCCTGGGAATGCTTGGCCCTCAGACCCAACTGAATATAGGACTCTGAACACACCTAAAATGAGTCAGTCAAGCAGCTCAGGTGCTGCAGAGAGGAGGCAGGTCCAGGACACGGGGGCCCTCAACCCCCCCACAGAGTCTGTCTCTGCTGCCTCGGAGTGCCTTGCTCACGCATGGGTCTCCCACCCCCCTACTTTGCCGGAGACTCAGCAGCACAGAGACCTGTTGGGCAGCTCTGCCTCGCTCAGGCACAGGGTCCGGCACTCAGCAGGTGCACCATTAATATTTTTGGAAGGAAGGGATGAGCAGTCGACCTGAGTACCTTTAAAAGCTTTAAAACATAGTCACCAAAAACAGAGGATGTAGTTAAAACACAGATTAAGTCTCCTATTTTGACTCTGCCTTAGTTCTAACAATTAAGAATCTGCTTTATTTATTCTGGGAAGGCCCCATGGAAAGAAGACCAAGAAATCCACAGTGCCTGTCTCTTCTCAGAGCATGCTAAGAGGGGGGCTTCCTGCATGCAAACAGCTTGCTTTCCAAGAAATCCGCAGTGCCCGTCTCTTCTCAGAGCATGCTAAGAGGGGGGCTTCCTGCATGCAAACAGCCTGCTTTCATTGTCACTATCCGCATGGTAGCAATTCAACAATTCAAAGGACTTCGGTTGAAGAGCAAGGATGTTTCTTCACAAGGCAGACCGGTCACTTGCTTAAAGTGGAAGTGTGGAGGGCTGCTGCATCGACCTCTTTTCTCGCTTACAATTTCCTCCAAGATGATAGATGACGGTCTCTCACCCTCACAGAACACATGCCTTCTCCTCCAGGACCAGCCTGTGCACCCTGTACAGAGGCCCCTGCTGCTCAGTTTTCTACTGATCCACACTTCCACAAGTGCCCCACTCCTTGGGAATGAGCTACTACAATCTGGCGTTCTTCCTAGAGGATTAAATATACTGGCCCCTTTGAAAAACATTCCTTCATGTTCCGTGGTGTAAGCACAAGTAGACGTAATCTCACCCCCCACGCAATGGGGTAGAGAAGGTGCATGTGAAGTACCCAAGCGCACAGTCACCCCTTAGTACACACTTAACTCCTTCCCTTGCTATGAAGGAATAATGGAATGAGCAGTGTTTTATATCTATCTCATTCGACTTATCCATACCTATCTATCCATCCATTCATCCATCCATCCACCCACCTATAAAACAAATCCAGAAATATATTCAAGACAAGTCTGCCTTTTCACAGCCCAGGTCCATGAGTGAGCTCTATGGGGACCACTTCCTCAGGTGCTTCAAATCAAAACCCCCACCAAGCGATGCCCCAGAGAAGGATAAGTCAGGTACAGAGCCCAGGGATAACGTGTCTCTCCAAACAATTCCTGCTCAGTCAGATTGTCATTGAAGTAAGCGGCTTGGGGCAACACCAACAACCCATTTTTCCATAAAAACTTTACTGTAAGTATTTCCTGGAAATGCTGAAATAGTTTTGTGCACCAGCTAGGAAGCCCAAACAAACATCTAGCATATACGTTAACTTTTAAGAGAAGATGACTTCTGTGACCAAAAACTGTGATTTACCAATGACCTCCCTTCCTTGTTGGGGCTGCTACGGTTTCTCATGTGAATTTCATTTCCTTCTCAACACTCGTAGCCCTGTGACATATCACCGATTTTTCTATTTCCTGCTTCGTTTTCTGTCAGCCCCGCCGCCAGCTCCACTGGCCTTGCTGTGGACACAGGCAGCCACGTGGCAGGTATTCCAAAAATACCTGCCGAATGAACGAACTCATTCTGAGGAACTCACTTAAATTTTTAATCTTGACAAGTATCTGTTGATTGATATTTGTCAAACATTAATTTCCAAATCTATGCAGAAAGGATATGTAATTAACCACCCAGTAAGTATGGAATATATTAAAATGTAAAATGTTAGCCTCTTTTCATATTACATTTGTTCTAATCCCAAAGATCCGTGAATCTTTAAGGAAAAAAGTCATACTTACTGCCTCCGGTTTCAAATTCATAGTAACCATCAATATACATGTTATGACAACCACAAAAATATCCATCTGCCTGAGCTCTAATTTCATTATTAAAATACTGGCTTGAATTGCCCAGAGTTTTTGTTTTATGGGTAAGCTTCATATGTGCATCTCCTGCAATTATTGTATTTTGTTGATTTTAAAATGCTGAGAGAGCTTCACTCACGTGATTTAGTTCAGATGGTCTGATGTGTAGCTACACAAGTCTTGCTGTATCGAAAGTGAATGTGGAAAACTCATGTCTATCCAGCATCACATTAAAATACAAACTCCACCATTTTTAGGACCATAGACCCAAACCCTCCATCCCTTAGGAAAGTATCCTGACCCTCTGTACCTGGGGGTCCATTCTGAGGAAGGTGTGAGGGCCTCTGCTACTCAAGGTCGATCTTTTAAACGTTTTGCTGTGATAAAAATGGTAGTAATCTTCCAGGTTTCCAATCTGCAAGACAAGAAGCAGAGTACCATCAATTAATAATCCCACGAACAGCTGTGAAAATCTTCCACCCCACAAGAATCTCCCCCCTTATCTGAGGGGCTCATTCTCCCAGAGGAAACATATGCTCCCCTGCGCTTCTCCTCATATCTCTGGCATGTATCTGCTGTTTATAAACATGAAGGTGGATTTAGACACTCATTTTTAGATAAACAACACTACGTAATATTTCCCATGGAGCACATACTCTACCACATCTCATGGTAAATCAACATCATTTAAAGTTTGTACTATCATGGCCAAGTTCTTTAGACAGAAATGAATGTTCGTTTAGAGCCAAGCATCCCTGAAGTAGCTAAGTTGGTGTCAAGTCAGGTCTACACCAAAACATTCACTTACAAACAAACTCCATCCTCTCTATCCCATGGGTAAACTGAAATATCGAAGAATGAACACTTCCTCTCAAGTGCAACGGGACAGCCAAAGAAAACACGTGGATCCATCTGCTTGGGGATTGTGAAAGGGTCAGAAGAGAACATCTAAATCCCCGAGGTGTTCCAATTTTCTGCCAGGGGCAGTTTGTCAGGACAGATTTCAGCTTGAGGACTGGATGGAACCAACAGCAGCCTCGTGACCCAGCCCCTGACCTTCAAGAAGCACCAACTCGCCCTCACGTCTGACTGGGCTTCAGCATGGGGACATTGTTCTTGGAGACCTGCTTCTTGGCTGTAGAGAAGTGTTAGTTGATCACCATCCTCCAAAAGGGCTTTTAAAATAAAGATGGGCTGAATATCCTATAGACTCTCAAGTTGATCTTCTCAGGCTAAACCATCCTGGTTTCTTTTCCAGCTTGATTAAAGGGTAAATTTAAGACTAATGGTCCTCTACAGCAGTTCTATATGATGATTACAAACATGAGTTTTCAATCAGAAAAATTTGGTCCAGACCCTCCCTACCCCTCCACCAAGATCAGCCATGTGACCTTGGGCAAGAATATTTGACGCATGGGAATCTCAATTCCATATGTGTAAAATGGGGGATAAAGCTACTTACCGCTAAAAGTTAAGTAGGACTAAAGTCTACCCAACTCACAACTCCTTGGCTGTCCCCACCTTAATCACAGCCATTCAGTCTGCTACGGTCCGATCTCAATAGAGTTGACTGGCCTAGGCAGAGACCTGGAGGGACCTGGATGCTATGAATGTCCATTTTCAAATCTTTGCACAAAAAGATAAGGAAGGAGTCCAAGAGAGAGCCTCCCAGCCCCTTTACGACCCTTCAGTTCTCCTTTCCAGCAATCCTGGCAGCCTGGATGCCTTTTGTTCTTGGGTTTAGGAGACATCACTTTATCCTTGAAATAAGGAGCTTCCTTTTCTTCTTTAGCTTGCTCCAATGTGTTTCTGTTGCTTACAACCATAGAACATCAAATACTAAGACAGTCACGAGGAATAAATAGGAATCACCTATATAGGGCCTAGTTTAGTGCCTAGAACCTAGCAGTCACTCAACAAATGGTGGTGGTCCTGGGGAGCTGGGATCTCTCTCTGGCTCCTCCATTCCCCTCTCTGGGTCTGGGATGCTTCAGATTTTGGCCAAATTCAGGCCTGCACCTAATTTGATCCCTTCCTGCTGGGTGGCCAGGGCTTACCCTCTCTGTTTCCTTATGAGACTAATAACCACCGCCCTGAAAGGGTTGCTCCAAGATTTGAATGAGATATTTATGTGTGGAAGAGCTAGCAGAGACCCAGCAGGTAGGTAGTTAGTGCTCAATACACAGTTTTCTGCTATTCTGATTCTCAGTTTATTTTCTACCTCAAGACAGTTTTCTGCCATCACAAACCTCATTATTTCTGCCCTATTTTGCTCACAAGCACTTTTACTTTTCTTTCTACAGATAAGTCACCTTGCTCACTTCTTCAACAAAGTTAATTGCCACATGAGTCAAAAGGTTCCTCCTCACCCACCCTAGAGCTGTTATTCAGCAACAGAAGCAATCATGGAGTCTCAACTTGCAGCAGTGTTTAATCAACATGTTTGCTTACAAGCTGCCACCATCCCTGGGAGATGTTACATAACTTTTGGTCTTTTAACTCTGGGCATTCAAGTCAATTCCCAGTCAGGGACACGGAGAAACTTAAGAGCTGAATAAAACTTGCTGGCAAAGAAACAGACTAATTGCAGAACTGCTGACCCCTCAAAGGCCCACGTCAGGGTGGCCCTGGAAGCCATTCAGGGCAGCGCCTGGCCTTTGAACAGCTGAGCCAGGCTTGGGGCAGCCAGCTTTCCCCCTCAAAGGCCAGTCCCCAAGCCATCTAGCCCCCTACCCCATGGGCCGCCATGACCGTCCTTTGCAAAGGCCCCAGGGTCTGGGCTGACGTGAACCGTTCTCCGTGAGCAATCCAGGAAAGGCACCAACAGTCCCCAGAATGCTGACCAGGCCAACCTCTGAAGGCAGCAGTGGCCAGAACGCCATCTGTTTGGACACTTATGTTCTGCCTAGCATGAGGGTTGAAGGGCTGGGGAGGGCCGCTCCCACTGCAGGGGAGAAGGGGACACCAGCCAACGCTGCCCTCGCAAAGCCAGCTGCAGAAGAAGCTGGAATCATACATTTTTCCTTTGTGACTGGCTTATGTCATTCAGCATAATGTCTTCAAGTTTCATCAATGTTGTAGCATGTGTCAGAATTTCCTTCCTTTTTAAGGCTGACTAATCTCCCATTATCTGCACACCTCACATTTTGTTTATTCATTCATCTGTTGACAGACACCTGGATCACTCCCACTCCTTGGCGATTGCAGATAACGCTGCTGAGTACAAATATTTGTTCGTGTCCCTGCTTTCACTTCTTTGGGTACACACCCACCTACTGTTTTTCAATAAATTTTCTTGGATCACAGCCACGCCCCCCCCTTTCCCTGCTGTCCATGGCTGCCTTCCTACTACAATGGCAGGGAGGACTCATTGCCACAGAGACCCTAGAGCCCACAGGTGTAAAATACTTCATATGAACTTTGAACAAGAAAAAGGTTGCCAGCCTGTGATGTACAGCATTTGCTGCTGAGGGTATCTGGGGAGTTCACCAAAGTCTCTGATGTTAAGCACGGGTTCTCTAAGGGCGGGCAGTGACGGTCCACACACTGACTGCCTCTGCCGATAAACGCAGGTGCAGCTACAAGCCTAGACCTTGAGCATCTCACTGAGTCACTGAGCTGTGCTTTTTCCACAAACCTCCTTGTCAGATGCTCCAAGAGACCTTGTCCTTCTGTCTGCCCCATGTGGTCCTGCCCTCTGTCCTCCCCCTGCGACATCAGGCATCAGGTCAGGAGTGTGAGGTTTTCATCATGGGCAAAACCAGTGAGAGAATTAAGGGTGACGCAGCAGGAGGCAGGGCAGCTGCCCAGACACACAGGCCCAGTGACAGTCACGTCAGCCCCGATGATGCTGCATTTATGATGCAGCCATTGTCGTCTGCTCCTCCTCCCCCACTTACCTAAGCCCTTCTAGGGTTCTCACCTGACTCACGACAGCAGGGGCCACCCCAGGTGCGAGGAAGCTGCCCCTCCCCACTAAGGGAGGCTGTTCCTTCACATCTCTGGGTGCCTTCATGGGGGAAGGGGAACAGGACGCCAGGTTGTGAGACCCCCAGGCTCGCACAGGGTCACCTGTGGGGGATGTGGCCACTGGTCTGGTTCAACATGAGGGACACCTGGCTGCCCCCTGGCCCTGACTCACAGATTGGCAGGTGAGAAGGACCCACAGAGATGTCCCCATTTCACAGATGGGTAGATTGAGGCCCAGGGAGGTTAAGACTGTTACATTGTGGGACTCCCAGTTCCTAAACCAGCAGTCTCCCCATTCTGCCCACAGACAAGCAGGTGACAACATTTGATACCAAATGAGGTACAGAAACACAAGTCAAGTTTAAGATGATGGTCACACTTTTAGGACCTCTTCAGGGTCAAATGGACAGGGGCCGGACTCAGGAAGGGGGCGGCCTAAAGGCAACATTCCAGGTGCTCTTCCAGAGAAAGTGAGGTTCTTTTTTATCTGGCATTTGCCCTGATGGCAGGTGTTCTTCCCTGCTCAGCGTGGCCTTCGACAGGGTCCACACCAGGGGCTGGCTCTGCTCCTGTGCTCACAGCTCACCAACTCTGTGCACCACTCCTCCAGCCGCGCCTGAACAGCCTGCCTGCCTTTATCATCAGGAGTGGTGCTTCCACAGACTGCCGCTATTGGAAGGCCCTGGTAGCCCTCCTCCTCCTCCCCCAATTACAGAAGAGAGGCGCTGCCTCCACCATCCCAGGCTGCCTCCCAGTCCTGCTCAGCCCCGTGTGCTGCCCCGACCTCCATCTGCTCTTCGTCAATGAATCTGACTGCCAGTCTGTAAGGCATTGTTTTTTGACTGTCATAACATGAAATTTAAATATGTTCTTGTTCTCTTTCGAGCCCATGGTATTTTCACAATGCACTAATTAGAGCCCGTCTCATGCGCCATTCAAGAAAATAAACAAACCTTTCCCTTCCTGCTTCCCCTCCCCTTCTCTATAAAAGAAAAAAAAAGAAAATAAACAATTTGCGGAATACAGAATGCTCCTGTCTCTCTCTTTACTCAACATTGAGAGGCTATTTTACGCATTACTCATTAAAAGTGGTCACATCACTAAAACATCATTAAAAACCTTGCTAAACATTCTTGACCAGAACACTGAGGAAATGAGATCAAAGAACACACAGTGAAAAGAGTTTAATGTAGTGTAATCCTATTTAACAAGATGCTCTGACATTTTAAAAAATCTAGGTAATATGTGCACATGATAAAAACTATGGAAGGTACAAAAGGGTATGGAGTTAGGAAGGAGCAGCAATACCCACTCCTTCTCCATTCCCCAGCCAGGGTTCCTCACTGTTACTGAGGGCTCCACGCTCATCACAAGAGCAGATGACGCTTGCTGGGCACATGCCCCGTTCCAGGCAGCAAGCTTGGAGTACAGATGAATTAATAAGTTTGATTCCCCCTAACAACCGTACAGGGTAGATGTTATGACTGCCCTCATCTTGCAGATGGGGAAACTGAGGCACCGAGCAGTGATATTATTCAAGGTTCATTTAGTCAATAGCACAATCAGGATTCTTCACCATGGAACCCTCTGCCTCTTGGCACAGTTAAGACTGTTATTTGCCATGTGGGATTCCAGGCACCTTGGCCCTTGTTCTTAGCAGCAGGTTCTTTCCCAAAGAGCCAGTACCCTCAACATGTGTGCACTTTCCTTCGCTTCAATAAGGAAATCATGGGAGATCTACATTATGTTTCATGTACATATTATTCCATTATGTCATATACGAGTGTGTGTGCATACGTGTGGATATATAGGATGTGTGAGTATTGTACATACACATGTATACATGTATTCAGGTGTGTGTGTATATGTGTGTGTGTGTATTTATATACAGATGCATATATATGTATACAGTCACGCCTTGGCATCCATGGGGACCGGTTCCAGGCTACCCTGCAGACACCAAAATCCACAGATGCTCAAATCCCTGATATAAAAACGGCATCACATTTGCATACAACCTACACATATCCTCCACTAGTTTAAATCATCTTTGGATTACTTACAATACCTAATACAATGTAAATGCTATGGAAATAGTTGTTATACTATATTGTTAAGGGAAAAATGACAAGAAAATAGTTCATACATGCACCATACATTTTTTTTCATGTTTTTGATCGGAGGTTGGTTGAATGTATAGATGTGGAACCCGTGAATAAAGACAGACACCTGCATTTGTATTCAGGTTGTGCATGTGCGTGTGTGTGTGCATTTGTGTACATGTGTATATACATATCCAGGTGTGTGTGTTTCTATAAGGTTCATAAACAAACGGCTCTGAAACATATCAGGCGAGTCCTTGGTTTTCCAACAGTTCTCACACCCAAGTGAGCCCCCTGGGGCCACTGCCGGGCTGCCCTAACTCAGAACCCCTGGGTCTCTGGCTCTCCACTTGGGACACGTCAGATTCACCTGAGCAGCTTGAGCAACCCCACGGGGGCCCGGGGCTTGGCCCCAGATGGAAGCTCTGGTTCCAGAGGTCTGAACGGCCACTGGGCAGGTGGGTTCTAAACCCCTCCCTGGGAAAAGCTGAGTTGTATCCAGGGGAACTGTGTCAAATACCAAGAGCACAGGCCCAGAAGGCTGTTTCTCCATTTCCCGCCAGTCCTTCCCAGGTCCCTCCAGCCTCAGCTCAGCATCATCTCCTCTGGGGAGCCCCTCCCGTCCAAGCGGGTCCCAGGCACACTGCCCCATAATGGCTGCCCTTCAGGGGCTGGGCTGGATCCGCACCATCTTTGTCTAAGTCAGCACACAACTTTCACCACACCAGAGCAGCATCAACACCACCACGCACCCTCACCACCCTGCACCCCAAACCTTTCCTCCTGAAGCGCTCCTCGTCTTGATAAAAGCCACCATCAAACCTTCCCAAAGGCCGCTCTTACATGGTTCCCAGACCCGCTCCCCGTCCATTGCCCCGGCCCTAGTGCAAGCAGCCCCATCCCTCTGCCCGGACCCTTGTTGGCCTCTTAGTCTCTCCTGAATGGCTGCACTAACATTCCCACCCTGACTCCTCCTTGTCTCAGAGGGTTACACACTCCCTCTACAGCCACAGGCCTGGCCCCTGCCCGAACTGCCCTCTGTCGTCCAGTGTAAGGGGCCCTGCCCTCACTCACCATTTCATATCCCTGTGCTTGCTCAAGTCCCCTCACACGCACAAGACTAACTCCTACTCTGCTTTTAATCATCACCTCGGCTGTCACTGCCTCCAGGAAGCCCTCCCAGACCTCCCAGGCCTGTCTGCCCAGATACAGCTAGCACACCCTTCCTCCTCCCTCCCTCCACCATAAACTTTCAAGGGCAGGAGCTAAGTTGCCTGCCAATTCTCAGGGCCTGGCTGTGTCTGGAACACAGGAAAAGCTCAAAATCTGCCTGGTGAAACGAACAGACTGAAATGAACAAACGAAATGACACCGGGAGGATACAGGTCTCCCCCCATGCCACCTGTGTCCAGCTGTCCAGTGAGGCCCTGCGTCCAGAGGCGGGGTGAGCGTGCCCCCAGTGCCTTGTGGCTCAGGCTCTGCTGTCCTGCCTTTGAGCTGTCGCTCAGTCCCCGTCCCCAGGACAGTCCTGAGGCTGGGAGGAGGCTATGGAGCCAGACAGACCACCTTCTGGCTGTATGTTCTAGGCAAGACCCCCACCAGCCTCTCTGGCCTGAGGACTCGAGGCAGGCAAGTCCTAGCCAGTCACTCACTTCAACTGGCCAGTGTCCTTCATTCATAGCACGCACCAGCCACGAGAAGAGCCCTCAGGCACAGGCAGACGAGCAGAAGCGGGTTTCAGGGCCACACAAGGGAGGGGGTAGGAACCAGCGTGAGGGGGAGAGGCCTGGCCTGGGGTTTACAGGAAGGGCCTTCCCCATTATGTGTTTTCTTTAAATGCGAGTGTAGCCGGCTTCAGACAAGATCTCAGTGGGTGCTGCCAGCTGGGGTCCACTCTCCTAGAAAAGACTTTGTGCTTGTTGAAGATCCTGAGGAATGGAGGAGAGCCCAGTCTACTTATCATGTTTCATTTGCTGCAAAGTCACCGAGAAGCACGCCGAATCTACCCCAAATGACATCAGATAGTTCAAGGTCCACCCGCCCACTCAGCTCTCCGATGGACGTGACTGCAAACACAGGTGCAGTTCGTAGCCCTCAAGCAGGCTGCGCTGCTGGTGAGGGCGGGCTGGCTAAGCGCATACTTTGGTCAGTCTGCAAAAACGCCACCCCACCTCCCCAGGGCAGCCCAGCCAAACCCTGCTGCACGGGAACAGCTGATAAGCAACCACAGAATGCCCCAATTCAAGGCCTCAGCGATGAATGGGCTCTAGATGAGACTTTGCAAAAAACAAAAAACAAAACAAAAAAACTGTACTTTATCACTCCCAGAGCCTGCCCTTCCTGTCCGCCCCACAGCTGCCCTGTGCCTGCTCTCGGAGCCGCTGTCTGTCTTCAGGGCCGGCATCTGCCGAGGGCCTTGGCTTTCTGGGAAGGGTCCATGTCTAAAAGTCATGGTCGTCTGAGTTCAGTTATATAATGTTATTGATCTCAGTTGGTCTGCTTAAGAAAAACACAACTAATTAGACTCTATAAAAACCTACACACCAAATTAATTCTGTATTGCTCTAGTGACTTCCGCCTGAAAAAGACATTATAAATATAGATGACCACTGGACCTATATTTAGCCAGCACTGGGTTACCTGGTATTTATAATTAAGGAAGTCCAGAGAGAGAGAGAGAGTGGACATTTTGCTGTTATTTCTTAAAGCACTTTTAAAGAACTGCTTCCCATTTCAGTCATATATACACATAGCAACATTCTGTTATTGCAATAATTACAATCCTGACACAGTTAAGATGACTGCACAATTTCCCAGTCTCCTAAAATTACTTTCTTCAACACATATCCACCCAAACTGTGCAATTAAGCTGTTCAACATCCTAACAATTCCTGAGAAATCATTAATTTTTACTTAGCAGACTTCATTTTTCTCTTTCCTTAATTCACCAAACTAAATGGTCTGGCTTTGGATGAGAACGTTTCATTTCTATACGTGGCCTCTGCCTATATTTTTAATGTCTACAAAGAGCTATCTGAAAAATGCTATAATCCTTACTTTGAAGATCTCCATTTTAAACCACTTCCTGGTTAAAGGTTTCTTTAGGGCTCTCTGGAATTAGCTGCTTTACCCAACTCCTAACTACAATGCCTCTTGAGTATTATTTTTGTTTTGTTTTGATTTTTAATTGAAAAATAAACTGTAAAACTCTTCCATTCTAAAGTTATCGTATGGGGCAGAACATGGGACGTGTGGGGTGGGGAGATCTGGGGTGACCTGGAACAAGGCACTGCTGGGACCCAGAAGGCGAGGAAGGCGTCCGCACTGGGGGAAGTTGAACCGGAGCCCGTGGGAACAGGTTCAGGCAGGTAATGAGGACGCCCACTCAGGGGAAGTACAGACAGAGGACATGGTCCCCCTACAAGGGGATGGATGGAATATGTTACTATACTAGGGGCCTCTGCAATTGATGACAGACCAGTGGTAGTTCCCTGGTGTCCATGGCTGCCCTGCGCAGTTCTGTAGAGACAGTCCTTGTTAATGTGAAGGACTAACTGGAGCACTGGAGCTGACTGCGCCGGGATCACAGGTTTCACTCCACTGGGTCAGACCAGTTTGCCCTGTATGTTCCATTTTTCTGTAAGCTTGTGATTGTTTCAAAAAATGTTAAGCAATAAAACAAGGAAACCTTTCATCCCCCTCTCCCAAATAAAGCTTAAAGAATGGATGGTCCAAACTGAAGACAGAGGCTGGCATTTGTGAAGTCTGTGGGTCTTCCTCTAACCCCAGACTGCAGTGACAGACTGCTTCTCAGAGGTGCACCATTCCCCTCCTCCCACCAAAGCAGGGCCCATGGGACCCAACCAGGAATTATTTTGTAAAAGAGACAGAAAGAACATTAGGTCTATTTCAAGGGCAGGTGACCTCTGGGGTAGGGAGGCTGCTTAAGACCTGGCCCCACCCCTCATGTGACTAGGGTCCACATCTCACCCCCAGGCAGAGCTCGTGCCCCTTGGTCCCCCCAAGGCTGCCCCCTGTGCAGCTGATGAGTTAGTGGGGGATGGGTTTGAGCCACATCTCCCTGTTGCCAGCTAACTTCCTGAGCCATGTTTGGTCTCTCTAGTTGGGTGAGGTACTCCCAATGCCCACAGATCCTGGCCTGGGACCCCATAGTAGGGAGGAGGTCCTGTGGAGACTCCAGGAACCCAGAACTGCAGGATCTCCTAACGGGTCCAGAGAAGCCAGCATTCAGATCTGACATGTGCTTTCCCAAGTTTTTTTTTTTTTTTTAGATGGAGTCTTGCTCTATCACCTAGGCTGGAGTGCAGTGGCGCAATCTCAGCTCACTGCAACCTCTTCCTCACAGGTTCAAGAGATTCTCCTGTGTCAGCCACCTGAGTAGCTGGGATTACAGGCATATGCCACCATGCCTGGCTAATTTTTGTATTTTTAGTAGAGGTGAGGTTTCACCATGTTGGTCAGGCTGGTCTCGAACTCCTGACCTCGTGATCCACCCGCCTAGGCCTCCCAAAGGACTGAGATCACAGGCGTGAGCCACCACACCCAGCCTCTCCCAAGTTTTCAATAACGGAACTCATTTGTAAATGTTACCACCACTGTGTAGCCCCCTAAAACATGCCTGCAGGCTACAGACAGCCTGTCCTGCTGGCAAGTGGGGGATAGAGACATTTGGTTCAGACTTTCCCAACCTGGGGAGGCCCACTGTTTACTTGTTTCTTTCCGAGTATGTGAGAAGCAGAAGGTGCCTTATCCTCAAGAAAGTCTCATCTGGAGAACTCGCCAGGGGACATAGGCTCTGGTTCAAATCCAGGTCTGCTCTCAGCACAGGGCAGCTCTGCTCGTGTCTGTGACCTTGAACTGTGTCTGTGACCTTGAACA
This sequence comes from Ateles fusciceps, assembly GCA_036589455.1. NCBI lineage: Eukaryota > Metazoa > Chordata > Mammalia > Primates > Atelidae > Ateles > Ateles fusciceps. The sequence goes on from JAZHEH010001736.1 coordinate 11,865,405, forward strand.
CCAATGACTGTGCACAGCACCCCCGGGCAGGCTGCTTACATCATGGATCAGAGAACAAAGCTACACTGAGCACCCATGGCAGTCGGGGGAACCCATCTGGCTCCTGCCAGCCCCCTTCCTGGGCTCCCCAGAAAGATGGGTCTGTGCTGAGCTGCAGCTCATGGCTATCTGACCAAGGAAGGTCAAGTTGGAGGAGGCTGCAATGTTTTTTAAAAAAGATTTTGTCTTTATGAAAAATGTTGGAAATTCAAATTTTAATATCTCAAACACCGTTACTTGAGAGCAGTTATCCCAAGGGAAATCAAACGGCATTTTAGGAAAACCTTCCAATTTTTTCACTTAAAAACTATACACCTCCTGTACCTGAAAGAAGCAAAAACAGGATTCTGAACAGGTATTTGCATAGCCATGTTTATAGCAGCATCTTCCACAAAAGCCAAGGGGTGGGAGCAACCCGGGTGCCGGTGCCTGGCTGAGTGGATCAACAGAACCTGGCAGAGACACAGCGGAATATGGTTCAGCCTGAAAAAGGGAGGAAACTCTGATGCGTGCTACGAAACGGTTGAGCCTTGAGGACACTGTGCTCAGTGAAATGAGCCAGGCGCTAAGGATGAATACGGAACGATTTCCCCTGTATTCGGTACCTGGAATGGTCAAATTCACTGAGATAGAAACTAGAACGTGGTTGCCAGGGGCTGTGGGGGAGGGAGGAGTGGGAAGTTGGTATGTAAAGGATACAGAGTTTCAGGCCAGTCGCAGTGGCTCACACCTGTAATTCCAGCACTTTGGGAGGCTGAGATGGGCAGATCACCTGAGGTCAGGAGTTCGAGACCAACCTGGCCAACAAGCTGAAACCCTGCCTCTACTAAAAATACAAAGATTAGCCAGTGTGATGGCGTTCGCCTGTAATCCCAGCCACTTGGGAGGCTGAGGCAGGAGAATCACTTGAACCTGGAAGGTGGAGGTTGCAGTGAGCCGAGATTGTACCACTGCACTCCAGCCTGGCAACACAGCCAGACTCCATCTCAAAAAATAATAATAAATAAATAAAAGGGTATGGAGTTTCAGTCTGGGAAAATGAAAAAGTTCTGGAGATGGACAGTGGTGATGGTTTCATGACAATGTGAATGAACTAAATGCCCTGAAATACACAGTTACAAACAAATAAGATGATATATTTTCTGTTACGTGTATTGACCACAGCAAAAAAGAGAACTCTCCTCTGCATTCTGTCCCCACCTTTCTCACCTCTCGTGTGTCAGTCAGGATGTTGGGGCTGTGACTCCAGTGTGCCGGCAGCATCTGGAGGCCTGAGAAGGAGAAGGCATCGCCAACCCCAAGGCACAGCCGAGCAAGGCAGCACTTTCCAGCTGTGATTATAACAGCTCTTAGCTCCAGGCAGTGTGTCCCCCTCCTCAGCCCCTCCATATTGTGTGGTTTCTCTTAAAGGGAACAAGGACACAGGAAGGAGGTGGGAATGATCTGAGATGACCACAGTCACCTGACCTGGACTGACAGTCGTGGATGGTGAGAGTGTCAGCCAAACACCATGCGAGCTCAGCTTCCTTTTATCCTGGAGCCCATCCCAAGTGATGGCTTCGAAGGCCTGCTGACCAGGTGACACAGTGACCAAGCTCCTGTGCTGACCTTGCAACAGCTCACCCTGCTGAGATCGGCGGCTCCCAGCTCACGAAGATACAGAAAACTTTCATCCAGCTGCATCAATGCCCAAACTCAATAACACCAATTAAAAACAGGCGTAGAGAAACATGCACTGTCATTCTGCTTCTGTGACTCAACCCCATGCTGGTAATTAAAAATGAAGAAGCTACTGATGAGGCAGCTGTCATGATTTCACCAAAATACAACTGAGGGACACCCTTTCCCAGTTGCAAGGCATATCTTGGCTTGTAAACTAAAAATAGACTGCAATTTTCAGACAGCTCTTTAAAAATGGCATTTGGGACTTTTCCTGCAAGCTGTATGCTAAGAAGTCAGGGGACCAAGTCCCAGCCTGTCTCTGCACCCTTGCTGGCCCCAGTTTCTCCAACAGGGGAGGCGCTACATTGGCTTTTCGCTCTACCCCACTTACACTAATGTCTGTGGTGTATGGGATATTTGCCAATAAATGATTTCAACAGAACTTTCATATTCAAAGTAAAACTCCAGCAGCACTAATTTACAGATGAGAAGTAACTGCTTGAAAGGAGGGTAGGAGAAGACGGATCATCCTATTTCAGGGATGGAAGGACAGATGATCCCCTCCATGGCTGATTCAGTAAGACTGTACATAACAGCATGTTATAAACAGGGACTTGGTGAAGACCCACCCACAGTGACGAGCCTCTGTGCACTTCTCAATAGTAACGCTCACCCTGACTGCCGGGCAGCTCCAGTCATCCCTTCCTCTCCTGTCTGGAACTCATGTCTTGTTCTCTCAAGCCACTGCGGGTGCCCAGAGGCATCTGCTATTCCCTCATTCCTTCCCTCAACAAGTATCTGGGCAGCTGCTCAAGTCAAGTATTTTAAACATGAGGGACCCCAGGGCCTGAATCCAGAGGAGAGGCCGATGGGAGCGAGTACAACACAGCAGGATGAAGGGGACACCTAGGAAGCCACTCTGCCCACCAAGCTCTCAGAGGGCATAGCAAGGAATAGCAATCTGCTAGATGGACCCTTAGATTAAAACAGGGACCTGCATGCTTAGAGGCTGGAGTCCTAGCAGTGGAGAGAAGGTCTTCTCTACTTGTCTTTCAAGGCAAGAGGGAGCAAGGGAGAGAAAGGGGAACACACAAGGTGAGGGACAAAGGGAGACAAGGAGATAGCAATGCAGGGACCCCAGGCATCGCCTTGCACGACCAAGGACAGTCCAGAGGAAGTATCGAGATCTCAAGTCAGGACGGGCCCAGTGGCTCATGCCTGTAATCCCAGCACTTTGGGAGGTCAAGGTGGGCAGATCATCTGAGGTCAGGAGTTTGAGACCAGCCTGGTCAACATGGTAAAACCCGTCTCTACCAAAAATATAAAAAATTAGCCAGGTGTGGTGGTATACACCTATAATCTCAGCTACTCGGGAGGCTGAGGCAAGAGAATCACTTGAATCCAGGAGGCGGAGGTTGCAGTGAGCCAAAATGGTGCCACTGCACTCCAACCTGGGCAACAGAGCGAGACTCCATCTTAAAAAAAAAAAAAATCAACTCAGCAGTTGAGATATTTCTTGGGCCCTGGAGCCAGGGGCTGCCCAGATCTGAATCCCCACTCCTCCGTTTAAGTAAAAGGGATCTCTGAGCAAGTTCCTAAATTTCTCTTCAGCTTCCCTTTCCATGCACTGGGATTAGCAGCATTCCCCCTGCCCAAGGTTTCTGGGGGGATAAATGAGGCACAACGCATATGAGATGCTTGGCCTGGCACACAGGGAACAGCCCCAGCCTCCCAGGGCTCAGAGTGGTCAGCTGACTTTTTTGTCATAGCATTTCTTAAAGAAAAAAACAAGGGTGCAGCTCACTTTGTAGAGGCAAATGGATTGCAATAAAGTTAGTTGCCATTTGCCCTTTAATTTGAATTCTTAAAAAATACAGACTACTTCTTTATCAGTGGTCCCTGCGGGGAAAATAATTCCACCTAGACAGAGCCACAGAAGGCCAGGGTGAACAACACAGGGTGCGTGGCAGGTGGGCGCCGGGGGAGCTGTGCTGGGGGACAGCGCCGCACAGAGGCAGCCGTGGCCACCCGCTCCGGGCGTGCGATGCCACTCGGGCCTGGCAATCCAGTTTCTTGAAACTAACTTATTTCTTATCCATTTACTTTTACAAACTCTTCAGAAATGAGCCTGCAGTATCTGTCCAATTCCAGACTGAAACATTTTTTAAGTCCAAAACTTCTGATTTTGTAAAACACATTCTGGCTTTACGTCATCTCTTAGGTTCATATCCCATCTGATGTTTGCTCACCCCCTACTAGAGCTGACATCTGGTGCCTCCACTACCCTCACAGACGGCTGCCCATGGTACATCCCCTCCAGAGGTAGAGCTGGGTGCAGCCATGTTTTAGGTGGCTTGCAACAAGGTGGCCAAACACATCCATCCTGCTTTCTCCGAGGGCTCGATGGTTGTTCTACTCCTGCTGGGCTCTCAGGCATGGCACTGTGAAGACCTATGTGGCTGCCATGTGCACCGTCTCAGCGAATGACCAGCAAGTTCACCCAACTCCTTCTTGGTGGGTGGGCATAGGTCGTGGTGATAGGAACGTGAAACCCAACTCTAAGGCTGTGTGGTCGCTTTGCCCCAGTGGGTTTAAGTCTCTGCAGCAGACAGCATACATGTTGAAAGGGGTTTCTGCAAGGCTTTGAGCTGGGGTACAAATCCAAATGCCATAAAGACCGCAGCTGGGCAATATGGCCCAGGATACACACAGTCACTGGGCCACCGTAGGACCCCGCTTCTTAGAAGGGCCCTTGGTACAGACTCAAGCAAGGCTGCTGACTGTTGTCTGCTCACCATTTACAGACCATCATCTGTCTCCCAGGACTGTGCCTCACTTTCCCTTTCACCATGTGTTTCCTCTCCCACAGAAAAAGACCCCAGTACCACAAGTGCGTCTGATGGTCCCAAAGGCTCCATGTTCCCAGCAGATCGGCTCCTCGCTCCTTCCAAAGACTCCCATTCTGCTCTGTTTCTCCCCAGTGGCAACCACAGACACAAACTCTGTCAATCACTCACGCTCTCAGTGACGTGTCTAATTACTCACAATGCCACCTCTCTAACCTCTTTCTTGAATCCAGACTAAATTTAGCAGTTTTGGGTATATCTCTGTCAGCGTCTACCTAATTCCTTCACATCCATCTCACTTGGAAAAAATAAACTGCCTTCCATTTCATTTAATGACCCCTACATCCCACAAGCGTGCTGGATGGGCCAGGATTTTGCTACTGACAGCTGTACGACTGTGGTTCGCGAGCCACGTGTTCAGAGAGAAGGTGTGTGCATGTGGCTTCTCTCAGCCAAGGGAGAAAGGCTTCCGGACAGAAGAGAAACCCTCTGCAGGACCCCTCTCCCCACCACCCTCACTACTAGCCCTTGGAAATCCCTATTATATACACACATATATTTTAAAGCCCCAAACAAATAAGGAATTTCTCTGCCCCTCTGGTACTTCCTCACACACCCTTGGCTTAGCTGAAAGCCCCCACGTGCCTGCCCAGTGAATCGTGTGTATGCTGGCTTCCTCCATCCTGTTGTCCAGCTCTAAGTGTGTCCAGGCTCTCCCTTTCACTTCCTAGAAATGTCCTGGGTTGCACAATAAATTCTGTGGCCACGGTAACCCTACCAGGAAAAGACAAATCCTGGCCAATCCGGCTCTCACGGCTTGCTCCACATCTCCTCTCCCTAAGTCCACACCACCTGCTGCCACCACTCCCGTCCCCACCCACCACATTCCTCACTGCGTTGTCAAGGCTCCCCCTCCTCCATCACCATTGTGCCACGCCTCCCAGGTAACTGACCCTGCTGACACTCTGGCTCCTGCCCCATCCCCCTCCATTCCAGCAACTGTGAACACAGCCCCAGCAGGGCCCCTCACCAACAGCCCTCCCTCACCCTGATGCCTGCCACCCACCATGACCTTGGTGGTTCCTGGTCCTCAGTCCCTGCCACCAAGTCCTCCAACCCCCTCAGTCCCATTATGCAGCTGTTTCAACAATGTTCTCCTTGGAATCCTAGACAGCTCACACCCCTACCTTCTGAAACATTTTAAGCCACAAAATTCTGATATGATAAAATGAATTCAGGTGTTATATCATCTCCTAGATTCATAGGTCTGTAGAGACAAATTCACCTCGAGGGAAAGAGATATGCGTTAGGTTCTGTGAAATTCCATCTGATGTTCGTCAACCCCCTCTCCCAGGCCCCACACCTAACTGAGGGCCTCCTTGCCACTCAGTGGCATGGCCACCCCTGCGCCCCTGTGAGCAACACACAAGTCCCTCTCCTGCCCAGGCAGACCCCCTACTGTGGCCTGGACCTACCCAACTCCACCCCTCCACGTCCTCCTCTCTGTGGGCTCTCTCATCTCCCCTCAGAAAACTCTCCTGCCCCTCTTCTAAAGAAGGGCCTTTCCCAGGGCCTCTGGTCCTTGCCCCAGCCTTTCCCTGCCCTCTGGCCCTCTTTCCAAAAGCCACACCATTCCCTGGCCTTCCTTCACCAGTATAGCTGCCCCCTCTGCCCAGGCTCCCTGCCTACCGCCATTAAGCCAAATCCTCCTCACCCTCCAGGGCCAGCCCAAACACCTGCCCCTCCTAAAGAAGTTCCCCTGATTCCAAGGGCCATAAGGGACAGGCATAGCAGAGGTTCACCTAGACAACAAGCCAGAAGCAGTGGGAAGGGTCTGAGCCACTCTGTCAAGAGGTGTGATCCAGCAGACTTAGAACTCCATGCCCAGCAACAGAGAATAATCTTTCTCTCGAGAGACACAGAACGTTTTCAAAGACTGACCCCAGGATCAGGACTTCAAGCACACCCCCCCAAATGTCAAAGAACTGATTTCGAAGAAAGCATGTTCTCTGACTGTACTGGAATTAAGTTGGAGGTCAATAGCACGAAGAAAGATAAAAAATGCCACGTTTGGAAATTCACAAACACATGTTTATATAACTCACGGGAAAAGAAACTATCAAAATTGGGATTTAAAAAAATACTCAGAATGGAATGATAATGAAAATACTATTTAGGACAGCTCATGAGCATTAGTGGACATAACCCTGGAAGAGACGTGTGTAACCTGAGGTGTTCACAGTAGGAGAAATGCTGAAAATTCATGGGATTAAGCATCAAACTAAAAAGTGAAAAGAGAAGAAAGAAGGTAATACAGTTAGGACCAGAATTCTATAAAATAGAAAACAAACTTACAATAGAGAGAATTTAAAAAACCAAATGAAGTTCTTTAAAAATCTGGCAATATAGCCAAACCCATGGCAATACTGATGAAGAAAAACAAAAGGAATAACACGATAAGTGAAAAAAGGATGTGACCACAGATGAAGCAGAGATTTAGAAACAATAAGGAAACACTCTACCAGTGCTGTCACACTAATAATTTTGAAAACACAGACCACATAGACAAATTCTGAGAAAATTATAATTTATGAAACCACTAACTAAAAAAGAAATACAGGACTTGTCAAAGTTTCCACTAAAGAAACTGAAACAGTGCTTAAACACCTATTTCTCTCACACAAAATAGGCCTCAACCGTTTTACAGTTAAGCTCAACCGAAATTTTAAGGTATAGAACATCTCAGTCTTGCACAAGCTCTTCGGGAGAATAGAAAAAGTAAAACTTTATGAGGCCAGAATACGTTAATCCTAAAAACAGACAAGAAAAGTGTAAGGAAGGAAGCAAAATTCCTAACTAAAATATTAGAAAACCAAATTCAGCAATGAGGAAGAAATATAGTCTGCCATGACCATGGTGAGTTTATTCAAGAAATGAAAGGATATTTTAGCATTAGAAAGTCAGTAAGTGTAATTTTTACAGTAGCAGAATAAAGAAGATACAGGAAAAGCATTAGATACAATTAAAAACCCATATGATTTAAAACTCTTAGCAAATTAAAAAAAGAAAGAAACTTTCTTAACCTGTGAAAAAGGCATCTACAAAAAACAAATAGCAAATATCAATCTTAATGTGGAAACACTGAAAGCATTCCCTGTAAAATCAAGAACAAGGTAAGAATACCCAAAATCAATGATTTTATTCATCATTATACTGAAAGTTCTAGGCAACAACATCAACAATAAATAATTAGGTAGCTTAAACATTGATTAGGGAGAGACAAAACTACTTTTATTCACAGATGACATGACTACATAGAAAACCATGTCAAATCTATGGTTTCCTATGGTTTACACAGAGAGCAACAGACAACTTGTTAGAAGAAATAAGGGACATTATTGAAAGGTATGCTGGATGTGAGACCAATCTGAAAAATCAACTGCATTTCTATATACTAGCAGCAACTGTTAGACACTTAAGGCACCTATACCTTTACCAAAGATGTATAAGTTGTGCATTTAGGAATTTACAAAACTTTACTAATATTTAAAGGAGACCTAAATAAAGAGATACCATGTTCATGGATAGGAAGATCCTGTATCATAAAGATATATCAGATAGATAGATGTATATAGTAAATAAAATTTCAGTCAAAATCCCCAACAGTTTTTGTTTATTTTGTAGAACTTGTCAAATTGATTCAAAGTTAATATGAAAGAACAAAGGGCCAAGAATAGCCTAAAACTCCTGAAAAAGAATAAGACTTGCCCCAGCATATATCAACCCTTATTATGAAGATACAGTACTGAAATCTGTGAGGCACTGAGTCAGAGACAGGCAAATTTAACTCATGGAACAGAAAAGGGAGATAACTCTGAATGCAAATCTGGATGTTCTGGATGCAAATCTAGAATTGATTTATCAATAGAATATCAGTGCTGGAAGGAGGAACTAATCAACCGATGATGCTGGGAAAATCTGGTTATTCATATAGGAAAAAAATAAAATCCCTACTTCACATCAAACACAAAAACAAATTTGAGCTTGTTAAATACTTAAGTGTGAGAAGTAAAACTAAAACTTTTAGAAGGATGTCTGAGAGTGGGTTGGATATCTTGTCTGTCCCTCTAAATCCACTTTCCAGTTTCCTCCACCTTGCTTTTGGCCCCAGGCACGTGGCTACCTCTGTTTGACTCCTTTGCCCTCTGGCTGTGGGTTGGGTTTGGAAAAGGAAAACTGGGGGAGACGAAAGGCAGGTTGGGAGGAGGGTGAAGTTGGCCAGTGTTCTCCCCCTGCCCCCTCCTACAGGGTAACTCCAGGCTGGCTGTGTTTCTCCTTGAATATCACTGCTCTATCAAGGAGGCTTGTCAACACAACCTCTCTTTCTAGATTCCATCAACATTCCCTCCCCCTCTTCCTCTGGGGCCAAGGGTTGAAACAATTCTGCTGCTAACAGCTCCTGGTGGTTTCTCTGGACTCTGCCCATACCCTGGGAATCGGTCTACTAAGCTTCCTTAAACTGCTCTCCTGTGAGTGTGCCCTATCTTTCCTGCAGAGACCTCCACTGATAAAGTAATTGTTGCTGAAAGTGGTCTTAAAATAGATCCTCACAATGGGATTCTGGGATTAGCTTGTTCATCTATTCCGGGAGCACTGGGATAGGTGCCTTTCTGGGTGTGAGTGTGTGTGTCTGTGTACATGAATAACTTTGGATTATATGCAAATCCACAGCATTCACGATTATACATGATACTGGTGGTCCCATGGAACAAAGTGCGGGGGGAGTTGTGGTGTGGGGTGCCCACTGGGAGAACAGGGTTTGGTAATAATAGTGCCTACAGAAGTTGTGAGGTCAGGGAGATTCTTCTTATGTCCCTAGAGAGCGTATATAAGGGGAGAGAAAAATTGAAAGTTAGAAACATTCAACTAAGAATTTACAAGGAGAACCAGAAGGCTCCCACCATAGCCCCAGGGTGTGAGGTTTAAGATTCCTGAGTCAAGGGTCATTGAGGTGCTCAACACCTCCAGGTCTCTAACAGTTTTACGAAGATGGAGAAGAAGTGTCCATAGGGCAGGGAAGACACAGATTTTGGCAGCGAACTCTCACCTACCATCTGCAGAGACAACTCTCCCAACACGTAGGAGGAAACGGCCCTCCTCTGCACAAAGCCTTCCCAGGCTGCTCCTCCGGCTGCTGCCTTGCAGGCTGCTGCCCTTTCTCTACAGACTCATCCACATCCTGCTCCGCCTGGGCCCATAAAGCAAGCCAGATCCCGAAGCACGGGAGCTGCGTGGGGAGGAGGTGTCCATGGTGTACAGGCCGGAGCCTGGGCTCCATGGGGAGACAAAATGTAAACAGGTCACGTGTAGCCACACATGTGGACAAGGTGCTTCCCTCACAAGTTGGTCTTTTACTGTGAACCTTGAACATCGAGGGGTGTGTGTAGTCTACAAGACTGGCAAATCCAAGTCTAGAATTAACAAAAACTAATAGCTGATGAGGTCAATATGCTGGACCTCCTGGACATCCTGCAGAGCTGTGTTTCTCCAGCCCCAGACGGTTTATTAAACCCAGATTGCCGAGCCCTCTCCCAGATTCTGTGAACGAGCAGGCCGTGGTGGGGCCCAAATTTCTAACAAGGTCTCAAATGTTGCTGCTGCTGGTCTGCTGGGAATGCAGGGAATGGGAGGCTGGAGGGATCTATTGTGTGGTACCTGTTAAACCACCTGACCTACACTCTCTAGGGAGGCCTGGAGGCTGGTCACCTCACCGAGGGGTTAGAAAAATGCCTGGGGGGAAGGGCAGCAGCCTCCTAAAAGAACTCCACGGAGGCCGTCCTCTCTATCCTGCAGGTGACCAAGGAATGCCCCTACAGCACCAGGTTCCCCCACTCTCCATGAGAACTGCGGGATCCTGAGTAGTACAGGCCAGCAGTGGGCAAACCAGAGTGACCCCCTAGGCAAGGGGACCCCAGAGAACTACTCAGTGTACTTGACTCACAGGACCTGGGGACAGGCTCCAAGATGAAAAGAGCGGCAGCCTGAGCAGATGCCGCTTGACACACAGAAGCTGGGACCTACTGGGTCTGCTGGACGGAATCACAGCGGGGATTCACGACAATATCCACAGTGTTCAGACCAATGACGGGGGAGGCTGGGGCCCTTTAAGAGAGGGCCTGACAAGGGGCAATCAGCGTGTGTGAGAAGCCTGTTCCCACATGTTCCCCAGACTCTCACAGCCACTTGCCAGGTGGCTGTGTGCTGAGGACAGGGAGATATGCTGACCTCTCAGTGGCTACTAAACACAGGCCCTGAACCCACACTGATTCTATAGCCCCGACATGCCACTGAGACGCACACGTACAGACCTGGGTGGAAACGGCACGTCTTGTTCTGCTCATGGAAACAGGAGCATCTGACGGTGTGTCCAGTGCGGCTCAGCCCCTCCCCCAGCTCCAGAGCAGAGTGTGCAGACACCCCAGGAACAGCTGAGGCTCCACTCTGGCTCTGAACTGGTGGGATGAGGGCTATGAAAAGAGGGCAGAGGGGCCACCTGTTGCCTTCTGAGACACTGATGACACTAGAGGAGATCTTTCTGACCTCAGGGTAGGAAGGATTTCTTAAACAAGAACAGACAACGCGCTAACCATGAAAGAAGACATTGGTATCATAAGAGATGGGGCAGTGAGGGGGGAGAAATTGGTCATGCTCTAGGGAACCAGAACTACACATGAGGCAGCATGGTATCATTTCAACGTGGACTTCAATCAGTTACAAGTATGTACTGCATTTAATCTTTAAGGAAACCACTACAGAAATTTTAAAAGAAGTATAATTGGACTCATGCCTGTAATCCCAGCACTTTGGGAGGCCGAGGCAGGCGGATCACGAGGTCAAAAGATCAAGACTATCTTGGCCAACACAGTGAAACCCCGTCTCCACTAAAAATGCAAAAATGAGCTGGGTGTGGTGGTGTGTGTCTGTAATCCCAGCTACTCAGGAGGCAGAGGCAGGAGAATCCTTTGAACCCGGGAGGTGGAGGTTGCAGTAAGCACCACTGCACTCCAGCCTGGTGACAGAGAGAGACTCTCAAACAAAAAAAAAAAAAAAAAAAAAAGGAAGTATAATTGATACATTAAGCAAGGAGATAAAGGGGAGGGCAGGGGTGCAAAGAACAAATGTTAACAAATAGAAAAGTTACAGACATGGTAGATATTAATCCAACAGCACCAACAATTACCTTAAATGTGAATGGTCTCAATATACCAATCAAAAGACAGAGAATGGACGAGTGGATTAAGAAAAATAATGTCCATGCTCCAAAGGACACCATCAAGAAAGTGAAAAGACAACCCACAGATGGGAGAAAATGATGGCAAGTCACATATCTGATAAAGGACTCATATCTAGAGTACACAACAATAAAAGCCAAATAAACCAACTAAACGTGAGCCAAAAATGTGGGCAGATATTTCTCTAAAAAAAAGAGACACAAATGACCAATGAGCACATGAAAGTATGCTCAACATCATCAGCCTTAAGAGAAATGCAGACCACTGCATCCATGAGATGAGTACAATAAAAAAAGATCAATCATAACAAGTGTTGATGAGGACCTGGTGAAATTGGAACCCTCAGACATGGCTGGTGGGACTGCAAAAGAGTGCAGCCATAGCCTGGCAGTTTCTCAAAAATGTAAACATAGAGTTGCCATATGCCTCAGCAGCTCCACACCTAGATATACTCCCTAGAGAAAGAAAAACATACGTCCACATACAACGTGCACGTGAATATTCACAGCAGCATTTTCGCAATAACCAAAAAAGTGGGAACCTAAATGTCCATCAACTGATGACTGGACAAACAAAATGTTTGTAATATTCATTACGGTAGAATATTCTCTGGTGATAAAAATAATGACATATTAATACATGTTATAAAATGGATGAACCTGGAAAACATGCTAAATCAAAGAAGCCAGATACAAAAAGACTCGATATTATTGTATGATTCCATTATATGAATATGTCAAGAATAGGCAAATCTAGAGGGATAGAAAGTAGATGAGTGGTTGCTTAAGGTTAAGGGAGTGGGATAGATGGAGAGTGACTGCTAATACGGGTATGGCATTTCTTTCCGGGGTGATGAAAATGTTACCAGATTGGTTGAAATTACGGTTGTATAACTCTATGAATATACTAAAAACCACTGAATTGTATGCTCTAAATAGGTGAGCCTTAAGTGAATCATATCTTAATAAACTGTTATTTAAAGAGAATAAATTGTTGTATATTATTATGTTAAAGTTAACTCTCCAGTTTAATCAGAAGACATCCATACAGGTAAAATGAAAAAAAAAAATTCATAAACTGGGAAACACTATTTCCCACCCCTGTAACTGACAAATGATTCATATGCAATGTATGTACACCCAGTAACCCCAATTCTAGGCACAAATCCCAAAGAAACTCTGGCATCTGTGTATTAGCGGTCTTGTACAAGGCTGACCTTAGCAACAATTCTTAATAATTACAAACAATCCGGGGAGAATGGACAGATACACTGAGATTTGCTGGCCAAAATACTGTACAGCAGTGAAAGTAAAAGAACCACAGATAAGCTGTGGCTGTAGCTACACTGTGGCTAAACCTTAGAAACATGATGATAAACCGGGGGAAAAAAGGAAGTCTCGGAATACCACCCACAGTACATCATTCCCACAGTGCTGAAAACCAAAACTAAGCAACATAGTGTCTAAGCACATCTACCCCTGAGATACACAAGCCATGTGGACGGTGGCTTCCTGTGGGAGCTGGAGGTGACTGGCAGGTGGTAAGTGGAAGGAATGTGTAGGGAATACCGGTAATAGTCTAGTCATTGATGGGGTGGTGGCTTCGCAGGCTCTATTGTTATACTTTGTCTAACCAATAAATATGGGAAACATTTTATATGTGTCAATAGATTTTAAATGTCAAACATGCTTTAAAGATAAAGGAGAAAAAAGTGTGGTGTCAGCTCTGGCTCTGCCATTTCTAAGTGGGATAGGTCATTTGAATTCTCTGTGCCACAGTTTCCTTGTCTGTTATGTGGAGGCAGGGGAAAGTACCTAGTTGGTGGGGTAGCAGTAAGCAGTAAATGAGATCCAGCCCTCAGAGCAGTGTCTTGCCAGATAACAGTTTGTCATCTTTGTCATTGCCACCACCATCATCATCATCATCACCGTCATTATTTCCCCTTGTTGGAAGTGATGAGCCCCCATTGCTGGGTCCTCCAGCATCATGTGCCCGCCTCCTAGACACTGACCACATTCTACTCGCACTGTGGTTACTGACACAGCCATCTCCCTTGCTAGGACCCTGAGGTCCTAGTCGGTCTTGGTGTCCTCTGTGTTCCCCACTGTACCTGGATCACAGCCTGCTTCATCTGAAGGTAAGAGGTAGATCCTCCCTTGGAATAACTCAAGGCTTTCCTCCTCTCTCTTTCTGATCATTCATAAGAAAGTGGGCGAATACCATAGCCACTGTGACGTGCAGAAGACACCAGTGGTGGCCAATCCTGCCTCTACTTCCAACCCTTTCTTCTCTGCCTGCCTCTTCTATGGAGGGTGTAGAATCTAAAACCTTGATTTCCCAGACTGCCCTGAAGGTAGCATGGCTGTGTGTCATAATTCTGTCCCATGAGATGTAGACACAAGTCCTTGGGGAGGGTGACACTTCCTGAAAGAAAAGCAAAAGTACCTCATCCTTCTTCCTTTTGCCTCTAACCCTGTCTCCTGGGTGGCACTTGGATATGAGACATGCGTCAGCCACCGTGGCACCATGAGGGAAGATCATGAGAACAGACCCCTTCCTGCTGGGAGAGGCAGAGAGGAGACACCACTGGGCACAACGCCAGTCCTGGACGGCCCATCTGCATATTCACTGTGTGAAAACAGTGAGTGCCACTTCTTTTTGCATCTGAATAGATTCCTAGCTACAATTTGATAATGCTCTGGAATTGGATGACACCTAGCATATTATTCCTTAGCAGGATGTAAACTCTCCACTCCCAGCGGGAACTTTTAGATTACTGGTTAAATTAAATTGCAGCAATCTGATCCTTCTAAATTTCAGCTCTCATGTCAGAAGGTGGGCCATGACTCCAGGACTCCACAATACCCAGACTTCTATGGCTCCTCCAAAATCCAATAAGGTAACAACACAGGCAAAATGGTGAGGAAAGGGTCAGTAGTTAGTACTAATAACAGGGAGTGGCCACCCACCTCCTCAGTGCTGGGCCAGTGCTCACAGTACGGACTGCTGGTAGGTGTCCACACGGGAAGGCACATCTCTCTCTAGGATCAGCACGGAGTGTGCCTGTCAGGCAAGGAGACAGATCTCACATCTGCACTAATGATGACAGCTCGTCTCACAGAGGTTTAAGTTTAGGCTGCAATAGCTGGGTATGGAATTCTATTTCGGCAATGATTGTTGCAATCATATTTTACAGATGAATGATTTGACATCCAAGAATGCTAGCGGCTCCCCAACTGTGGATCAATGTGTATTCAAAAGTGCTGGCATTCGTACCCAGCTCTTCTGATTTCGAAGTTCTCATTTTGTCACTAGCTCTTTCTGCAAGAACTACTAGATCAAAATACCGCTATAAAATGAGAAACACGTGTTTTTTACACATTCTAGGGAAATCTGGCTATTACAAGGAGAGAAAAACACTCCCGCTTTTGCCCTCGTAAGGCTACTCTACTTTAGAGTAGCCTTACAACTCCTGCTCATTTAATTAAGACAGCTGTCTGTACAATCCATCCCGAGTGATGCCCAGAGCAAGAAAAGTTGGGGGAAAGGTTAACAATCCAGCCTCTCCAGGCACACGTCTCTTGGGAATGAAGAAAGTAAACATTTGTAGTTAACAGGCAAATGCACATGTGTGGAGACCTGCTACATGCCCTGTGTGACAGTGTGTGGGCGAGAACCCATTTTTTCTTAAGCTTCTATGCTGGCTCCGAGATGCCGACATGGCGAACTGCTAAGAGAGACCCTCCATCTGTCATCTTAAGTTTTATTTTCTTTTATCTTTAAAAGAGAATCCTTAGTTAATTAATTTCAAGCAAGAGGGTCCTCTGTTGCATCAGTGGTGGTGGGCACAAGCCCCGAAGGGCATGCCAGGCAGGCGAGGGACTGAGCAGGGGCGGCCACATGCTGCTGAATGGAGCGGCTAGAGCCAGGCGCCTCGCTGGGAGCTGGCCAAGATGCTCTGCAGGCTGGAAATGTCCCAGCTGCTGAACTCATGGTTCATCAGCGCTTTTCCTAGTTTGGCTTAACTTCTGCCTTTTCCATCCTCAGCTTTCCAAATCGGCTAACACAAAAGGTAAAAGAAACAGTGAATCTGTAATCTTCTCCATGACACCTTTTACTAGCTTTAAATTCCTACTTTGAAAATAGTGCTTTCCTCGTCTGACTCCACGGCCTGACGCTGGGAGGACATGTTGTTTCTCTCTCACTCAGTATTCCTAATAATCACTGTGATAATATTAATATTATTAGCAATGACACGCGGAGTGCTTATTTCGCGACTGGCATTATTCCAAACATTCAATTGTTGGAGGTGCTCCTAAATTCCATTTATTCGAAGAAAGAGCTGACCCATTGTCATAGCTTAACTTCATTGGATTTTAAATCTTAGAAGGTAGTTCCATTCCTTTCCTCTTTGAGTGTTGTTTTGTTTTGTTTTTGAGACAGAGTCTTGCTCTGTTGCCCGGGCTGGAGTGCAGTGGTGCAACCTCGGCTCACTGCAACCTCCGTCTCCCAGGTTCAAGCAATTCTCCTGCCTCAGCCTCCCGAGTAACTGGGACTACAGGTGCGCACCACCACGTCCGGCTAATTTTTTTATACTTTTACTAGTGACAGGGTTTCACCATGTTGGCCATGCTGGTCTCGAACTCCTGACCTCGTGATCTGCCCGCCTTGTCCTCCCAAAGTGCTGGGATTACAGGCATGAGCCACTGCGCTCGGCTGAGTGTTTTTAAACTCACTTTATGGAATCCTCATTCATTTATCAATGTATTTATCTAAAAGCACTTGTTTGGTTCCAGCTTGTGTAGTGTAAGTGCCTGCTGATTTTGTATCTTGTCCTATTAACGTGCTCTCTCAGGGATCAGAAGTCCCTTATTTAATATGCAGGAGGTGAGGTACTATACTGGCTGCAGAATAAAGCAGGCAAATTATGCCTATTCACATATTCTACCATATTTAATATATTTTATTTTGCCAATGTCTCTTAAAGCACATTCAGTTTTTAATTAGTTTTTTTCCTTTTACAACAATGACATCTTATTTATCTGTCTCTATAATGTAATTAGTGTAATCTCTGTATTTGTTTTCCCCTTGAGTCAGCTTAACACTTTCTCCTTTTCATTATGAAATATTTTATGTTTCCTTCCAAGTTTTCTGCTAACCAAGTCCTTACTTCGTTTAATTCACTTTTCCCATACAGTGTGCTGTAAGATTATTTTATTTCAGAAAAATGTCACACATCTTCCTCTTGCTACTAAGATTCTCTTCTCATTTTGCCATTTTTTCCCTATTTTAGTTTAATGTCCTTTCATTTCTATTATGTGTTAGGTGTTCCAAATTTTACATCCCTGCGGCATTCATTTTAATAGAATTAGGAGAATCTATAAATAAAAGCAGCTCCTTAGAATAATGCTTTCTTTCATTCTTCTCTTCTCTCCCTACCCCCCACTTCTTCAACATGCCCTAAAATTTACCAGCAGCTCCTCCAGGGCAGAGGTTCTCCTGCAAGGAGTCTGACTGCTTTGTCTTTGCGGCATTTGCCCTAGTACACCCCTGGGGTTACACAGGGTCAGGATTCTGTCTAGTCTGTCCATTAGGACTCTGTAGGGAATGGCTGCTGGTCCCGCCCTTCAATTCAACAACTCCAGAGGCTAAAAATTCTACACAAAGTCAATAATTCAAATTCTGAAACTAGAAAAACACTGCAAGACTGAGAAGATAATTAGCAGGCAAGCAACCCAGCCTACCTTGCTGTGCCAGGGGTATCTGCAGCAGGCTTATCTCTCCTCCACAGGAAGGTCCTTAAATCGCGGACTCCGCTCATTTACATTTACTGGGAAGCTTCTCCCTGGGGCTGAAACTCTCTGCCTGGGGGAAAACCTAGCAACTTGGAGGCTCAGAGAGCCACAGTACTCCTTTCAGATGCCAGTGTAGCCCCAGAATATCCTCTACAAAAGCAAATGCCCCCAGACCTAGATTCTAGGAGATTTCTTTGATGACATCACTAAATCCCCAGAAAGGCTTCTAATCTTCATAAATTTATGATTATGTCTCCAAAGACAACATGGGATTTCTCCCAAATCCACCTTGCCTCTACCATGTCCACAAAAATACCTTTCTCCCAACACCTTGTTATGAAATTTTTCAAACATACAGCAATGCTGAATGAACTGTATGGTAGACATCCATATGCCAATCACCTTGATTCTGCCATTAACATATTCACTAAAGTCACTCGATCACACATCTCTCTGTCTATTCATCCCTCTATCCATTTGTCAACTCATCTTATTTTTGGTGCATTCCAAAGTAAATCGCAGTATCAGTACACAACATACATCTCCCTAAAGACTTCAACGCACATGTCACTATTTGCTATAGACTGACTTCTTTTGAGATGAAATCTACATATGATGAAACGAGCAAATGTAAATTACACATTTGTTGAGTTTGGATAAATGTATACACTTGTACAACTCGAAACCCTAGTGAGATTCAGAAGATAGGCATCACTCCAGAGTCTCCCACATGCCTTCCCGGTCAATCCCCACTTTTCATTCTCCCACATTTGGCTTTGCCAGTTCTAGAACCTCCTCTGAATGGAATCAGGCCGCCCTCAGGTAAGGCTTCTTTCACTTGGCCTGTCTATGAGATTCACGCATGTTGTTATGCCATGCTGGCTGGCTGTTCCTTTTTATTGCTGAATAAAAGAATGCTCATTGAATCAATGTATCACATTTGTTTTTCCATTCTCCTATGGATGGACCTACGAAACATAAAATTGTGATTAAAAAAAAAAGCTAAATGACCCAGAAAACTCCATAATCCTCTGGGGGGAAAAAAAATCAAATGGAGGCATCACCCCAGATTGCTGAGAACCCAGCAAGGGGACGGGCAGACCGGAGACATGCTCTGACTGGCGGCATTTGTTGGCTTGATTCTCTTCAAAGCCCCATGGCGAGGTGACCTGGCCACACCAGTCAGCAGGTCGTCTTCTGCTATGAAGGGGCCAATGTAGAAATCAAACTGGGCTCCATGTTAACACAGCTCCCTGAAGAGGCCTCAGGACAAAGGCCCGGCATTGAAAACAGGCTGGGCAGCACGGCTGCTCCCTTCTGCTGTGTCCAGTGTTTCTATGGATGGGACAATCCACCGGGCATTGGTTTCACATCCACAGTGTATGCAGAAACATAGCTGAACTTGAGACTTGCAATCTAATTTATGCAGCCTAACAGCATGATTCAAACAAACCTGACACTGTGGGAAGAATGACAGTGGCAAGCACACAAACAGGTTCCCTCAACTTTGGGGAGACAGGAGGGTCTCTCAGCGGCAGCACCTGGTAACTGAGACTCCGCTGAGGAGGTCAGTGTTCAGAAGAGACCCAGGGAGGAGGCTGAGTGACTGCCTGGCATGATGAGGAAACTCAGGCTGGCAAGTCATTGGCACAGACCAAGTACAAAGCAACTGCCCCCAGGAAAGGAACCAATTGCTAGAAAGTAGAACCAACTTGGAATAAGTAAATAAATTGGGTTAAGACAGGATTTTCTATAGTTCTCTGTAGCCATTGAACTTTTCACAGAAGAAAACAGAAAACACATCCAGGGCTCTTCATGAGTGAGAATCAAAATGGAAAGTGGAAAGATCCTACTGGTTAGGTTTTAGAGATGTCCTTCCCTGGTTGGAAAAGGAAGGCCATTACGACCTGGCGTGTCATCGTGGGGTTCTGTTAGTTCTGATCCCTCAACATGAGCCTCATATTGACAGTCTTCCAGAGTTACTGTGTCCACATCTACCTCTGAGGTTTCATTTGGATTTGTTTTTGTTTTGTTTTATTTGTTTGTTTTGAGACAGAGTCTCACTCTGTTGCCCAGGCTGGAGTGCAGTGGCATGATCATATCTCACTGCAGCTTCGACCTCCCAGGCTCAAGCAATCCTCTTGCCTCAGCCTCCTGAGTAGCTGGGACTATAGAGCACATGCCACCATGCCTGGCTAATTTGTTTATTTTTTGTAGAGACGGTGTCTCACTCTGTCATCCAGGCTGGAATACAGTGGCATGATCATAGCTCACTACAGCCTCAAACCTCTGGGCTCGAGGGATCCTCCCACTTCGGCCTCCCAAAGCGTTGAGATCACAAGCATAAGTCACCATGCCTAGCCTTCATTTGGATTTTAAGATTATTTAGTGTAAGAAAGAATCAATTTCATTTTCTAACGTTCCTGATGTGACCAGATATCAGAACAAGGTGGAATACCAAGTTCCTCGAAAAAGCAAGCAAGCAAACAAAAATCCTAGAAAGTACTAATGAGTTCACAACACACCACGGAGAAGAGAAAGCATCTATTCCTGCAAACAGGTTTTTGCATCTTGTGCTAAAATGAATGGCTGTAGGCAGAGGTGGGTGGATCACCTGAGGCAGGAGTTCAAGACCAGCCTGGCCGACAGGGCAAAAGCCCATATCTACTAAAAATATAAAAATTAGCCCAATGTGGTGGCATGAGCCTGTAATCCCAGCTACTAGGGAGGTTGAGGCAGAATTCCTTGAATCTGGGAGACAGAGGTTGCAGTGAGCTGAGACTGCTCCACTGCACTCCAGCCTGGGCGACAGAACAAGACTATGTCATTCATAAATAAATAAATACATACATACATACATACAACATACAACATAAATAAATAAATAAAGGAGTTTTGAGAGTCTTGAATTATCAAAGTCATGATACATAAAGTTTAAGCCCCTGAAACAAATCTAACTTCTTGTTTGTGGCTAACGGTGTCATATTCCTGCAAAGGAGAAACAGACGTACATAAGAAGACTGTTAATAAGCTCAGTCATAAATGGTTACTTTGATAGGACAGAAATAAGGTTGCTTTTCTTTCTATAGAAATTAGGCTTTATCAAGAGGAATACAAATTGGAATTTGTTTGTTTGTTTAAGCCGGAAAAAACAGAAGATCAAGATGTACGTTAGACTGAATTCAATGGTGGCCAAAAATGGACTTATTTTTCCATGTTAAAATCTGTCCTCAGACAGACACACCTAAATAAACTCCGACTAGGACAAGGAGGCACAGATCCAGGTACGTGGGGTCTAACAGACATGAAACCACAGCCTCTGCTGTGACCCTCGGAGAGGACACGTGGAAAGCTAAAACTGGCGCCGCAGCGGTGATCACTGGGGTGCGTAGCCTGCCTGACCCATCTTTATAACTTAGTACCTCGCCTGGGGCCAGGCTTTGAGCCAGCATCCAATAAATGTTTGCTGAGTAAAAGCAACAGCAAATGAACCCCCCTACTCTCTAATGGCATTGGGAGTTGTTGAGGCCTTCACACATCCAGAACTTTCTATCTCTGCCTTTATCCTTACTGAGCTGATTATTTTCCCTCCACCTCCCCCAACACTTCTGACCCACTCTCCATCCTTCTCTGCCCTGTTCTGTGCTGCAGAAGACTAAGCCGTCCAGGCAACACTGCGAGGGCCAATGGAGATACCAGAAGGAAGCTGCATCCTCCCCAGCTCCGGCTCCCACAGGCTCTGTTAACGCTGTTCTAAGCTCCATCCCTGCAGCAGCTCCCCACCACTGCCTACCCAGTCCCCAGGTGCCTCAACACCCTTTGTTGGTTCCCTTGTCCCCATGCACACCTCTGTACGTAGCCCCTTCATAAGACTCTTCTCCACTGGGTCACCGAAGGTGAGTTGTTTCAGATGGGATGCAGATAAAAGTACTCATGATCCATCTGCCCAAACACACCTCCACGTCTCATTCCTCTGCCCATGAAAATCCTATGGATCCCTCAAGGTCTGGCCCTAATGCCACTGGTCACAAAGGCTTCCCTGAATCCCCAGGTGAAAGTCTGCCCCGTTTTCCTCCGCTATCCTAAAGCATTTGGACTCCACCCCTATATTCCATTCACTATTCTTGCAAGAGTTACGTGCTGTCTATTTTAGGTAGGGACTTTGCCTTACTCATCTCTGACTTACACGGTGATGAGCCCGAAGCCTTGCAAACAAATGGTGCTGCAGATTTTACTGCAGAAAACAACAAGCAGGCAAACAAACCCTCTGAACAGTGTTCAATGAAAAGTGACAGACAGGAGAACTATCTGCAAGATACTTACAAACGAGGGATTAATATCTATAACACAGAGAAAGCAATCACTAAAAGACAAACAGCCCAATTGAAAAAATGGGCAAAGAATATAAATAAGCAATTCAGAGAAGGATTAAAATGGCTAATAAATACGTAAAGAGACATTTAACTTTATATACTTATTTGAGCTAGGTGTCTGCAATCGTCATTTATTATTATAACCAGTATTTGTTTTGTTATTATGGATCCTACAGAAACTCTCACAAGTGGACAGAGTCCTGAATAAGGATAACCATTGCAACACTGTTTATAACAGAAAGAAACTGGAGCCAAGTCAAAGGAACATTCACAGGTGTGGTATAACAAAATACGTTACAGCTCTAAAATGCCATAAAACTATTTAAAAGAATGAAGTAGATCTCTATGCACCAGCATGGAAAGATTCCCAACATGTCCTACTGTTCGCTAAGAAAACCTAGGCCCAAAAAAACATGTTTAGTACAATCCCATTTATGGAAGAAAAAAAACCCTCCAGAACTTATTTTTGGGTGTAAATGTGCACAGATATGTCTGTTAAGGCACAGAAACAGGACACGTATACTAATGTATGAACAGTGGTGACATCTCAGGGAAGGACTGAATTAGGGATGTGATGAGGGGAGGAAGGAGATTTGGATTTTGCACACCTGCACTGTTTGAATTCTTTATAATGGGGACCATTTATATAATACTCTAAATTTATAAATTTATATGTTAATGTATAATTTTTTTAAATAAAAATGCTCAATAAAATCCTAATGAGTAGCTGGGCGTGGTGGTCACGCCTGTAACCCCAGCACTTTGGGAGGCTGAGGCGGGTGGATCACGAGGTCAAGAGATCAAGACCATCCCAGCCAACATGGTGAAACCCCATCTCTACTAAAAATATAAAAATTAGCCAGGCGTGGTGGCACCCGTCTGTGGTCCCAGCTACTCGGGAGGCTGTGGTGGAAGAATCGCTTGAACCCAGGAGGCAGAGGTTGCAGTGAGCCAAGATTGCGCCACTGCACTCCAGCCTAGCGACAGAGCAAAACTCCGTCTCAAAAAAAAAAAAAAAATCATAATGAGTTGAACTGAACAAATGTGGACCCTCTGCAAGGCTGGTGATGCCGGACAGGAGATGTAGGGAGGTGGGATGAGACACTGTAACCGGGGGACCCAGGGTATGTCGGGAGGGCGGGGGAGCAGGGCAGTGGCGGAGCCCCTTCCACCTCCCTGCACGGTCCTGACCTTACAGAGCAGCTGCAGTACTATCCAGCTCCCCAAGGAGAGATAAAAGAACTCACTGGGCTAAATGTCAGGGAAGAATTCCATAAATGATGAGCCAACTGAAAGGTACACTGAGCAGCCATTAAAAGTTACGCCATAGAAGACTTATTGCCTTGGGAGGTACAAGTTGTAAAAGTAGACAGTCCTATTTGTATAAGACATCCGTGAATGTGTGTGTGTGTGTGTGTGTGTGTGTGTGTGTGTGCGCGCGCGCGTGCATACCTACACAGGTTGAATATCCCTAAAGTGAAAATCTAAAATGCTCCAAAATCCAACAGGACACTCAAAGGAAATGCTCACTGGAGCATTTTCAATTTCCAATTTTCAGGTTAGAGATGTTCAACATGTGAATATAATACAAATACTCCAAAATCAAAACATTTCTTTTCCCAAGCATCTCAAATAAGGGATATTCAACCTGTATGAGTGTGTGCATATACTCACACACAGAGTCAAAAACAAAAAGTCATGATCCAAAGTGTTAACAGTAATAATTTTGTGTGGTGGGACTATGGGTGATTTTTGTAGTTTTCTTGTTCTTTTCTGTGTTGCAGAAATATTCTGTATCCATGTATCCTTTGCGGGTCCCCCCTCCAGCCTCTTTCTCCTCTTAGGATTCGGTTCTGCTGTGTTCCACTCGCCTCTCAGCAGGTGGGAAACACAGGGCTCCTGGCAGGCTGAAAGGAGGGTATCCAAGAAAGGTTCCCTGACCTTCAGACTCCTAGATTCCAATGGCAAGAATGCTGCCTTCATTCCTGCATAGATAAGCCTTTGAAGTGAGCTCCAGGCCAGGGCCCTGATAAGGAGGGAGGGTCCCATGGTACAGCTGGGACTTCTTCACAGGTCCCTTCTGCCCCAACCCTCCATTTGCCTGGACTGCACCCCTCCGCCCTAACCCCTTAGAAAACCCCAAGCCAAGCTCCGTGGCAGCTCACGTGCCACTAGCTCTTTGCAGCTTTTCCTAATAGACACAGACTGTCTATGAGGAAGCCTAGAATCCAAGTTGCCCAGGTTGAAAGCCTTGCTCTGACCCTTATTACTATAGCAGGTCACTCAACCTCTCCGGGCTTCGGTTTGCTCATGTGTGTAATGGGATCAATAGTAGGGTTCTGGGGGGCGATTATCAGCAGTGTTTGGCAGACAGCAAGACTGATATAGGAGCGGCTGGCAGCAGTCACGGTAGGGGTACTGGAATCCAAGGATCCAGTCGTCATTCTAAGGAAATAGTCATTTGTGGGTACAGAGAGGCTGAGCACAGGCACGAGCCAGGCTGCTTCTTTACAGAAAGTCCATCTTTCATAGGGGGAGACTCCACCCAGGCCCCAGGACAAACCCATGCCTCCTTTCCTCAGTCCTCCTTCCCACTTTCCCTCTTCTGTGGCTTCCCCAGTCCTATTCCTTTTTCTTGGCTTCCTTTCTTCATGTTCTTTTGCCCACCCAGGGGCAAGATGCTCATCCTGAGCTTCAGAGAACACTAGGCTAGGATGCTGGGTTTGGCCAGACTTGCCAGTTCTGCCTTGGAGCAGCCACATGGCACAGATGACTGAACACTGGCCTCTGCCTTGACAGGAGAATCCCTGCAGGTGATGCTACAATCGTTCAGGGAGACTCAATCCAGGAAACACAGAGGCCAAACCCAAGGTACCAAGAAACGTCAAAGGGCGGAAAGCACAAGCGATACTTGACTAGACAGAAACATCACAAATACATGCTGCCCACAAAGCTGCTAGAGCTCAGCAGAAATGAACACAACAAGGTCAGCACTTTCTCCTTACACTGTAAGGATCATTTGCCTTTGGTGAATGGAATCAGGATATCACAGGTCCTGGCATAAAACACTCTAACAGTTTCTCATACGAAACCTTCTCAGTACCAGGAACCGCGCTGGGGCCTCAGGAAGCAAAATGAGTCAGGTAAAGATGCAGACTATGAGAAGTTGTGGTCCAGAGGGTCCAGCAGGGACACAGACACCCCACGTGCTGTGGCCGAACCCCTCCTTGGAGCTCGGAGAGGACGGGGCTCCGCTCTGCTAGGCAGCAGGCAGGTCAGGAAGCAGCACTGGCTAATGCTGAAGAAAGGCAGGGTCCCAGGTAGACCACACAAGGAATGGGCCCCCAGGTTAAAACAACAGCAACAGACAGGTGCCAAAGAAAGAAAAAGCATATGGAAAGTTTCCCCCCTCATCCACGGCCCAGAACTGCTGAAGAAACGTGTGATAGAAGTGAAGGGTTCTGGGTAAGGACAGAGCAGCAGGGAGGGCGGGCTCACTCACCAAGGGCTGAATGGACCATGCCTTCCTGTGCGGGAATCTCTGCTGCTTTTAAAGCAGGGAAAGGACAGCGTGAGGTTTGTGGCTGCGAAGAATCCTACAGATGGCAGTGTGGGAAGTGGCCTGGAAGGGAGGCAGGGAAGGCAGTGAGGCAGTCACCAGGACACTCACTACCAGGGAGAATGTGAATGAGCAGACTGGCCTGGACTGTGGCCATGGGCTGGGCGGCAGGGGAGAAAGACCCAGGGGCAGGCTGGACAGGGCTGTGGTCCGTGCATGTAGATGCTAGGCAGGGGAATCCATCTGGTTTCCCCTCTGGAGGACAGGATACAAGAAAGGTGAGCAGAACCAGTTTGGGGCACAGGAGCACCCGATGCAGCCTTCTACTAGACAGGACACAGCAGGCCTGACCTCTGGTGGGAGGGCCCTCATCCAACACGAGGCAGCCCCCTCCTCTCTCCTCCACCACCTTCCCAGACCGTCCACCCAGGGAAGAGTCCGGCAATGATCATGGAGGCGAACTTGGGCCTTTTGAAGGCAAGAAGGAGGCTCTGTAGATGGCCACTGCTGGACTCCTCCCAGGCACACAGTCCAGGAAGGGGGACAGCATAGGGGGAGCCCAGCAGTGGTCATCTCAAGATGACCTGCTTAAATGATCACAGGAGATATGTCTAAGAGTTGTCACCAGGGCATCTGAAACCAAATGGGGAAAGTCTGGAAGTCCAAGCTCCTTGCAACAACGCGGGTGATGCCATTACCCACTCATGTTTTCACCCCCAGGGTGGCCCGGCTGATCACTCAGAGCTTCGGGGGTCAGCTGCATTTGGGCTGTTTCTTCCCATCTCACCGAGAAGATGGATTTGCCCAACAAGAACTCTGTGAGTGATGGATGTTGCCTGAAATTCAAGAGGCCCCGAGAAGGGTTAGAGAACCAACAGTGAGGGCCTCTTCCTGGCCCAGTTCAGTAAGTGGGTCTGTGTGCCACTGGGCTGCATGTCGAGCAGGGTTGCGGGGCCCTGTGAAGCACGGTTTGTTTGTGCCCCGGCGGTCAAGGCCAGACAATGAGACTTTCTTCCTTTCCATGGTGCCACTGTCTTGACACTGAGGGCATTGATGGGCTGGTTGCCATGGGAACCCGAGGCTGCCGATCCCATCCCAGGGAGCATGAGGCTCCTGAAAGCTGATGGCTATTCATTCCCCTTCCTGGCAGGTCTAGACAGGGGACCTTGCGTCTGCTGCTGGGTCCTCAAGATGCTCAAAGAGCAGAGGCACAAGAACATTGGGAAGAGCCACAGCTTGATGGGAGGATGGAACCCGCAGGGTCTGAAGCAACCACAGTGAGCTCCAGGGTGCCAGTGGGGCATGCAGGGTGCACAGGGCTCTCAGATCACTGTAGAGCTGACCTGGCCCAGAGGCAAACTACAGCTACCAGGAGGGTGTCCTCATGCACAGGCACACATGTGGGACTCCAAAAGCAAACGAGTAAGATGAGAAAGTGGTGGCGAGGGTGGTTCAATAAATGACACTTAAATAAAGCGCAGGAGCCCGGCCTTGGTCCCTCACAAAGGTTTATAACCACTAAGAGACTCTTGCAAGGAAGGGCCCACATTTTCTTATCTCTAAGTACCCACACCAGTGAGAGCACACAGCAATACTTGCTGGATACATGAATGCACATCCGCCGGCCGTCAGAGAAGTGGCGAAATTGGAACTAACCTTACAGAGCAGCTAGAGGACTAACTTTGGGCTGACTCACCCAGGAAGCCGAGAGCCCAGGGTCAGAAACAGGCAAGCCAGCAGGCAACGTCAAGGTGGCAGGGGCTTGGGAGCCCAGAGGAAGGGCATGTCCGGTGGCCTGGGGAAATGGGGGATGAGTCAGCTGATGGAACCGACAGTGGAGCGGAATGGGAAGGCTGAGGGCTAACCAGGTGACAGGGTAAAGCCCTTCCTGGCAGGAACAACAGCAGGAGCAAGCCTGAAAGGAAGCAAGCATGAAGACAGGGGCTCCGCAGAGATGGAGCTGCAGCGGGGCTCAAGGCAGTAGGGTGGGGCAGGAGGCCCTGCAGCAGAGCAGGCAGGTGGAGGTGACGGAGGCGATAGAGGCCGCAGCCTGCACCAGGCAGTGGCAGGGGTGAAGCAGGGGCCCTGAGAGCCATTCAGGAGGTGATGAGACAGGCTTGGGGAGGAGCGCAGGAGGAGGCGATGGTGACTTCCAGGCCTCTAGCTCTGGCACTAAGGTAGACAGGGGTCTCTTTTGTAGACGGGGACCTACACGAGGAGGAGGTTTCAGCAAAAGATGATTAGTCCAGCTAATCATCAAATAAACGTGCAGTTTAAGTGACTGAGTGCGGCTTCCTCGAAGGGCTGGAGGGCTTTTCTTTTCCCTCCAATAGAGAGAGAGGTGTGAGTGGATTCAATGCGGACGAGCAGGAGCCGGTACAGACCATCCAAGACAGAGCGGTGCTGATGTGCAGCCCTGGGCGTCCGTGCACGTTCATGCACACACATGCACGCACCAGGTGGACAGAGGAAGACACAGCGGCTGGTGGGGTCCAAGGAGGTTCCTCTGTCACTCATTTGTTCATTTTGGCAGGGGAGCTGACAGGCTGTCCTGTCTGATGATTTACCTTTGTCTGGTAAGCAGGGACAAGGTGACGGCAGCAGAAGGTGAGTCAGAGGGTGTGGGGTCCGGCCCTGGCCTGTCAGTCGCTGGTTTGTCAGAAGGTAACTGGATCTAAGGCCTCATCACCATTAAACAGGCCTGGTGACACCACCCTGTAGGGCTGGTGTCTCCTGAGCAAGAGTACTCATGAGAAACATCAGCTGGGGGGAGCAAGGCCAGGGCTTCTGGTCAGTGACAAGGCCAAGACCCAGTCCCAAGAGCCAGGAAGAGGCCAGGCACCCAGGGCAAGTACAACTTGGAAGCCCTCTAAGGGCAGGGCTCTGGTAAAAGAAGGGGAGAGGTGTCGGCAGCCTGGGCTGTAGAAGATCAGAGGAACTACTTTTTAGATGGCAAAATCTGTGCAGAGGCTCAGCAATCCCAAAGAGCTCGGAATGTTCCCCAGCTGGGATGGAGTTGGCAGATACTGGAGAACAGGGTCCGGGCAGCCCTGAATGTCCCTGTTGCCACCCAAAGCTCAAAGCCAGCAGGCATCCCGGGCAGCATCTCCAGCCTCTTCTAGGCCATCAACAGCTTTGCGTTTCTGATTTGCTTCCCCTGTTCTACCTAGAGAAACTCAAGCCCTTCCAATGGACTGGTCAGCTGAGCCACCTGCTTAGGCCTGATTCTGAGTCGGCCTTTGGATGTTGCCTTCTGGAGCTTTTCTAGCTCCATACATGGCAGCTGGCTCAGCTTCGATCACCAATCCCCACACCAGCCCCAGTGACTCAGGAGGGCAGTCCAGTCAATTAAAATCCTACCCACTTAAACGCATCACGATCCGGGTGAAGATGTCAGATGGGAGGGTTGAGACAGTGGGCTTCACAATCCTAATCTTGTCTGTGTCCCTCAGTTCACACCCAGATCCTCTCGCAGGCCAGCCGTGCACAGCCAGGCCAGCTTGGCTCACCGCATAAAACCAAGACAGCCTTAGACTGAAAATCAATCCCAGAGAATTAGGTCACAGGTGACTGCTATTCTGGGTTTCCCCTTGTCCCTACCAAACCCCTGACACTCTGGCTGGAACAAGTTCTGGCCCATGATTTTAACACCTGGTTAAGGCTTTGGCTTGTTTTTCATTGCAAGAACAAGCTGTTTGCAGCATGACAACTTTCCTCTGCTGACAAATGAACTGTGCAGGTTCACCAGAAATTCTAAGCCAGGTATGTCCTGCTCAGTAGCTATTTTAAGTAAAACTATTTAAGGCAAGTTCAAAATCATTTAAGGCTCTTAGATCTTTTAGGGCCCTGGCAGCCAGCCTGCCTTTTTATGTTCAGACTCAGAAGCAACAAATTAGCTCAATACCCCAGGCAAAGCAAAAATCCAAGGGAAAGTCTGGCATCCAAGAACCATTCTTAAGATAAACATCACTTCCAAGAGTGGCAGACGCTGAGCTGTTGTGATTTGGCATGTGGAGAATACCTTGTTGCCATCCTCTTCACACAAGCAACTTGTCTTTTCTCGGAGTCACAATCTCAAAGGTGACAAGGCACACAGGTTAGAGTAAGGGTGACTGGGAAGAGAAAGAAGCAGGGGCAGAGGGGGAAGGGCTCCTGGGCTCCGTGTCCAGCTCTGTCCAAATGGCCGTGTGACCTGCAGCCAGGCATTCTGTTTCTCTGTCACCATTTCCTTGACAAGTGTATCGGCTCAGTCTGGACATCTCAAGTAGAGACTTCGAGACTTCATAACCTGTGCATTCAAGGGTGTGCTTCAGAGGGTCCAGGAGCACCATAGGGCGTGTGTACAATGTGCACTTCCCTTGTCTTTTTTCTCTCTTAATGTTTTATGTGTATCTGTGCATACGTCTCTGTGTATAGGTGTAGACATCAACATACGTATGTTTATATATCATGCGTGTGTATATGCACACACTTGTATACATCACCATATATAATATACCCGGATACAAAGAAAGGAAAGTACAAAACATCTAGGTGCAATTTTGTATCTAACCCATGTACATTTATACATACACACACACTCACACACGTGTGTTGTAAAGCAGTGCACTGCAGATAAAGTTTGAAGTTACTCCCCGCTCCCTCCCTTCTTAGAGGCCATTGCTAACTAGAATTTGATGCAGACCCTTACGGCCCACACTTCTATACTTTTACTACATCTATAAGCATCCA
This sequence comes from Ateles fusciceps, assembly GCA_036589455.1. NCBI lineage: Eukaryota > Metazoa > Chordata > Mammalia > Primates > Atelidae > Ateles > Ateles fusciceps. The sequence goes on from JAZHEH010001736.1 coordinate 11,895,702, forward strand.
TAATTAATACAGTATTGCTTTGTGTGTTTCTTAACGTTTATGTGAATATGATCACATTGGACATCTACAATTTGCCTTTTTTTTTTCTCTCTCTCTCAACATTATTTGAGAGATGTATCTGTGTAGACACAGATCTGGTTTATTCATTTCTAACCACTGTAGAGTCTTCCATAGTATGACTATTTTGATTTAGTTCTCTATTCTACTTTAAGGAAGGTGGGTTTTCCCTTCATTTAAAAAATGCCTGCATGGACATTCTTACACCAGTCTACTTGTGCACATGCATGAGAGTTCTTCCAGGATATGTCTAGAGGGGACTTGCCGGCGCAGTTCGGTCTCACCCCTGTATTGCCAAATTGCTCTCCAAACTATATGCATTTCCACCAGCAGCAACTGAAAGTTCCCATTGCTCTGTATCCTTGCTGGCATGTGATGCTAATATGCTTCCACGTCGGGCAGTCTGGTAGGTGTGAAATGGTATCTCATCGGTGCCTCAATTGCAGTGCTCCAATAACGACTAGCGAGGTTGAGTAAAGCTGGACATCATTTCTTATGTTTATCAGCTGCTTGGATTTCTCTTCATTGACTTCTCTATTCATAAGCTTCCCTATTCTTCTACCTGGCATGTATCTTTTTTTTGTCAGTGATTTATAGCTTTTAAAATAATCTGTGTACTAATCTGCTTGTTATGTGTTGTAAATACTTTCCCAGCCTATTACTTGCTTTTTAACTCTGTGATGATGCCTTTGTTTATAGAGAATTTTATCTTAATGTATCAATCTCTTCATTTCAAAATGTTTATTTTCATGCATCGTTGAGGAACTCCTTTTCCAATGTGACAAAGGTATTCCACTGTATTTCTTTCTAAAAGTTTTATGTACAGTCTTTAATCCCATCTGGAATGTGCTGTTGTGTAATGTAAGGATCTAATTGTTTGTCCACGGGAGAGCCTGTTCTCCCAGCACCATTTAGTGAATCGCCCATCCTTCCCCATCCATGTGTAACTCTTCAGCTCACATGTACAAGTTCCACACATGCTTGGGTTTGAGTCGATTCTATTGATGGACTGGGTCCATGTCGAACTGCTGTTGAACCTACCATGTTGAAGCACAACTCCCCCTCCTCTTCTTTCCCAGAGCTGTGTGAGGTATTCTTGGACCTTACTCTTCCATATGAATTTTATAATTCTTTTTGTGATTTTATATTCCATATTAAATCTTGTAGGGCTTAAACTGGATTACATGGAATTTGCAGATTAAATTGGGGCAACTATAAGAGCCAGCCCTCCTCTACATGAACACAACACATCTCTCCATTTATTTAGACTTTCTTTTCTTAATCCTTCTTCTAAATATGTTATGTTTCTCTATAAAAGTCTCACCTTTTTCAAAGACCTATTTCAAAGTATCTTACAGTTTTATGCAAGAACGAGGAATGATTTCTTTTATCTTCTCAGATGTTGCTGCCATGTAGGCAGTGGTGATCAACTCTCTTATTAGCTTCAGTGGTTAATCTCCAGGTTCTTCGGATTATCCATGTAGTTATGTCATCTGCCGATAATGACATTGGACGCTTCCACATTTTTATTACCTTTGAAATCCTGTGGTGTTACCTGGAATGATGAGTAGAGGGGACAAAAGAGGCTATCTTGTCTTGTCCCTGGTGATGCATATTTTACAACAGAGAGGATCCACAGCTTTTATCAGATGCTGAAAGGGAGCCATGACTCAAGACAGGTGAATAATCACAGGTCTCAATTACCTCCTGACCATGTAAAATAAACTGAATCTGGTTATTAGTTGTATGGAAGAAAGTAAAACAAGCAAGCAAGAACTCACAGCACAGCAACTATCCGGGAGAAAGCCAGGGCTGTGATGCAGGCAAGTATAGAACATAACACTGATTGCCCATTAAGGCCTTGGAGAAAGAGTTTCACAAAGGGGATCGCAGACCAGAGAATACAGCAGAAGAAAATGAGCAGGGAGTGTGACTGTCAGAGGTGACATGTGCATGCCATGTGAACACAAACAGCTTCCTTCCCCTTCCTTCACCCCCATTGGCTCATCTGTAAGTAAGTCAAAGCTAATAATATCTACATCTTATTTATGAGTCACAAATTCTCCTGGCTAAAAAAGACAAATAAGGTTTTTAAAGAGTTCTAATTGAATGGGTAGAGGCTGAAATGCTCCGGGCCTTTTCCACATTAGCAGTGCACTTAAGAGTGGGGGGAAGAAAAGCTCATTTTGGAATAAAGAGTAATAGTCCCTCCGTGAGTAATCACACACAAGCCTCCGAGACAGGTCCTATCCTCAACCCGCTAATCCCTCTGTTAGTGAATGTCACCACACTGCGACTGCCCGTACCATGCCTGAGAGACCAGGCTGTGTGGAATTCACCCTGGCTGCACTGGACACAGCTGGGGGAGACCCGAGAGACTCCCAGAATATTCTGGGTGGGGGGAGTGTGCACGGGAGAAATCTTCTCTCCCATCGGCAACATCAGGAACTCAGTGTGTCTGACAGAGGTTGGTTCAAAGGGCCAGCAGAAATTTCCAGGGGGAGTTTCCTGTGCCTCTCTGCCTCTTTCTTGCAGTGTGGGGGAGCTCACAGCTCAACTTCAGCTCCATTCTGCTCATTTAATTTTAGGAGCCCCAAACCCAGGCACTTTGTAATTTACCATGTAGTTTAAGAGTCACTTTTAGCTGAAGACAAATTGCTGGGCCACCTGGGCACAGCAGCCAAGTGTGGCAGGAGCCAGGGGCTCTAAGCAAACGTAAGGAACACCTTATTCAGTCTGGACAATCAGCCAGGGAGACTCAGAAACTACAGACACACATGCAGTCAGTGCTACCCAAAGGCAAACTTGAAATCACAGGATGTTTGAAGGGACTTGAGTGCAATATACATATATGTGTGTATATATATATAACATTTAATATATAACATATATATTTATAAGGTCTACAAAAGATGTGCTAGCATTCTTTCAGATAAACTCGAACCAGCCTTGCGAAGATTCTTGTCATTCAAATAGTAGCATCTACCCCCCTCCAGCAGGCCACACACCTAACAGCACATCGACCTAGGGCTTGGGATGCAGAAGAAATGTCATTTGTATCAGGGCCACACCACACCTTGCTGGCTTCTGCCACGGATGATGATGAAACTAAATTTAACACTGCTTGGCACTAAGTTTTGAGTTATGAGGCGGCGCTTCTCTGTCACTTCACTTAGTCCTCTGAGTGTGTAGTTTGTAGATTTGTTAATTGCACTGAGAGGTCCCCCTGGTGTGACCCCAAACTGATGGCCTCTCCAGGATCCATAAATCTGGATCAATCTCATCTCACCACTCCTGGGCCCAGTTGCCGGTTACAAGAGGAAAAAGGACCCGCCCGGGGCGGTCCTTTGAGGGTAATGGCTGCACCTTTGTGCCCAGGGCGTGGTCTGCTTGCTAACTGACAGAAGGGGTGACAGCCAAGCCCGTCGGGTGCGGGGCAGGGAGGGCTCCTCGCTGGCCCCATAGGGACAGGGCAAGGGCCAGGCCCCAGTCCAGGCTCTGTGGCAATGCAACAGTAGCTCTTTCCGACAACCGCACAGTGTAGACACTATCACTGATTGCAAAGGAGCAAGTCAGGGAAGTGACCTGCTTAAGGTCACACCGCTCTGCCATCGGATCTGCGGCAGGAGCCCACAAACAAAGCACCCCTCCCTCCGCTCCTGCAGAGGTTTTAAACCCAGGACCCCGGCCCTGCTGGGTCCTGCGCTGTCCCAGAGCCTCTCCGACGGTGGCCAGGCGCCAGGGTGCAGGCTCCACGCCATCTACCCCCGGGAGCGGCGGACACCCAGGGAGCGCGAGTCCCAGAGACGCCGGGTCACGCTCATGTCACCCAAACAGCGGCCGGCCGCCTTGGAGCGCGCACAGGGTCCAGAGCCCGCGCCGCTCGTTGCGGGCAGAGGGGCCGGTCCTTGCGAGTTCCCCCGCTGCGGAGAGCTGGATGGGCGCTCAGGACCGCTGGGCGGACGGCGCGCGCCGCCCGAGACAGCCCCGACTACCCCGGAGCTCGGCAGGTGTCCGCGCCACCCCGGCTTCCGAGGCCACACTTCCGACTGCAGGGTCGGGCGGCTGTGCCTGGGGACTTGCGGGCAGCGCGCCGGACCTGCGTGGGCGCCCAAGTGGGGCCCCGAGTCCCCCCGCCGAGTGTCCCGCGTGCGCCCTCCCAGGCGACCCCCCCGCAGGGCGTCCCGGCCGCTCCCCGTCCCCGTCCTCCAGCGGTCCCGGAGCCTTCCCACGCGCGACGCGGCGCCGGAGCCGCGGCCGGGCGGACAGGACTGCGGAGGCGCCCCCCCTCGCGCGCGCCCGAGGCCGCCGGGAAAGTTTTGGGCGCGCGGGGCGGGCCGCACTCACCTGGCCCAAGTTGAGGTAGCCGTGCGCCGCGGCCACGCGGTCCGCTTCGGCCGGGCCGCCGAGCACTTGCACTGCCCAGTGGTTGGTGTAGACCGGACGCGGCGGGGACGCGGAGCAGGCGGCGGGCAGCGCCAGCAGCAGCAGCCAGCGCCAGGGACGCGCCGCGAACGGCCGGAGCCCGGGCCCGCCGGCGACGGCGGCGGCGGCGGCGGCGGCGGCGGCCCGGGGCGGCGGCCGGGGCCCGGGCGCAGGCGGCGCACGCGGAGGCATAGCGGCGGCAGGCTCGCGCGGCGCCCGAGCGGCGAGTGCGCCGGGGGGTGGGGTGCCGCCTTTTAAAGCCGCTCCGCGCCGGGGAAGCGCCGCCGCCGCCGCCGCCGCCGCCGCGGGCGGGAGCCAGGGAGGAGGAGGCGGCCGCGGCGCGTTCCCGCCCGCGCGGCCCGGCGGCGTCCCCGGGCCCGCGCTCCTGCGGCCGGGCTCCTAGCGGAGACCCGTCCGGGAAACCCGAAACGCCCCCCACCGGGGGAACTTCTCCGCGGACTTGTGGGGCTCTCGGGGACGCAGGATCGCCCCAGCAGCGGCCTCGGCCCCAGGAGTTCTGCTGGGAGCGGGGAGGCCCTGGCGTCTCAGGTGAGTCTGCTGTTCCCTAGACCCGCGGGACACCCGGAGGCTGCACTCATCCGGCGGGGCCTCTGAGGCCCAGCGGCCTCGCCCGCTTCGCTAGAGACAGTGGGCTCGCCAGCGTGCAGGGTCCCAGGGAGAAGAAACTGCTGGGAAGACACTGGATCGCCCAGGACCAAGCCTGGCTGAAGGGGCTCAAGAGCGTGTACCCGAGAAACCACTGCGCAGAGCCCATCGCGGAGACCGCAGCCCATCCTAAGAGGTGGGCTGGCTGTGCAGGTGAACCCCTAGGCCGTCCACTTAGCATCGCTGTGATCTTGGGCGAATGACTGTGCTGGCTGAGGGCAGGCGCTCCACCTGTGAAATGGGGGGACAGTGGTATCTACCCCGTGGGGCTGATTTGAGGATGAGGTCAGCTTTTGCTGTACAATAAGCTGTCCATAAACGTTCGTTTTTATGAGCCCAGGGCCTGCCACGTGGTAGGTGTTCACTAGATCATGTACACTCTTAAAAGCACCCACTGAGCTGGGACCAGCAGTGGGAAAGTGAGTTGAATCATCCTCACCCCTGCTGCCTGGAGGAGCCTGGTATCCTATGGATAATTATTTGGAGCACCCTGGAGATTTATGGAAATGTTCACACCATGAGCAAGCAATTATGAAGGGTGAAGATCGCTGCTAGATCTCTGCTCTCATCCCTTCCAGGACCCACTGGTCCCACTGGCCCACTTGCAGAAAGCAGGCCATCAGCTTGCTTACTATAGGAAGTGAAAAAGGTCTAGAAGGCCTTGAGGTGGGAAGGAAGCTGCTTCTCTGATGCTCAGTTCCAGAAGCCATCTCTTGTCGAGTGGAGTCTGTGGCTTGGCAGCTGGAGGTGAGAGGTGGGGGCAGAAGGGGATGGGGGAGAGGGCATGCTCTGCGTAGATGATTTCTGACGTCCTTTCCAGCCTCGCTCTCAGGAGCCCTTTGGTTTCATAACCCACATGATTCATCCTTTCTGCAGGTGTGAGTCACCCCTAATGGAGGTGGGAGAATGGAGCCGTGGGAGGGAGGCCCAATCCCAACATACCACATCCATGTTCACAAGAGCTCCTGCCAACGGCCCCTCTTGGAACCTGGGGATCAATGTCCCACATGACCTTCCCTTTGCTGCACTAGATGCAGCTTCACCTCCCTGCGTTCCCCTGCCAAGTGGGGTCAGCTGCTTGGACAGTCACTCCAGGCCTGCCCACGCTGCAGAAGACAGGCACCGTGTGTCCCTCCTACAGATGGAATGGATGCTCGTCAGCCGCTGCCAATGGAGAGACAGGAGGCCCTCGTGCAAACTGGTAGCCCTAGAGGAGAACCCGCCACACCTGTTGGACAGAAACAGTACCCAGAACCCTCAGCCTGCCTCTGCCCGACATGGCCCTGGCTGCCTAGCCAACTGGCTTGCAGAAGAGGGACACTGGCCTGAGTCAAGGGGACCGGGTTGGAGGCATTGCATTGTCACCTGGCAGCAGTATGTCTGGGCAACATGCGTTCTCTCTCTCCCCTTCCCCTGCCGGCGGGATGTCCCTCAGATTCATCCTGGATCCGGTGCTGTTCTTCTTCGAGTATATGGCCTGCTTCAAGATAGTGTACACTGCACATCAGCTAAATAATTATAAAGCAGCTCATGCCTCTCAAGATGGAGCCCCCGAAACGGCAGTGATTTTGACAGACAGAGATAAGGGTGTTTCCATAATAATGTGGGAGATTAAGGGATTCAGCCTGCTGAACTGAGGGGGAGACTAAAATGCATCTGAATTTTTATTTGGAGAGATCTGAATTTATTTTATTAACAAGTCTGGTCCTTTGGGGCCAAACTTTCCATTTGTCATGGCAATGCCCGGCAAAATCCTGACTCCAATGTTGTAGAAAGACCAGCTTCCCAAAATGAACATCCTAAATCAAATCGCCTCATGTGCGTTTCCTATTGATTTACACGGTGACAGGATTAGCTCAATCACAGGAGTACCAGCCCTTTTCATTGTGATAGGATCTGTAATAAAACTTGACTAGTCGTCCTGCAGGGAGGGGATTTATTACACAGGCTCCAGCTCTCCACATGGCCCCCGAGGTCTACACCGCTCTGTGGGGGAGGAAGGGGGGTGCTGATTCTCTAAACTGAGTTCTTTGAGCCTCAGGAGGAACAGGATATGGACCAGAAAGGTGACTGGAGCCTGGTCATATTTTGGAAGTTTTGTGATTTTTTTGGGGGGGTACAGAGTCTTGCTCTGTCGCCGGGCTGGAGTGCAGTGGCACTTTCTCGACTCACTGCAATCTCCGCCTCCTGGGGGTTCAAGCGATTCCCCTGCCTCAGCCTCCCGAGTAGCTGGGACTACAGGTGCTCACCACCATGGCCGGCTAATTTTTGTATTTTTAGTAAAGATGGGCTTTCCCCATGTTGGCTAGGATGGTCTCAATCTCTTGACCTCGTGATCCGCCCATCTCAGCCTGCCAAGGTGCTGGGATTACAGGCGTGAACCACTGAGCCCGGCCAGTTTTGTGATATTTATGCTAACATCTTCTCAAATCAGAAAGAGGAGAAGACCTTGAATAATGTCTTCTGATGCCCACCACTGATCCGTTTATAGCGAGCACAGGATTGTCCAGCCAGAGCCCAGGCATACCTATGCAGCCAAGACCACTGCACAGCAGGAGTCTTTGCACAGCCTTCTAGAGTGTGATAAGACAGACTTTGATTCAGAAATTGCCTCTGTGTAGGGAATGGACACTTGACTGAACAATTGCATTGTTGGCAATATGCTAGGTTCAGCAGGCCAGAGTGGCATCCCTAGAAAAACGTCTGAAGGACATCACCTTCCAGATACCAGAGATGAGCGTGGACTCAAAGCCCAGCTTTGTTACTTACTCGTGTGCAGCCTCAGGAAAGTTGCTTCAGTTTGCTCTGCTGAAAGCAATAGTAGTGCTGCCGTGACCCCATGCAGAGGTGTTGTGAGGGCGACAGGAGCTGATGTGTGCAGAGCCTGGCACCAAGTAGCACTCCATAAATAGTGGCAACAGTCACCGCCGCTTACCAGGAGCTCCCCAGTGGAAGAGAGTAGTTAGGGTTGAATACTCTGGCCTTCTCTGGGTGACGGCTGAATGTCCTCATCTCTGCCTGGGTGCATACTTTCTCACATTTTAACATCCCCCAAATCAAGAAACATCTCACAATTGGTGTTTTGCAATCACCACTGGCCTGGGCTGAATTTGAGATCTTCCAGAGAGAGTTTGCGTTTGCTTCTGCCAGTGATCTGGGGACTCGGCTCCTGAAATTCCTTGGGGATCTGCTGAGTATTGTAACCCCAGAGTGAGAACCAGCTTATGGTTCTAATGGTCAGTGCAAGGCATGTCTCCCTATTTCTCTCTCCCCTCGCCAGGGCCAAGACAGAGACCTGAAGATTCCTTGCTGTTCCTCTCCATGGTGGGTTTATTTCTCATTTTCTCCGGCACTGACAGTGGAGCCTTTTTTTTTTTTCTGAGATGTAGTTTCACTCTTGTCACCCAGGCTGGAGTGCACTGATGCAATCTCACTCACTGCAACCTCTGCCTCCAGGGTTCAAGCAATTCTCTTGTTCAGCCTCCCGAGTAGCTGGGATAACAGGTGTCTGCCACCACACCCAGCTAATTTTCATATTTTTAATAGAGAGAGGAGTTCACCCTGTTGGCCAGGCTGGTCTCGAACTCCTGACCTCAGGTGATCTGCCAGCTTCAGCCTCCCAGAGTGCTGGGATTACAGGCGTGAGCCACCGCGCCCAGCCAACAGTGGACCCTTTCATTGTTCATCTTTAGAGAGGCGCCTCCCGTGAGACTTTCCGTCTTGGACATTTTTTTTTCCCTAGTAATACGTTAAATAATGATATCTCTTTCAGTTGAGGGTGTCTCTAGATTTGATGACATATGATATGAATGACTTCAAGACATATTGCAGTAAAGAAAGCTGTTGAATTCTTCCAAATATATTTGCTGTGTCTGTGTATGTGTGTGTGTGACATCTATTGACACCCTACAGAAAAAGTACAGAGAGTACAGCATTTTTTCATAAAAAATCTGTTGTGAATCCTCAGCAAGGTAAAGGCTCTTTCTAAAGTAATTGCCTGGCTCATTTGAATTTTGAAATACTACATTTCTATCGGGAGAACCCTCAGATACTTAGGGCTGCACAGAGATACTGACGGGACACACAGTCATTCCTTAGACTTGACGGTGTTTCTTGAGCCCAGATAAACACACACGGTCCCCAGGAGCAGGAGGTGTGATGCAGGTCACACACAGCCATTGGGCCTGAGACATGGAGAACCCAGGACAGACTAGACCTGTGCCTCCCACCAACCCCCTCCCACCATCCCCGAGAAACCTTTACCCAGGCCCAAGTTTCTACAAACCAGGGCTTTCCCCAGCCAGGACCTCTTCTCTCCCTTTCACACTTTTTTCCTCTCCCTTTTACTCCAAATCCCACTCACAGCTGCCACCCGTAGCAGTGGAGGGCCAGGGGCCTCTGCTCCCCTGCAGCCCCAGGCTCCACGTCCTTCTGGGCTCTGCTTTCTGCTCGGTGTTCAGTTTCTCAGTGGTCTCTTCAGTAGCTGCTCATCCATACTGAGCTCTACTCCGTGCTGGGGGAACATGTGACCCTCTGGGGTGGGGTGAGAAGGGCATGAGGCAGCTCCCCACCTACTCTGCCTCTCTACTTAAACTCTCCTATTATATCTAGATCCTAGTTTTCTTAAGAAAGAGCCTTTGAAAACTGCTTCTCCTGCAAAACAGTTACCCTGGGTCTAGCAGTTATGTATCCCAGTGTTCCTTTCCTAAACACACATGTGGAAATTTAGTGCCAAACAAGGAATTTAGGGGCCGAAGAAGCTGAAACTTCCTGAGAAGCTCTTCCTAAGAATGAGAGCTTAGCAATTTGTCTCTTTTCCTTTTTGCCTCAGCTTCCAGGTGGCTCAGAGTCACCTGTGATAGAAAATCATAGTTCTTTATTTCTTCTTTGCTGCAGTAGGTAAGATGCCTTTGGTTACAAAATATGAGAATGCCCAACTGAAATGAAGGCAGACAATAAGGACAGTTAATTATTTTGCAAATAGGAATTTGGTGGTAGGTGGACCCAGGACTGTTAACTCAGCAGCTCAGTGATCCCGAGACTCAAGATGGCTTTTTGTTTTGTTTTGTTTTCTTTTGTTTTATTTTGTTTTAGATGGAGTCTCGCTGTCGCCCAGGCTGGAGTACAGTGGCGCGATCTCGGCTCACTGCAACCTCCACCTCCTGGGTTCAAGCGATTCTCCTGCCTCAGCCTCCCGAGTTGCTGAGACTACAGGCACCCACCACCATGCGGGCTAATTTTTGTATTTTTAGTAAAGAAGGGTTTTCACTGTGTTAGCCAGGCTGGTCTCCATGTCCTGACCTCACGATCTGCCCGCCTCAGCCTCCCAAAGTGCTGAGATTGCAGGCATGAGCCACCACACCAGGCCTCAGGATAGTTCTTTTTATACTTTACCTGTCTTTCTCCTGTTCCTAGATGATTGCCACAGATCGGAGGATCATATCCTCTTAAGACAGCCTCCACGGAGGAAGCACAAGAGCTACTCCATCTCTTGAACGTCTTCATCTCCCCTGGGGAGGAGGCACCTAAACCTTCAGCCCACTCTCTCAGGCCCCACCTATGAGATCTGGGTCACAGGCCCACCCCCTGCTGCCAGGTAATGGTAGACCAGGTGAGCAGGGCAGCTCAGGTTGCTTTGAGCAGTCTTAGCTCTTCTCCCACAGAGCGCTCCCTGAGCACATCGCTGCCCCAGATTGAGCAAAACCGGATGCTGTTAGCACGGGGCAGCACCTCGGAGGCTGCGGATGAGCTCCTTGGGGGTCCACCTCCTCCTCTCTCCTTCGGTTGTATCACCTTCATACGGATTTCTTAGGCACACAGCAGACTCCAAGCAAATGTTTATCACAAAGTAGAAAGGAAGGGAGGTAGCGAAGGACAGGACAGAAGAGAGGGGGAAAGGGAAGGGAGGAGGGGAAGAACAAAGGAAGCAAAGAGTAAGAGGGGGAGAGGAAGGAAGGCTCAAGTATTATTTAGAATTCATGTGTTCCATAAATTAAATAACAACACAAATCAGCCTAAGCAGCAGTGACTCTCGACTTTCCCCACCTCCCCGGCCCCACGCCCAGCCCCGCAAGGAGTCGCACTGTACATGAGCCCAGCAGCCGGGTAGACCTTTTTCCTGCGAGCAGACACCCCTTGGCTCCAGGGTGGGTTTCAGGTTTGTGGCCCAAGTGCTCTTCCCAAGTGACAGTGAATTGGGAACTGGGCTCCCTCCCTAGTCCCAGCAAAGGCAGCGACACAGAGGACAGGATGGGAAGCAGGAGAGAAGCAGGAGAGAAGAGCTGGCAGGTTATCTCTTTCTACAAAAGTCTGGTTTTGAGAAGCTGAATGTAGAAATACATCATGGGGGCCGGATGTGGTGACTCACACCTGTAATCCCAACACTTTGGGAGGCTGAGGCGGGTGGATCACGAGGTCAGGAGTTCGAGACCAGCCTGGCCAGCATGGGCCCTACTAAAATACAAAAAATTAGCTGGGTATGGTGGTGCACGCCTGTAATCCCAGCTACTTGGAAGGCTGAGGCAGGAGAATCGCTTGAACCCAGGAGGCGGAGTTTGCAGTGAGCTGAGATCACACCACTGCTCTCCAGCCTGGGCGATAGAGCAAGACTCTGTCTCAGAAAAAAAAAAAAAAGAAAAGAAAGAAAAAAAGAAAAGAAAGAAATACATCACGGGAAATGGGCATTGCAGAGGACCTGCTGGGCTGCAGCGTACACAAAGTGGCAGGGCTGGGTGGGGCTGAGGAATTGCAAGTTCCTACAGACCCTGCCCTATAGCTGCTCTCTTCCCCCGAAGAGCACAGAAAGCACCAAGATCATTGCTTCTGGGTCCCCCTGCCCTGTCCCCTCTCCAAAGCCGCCCCCTCCCTTGGTGTCCTGGTCCCCAGGGAATCCTGCCCGCTGCAGGGTCTTGCTCTGGCAGTTCCCCAAACTCCTGGCCCTCATCTTCCCCTGTCCCCAGATCCTTCCCCTTAGCTGCCTGTGAGCCACAGCTCCCCTACCCGACCCTGAGGAGGCTTCGGATGCCTTCCTGCCCCTGCCGCCCCTTCACATGACCTCTGACCTTTTGCCTTCACTGCCCAGGGTTCCGGGAAAGATCACATCACGCTGCTTTTCATTCATGGGCTTCACCGTGCCCTCCTCTCTCTCTCTCTCCACTCGGCACCTGCTCTCAGCTCAACGCAAGTGGAGAAGAAGCACAGCCACCCGGCTGCTGTCATCTGACACCCATCATCACACACCTCTGGCAATCGGTCAGGATGCCCACCCCCTCCTCCATCCTCACCCTCAGCTGACGGCCTTGCTTCCTTCTTACCTCCTTTCTCGAAGAGACCTTCCTCCTCCACCTGCACCTGCGCCGGGCTCTGCCTTCCTAGCACTGCTGCACGTGGTGGGGCCCACTGAGGCCCTCCCCCTCCCTCACCTGCCGGATCCCAAGCCACCCCAGCATCCCAGAGCCGCCGCTTCACGGTGTCACCCTTTCTCCTGCTGATTTCCTCCGTACACGTACAAGCATGCGCTTATTCCATCTATCTTTAAAAACCCACAGCACTCTCGCCAGCTACTCTCCCATTCTTCCCTTTTTAGCAACACAAAACTCCTCAAGCAAGTCTCCCCACCCACCGTTTCAGTCTCCGGCACTCAAGCCACACCCACACTGCCCACCCACAGCGCCCAGCATCATCACCTGCGGCCTGCACGCTGCACGCTGCTAACTCCACCGGGCCGTTCTTGACCTCCTGTCGGAGGCCTTCCTGCTCCTTTGATACAGCTGATACCCCTTTTCCTTGAAGTACATTCCTCCGTGGCTGCCAGGCGGCCCCTGCTGTCCTGGTTCTGGTCCTCTGTGGCTGCCCCTCCTCAGTCTCCATAGCCGATTCCTTCCTAGCCTCGGGGGTCCCAAGCCCCAACTCTTGGGCGGCTCTTCGTACCCACCCTCACTCCCGCGATGCCCTCGGTCATCCTCTAACTTTAGGTGCACATTACGTGGGTGACTCTCAGCGCCTGTGGCTGGCTTGGGCCTTGCTCTTAAAGGCATTTCACGAGCTGAGCTCCTGGTTCTCCCTGTCCCCCACCACAAAACGCCCCCACTGCCCTGCCCTGTCCCCAGCCTTCTCAGTGATGGCAAATGCCGACTCCATGTTTCCATTGCTCAGGCTAAAGCCTGAGGTCATCGATAACCCCTCCCTTCACCCCAGCACACCCGAGGCTAGACTGTCAGTGAGTCCGGCTGTTTCTACTTTGAAATCCATTCAGAGTCTGACCACTTCTCACCACGCCCCCTGCTACCTCCCTGGGCCGAGCCACCCCCACCTGTCACCTGCTGAAACTCAACATCCCTCTAAATGCTTTCCCTGTTCCGGCCTTGGCCCCTGCCATCCATCCTCAACACAGAGGGTCGTGTGAAAACAGAAGTGAGATCAGGCCGTTCCTCGGCTCTAAATTCTTCCACAGCTTCCAGCCTCACATGGAGAAAAATCTAAGGTCCTTACCATGCTCCAGAGGTCCCTACCCTCCCCCAAGCACACAGTGGAGCCTGTCAGATATGAGAAGAGCATTGAACTAGATGGTTAGGGCTTCCTGGAAGAAGTGACTTGTAAACCGGGCTTCAAGACATAAACAGGAGACAGGCAGATGGGTGGACCATCAGTCAGGACTAAGCAAGAAAACAGATCCCACTGGGGATTTGCAGTGCAGGGAACCGGTGACTCAGGGATGAGGATGAGAAATAGAGTTTTTCCCACCCCTGGGTGGAGGCGTCCCTACCCCAGCTCCAGGCAGAGGGCCCACATGGGACCAGCATGTGCAAAGGGCCTGGAGCAGGAGGAAGCCTGGCGTTGGGGGAGGAGCTAGAGGGAAGGCAGGGCAGCAGGGGCACTGGCAGTGAAAGGAGGGTAGTGCGGGAGGGGACACGAGGCATGGCAGAGACCCGGCTGTGACAGCTTCATCAGCCTCAGCAAGAATTTGGTCTCCATCCCAAGAAGGGTGGAAAGCGGGGGAGGGAGGGTACTCCCTCAGCTCCAACCCACCTGGCCTCAAAGGACCTCGGACCTGCACCCGCAGCCCCATGTTGTCTTCAGGAGGCCACACCTTGGTTCCCACACCTTCACCTCCTTACGTGGTATCTCCACTCTCTCTGGCCTCTGAAACCCAGAGCAGCCTGTGCGGACCTCCTCCCCCAACCCAGACCAGACCCTGGCCTCCAGCCGAGCTGTGCTATTCACGGGAGTGTCCTTGGCTCCCTGGCCTGACTCCTACCTCTCACCACTTCCCTCCATCCGTCCCCAGGCTTCCCGCCCTAGCCGAGGGCCTTGCCATGCTGCCTGTGGTGTTAACTTCCCAGGTGGTCTGTCTGGCTCCAGCCACTGCCCCTCATAACCCTCTCTGCCATCTCCAGAATCTTGGTTCCCAGGCACTCCCATGAGACGGCTTAGACCATCAGTGAGTCTTCTCAGCCAACAGGGTGGAGATCAAACCCAGGGGCACGGCCTTTAGCAAGCTGGCACTGTTTTTCTTGCTCTTCCTGTCCCACCATAGGGCCAGCGGCTGCTCCCAGACGGACTGGCCCTTCAGGCCCGGGCACCTTGGCTTCCGCCATTTCCTCGTGGGCATGCCTTTCTCTCTCCTTGTACCTGCTCAGATTCATCCTGGCTGGATTCTTCTTGGTCTCCAGGCAGAACGGCTCACCCTGGCTGTAGGGTCTTATGTGTAGGGGCTAGACTCTGATTCGTGGCCTCCCTGCCAGCCCCGTGCGTGACTCATGGTGGGGCCTCAGCGGCTGCTCTCCAGCTAAAGCAGCTCCCCCGCGCCCCCATTTCTCACTGGCAAGATGAAGCCTCAGACCTGGCGATCTCGCTCCACCCCTATTTAAATAAGGCAGAAGCTCTGATCTGGAATGTTCCCACCACAGCCTCTCCCAGAGCCTTGGGAAGCAGTTGGCTAATACAATACTGGGTGGCAGGGCCGTGCAGGCAGCCCAGTGATTTCTGAAATATGTAGTAGAGTCCTGGGCTTTTCCTATAAATGGGATGATCAGCTATAATCCTCAATGTCCCTCCCTCCAGGTTATCTTTCCCTTTCTATTAGGCCACAGTGATGTTCCTAAAAGAGTCAATAATAGAAGACCTGTTTGTACGTATAGAGGAGCCAGCAGCAGACACTGGGGACACAGGACCAAGGGCAATGAAGTTCGATTCTGGATCTCCATCGATTCTGAGCACCTTGGTAACCTGGGGTGGGCTTCAGGCTTCCTGAGCTGGGGCTACAGGAATGCCAAGGGGTTTGATGACAAGTCCATGTATTAAGTGAAATAAGGGCCCACAGAGGAGAGAAGCCTGGGACGACAGGTGCCAAGAAGCAAGGCTGAGAGGCAAGCAGGTTCCTTCCCACACACAGACGGGATTTTCTGCTGATTCTAGCATAACTTCCTCAGCATCGCCTTTCGAGTGGGCCTTGGCTGAGTGTGGAATCCAGCCCACCACTTGCTGGCTGTGTGACCTTGGACCAGGCTCCTAACCTCCTACGCTTCAATGTTCTCTGCTGTAGAAGTGGCTGCCTGTCGGATCACCTGAGGTCAGGAGTTCGAGACCAGCCTGGCCAACATGGTGAAACCCTGTCTTTACTAAAACTGCAAAAAAAAAAAAAATAGCTGGCAGGCGCCTGTAATCCCAGCTACCTGGGAGGCTGCGGCAGGAGAATCACTTGAACCTGGGAGGTGGAGGCTGCAGAGAGCCGATATCGCACCATTGCACTCCAGCCTGGGCAACAAGAGCAAAACTCCGTCTCAAAAAAAAAAAAAAAAGAAATGGCTGCCAATGAGGCCTTCCTGTAGGCAGTGAGCCAGGCCACCACTCAAGGCTAGGCAGCACCTGGCAGCTGGCACGCTGGCACGCTGGCAGCAGACCTTCCGACACACGTGGCCTTGGTTTGGCAGATGCTGGCAAGGGTTATGGTGACAGCGGACATGTGAGCTGGGAGGGGAACAGTGGAGGGGGAGGGCGCTATGCTGAGTTGCATTTCGACGTCACTGAAACCTAAGTGGTTCCTATTAACTTGCCTGGGTCTATGTGGTGGATTTACGGCTTCCAAAAATCCTCTTAAGGCTTTTTATATCCTCCTCACTATTTATAGTTTAAACTCCCCTAATCCCCAACCCCGGCAAAATCATTCCGGCTATGTTTCCTTTTGACGCCAAACTCACCAGCAGCAGAGAACACAGCTACATGATCTGGGGCACAACAGGCTGCTTACACCTATTCCCTGTCCTCCAGGCATGACACCTGGGAAGTCCTTTATCCTCTGCAAGTTCTGTCTTTACCCTCTGCAGGGTCACCTGCCACAACGTCCAATTCCCGCCACCCACAGGAACACCAGCAAAGCTACTGATTCCCACCATCCGACACTGTCATTTTACAAAGGCTGAAAATTTGATAACCAAACAACACATATATGGCCCAAGTGATTTTGTATCTGGCTCTTTTCATCTGGACTGGGGCTGATTCTCTTATTCTTTTCCTTTCTCCTTCTGGGCCCTTTCTCCCTCCATCCTGTAAACGTGATCTTTCACTAGTAATCAGCAAAATGGAACAGTCTTCTCCCTCCTGAGCATGCAGCGGTCACAGGCTACAGGTGATCACCACTGTCAAGAAGGAAGTCTAATTCAGTCCTTACCTTTGATAGATGGGACGTCGGAGCCGTCTCATAGCTTCTCAGGTGGAAGCTCACAGAGGACTTACTTGCTGCAGTGCATGGCAGGGCCACAAGACATCATGAGAGGAAGTGGCAAAAGTCCTGTCCCCTACAATAGGCAGGGAATGGTCCAAGTGAAGCGGGGCTGCCCAGGCAGGAATAAGAGAGGCACAGGAGCACGTGGTGAGGGTGGAGACTCCAGCACTGAGCATCTGGGATCTCACCCCAGCTCTGCCACCTCCCAGCTGCCTGACTTCAGATGAGTCCATTGACCTCTCTGGGCCTCAGTTTCCCCAGCTGAGCATAAAAGGGGCATATTGGTGTCCACCTCAAATGAATGAGTGCACAGTGCCTTGACTTGTGCCTGGCACTCAGACAGCGTTCTGTGAGAGCTGTTCTCATAAGGCCAGAGGTTTAGCAATATCTGATTGCTACTTGTAAACATGCCTGGTTCTGGAAGTGTCTGTGTGGGTGCAGCTGTGTTAACACAGACATGCCCCAGGTGGGCCAGCCCCACAGGCCAGCCTTGTACCTCCCCCAGGGGAGCCCCCCAGGCCAGCCTCTCCTCTCCCTCCACAGCCCAGACCTAGAAGGATTGCACAGTCCAGGGACTACCACTCCTTCCTGTATGTGCCTGATGAAGAGGAGGGAACAGGGCAGTGGAAGAAGAAAGGGCAGAGGAAGAGGCAAAAACTCACCTCTCCTGAGTCCTCTGTGTTTGAGCTCCTAAAGCCCCTGTCTGCTCTTTACAGACAAGAATGCCCTGACCCTCTGAGGGAGCCAGGGCCTTGCCTAAGGTCTTGTCAGGTGAACAGCTAGGGCTCTGGAATGAGACGGCTGGTGGGTGGCTGTGAAGGCACAAGGCAAAGGCAGAGGGAGGAGGCTGGGCAGCGACCCCGGCCCCATCTCTTCCTGCCACACAGGGAGAGCATCCTCAGATAAGGACCCAGGCACAGGAGCCTTGAGGGGGAGAGGAGAAGGACACCCGCTGGCCCATCCCAAGGGTCAGTAGAAGACAAGAGGGACGGCACAGTGGCTCACACATGCAATCCCAGCACTTTGGGAGGCCAAGGTGGGCGGATCACCTGGGAGTTCAAGACCATCCTAGCCAACATGGTGAAACCCCGTCTCTACTAAAAATACAAAAATCAGCTGGGCATGGTGGCGGACACCTGTAATCCCAGCTACTCTGAGTCTGAGGCAGGAGAATCGCTTGAATCTAGGAGGCGGAGGTTGCAGTGAGCTGAGATCACGCCTCTGCACTCCAGCCTGGATGACAGAGCAAGACACTATCTCAGGAAATTTAAAAAAAAAAAAAAGGATTTTGAAATAAGAGACAGACCTGTGGACTCCCCTGGTAACCAGGGACCACCTGGGGTGTCCCCCTCCAGGAACTCTGCTCTGGGGAGAAGGGCTCCCTGGAGATCAGCAGGCTGCACTGTCGCCCCCTGGAGGACACAGAAGAAGAGAGAAGCAGTGCCCAGACACGCCAGCCCGGTAATCCCAAACTGGGAACCCCTGGACGGGCTTCAGACTCCTTTGCTCTCTGCCTGTCACAGCTCCAGGACCCTCCTGCCAGGGGGGAACTCAAGGAATTGAGTCCCTCTGGGTGGCGGGAGGCCTGTCCTTTGGGATGGAAAAGCCCAAGGCCGAGCCACCTCCCTGGCCACCGCCATGCTAAGGCAGCAAGGCAGCCCATCCTCCTGGGGCTTTGATCCTTTTGATGCCTCCTGATGAAGGACAAGTCACCATCTACCAAGGGTCTACAATGTCCCCAAATTCTGCCCCTAATGTCACTTTAGAAGTCAAGCCTATCCCTGCCAGTGGCATTTGGGAGCTGAATTATATCTTCTTTAAAAAGAAAAAAAAAAGGCTTCTCTCCAGAGCAGTATTCAGATGCCCATGAGCTCTGCCATCAAATATGAATATTCTCTTAAAAATAAAAATTATGGCACACTTAAAAAGGAGCATGTTATCTCAGCACTGGTGATAAGGCAATTTATTACCCTCTACAAAAGGAAGGCTCTAATGCCGTGGTAGAGGCTGGCTCAGCGGGCTGTAAATTATGAGCCATTCTCTTGCTGGTGGAAATAAACCCTCTTGTCACTCACTGAGCTCTCTCCTTGACAGGCCGGCGGGCCGCTGGGAGTGGGCAGAGTAGGATTTCCACGTCCATGACCTGAGAGCCGCACCACGCTGCCGCCCTGGGCTCACCTCCACTCACACACGCGCACTCCATCACATCTCTGATCACATCTTTGGAACACATGTCCTTTTTCACTTGAAAAAGTAATAACTGTTTGTGGCCTTCTCACAGGCTGAAAAAAACATGCAGGACCAGGCATGGTAGCTCACACCTGTAATCCCAGCACTTTGGGAGGCCAAGGTAGATGAACTACGAGGTCAGGAGTTCAAGACCAGCCTGGCCAAGATGGTGAAACCCCATCTTGACTCCCAGGGCCAAATCACAATTCCAGAATTCAGTAAAAACAGTGCCAAATCCTATTCCCTCCCCATCCCACCTCATCCCTGCCTCTGGTAAACTGGTAAATCTTGTGTCCCCCGTACTCCCCACACCTCCCACTCACCACCTTCCTAAAGCAACCTGTGCCATTAGCGCCTGTGGTGAGTGCAGCCCTCTAAGCCACTCAGAGGGACTTCCTTTGGCAGTCACTGTCAGAGACATCCTGCAGTCATCCAGGTAGAGACACCGTGAACAAAGAACACAGATACTTGCTAGGCAGTAAATACGATTAAATGTATCTGCTGTGTAAGAACTTGGGATTGGCTGGGCACGGTGGCTCACGCCTGTAATCCCAGCACTTTGGGAGGCTGACATGGGCGGATCACCTGAGGCCACGAGTTCGAGACCAGTCTGACCAACATGGAGAAACCCCCATCTCTACCAAAAATACAAAATTAGCCCAGTGTAGTGGTGCATGCCTGTAATCCCAGCTACTTGGGAGGCTGAGGCAGGAGAATCGCTTGAACCTGGAAGGTGGAGGTTACAGTGAGCTGAGATCACCCCATTGCATTCAGCCTGGACAACAAGAGTGAAACTCCATCTCAAAAATAAATAAATAAATAAATAAATAACTTGGGATTAAATGTTTCCAAAGAATGGTTGAGGAATTAGCTAGTATGATTGCCAGATAAATACTAGATGCCTGGTTAAATTTGAATTTCAGATAAACAATGAAAATGATTTTAGTTTAAGCACACCTCACACAAAAGTTGGGATCTACTTGCACTCCTAAAATTATTTTGTATTTATCTGAAATTCAAACTTTCCTGGGTGTCTGTCCTGTATCGTTATTTGTTAAATCTGGCAGCTCCGGGTGGGCAGGAGGGTCCGATGCTCGAGCTGGAACTGGCTAGGGAAATGCATCTCAAATGTTTTAAAAAGAAGTGGCAGGCTCAGGTTTTGGTTGAAAAAAATACCAAACATTTTCTGTTCGGGCCTGGAATCCTGGCAACGTAAATCATTAAAAGTGTCCTGCTGATCTCAAATACAGTCCATTAGGCATCCAGGAAGATGAAAACATAACAAAAATAAATAAAAGTGGCAAAAGAGAAGAGAGGGGGTGAGATCAAGAACTAAATGGAACATCTGATATTTCTGGAAGCTGTGATGGCGCAGAAACTGCATATTGAGAAGTTTTGCCAGCTGGTATGTCAGGGGGCACGGGGGAACAGGGGGAAGAGCCCTTTCGCTGGCCCATCTTCCTTCTCATCCCAGCCTCAATGCGCTCCAAGACAGGAAGAGCAGAGGGAAGAGGGGCCGCTCCCCAGGACCCATGAGGGCCCAGCAGGAGCATCGTGACACCCACACCGTTAGTTAGGTTAGCTTTGTCCTCCCTGCTCAGCCTCCTTCCTTCCTCCCACTGTCAACCCCAGACACCTCAGCAAAATGGACAAGCATCCGAGCCAGAGCCACCCCTCCAGACAATTCCCTTTCATCATTTTGTTTAACATCTGATTTGTCCTTCTCCAATGTTCTATTTTACCTTTCCTCCATTTTCTAGTTATTTTTCCCCCTTCCCCCAAACATGTTTTCTGGTGGTTCGTAAGACACTTGTCCTCTCTGGAAGAACAGCGAGATCCCCGTATGCCACCCAATGTGAATTCCCAGTGTTGTCATGTCTGTCCTGTGAGATGAGGCACCCATGAAGCTTCCTGGCTTTGTGTGGATCGAGCAGGTGAGAACAGAACAGCCACTTGCTGCTCGCAGTACCCACGGTGAGATACACTTCAGAGGTGGAGAAATGGATTGTGTGGTAGCTCAGACTCCGGGGCCATGGGGACACCCACCGCTCTCTGCAGTGAGAGGTCCAGCACGCTGGAGAAGATGTCGACAACCCTGTCTTCCAGGTTCAAACGTCAGTCAGGTCATGGAGGTAAAGGGAGAAGGGTGAGGCTAAGGGTCTCAAAGCTGGCTTATCCCACAACCTATTAACTGCAGTTCAATATGAACCAGCTCTTCTGAAGATGTTCACACCATCAATGTCAAAACTCTAAGGAGTCTGCCTGATCATGGCTTCAATTGTACCCACAGGTATTTTATTGAACTGTCTCCTAATTGTTTACAAGCTGGACATTTTCCTCAGCCATATGCAGCCATGTTGTGTGCTACCCAGAAGTTTGTGTTTTATTCATTCATTCATTCATTCACTCATTCAATCTTCCAGCAAAATACCCAGAAGTTTTGACTCATCAACACTCTGTCAGTTTAACAGAGAGCAGTCTGCACCTGCCATCTCAAACCCAGAGTTTTTTCTACTCTGTATTATTTTGTGATTTGGTCCAGAGAAAAATGATGGATCAAGGCAGAAAAGCAGGTAACGGGCTGTTCCCAGATGAGCACGCCCGTTAAAAGGCGAAGAGCTATCAAAATTAAAACTTTAGCTGCAGCCCATCACTGGAGAGCTTTTCCAGCCAAGAGCATCCGCCTTGACATCCTCCCCTGCCCCAGCTCCATCAGGCAAGAAGAGGCTTCCTGCTGACAAACATTAGGGACATGAACCAAACTCTGACACGGTGGATTAATCCTGGTGTCGGGGGGAGCAGTTAGGACCTGTCGTGTCAATGGGTGTCTGGGCACCTTTTAGACCAAATCTTAATGGCCCATCCTGGCCTTAATCATCCCTTACATGCTGTGGTTCTGCCCTCTCATCTTCGCTGTGTGCCTCCCATGAAGTCTCATTTTAAACAATGCAGCAAGGCACAGTGACCACCGCATAAATCCATTTCCCTCGGGCTTTCCCACAGAAGCCAGCAGAGCCACCAGCCCCATCCCCCAAAGGAAAAGACAGCCAAACAGTCATTAAAGCAAAGAAAACCACAACCATGGTAAAATTGCCAGTGTTGGTGGAGAAGATAATGATACTGAAAATAGCCGGAAACTTTTGTCAGAGCGCTTACTGATGCTGGAATTTGGGGCGGGGGCCCAGGCTGCCCTAGCCGTCCTTGCAACATGGCTGCCAGGGTATTTGGTGTGTAGGCTCACCCTGGGTGTGAAGGCATGGGGTAGGCTCACCCTGGGTGTGATGGGATAGGGTAGGCTCACCCTGGGTGTGAAGGAATGGAGTGGGCTCACCCTGGGTGTGACGGGATGGGGTAGGCTCACCCTGGGTGTGAAGGCATGGAGTGGGCTCACCCTGGGTGTGACGGCATGGGTGGGGCTCACCCTGGGGTGTGAAGGCATGGGGTGGGCTCACCCTGGGTGTGACGGCATGGGGTGGGCTCACCCTGGGTGTGAAGGCATGGGTGGGCTCACCCTGGGTGTGACGGGATGGGGTGGGCTCACCCTGGGTGTGAAGGCATGGGGTGGGCTACCCTGGGTGTACGGCATGGGGTGGGCTCACCCTGGGTGTGACGGCATGGGGTGGGCTCACCCTGGGTGTGAAGGCATGGGGTGGGCTCACCCTGGGTGTGACGGCATGGGGTGGGCTCACCCTGGGTGTGAAGGCATGGGGTGGGCTCACCCTGGGTGTGAAGGCATGGGGTGGGCTCACCCTGGGTGTGAAGGCATGAGGTGGGCTCACCCTGGGTGTGACGGGATGGGGTGGGCTCACCCTGGGTGTGAAGGCATGGGGTGGGCTCACCCTGGGTGTGACGGGATGGGGTGGGCTCACCCTGGGTGTGAAGGCATGGAGTGGGCTCACCCTGGGTGTGACGGCATGGGTAGGCTCACCCTCGGTGTTTGCACCCATGTGCCTGCTGCTTTGGGGTCTCTGGGACACTGCCTGTGGTCTGGACTGCTTGGGTGGTCCACGGAATGTTTTGCTCACAATGTTGTTGTTGTTGTTTTGGAGATGGAGTCTTGCTCTGTCACCCAGGCTGGAGTTCAGTGGCGCGATCTTGGCTCACTGCAACTTCTGCCTCCTGGGTTCAAGCGATTCTCCTGCCTTAGCCTCCTGAGTAGCTGGGACTACAGGCACATGCCACCATGCCTGGCTAATATTTGTATTTTTAGTAGAGACAGAGTTTCACCATGTTGGCCAGGGTGGTTTCGAACTCCTGGCCTCGAGTGATCCACCCGCCTCGGCCTGCCAAAGTGCTGGGATTACAGCCGTGAGTCACCGTGCCTGGCCTGTTCACAATGCTTTTAAGAAGTAATACAAAATAGGATCCTTCTCCCACAAGGGGAGGGCAGGGAGAACTGGGAGAAGGAGAGGCCACTGGCTCCAGCCAGGTGGAAAGCAGGTGGACAACTCAACAGAGGGTCTGTCTGTTGGCAGCCAGAGGTGGCTAACTGGTTATGTAAAGGAGAAACAAAAAGGATGATAAGTCTCTTGAACGAAACTGGGCCACACCACACGACCGTCTCATAAGCCCAGCACAGCACACCAGGGCCTCTCTCAACCAGAGGCTTCCGTACAATTCCACCAGCATGGAGTCTCACACCTGCCAGTTGGCTCTACTGCTAAAGGAACTTCTCTTATACCTAATCCTTTTTAGGTCTTCTGAATCACATCGTACAAAACAACTTGGCAATTCTGATTCGAAATTCAGATGCTTCATTTTTTTCTGTAATTTTCCTGTGCGTGCACACGCGCACACACACACACACACACACACAGCCATCAAGCGAATACTTCATATCCACTATAAGCTTATCTTTAATCTTGGGACTGGAAGTACTAATGAGGAAGGGACGGTTCCCGCCCCTCTGGCAAGGCCACCATTCTTGAACCTGATGACAAATGCATGACAGATGCTGAATACCCTCCTGTCTTGATTGCCTAAAAAATTGCTTTTCACTATCAGCACGTTTTCATATCTGGTTTTCAGAACATGAATGTATTCACAATTCAACATTTTAGTTTATTCATTTAAGGCATTAAAAAAATGTTTCTCAGAATATGCATGGTGGAGAAGGGCGTATTATTAAAGCAAAAATCATCCACTCCATTTACTTGTCCTACCCATAGTCCCAGAGGCTACCACCTTTCAGCATCTCTGCATATTGTGTTCCTGGTGACTGGCATCCTCATTCTATGTGGCATCCTTACATCTCTATGTTGATATTCAACTCAGGCTCTGCCTACTGACTCCTTGCCATAAAACACAGGGCTTTAGCTGACTGACACTAAACCCTCCCCTAAAGTTTCAGCCACATTGCTATTTTTAGTTTTCTGTTGTTTGCCTTTCTAACTTGCAACCTCTTATCTATCATTTCTTATTCTATTGTTTTCAGATAATAAGTCGGTTTCTCTCCGCCACACCTTAACTTCTACACCACCAGAGTTGATCATTTTATATACTGCCTTAGGAACATAAGGCTTTCATGATTTGTCCACCGGTTGATTCTAAAAATCTAAAAAACCAATAAACACCGTGTACGTTATTATGACTTTGTAAATACTGTTCCTTCAATGTCAATCAACATGTTAGGATTTTAACTTTTCTCTAGGTCCAGTATCATTAACCATAAGTCACATGGAGGGTTAATTATTAAATTCATGTCACATCTTTATTTCCTTTATATCTAGACATAGACATAAGTCTTCTAAATAGCTTTTGGTTTTTCTTGGGATTTTAAGTTGCATTACCTGTGCCTTGTTAATAAAAGAAATGTGCTTTTGTCAGATCCCAGAATTACCAAACCTCTTAATCATACTGTTGCTTGAAGCTTGTTGCTGAACTGTATTTTGCAGTAACAGAAAGGAAAGGGTGCTTTGGAGGCAAATTCTATGAGTACTTATAAAACTAAAACTCTTTGGCTCACATGTTTAACAATTTTCTGGGTATAGAATTCTGGGTTTTAAATTATATTTCCCAGAATTTTGTTCTTCTTGGTATTCAATGTTCCTGACAAGATGTCTGGGGCCAGTATTATTTTTGGTCTTTTGAGACTGACTTTTCTTGTCTCCTGGAAGCTTTTAGTAATTTCTCTTCATGTTCAGCATTCTAAAATGTCTTGAGTCTGCATTAGGGCATGAGTCTTTTTTTTTTTAGACAGAGTCTTGCTCTGTTGCCCAGGATGGAGTGCAGTGGCACGATCTCAACTCACTGCAAACTCCGCCTCTTGGGTTCAAGCAATTCTCTGCCTCAGCCTCCCACATAGCTGAGATTACAAGCATCTGCCACCACGGCTGGCTAATTTTTGTATTTTTAGTAGAGAAAGCATTTCACCATCTTGGCCAAGATGGTCTTGAACTCCTGACCTCGTGATCCACCTGTCTCAGTTTCCCAAAGTGCTGGTATTACAGACGTGAGCCACCGTGCCTGGCCAAGTCGTTTATTCTTCATTCTACTTGAAACTTGGAGGGTCTTTTAGTCTAGAGAAAGTTATCTTTCTTCATTTCAGGAATACTTTGTTCTATCATCTCTATTCTTTTAATTTTAGTAAAGTTGTACATTTACATAGTTTTAACGTTAAATAGTTCTATAAATCTAACAGTGATGTTAGCAGTTCTCTTCCCACTCCCTGGAAGCCATGACTTTCATTGTTTTTAGTTTTCTGGTATTTGCCTCCAAATTTCTAAATAGTGGGTTTAAATTCATGTTTATTATTTTTAGTTTTAAATATAATATGTTTACTTCAGGCAATGGACAATAAGGGTTTAGCTTTCGACTCTACTCCTATACCCTGAAATATATTTCTTTTTCTCTCCCATTCCTCTAATAGAATGGCATAATTTTAGGGCAAATCAATATTTAGCATATATTTTATTATGACCATGTCAATGCTGTAGCTATATGTGTTCTAATTTCCTTTATTTTCTTATACAATTTTTTCTTTCACTGGAGTCAACATTTATCCCATTTGTTTGGTTTTATTACGTACCTATCACAAATCCATCTCCAAATTCCTCAACAGAAAAAATAGTCTCTTCCCTGAGAAAAAATGCATGAACAATTTTTATAGTTGAGACATTGCATTCTGAAAAATATCCAGTAGTCTTTATTCTAGCCCAAGAGCATGTTCCTAGTTTGGCTGAAGATAAAGAATTCTAAGTTGGAAATCATTTTCAATATGAATGTTGAAGGCCTTGCTCTATTATCATTTAGCATTCAACATTGCTGTAGAGAAGCCTAACTTGAAACTAATTCTAGACCTTTGTATGCGATCTGCTCTTTCTTTCAAAGAGCGTTAGTACCTTCTCTTTGTTCCCAATGTTTGGAAACGTATGAATGTGTTTTGTGTGGCTTTGCTTTCATTTATTGTAGCCAGCACTTGGTGAACCTCTCAGACAAGAAATTGATGTCCTTGGGATCCAGGAAATTTTTCTTGAATTGTTTCTGTGATGAATTGCTCCCTTCCGTTTTTTTTCCTCTGGTTTTGAAAGCCCTATTATGTAAGATGTATTTCCTGTTTAGTCTAATTTTCTTGCTTTTTACTTTATACTTTCCATTTCTTTGTTGCGATCGTTTTTGTTACTGAGAAATTTCCTCAATTTTCTAGGTTTCTACTAAATTTTTCATTTATGCTTTTTGATTTTAAAATTTCAAAATTCATTTTTGTTTTCTAAATGTCCCTTTCTACACCAATACTCCCTTTTCAGCCTTGCTGAAGTATACTCCTATGTTACCCCACATTTAAAGTACACACTTTGCTAAGTTTTGACATGTTATATATATATGTGTGTATATATATATATTCCCATGAAACCATCCCTATAATCAATGTAAGCATATTCATCATCCCCCAAAGTTTTCTTATGCTTTTTCATAATCCGTCTCACATCCTCTTCCCCACCCCATCCCCATCATCCTACCCTCAGATAACCACTGATTTGCTTTCTCTCATTGTAGATTAGTTTGCATTTTCTGGACTGTATTTAAATGGAATCACATACTAGGTACTCTTTGTATTTGACTTCTTTCACTCTGCCTAATGAGTTTGAAATTACCCATGCTCTACATATCAACATTTCATTCTTTTTTATTTCTACATCATATTTCATTGTATATTGTGCATACCACAATTTGTTTAATCCATTCACCTGTTGATCGGCATTAGAGTTTTAGACTATTATACATAAAGCTGCCATGAACATTTGTGCACAAGAGCTTGTGTGAACATATGTTTTCATTTCTCTTGGGTAAATACCAAGAGTAGAATGGTGATAGCATATGAGAGATGTGTGTTTAACTTTTTAAGAAACTGCCTATATTAATTATTGAATGCTACATAGCCAATTATCCCCAAAACTCCCCAGCTTAAAACAACACACATGTATTATCTCAGAATTTCTGTGGGTCAGGAATCCAGGCATAGTTACCTGAGTACTGTCAAGGCCTTAGCCAGCCCTGAGGTTTGATCTGAAGACTCAACTGAGCGGGGGATCTACTTTCAAAGTCACTCGTGGTTGTTGATAGGATTGAGTTCCTTAGGATTGTTGGGCTGAGAGCCCCAGTTCTTTCTGTCTGTTGGCTGGAGACATCCCTCAGCCCTTCCCATGTAGGCCTCTCCAATACAGTGACTTGCTTCATGAAAGCAAGGAGGAGAGAGTCTGTTAACAGGAAAGAAGTCACAGTCTTTTGTAACCTAGACATGGAAGTGCCATCCCTTCAATGTTGTTGTATTATATTGGTTAGGAGAAAGTTACTCAAGGAGAGGGGTCACACAAAGCCATGAATACTAGGCGCTGGGATCACTGGGAGTCAAGTCAGAAGACACCTCCCATAACAGTTTCCCAAAGTGATTGCGTCATTTTACACTCCCACCAGAAGCTTTTGAGACTTCCAGTTGCTCCTATCCTCACTGACATTTTGAGTCAGACTATTGAATTTTAATCATTCTAAAAAGTGTGTGGTGGTATCTAGCAGGGATTTTCACTTGCATTTCCCTAATGACAAAGGATACTGAACATATTTTTATGTGCTTATTTTCTATCTGTATATTTTCTTTATTTTTTTTTAACTGCAACTTCTGCCTCCTGGTTTCAAGCAATTCTCGTGCCTCAGCCCCCCGAGTACTGAGACTAGAGGCACACACCACCATGCCCAGCTAATTTTTATATTTTTAGTAGCAGAGATGGGGTTTTGCCATGTTGGTGAGACTGGCTCAAACTCCAGGTTGGCTCAGACCCCCTGGGTTCAAGTGATCTGCCCACCGTGGCCTCCTAAATTGTTGAGATTACAGGTGTGAGCCACTGCACCTGGCCTGAATATTTTCCTTGGTGGTCTGTTTAAAGCCTTTGCCAAATTATCTTCCAGAATGGCTGTACCATTTTGCATTTTCCCCAGCAGTGAGGGAGTTCCCCTTGCTCTGTATCCATAGCAGAGTCTGGCCATGTCAGTACTCTGGATCCGCACGCCTCTTCTAGGTGCGCAGTGCTATCTTCTTGTGTTTTTACCATGAACTTTGATGTTCTAGTTTGTTGAGAGTATTTATCAGGAATGAATGTTGGATTTTGTTAAATACTTTTCCTGTATCTATGGAGATGGTCAAGTAATTTCTCTTTTGTAGTTTGCTAATATGATTAATAAATTCTTTTTCTTTTCACTTCCTTTTTCTCTTTTTTCTTTCTTTCTTTTCTTTCTTTCTCTTTCTTTCTTTCTTTCTCTTTCTCTTTCTTCCCTTCTTTCTCTTTCTTTCTTTCTTTCTCTTTCTCTCCCTCCCTCCCTCCCTCTCTCTCTCTCTTTCTTCTTTTTCTGTCACTCTGTCTCCTAGACTGGAGTATAGCACTGTGATCATGGCTCACTGCAGCCTCCACCTCCCAGGTTCAAGCAATCATTTCACCTCAACCTCCTGAGTAGCTGAGACTACAGGTACAAGCCTCCACACCCAGCCAATTTTTTTTTTTTTTTTTTTTTTTTTAATTTTTAGTAGAGACAAGGTGTCACTATGTTGCCAAGGCTGGTCTCAAACTCCTAGGCTCAATTGATCCTACCACCTCAGCCTCCCAGAGTGCTGGAATTACAGGCTTGAGCCACTGTCCCTGACTATATCAACTGATTTTCAAAGGTCAAACCAAACTTGCATTTCTGGGTTAAACCGTACTTGGTAATGAAGTGTTTTCACTTTTATTGGTTGTTAGATTCAGCTTGCTAAGTTTCATTAAGAATTTTTGCATCTATGCTCATGACAGATATTTGCTTCTAGTTTAATTTTCTTGCCTTTTTTTGATTTTGGTATCAGAGTAATGCTGGTTCCATAGAATGAGTTAGTATTCCATCCTCTTTGATTTCCTGAGTTTGTGTAGAGCTGGTGTTATTTCTTACCTAAAATGTGTGGCAGGGTTCACTAGGAAAGTCATGTAGAGCTGGAGTTTTCTTTGGGAAAGGTTTTTACTTGCAAATTTTATTTTTTTAGTAGATATAGGCCTATTCAGATTATCTTTTTTTATTGTGACAGGATATTCTTAACATAAAATTTACCATTTTAAGTGTATAATTCAGTGACATTAAGTACATACACAATGTTCTGTAACCATTACCACTATTCCCAGAACTTAAAAATAATATTTCAACTAGAAATTCTGTATTTATCAAACAACAATTCCCTTCTCTTCATGCCCAGTAATTTCTACTCCTCTGTATAAATTTACCTATTCTAGGTACCTCATATAATTGGAACCATACAATATTTGTCCTTTTGTGTCTGGCTTACATAAATTTTTTCAAGGTTTGTTTATGTTGTGGCATGTATCTAAACTTTATTACTTTTCATGGCTCTTGATTTCTTTTTGGGTGAGCTTTGATAGCTTGTGCCATTCAAGAAATCTGTCTAAGTTGTTGAATTTATTGACATAATGTTATCAATATTTTCTTATCTTCCTTTTAATATCTGTAGAGTCTGTAGTGATGTCATATCTCTCATTCTTATTGATAGTTTGTATCTTCTTTCTTTTTCTGATTTTTCTGTCAAGAAGCTTATCAATTTTATTGATTTTATCAAATAGTAAACTTTTGGTTACCTTGATTTTTATATTTTCTGTTTCCTATTTTATCTTTTTATACTCTTACCTTTATTGTTTCTTCTGTTTTAAGTTTAATAGTTTAATTTGCTCTTATTTTTTCCTATTTTTTATGGTAGAAACTAAAGTAGTATATATAAAACCTATTTTTTTTCTAATATAAGTCTGTAGGACTATATATTTTCCTCTGCATATGGCTTTAGCTGCATCCCCACACATTTTGGTAGGCTGACTTTTCATTTTGATTTAGTTCTCTTTTGATTTCTTCCTGATCCATGGATTTTTTGTTTGTTTGTTTGTTTTTGCTAAATGTCCTGTTTATTCTGCAAACAAGGCTTAGAAATGTATAGACACAATTTGTAGGTTGAGAAATCTCTGTGTGGTTGTGACTTCACAACCATACTTCTGCAAAAGCAGTAATGACGGTGACTTCTCAACACATTAATCTACCATTGTTTTGTTTAGAGCTAACACAGTGAGAATGGATTCCCAACGACTTGTTTCTCTAGGTGATCATCACATTTCACTGCTCTAGTCAAGTGAAGGCTCCACTTGTTCTTAAAGAGTAGATCCATGGATTATTTTTAAATGTATAAAGTTCCAAATATTTGAGGGGATATTCCACATACTTTTGCAATACTAACATTTAATTTACTTCCGCTGTGGTCAGAGAACACTTTTTTTTTTTTTTTGAGACAGAGCCTCACTCTGTCATCCAGGCTGAAGAGCAGTGATGTAATCTCGGCTCACTGCAACCTTTGCCTCCTGGGTTCTGCCTCAGTCTCCCAGCTAATTTTTGTATTTTTTAGTAGAGACAGGGTTTCACTGTATTGGCCAGGCTGGTCTCGAACTCCTGACCTCATGATCCGGCCACCTTGGCCTACCAAAGTGCTGGGATTATAGATATGAGCCACTGTGCCCAGCTGAGAACACTTTTTTAATTTTAAATTTTAATTGACAGATTATAGTTGTATATATTTATAGGAGAAAAAGTGTTATTATCTTTTAACACAATGTGAAAAGATTAAATTAAGAGAGTTAACATATCCATCAACTCAAATATTTGACATTTTTGTGATAAAACATTATAAATGTACTTTCTTAGTGATATTAAAATGTACAGAACTTAATTATGAGCTATGTTTCCTGTGCTGCACAATTGTTCGTATACACACAAATCAAATGTATTTTTTCTGTCTAACTGAGGCTTTGTACCCTTTGACTACTATCTTCCCATTGCCCCCATGCCCCAGGCTCTGATAACCACCATCCTACCACCTTCTATGAGTTCAATTGTTTTAAATTCCACATATAAGTGAGAACATATGACATTTGTCTTTCTGTTTGGCTTACTTCACTTAGCATAATGTTCTCTGATTCTATTCATGTTGTCTCAAATGGCAGAATTTCTTCCTTTTAAAAGGCTGAATAGCATTCCATTGTGTATATCTACCACATGTTAAAAAATCCATTCACCTCTTGATGGACACTTATGTTCATACCATAACTTGGCTATTGCGAATAGTGCTGAAGTGAGCATAGGACTGCAGACATCTCTTCAACATACTGATTTCGAATCTTTCAGGTAAATACCCAAAGTGAGATTGCTAAATCAGATGTTAATTCTATTTTTAGTTTTTTGATGAACCTCTAAACTGTTTTTTATAATTACTGTATAACTTACATTCCCACCAACAACAAGGGTTCCCTATTCATGTCCTTGCCAACACTTTTTTGTCTTTTTCTTTGAGATGGAGTCTTAGTCTGTCTCCCAGGCTGGAGTGCAGTGGCACTATACCTCCTGGGTTCATGTGATTCTCCTGCCTCAGACTCCCAAGTAGCTGGGATTACAGGTACTCACAACCATGCTTAGCTAACTTTTTTGTATTTTCAGTAGAGGTGGGTTTTTCTATTATCCAGGATGGTCTCAATCTCCTAATCTCATGATCTGCCTACCTTGGCCTCCCAAAGTGCTGGGATTACAGGTATGAGCCACCACTCCCAGCCTTTTTTTGTCTTTTTGATAACGTCATTCTAACAGGTATAAGGTAATAGCTCATAAAGCTGTATATCTAATTTATTAAGAGTTTTTATCCTGAAATTACATTGATTTTTTTCTAATGCTTTTTCTGCATCTACTGAGATGATCATATGATTTTTGTCCTTTATTTTGTTAATATGGTATATCACATTTACTGATTTACATATGTTAAACTATCCTTGCACTCCAGAAATAAATTCTACTTGATTGTGGTAAATGAAACTTTTAATGTGTTATTTAATTCAGCAACTTTGTTGAGGATTTTTGCAACTAGGTTGACTGATGATATTGGCCGGCAATTTTCCTTTCTTGTGATGTCCTTGTCTGGTTTGGTATCAAAGTAATGCTGGTCTCATAAAAAAGAATTTGTGACTGTTTTTTCATCTTAGTTTTTTGGACTAGAAATCAATAACAAAATAGATTTTGGAAAATTCACAGGTACTGGAAAATTCACAGGTACAAGAAAATTGAACAACATGCTCCCGAACAACTAACGGGTCAATGAAGAACTTAAAAGGGAAATTTGGAAATATCTTAAGCAAACGAAAATGGAAACACAACATGCCAAAACTTATGAGATCCAGCACATGCAGTTCTAAGAGGAAAGTTTTTAGGAAATGCCTACATCAAAAAAGAAAAAAAGTTTGCAAAAACTTGATGTTACACTTCAAGCAAATAAAAAGAGCAAACTAAGTCCAATATTAGAAGAAATAAATAATAGAGATTAGAGCAGAAATACATAAAACAGAACTAGAAAAACAAAACCAAAGATCAACAAAACAGTTGTGTTTTTTAAGAAAAAGGAAGATAAACAATTGACAAACCTTTAGCTGGACTAATCAAGAGAAAAAAAGAAAAACTCAAATGAATAAAATAAGAAATGAAAGAAGAGACATCATAACTGACAACACAGAAATACAAAAGATCATGAGACTCTTATGAATCATATGCCAAAAAGTCACATAAGCTAGAAGAAATTTATAAATGAATAAATTCCGAGACATATACAACCTACCAAGACTGAATCGCAAAGAAATAGAAAATCTGAACAGACCGATAATGAGAGAAGAGATTAAAGCAGTAATAAAATGCCTCTCAACAAAGAAAAGCCCAGGACCTAATACCTTCACTGCTGATTTCTACCAAACATTTAATAAAGAACTAACCACACCTGTAATCCCAGCACTTTGGGAGGTCGAAGTGGGTGAATCAGCTGAGGTCAGGATTTCGAGACCAGCCTGGCCAACATGGGAAACCTTGTCTCTACTAAAAATACAAAAATTAGCTGGGCATGATGGTACACACCTGTAGTCCCAGCTGCTCAAGAGGCTGAGGCAGGAGAATCACTTGAACCCAGGAGGCAGAGGTTACAGTGAGCCGAGATCACGCCATTGCACTCCAGGCTGGATGACAGAGCAAACTCTGTCTCAAAAAAAAAAAAAAAAGGAACTAACACCAGTTCTCCACAAACTATTCCAGATAACATACTTTGTTTGATTTAAATCATTATACATTTATAGAGATTTTTTTTTTCTGCTGAGAATATAGTCTATCTCAGTAAATGTTCCATATGTACTGCAAAAGAACGTATTCTGTTGTTAGGTAGGTTGTTCTATAAATATCAATCAGATCATGTTGGTTGCAAGTATTTTGCAAGTCTTCTGTATCCTCACTGATTCTTCATTTATTTGTTCTATGAATTATTGAGAATAAGATGCTGAAATCTCTAACTACAGTTTGGACTTGCTTATTTCTCCTTACAGTTCTACTCACTCTTGTTTCCTGTATTTTGAAACTCTGCATGATGTGCGTAAATGTTTAGGTTTGTTTTACATGTTCTCGGTAAATTGCCTCTTTTGTCTTTATGAAATTTCCCTGTTTACCTCTGCTCATATCATTTGCTCTGAAATTTCATAACTGTTAGCACCTCCTTCTTTCTTTGAATGAGTGTTCAAATAGTATATCTTTTTAAATCTATTTTATGCCTTTTATCAACTCTTATTTTTAACCTGTTTGTATCTTTATATTTTAATGGGTTTACTGTAGGGGATCCTGGGAGGTCTACCTATTCTTGTTCAGATTTTCAGTCAGTCTTCCTCTTTGAGCGTCACTCAATCCTTTTGCTCAGAGTTAACTAACGCTTTCTACTTTGGGGGCTTTTTCAGTTTTGGATGGGCTTCAGCTTTCTTGGCCCTATTAACAGTCATCGCTTACTCATCTGCCTCCCTTTTCCAGATGGATGGTTTTAGTCTATTTTCTCATTCTCATCGTCTTTACAGGTTTATCCTCTCATCATCATTTTGCTGAAGTTTTTAGAGGGAGCAGTAAATTGGGCGTTGTCTTTGCCATGTTATACCAGACGGTGGATCTCTCTCTAAAAATCTCTATTTTGTCTTTGATAATAGCTTTCTCTCCATTTTCTGTCTCTGAAACTGTGAGTTGGGTGTTGCCCCATCTTGGAGTAATCCTTTTGGTCTCTTACCTTTTCTCTCTTATTTGTATCTCTTTGTAT
Organism: Ateles fusciceps; assembly: GCA_036589455.1. Lineage (NCBI taxonomy): Eukaryota > Metazoa > Chordata > Mammalia > Primates > Atelidae > Ateles > Ateles fusciceps. Next base: position 11,930,459 of record JAZHEH010001736.1, read on the forward strand.
ACAATGTTCCCTGGATTATCTTTCTTTTCTATGGGGTCTGCTATACTGTTTAACATTCCCGGTCTTTTTCTTTCGGATGGCTCGCTTTTCCCGTGTACCTGGTGGTCCTTTGTCCTTTGCTCATGTGTGAGGTGAAGGATGCCACTCACGGTAGCCGGCATATCATGTGTCTTCCATGGGCCTCAACCTTGAGTTCATAAAACACTTGAATGGGAGCTCATGTGCGGTGCTGGTGCTTGTACACCAGTAGACTTTGTAGGATTTTAATGGTCTTGGGAGCATCCTTTGATATTAGAATAGGAGTGCACCAGGCGTTAGACTAGAACCTTGGATTTCCATGGTCTGTGTCTTTAGAAGACAGCCTTCTAGTTTGTTGCCTTGTTTGCCTGAGGGTAAAGATCTGATTGTCAGTCTCTGTGAAGTAGGGGAGGGGTTAGGGAAGGGACTGACTGGCACAAGTGTTTTGCTGACAACCTTTTATTAAAGACTTCTGTGTGATCCCGTCCCTCCCCCAGCTATGAACTGCAGCCTCTCCGAACTCTGTGGGGAGAGTTGGCCACTGCCGCGCCCCCACTGCGTGTGTCTGTGATCTGGCACCCTGTCCTTGGCTCCGTCCCCTCTGTTACCTGCACCCTCTGCCTTCCGTCTCCCTGTGCCCATGGCTTGCTTGCATATAACCCCTTCTTCACCTCTCCTTCCTGTTTTGAGAGATTATTTCCTTTTGTACTTCTTTAGTGGGATTTAGAAGGAAAAAGAAAAATCCATGTGCAAAATCCACCATCTTAAACGAGAACTCTTTTTTTTTCCCTAAGTTTTACAAGCCCTTAAGCTCCTGCAGAATCAACCCATTGTTGTTTTTTCCTTAACCTAGAGAGACATCTAAGTAGGAGTCAACAGGCTTTCCAAATTCCTGAGCCAGCCGATGCCACAGGTCTGTGGTGCACAGACTTGATGCTGGTATATGGCGGTAATATAGTCCCTGGGGATGGATCTAAGGCCAGATTTGCTGTAACAAGATCTATGACTCCAGAGGATTACAAATACTGAATTATGGCAGTGTGGACCCAATAAGGAACCTGAAGCTGCTTCGTGGAATTAAACTGAGTTAGAGCCTGAGTATATTGCTCCTTGGGTGATTCTATCCTGCAAATAATATATTATCCAAGGCCTAGTGCTGGAGATGGATTGCTGCAATACGCATCCAAGGGACCGGTTGCTGGCTTAGAGCAACTCCAACACATCATGCCAGCGCTGCCGTTTTATTGATGCCAGAGAGTCCCCCACAGGTGATGCGTTACACACCAAGGAGGTGGCCCCCAGAGGAAACGTGGGATCTGCAAGAAAACGATGTAATAATTATTGCAGAGAAGACAGCTACCATGCTACATAGAAAAAGCCTTGTTTTTTTTTCCGTGTCAGCTAGGAGAGAATATAGATACTGACTTTGCTTCTCCCAGGTTATTTCTTCTGCTTTCGTATAATATGTTCTGATATAACTAAAGTAATTCTTCAGACCTACCCTGCAATCAAACAAAACAGCTTCCTTATTCCTTGAGTATCTCTGAACCTCCACGTTCAAAGACGGAAAAGTATTCAAGTGTCATAACCTCCTGAACATGGTGCCTTCAAATTTCCTGCTTCACAGTGACTGAGAGGTAATTTGAAGTGCAAAAATATCTCTCAGAGAGAATCTTAAACAACTCCACACCTTCAGCTGTTTCGTCTTTAGCTATTTACAGCTATGTTTGAAAAGCATACCATTTAAATATGAACAGCAACTTCCTGTTAAACTTCGGATGTAGCAACCAACAAGAAATAGGGCCCCCGGTGGTAAGAGAGGAAAACATAGTTTCTGTATACAAAGCCCTAACATAACAAACAAGCAGAAGCACTTCCTCATAAACAGCGCCAAGCAAACATTCATATCCTTGCCTTGGCTATATTCAAAATATTTTTACTTGACCAAGTGCAAAGCATTATTATCATTAAGTTTATCCTTCTTGGAACTGAGCCAGGCTCCAGTTCTACAGGAAGGTCTGGTAGGAACCAAGGGTATGGCCGTTTATCATGGCGGATGCTTTGGTTTGAATTCCCTTCATATAAATGTTGTAAAGCCATGAATGGATATAAACATTGCTGCATTTGGTGAAACGCACGCCCAACGGCCCCAGGCCTGCAGTAATATCCCACAGAATGATCACAATGGAAATTCCAGAGCGGTAAACAGACCAATTTCAGATCCAGTGACAGTCCCTACAGGCGGCCAGGGAAGAAAGGCAAGGATGATGGCAGAGACAGACGGGTGCCCACAGGTTCCCACTAGCTACCGCCACGGGGTGGGAACCCCAGCCAGGGCACCGACAGAGGCAGGATCCCTGAAAAAGGGGCAAGGATTCAACTTGAAGGGGAGGCATCACCTTGTGTTGCCTTTGTCCACCAATGTGAAATGCTACTCTGAGTGTTCTTTTTAAATCAAAAATTAAAACACACACACCCAGAAACCTTACTATTTATTGACATATTACATAGAGCAAAAAATGTGCACACATCCTATGTGTACAGTTTGACGAATTTTGATAAACTGAGCCCACCCCTGTAAACTGCACCCAGACCAAGACAGAAGACATCAGCAGCTCCCAGGAGGCGTCCCTGTGTCCCGCTGCCATCAATACCTGCCCCCACACCCACCTTCCCGGCAACCACCATCTGGATGGACGTCCTTGTTTACACATATTCCCGGAATGGAATTGGAATCCCAGAAATCCAGTGGAGTAAATGAAGTGCAACTTTGTGCCTATGTATTTGAATTGAGGCTGCAGGGCCTGCAGGTGACAAGGTGCCACTTCCCCAGAGACCCCTTTCAGCGTTCCCGCGGTATCAGGAGAAGGCGCTGCGGCAGAGGAGAGGGGAACAAGGAAGGGCTGCGGAAACTGCTGGCGTGGAGAGGTGTGGAGGCAGAATCCCCACGAAATATCAGGGTTCTGCAAGAAGGAGACCCTGGCTGGAGAGGCCAGGCACGGGGAAGGGACACTAAATGCCAGTGGCAGCCACAGAATTACATGTGTGAAGTGCCACCAGCCACAGGGCTCAGCCTTGCAGCTGGGGGGGTGGGGCCTGTAAGAGTGTCCTGCTTGTTCAGCACTGTCACCACCCCTAGGAGCTGGGCTTGGAGGCTCTGAAGAGGGGCCTGTCTCCTCCCCTAGAAGATGAGCAGTTCCCAGAGCTGGCCACTGAGGATCTGGGTCACACAGGCCACTGTCTTCCCCTTAAGAAGGTTGCAGTCAGCCAGGCGTGGTGGCTCATGCCTGTAATCCCACCACTTTGGGAGGCCGAGGCAGGTGGATCACGAGGTCAAGAGATCAAGACCATCCTGGCCAACACGGTGAAATCCCATCTCTACTAAAAATACAAAAAAATAGCTGGGCGTGGTGGCACACACCCGTAATCCCAGCTACTCGGGAGGCTGAGGCAGGAGAATTGCTTGAACCCGGGAGGCGGAGGTTTCAGTGAGCCGAGATCTTGTCACTGCACTTCAGCCTGGTGACAGAGTGAGACTCTGTCTCAAAAACAAAAAAAGAAGAAGAAGAAGGTTGCAGTCAAGTTAGGAAGACGACAGGTAATGGGGTCCACACCACACAGCACATTGTGACACATATCAGCACATCTGCCAACAGAACCCATACATGAATGAATGCGTGTAGGCACAGAATGCCTCTCCTGTCTTGCCTGAGGTGTCCCCCAGGAGCAAGCCTGACAGCCTGCTGGGCCACCCTGACAGCCAGCTGGGCCACCCTGACAGCCTGCTAGACCACCCTGACAGCCAGCTGGGTCACCCCCCCATGCCTGGCCCCTCCAGCCAGGGTCTCCTTTCTTTCTGGGAGATGGGAGCCCGCTGGAGCGCTTCCACGAGGAAGGCTGAGCCGAGCACCTGCACTAGAAGCCATGGTACTGCAGGGCTCCTGGGCCTGTGGAGGGAGTGGACTGCCAAGCACCCAGTGAGCTGTGAGTGGCTTAAATAATGACATTTTGTCATCTCTGTCAACACAGCAAGAACTTGGGAGGCAGGCAGTCCCCTGCCATGCACAGTGCCCAGCACTGTCACCAGGACCTCTCCTTTATCCTTCTCCTCTGTCCCTTCGGCTGCTGGTGGCTCCTCCCTCCCTGGTGGTCACAACATGGCCACCCTCGTTCTGTGCATCATAGCCTGAAATTGCTCCTCCTTGCTCATCAGGAGGGAAGAGCCAACGTTCTCTGTGTCTCATTGGCCATAAGGTCGCCTGCCCCGGAGGGTGCTGAGACAGGGGAGTCTCTGGTCGCAGGGGGCTGCTGGAACCCTCCCTCCTCAGAGTTTTGCGGGTGCAAGGGATGTGAATAGACTCTGTGAACACATCTGAGAGCTCTACCATGCACAACAGAGACTCCATGTCAAAGAAAACCAAAAAACAAACAAAAAAGACCCCACCGTCATAACTCTAGTTAATATGCTTATTCCATCACTTCATTTCACCCTTCAACAATATTACTGATTCTGCACTATTAAAAAATGAGCATTTCACCCATTTAGCCTCCCCCCACCTCCTCTCAGTCACGGTTTTTAGTTTTCACATTTGTTAGCTTTGCACCTAGACTTGAACACTGACGGGTTTTCCATTCAGCTGAGACAGTGGTGAGTCTTCAGCACATAGGAGAGGCCCCTGATGCCCCACCCCGTCCTCGGTCTCCCTCCCCTCTTCCCCTTCTCTTCCTCCATCTGGTGGGTTTTTCTTTCCTTCACAGCACCAGGGATGGCATGATATTCTGTTTGGTGAGTGTACTTAAGTTTTCTGTTCTTTGTTAAGTTTTATCTGTGTTGAAAACAAGTCAATGGCAATTGCATTTTTACAACTTCCTAAGTATCATTCATAGCAGCCAAGTGGTTTCCTTCTCTAGGGATGATGGCTTTCTTGGGCCTCATGAGAGAATGACTTCAGCTTCAGGCTGAATGCATTCTGTCTCTCATAAACCTTCTTCTTGCTCAAAACCATAATATATTTTTAGCTTTTTTATGTTTAGACTGTGGCTTTCTTAGACAACTTTTCGGGTTTTTTCCCCACTAGATGTTTGAATGACCTTTCATTTCTCTCGTGGACAAAGAATAGCTGCCTCTTGATTACCACGCTTCTCAGTCTTGCGATCTGTGCCGTTTATTTTTCCGTTGGCACAGCTCCTAACTTGTCACCCTGCACTCCCATTTGTAACTGCCAGGGCTGGAAGCCTGTGAACTATATTCCCAGCTTCTCTTGATGCAAGTTTCTGGCCAATGAGAGGCACCGGAGGCTGGAAGGTTGGAGCATGGGAGAAAGCTCTGGTAGGAGCTGGCAGCTGAGGGTGACTGGAATCTGCAGACGGGTGGTAGATATGCCGGAGCTGTTGGTGTTTAGACTCCGTAGCAGCAGCCAGAGGGTGAATCCTGGTTTCTGGGTGAGGGGCAGTCGTGCTCATGAGCTCTGGTGGCCACACGTTCCATTTCATTCTCCAGTTCTATGGGGGTTAATAGCCTCCTATAGCTGCTGCTCTCTGGGTGTTATGGAATGAATGTTTCTGTCCCTCCAGATTCATATGGAAGCCCTACCCTCCAATGCAATTGTATTTGGAGATGGGGCCCTTAGAGGTAATCAAAGTTAAATGAGGCTGGGTTTGGTGGCTCACGCCTGTAATCCCAGCACTTTGGGAGGCTGAGGCAGGAGGATCACCTGAGGTCGGGAGTTCGAGACCAGCCTGGCCAACATGGAGAAACCCTGTCTCTACTAAAAATAAAACATTAGCCGGGCATGGTAGCACATGCCTGTAGTCCCAGCTACTCAGGAGGCTGAGGCAGGAGAATCGCTTGAACCTAGGAGGTGGAGGTTGCAGTGAGCTGAGATCGCACCACTGCACTCCAGCCTGGGTGATAGAGTGAGACTCTGTCTCAAAAAAAAAAAAAAAAAAAAAAAAGTAAAATGAGGTCTAAGGGCGGGGCCCAATCTGGTTGTTCAGTTTCTTTTCAAAAGAGCCTTGTTGTTTTTTTTTTGGCATGAGGTTGTAATTGCTGTGTGCCTGGGGGTGGGGCGGCTGACTGACAAGGCAGCTTCCTCCACAAACTCCTAGAAACAGCCCTGCCCTGGGTGTGCTCCTCTCCCTCCGGCCTCCAGGCCACCAGCTTGCAGCCTGTGCCCCTCTCGGGTTCAGGAAGGATACCCGGCTCCTCCACCCCCAGCCTCGCCCTGACAGTGCTCTGAGCTGTGGATTTTGGCTTTCTCTTCCGTCCTCACTTGTCCATTTGCCCTCCGGCTTGCAGAATTATTTTCTCAAAATTTTCAACCGCTAATGACCTTGTTACTAGGCTACCCGGCAGGGAAGCCCACCTGTCCCTGTACCGCTGGGCCCTTGATGGCTTGGAGGCTTTCCTGGTCTCCTGAAACAAGGCAGCTGCCCAAGTTGTAGCCACGAGTGTGCCAGTAGGCCACCTGCTGTCAGTTCAGCAGGCACTGAATTTTACTGGCAAGGTATAAATCAGTTCTCTACCAACACCCTAAAGCAGGTGCTACTACTTTCTCCGTTTAGAACTGGGGAGGGTGAGGTGCAGAGAGCCCGCCCCCCCCCCAACCCCAGGCAGAGCCCAAGACTCAGCACAGGCTCGGGCACTATGCCACCTGCCCTCCTGAGGCCGTGTCCTTCCCACAGGAGGTGGCCCTGTGTTCCCACCTGGGCAGGATGGGACTTGCAAACTTAAAACCACTACCTCTTTCCCCTGTTTTTATTTTTAAGAGGATATTAAAAGAACATATCTTTTAAAAATCGAAGTGAATGGAAGTTCATTTTCATTTTATCCTGAGAGCTTCACAGTAGCTCTTGAAATAAATGAAAGTGACTTTAATGCGTTCTGTTTTGAAATGATCTCAGTAGCTCTGAGGACATGCTTAGCTGTCTTTCAGTCTCACAAAACTCGGCTGGAAATCTCTGGTGGAGGAAGATGATTCTCTATTTCCACCTGAGGCCTTCCTGAGGCTCCTGGTCAGTAAGAAGAAGAGACCCCAGGCACGGGGTGGAGAAAGTGGGGGGTGGGAGAGTCTTGCCCTTCCTCTGGTGGACAGAGCCCATTTCTAGAAGGAACTTCAACAGTGTTTCCAACCCCCGGGTCTTCCCCAGAGGAGGAATCTAAACAAACTCATCTGCCTATGGCTCCCCCCCACAGTGACAATTTGAGGCCAAATTCATTGAGGTTTTCACAGCTGAGTCTAGGTAAAGTGGGGGGATTTGTCATTGTTGTGTTTTGTTTTTTGAGACAGGGTCTCAGTCTTTCACCCAGGCTGGAATCCAGTGGCACGATCTCGGCTCACTGCAGCCTCCACCTCCCAGGTTCAAGCAGTTCTCCTGCCTCAGCCACCCAAGTGGTGTGCGCCACCATGCCCAGCTAATTTTTGTATTTTTAGTAGACGGGGTTTCGCCATGTTCCCCATGCTGGACTTGAACCCCTGAGGTCAAGCCATCCGCCCACCTCAGCCTCCCAAAATGCTGGGATTACAGGCGTGAGCCATCATGCCCAGCCAAAGGTGTTGGTTTAAGCAGGATGCTCCAAAGTCCAGTGGTTACGACCAAATGCCACACAGAGACAGAAGCTGCCCACACAGCCCAGACTCCCAACGGCCATGGTGTTCCAGGTCCTCCAAAGTCAGCCTCTCCTCCAGGAGGCCACTGAGCTCCCCAGCCGTGGGGCTGAGGCCACATAGCCCTGCGTGGTCACCTGCCACCAGACTCCTTCATCCTCCTCTGAGTTTCCCAGTTAGCCCAGAGAAGAAAACAGGCATGTCTCCCACAAACCCTAAAGGGAGTGGAAAGCGCCAACAGTGAGAAGGACTTGGACGTGAGTGGTACACACAGTCATGGCATGTCCACGTCCCTCTGCGCACATGAGCACACATGTGCACACACACACCCCCAGATGGGAGCGTGGGGTGGGGTGCCGCCCCAGTTTTTCACACCTAACCAAGTGCCCCTGAGGCAGCAACACAGAGCCCACTTGCTTTCCGGGAGCATCTGATGGAGCAGGAGCCAGCCTGGGGCATCTCCACGCAGCCGGGCTGAGAACCCGGGGCTGAATGCGCCCCTCAGCATTTACTTTTTTTTTTTTTTTTGTGGAGTCTTGATCTGTCACCAGCCTGGAGTGCAGTGACGCGATCTCGGCTCACTGCAGCCTCCGCCTCCTGCCTCCCGGGTTCAAGCGATTCTCCTGCCTCAGCCTCCTGAAAAGCTGGGATTACAGGCGCACATTACCACGCACAGGTAATTTTTGTATTTTTAGTAGAGATGAGGTTTCACCATGTTGACCAGGAGGGTCTCCATCTCTTGACCTCGTGATCCACTTGCCTCGGCCTCCCAAAGTGATGGGATTACAGGCGTGAGCCACCGAAGCCGGCAGCATTTACATTTTTTAGTGCTATTCACTAAGAGAGAGACAGAGAGACAGAGATGGAGAAAGGGAAGGATAGAGATGAAGAGAGAGATGGCAGAAGAAAAAGAAAGAACACAGGCATGATGGACATTTCACACGACGCGATCACCAGGGAGGCAAGTACACTTACAGAACAGTTTGAGCCAAAGAGTCACTCAGGGACAGGAACAGCAATTACTTAAATATTTAAAGCAGACACCCTGTGAGCGGCTGTGGAGGCAGCTCTTTGTTAATATTTAACACGAGCTGGGCAGTTGCTGGGAAAACAACTGTTTACAGGAGAGATAAACCAACATCCACCGTTGCTCAAAGCTGTGGGGAGGCTTCGGGGGACAGGCAGCTGCTGATGTTTCTAGATTACAGCAGCTCAATGCCACAGGGCTGGAGAGGCTCACAGTGTCCCCAGGGTGCATGAAAACTGTAAACAGGCAGATCAGGGTCGCCTATCCTGCTCCAGAACTGCAGTTTGCAGGAAACCCAGCCCTGCAGCTGGGCCTGGGTGGTGACTGCTGGCTGGCTGGCCAGCCCCTCGCCTGGACAGCTGCATTGCACAGCCCCAGGCTGGGGTGTCCTTCAGGCCCCATGCACAGTCCCAGGCAGATGCCTTGTGCACTCCCTGCATGAAGCTGGGGGGCAAGTGCTCGAAAGTAGTGGGCTCCCACTGATGGAAAGTGTGACTAGCCTGCTCGCAAATCCTCCAGCTCACACTCGGGGCTGCAGGGACACCAGCCAGGCCAAATCGCAGAGATGACAAGCTGTCCGTTTTCAGGGGCTGTGAGAGTGAGTCTTGTTCATGACAGCTCTCTCTTCTGTGTACCTAGCCCCATAGCCTGGATGCATCAGGCCTTACTCCTCTGAACTCACTTCCAAACATTCCATCACTCCCGACACCCTCCACCCAGGCCGCATGGTGCTACACACAGATCACGCTGGGGCCGAACTGGATCTGGAATCCCAGCTCAGGACCAAGGATTGCTGCTGTCCTGAATTCTAACGCTCTCTCCACGGTGCCCCAGACCCAGGACCCTGGGCACTTCCCGGGCATACCACTGCCCACTCTGCCCACACCACAGCCGACTTTGACTCACTAATGGCTTTCCAAACAGTTGTTTGCACACCTGGCCATTTATTATAAAGGAAGAACGCTGAACAGCCTGTGCTGCTCTGAGGAATCTGTGTAAGAATTGGGGCTCTGCATATTAATCTTTGCTAAAATAAATTTAGTTTATTAGAGTCAATGTTTGGATATTTAGGTTTTACAGCATAAATATATATATTTTTTTCAATTGGCACAAAGCTGTCTAAGGGATTAGAAGAACAGTCCTTAATCTTTCTGTGGTCACAGCATAGTTCTGAATACTAGAAATCTAGAGGAATGCTTGGCCAGGCATGGTGACTCACGCCTGTAATCCCAGCACTTTGGGCAGCCGAGGTGGGCCTCACTAGTTCAAGAGATCGAGACTATCCTGGCCAACATAGTGAAACCTCATCTCTGCTAAAAATACAAAAATTAGCTGGGTGTGGTGGCACACACCTGTAGTCCCAGCTACTCAGGAGGGTGAGGCAGGAGAATCACCTGAATCCGGGAGGCAGAGTTTGCAGTGAGCTGAGATTGCGCCACAGCACTCCAGCTTTGCAACAGAGTGAGACTGTCTCAAAAAAAAAAAAAAAAAAAAATTATTCAGGCATGGTGGTGCGCACCTGTAGTCCCAGCTATTTGGGAGGCTGAGGCAGGGGAATTGCTTGAACCCAGGCAGTGGAGAGTGCAGTGAGCCAAGATCACGCCACTGCACTCCAGTCTGGGCAACAGAGGAAGACTCCATCTCAAAACTAACTAACTAAATAAATAAATCTAGAGGAATGCTTGAAGAGGTTTAAAAAAAAAAAATTAAACAACATTATAGCAGTTAGTTAGCAATGATTCTGTCTCAGGAAAACAGGGGCCCCCAGGTCCAGGAACATCCACGGCCATTGAACAGTCACTAGGTCATTCTTGTGGATGCTTTTTTTTTTGAGATGGAGTCTCACTCTGCCATCCAGGCTGTAGTACAATGGCATGATCTCGGCTCACGGCAACCTCTGCCTCCCAGGTTCAAGCAATTCTTCTGCCTCAGTCTCCCAAGTAACTGGGACGACAGGCACCCACTACCGCGCCTGGCTAGTTTTTGCATTTTTAATAGAGATGGGGTTTCACTATGTTGGTCAGGATGGTCAGGGACTCCTGACCTCAAATGATCCGCCCACCTAGGCCTCCCAACGTGCTGCGATTACAGGTGTGAGCCACCGCACCTGGCCTTGTGGATGCTTTTTATTCTGTGGTTATTGATCCTCAGAATGGCCTTTAACCATCTGAGAAGTCAGCTGTCTCGGTGGGAGGCAAGTGCCCAGGCTGGGGTGCAGTGGCACGATCTTGGCACACTGCTTCCCTCTACAGAAACCTAAAAGGCCAGGAAGTTGCACTGCCTGACAGCTGGGTGGGGAGCAGGGCTCCACAGTCCCTGTGGACCACCTGATTTGTCACTTCTCTCCCCTTTGGATGTAACTGACCTGCCTCCTGATATTGCTTTTTGGGTATAACCCCAGCAGCTCTGCCCACTTTGCACTTTGCTTTTCAATGGATTCACCCAGGTTGCACTGTGTTCTTCCATGCATGCGATCCAAGAGTCGTCCACTACAGGTGGACTCTGACGCTGAGTGATGGGCCGGGTGAGGGCCCACAGATGCTGGAGCGGGACTGACTTTATAGGTCATTTGCTTCCTCACTGAGCCGGCTTTGTGTCCGCTCTGATCGGGGCCCCAGGGAGGCAGCAGTAGACAAGACAGCCACAGCCCCCTCGGTTTCCATGGAGAGGACATTCTGTTACATTTGCACACACACACACACACACGCACACGCACACGCACACGCACACACACACACGGAGATAAGAAAGGAAACGAAGCAAGTAAAGAGGATGGGAAGTGCACGGGGTGGGCTGAGGGACTGCAATTGAAATAGCTGGGCCAGAGAAGACATCTCCAAGTGGAGAAATCCAAGTAAATGCTGAAGAAACCCAGGAAGGGGGACCCCCGAGGGGAACAGCCAGGCCCTGGAGTGGGGGCGGGGGGAAGAACCAAAGCCAGGAGCAGAGGAGCCAAAGGCCAGCATCAGCACTTTGGCTTGGTCTTGCATGGGACAGGGAGTTGGCGGAGGGTGGGGCCTTCAAACAGCAAAGGGACATGTGGCTTGTATGTGAAAGGGCCACCCTTTCCATGTGTTGAGGCAGACTGCAGGGGCACGCGTGCATGCAGGGGTCAGGCCACTTGCAATGTTCCAGGCAGGAGGTGGTGACCACAGGGCCCAGGGTGGTGGCACTCATGGAGGCAACAGTGGTCCCATGGAGGGGCGCATTCCATATTCTAGAGGAATGGTGTGGAAGGAGGGGGAGGCAAGAGGACTCAAATGCACGGTCCGTGCGACAGAATTGCCATTCTCTGGGGCAGGCGAGACAAGGATGAGCAGGGGCCGGAGAGCCGAGAGGCCCAGGTGTGCAGGAGAGGCCAGTGGGAGGTGCATGTGGGGTTGTCTGCACTGATGGTATTTCAGGCCAGGAGAACCCTGGGCTCATGGGCAGAGGGAGTGCTGATTATAAGGGAAGTGGCTCCCACGGAGCCCTGGGTGTTCGCTGGGGAGAGGAGGACAGAGAGACCAGCAGCCAGTGGAGCCCAAGGCACGCAGAGACCAGGATGAGGACCCGGCAGGCGCTGGGTGGAGCAGCCTCGGGGGAGAGGTCTGGCCTTGTGAGAGCCGCCGGGAGGCACTCAGCAGGTGAGAGCCAGGCTGCCCTGTACACAGGAAGGAAGAGGACTCCAAACAGCAGGACAGACAGCTTATCAAGGAATTTTCTGGAAAGGGAAAGAGAGAGATAGGGCAGTAACTGGCCAGGGAGTGGGGGAGGGAGTGACTCAAGGGAGGATTTCTTGTTTGATGTTCATTTTTTAAGACATGAAAAAGAGAAAGAGCCATGTATTTCTAGCCGATGGCTGTGGTCCAGGGGAAGGCTAGGAATTGCTGGGTCTGTGCAGGGCTGTCCTCCAGAGTCAGGATCTGGAGCCAGGAGGAGGCACTGGCCTCCGTGGTAGGTGGATGGCACGACCCGGACACAGAGGGAAGGGCAGAGCCTTGGGGCCTACAGGCAGCACTGGGGGTGTGGGGACTTCTCCCACAGCCTCTGCTCTCCTGGCTCATCAGCAAAGAGAGAGGATGAGGCAGGAGGGGGACCCACCGCAAATCCCAAACAGCTTGCTCGGTCCATGGGGTGTGTTGTGACTGCCGTGCTTTCTTTCCACAAGAGAGTGTCCCAAGTGGACCCTACACCAGGCATGCTGGGTGGAAGTCACTGGAAGACCCACGTGATGACCCCGGAGAAGGGGCGGCCTGGAGTCCACCACCTCCCCTGGCATTGGGAGGTCCCAAGGAGCAGTCTCCTGTAGGTGGGCCCGAGGCTTGAGGCCAGCACAGAGCAGTAGGAGCACTGTGGGGACAGAACCTGGGAAGGTGGTGGAGAAAGAGCCTCCGTCGGGTGGTGGGTGGTCCCCAGCTCACTGCTGTCCTGGGGCCAGTGATTCGGCCTTCAGGCCCCAGCTTCATGGTCTGGGTCTGCCAGGCAGCGGCAAGTTCTATGAGTTAACCAGAGCAGAATGCCTGTCATTTCTCACCTCCCTGAGGTCAATCAGTTTCTCCAACTCCCTCACCTAACAGAGCAGAAATGGTGACTCGAGGCCACACGGGGGCTCTTGATTCTCCCGCAGCTCTGTCTACCTGCTGCTGCCTACCATGGAATCTTCTAGAGCCATGTGGTAATGGGGCAGAAGGCCCTGGGGGTCTCGTGAGCAGATCTCTCCTGTGCTGAGCCAAGGATTCAGCAGCAGGTGTGCTCAAGGTAATGAGTCCCTTCCGTGAGGCACCTTCAGGGTTTGGCAGAGGAGAGGCATGCAGTGACCGCCCAGCACACCCCTAAAGTATACAGGTACCCTGGAGGGACAATGGCTGCATGGCCAGGTGGAAGCCCAGAAGCACTTGGCGAGCCAGCTGGTCCCATCTCTGGATCCCAAAGTGTTCCCCTTCTGCTGTTATTCCCAGCTGAGGAAGGCTACCGGGATCACTCGGTCACTTGTGTTCCTAAAAGTTGCTGCCTTCGAATGCCCTTCTGACAAATCCGCAGGGGCCACAGTGAAACTCTGCAGGCTTGCCTTCTGCCTCTGGGGGTGGCATGCCCATCCCATCCTGGAGTAACTGCCCGGGCTTCCCTCCCATGCTGGCCCCACCTGTGTCCCAAACACGGCACCGCTGACACGGTCCTCTCCCTTGCCATCCAATGGCTGATCAGGAGGGAGCTTCCGAGGGCTGCCTTTCCTTGCCATTTACTGGGGGAAGGGGCTTTCTCTCCACTTTTTCTTTCTTTGCATTTAACACATTCTTTCCATTTACACAATGTATTCTCCAATCTTGGATAGCTTCTGTTCTTATTTAAACCTTTTAAAAAAGCGATTCAAACTCAACATACAAATGAGGAATGCAGCTGAAACTGGGAGACGTGAGGAGAAGCTTTTTTTTTCAAGTCAGTGCAAATATTTTTGGAATTTAATTTTCCTTAGAAAAAACGCCTTGCAGACAGAGCGTCTGCATCCTGTGTTTGAGCACCAGTGGCCTCTGGTGTCTTTATTTGTAAACCCAACATGATGATATATGACTCCACAAACCCTGACTTCCCCCCTAGCAAAATTAGAACAGTGGCTCCTCTCTTCTTCCTGCCAGCACTTCCCCCTCTCCTTCCCCTCTCTTCTTCACGCCTCTACCCTTTCCACCCTTTCATCTTCCTAGTTTGGTTGTGAGCAAATACCATGACACCCTTATAGGAAACACTTAGAACTATGGGATAAGGAGAGTCTATAAAGCAAGCCCGTGCCACTTAATTGCAAAGTACATTTCAGCACAGGCATTCTGAAGGGACAAAGACAGGTGGGAAATGCCATCCACTCAGAGAAAGCGGAGATACAGGAGAGCAGTATGAAAGGCAGGCCACCATGCCACCACATATGTTCAGCCTCTGGGACACGGTCTTCCTACTGGACAGATGGTTAAAATGATGGCAGATAGGCCGGGCGCAGTGGCTCACACCTGTAACCCCAGCACTTTGGGAGGCTGAGGTGGGTGGATCACAAGATCAGGAGTTCAAGACCAGCCTGGCCAACATGGCGAAACCCTGTCTCTACTAAACATACAAAAATTAGCCCGGCGTGGTTGCACGCACCTGTAATCACAGATACTCAGGAGGCTGAGGTAGGAGAATTGCTTAAACCCAGGAGGTGGAGGTTGCAGTGAGCTGACATCGTGCCACTGTATTCCAGCCTGGGCAACAGAGTGAGAATCCGTCTCAAAAGAAGGGAGGGGAGGGGAGGGGAGGGGAGGGGAGGGGAAAAGACGGCAGACAAATAAATCTCCCCGGGTCATTTAGGCCATCCCCAGGAGAATCAAGCCATATGCCTTGCGGGAGACCCATCTTCCTTTGTGACCAGTGTGGTCTGGCCAGCAGCTGGCCCCATGACTGTCCCCAGGAAGCGCAGGTTGGGGGTGAAGGCAGCCAACGGTTTTCGTGAGGTGGGTCAGGGTGATAGGGCCCTTGGGCAGAGTCATGGTATATAATCATTTGATTTTCCCTCACGGATGTTGCAAAACCCCTAAAGGCCCAACCACAAGTTATTGGTTAAGTAACTGATGATATTTCCATACATGTGTGAACCATACAGTTATTCAAAGTGAGTCCTGGCATGGTTTACCATTAATAATGCATTTGGGAGAAACACAGGCTAGAAAACTCATCTTTAGTGATAAAAGTCAGAGAGTGTGCAAGAGTGGGGAAGATTGTGAGTATTGGCTAGCAAGGGCATAGGGAACCCTCCAGATGCCAGAAATGTTCTGTCCTGATGGGTTGGGAGATACAAAGGATTACAGAGTTATCAAATCATTGAGCTGTATACTTGAGATTCAAGCCCCGCACTGTGTGAATGCTATACCTCAATAAAAGAGAAGCTGTATGTATAGCATGAACGTATTATGAAACTTTAGCATGGCAGATTGTATTTTCCCAAAATGGCCATAGCAATATTTCTGGTCCTGAATGCATTTCCAGAACTTTGCCACTCTCTGTCTGTGTCTCTTCCCTCCCCTTGAGCCTGACGGGTCTTTGTGTCTGCTTCAGCTAATATGAAAAATAGATGCCCATTACTCCTGAAATTAGGTCAGAAAAGCTGGTTTTGCCTGGCTCTATCTCTCGGGACACTTGCCCTCAGAATCCAGCCGCCATGTTGAGAGGAAGCCCTGACTACTTGAAGAGGCCAACAGCAGCAACTGACCACCAACACGCACCAGTGGCCTGAACATGGCTTTGGATGATTCTGAGCCTTCGAGTGTTTCTCCTGAGACCACAGACATTACTGGGCAGAGAAGAACCATCCCCATTGCACACATCCAAATTCCTCTCATAGGATAATAAATGGTTGTTTTACGCCCCTCTGTTTTGGGGGTAATTTGTTACACAGCCATTGTAACAGGAAGTGTGTGTGTGCACATGTGTGCACGCTTATGCCCACACATGGGAAAATTTCTGAGTATCTGAACAGAGGAATTGGAGTTGCCATTCATTTGCTTTCTCCCATTCTCTAATGTTTCTCCAATAAGCTGGTACTATTCACGTAATAAAAATAAAACTTAAACAAGGTAAATGAATTTCTCAAAAGAAACAGGACCGCAGTGGGGATTCAAGCATACTGTGCCAGGTCAGCCTGCGCCCTCCTGCCCTCCAGGCACTGGGGCAAGTCCACGGAAGTGTTGAGAGGACGGGGTGAGCTCTGGCCAACAGGACGATGCTGCAACCCTGCTTCCAACTGGAGTGGCTTCTGTACCTGTGTTTGTTGAACAGTGAGCAGCCATTGTGGAGGGGATTGGAGCGCATGTGTCTGTGCCTGCAGAGGTGGAAAGGGGCCCCTGATGGACCAATAGTGCATCCCTGGTAAAACTTTTCCTCTCCAAACAGATTCCAAAAATCAAGTTAATTAATGGGACTGTGGGCTGCAGGGTGGAAATGGCATGGAGGTGGGAGAGCACAGGCCTTACCTGGGCCAGCATGGGGTGGGCTGAGACCCGCTGACCCAGGTTTATCTAAGCCTCCAGGCCTCCAGCGCTGTTTTCCATGCACCCTCAGGCCCCCTTCCAGCCTACTTCTCCTCCCAGGCCCCCTCGCTGTTCCGTCTGCCTCTCCTCCTGCTGGACACTATGTCTTCACCGGAATCCCCAGGACTGTGCTCTTCCCAGAACTAGGGGGAACCCCAGTAGCCCCCTGGAGAGCCCCCATAGCCCACAGTCCCAGGTTTGCAGGAGGGAGTCCACCTCTGCAGCTGTCAGCCCCTGGGTTCTGGCCATGGTCTCTGTCCCCACACACTTCGGAGGGCCTTCATTTTGCCTTTTTCCCTGCCTGAGGCTCAAGACTTCCCCTGACCCCCCACCCAACCCCAACACTGCTCTCCCAGTCTTCCCCTGCCATCTCTGGCAGCTAAAACCACCCTTCTGGGGGTGGGGGAGACCCACGTGGGGAGGCTCTTGTTTGGTGGTTGCTGTCTGCAGCCATGAGGGAGAAGGGGGCGCAGGAGCCTAGGTGGGGGGATTCTAGGGGCTGTAGTCATCATCTGGCCTTGGCCATGCGCTGCCTGTTGTCCCTTGGGGTGCAATTTTCCCTGTAATGAGGCCCGCCCCAGGGAATATCTACATTTGAGGTGTGTCTGGGAGTTGGTGGTATCCAGAGGGGGTGGCGCTAGAGTCAGTGTGGACTCCCCCGGGCACCGCCTTTCTCCCAAAGCCTCACACACAGCAGCGGGACTGGGGTCCTTGCCTGGCACAGGAGGCCTCACCTGAGTCTGCAGCCAGAGCCAAGGGGCAAGTGTCTGCTAGGCTCGCTGAGCTGGATTCGGGAGGACTCTGTCCACAGGAGTGAAGGGCATGGGGGCAATCCCCATCCTTTCTCCTTCCACTTCCTTTGCTCTCCTGCCTCCGGTTCCTTTACCCAACCAAGTGGTATGTTTCTTATTCTTATCCTAGAAAGTGAAACATGAGCAATGGATAACATCTACATTAATTGCTGCATACCCTCTACTGGCACATATGGTGCCCCAGGCCCTTTCCCTAACGTTGATGCACTCCCACGGGGAGGCTCCACTACCCTAGTCCTCCTATAGCTGAGGCGGCGGAGGCGCAGGCAGGGCAGGTGAGCAGCTCAGCCAGCAGATGGGACAGGAGGGATCTGAGCCAGGCAGTTCAGCTTCGGAGTCCACACACCAAACCAAGACCCCAGACTGCCTCGGGTTCAGTGCGCTGTATTTCTTATTTTACTTGAAAGGAAAACATCTAAAGGGCATGGCAAACCACCTTCTATCGCATGGGGTCCTTAATGAACTCCTGTCCCCGAGGCCCCCCACAGCTGAGCCAATATAGTCCATATTCCACAGCAACGGAGGATTACAACAATGACCCAGAACCCGAGAGACTCAGGCTTTGGAAAAGCTCATGTTCACGCCCCTGGACTGATGAAAACAGGGAAGGCTTCCCTTTAGAAAGCATTGTTCACAGCAGTGCCTGCAGCCAGTTGGACTTCCCAAGGTCGTTCTCATTGACACAGAACTGGCACTGCCAGGAGTCGCCACGCCTCACGCATGCAGGGTCTCACCAGTTCTGTCCCCCACCACCTCCTCCAGCTCTGCTCCTGCTCCCAGTCGGAACAGGTGACCCAGAGCCCTCCGCTGCCTGGCAAGAGGGTGGGAGAGCTTCATTTCCCATCCCGGCCTCCCAGGGTCTGATGCCCTCCAGCCCACCCCACCTCCCACCCATATGTGTGACCTCAGCCTATGGCTCCTTGCCTCTCTGCTGCTCACCATGCAGTGGCCACTGTGGCCAGAAGCCAGTTCCCCAGTGTCATGGACCCACCCTGCCCACGGAGACCGTCTGGATGGCCAGTTCTGAGCGGCCAACTGTGTGGGTGGAAAGGAGTCTGCAGGCAAAGCTGTCTCCAAATAACAATATGGAAAAAATGTCAAAGGGACAAGCGCTAACCTGGGATCACTGCAAGCCTCATTCATTAAAATAAGAAGGAAGGAAAATTGGCATGGGAATAAGGAAAATTACAGGGTATTTCCTGCAAGGAATATGGGATATCCTTGGAAATTTCTTGAGGCATAATAAGTTTACTGTTCCTCTTCTTAAAAAAAAAAAAAGCTTGTATACCTCACCTGTCCCTCCTTCCCCCCAAAACAGTTATTTATGAATGTAAAATGTTCCCTGTTTCAAGCAACTTAAGAGAACAAACACTGCTGTGAGAGACTCCCCAGCAGTGAAGAATTTGGCACACAGTCAGGATCTGAGGTCTGGCTATTTGCTTTTAACCATTAATTGCTGTATAAAGCCTTAGAAAAGAGCCCTGTATCTGGGAGTCTCTGCTATAAAAGACCATTTAGAACCAGGGGGAAGCTGGTCTTTAAGTTCTTGTCGACAGAGATTCCAGTCTCCAAGCAGGAACTCCCAATTACACATTTACTGGATAAAGATATAGGGACTACCTGGGGGGGTAATTAAATGTGAAAATCCCTCTTCGAACCTATCATTGTCAGATGCCCAAATCTGGCCCTAGAGCTGCTGCCTTTGTGACCACAAGAGAGCTCAAAGAGAATTGCCGTGGGACTGAGGGGAACAGAAAGCTTTCTTTCTCCTCCTCCTTCATTAAGAATGCTTTGACCTACTCTCTTATTTTAAAAATTATTAATTCAATGCCCAAATGCAGCCACTTTGGCATAGGGAACTATTTAGAGAGCAAACATCTAAATTAAGCCCAAATGCAAACTCATTCTGCTGCAGAAGACACTACTGATGCACCTTTCGCATGAGACAGAGTGAGGGAACGGGGCTTCTGAGATCGGATATGCATGTTGCTTGGCATAGGATGTAGTCAGGGTTAAGACAATCCTCTTGCAAAAGCAACACTCCTTTTGCCCACTGTGGTGATGGTCCCTGAGATGGAAGGAAGAGTGGGGATGCCTGTCCACTCAGAGCCTGGTTCACTTCTCTTCTCCACAGGATTTGGGGTGTTGATTCTGTTTTTTCCCTTATCACTGCATTTATTAGAGTCCAGAAGCTGGCACCCACCTTGCGTCAGGACCCAGCCTCTGTGGTCCAGATTTCAACACCCTGAGCCCATACTGAGACCCACAGGCTTAACTAGGAAGTGGCTCCCATTAGTATGGGAACTGATATTGCAGTCCTTAATAAGGAGTCAACCCTGAAGTCTGGAAATAGTTCAGTCGCGCAGGTCACTGGGTGAACCTGTAACCAAGAGACTGCTGTCCAAAAACTCATCAACAGCGTGTGTTTTCCAGTTTCCATCTATCATATCGATTGGGCAATGTTCAATACATAAGGTCCAAGAGAAGGTTTGCACTAAAACCGTTCTGTGTTTAATACAAAAGGCCATTAAACACACGAAATAAAGCCCCACCTCACTAGGGGTCAGGGAAAGGTAACAAAGCTTCACCCATTCTGAAGCTAGCAAGTGGAAAAGATTGAAAGATAAAGTGTCTTTGGTATAAATGTGGCACCCAGTGTTGGTGAGATGTGGAGAAACACTTGCCCACAATTAAGAGCAAATGTGGCTGCCACCTTTCCGGAGGGCATTTTGACAAGGTTTTTTTTTTTTTTTTTTTTCCCAGAGACAGAGTTTCGCTCTTGTTGCTCAGGCTGGAATGCAGTGGTGCAATCTCGGCTCACAGCAACCTCTGCCTCCTGGGTTCAAGCGATTCTCCTGTCTCAGCCTCCTGAGTAGCTGGGACTACAGGCATGCACCACCACACCCGGTTAATTTTGTATTTTTAGTAGAGGCGGGGTTTCTCCATGTTGGTCTGGCTGGTCTCGAACTCCTGACCTCAGGTGATCCGCTTGCCTCCCAAAGTGCTGGGATTACAGGTATGAGCCGCCATGCCCAGTCTGGCGCTGTTTTCAGAAGCATTAAAAATATGCAAACTAACATGTACTTCTAATGATATTGAACTAGCTCATTTCAGATCAACCCTCCTATGAAGAACAACTAGAAAACTGTACACAAACACAAAAATCAGCTGCTTGAAGTCGTGGGAGTAACCCCAGAGCAGTGAGCACATGAAAGGTCCAGGTCCTGGAGAGAGGAGAAACTCAGGAGGATAAGCTTGACGTTTGGTGCCCAGTTCCCTCTCAAGATGGTTGCCAGTTCTCTCTCGGCTGCAGCTGAGAGGTTGAGAAGCTGAACAACAAGCAGTGATAGAGAGGCCGAAAAAGTGAGTGGAACTACTGACAATCTCATAAGACAAGGGAATAAAGTTTGGCAGAGAGGGTATGCAAAGGGGGAGTCAAAGGTAGATACCCCAGGCCTTCATTTCCGAGGCCCAAAGAGCTACCAGGAGTGACCAACCACCTTAGTTCATCTGTGGCCATCCTGGTTTTAGCACTGAAAGTCCCCTGTCCCAGGAATCCCCTCAGTCCAAGGCAATCCAGGGTTCTTGCTAACTGCTGTGGTTTGAGTTTTCCCTCCAAAACTCATGCTGGAATTGAATTGCTATTGTGAGGGGGATGAAGAGGCGGGGCCAGGCGAGACCTTTGAGGGGTGATGAGGTCACGGATCTCTGCCTTTCTGAATGGAAGAATGGACTATGACTTGTCACAGGAGTGGGTTAGTTATTTTGAGAGTGGGTCTGTTATAAAAGCCAGTTGGACTCTCTCTTTCCACCCCCACTTACCCTGTGATGCCTTCTGCCATGATATAAGACAGAAAAAAAAGGTCCTCAGCAGATGCAGCCCCTTGATCTTAGAATTTCCAGCCTCCATACAGTAAGAAATAAATTTATTCTTATTACAAATCACCCACTCTGTGTATTCTATTATAGCAACAGAGAACAGATGAAGATGGTCACCCTAAAGACACCCTGGGACTAATGCTGACCCCCCACGTTCAAATCCTCTCAGGCCCTAATTAAGTTAGGTGATCTGCCCTTCCTTGGTGATGACCAGAAGCAAAGTACATATTCTCTGCGGAAAGACACTACCCAGGGTCTTGAGTCTTTGCTGCGATCTTCATACACAGTAGCTAATAT
The DNA here is from genome assembly GCA_036589455.1 of Ateles fusciceps. Lineage (NCBI taxonomy): Eukaryota > Metazoa > Chordata > Mammalia > Primates > Atelidae > Ateles > Ateles fusciceps. The sequence continues at coordinate 11,952,129 of JAZHEH010001736.1, forward strand.
TCCATCAAAACTAACCAGGTATAAAAAATGATGAGGTTGGAGCAAGAGGGGAAAAAATAAACAATAGAAAACCCCTCTGGATATTCTGATATTGGTGTTATCAGGCTTTTAAAAACAAATATAACTGAGATTAGCATATTCCAGAAATTAAGATAGATATTTTCAGTAGCATCCTGGAAGCAATAAATGGAAATTTTAGAACTTAAAAATATGATACTAAACTTAAGACAATAGTTAAGTTTGACTACAGATTAGACATAGCTGAAAAAAATAAGTAATTGTGAAGATAGCTAGAAAACTATATCTAGACTGAAGCACAAGGAGAAAAAAATGAGAAATACAGAAAAGAATTTAAGAGAAAATATGTAATTAGAGCCCGAGAAGGAGAGAGAAGTAATATTTGAAGAGAAAATGGTTGAGAGGTGATAAAAAAAGATGAAAAACAGAAAACCACAGATTTCAAAAGAGCTACAAAACACAAACAGTACAAATAAAAAAGCTACACCTAGACGCGTGATGGTAAAACTCCTGAAAACCGAAAAGAAAACTCCAAAGGCAGCCACAGAGAAAAACTCATATTTCCTTCAAAGAAAACAATGACAGCTAATGGACAATGGAACCATATGTTCAAAGCACTGAACGTAAATTGTTGCCAACATGTAATTATATACACAACAAGAATATCCTTCAAAAGTGAAGGTGATGTGAAGACATTTTCAGACAACTGAAAACTAAAAGAATTCTTCACCAGAGCACCTGCACTAAAGAAAACTAGCGAAAGAGTTCCTTAGGCAGAAGGAAAATGATCCCAGATGAAAGCACGGAGAAGCGGGGAAGAATGAAGAGAAGTATAATATATGCAGGTCAATCTAAATCAAGACTGACTGACTGTACAAAACAACAATAATAATGTTTTGGGAACACTATATGACACTTTGTAATGATGAAAGATCAATTCACCAGCAAGACGTAGTGATTCCAAATGAGCTTCAAAACTGTGAAGCAAAAATTGTCAAAACTAAAATAAAAAATAGATATATCCACCATTATCCTGGGAGATTTTTAACACAACCCTCTTAGCAACTAAAAAAAAAATAGACAAAAAAAAGTCAGCAAGGATACAGAAAATTCAAACAACACATTTAACAAACTTGACTAAACAGATATATGCAGAACTCTGCACCCACAAATTGCAGAATGTGCCTTCTTTTTAATTGCACATGGAACATTGGCTAAATTTGACCATATTCTGGGAAATGATGCAAACCTCAATACATTTCTAATGACTGAAATCATGCAGACTGTGTTCTTTTGCCACATTAAAATTAAGCCACCAATCAAAACCAGGAATCCCCAAATGTTTTTAACTTAAGTTACATTCTGCTAAATAACCCCTGGGTCAAGAAGAAACTCAAATAAAAATTCAAAAACATTTTGAACTGAATGAGAAATATATGATACAAAACCTTGAGGTGAAACTAAGCTAGACTGAAATGGATACGTGAGAGAAGAGGCTACATGTAATGAGCGAGGATAAATACGAAGTGATTTCACTTATACGAGGTACACAGAGTGGTCAGATTCAATAGAGACAGAAAGTAGAATGGTGGCCATCAGGGGCTGGTGGGGGCCAAGGAGTTAGTATTTCATGGGTACAGAGTTTCAGTTTTGCAAGATAAAAAGAGTTCTGGAAATGGATGGTAGAGATGATTGCACAACACCATGAAAGTGCCTAATGTTGCTGAACCTTACACTTAAAGATGTTAAGGTGGGCTAGACGGATTGGCTCACGCTTGTAATCCCAGCACTTTGGGAGGCCGAGGCGGGTGGATCATGATGTCAGGAGTTCAAGACCAGCCTGGCCAATATGGTGAAACCCCGTCTATACTAAAAATACAAAAATTTGCTGGGTGTGGTGGCGTGCACCTATAATCCCAGCTACTCATGAGGCTGAGGCAGGAGAATCACTTGAACCTGGGAGGCAGAGGTTGCAGCAAGCCGAGATCACGCCACTGCATTCCAGCTGGGCGAGAGTGAGATTCCATCTCAAAAAAAAAAAAAATGGTTGACATGATACATTTTATGTGTATTTGACAATTAAAATTTTTTAAATTAATGAGCTGAGCATCCATCTCAAGGAATTGGGAAAATAAATTAAACCTAAAGAAAATAAAAGGAAAGGGGTGAAAAATATAATAGTAAAAGTTAATGAACTAGAAAACAAATATGCAAACAGAGGTGTTCAATAAAGTTAAAATTTCTTTTTGAAATGAGTAATACAGTTGGTAGTAAGTTGGGTTTCCTGGGCCGCAGATTCTGAGATAAGAGCACAACGCTGAAAGGTTACGAGGGAGTGATCTTGGAATCCAAAGAAAGGGAAGGGAAGAGAAAAGAAAGGGGAGAAAGCAGGATTGGGTAGAGGAAGAGGTTGAGCTGTAACTCAGTCTCTGAGGATGCCGCAGCCAGCTACCCAGTGAGGACGGAAGCTGACATGGCCCTTGAGAGTCATCCCAAGTTGGGGCTAGAGGCAGACCTTTGTATCCCATATCGACCAATCATCCTGTAGGCTGCCTTGAAAAGGCCACGTGATGTTGGGAGTCCCCAGCACTCTCAGCAGCTGGGGCAATGAGTACCTCATATCTGAAGTGGGATTCTGGTAGCTCTTCACCTTGCCAGCAAGGCATGAAGAAGGAAGTTGCAGATGGCCAATATCAGGACAGCAATGAGGAGCAGTGAAAGATCTTACAAACATAAAAAAAATGCTCATCATCACTGGTCACTAGAGAAATGCAAATAGAAACCACAATGAGATAGCATCTCATGCCAGTCAGAATGGCGATCATTAAAATCAGGAAACAACAGATGCTGGAGAGGATGTGGAGAAATAGGAATGCTTTTACACCGTTGGTGGGAGTGTCAATTAGTTCAACCATTGTGGAAGACAGTGTGGTGATTCCTCAAGGATCTAGAACCAGAAATACCATTTGACCCAGCAATCCCATTACTGGGTATATACCTAAAGGATTATAAATAATTCTACTATAAAGACACATGCATGTGTATGTATATTGCAGCGCTGTTCACAATAGCAAAGACTTGGAACCAACCCAAATGCCCATCAATGATAGACTGGATAGAGAAAATGTGGCACATATACACCACAGAATACTATGCAGCCATAAAGAGGATGACTTCATGTCCTTTGCAGGGACATGGATGAAGCTGGAAACCATCATTCTCAGTAAACTGACACAGGCACAGAAAACCAAACTCCGCATGTTCTCACTCATAAGTGGGAGTTGAACAATAAGAACACATGGACACAGGGAGGGGGAACATCACACACTGAGGCCTGTCGGGAGTGGGGGAGGCTAGGGGAGGGACAGCATTAGGAGAAATACCTAATGTAGATGACAGGTTGATACGTGCAGCAAACCACCATGGCACGTGTATACCTGTGTAACAAACACGCACATTATGCACATGTATCCCAGAACTTAAAGTATAATAAAAAAATAATAAAAATAAAGGTCTTAACAGATCACTGAAAAGAAAGCAAGAGGATTTTGTGGATATATTCAGGCCTATCTGCTTGAAAATTTAGATGAAATGAACAAATCCCCTCACCAAAGCAACTTTTAAAAATGGACATGAGAATAGAAAATCTGAATAATTTTGTATCAATTAAATGTATAATTAGGAAACCCTATAAAGAAAACTCCAGGCCCAGATGACTTTAGTGCATTCTTCTAAATATTTAAGGTAGAAATAGTGCCAATCTTATAAAAACTCTTCCAGAGAACAGAAAAGAAGGAACCTATGCCCAACTTATGAAGCAAGCCTAACTTTGATACCAAAATCTGATAAGATCATTACAAAAAACTACAATTGCAGGTCAGTCATTCTCACAAACATAGGTGTAACTATCTTTCACCAAATATTAGTTAAGCAAACCCAAGATATATAAAAAGTTATTCCAGGAATCTGAAGTTGGTTTAATGTTCAGAAAGCAATGGAATTCGCCACATTCAGAGAATAAAGAAGGAAGTCCTACAGTAATTATTTCACGGGATGAAAGAAAAAGGGTTTGGTAAAATCCGACAGCTGTTCACAATGGACACTACAGAAGCTGGGGAATGGAAAGGCATTCCTTAATCACAGAGGCACGAAAGGAAAATAAATCTCCCCAAAATCACTAAGCCAAAGGCAAAAGTCAAGCTAGGAACGGCCTCCCGTTCCAGTCCTAAATAAGATTTGGCTACAAAGATTAATAAAAAGCTACCTACCTCCCTCACCATTTGCCCACAAGGAAATTCCCTGTGGAAAAAGGACAGGCAGAACTCGTCATCCTTCTGTTCATGTGAGATGAATGCATATCCGATTGCTTCTTCTGCCCTGCGGTTTCACTAACCCAGACTAAGACATAAGTGACTATTCCTGTACACTGCACATTCAGTGAAAGGCTAATCAGAAACTCAAAAGAATGCAACCATTTGTCTCCTATCTACGGATGACCTGGAAGCCCCCTCCCTGCTTTGAGTTGTCCTGCCTTTCCAGAACGAACCAATGTACATCTTACACTTAATGACTGATGTCTCACGTGTCCCTAAAACGTATGAAACCAAGCTGTGCCCCGACCACCTTGAGCATGTGTTATCAGGAGCCCCTTAAGCTGGGTCACAGGTGCGTCCTTAACCTTGGCAAAATGAACTTTCTAAATTGATTGAGACCTTTCTCAGATAATTTTTGGGTTACAAAGGGTATCTACACAAAAACCCCCACAGCAAGCATCATACTTAACCATGAAATACTGAATGTTTCTCCCTTGAGATCTGAAAACACAATCCAGACTAGAAAGAGAAGAACCCACGGGCGACCTCCTGGCCTCAAAGGAGGGGGATTCTTCTGGACTTTGGAAGGGCACCTGGGCACATGAGTGGTGGAGGTAAGTCCTCTAGCCTCAGAGGGGAGTGCAGAGGATCTTTGAAGGTGGTCAGGTGGTGTCATCACAGTTGAAACGCAGGGAATGAGCTCCGGGCAGACTTTGACGACTCCCTCCTTTCCCAGCACGGCCAGCCTTTTGGAGTAGGGAGCACCTGAATCCCAGGATGTTGCTGGAGCTCCGTGCCTGGGACACAAGAGTTCTCAGGAGGGCGCCTTGTGCAAATGGTGACCCTGAGGTAGCATAGCTGCCCAGGCTGAGTGGGGGCCATAGGGCCTGAGCTCCAGGCAAGGTTCTTGTGACTGAGCTCAGCGCCAGGCAGCATTGCCACTTAGGTGTGCCTGCAGGGCCGGGCAGGTGGTGGTGGACCAATACCCTACCGCAGCGCAGTGTGGCATCACAGAGCAGCCCCATGGGGGCCTGAGCAGCTCCTGGGGCATGCCCACAAACCTCTGTGGCTCTTGTTGAACCCTGAGGCAGGGGCAGGCATCCAGAGTGATCTGTACCCCATACCCATGTGGGTGGTACCAGTGGGGGGCAAGGCAATTCAGAGGCAAGTCAAGCATTATGTGTCTTTAATTAGAATCAAGAGAGATGGGATTTTGTGCTGCTAAATTCTGCCAGCGGGGGTGACTGTAAAACCCCATGGCTGCCCACGGCCCCTCGATACCAGGGGGAGGAGGGAGAGCTAGCACTGGAGCAGTCTCTGCCTTGACACTTGAGGTCTCCCCCTCCTTTTTTCTGAGACAGAGTCTCACTCTGTCGCCCAGGCTGCAGTGCAATGGCACAATCTCAGCTCACTGCAACCTCTCTCTCCCGGGTTCAAGCGAGTCTCCTGCCTCAGCATCCAGAGTAGCTGGGATTACAGGCGCATGCCATCATGCCAGGTTAACTTTTTGTATTTTTAGTAGAGACAGGGTTTCACCATGTTAGCCAGGATGGTCTCGATCTCCTGACCTCGTGATCTGCCTTCCTCGGCCTCCCAAAGTGCTAGGATTACAGGCGTGAGCCACCGCGCCCGTAATCCCAGTACTTTGGGAGGCTGAAGCAGGTGGATCACCCGTGGTCAGGAGTTCGAAATCAGCCTGGCCAACATGGTGAAACCCTGTCTCTACTAAAAATACAAAAATTAGCCGGGTGTGGTGACGTGTGTCTGTAATCCCAACTACTCGGGAGGTTGCAGTGAACCGACATTGTGCCACTGTACTCCAGCGTGAGTGACAGGAGCAAGACTCCATCTAAAAAAAAAAAATTAATTCAATTGATTAAAGAAATACGGCCACATAGGAACGCTTCATGCTTTCCTTCTCCCCTGACCCAGGGACCCACAGAAGAAGCTCCGAAGAGGAAGGCTCCTGGCCCCTCCCTCGACACCAGCCTCCCCGGCGGGACCCGTGCTCTCCAGTACACACCCAGGGGGGCTCAGATTCCAACGCAGCCTCTCCTTTTTGTCCCGTTTTGTAGCCCTCGGGGGATGTGCCTTTTCATAAACTTTCCCTTACATTCAAAGCATTACAAGATCATGATAGAAAACATTTTAAATGTGGAGAAGCCAAAAGCTAAAGAATAAATTCTTCATAATGCTTTTGCTATTTCTCCTTCCAGAGATTTGTTTGTGTGTGTGTGTGTGTGTGTGTGTGTGTGTGGGAGGGGAGAGAGAGAATATAAAATCCCTATGCTTTGCTTTTTGTTTTTTAGAAAAATGAGCTTATTGCCTCCATACAGTTGGATATTTTGCTTCTTTCATTCAATAGCATGAAAATTCCACATAATTCAATATTCTCAACACCTTGGCTGCACAGTATTTTACATTTGGAATTATTACCATCAGGCTAGTACCCTGTTGTTGGACATTTAAATTGAAAACTATTCTGAAAATTCTTTTGCCCTTGACCCTCAATTTTTCTGCTCTTTCCTGTCATATTTCGTTTCTTCTTCTTCTTGTTTTTTTTTTGTTTGTTTGTTTGTTTTTGTTTTCTTTTTGAGACCGAGTCTCACTCCGTCTCCAGGCTGGAGTGCAGTGGCACGTTCTTGGCTCACTGCAACCTCCGCCTCCTGGGTTCAAGCGATTCTCCTACCTCAACCTCCCAAGTAGCTGGGACTACAGGCGTGCACCACCACGCCCAGCTAATTTTTGTGTTTTTAGTGGAGACAGGGTTTCACCATGTTGTTCAGGCTGGTCTCGAATCTCCTAGGCCACCTCACCTCCCAAAGTGCTGGGATTACAGGTGTGAGCCACAGAGTCCAGCCTTTCCTGTGACATCTCTAGAAATTCTCTTGTTGTAAACACTCTGATTAGTTCACTATTTTGCTTGTACCATGCACCCACCTCCACCTCCCAGGTTCAAGCGATTCTCGTGCCTCAGCCTCTCAAGTAGCTGGAATTAAAGGTGTCTGCCACCACATCCAGCTAATTTTTGTATTTTTCATAGAGATGAGGTTTTGCCATGTTGGCCAGGCTGGTTTTGAACTCCTGACCTCATGTGATCCTCCTGCCTTGGTCTCCCAAAGTGCTGGGATTACAGGTATGAATCACTCCCCCCGGCCAACAGCACAGATTTATTTTACAGTGCTGCAGGTCAAAAGACATGGGCCTCAGTGGAATAAAGTCAAGGCCTTGGCAGGCTGTGCTGTCTCTGGCGGTTCTGGAGGAGAACCCACGCCCTTGCCTTTTCTAGTTTCTACAGGCTGCCCTCATTCCTTGGCTCCTGGCCCCTTCCTCCACCTCCCAAGTCTCTCTGCGCCTGTCCTCCACAGTCCCATCTTCTTGTGACCACAACTGGGAAAGGATCTCCAAGTTTAAGCGTTTGCGTGATTGGATTATTTTCACCAGAAAAATCCAGGATTATCTCCCCATTTCAAGCTCCTTAACTTCAATCATGTCTGCAAAGTCCACTTTGCCCCATGGCATGACTTAGTCACTGACTTTGGGGATAAGGATGGGGGCAGCATCTTTAGGGGGCCATGATTCCACTTCCCACAATGCTAATAACTCCCATTTATTGAGCAGCTGCTATTGTTGGTGTTGAACTGGGCATTTTACAGGGATTATCTCATTTTACCTGAGTCCCAAATCCATAAGCCAGATACTATGGTTATACTCACTTAGCAGATGAAGAAACTGAGGCAGAGAGCACTAGTTAGAAGCCAAAGTTTGTCCACGTGCGTAACACCACTCAGCAAAAACTATGAGCCTTCTTGGTTTGGGCATTTAAAGACAACATTGAAAACTTAATATAGCCCTGGACTTTTCTGAGGAATTGCTGTTTGTAAATGCTGAGCTGGCCAAGTCTGTTTTTACTCGTCAGTGTTTGCTAAGTGTCATGAAATCCTTAGGTGGAAGCTGTGAGGCTGGTCCCACGTAGCTGCCTCCCACGGCCGAGGCAGGGGCTCTGGCTGCCATTTGCCAAGGATGGCCCATTTCTCCTGGAACCTGACGTGGCTCTGTGTGACTTTTTTGCAGATCACAGCGGCACTCGTGGAAGCTGTTAGGTTGTGTACCTGGGCCCTCGTAAAAAACTTTCTCATAAAAAAATTTTAAAATGTCTTTTAAAAAGTCCTGAGCGACTCCACTCCCACCTTGCTGGCATGAGGCCATCATAGCCTGAGAGGAGGCTTCATCTATGGGGTGGAAGTAAAGCACATGGCGGTGGCCACAGCACCACAGAGCCTGGGACTCAGCCCCAGGGAAGGACCACCTTCTGTCAAGTCACCATCCAGCAGGGCAGCAAAGGAGACACAGAAGGGTCAAGTCCTTCCGGGGCCTCCGGGGCAGGTGGAATTTCTCTTTCCCAGAGGGCCACAGTGGGGTCACGTTGACATCCCCTGAGAGGACGGTTGTCAGATTCAAGTGGAGTAAAAACAGGACTCCTAGTTAATTTTTTTTTTTTTTTTTTTGAGAAGGTATTTTGCTCTTGTTGCCCAGGATGGAGTGCAGTGGTGCGATCTCGGCTCACTACAACCTCTGCCTCCTGGGTTCAAGCGATTCTCCTGCCTCACCCTCCCAAGTAGCTGGGGTTACAGGTGTCCGCCACCACACCCGGCTGTTTTTATATTTTTAGTATAAACAGGGTTTCACCTTGTTGGCCAGGCTGGTCTCGAACTCCTGACCTCAGGTGATCCGCCCGCCTCAGCCTCCCAAAGTGCTGGATTACAGACGTGAGCCGGCGCGCCTGGCTAAATTTGATGTGGATTGTATTTCTGAGAAACAATGGATAATTTTTAGTGTATGTTTCCAAAAATGCATGGCTTCATAGTTACACAACAAAATTATTTGTTGTTTGTCTGAAATGGAAATTTAACCAGGCAGCTTGTATTTTATCTGGCAGCCATACTCAGGAGGAAAGACGCACGTTCTAATTTAGGCCCCAAATTCAGTGAATCCAAGCCTTGTGGTTTAGCCTCCCTGACTCAAGGGAAAATAGTTTCACACCCTCTGTGTCTCACAATGTTCTTTCACCTCTCCCTCTTTGCTGCCAATCTAAATTTTTTAAGGCCCAATTCACACCTCGCCTTGCCTCCTCCTCCAGGAAGTCTCTCCTGATTGCACTTCACCCTTTTAGCTAAAGGCTGAGGGAGGTCTCTGGTGTTCCCAGGACTGTGCACTATTATTAGAGTCAGTGAATTAATATTCAGAGAATGTGAAAATGCATTAAAAGATGTAGCAGGAAATTTGGGTAGGGAAGCAAATGATGATTTATTTTTATTTATTTATTTATTGAGACAGAGTTTCACCCTGTCGTCCAGGCTGGAGTGCAATGGCACAATCTCAGCTCACTGCAGCGTCCACCTCCCAGGTTCAAGCAATTCTCCTGCCTCAGCCTCCCGAGTAGCTGGGATTACAGGTGCCCACCACCATGGCCACGTAATTTTTTTTGTATTTTTAGTAGAGATGGGGTTTTATCATGTTGGCCAGGCTGGTCTTGAACTCCTGGCCTCAGGTGATCTGCCCGCTTCAGCCTCCCAAAGTGCTAGGATTACAAGCATGAGCCACCACACCCAGCTGGAGATAATTATTTAAAAACACCTGTCCACTTCCACTTTGATGCAGAGTGTCATCCTTTCTGTGAGTCAAACCCCTACCTGTGTTTCAGGGACAGTAGGGGGTAGAGAGAAGGAACAAGGGATTCCTCAGAGCTTCTGACGTACCCCCAGCTCCTCTAGAAGCTGTTTCTACTTTAGCTGAACACCCATTGGTGAGTATTTAGATACACGAGGGTAGGTGCGGTGGGTAGTGGGGGTGAAATTTCTCTGCTTAACCAAGCCAGGGGGACCTGCAGGTGTCGGGAGGCTGGAGAGCGGTGAGGCAATTTGTGGAGTGCAAAGGTGGTTAGCAGAGTCACAGACTTGGTGGCCGAGCAAGGTTCCAGGCGGCAGAGCCATCAGGGCCTTGGGGCAAAGAGGGGTCTGTGTTCCAGATCCCAGCTACCTTGGTCCACAGCATCACCCTTCCTCTGCTCACAGCTTCAGCAAAACCTGCTCCAGCACGTGGGTGTCTAGTGCGTGAGGTGTGGTGCCTCCCATCAAGAAGGGTGGGTTGCACCGCCAGGGCCACACAGCAGGACCTGCCAGTGACAGGAGTTGTCACTGAACCCAGACTAAGAATCGGAGCCCTTGTAAGAAATCAGGCACTGACAGACATCCTGTCAGCAGCCCTGGAGAAAATGCGCTCGTGTTCACCCCTGGTCTTAACTTCCCCAGGTTTGGAAACACGAAGGAGTGGAAACTGAACAAGACTAAAATTCCCAGGGGTTTAAATATCTGACTTGACGTGACTTTTTCTTTTCCTGGCTAGGAAGTATTTACATTTGAAAGAGAGAATTCAGTCTGATAGCCCAATTACTAGTCAATCCAAGAGGTTGCCAGAAACCAGTGAACTAGCAAATGTGTCGACTGGACAAGCCCGGGACTTAACTGAGAGGACAGAGCTGGAATTCTAAGGACAAGCAATGATGACATCGCTCGTCATGTGCCCACAGGAAGGGCCCAAGTGCTCGCCTGGTGATGGGCCTGGCCAAGGAGGACACGTGATTTGGGGTCATTAAGAGCTCCTCATCGATCCTGGAAACATGAAAAGCAGTGTTTTGTGTTTTTTTTGAGATGAAGTTTCGCCCTTGCTGCCCAGTGGTGCGATCTCAGCTCACTGCAACGTCTGCCTTCCAGGTTCAAGTGATTCTCCTGCCTCAGCCTCCTGAGTAGCTGGAATTACAAGCATGTGCCACCATACCCAGCTAATTTTGTATTTTTAGTAGTAGAGACGGGGTTTCTCCATGTTGGACAGGCTGGTCTCAAACTCCTGACCTCAGGTGGTCCACCAACCTTGGCCTCCCAAAATGCTGGGATTACAGGCGTGAGCCACCGCGCCCGGCAGATGCAGTGTGTTTTTAAGTGGATTGCTTTACAAGTGAGCATTAAAAGTGTTTGAGGATGCTGCACATACCTGATGAACGGTCATGTCCGTGCCGTGAAGAAGCAAGGCAGAAACCTCCACTCAGCTGTGTCTGGTGCTCAGAGGCAGGCGGGACGGTCGTGTGTAGCCAAAGCAGCCTCTTGGTGGGAATCCCACTGGCACCTTGGTGTGTGTGTGTCACTCACTTTGAGGCCCCTAGGGTTCCCCAGAAAGGTAAGTGCCCCTGCCTGTGTGTCCATCTGGGGAAAACTGTTTCTTCTTCTTGAGTGGTTCATGCCCCTAACTCTATCATCTGGGTTTGGAGTGGATGCCTCTTGGAGCAATCACTCCTGTTTTAGCCATCCCCGGACTGTGCCCCTCTTTGGGCTCGTGAGTAAAAGCCAAGCCTCACAACTACATGAGAGCAAGCATAAGTCCTGGCCAGACAGCAGGGGTCCTATCAGGTTTTAAGTGGCAGAGTCCCAGTTATTGACAGATTCCCTTTGCGTGGCTGTGTATTCAAAAGCCACTTTCATGGAGGAACTGGCAGCCAGATGTCTTCAGCTTTAAAAATATTCCTCCTCCCTGAATGTGGCAATGTCACAAAAAGCCAACTTCAGGGATTATCGTCTTGTGACCACCAAAGGCGAATATTCTCTAGGAGAGCATGTTCTGCCTGAATCTTGGTCCCTCTTTCGTGGGCGTATTAGGGACATTGCAAACACAAATTCTTGAATCCGTGCAGAGCCCCAAAGCTGGCCAGGAAATGGTTAGAATTTACTTCAGTTTCACTGCGGTTGTTATTTACGTACTGCAAACCTCCAGAAAAAGTTGTCTGGCTTCATTCAACCAACCGACCAGCTATTTTTGAAAACCGCATAGCAATAGATGATTGTGTCACACGAGTTTCTGCGGACACACCAACAGGTGGGGAGCAAACCAGGCCACACTCCTGTCAGCCATTGTTGAAACATTTCCCGGAGCATTTGGATGTTGGCTAAGGCCCCAAAGCCAAGGATAACAGGAACGAAGTACCTCCCACATTTTCAAAAGAGCATGGAGCCGCCAGCCACCAGAAACCCATTCTCAGGCTTACTAAGAAGTCTAGACCGGTTTCTAGACTTCTAAGTCTAAACCAGTTTAGACTTCTTAGCAAGCCTGAGAAGTAACTCTTACCCCAGTGGCCCAGCCAATCAACTATAAAGCATGTGTGAGAATTTGGCTGGGTGTGGTGACTCACACCTGTAATCCCAGCACTTTGGGAGTCCGAGGTGGGTGGATCACGAGGTCAAGAGATCAAGACCATCCTGGCCAACATGGTGAAACCTCATCTCTACTAAAAATACAAAAATTAGCCAGGCATGGTGACACGCACCTCTGATCCCAGCTACTCAGAAGGCTGAGGCAGGAGAATCACTTGAACCCGGGAGGCAGAGGTTGCAGCAAGCCAAGATTGCACCACTGCCCTCCAGCCTGGCGACAGTGAGATTGCACCTTAAAAAAAATAAATAAAAAAAAAGTGTGTGTGGAATTGAGAGAAATAGGGCAAGAAGGGGTCTTGAGGGGAGCAGGGGGCGTCACACAGTGGGAGTGCCGAGAGGCGTCCCTCAAACCAGGTGACGTCGTGATGCCAAGAGATCCTCTTGGAAATCAGGGTGCTGTCAGAGGGGGAGACGGCCGTGGCACTTCCTGGCTCCTGATTTGTCCACTCTGTGCAACTAGCTGAACAGTCCCTGGTGACAATTTTCCTGATAGTTGGTGAGTGTTTGAAAGTAGAAATGGGCAGAGAGAATGATGCCTGGTTCTCTCCTAGAAACCTCTGAGGATGGGAGACTGGCCGGAGCAGCCAGGATCACAGAGCGAGGGCAGAGGGCCTGGTCGGGGGCGGCCTCCACAGCCGCAGGTGTGGCAGGGTGCCATGAGCAGCCACAGAAGGTGGCCGGCTGGAGCCGCATTAAAGGTGCCCTGTCCTGGAAGGTGGCCTGCCAAGATGAGGGGGACTCCTGCAGGCACTACGGGGACCTGCCAGGTGCAGAAGGTAAAGGAAGTTGTCAGGCAAGGTCCCAGCGGAAATTCACCCTAGATGGTTAAAATAAAGAGATTTCTAAACATTGAGTTTATTGAGATAAAATTTATGCAAAATGAAATACATTCTTTTAAAGTGTTCCATCTAATGAGTTTTGCCAAATATTTCCAGTCGTGTGGCCACTACCACAAACATTTATGTCACCCCCAAAACGTTCTCTCATGCTCCTCTGCAGCCTCCGCTACCTCCATCCCCAGCCACCACTGATGGGTTCTGTTTTTATAGCTTTGTCTTTCCTGGAACGTCATTGTCATATACATGGAAGGACAGAGCACATATCCCCCTTTTTTTTTTTTTTGAGATGGAGTCTTGCCCTGTCACCCAAGCTGGAGTACAGTGGTGCAATCTCGGCTCACTGCAACCTCCACCTCCCAGGTTCAAGCAATTCTCCTGCCTCAGCCTCCCAAGTAGCTGGGATTACAGGCACGTGCCACCATGTCTGGCTTATTTTTGTATTCTTAGTAGAAATGGAGTTTCAACATTTGGCCAGGCTTGTCTCGAACTTTTGACCTCGTGATCTGCCCACCTTGGCCTCCCAAAGTGCTGGGATTACAGGCGTGTGCCACCACGTCTGACCACATCCTTTTATATCTGGCTTCCTTCATTTAGCATAATGGTTTTGAAATTCCCTCACGTTGCTGCATGTGACTGTAGCTTGTTCCTGTGTATTGCTGGGGAGTGTTTCGCTGCATGGATGTGCCGGCATTTGTTTATCCATTCACCTGTTGAAGGCCATGTTGGTTGTTTCTCTCTTTTGGTGCTATGAACAAAGCTGCTATAAATATTCACATAGAGGTCTTAATGTGTATGTATGTTTTTGTTTCTCTTGGGGGAAATACCTAGGAGCAAAAACGCTGGGTCATATATTAAGTGTATGTTTAACTTTGTAAGAAACTGGCCATTTTTTTCCAAAATGTGGTGGTTGTAGCATTTTGTATTCTGACCAGCAGCATGGGAAAGTTCCAGTTCCTCTGCACTCTTTATCAGCACTTGCTATGACCAGTCTTTGGAATGTTGGCCATTCTGATGGGTATGCGGTTATATTTCACGAGGTTTGGCTTTGCATTTCCCTAACAACTTGAGTATTCTTTCATGTGCTTATTTGCCATCTGTATATCTTCTTTGGTGAAGTGGCTATTCAAATATTTTGCCAAGTTGTAATTGTTTATCTTCCTATTGAGTTGTAAGAATTCTTTATGTAATCTGAATAATACAGGTTCTTTGTCAGATACATACTTTGCAAACATGTTTTCCCAGTCTGTGGTTTGTCTTTTTATTTTTTAACAGTGTCTTTTGGGGAGCAGAAGTTTTAACATTCTGATGATTTCCCATTTATCTATTATTTTCCTATACTTTTGCTTTTTGTGTTGTGGCTAATAAATCTTTACGTAGATATTCTCATACCTTTCCTTCTCAAAGTGTTATAGTTTTAGCTCTTAAATTTAGGTCTATGATCCCCTTCAAGTCAATTCTAACACCATGTGAAGTGAAAGCTGAGATTCATTCTATATGGACATCAAATTGTGATAGCATCATTTTTGAAAAGAGCAAAGAGATCTTTTTTTACTGACGTAAAAAGAAGGGTACAACAGAGAATTCCCAGGAAAGAAGAGCTGCAAGAGATTATCCAAATAACATGTCTCCCAGGTTAAGAAACGACAGAGGGTGCATATCCCGTGGGGCCTCTGAAGAAGCCGCAAAGCGTGGTCCTTGTGAGAGCCAGCATTTGGTTGGTTGCCACATGAGACCTACAGCTGCAGAGCTAGTTAAGTCAAATGCATACATAAAAGCATATGTATCATTAGTGTATAGCTCAATGAATTTTCGCCAACTGGACACACCTGCGTTTCAGCTCCAGATCAGGAAACAGACCATCTCCAGCTCCCTAGAAACCTGTTCATCTTTCCTTCCAGTCACCACTCACCCGCCCCACCCAGCCCTGCACAACCACTACTGTGACTTCTCACAGCTAAGGTTTTGCCTGTTTTGAAACTTTATATATAAGTGAAATCACATAGCATGTCTTCTTTAGGTCACTTCTTTCACTCAGCCTCATATTGGTAAGATCCCTACATTATCATTGCCTGTTGTATTGATCCTCATTACTGTGTCATATTCCACTTAACTATATCACAATGTATTTATCCATTCTACTATGAATATGCATGTGCATTTGTCCAGTTGGGGGCTATTCTGAACGGTACTGCTGTGGACATTCTAGTACACATCACTGGGTGAACCAATGCACACATTTCTTTGGATGTATTCCAAGGAGCAGAATTGCTGGGTCACAGGTTTGTGTATGTTCAGCTCTGGTACACACCACATATTTCTCCAAAATGTCCACACCATGCTACACTGCCAGGAGCAGTGCAGGGGAAGTTTCAGTTGCTCCACATCCTCGCCAACACTTGGAATAGCCAACATGTTTATTTTAGCCATTCCAATGAGTGTGTGAGTGTGACCATCTCTCATAGGTCTTCACTTGTATTTTCCTGATGGCTGACAAAGTTAAACTCTTTTGCATATATCTATGAGACACATGCAGGAAAATATTCTGATGTGTTCTTTTGGGAGGTGTCTCTTCAAGTTTTCAGTTCCTTGTACATTGGGTTATTTTTCCTTATTGATGTGTAGAAGTTACATAAATATTCTGAATCCAAGTCCTTTGTCCAATGTATATATTGGCAATAGATAGTACCGATATCCCACTCTATGTGTTGCCTTTTGAAGAATATTCCTGAAGGCACTGCTTCAGGTGGAGAGTTGAAGGACCCAGGGACTAGCATTAGCAGGGAGCCATTTACACTCATGGATGAAGGAAACAGGATGAATTGTTGTCACGTGAGCCCAGTGAGGACTGGCGGTGGGGGAGGGAGGGCAGCCCAGGCAGGGCTGTGGATGTGGGGGCCACACTATAGCCAAATGCAGCCCTGCAGCAGAGACAGGAGGTGAAGAAGGCCTCAGATTCCTTTCCCCTGCTGGGACCTCCATTGGCCAAACCCAGAAGTCATTCGGAAAGGAAGCTCAAAGATGCAGTCAGCCTCCCAGGACAGAGAAAGACAAAGACAGGAAGGCATGGATTGGGGGACGGGTACAGTGGAGAATCCCCAGCAAAGAAGGGCTGCAAGAGGTTATCCAAATAACATGTCTCCCGGGTTAAGACACTACACAGAGTGCATCTCCCGTGGGGCCTCTGGAGAAGCCACAAAACGTGGTCCTTGCAAGAGCCAGTGTTCGAGTGGTTGCCACATGAGAACTACAGCTGCAGAACTAGGTAAGTTACTTCCTCCAATCCCCAACCCCCTGTCACCCCTGTAACAGCCAGAAGAGGGAGGGAAAGAGAGAGCTAGAAAAAGAACGCACGTTGCCCCTTCCCTACCCGTGGCCCAGACACCAGCCCAGCCTATGCTGGGGGCTGTGGGAGGGCGAGTTTGACATGAATGTCAGATTCAAATTGACTCTTCAATACATAAAAGTGAGTCATTCTCACAAGAAGCAGCCTTTTTCTTGACTAGAAATGCCTGCAAACAGGTGAGCTGGCTAGCTGAGATGTCAAGGGTCAGGGAAGGCCGAAAGGAGCGGTCTTGCCTGAAGCTGAGATGGGAGGAGGATCAAGCTGTTTTCTGTTTGCTTCTCACTGAGTTCAGACTTTCCCACAAACCAGTTTTAAATCATAATTCAAATCCCTCTTTCTTCTACAAGCACAAGGCTACGTGTTGTTCATGCACTGTCTCAGTAACCCTCATGACCACTCTACAGTTTAGTAACATTACTTTTTTTTTTTTAGACGGAGTCTCACAGTGTTGCCCAGGCCAGAGTGCAGTGGCGCCATCTCGGCTCACCGCAACCTGTGCCTCCCAGGTTCAAGTGATTCTCCTGCCTCAGCCTCCTGAGTTGCTGGGATTACAGGCGTCTGCCACGATGCTCAGCTAATTTTTTGTGTTTTTAGTAGAGATGGGGTTTCATTATGTCAGCCAGGCTGGTCTCAAATGCCTAACCTCGTGATCCACCTGCCTTGGCTGCCAAAAGTGCCAGGATGACAGGTGTGAGCCACCGTGCCTGGCCAGTTCAGCACTACTACTATCCCCGCTTTGTAGATGAGGAAACTAAGGCAGAGAGAGGTTAAGTGATTTGTCCAAGTCCACACCAACCTGCTGTCAAGTCCAGCAAACCTGACTCTACAGCCTAAGCTAAAGGCTCTGTGCACGCTCTCCATGCCTCGCACAGCAGTTGAGAGGTGCAGGGTTGTGACGCTGTCTATCTGGTTAGGAACCTTGGAGGCTGGGCTGGTCCCCTGAGTCTAATCAGACTGGTGGGCAGCTAAGAAGCGGAGGCTTGCAGTGCATCAACCACAGCTGATTGAGAGTTGGGGGAGACCCCACATCCCCAGGGGGATTGGAGGAAGACCAGGGCCTCCTCATGCAACCCACTGACAGCAAAACCCCCGCTGCAGTTCATGACGCCACCTCTGGCTTCCAGGTGGAGCAGGGACTGCTCCAGGGAACCCTCCCAGACCCTCCCTGTGGGGTACACAGTCACACCCCAAGATGAACCCCAGTCTGGAGGGCTCTGCATGTGGCTTATCGGGTATCAGGGACTTCTGGGTTCAAGACTGGGAAGAGCTGAGGTGCAGCTCCCTGTGGCCAGTACTCAGGGGAAGTCACGCAGGTCAGTCCTGGGAGGCCTGGGCTGCCTCATGGAGGAGCTGCATGGGTGAGCAGGGAACAGAGGGAGGAATCATTACCATGTGGTCAGACTGCAGAGGCTCCATAGCAGAAGAATAGGGAGATGCAACCAGAAATGGAGGCGGAAGCCAGAAAGGTACCAGGTGGAAGCTGGGGGACAAAGGAGCAGGCGGATGACATGGGCGATATCACGGAGAGGCAAGAGGCAGGAGAGGTTCGCATTGCCCCCTGCCAGTGATGGGCTTGCCTAGTGGGCTTTGCTGCCCCGGAGCTCCGTGCAGGGGCCAGCATTCATGTCCTGAGAGTGAGGGCAGCTCACAGCACAGAGGACGTCCACTGCGCTGACCTGCCCCAGCAGTGGTCACGCATGAATGGCTTCATTTCTAGATTAGCTCCAGAGAGGGCCTCACTTCCTGCACCCACAGAGGCCAGAGTTCAGCTAAATCAGCAAGGTTTCTTACCCCTGTGCTGTTGTTCACCCAGAGAGCCCCGTTTTGGACACGTATCATCTGTGTTTGAATGCAGCCCAGAACCCAGTCCCAATTCAGCCTCACCTCTGTAGACAGGCTGCTCCCGGAAGCCCAGGCCTCCCAGAACATCCCTGAGCACTGGCCGCTGGGTGCTGCACCACGAGTCTTCACATTCTTTGCCCCAGAAGTCCCCGATGCCAGCAAGCCACACACAGAGGCCTCCAGACCAGGGCTTGTCTTGGGGTGTGATTGTGCACCCCACAGGGAGCCCGCAATGCATAACACATAACAGGTCCCTGTCCTGTTCACAAAGATGGGTAACTCAGTAAAACACCATGTGGAAGTAAAAGTGCACTATTGCAGTGACGTGGCCACGTGGCCAGTAGGGAAACCGCTTCCCATGCTCTTCCTCTGTGGACACCATCTGGTTACTCATCCTCCTCGGATGTGACTGGGGATTGGAGGCTACAGCTTCTGGAGTCCACGTGTCTTTCTTTTTCGCTTGTGAATTCAGACAACATCTACTCTGCTACAGGCTTCAGCCCATCTCCTATTTGCCAGAATTCATCTCAAGAAATCAAGAACCAAGCGTCATCTCTCACTTCAAAAAGTTCTTAGAGGCACATGATTTCTGGGCCAATGGCCCGAGGAACAACAAGCCCAAGTTTGATTGTGACTGTGGTCACTGCGGTGCAGACCTCACCATGACTCTCCATCTGTGAAAGACACAAGGCAGCTGCGGGAAACACGAGGAGGACGTGAAAGACTTCCACCAAAAACGGATGGAAGAGCAGGCTCCAAGTGTGATGGACAGAACGACGACTCCATTTCAACAAGGAAAGACACCTCCTACCCATTCTCCGCTCCTCCTCCTGCAGGGGCAGGGATCCCACCCCCCACAGTGTCCAGGTCCTCCTCGCAGCCCTGGTGTGAAGCCAGCATCTTCTATGGGGGGATCCTCCTATGATGCCAATGACAGGCCCACCTCCTCCTGGGGATGATGCCGGGGGTCTGCTCCTAGAATGAGGCCACTCATGGGATGCCACATGCCAGTGTTCCCCCGGCCCCCAGGATGGGACCTCCCACCCACTGCATGGTAGAGCCCACACAGCCCAGAATGATAAAGGCAGACAGATTAGAATAGTGAAGAGACCTCTTCACACCAATTTTCAGGATTTGTTCTTCTTCTCCAGGAGATTATGGTGCTGTTATGCTGGGTGTTTCCTTAGCAGCGTAAGGAAGAAGACCTGCTCCCCCTTCCTCTCAAAGACGGAACAGTTTTGGAGGGGAGAGGCGAGACCAGAAAAGTACAGTTTCCATTTGTATTGTGAAATGTGAACATAAAATTGCCACCTCTTCTAGTTAAAAAAAAAGTCCTAGGAAAAGCAAATAAAAACCACGACGAGATACCACTTCACATCCACTAGGATGGCTATAATTTTAAAAATGGAAATAAGTGTTGATGAAATTGTGGAGAAATTGGAACCCTCATACATTGCTGGCAGAAATGTGGAATGGCTCAGCCACTGTGGAAAATAGTATGGCGGTTCCTCAAAAAGTTAAATATAGAGTTTCCATATGTCACAGCAATTCCACTCCTAGGGATATACGCTGAAGAATTGAAAACAGATACTCAGACATGTACCCCATGCTCACAGCAGCACTGATCCCAACACCCAACATGTGGAGTCGACCCAAATGTCTATCACCTCATGAATGGATAAGTAAATGCACTTTATCCATATGGTGGAATATTACTCAGCCTTAAAAAGGAGTGAAGCACTAATACATGCTCCAGCAGGCAGGGACCTTGGGAACATGAAGCTAAGTGAGAGAACACAGACAGGAATGGCTACGCACGACATGACTCCACTTACAGGAAATGCTCAAAACAGGCAAATCCATAGAGACGACACCTTAGTCTTTGCCCAGGACGGAGGGAAAGGGGAGTGAGAAGCAACAGCTTACCTGGTAGAGAGTTTCCTTTTGGGTGATAAAAATCTTTTAGAGTTAGATAGAGGCAACGGTTGTACAACGTTGTACATGTACCAAATGCTACTAAACTTTTCACATTAAAATGGTTAATTTTATGTTCTGTGAATTTCAAGTTTTCAGTAGTGGGGTTGAGTCTGGAGACCTAAGGTCACCTGGAATCTCTAAGTATTATTTTCTTAGCCTTTCCTCGCTCTCTCTCTTTCTTTTTTTTTGAGACAGAAGTTCGCTCTTATCGCCCAGGCTGGAGTGCAACGGCGCGATCTCAGCTCACTGCAACCCCGGCCTCCCAGGCGGTTCTCCTGCCTCAGCCTCTGGAGTAGCTGGGATTATAGATGCACACCACCATGCCCAGCTAATTTTTGTATTTGTAGTAGAGACAGGTTGTCACCATGTTGGCCAGGTTGATCTCAAACTCCTGACCTCAGGTGATCCACCCGCCTCAGCCTCCCAAAGTGCTGGGATTACAGGCGTGAGCCACTGCACCTGGCCAGCCTTTCCTCTCTTGAGATATAAACTGGGTACTGGATTGGAGTCAATCATTGCTGTTTTTCCAGTGTGTTGTTGTATACAAATAATCTGGAATCTTTTGTTTAAAATTCAGGGTTATAAAACTTGCATACCAGGAGTCTATAATTATCAGGTCTGGAACAAAAAAAGATGCTTGGGGTCCCAGTGGAATGCTGAGTGGCCAAGAGGCCACTACCAGTGACTACAGAGAGGCTCGCTGGAGGCCAGCATCAGTTCTGTCTGACTACAGGTGCTGAGGGTGTGGGACTGGCAGAAAGGAGGTTCCTGTAGAGGACACCAGTGTCCAGAGGAGGTTCTGGAGGACCTGAAGGAGCACGCTGGTGCCTTTGCTCTTGCAGGATGCTGTGGAGAAGGATCTCTGTATCTCATGTATAGGTTCCATGATCTCTAAAAGCACCATTGCAAGCCCATTTTACAGACAGGGAAGACAGGAGTGAGGGGGCTATCCAAATAACAGGTATCGCCATTTGCAGGCAGCTATGACTTTACCCTCTACATTGAGACATCAAGACACCCAAAATTTCATTTTTATAGATTAGAAATACATGAATATCACAAATAAACTGACTTGTGGGGGAACACTGAGTAGCTGGAATTTCATCTAATAAGAGATTTAAAATTAAAATATTTAAAATAAAAATATTCACCCTTATTGGGTCACTGATTCCAACATTCTCACTGCAGTCCTGAGGACACAGGGGCCTGGGGTCTTGCTCAAATGCACACAGAGTCAGTAACAGGATTAGAACTAGAGGCCCTATGGTAAGCTTATACCTGGGTGATGAAAGAATCTGTACAACAAGCCCCTGTGACATGAGTTTACCTATGTAACAAACCTTCACATGTACCCCTGAATCTAAAATAAAAGCTAAAACAAATAAAGTAAAAAATGAAAAAAGTAAAGAACTAGAAGTCCTGTGACTGAACCCTACACTTGTCTCTCCACCACAGCACAGTGTCTCCAGAGGCAAAGGTTTCAGAGCTCATGACTTGGCCAGAAACACAGAGGAGGAAAGAAGACAGGGCCCTATCACATATTTTGTGCTTGTGATCATGCTAGCAGAATTAGAAGTCAGAAGAGTGGAGCTGTGAACAATGCGCCGGGCTAGAATTCTCATTGGTTATTCCTCTTCTGTGGGGAGCTGGCAATTCAGGTGGGAGAGCGTGAGTTCACGGTCTGCTCCCCCACTCACCCACCACCAGCATTTCCCACACTGGAGGAGCTGGACCTGGGTTCCGCATGCAGTCCTCCACGTGGCCTGGAGACTAAAGCGTCTAACAGAACTTTCTGCCGAAGAAGTTTTGCTTCTTCCCCCAAAACACGTGCTCAATACAGGCTTTATTTTATTTAAACAAAGCATGGGAACAGTCTGTAGCAATTGTCTTAGGTAGAGATGCTCCTAATGGCTGGGAAGGATGCTGCTGAGATGGACAGGCAGACTGAAGTCATGGATTCCCCCTTCACGTGGTACTCTGGGAAACAGTGTAGACACACAGGAGAGAAATCTGCTGCTGGGCACCCACCAGGGTGTTTGAATGAAGCTCTTGAGTTTCTCCATCAACCTAGCTGGTATCGACTGTTTCCAACAGTCAACAGAAGCCCAGATAACAGAGTGCCAGTGGGGACCCCCCTGCCGGGGTCTCCTTGGGCTGTCTCACCATCAGGGGTTGGATGTCAGGCTGACTTCCAGGGCACGGCCACAATGTGAAAATTTAAGAGCTTTTAATGTTCCCCGGGGTGGGGGTGGGGGTACACGACACGCCTGGAGGACACACACACACAGAGGAGGTCAGGGAGTGCAGGCAGAGAGAGAGCAGGGACACGTGGGCCAATGCCTTTGTTGGGTCCAGAGCACTACCCAAACAGGCTTCCCAAGGGAGCATTAGTTGGTGGGTTGGCAGGTAGGCATAAGTTTCAGGAGGTCACGCTGTAATTCAGAAGTGACCACTGCATGTCCAGGCGCAAGTGTCTGAATCCTTTAAAGGAAGAGGGGGATCCCAGCCTGTCAAGAGGGAGAAATGCCTCTAGGTTTTATCTCTGGCCACAAACTGGAGCCATTCCAATGAGATATAGTATTGGAAACGTGTAAAAAGTGACTGAGCTTTGCTTCTGGTATGAAAAAGTTAAATTTGTATGTTTAAAAAATTTTTAATTAAAAATTTTTTTTATTTTAGAGGCATGATTTCACTCTGTTGCATAGGCTGGAGTTCAGTGATATAATCATTGCTCACTGCAGCCTTCAACTCCTGGGCTCAGGTGAGTCTCCTGCCTCAGGCTTCTGAGTAGCTGGGACTGCAAGGGTATACCACCACACTCAGCTATTTTTTTTTGTTTGTTTGTTTTGTAGGGAAGCATATCTTGATCCATTGCCCAGGCTAGTCTTGAACTCCTGATCTCAAGTGGTCCTCCCACCTTGGCCTCCCAAAGCGCTGGGATTACAGGCGTGAACCACCATGCCTGGCTTAAACTTGTATTTTAAAAATACATGCCAAGGCCAAAATTATAAGCACTCACTACACAGGACCTTACAGAACCCTGAGTATAAATGAAGTCAGCAACCGGCTTAGAAAGTGGGTCCATTCCTTGCACAAATGCTCCTGAAAGTCCTCTCAGAAGAGAGGCAAAGCCTTTGTTGGAGTAGAGGGGGAGGGGAAACAGTCACTTTTGTCCTGGACAAATCGCTGAAAAATGAGAAGAGCTGCTCCTTATCCGATGTGTCTTCTGGAGATAGACAGCATTGCATGGAGTCACCCAAACAAGAAATGAATCAGTGCTTGAAATAACAGTCACTGCAAAAGATTTTTCTTAATTCCCTTCAGACTCGAGACCAGAGACAATGGCAGTGTCCGGGGAGATACAAGTCCTCTGTCTCGTACTGAGGAATCACGTCTCGTTCAGCAGCCTGTTAGACGGGTCTGGGAATTGGATGTGGGATCTCACGCCCTATTGTCGTCCTTAACCACCTATTTATCTTTGCCAGAAAGACCCAGGATTGCAGAAATGAAGAGCTTTGCTTTGAATGTCCTTTTTCAAGTGGATGCTGGTAGCACTGAGGACCATTTTTCAATAATGAAAGACTGCTTCTTTTTGAGCTTCTTCCCCTGAGGGAAATGGGGGCCCTTTCTCTATAGGATTGGACCATCTCCAGCGAGCAGGCTGGGAATGTGCTTATGTGTCCAGACCAGGGCAGGAGGCCTGGAGCATGTAGGGGAGCCACCAAAGGGAAAAGCCACCACACAGGCCACCAGGAAATTGTCCCAACGATCTCTGGCAATGATTAATGCAGTTTTTAAGGGCAGGGTGGGCCTGAGGTGCAATCCGGGAGGAGGATCATACAATCACAGATTTGTTGCAGGAAGAACAAAAGAAGAAAAGGCACAACAGGAAGGGCAGAAAAGCAATTACGAGAGGCAGAGAACATCTGCTGTGGGGGGAAAGGTGCCTCGATGTCCGTGAGCGCACTCCCGGGAGGCCAGCACAGAGGCCGCAGGACAGAGAGGCTGGCAAAGTAGGTTCCTTGAGTCAGGCAGTCACTGAGCAAACTTAGAACCTACAGAGAGAAGCCTGGGAAAGACAGGGGAAGGCTGGCACCTGGGCTGGGGGCAGGCAGGGTGGAAGGGCCACTCCCCGGCTCCCAGGTTGCTCAGCATTCACACATTTGACCCTGCTGGCCGCATTGTTAGAAGGATCACAGGCGAAGGTGAGCAGGAGGGCTCAGCTGATAAGTGCGCCTGGGGTGAACACACTTTTCTCTACCCAAAGGGCACTAGGCAAGTACACTTCGGCCACAGCTGAAGCTCACCAGTAACCACTGAGCGGCCTGCACTCGCTATCTCAGGTCACCAACTGGTTAAAGGTGTTCTTTGCTAGGGCGGCCGTAGCCAAACACTGCAGGCTGAGTGGCTTCACCAACATTTATTTTCACGTGTCTGGAGGCTGGATATCCAAGATCAAGATGCCAGCCAGGTTGGTTCCTTCTGAAGGATATGAAGGAGGAATTTATTCCAGACCAGAGTCATCATGGTATTAAAACAAAAAAATATATAAACATATAAAATCTGGAGGGACACAATTAGTCCAAAGCACAAGCCCCTTGCAATGTGACTTTGCAGCTCCTGCCTGCAAAGGGTGGAGTCTATTACTTCTCCCCTTACATCTGGGCTGGCCTTGTTAGCTGCTTTAGCCAACAGAATGTGAAAGTGGCATATGAGTTCTGAGCCACGGCCTGGAGACTTTGTACACACCTGCTTGCTTTCCTGCAGCAGCTGACCACTGATGCAGTAATGAGCCCAGCCAAGGCTAGAAAGACGGCCCAGCTGAGCCCAAACCTGAAGAATCACTGGTTAAATAAATGGTTTTGTTCATATGTCATTAAATGTAGGATTACGCAGCAACAGCTAATTGATATAGAGGATCGGTCTAGGACGTCTAAAATCTCCATAACTGAAGTGTAAAGAAGCAATAACAAAGGAGAAAAAGTGAAAGAAACTGCAAAAGACACAGTACAAGAAAATTTCCCAGACTCAAAAGATGAGTTTTTAGCTTTAAAGGGTCCGCTAAATTTCTACCATAAGAAACGAAAAAGAAAAAACTACACTACTGATATTATTGTAACATTTCAGAAGACTAGGGGAAAATGTTTCTATAAAGTTTCAGAAATGAAAAAATGGTTATATAACAAGAATCCGGAATAAAAATGGCATTGGACTTCCAAGTGATAACCCTGGAAGCTAGAAGACAATGGAGACAATGACTTCAAAACTATCAGGGAACAATTTCCACCTCATAAGTCTGTGCTCAAATGATCAACCAAATGTAAGGGTATAATAAGGACATTTGCAAATATTCATGGCCCCAAAAGCTCTGTCATGCATCCTTTCTCATAAAGCAACTGGAGGATATGCCTTATCAAAATTAGTTAGTATAAGCCCAAGAGCATTGAAAACACATGTCCACATGAAAAGTTCCACACATGTTATAACAGCATTATGCACGGTAGCCCAAAAGAGGAAACAACCCAAATGTCTATCAACTGATAAATGGGTAAATGAGGCGTGGTATATTGATACAATGGAACAAAGTACTGACACATGCTACAACATAAATGAAACCTCAAAAATATTACGCTAAGTGAAAGAAGCCAGCCACAAAAGGCCATGCATTGCGTGGTTTCATTTATTTGAAATATCCAAAATAAGCAAACGTATAGAGACACTGGTTTCCAGTGTCTGGGGAGAGAGAGAATGGAAAGTGACTGCTAATGGGTGCAGGATTTCTTTCTGGGAAAATAAAAATGTTACGGTACTACATGGTGGCACAACTCTGTGAATATAATAAAACTACTGAATTATGCACTTTGAAGGGGTGAATTTCATAATATATAACTTACATTTCAGGCCAGGCACAGTGGCTCACGCCTGTAATCCCAGCACTCTGGGAGGCCAAGGCAGGCGGATCATGAGGTCAGGAGTTCAAGACCAGCCTGGCCAACATGGAGAAACCCCATCTCTACAAAAAATACAAAAAATTAGCTGGGCATGGTGGCACACCCCTGTAATCCCAGCTACTTGGGAGGCTGAGGCAGAAGAATCACTTGAACCCAGGAGGCAGAGGGTGCAGTGAGCCAAGATCACACCATTACACTCCAGCCTGGGGAACTCCGTCTCTCTCTCTCTCTCTCTCTCTCTCTCTCTCTCTCTCTCTCTCTCTCTCTATATATATATATATATATATATATATATATATATAACTTGTGTTTCAATTAAATGAATCTTCTATTTCAATTTTAGTTAAAAATAAATATATAAATTGTGAACGTTGAATTTTGGAGATCTGGAGAAGAGGGACTTCAACATAAGAGACAGGCAAAGGGAATGCCCAGGATAATATGAACATCCCAGGACAGCTGTGCAGCAGTCTTGGAAAGTAACACTTCAAGATTAGAACAGAAGATAGAGGACTCTGAGAAAGATGTCTCCAATTCAAAAATGAGTTGGTGTTAATGAGTTTGAACATGTTCAAAATAATTTTATAATACAATCAGTTTGGTGATAAATTAGTGATTAGTACACAGAAAACTAAATAGAAGGAAAATAAGAAAAATTATTAAATCTAGAAAAGACAAAACGCTAAATAAGAAATTATAACTAGAGTACACTATATGACTCAGCTGTGGTTAATGGCTGCACAGTCATAATCTAAACAAACTGATATAACAATATTGGCAAGAGAGGAAGTCTATGGGTGTTTGTGGACAGGAAGTAAAAGGGATTATCAGTAGATAATATCTAAAATCAAAAACTATCAGTATAGTCAAATATAGTATATGGAAATATGGATATAAAAGTCAGAAAATAAAAAAAGCTAAAGTGGTTAAAAGCATTCAACTCAGAGGGGTAAATATTAGAAGTTTCATGGATGAGGCAGGAAAAGATCATTTTTATTATTAGCCCAAGTAAAATCCTTGATTTTTAAAAATAGATAGATGACGTTACTAGAAATTTGAATTTTATTTCATGTCATATAAGAGAATGTGTACTGTCTATTAAAAGAATCGAAGGTTCTCTCATTCTCTCTTACACTTTCTCTCTACCTGTCTTTAACCAAGTTCATGCACAGTAGGTTCTCGATGTCATGGCTAGGTTCTTGGAAATTGTGACGTCAAGTGAAAGGATGTCTAATAAAAACAAGTTTCCCATAGGCTGATTGATATATTCAAGAGTTAGGTCTCTATGTGTATCTCTGGCCACAAAAAAAATTACAAACTTCTAAATAAAGACCAAAACACTTCTACTGTTAAACACTGAAAGAAATGTGAGCTATACATCCATTTAAGATAGATTAATAAAAATGAGCAATAATTATTTACCCAATTATTCCAGGTCAGGGTGGTGGGTGACTGGAGCCTATCCTGGCAGCTCAGGGCCAAGATGGAAACCAGCCCCAGATGGGACACCATTTTATCACGGGACCCACTCACACACACCCACACTCACTCACACTTTAGACGTGATGATCACCTCATATACATGACTTTGGGATGTGGGAGGAAACCAGAGCACCCAGAGAAAGCCATGCAGAGCTAGGGAGAACATGCAAACTCCACACAGACAAAGGTCCTCCCTACCCTGGCCAGAAAGCAACATTTTTGCCCATCAATATGATAAGGCAACAACATTAGGCCGGGTGTAGTGGCTCACACCTGTAATCCCAGCACTTTGGGAGGCCGAGGTGGTGGATCACGAGGTCAGGAGCTCGAGACCAGCCTGGCCAACATGGTGAAACCCCATCTCTACTAAAAATACAAAAATTAGCTGAATGTGGTGGCACACACTTGTAGTCCCAACTATTCAGGAGGCAGGAGAATCGCTTGAGGTTGCAGTGAACCAAGATCACACCACTGCACTCAAAAAAATAAATAAATAAAGGAAACAACATTGAACAAAACATTACTCAAGGACCTGCTGTAGGATACTTTTCAAAAAATGATACAAGAAAATTTCAATTATTTAGGTTGAAATGGACTACTATATCCCTCAATTTTACATAGCTGGTTATTATCACATATATCTTTAAAGCCCAGCTCAGCAAAACTAAATTAAAAGGCCTAAGGGTGTTTTTTTTTTCCCTCTTGAAAAGTCTGCCAAAATTTTCACACTAAAGCAGTTTAACTGTAAGTAACACAGAGAAAACGCATACTTCTGACCCTTAAGGTTGTGTGCACAACTGGGCTTTCTCCTTTTAGGGCACTGGATGGCACAGATGCATTGTGGGGGTTGATTTCAATGTGTGTGGTTCAATCTTCAGCACTGTGCCTCCAAATTACTCAGTGGCCAAGCTTTTAGATTATGAACAGAAAAATACTAGCAGGCCCAGCTCGGTGGCTCACTCCTGTAATCCCAGAATTTTGGGAGGCTGAGGCAGGTGGATCACCTGAGGTCAGGAGTTCAAGACCAGCCTGGCCAACATGGGGAAACCCCATCTCTACAAAAATACAAAACTTAGCTGCTCATGATGGCAGGTGCCCATAATCCCAGCTACTAAGGAAGTGGAGGCAGGAGAACGGCTTGAAGCGGGGAGGCAGAGGTTGCAGCAAGCTGAGATCACGCCATTGCATTCCAGCCTGGATGACAAGGGGAGACTCTGTCTCAAAAAGAATTAAAAAAAAAAGAAAAACACTAGCAACGAGACTTGATGTGCTGATCATGGATAGTTAAGACTTGTGGACGTGAGAACAGAAAATCAAACACCGCATGTTCTCACTCATAGGCGGGGTGTTGAACAATGAGAACCCATGGACACAGGGAGGGGAACATCACACGCTGGGGTCTGTCGGGGGGGAAAATAGGGAGGGACAGTCGGGGGTGGGGAGTTGGGGAGAGATAGCATGGGAGAAATGCCAGATATAGGTGATGGAGAGGAAGGCAGCAAATCACACTGCCATGCATGTACCTATGCAACAATCTTGTAGGTTCTTCACATGTACCCTAAAACCTAAAATGCAATAAAAAAAAAAATGGAAAAAAAAAGGAAAAAAAAAACTTGTGGATGTGAAGTAGAAATTCATTTTCTCCACAGTTTGAAAACCGAACACTTTACCCATTGGGCAAATGCCATACTAATTTCCTGTTAAGAGTACAGAGGGTAGACTGGAAGAATAGTGACACAGTTTCTAATGCATTGGTTCTGACTCTATTATCTATCTATCTGCCTGTCTATCTATCCATCCAGCTATCTATCTACCTACCTACCTACCTACCTGTCTGTCTGTCTGTCTGTCTGTCTTTCTGTATACATACACTCACTCCCAAGGAAACCAAGATATATCTGTTGATGACACCATTGTTTAAAGAAACAAAACTCAAGGGAAATGCCTGTAAACATTTTGAATTGCTTTGCATACTTTTGAGATGACTGGTGTCAGAAGAATTTTGATGTTCTATATTTGAAAGCATGAAATAAAAATTGAAAAAAATATTAAAAAGCAGGAATGGCCTGCTACTCAACAGTTATCTCCTCCCACCTCCTTTGTAACAGAACCTGATTGTTCTATGTC
This sequence comes from Ateles fusciceps, assembly GCA_036589455.1. NCBI lineage: Eukaryota > Metazoa > Chordata > Mammalia > Primates > Atelidae > Ateles > Ateles fusciceps. Next base: position 11,982,282 of record JAZHEH010001736.1, read on the forward strand.
TTCATGTCCCTCTGTGCAGCCCCAGCCCCGGAGCCTGGACACGTGTTTGTCTATATCCACCATGGTAATTCTAATCACAAGCACAGGAAGAGGCATGTAACCCAGTTCTGGATGATTAGATGTTAGAAAAGTCTTCCAGGAGGGAGTCTGTGATGGATTTCTTGGTTCTTGAAGTAAGAGACAAAGAAAAGATAGTTCCCCTCTTCCGTTGTGGACACTGCATGGCAAAAATATGTTACCTGAACTCACTGCAGCCCTCTGCGGCTAGCTGACATGTCAAGACTGGCAGAAAGAGAAGATAGGGAAAAGATACGAATTGATGGCAAGGCTGAGGCAACCCTGGGGCTGCACTAACTTTGGGAATTCTTACTATATAAACCAATAAACCTCCATATTATTTAAGTTGCCATGAACTGGCTGTTTGATTACTTGCAGCTGAAAGCATCCTGAATGATACAGAGATCCACATCTAAACTTACACGATGAATTTTGAGAATAGCCAGGATAAATAGAAAAAAAAAATCCGAAAAAGTGTCCAGAGGGGAAAGAGACAGACGGTCCTCAAAGGAAAGAGGCTGGGATAAGCTGGAGGCTGACAGCATCACTGGATACTCAAATATTCTGGAGCAGAGCTTTCAGAGACTGAAGGAAAATGGCTTTAACCGAACGGTCCAGCCAAAGTGACCTTCCAGTGTGAGGACTCACTACAGAAGTTTTTGGATCTGAGGGAATTTAAAAAGTTAACTGCTCAGGCATTTTTTGGGAGGAAGTAACTAAAGAGCATAGTCCAGCAAAGTAAGAAAATGAACCAAGAAAAGTGACAAGAAAGACTCTAGAAAACAGTAGTTTTGAACCCCTAAGAGCCATCAGAAGACCCAGGACTACATCTGAATGGCAAGCCTGGATATTAACCATTTCACACTGGAATGGGAGATCAGAAGGCTCTTGAAGGAAGGACCTGAGAGAAACTGGGCTCCTTAGAGTACAGCACGCTCAAGACACTGCAGGAACCTGAAGTTATGACAAAGGCAAGCAACGTAAGAGGAAACAGAAAGACCCCAAGGTATGCCATGAAAAACAAAGGGATGCAGAGTCGTGTGTGATGCACCTGGTCCAAATTAGCCCAGGATTTGGATAGGAATCTAGAATAAGAATGAAATGGACCCTGAGCAGTTAGAATCTTAGGAAGCAAGAGCCAGGCATAGTGGCTCATGCCCTGTAATCCCAGCACTTTCGGAGGCCGAGGCCGGTGGATCACGAAGTCAGGAGTTGGAGACCAGCCTGACCAACATGGTGAAACCCCATCTCTACTAAAAATACAAAAATTAGCTGGGCATGGTGGTGCGTGCCTGTAATCCCAGCTACTTAGGAGCTGAGGCAGGACAATCGCTCTTGAACCTGGGAGGCAGAGGTTGCAGTGAGCTGAGATCACGCCACTGCACACCAGCCTGGAGTGAGACTCCGTCTTAAAAAAAAAAAAAAAAAAAAAAACCTTAGGAAGCAGGAAACTAGGAGGCATTTATTGGATTAGGTGAACATTTCTTCTCTCCAAAAGACAAAAAGATGAACATACAAGATATAATCCAGATTTGCAGCAAATCAAAATGTACCATGATTTTGAGCAATCGACAGTGAGAAACACATTCAATGGAACGTTTCCTTTAGTGACTCAAGGACACTGACAGTAGAACCACACAAAGCGTGTGTCATTCTAGAACGTGGCTTCTGAGCAGTGAACAGGATTTCCAGCGACAATCATGTCAATGTGTATTGCATGTCTTTTGGCTTTTGAGAATCAACCTACAAATAAACTTAATATTAATATTCAATAAATTGGCAAATGTTATCAATCTTAACAACATAGAAATGTGCTGACAGAAACTGGGAAGCAGAACTGGGGTGAGTAGAGGCAATAATGTCCTCCTTCCACTGAGCAAGGAAGCAGGAGACACAGACAGCAGTCGCTAGAGCGAGAATGAACGCAGACAAGATGTTTACGTCATTTAAATGTCTCCTTCTGGTTTCAGTGGGAATGCCTACAAAGCTTCACCAGTAAATATCATGTTTCCTATAGCTTGTTTGGTTGTTTTAGGCAGAGTCTCACTCTGTTGTCCAGGCTGGAGCACAGAGGCGCTGTCTTGGGCTCACTGCAACCTCCGCCTCCCAGTTCAAGAGATTCTCCTGCCTCAGCCTCCCGAGTAGGTGGGACTACAGGCACCTGCCACCACGCCTGGCTAGTTTTTTTATTTTTTGTAGAGATGGGGTTTCTCCATGTTGGCCAGGCTGGCCTCCAATTCCTAGCCTCAAGTGATGTGCCTACCTCAGTCTCCCAAAGTGCTGGGATTTCAGGTGTGAACCACTGCACCCAGCCCCTCTGGCTTGATTTTTTTAAGCTTTTATTTCTGGGAAGTTTTAGTTCTACAGGAAAAATTAAGCAAAAAGAGAGAGTTCCCACCCCTCACTAATTTCCCAACTTTTTTACATCTTGCATTAATGAAGATATTTTTTACAATGGATGAGCCATATTGACACTGTGGCTTATTTCTTTAGGTTGAGAAAGTTTCCACATATTATTAGCTTTTTGAGTATTTTGATCAGGTTGGGTGTCAGGTTTTTACACTCAAGAGATGTATCAAGATAAATATATTTCCTCTTAATATGCTAGCAAATTATGTTAATTGTTTTCAATATTGAACAATGACAGTAAAAAATTGCATTCATCAGTAAACAGTGTTCGTCTGTTTTGGAGGAAAAAAATAACTTCGATCTATACCTCACACACTACACCCAAAAGTAAATTCCAGACAGATTAAACATCTACATGTAAAAATCCAAACCATGAAAGAGTTAGAGGAAAATGTAAAAGAATGTTTTTATAATCGTGGGAGGGGAAGGCCTTCCTAACCAAGATAAAAGGAAAAGATGAAGAAATTTAATTACATAAAAATGTAAACTCTGTTTCCTACACTCCACCCCCAAAGCTGCCACTAACAAAAAGGAAAAAGATAAAAAGGTCAGTGGTTGCCAGGGGTTGGGGGAGGGAGGGATAAACAGGTAGAGTAGGGGGGGAATTTGAGGACAGTGAGACTATTCTCTATGATACTATAATGATGGATACATGTCATATGTTCATCCACACCCATAGAAAGTACAACACTGGCCAGGTGTGGTGGCTCACGCCTATAATCCCAGCACTTTGGGAGGCCGAGGCGGGTGGATCACTTGAGGTCAGGAGTTCAAGACCAGCCTGGCCAACATGGGGAAACTCTGTCTCTACTGAAAATACAAAAATTAGCAGGGCGTCGTGGCACATGCCTGTAATCCCAGCTACTCTGGAGGCTGAGGCAGGAGAATCACTTGATTTCAGGAGGAGGAGGTTGCAGTGAGCTGAGATCACGCCATTGCACTCCAGCCTAAGGGACAGAGCAAGCAAGCCTCCGTCTCAAAAAAAAAAAAAAAAAAAAAAGAATGTACAACAGCAAGGGTGAACACCAGTGTAAATGACAGACCTGGGGTGATAATGCTGTGTCAGTGCAGTTTCATCAATTGTTACAAATGGACCACTCTGCTGGCGGACGTTGGTAATGGGAGGTGGCTATGCCTGTAGTGGGAGAGGGTGTATGAGAAATCTCTGCACCTTCTGCTCAATTTTTGCTGTGAACCTAAAACTGCTCCAAAAAATAGTTTATTTTTAAAAAGCTAAAGGACACGCTGAGATAAAATATTCACTATATATAGGAGACTTAGGATTAGCATGCATAATATATAAAGAGGCTCTGCATGTTGGCAAAAGAAGAAACAACTTATTAGAAAATGGATGAAGGATAGAAAACAGGCGATTCACCAAAGAATTCCAACTGCTTGTAAATACGTGAAAAGATGCTCAACATCAAAATGTAAGCAAAACACTGAAAGACCTACCCGAATGCTAAAAATTAAACAGGTGGTGTGTCTAGAAGGCAATAGAAGAGGCTGAATAGTCAGGGAGAGACCACCTCGGGAAACGAGGGGGGCTGCAGGGCTTGCCTTACTGCTCCTTGAGGTCAGTGCTGGCTGTGAAGGATGAAGAACAGGTCTGTATGGTTCTGAGTCTTCCCAGCAAGGAAAACAGGCCAGATGTCCCAGGTGGTAGGACCACAGCTGAGCCCACAATGGCAGCTGCAGGTGGCCCATCATTGGTCAGGGAGGGATGACGTCCATCCATCAGGGTGGATGACAAGGGTTGGTTAGGACATTGGGGCCCAGCCCTTGTGAGCAGCCTCTTCTCACAGCCTGGCTTTCTCCCTCTCATCCCCTACTCCATAGCCCTTGCCACCCCTTCTGGAGGCAGGGAACCCCACACTCCCGCTGTGTCCCGGCTCTCTGCCTCCCTGGCCCATCCTATCCTCAGCCTCCACCAGCGCAGCAGCAGATGGAGGAAAAGAAAAGGGGCAAGAGGAAAGAGCGATGGGAAAGGAATCCAACATCATTGCTTTCCTCCACATTTTGTCGGGCTAAAGACAGTGTTTTTACAAAATAATTAAATCCACCAGTATAAGTTCATTGGGAAAAAAATTAAGGACAAATGGAAAATGATGGACCAATTTAATAATCTATGATTAATCATAGGAGCCAAGCAAATGAAACAACCTTGATTTCATTTTATTTTGAGGGCTTTTGGATTGGAAATATGGGAGGTTGGGCTTATCCCAGCCCCAGACCTAATTTTATTTATTTATTTATTATTTATTATTATTTATTTTATTTATTTATTTTTTTTTGAGAGGGAGTCTTGCTCTGTCGCCCAGGCTGGAGTACAATGGGGGATCCTCACTCACTGCAACCTCTGCCTCCTGGGTTCAAGAGATTCTCCTGTCTCAGCCTCCTGAGTAGCTGGGATTACAGGTACTCATCACCATGCTTGGCTACTTTTTGTATTTTAGTAGAGACAGGGTTTCACTATATTGGCCAGGCTGGTCTGGAACTCTTGACCTCAGGTGATCCACCTGCCTCGGCCTCCCAAAGTGCTGGGATTATAGGCAAGAGCCATCACGCTTGGCTCAGAACTAATTTTTAATCCAGCAATGAGGAGGGACAGATAAGGATCACTTCAAGGACAGAGGACGTCACTTGCCAGGTACACTACTTCCCTTCATTCTCTGGCTCCTGCCCCTAGCTGTATCCTTAGCAGGCCCCGAGCCACTCCTCCCACTCTTTGCCCCTGTTCAGGTCCCTCCATGGGCCCTTTCTCTTGGCCTGAACATGGCGTGTTGGATGATAAATAATCTCCCTTACATCCTCAACCTTTTCTCCTATCTTTTTCTACTTGTTGGTCTAAACCCACCTGATGTCTCCCAGGATACCGGTGCTGGGCAGCCTTCTTGGATGGATACACTGCCTCCCCCGAGTCCCAGGGGCAGGTGGGAGAGTCCACACGTCCTAGATTTAGAACATTGTTTCACAACCATCTGTCCGCCATGGAAGTCTACCCCATCCATTGGTCTGCCCTCTCCCCATCAGCATCACTGAGCCACCTCTAGACCCAGTCCGGTTCTTCCTCACACAACACCCTTCAGGGTCCCAATTCCCCTGGGATACTTCTTCTGCCTCAAGTCTGGTGACCTCTCCTGCATCATCCTCACGTGCCCCCGTGATGGTCCAAGCTCGTGTGCAGTCTCAGAAGCCAGCCTCAGAGGTGTATGCAGAAACGAGGTAACTGAGGCTTAGGTATGCTCAAAGTCACCTGGGCTGGAGGTGGCTTTGGAGCTGGTCCTCACATTGCAGACAGAACTGCAGCTGCATCTCCGACATGACCGACAAGCGGCGAGGGGGACGGGGGATGAGCGGCTGGCTCCCCATGCACTGCCCCTTTGCGGAGGAAGCTCAACGGCTCAGCTGCTCAGCTGTTGTGATTCACACCAGCCACACAGACGCCCTCTGCCTGCCTCTCACAAGCATGAGACCGCTGCCTCCACTGCCACAGAAAACCAAATTCCTCCTCCACCACCTCTGTTGTCAGAGCAGAATGAAAGCTGTAGACACGAGGCCTCAGCCTCACCTCCCTGTCCAGGTGACATGCATCCGATTGTCAGGCCCTTGCTGACAGCCCAGAGGCAAGTCAGTCTGAGAAACTCAGGCTTGAACTCTCCACCCCCCTGGAGGACATCCTCAAGGATGCTGGAATGGAGGGACGGTGGCCAAACATCTGCCGCACTCGCCACAGTGCCCGCCCCCACCAGGACTCACTCCTCTGCATCCAGAAATAATTTTGCTCACCCCCTCCCAGGAATGTGTATATGTATATATATGTATGTGTGTGGGGTGTGTATGTGTGTGTGTGTGTCCGCTTGTGTATGAGGGGTTTGTGTGACTGTGCCGGTGGGTGAAGGGGGAGAGAGACACACACACACGGTGACAGAGAGACAGAGAGAGAGAGAGAAAGAAATAGAGAGAATCCACAAAGGGGCATTGCATGGGGAGCCAGCAGCTGAGCCCCACCCCCACCCCCACTTCTTGATCATGCTTAGAACCTCCTTGAAGACAGGAGACAGGGATGGCCTCGCGTCCCCGCCCGAGCAGGAGGCTCAGTTCCTTTGGCTGAGTGGGGCAGCTGGAAGTGCTCTAGGGGAAGGAACCCAAGAATAAAAGGAGACCCAGTGAGGAAGGGAGCTGACTTTCACAGGCAGCTGCATGGCCGTTCATGTAGATGGGTCAGGTTTTGGCCATCAGAAAAGCTAGGAAAAAAACCTTCCTTTCTGCTCTTTGAACTTTTGAATAACAGATAAGGGACTGACAGACATTGTTGTTTTGGTGATTTCTGGTTTCCCACTTAATTCCCAAGGGTCTCACAGGTGGACAACTCATTTCATAGGAGAGAAAACTGAGGCTGGGCCAGAGGGATTGTCCTGGCATGGCTGTGGCAGGTGTGGGCTGAATGGAGTGGCTAGCCTCTTCCAATGCTGTTCCAACACCTCTCTGTGGAAGAAGAGCTGGGAGTGGTGCTGACCCGAGGAACTCCTAACACACACCCCGGGTTTAGCATTCAAAAGACTCATCTATTCTCATGACTCATTTGCAAGGGACAGAATTCCAACTCACAAGAGCTTATAAGTTTAGGGGCAGGTGGGAGACTTACTGGCTTGAGTAATGGGAACTTCCAGGGAAGCACAGGCTTCAGGCATACCTGGACCCATGGGGTGGGCAGGCTGTTGCCCAGCAAGTCCAATAAGGGCAATGACTGGCCCAGCTTCGATGGCCTCTCCCCAGCCCAAGGGGGGTCAAATTCTCTGACTTACTGAATCTGAGTCACGTCTCAGATCATGTCTGTCACCAGAGGGTGGGGTCGGTGCCAACTAGAAGGAAGGAGGGGTAGCCTCCTAAAGACAGGTGGCCAGACAAAACAGACATACCTGCAAGACCACACCAGGCACTCATTAACGTACGTCCCAACTTGGCCCCACACCCACAAAGGAGAGAGGGATTCTTTCTGAGGCCAAAAATCCTTTCATGGGGTGGAGCGCTCCTCTCTAGCACTCATTTCTCTCTTTAACCTGACCATCACACTCGGCACGTCTGCAGGGGCATATTAAAGTATAAAAGCCACAGAAACAAAATTGAAAAGAAAATTTATGACCCTTTTTCAAGCCAATATCCTAAAGCTGACCAAGACAGCCAACCAGACGTGGTCCCGTCAGTTGCGGAAGTGTAACGGGCACTTCTATGAAAGCACACGCATCCAGGGGGACTCTGCTCATTTTCCAGGTCCCCGGGGAATGGATGAAGAATGGCTCAAAGATCTTGCTTCAGACAGAGAGATGAGGTGCGCTTGCCAACAACCAGCTCATCTCTTCCTTGTTTCTGCTAAACTCGTCAAAGCTCATTTGTTTCAGCTCCTCAGGCCACCTCAGCAGGACCGTTATTGCTGCAGAAGAGTTCTGGTGCAGCCTGAGAACTTCTGTTTCTCCAGCTTAGAGATGCAGGTGGAGGGGCAAATATCTGGGTCAGATTCTGGTCAAGGACATGCCATTCTTTTTCTTCCTTTTTAAATCTTTTCTTTGCATCCATTTTATACTGAACTTCTTCCCATGCCATAAATGTTTTACAGATTCTTCTGGGATATCATTTCTTCTGTGCAACCTCCTTTCTGGCTTGGAAACAATCTGTTTGTTTTCAGCAAGGATTGCCTCCTGGGAGTTCATGTATGGGTTAATCCTGCCTACAGCTCTGTAAATATGGTGGTGCCAATATCTTGGGTGCTTTGTTCACCTAGCCAGTCTCATTGACCAGAGAGTTTACATCCAAACCCTTAAGTTTAGCGTTACCCTCTGCATTTTTGAGCAGCTGTGGCAAAACTTCCACGCTCTTTTGGAGCCACTGACTCTGTGTCCAGCCCCACTGTTGGCCCGGGCACACCTCCCACATCCACCATCGTAAGACAGAATGGCACACATTGCTTCCGTTAAGTTATACCTTTCAGAAGCTTGGTGGCTTTCCAGATATGCACACCTGTGGTGGCCTTGCAGTGTTCTTAAAGTGAACACAAAGATCTAAACGTCTTGATGTGCATGATTTTGTAGGAGTTTTCTGCATCAAGTAAATAGTAAACTACTTTCACAGGTCACCTGAGACCACTTACAGGCAGAGCTCCCCGTCTCTTTAAATGTAACCTTCTCTGGTTGGATGGAACAGGGGCCATGGTAAAAGCCGCCCACAAGACCCAGAAATGTGTGTGTGAGCGCGCACATGCACACACACACACATACACCCATAGAGAGCCCTCTCCAACACAGCAGTAAAACTATTTTCTGTGGTAATGGAAAGGTGCATATATGTCATTACACATTTGTCAAAATCCATATATGTATAACACCAAGTGAATTTTAATATGAAGTATGGACTTTGATAATGATGTCTCAGTGTAGGTTCATTGATTGTAACAAATTTACCACTTTGGTGGATGAGGGGGAGGAGATGATGATAGTAGGGGAGGCTGTGCATGTGTTATGGGACAGTTAATATATAAACCTTCTTTACTAGCTGCTCAATTTTGCTATGAACATAAACCTGCTCTAAAAAATGAAGTCTATTAATTTTTTAAAAAAATCAGTTTCTTAATAGTTACAGAGCTATTCAAATTATCTAATTAATATTGAGTGAATCACTACAGCTGGTACATTTCAAAGAATTGGTCTATTTCTTCTTAGTTGTCAGGTTTATGTGGGTAGGGTTGTTTGCAATATTCTTTTATTTTCATTTTGATATCTGTAGTCTATAGTGATGTCCACTCTTTGATTGGTATTGATTGATTTGCTATAGATTGGTATTGATTGATATTGGTAATTTGCCTCTTCCCTTTTTAGTCTTGCTAGAATGTGTCAATTTTATTGATCTTTAGTTGATCTTTTTGGATCAATTTTATTGATTATTCAATTGTTTATTTGAAAAAATCTATTTTTTTTTCAAAGAACCAGCTTTTGGTTTAATTGATTTTCCTCTATCCTTTTCTGTCCTCACCTTTCTTGATTTCTCCTCTTACCTTTATTATTTCCTTACTTTTACATGATTTGGCTTTATTTTGCTCTTTTTTTTTCTTGCTTCTGAAGTGAGAGCTTAGATTATTATGAGACATCTCCTCATTTCTAAACGAAGCATTTTGTGTTTATATATTTGCTTGCTAAGTTATTTAGCTCCATCTCACAAATTTTAATATGTTGTATTTTCATTTCATTCAGTTCAACGTTTTTGAGTTTTGTTTAAATTTTCCCTGGTAGCTTCATCTTTGATCCAGGATTATTTAAAAGTATGTTGTTCAATTTCTGAGTATTTAGACATTTTCACACTATCTTTCTGTTACTGATTTCTAGTTTGATTCCATTGTGCTTGGAAAAAAACACCCTGTATTATTTCAATCTTTTTATTTACTAAATTTTTATTTTAATAGGCCAGAATATGATCTACATGGCTATGTGTTCTGTGGGCAGATATTAGGTTGGTGAATTCTTCTTTTATAACTGTAATTTCCCTCTCTGTCTTTAGTAATTTTATTTTCTCAAAAGTCTACTTCATTTGTTTTTAATGTAGCTACTCCTGTTCTCTTTTGTTAATATTGCATGCAAATTTTTTTCACTCTTATACTTTCAACCTACCTGTATCATTAATTTGACGTGAATTTCTTTTTGACAACATATTATTGAGTCATGTTTTCTCATACTCTGCCAATTTGTTTCTTAATCATCACATCATGTACATTTGATATAATTATTGATATGTTGGGGCTTTTTATTTTTTGTTTTCTGTTACTTCTGTTTTTAGTTTCTCTGTTTTTTAAACAAAACAATTATCAACCAAGAATTTTGTATCCAGTGTAACTAAACTTCTTAAATGAAGAAAAGATATAGTCTTTTTCAGACAAACAAATGCTGAAAGAATTCACCACTACCAAGTCAGCACTACAAGAACTGCTAATAGGAGCTCTAAATCTTGAAACAAGTCCTCAAAATATACCAAAATAGAATATCCTCAAAGCATTAATCTCACAGGATCTATAAAATGACAACACAATGGAAAAAACAAAACAAGGTATTCAAGCAACAAATAGCATGATGAATAGAATAGTACCTCACATCTCAATACTAATGTTGAATGTAAATGGCCTAAATGCTCCACTTAAAAGATACAGAATAGCAGAAGGGATAAGAATTCACCAACCAAGTATCTGCTGTCTTCAAGAGACTTACCTGACACATAAGAACTCACATAAAACAACAATCCCAGCAAAAAATGGGCTAAGGACATGAATAGAAAATTTTCAAAAGATGATATACAAATGGCCATCAAACATATGAAAAAGTGTTCAACATTACTAATTATCAGGGAAATGAAAATCAAAACCACAATGTGATAGCGCCTTGATCCTATAAAAATGGCCAAATCAAAAAATCAAAAATAATAGATTTGGCATGGATGTGGTGGAAAGGGAACATTTTTACACTGTTGGTAAGAATGTAAACCAGTACAACCACTATGGAAAACAGTGTGGAGATTCCTTAAACAACTAAAGTAGATCTACCATTTGATCCAGCAATTCCACTCCTAGGTATCTACCCAGAGGAAAAGAAGTCATACGAAAAAGATGCTTGCATATGCATGTCCCATCTATTTATCTTTGTTTTTGTCATGTTTGATTTTGGGTTCTAGGTCATGATGTCTTTGCCTAAGCCAATGTCTAGAAGGGTTTTTCTAATGTTATCTTCTAGAATTTTTATGGTTTCAGGTCTTAGACTTAGATCTTTAATTCATCTTGAGTTGATCTTTGTGTAAGGTGAGAGATGAGGATCCAGGTTCATTCTTCTACATGTGGCTTGCCAATTATCCCAGCACCATTTGTTGAATAAGGTGTTCTTTCCCCACTTTATGTTTTTGTTTGTTTTGTCAAAGATTAGATGACTGTAAGTATTCGGCTCTTTCTGGGTTCTCTATTCTGTTCCATTGATCTATATGCTTGCTTTTATACCAGTGCCATGTCGTTTTGGTGACTCTGGCCTTACAGTATAGTTTGAAGTTAGGTAATGTAATGCCTCCAGATTTGTTCTTTTTGCCTAGTCTTGCTTTGGCTATGCAGGCTTTTTTTGGTTCCATATGAATTTTAGGATTTTTTTTTCCCTAATTAAAAAAAGGGAAGAATGATGGTGGTATTTTGATGGGAATTGGGTTGAATTTGTAGATTGCTTTTGGCCATATGGTTATTTTCATAATATTGATTCTACACACCCATGAGCATAGAATGTGTTTTCATTTGTTTGTGTCACGATTTCTTTCAGCAGTGTTTTGTAGTTTTCCTGTAGAGGTCTTTCACCTCCTTCATTAAGTATATTCTCAAGTTTGTTTGTTTTTTTGCAACTAATGTAAAAGGGGGTTGAGCTGTTTATTTGATTCTCAGCTTGTTTACTGTTGGTGTACAGCAGGGCTACTGATTTGTTTACATTAATTTTGTATCCTGAAACTTTGCTGAATTCATTTACCAGTTCTAGGAGCTTTTTGGATGAGTCTTTAGGGTTTTCTAGGTATACAATTGTGTCATCAGCAAACAGCGACAGTTTGACTTCCTCTTTACTAATTTGGATGCCCTTTTTTTTTTTTTTTTTGCTCTTGTATGATTGCTCTGGCAAGGAGTTCCAGTACTATGTTGAATAGAAGTGATGAAAGTGGGCATCCTTGTCTTGTTCCAGTTCTCATGGCGAGTGCTTTCAATTTTTCCCCCTTCAATATATTGTTAGCTGTGGGTTTATTGTAGATGGCTTTTATTACCTTTAGGGTATTTCCCTTCTATGCTGATTTTGCTGAGGGTTTTAACCATAAAGGAATGTTGGATTTTGTGAAATGCTTTTTCTGGTTTCTTGAGTGACCATGTAATTTTTGTTTTTAATTCTGTTTATGTGGTGTAGCACATTTATTGACTTGTGGATGTTAAACCATCTCTGTATCCCTCCTATAAAACCCATTTGATCATGGTGGATTATCTTTTTGATATGCTGTTGGATTCAGTTAATCGTATTTTCTTGAGGATTTTTGCGTCTATGTTCTATGTTCATCAGGGATTTTGGTCTGTAGCTTTTTGTTATCGTTGTTTGTTATGCCTTTTCCTGATTTTAGTGTTAGGGTGGTACTGGCTTCATAGAATGATTTAGAGAGGATTCCCTCTTTACCTTTGGAATACTCTCAATAAAACTGGAAGCAATTCTTCTTTGAATGTCTGATAGAATTCAGCTGTGAATCTGTCTGGTTCTGGACTTTTTTTTGTTGGCAACTTTTTTTTTTTTTTTTTTTTTGAGATGGAGTTTCACTCTTGTTGCCCAGGCTGGAATGCCATCTGGGCTCAACGCAACTCCACCTCCCAGGTTCAAGTGATTCTCTTGCCTCAGCCTCCCGAGTAGCTGGTATTACAGGCATGTACCACCATGCCCAGCTAATTTTGTATTTTTAGTAGAGATGAGGTTTCTCCATGTAGGTCAGGCTGGTCTCAAACTCCTGACCTCATGTGATCCACTCACCTTGACTTTTCAAAGTGCTGGGATTACAGGCATGAGCCCCTGCACCCGGCCTCCTGGCAACTTTTTACTTACCACCTCAGTCTCACAGCTTGTTATTTGTCTGTTCAGAGTTTCTATTTCTTCTGGGTTCATCTTCTCTAGGTTTTCTAGTTTATGCATGTAAAGGTGTTTGCAGTAGGCTTGAATTATCTTTTGCATTTCTGTGGTATCAGTTATAATATCTCTTATATTTCTAATTGAGCTTATTTGGAATATAAGCCTTCTTCTCTCGTCTTTTCTTGGTTAATGTCACTAATGGTATATCAATTATATTTATCTTTTCAAAGAACCAGCTTTTTGTTTCATTTTTTTTTTATTGTGTTTTCTGTTTCCGTTTTATTTAGTTCTGCTCTGATCTTGATTAGTTATTTTCTTTTGCTGGGTTTGAGTTTGGTTTGCTCTTGTTTCTCTTGCTCCTTGAAGTGTGACCTTAGATTGTCTATTTGGGCTCTTTCATGCTTTTTGATGTAGGCATTTAATGCTATGAACTTTCCTCTTAGCATTGCCTTTGCTGTATCCCAAATGTTTTGATGGGTTGTGTCACTATTATCATTCAGTTCAAAGAGTTTTCAGATTTCCATCTTTTGATTTCATTTTTGACGCAATGATCATTCAGGAGCAGGTTATTTAATTTCCATGTATTTGCATGGTTTTGAGGATTCCTTTTGGAATTGATTTTCAGTTCTATTCCACTGTGGTCTGAGAGAGTACTTGCTATAATTTTGATTTTCTTAAATTTGTTGAGACTTGTTTTGTGGTTTATCACATGGTCTATCTTGAAGAATGTTCCATGTGCTGATGAAAAGAATGTCTATTCTGCAGTTGTTGGGTAGAATGTTTTGTAAATATGTGTTAAGCCCATTTGTTCTAGGGTATAGTTTCAGTCCATTGTTTCTTTGTTGACATTCTGTCTTGATTACCTGTCTAGTGCTGTCAGTGGAGTACTGAAGTCCCCCATGATTATTGTGTTGCTGTCTATCTCATTTCTTAGGTCTGGTAGTAATTGTTTTATAAATTTGGGAGCTTCAGTGTTAGGTACACATATATTTATGATTGTGATATTTTCCTGTTGGACTAATCCTTTCATCGCTATATAATGTCCCTCTTTGTCTTTTTTTTTTTTTTTATTGCATTTTAGGTTTGGGGGTACATGTGAAGAACATGGAAGATTGTTGCATAGGTACACACATGGCAGTGTGATTTGCTGCCTTCCTCCCCATCACCTATATCTGGCATTTCTCCCCATGCTATCCCTCCCCAACTCCCCACCCCCCACTATCCCTCCCCCCTTTCCCCCACAGACCCCAGTGTGTGATACTCCCCTCCCTGTGTCCATGTGTTCCCATTGTTCAACACCCGCCTATGAGTGAGAACATGCGGTGTTTGATTTTCTGTTCTTGTGTCAGTTTGCTGAGAATGATGGTTTCCAGGTTCATCCATGTCCCTACAAAGGACACGAACTCATCGTTTTTGATGGCTGCATAATATTCCATGGTGTATATGTGCCACATTTTCCCTGTCCAGTCTATCATCGATGGGCATTTGGGTTGGTTCCAGGTCTTTGCTATTGTAAACTGTGCTGCAATGAACATTCGTGTGCATGTGTCCTTATAGTAGAATGATTTATAGTCTTTTGGATATATACCCAGTAATGGGATTGCTGGATCAAATGGAATTTCTATTTCTAGGCAAGGACTTCATGACCAAAACACCAAAAGCAGTGGCAACAAAAGCCAAAATAGACAAATGGGACCTAATCAAACTCCATAGCTTCTGCACAGCAAAAGAAACAGTCATTAGAGTGAATCGGCAACCAATAGAATGGGAAAAAATTTTTGCAGTCTACCCATCTACAAAGGGCTGATAACCAGAATCTACAAAGAACTAAAACAGATTTACAAGAAAAAACAAACAAGCCCATTCAAAAGTGGGCGAAGGATATGAACAGACACTTTACAAAAGAAGACATACATGAAGCCAACAAACATATGAAAAAATGCTCATCATCACTGGTCATTAGAGAAATGCAAATCAAAACTACATTGAGATACCATCTCACGCCAGTTAGAATGGCGATCATTAAAAAATCTGGAGACAACAGATGCTGGAGAGGATGTGGAGAAAGGAACGCTTTTACACTGTTGGTGGGAGTGTAAATTAGTTCAACCATTGTGGAAGACGGTGTGGCGATTCCTCAAGGACCTCTTTGTCTTTTTTAACTGCTATTGCTTTAAAGTTTGTCTGACACAAGAATAGCTATTCCTGTTCACTTTTGGTGTCCACTTGCATAGAATATTGTTTTCCCCCTTTACCTTAAGTTTATGTGAGTTCTTATGTGTCAGGTGAGTCTCTTGAAGACAGCAGATACTTAGTTGGTGAACTCTTATCCATTCTTACATTCTGCAACTTTTAAGTGGAGCATTTAGGCCATTTACATTCAACATTAGTAGTGAGATGTGAGGTACTATTCTATTCATCCTACTATTTGTTGCCTGAATACCTCGTTTTGTTTTGTTTTCATTGTGTTGTCATTTTATAGGTCCTGTGAGATTAATGCTTTGAGGAGATTCTATTTTGGCATATTTTGAGGACTTGTTTCAGGATTTAGAGGTCCTTTTAGCAGTTCTTGTAGTGCTGGCTTGGTAGTGGTGAATTTTTTCAGCATTTGTTTATCTGAAAAAAAACTGTATCTTTTTGTCATTTATGAAGGTTAGTTACACTGGACACAAAATTCTTGGCTACTAATTGTTTTGTTTAAGGAGGCTAAAGATAGGATCCCAACCCCTTCTAGCTTGTAGGGTTTCTGCTGAGAAATCCTCTGTTAATCTGAGAGATTTCTCTTTATAGGTTACCTGATGCTTTCGCTTCACAGCTCTTAAGATTTTTTCCTTTGTCTTGACTTTAGATAACCTGATAACTATGTGCCTAGGCCAGTATCACCCTCATACCAAAATCAGGAAAAGACATAACAACAACAGCAATGAAAACCTACAGACCAATATCCCTGATGAACATAGATGCAAAAATCCTCAACAAAATACTAGTTAACTGAATCCAACAGCATATCAAAAAGATAATCTACCATGATCAAGTGGGTTTTTTAGCAGGGTTGCAGGGATGCTTTAACCTGATGATCTTCTTGTGATGAATTTCCCAGGCATTTTTTTGAGCTTCTTGTATTTGGATGTCTAGTTCTCTAGCAAGGATAGGGAAGTTTTCCTCAATTATTATCTCAAATATGTTTTCCAAACTTTTAGATTTCCCTTCTTCTTCTGGAACACCAATTATTCTTATGTTTGGTCATTTAACACAATCCCAAACTTCTTGGAGGCCTTGTTCATTTTTTTTTTAATTCTTTTTTCTTTGTCTTTTTTGGATGGGGTTAATGTGAAAGCCTTGTCTTCTGGCTCTGAAGTTCTTTCTTTTACTTGTTAAATTCTCTTGCTGAGACTTTCTAGTGCATTTTGCAGTTCTCTAAGTTTGTCCTTCATTTCCAGAGTTATGATTTTTATTTATGCTATTTCACTGGACATTTTTCCATTCATATTCTTTATCTTTTTTTTTTTAATTTAAGTTGGACTTATCTTTCTCTAGTGCCACCTTGATTGGCTTAATAGTTGACTTTCTGAATTCTTTTTCTGACAATTCAAAGATTTCATGTTTGGACCCATTGCTGGTGACCTAGTGTGATCTTTTATGGGTGTTAAAGAGCCTTGTTTTGTCCTAACATTAGAATTGTTTTTCTGGTTCCTTCTCATTTGGGTAGACTATGTCAGAGAGAAGATCTGGGACTCAAGGGCTGTTGCTCAGATTATTTTGTCCCATGGGGTGCTCCCTTAATGTGCTGCTCTCCCCTTTTCCCTAGCAGTGGAGCTTCCTGAGAGCTGAACTGCAGTGCTTGCTATCTCTCTTCTTAATCTAGCTACCCAGCAGAGCTACTGGACTCTGTTCTGGTACTGGGGAGTGTCTGCAGAGTCCTGTGACGTGATCCATCCTCAGGTCTCTCAGTCATGGATACCAACACCTGCTCTGATGGAGACAGCAAGGCAAGTGAAGTAGACTCTGTGAGGGTCCTTGTTTGTATTTTTATTAAGTGTACAGGTTTTGCGATGGTTGGTCTTCAGCCAGGATGTGGTGCCTTCAAGATTGCATCAGCTACAGTAGTATAGGGAGGATTAGGAGATGGATGGGGCCATAGAGCTCCCAAGAGATTATGTCCTTTGTCTTTGGAGTTCCTCTGCTGTCCCATGGAGCCTTCAGCTTCAATCCATCTCCCTCAAAGGGTCTGTGGATTATCTCGGCCTTCCTGACATGTTCCTGAAAGTAGATCTTGGAGCCAAAGTTCACAACCTGGGTGTCCACACACTGCTCTGTCCATCTTAGTGGGAACTGCAGGTTATTCCTGCCTCCTATCTGTCCATTTTCCCTCCCAGATCCCCAGTTTCTGTTTTCTTTTTCCTGCCTTCCTGTGAGTTAACTGAACATCTTTGTAGACTTATGTTTTTATTTACCTATAGTCTTAAGTGAATCAGTTCTTTTTTACCGAATCTCTTTGTATAGTTTTTTTAGGTATTAAATTATATAACTTATCAGTCTACTGATGTCAACATTTTGCCAGTTTGAATGAAGTATATTAATCTTACCTTCCCTTATATCCCTCTGTCTTGTACCATTTATAGTATAATTAACTATTTCTTCTACAGTACATTTAAAACTTCATTGACGATGTTATAATTTTTATTTCAAATCTCAAAAACTAAAGATATGAAGGAAAATGTATGATATTTAACCTAATTCTCCACTCATTCCATTGTTCTTTCTTCTTTCCTGGTGTTCTAAGATTTTGTCTTTTATCACTTTATTTGTTTGAGATTTTCCTTTAGCCACTCTGTTATGGTAGGTCTGCTGGCAACAAATTTTCTTGGTTTTCATTTATTTGACAATGACTTGATTCGACCCTAATTCCTGAAGGATATTTTCTCTGAATATAGAATTTTGGGTTGGGATCTAAAAGATCAAAATAGATGCCCCTTTATCAACTAAGATGGGCTCCAAGGTTAAGTTGTGTTACCTACAGGTCGAGGGTAAAAGGCTCAGCTGGCATGGCAACTTTCCAAATTCATACAACCACAAGAAAATCACACCTTTGCTAAACTTCCTAACAATAGGAGCTATGAGGCAAATTTCAGGCCCTTCCTAACTTTGATTTACAATGCAGACCACTACAACTTTGAATGGACAGAGGACTGGCCTTACAGACACTGTTTCCTGATAAGCAACTGCAGACGTCAAGCCAGTTTCAGCAGCTTATAGAGACTGCACACAAATGGTTTTGCCCCCTATATTTCACCTTTTGATGTAAAGAGACAAATTCCACCTTCTTTTAATGCTAAAAGCCTGCCCCAACCTGAACATGGGATATATATTACATACACGTTTACCCGTTACACATGTGATCAACTTCCCTCAGAAATATGAACAGCTTTTCCCCTAAATCTACTGAATATATTTGACTCTATTGTGTGATACAAGCCGTGTAAGAGATAAAACCCAACCTTCCCTTTTTCTCTTCAAAGAGAGAGGACCTTCACTCCACACCAGAGACTGTCTCTTCCCAGTTTACAAATTGATATCGCCAATAAAGCTCTCCTTTCTGCTATGTAGTCATCCTGGGTGGTCTTTGGATGACAGCACTGACAGTTCTTTTCTTTCAGCACTTGTTAAATGTTATGCCACTTCCTTCTAGCTAGCCTCCATGGTTTCTAATGAGAAATGTTCTCTTTTAGATTTTTTTTCTCTCTACAGATAAGATGTTTTTCTCTTGCTGCTTTCAAGCTTTTTTCTTTGTTTTTAGTTTTCACAAGTTTGATTATGATGCATCTTGGCATAGATTTCCTTTAATTTATTCTTTCTGGCACTCTCTCCGCTTTTTGAATCTGTATTTTGCCAAGTTTCTGTCTTTTGCCAAGTTTGGGGTTTTTGTTGTTTTTTTTTTTTTTTCAGCTGTTATTTCTTTAAGTACTTATTAAGCTATACTCTCCCTTTCTTTCTGGGATTTTGATGACACAAATGTTAGATCTTCTATTGCACAGTCCTCCAGATCACTGAAAAGATGCTTATTTTTTTTCCAATCTACTGTGTCCCTGTAGTTAGGGTTCATTGTTCTGTCTTCAAGTTCACTGTTTTCTTCTTCTGGCCCCTCCGATCTGCTGTTGACCCCGTATTTTTCAGTTCTTTTTTTTTCTTCCATGTTTTCTTCATATCTTTTCTTTGCTGAGATTTTTCCATTTCTTACTGAGACTCAGTTTTCATTCATTTCAAATGTGTTTGTAATTGCTCACTGAAGCATTTTTATCATGCCTGCTTTAAAATCTTTGTCAGATAATTCTTGACATCTCTGTCATCTGTTAGTGTCTATTGTTGTTTTTTTTTTCATTTAAGTTGAGATTTTCCAGGTTCTTGGTATAACAAGTGATTTTCAGTTGAAACACAGACACTTTCAGCATTATGTTATGAGGGCTTGAATCTTATTTAAACCTTCTGTTTTAGCTGAGTTTCTCTGACACTACTCCTGCAAATTAAGAGAAGTCACTGCCTTGTTATTGTCAAGCCCAGATTCCCTTCTGGCCTCCAATGACACCAAGAAGGGAAAGGACTCCTCACTGCTGAGCAGTGGTGAGAATTCCAGCTACCTACTAGCCCTGGCTGGGAGGGGCAGCAGTGCTTCACCACTGTTCTCCACATGGCCTCTGCTGACACTGCAGGTGGGAGGGGGTGCCTCACAATTGCTTAGCATAGATGAAAGCCCCAGCTTCCTGCCCAGCCATCTGTGACACCTCTGCATCATGGGAGCTACAGCACGTTGCCCTACAGCCTGATGAGGGTGGAAGTCTAGGCTCACCCACTTGGCATAGGTGGAAGGTGCCCAGGTTTTTCTGTAGAGTTTGGCTAGAGCAGAGTCACTGACTGAATGTTTTCTGTCCTTCTAGGCTTCCCCTTTCCTGGTTCTTTGACTAAAGAGAGAAAGCTTTTGTTGTTTTTCACTGTTGTTGTTGTTGTTTTTGTCTGCGGCCATTGGTGTTTCTAGGTTGCCTGCTTCTTGAAGCACCATGTCTGAGATATGTGATACACAAGGAGAGCCAGGGAACTCATCACAGTCATTCCCTGGGTCCTGAGGTCCCTGGTCAGTTGCCTTCTTCTCTCAGTCTTTCGGAGTCTTCTCATGCTGCGTTTATTTATAATGACCCTTGTTTCCTATTGCACTTAGTCAGAGGAGGAGGGATAGTAATGTCTATGACATCTTCCTGGAAAATTTGTGGTTTTAGGTGTGAATGTTCCTGTGTTTACCCAGGATTGGGCACCTAAGTTGGTTTATGACAGTACGAAGAGGCTGCTCTTTAAATATATTGCAGTTCTCCATGACCACATTATATTGCTTTGCTTCTGAGGAGAAATTGCAGGGGCAGAAACTATCCAAATTTCACTTTAGAGTTGGGATATAGCACCATGATGTAAAACCCAGGAAGACATAAAACAATTTACTGAGAATTTTAGGAAACTAATCAACTCTTTGATCCCTACACCACTCTCAGAACAAACGACTATATGAAGTATTATTATCATGCTTATTTTGGAGATAGAGGTAGAATTACAGTGAGGCTGAGCCTGTTTCAGAACCCCTACTTTCATGAGCCTTTCTGAATCCCTAGAGGGACCCCAGCAGTGTTCACACGTTTACACATTTTATACGATCTACAAGAACAAGGGATTTTATTTGTAGTTAGTTATGACTACTTTTTGTTGCCATTCTGACTTCCTCTCCATTATATGTCCCCTCTTGTTGGGTAATTTTTGAAGTGGCTATGAATAGTTTGGGATTACCTTAAGGGGAAGGGAATGGGGAATATATTTAATTCAGGTTTAACGAGATGTATTTATGTGATTCATACTCACTTCCATCTATAGTTAAATTATTATTGGAAGTTATCTGGTATAAAAATGTTTCAAAAATCTCCTTACTGCCCACTGTGTTGACTTGCTGGGCGATATAACAAGAAAATATTGATGACTAACTGGATAATTCAGAGTCTATTTCAAGCTGGGCGAGGTGGCTCACGCCTGTAATCCTAGCACTTTGGGAGGCTGAGGTGGACCGACTGCCTGAGCTCAGGAGTTTGAGACCACACTGGGCAACATGGTGAAACCCTGTCTCTAACTAAAATACAAATAGTTAGCTAGGGGTGGTGGTGTACATCTGTAATCCCAGCTACTCGGGAAGCTGAGGCGGGAGAATCACTTGAGCCTAGGAGGCAGAGGTTGCAGTCAGCCCAAATTGTGACACTACACTCCAGCCTGGGTAACAGAGTGAGACTCTATCTCAAACAAACAAAAAAAACCTATATTTCAGATTAGCCATTGGTCAAGAAAACTTGAAATGTCCGGAAATCTCACAGGTCATGTATCTCAGAAACTTGATAAGGATTTCTCTCAATTTGAAATAATCCGAAACTTTACATGACACTTTGTTAATGACAAGGTGTGAAGCTGAAAACTTTTCTAAACTATCAATTAAAAAATCTAATTTTAGGCCGGGCACAGTGGCTCACACCTGTAATCCCAGCAGTTTGGGGAGGCAGAGGCAGGAGGATCACCTGAGGTCAGGAGTCTGAGACCAGCCTGGCAAACATGATGAAACTCCATTTCTACTAAAATTACAAAAAATTAGCCGGCGCCTGTAATCCCAGCTACTTGGGAGGCTGAGGCAGGAGAATCACTTGAAGCCGGGAGGCAGAGGTTGCAGTGAGCCGAGAGTGCACCACTGCACTCCAGTGTGGGCAAAAAGAGTGAAACTTGGTCTCAAAAAAAAAAAAAAAAAAAAAAAATCAAATTTGAATCAATAGCGTTAAAGGAAAGCCTCATTTATCTTTTAATTGCCTCTATAGAATATGCCATTGCAAAATATTATCAAAAGCTTAAGAAAGAAGTGTCCTAGAGGTATGTTTATGTTAAAATAGAAAATTAGTTTTTAAAATTTTGTATTTTGGGGCTGGGCATGGTGGCTCACGCCTGTAATCCCAGCGCTTTGGGAAGCTCAAGGCGGGTGGATCGCTGGAGGTCAGGAGCTCGAGACCAGCCTGACTAACATGGTGAAACCCTGTCTCTACTGAAAATACAAAATTAGCTGGTGTGGTGGCGGGCACCTGTAATCCCAGCTGCTCAGGAGGCTGAGGCAGGAGAATCGCTCGAACCCGAGAGGCGGAGGTTGCAGCAGCCGAGATGGGGCCACTGAGCTCCAGCCTGGGCAACAAAAGTAAAACTCCGTCTCAAAAAAAAATGTAGTTTTAAGATATCGTGATGTTTGACATTTAGAATTTATAATTTCTTATGACTTATTTTCTCATTAAATATTCACCTTTGTACTTAGTTTTGTCTGTAAAACTTTATATTCTTTTACTTTGTAGGCTGTTCCAATGATAGAAGCGTTGGGCCCTACACAGCTGGACCCGCTCATTTGGAGGCCTTTCTTGGGGCCAGTCCATAGACTGGCCGGGGCCTGGCGGCAGCCAACAGAAGCCAGTCAATTTGGTTTCAGCAGCAGGGGATGTATTGATTAGTTTGACAAATCTCAGAGTTTTGTTGGGGAGGATTGAAGGACTCAGCTCTGGGCTGTGCCTCCAGACCCACAGAACTGGACCAAAGCCAGCCTTACTGACCTCAAGGCCACCCTGCCTCCGCCATGCCGTTCCTGCATTCTCCACACGGATGTCCACCCCGCATCGTGCTTCCTGGACCCCATTCTGAGCCATGAACTCACACAGTGTCTGATGAGCAGTCACCAAGACAGGCTGGGAAAAGACGTCAGTGTGAAAGGCAGGATTCACAAAGTAGGGGATTGTGAAAATGTCTAGAACACTTGCAAAAAGATGATGGGCCTCCCTACTGACCAATGTCCACTACAGCTGCCACATGACAAGCATCCTCTGGGTTCCAGGCACAGACAGGTAAATAAGGGCAGAGTCCCAACTTCCAGAACTCTCGGGAGCATGGGGTTAGACAGAGTGGTACCCAGGCACCCCAAAGGAGAGCATAAGGGCTCCATCCACAGGCATCTTAACCAATTCTCAGACTGAGGACCATGGACTGACAGTTCTCCAGCTGGTTGATCCTGAGAGAGTAGAGTCAAGGGTTGGCCTCACCGGCACCAGGCTAGACCATGCCCAGCTCAGAGGTACTGTTGCTGCCCTGGCCACTGCCTCAGGAATTCTCAGTTTCTGGTAAATGTTACATTCCATCACATTTGCAAAAAAGAAGAGAGATGTTAAAACCTAAAAATATAATATATACCAAACAGGCTCTCTTCCCTCACCCACATAGGCACAGAATATAAATTAAGGCGTTTTTTCAGAGTTTCTAAATTTGTATATATCTATAGGATCAAAAAATGAAAGGATAACTAAAATTTTATTTCAGAAATACAATCTCCCAGCAGATGAAACATAAAACATTTGTTAGGAACGTTCCTTCTGTAATGTAGGATGGGAAAGAACGCATAAAATAATAATGTTAATTTCAAATATGAAGACCATGAGAACAGAAATAGGGAGAAAGATGCTGCCGACCCAACTCGATATTGAAACTGTTTTCATTTGCGCTGTGATATCATCTGCTTCGGAACAGGGACAAACAAAGTGGCATTAGGTTGCGTACTCTACGTGACAGGCCCTAGATACCTATCATGTCTGCTGTGGAAATTAAAAGTCTAGGTATTTCTGAGACATTCTGATTTTCCAATCAGTCATGCCCCTCGGCCCTTGAAGTCCACTGGCCAGATCCCAGGTTGAGATATTTGGTCTGGAAAATGTAATCACTGTAACTTAGAGGTAAGCAAGAGGACAATGGATTTCCTGAGTTATTACTCTACACCAGACCCCAAGCATTGCTTTCCACGAAGCATCTCACTCCCTCCTGTTCGCCCCTCTGGGAGGTGGCTACAATTACAACCTGGCTTCCCATTTCAGTGAAGAGACAGACGCTATCAGAAAGTGCTTCTGCAAGTCCCCAACCACCCCCTTCTGTGCCCGCTCATCTTCCCCACCCATCCTTCCCGCCTAAAGCCAGCCCTCCGCCCACACATCAGACATTGGCTTCTGCCTGTTCAAGGATGTGTCCAGCAGCACTGGCTTACTCCCTCCTGCATTGTTCATTTCCCCTTTGAAGGATCCTTCCCATCAGACACATGGATGAAGCTTAGAAGTCCCTTCCCCCAGTCCTCTCCAGCTACCATTTCTTGTCTCCCCCCTTACAGCATAACTGAGCAATGCAAAGGAGCAGTATTCTCCCAGTCCTCTCCAGCAGCATAAACTGAGACCATGCTGGTCAGCTCTCCCTCACCCCACTCATCCCATGGAAATGGCTCTAGTCAAAGTCACTAGATGCCCCTCCACCGCCACTCCTAATGTCAACTCTCAGTCCTTATCTCTCATGACTCATTGGTATCATGGGAACCAGTTGGTCTCCACCTCCTACTTAAAGCACTTTCCCCAGGGGGCTCCCAGGACTATGTACTCTTCCAGCTCTCTTCCAGACCTACGCCCATTCCTCAGGCTCCTTAGTATTTCCTCCTCAGCTCCCAGACCTCCTGATGTCTTTGTGCCCTGGCTCAGGTTAGCCATCTTCTACCCCCAACTGCAGTACCCCTGAGGCCTTCCATCCACCATGGCAGTGAGCTTGGAAGTATGTTTTCCCCAGGTGAGCCTTCAGATAAGACTGTAGCCCTGTCTGACATTCTATTGTAGCCCTGACAGGTGAGAGACCTTGAGTCAGAAGCAGCAAGCAAAGCCATGCCCAGATTCTGACCCAGAAAAAAGCTGTGAGATAATAAATGTTTGTGTTTTTCAAGGTTTAGAGTAATTTGTTGCATAGCAATAGATAATACATTCTTCTATGACCTAAGTTTTGCCCTATTTAAGCTTCGAGGCTTTCCCCCTATTTCTAGCCTTCTGGTTTCTAAAGGATAAATCTGTGCCTTCTTCAGTAAATTCCCAAAATATAAGAGAAGTTTGATTTTAGAAAGATGATCATTTCTTCTGGCTGAGTATGATGGTTTACGCCTGTAATCCCAGCACTTTGGGAGGCTGAGGCAGAAGAATTGCTTGAGACTAGAAGTTCAAGACCAGCCTGGGCAACACAGCAAGACCCTACCTCAAAAACACTAAAAAATTAGGCATAGTAATGTCCACCTGTAGTTCTGGCTATTCAGGAGACAGAGGCAGGGAATCGCTTGAGCCTAACAGTTCAAAGCTGCAATAAGCTATGATCAAGCCACTACACTCCAGCCTAGGCAACAGAGCAAGATCTTGTCTCTATACTTTTTTTAAAAAAAGAAATGTGATCATTTTATATAAGCAATTTTCTCCATGTGTTATATTATTAGAGATGTAAACTGGACTCAGAGTTCAGCAGAGGTGAGGAATCTGTGTCCACTAATGTCCTGTTTTCTCTTCCTGCATGATTGGCAGCAACTCTGAAAATTCTCTTTTCTTTGTGCGCCAAAAAGTCTGGCTTCTCAGCTTCATTCCCAAGGGGTCTTGTCTGGGTTATGGAAGGACTTGACTTGCTGCTGGAGGAATTTTCACACAAAGATGTCTACCTTCTCACATACCTTGTAGGATCACGGCATGAGGCAGAGCCCTGGCCAAGTACTCCATGAACCAGATCCAGCTGAAGTAATTTTTGCATTCCAAGATCCAAAGTGTATCCAGCCATGACAACAAGAGCTTCATCTTTTGTTCCAGTGGGACTGGCTGCTTGGAGTGCTCTATGGAGAAGGATGTAAAGGCCAGGTTCACACTTGGTGGGGGAGGGATGCCACGGTCAGCAATCAGCTAGTGATGTCTGTCACGATGACAGGGATGGGAAGTGGAGGCAGGCTTTCCACTGACGATGCTCCTGCGACACCTTACATCTTTCCCCTTGTACTGAAGGCCTTTTGAATGAGCTCTGCAGCCAGGTAAGTCTAGGTGCTTTTTAAAACAGAAAGGCCACAGATGGAAATGGCAGCCCAAGGCCCACCCAACCCCAGGTTAGGTTCCATTGATCTTGTCGACTATTCATTCAAGAAAGGAAAGGCAGCTGGGTGCAGTGGCTCACGCCTGTAATCCCAGCACTTTGGGAGGCCGAGGTGAGAGGTTCATCTGAGGTCAGGAGTTTGAGACCAGCCTGGCCAACATGGTGAAACCCCGTCTCTATGGGGTTTTTATATCTATATCTATAGTTTTTGTATATATGTATTTGTAAAATATATATATACGAACACTAGCCGGGCATGGTGGTGTGCACCTGTAATCCCAGCTACTCAGGAAGCTGAGGCAGGAGAATTTCTTAAACCTGGGAGGCGGAGGCTGCAGTGAGCCGAGATCATGCCACTGCACTCCATCCTGGGCAACAGAGTGAGACTCCGTCTCAAAAAAAAAAAAAAAAGAAAGGGAAAGGAAAGGCAGGCCAGACGGGAGGTCCAGGAAGTCAGGCAGGGAGCCGCATGCCTGTGTTGGGCGGGAACATGGGGGTGACAGTAACCTGGCACAGGCCCCCCACAGGCAGTGGAGACAGAGCAACAACCCCTCCTCAATGGATTGTATTAGGAAGAAATGCAGAAAATTCACAGCCTCATCTCCCACTGAAACACAGTCATCCTCGGAGGTGGCTGACCCAGATCCATTTAACTATCTGTGGATGGAGGTAGCTGACCACCATGAGGGACAGGCTCATCATAGAACTTGGGGCTGCAAGGTCCACCCTTGGGTGCAAAGAACACTTTACCATTTCAGGGGCCTCAGGCTCCATCTACCTCCCTACTGGAAATAAGTATTAAGCAATGGTGGGCTGATAAATGCTCAACAGCTGGCCCTCTGGGGGACAAGCGGTGTGTGTGCATGTAGAGATACTTTATTATAAATGTCACTGCTATAAAGAATGTATAATAACATGTAACAAAACATACAATATACTTTATTATAAGCTGCATATAATCGATTGATCCTCACAGAATGCCCCTGCTGAGTTTTTCCAAACTCTTATATCCGCAGCCAACGTCTGGGATTACAGGTGTGTGCCTGAGTGTGCTTCACACATGAGGGTTGGCTATTTTCATTTCATTTCATTTTCATGAAGGTGATAGTTTCATTTATGTTAACAAGTTAAACAAAAGCGAGACAATGAAGGTGAATATCAGAGGTTCATATATTCATCAATGTCACAAGTGACTTCCTTGCTGAATCAATCAGGCCACAGTTTTTAAGTACTGAAAGAATACATCCTCAATTTTTTTGCTTGTCACAATATAGGGGTGCATCAGTGTAGAAGGTTAAATAATGTCCCACAAAGAATATACCCAGATCCAAACCCATGAAGCCTGTGAATGTATATTACGTGGCAAAAGGGACTCTGCAGATGTGATTGCGTTAAAGGTCTTGAGATAGAGACGTTATCCTGGCTTACCCGTGTGGGCCCCAAATACAATCACAAATGTCCTTATAAGAGAGGGGCAGAGGGAGATCTGACGTAGAAGAGAAGGCCATGAGAAGGAAATGTGGCGAGAGATTCGAAGATGCTAAACCACTCCTTTGAAGGCAGAGGAAGGGGCCATGGGCCAAGGAATGCAGGTCTAGAAGCTGGGAAAGGAAGCAGACGCCCCTGGAGCCTCTGGAGGCAGTGGTCCTCGTGGCAGCCTGGTTCCACCCTAGTGAAACTGATTTGTGACCTCTGACCTCCAGAACTGTCAGAGAACAAATGTGCCTTGTAAGCACCAAGTGGGTGGTAATTTGTTACAGCAGCCACAAGAAACTCAGGCAGTCAGTGTTCAATTTACTGCATCTCAGCTCCAAATGCACCTTTCCACATGTGCTTTAGGACAAAGAATGGAACCTTTGAACCATTTCGCCTTTAAAGTGAACGTGATGTGAAGCTTCTCAGTAGACGGTACTGGAAGGACTTTCCAGCAGTTTCCAGGTGGCAGGGGAAGGGTCAGCCATGCGGAGACTCTAACCTGTGCAGTCTGCTGGAGCCTCAGGCCCAGAACACAATCACTCTGTGATCAGGCTTGGTGATGACTGTCTACACACCACTTACAACACAGCAGCTGGCCCCCAACCTCACCACACAGCCTGCCACGTCCTCCGCAACCTCCCCCACCTGCGGCAGCCTCAGCACCCTGAAGGCCTTCTGCCCTGGGGGCACTGGGTTCCCACTGCAGTCCATGCCTTTGGCTACTGATCTTGTTCCCTGCCTGCCCTCCAGAGGGTGGCCTATTGTGTGTCCACCAACCCCAAACCAGCTGTAGCTGTGCTCTGGCTAAACTTCACTGCTATCCAGTGGCTGGGCCACCACCTCTCCAGCTAAGTCTGAACCGCCAGCAACTTCATTTTCATTTTGGGAGCTCCCTCAGCCCTAGGATACTGTTTAGACCTTCTTTTTATCTTACTCTTTTCTAACGGTTAA
The DNA here is from genome assembly GCA_036589455.1 of Ateles fusciceps. Lineage (NCBI taxonomy): Eukaryota > Metazoa > Chordata > Mammalia > Primates > Atelidae > Ateles > Ateles fusciceps. The sequence continues at coordinate 12,010,844 of JAZHEH010001736.1, forward strand.
TAATGTTACCTTAAATTTCCCCTGTTTAACCTCCTGTGTGATTTCTGTCTCCCGATTAGATCCAGACTGCTACCGATGGCCCCAGACACGACTCACGTGTAAGTTGAACCTGTGTTATTAACAGTTTTTCATGACTATCTTAAGTCTAGAAAATCAACAAAACAATAACACAAGCTCTGATCTGCAGTGTTTGCCAATTTCCAAGGTGTAAATACCCCTATCACGGCCAATCTCAAGTTCCCGATGTGACATCACAGATTGTGGGCTTGGGAAGAGATGCCCAGTAGCCACCATGAATACTTCCCACTGCACTGACCATGGATGCAAGTCACTCTCAAAGCATAGAAAACAGCAAAAGTGGTAAAACTCATTAGGAAGAGATGCGTGTTACATATTTAAGTTCATATAATTAACTGTGAATAATGCCAACTGGCTCATAAAATGTGAGAACGTTTAATGCTTGGCTCTACTGAATGTTACAAGCCAGCTCCAGCACAGCACTGGGATTAAGCGCCCCCAGCAACAAACCAGGGGGAGCTCAGCATTCTTTGGGCAATTGCTGGCCCCCTCTGGCATCAAGACAAGGCTGCGGCTCAGCCTGTGGCATTGGGATGGGGGTGAAGTGGGGGACAGAGGAGATGGCGCAGTCTAGAGTTTCTCTGCTGCAGCCTTCACTCAGCGCCTCCCATTGCTCCTGTTTTCTGCCCTGACATTGACACCCCTTCATGTCCTGCCCTGAGCATGGGCAGACCTGCCATTTGCCATGCATCTGAGAGTCCTTGTGGTCATGGCTGTTGCTCTTTGGCTCCCAGCTGACGTCGTTGAAGGAAGAATTAAGGGAGTGGCTGTAGGCATGGTGGTCACAGAGTCAGGAATCTAATCCCAACCTTACTCCTGGCTAGTGGAAAGACTGTGCACCAGTCACTCATGCTCCCAGGCCTGAGGCCCCACCTGTGCAGTGAGCGTGGGCCTGATGTGACCCTGAGGCTTTCTTCCAGCTCCAGGATGAAGTCCTGCTTCAGGTCCACCTTGATGGCAGGCACAGAGATGCCACCTCCCAGGATGTGGCAGCTGCAGAGGCATCAGTGGGTGCCACAGTCCTGCTGGGAAAGCCTATCCCTGGGAACCAGCCCCAGACCCTGATCTCAGGACCTGCCATCAGATAGCTCAGCCTTCGCCAAGAGAAAACAAAACACAGGCGGGTCATCTGATCTTCCTCTTCCACTTTCCCAGCATCCAACCAGCCTCTATAATAAAACCCAGAGGAGACGGTCCCTTCCCAGAGATAAAACCCTTCCCAAGTCCTCCTCGCTACTAGGGCAACGCTGGGCAGGGGGCCGCTGGCAGGGAGCCCCAAGAGCTCTGCGCCAAGGGGGCTGGGCTGGTGGGGTCAAGGTCTCAGCGGCTGCCTGCCCGGAGCCTGTGCTAATGAGGGAGGAGAGTTACACTCTGCTTTGGCGCATATCACGACAGAGGGGACACCTTGGGGTCGGGGGTCAGCATGAGGGACGTCTTCACAGTTCAGTGTGCAGACCAGACCAACATCTCCCACAAACAGGATGCTAAGTGAAGACCCAGAAATAGCAAGTCCAGAACACGTGAGTATGGGAGTGATGCGGAGAGCCTCAAAGTACCCCGGGGCGGGAAAGACCTCAGATACAGACTGGCCTCACTCAGCCTGATTAAGACCAAATTAGAGAGTCGTTGTGTTCCATGGGACTCCACCAGAGCCCAGTGAGCCAGGAGTCTGCCCTGGCCTGGGATGCAGCCTGGAGACTGTCCCCTCCTCCCAGGCGCAGTCCTTCCGTTCCTTCATCACCCTCTGTACACCCCTCTCCATTCCTGCTGTCACACCGGGGCCAAACTAGCGAAGCCTTTGCAAGCTCCACGCTGCGTTCTCAGAGAGATCCTACTCAAAAGGAGTGCTCAGAGTGGACTTCTTGGAAGAGCCTCTCTTTTCTCTGATGCTCCTCAGTGCCCTGTCCCCAGCCAACCCCACCTTGTCCCCCACTTGCCCATTTTATCACCTGCCCCTCCTCCCCACTGTTCTTCCGGGCCTCAACCACAGGCCCTCTTTCGGGTCATCCCTTCTTCCTTAAAACAGAGTCTGATGTCTGACCTAGTTCAAGAAAGTGGTGGCTCAGTGTCCAAGGAGCCAGTATGCGGTCTGCCCTGGGCACCCCTAGCTGTATCTGCCTGTGCTTAAGCAGAGTGTAACTAAGTCATGAATTCATGGGCCTGTTAGTGCCCTGGCTTCCACATGCCCCCTTCATGGTCTCATTAGTGAAAGGTAGATGAAAGAAGAAAGCTAAAGTCTAACTTGCTAGAAGGTTATTCAGGATGGAGAGAGGACAGAAATTATGAATAAATACATAAGCTGGGCATGGTGGCTCATGCCTGTAATCCCAACACTTTGGGAAGCTGAGGCAGATGGATTACCTGAGGTCGGGAGTTCGAGACCAGCCTGACCAACATGGAGAAACCCCATCTCTACTAAAAATACAAAATTAGCCGGGCACAGTGGCTAATCCCAGCACTCAAGAGGCTGAGGCAGGAGAATCGCTTGAACCCGGGAGGCGGAGGTTGTGGTGAGCCGAGATCGTGCCATTGCATTCCAGCCTGGGCAACAAGAGCGAAACTCCGTCTCAAAACAAACAAACAAACAAACAAACACCTGTGGATGACCCTTGTGCAGGGGCTGGGACTGCTGGGACTGTGGATGGACACCCCGCAGCCCCATGAGGTACATCTCCCAGGCATCGCGGCACCTCCCTGGGGCTCTCCCTTGTGCATGCACTGTTACTCCAGCAGCCCCGGCCCCTCTACGTTTCTCCAGTGAGAAACCATGAGAGTGTGTCCCAAGCAGGCACCGTCCTCAAAGAAAGCCAGCCCACCTCCTCCCCACCTGGTGTCCAAAAGAGCTGCATGTTGGGTGCAGGGGTCTGTGCAGCCCTCCCCTCCCCCTGGCACACCCCAGAATGGGGGGCAGATTGGCCTGGGCAGGTCTGCACGGGGAAGGGGTCTGCTCGCTGGACCACCAGTCACTGGTGCAGACCCGCAGCCCTGGCATCCCCCTGTTCCTAATTCACACGAAGGTGCCTGCTGTGTAATGGTGGTTCTGCCTACTTGCATAATGACTCAGGCATCTGCCAGGAAAAGACGTCAGGCTTGGCCAGCTCCATCTAGCAAGACATCCCAAGTCACTGGGGAAAGGGCTTTTCACTAAAGCCTCCAGGGAGGTGTTGGGACAGAAGCAGCATAGCTCAGAGACAAGCCATCAGAGCATGTGACAGCGAGGAGAGAGCCAAGCACATTGTCACCAAGCCCCAGGCCACACAGTCCCACGGGAGAGACTTTCCTGCACCAGTGGGTGTTGGGGGAGGGGGAGGAGAGCAAAGTTATTCCCGGGCTCTTGAAATACCCTAGCTTGGCTGTGATTAACACATTTTAAACAATCCTGCTAACTCCATTTTGCCCCCTGAGCTATGTAGGGCATTCTGTTCGGAGAGCTTGTGGTCTGAAACACCTGGCATCTTTGTAACCAGTTTTCTGAGAAACAGGGCCCACTGGCCTATAACTTCCAAAACCGTGCAACTGCTTACCCCACATCCTGCGTAAAAAACGACTTTAAGTAGAACTTTTTTGTTAGGCAGCCCTCCTCCCCTAACCTGCTCCTTCTGCTTCTGCAGCAATCTGTTTACCGCCCCCTGACCCTAAACTGGCATAAAAATGTTGACCGCCCTTTGTTCGCGGCCGAGAGGTTTGAGCTCTAGTGACTCTCGAACGCCAGCCAATGAAAGGTGAACTCTCAACAAACTCAGTGCGCGGAGCTTCTATTTAAGCTCGCTCCGGGGATAACACTCTTATGGGAAGCCCGACGAGCCCCACAAACATCAGTGCACGAGAGGCAGCAGGAAGGGTCCCACTGTCAGTGCGGAGCCCGGATTTCCACAAATACCTCGCTTTCCACAGCCCGGCCTCCTGGTCCCGCGCGCCTCACCTGTTGTTCCAGCCTCTGCGCCTGCTCGCATCTCTGGGGAGTCACCCGGCGGGGCTCCCCAGTCCCCACAGCAGCGTCTTCCTCTGACTCCCGGGACCGGCTTGCCCTCCCGCGCTCAGCTGTTGTTTCAGATTGGGAGTCAGGAGGCCACTTCCACACTCACACAAGGCTGCCAGAGGAGGCTGAGGAGAAACAGCACACCCCAAGGGCCAGGCGACATGTTCACAGTCCTTGCGCCCTTCCTCCTTCCCCAGGAGCAGGACCCCTAACACTTCGACCTAGCACCCGCAACAGCTGCCGTTTATCAGCCTTCAAGTTCGTACCCGAATCACCTGCTTCCAACTCCTCAAACAGACTGGCCTCGCTCAGCCTGATTAAGACCAAATTAGAGAGGCTCGTTGTGCTCCTGGGACTCCACCAGAGCCCAGGGAGCCAGGCAGAGGGCAAGAGGATCAGGCCACCAAAGGTCACCTACTTACAAGCCCGGACTGGCAATGTCATCGTGGATGGAGGAGGTGGATGGGCATTTTTTAAGGCCACCCCCTGCTCGGGACACACTCTGGTTGTTTCTAAGCATGTGGGCCACTGGGAAGAGCTGGAAGGAGCCAGGGACAGCCATAGGGAGGTGCCACCATGCCTGGGAAACACCTCATGGGTCTGGGCTGCAGGTGACTATCCACAGTCCCAGCCTCTGCACAGGGATTGCTCATGGTCCTTATGGGGTCCCAACGCTCAGGCACCTGGACGGGCTCTTCCACCGAGGCGGGTAAGATAGAAACCACCCTCAGGACTCTCTTACAAGTCTCTTCACACCTGTGCTTAAAGGACTCAGCAAAAGATCTCCTCCCAGCCTGATGTGACGGCAAAATTCCATACTCAAGACCACGGCTGCTTAAATAATATGACCTCTGCAATGGAAACCTGCAAGGTCACTAAAAGAAGCAGGGCACGCTGATAAGCAGCTGTGAATGGTCGCTGAGATCCATTACAGTTCTGCAGGAGGACTCGGGAAAGTGCTTGCGTGTGTGTAGCAGTCTGTGATGGGGCGTGTGGTCCCAGCTGAGGCCCCCACCCTGAGAGCAATAATGCTGTCCTATGTCCTACAGATGCTGGGCATGAAATCTCTCTTATGCACGAGAGTGGATTGTCTGTGAGATCTTAACAGGAGCTATCCCATCCAGGCAGACTTGCCAAGAGGTCCCTAAGCCACTTGGAGCCCTTCTAGAAGGGTGAGTTTGATCAGGGAGCTGGTGAGGGAGGAGACCTTGTCAAAGAACTTTGGGGACAGTTTGACAGGAGCTTTGGGGTGTCAGCCTTGCTCCTACCGTGGGGAGTGCAGAAGGGAGCTTCCCACCCACCTCTCCTTACTCCTCCCCCACCTCAAGCCAGAGCAGAAGCAGAGAGGAGAGCCTTGAGGAGCCTGCCCTGGAGTTGGGTGCAAGGACTGGACCTCGCCCTAAGTGGAAGAGGTAGGCTGGCCTGGAGGGGCTGCAGGAGAACAGCAGAGTTGCTCAGCAGGACAAAGGAGACACTGCGGAAGGGGTCTGAGTTCAGGTCATCTTGACCAGCACCCTCTGCATGGCCCATAGTGAGGCAAAACCCTAAACACTGCATCAAAGTCTGGGAAGGGAACAGGCTGTTTGGTCCTCGGCTAGAGCCCTGCCAGCTGTCTCCTGCCCTCTAAGTATAACGTACACTGTGGACGTAGTGTTCCCTCTGCCTGGCCCTCCTATGTGAAATCCCCTTCCCAGCCAGCCAGCTCTCCCACCTGCACTCCTGGCCCCACCCTTGAAACCCTGTTTGAGGTGGCTCAGCTCTTCTGCAAGACCTATGCCTGGGCTTCCCTCCACCCCAGCTCAGACCCTCCCTGAGGCCCATGTCTATGTCAGTAGAATGCATGAGGGATGCCCAAGCCCATTGTGTCCCAAGTGCCTCCTTTGCAAGTGGGTAAAGCCACACCGTGAGCCCTGGAAGGCTCCAAAAGGGGCGTGGTCCCAGCCTTCAGCGCCTTCAGGGGCAAGAATCCAGAGGAAGAACAGGACATGTGCAGACTCCGCAGGAATGAATGGACAGAGTTGGGAAGAGACGGGAGTTTCTGGGAGGTAATAAAATCCCCCTGACATGGAGATAACTGGTTGAGGGTCCCACCCACAGAGGGCAGGAGGCCAGAGGGTGCGGACTCAGAGGAAACCTGCGCAAGCTCACGTGGGACTCCACTGCTCAGGGAGCAAGCAGCCGGACTTGTTCAGCCTGGAATCTTGGCTGGGACCACCGGACAAATAATTTGTACCAGGCGCTCAGGAACTAAAGGTTATGACAGAGATCCATAGTAATGTAAATTACTGTGCTCACATTCTTTGAAAATTGGGTGTCTGCAGATGTTAACCAGGACACACAATTCACCAGAACGCCCTGATGATGACGTTCTAACTTCAGGGGCAGGCCACACAAGTCAGGGAGGCATCGCACTGGGAAACCAGATTTTTTTTTTTTTTTTTTTTTGAGACAGAGTCTCACTCTGTCAGCCAGGCTGGAATGCAATGGCACTATCTCGGCTCCCCGCAACCTCTGCCTCCCGGGTTCAAGCAATTCTCGTGACTCAGCCTCCCAAGTGCTGGGATTACAGTCACACACCACCACACCTGGCTAATTTTTTGTATTTTTAGTAGAGACAGGGTTTCGCCATGTTGGCCAGGATGGTCTTGATCTCCTGTCCTCATGATCTGCCCACCTCTACCTCCCAAAGTGCTGGGAATACTGGCAGGAGCCACAGAGCCCGGCTGGGAAACCAGATTTTAAACAGACACATAGCAAATTTTCCATAATCATTTAGCATTTTGAAGTAGGGCAAAGCAGCCCTAGGATAAGTCCCATATAATATCAGACTATCAGGATCCCATATCACATGTGTGATATTGAGCTCATCGCATAGAATCTACAAGTAAACATTGTGTTTAGGCCACTCAGGGAAAAAACGACAGAGCCTCATTCCCATAAGGAACTGGCCTCATGTGAAGGCTTTCCATCCCACCTCTCTCCTCACTTCCCCCGCACTCCTTTCCTGCTTCGTAAACTTTCACCACTGCCATCGACCAAAAAGTAAACAGAGACTTGGAAACCACATGTGCAACATGTACACTGAGATCTGATTGATCACTGTTAGGTAAACCAAAATGTGGCTTACCACCCAGGGGAGGCGTGATGTGTGTGTGTGTATGCACGTGTGAGTGTGACTGTGGGTGAGTGTGTGTGTCTGATGGTGATGACACAGGATAAGGCATGTCCCTTATCCTGTATCTGAGAAGATGCATGGTTTGTAGAAACAGACAAATCTGTTAATTGCAGGATGAATGGCTCCGGCCACTGTGAGCCCATCACCCTCTGATCATATGTCACAAAGGAGACCTTGAGGAAAGAGTGAATTTACTGACATCTCATTAATTCAGCCCCAGCAGGAAACAATGAAATCTAACTTTTCTAGCTATCATGGGTTATCCCTGTAATCACTCAAACTTACAAATGAGCTTTTTATTGGAAACATTTTTATCCTTAACTAAAGTATTCAAAGCACAATTTAATTTTCCTTCGGACTCTGGGTCCTCGCTGTGGAAGATGGATCATTGCTTGGGGTTGCAATCAGGGTGACACCAGCAGGGCATCCACTTGGCCCCTACAGAAAAATGGCTGTAGGTCACCACATCTTGTAGCCTCGCATCTACTCGTAATGGTCCGTTGTAACCATGTGGATGAAGCGATTCACAGCGGCACACGGGGATCAATTATAGCCAAATGGCCGAGGTGAACATCATCCTAAGCAGTTGAACTTCTCCAGCTCAGCTGACACATAATCGATTGCGTCGTAATCCATCTAGTTAAAAGTCTGCAGAATCGAGGAGAGAGGGCTGGAGCCACATCCAGGAGGGCAGGGGTTTGCACCCGTCTCTTAACCCTGTGTAGCTGCAGATCTATGTCGTGGGGCCAATCTTATTATATGTGCAAGCTCTGGCTGAGTGTACAGACCACAGCCCTCTTGGAGTTACTGGCTGGCTCCCACCCCACCATATTCCACGTGGGACTTGAAGTGGCAGCCACTTGTTGCCATGTGCCTGGGGCCCTTACCCACCAGGCAGCCCTTTGAGTTCCACCGGCTGCATTGGAAAACCAGATTCTAAACAGACAGCTGTGTGTAAGTGTTTGCAGCTGGCAGGCCAGGCTTATCTGCGGAAATGCCGACATTGACACTGTTCTGTTTCTGCGGCTGCCTCCGGGACCTGGAGAGTTAACTCAGTCCTCCCTGGCTGCTGATGCCCCCTTTAGGGATCAAGACTAAACCAAGAGCCAGGAGCTGCAAAGCCGAGGCCCAAACCATGGCTCTTGGTGCCTGTCACCCTGGAGGGCCCAGTAAGCCATGAGAATAAAGACAGGTCATTGCTACTAATAACAGTAAAAGCACAAAAGGTGGCAAACTTCTTGTGTTTGTAAATTAGAGTGGATTAAAAATATCACATGAGGAGATCTTAAATTGTGTTTTTACATAGATTGTATCATTTGCAATCCCATGAGGTAGCTTCTGATAATCCCTCCATTTTACAGATGAAGAAGCTGAGGACTTGCGTGGCTACAGACCACACTGACGTATCCGAGGGCTCTGGGGCCTCGGCTTCCCACCACTTTGCCGCCTGCCTCCCTGCGAGCCGCCTCTCCCGGCCTCCTTCCACCCCCCCCCAACCGCCGTGTCTGTGCTTGTTCGCTTGCATCCTGGTGCCAGCCAGGACTGTAACCTGCAGCTTCACTCATCAGGGTTGCCCACCAGAAAAGATCTTTCAGTGTCTGATTTCGTTATCTGCTTACAAAATGCTTTCATGACGATCACATCAAAAAGTAGCTGACTTAATTTTCCTCCAAGAATTTCCTTTCTTACACAGCCCAACATTAGCTGCCCCCATATCCACGACATGCTGGGGCCGATCCCAAAGGGCCGGGCCAGTTAGGAATGGCATTTGGCTGTCAGGAGCAGACTGCAGCTTAAACAAGACAGAATTTTATTTCTCTCTGGTGGGAAAGAAGGCAGAGCTGGGGTGGAAGCTCCCCCGTATCCTTGGGGACAGTAGATCTTTCTTGTCTGCCTTTCTGTGACAAACACATCCCTACTCCAGCCCGAAAGAAGGGGGAGAGAAGAAACGGGTGGAAAGGACACATGCTACTTCCAAAGGAGTGGTGTGTGCTGGTCCCATCCAAAAAAGCAAAACAAAATCAAAACCAGAAACCACACGAGGCCTCTTTTGGTGATGGATGTTCCGGTGGTCTTGGATTAGTGGCCTTCAACAAGATGGGGTTCCAGCACCATTCAGCCAAAATCTCCAGTCCTAGGCCTATGGAGCAAAAGGAGGTGAAGATGAGTAGTTGGGAGACTGAGAGGAAAAGGAGCAAATGTGGCTGCTGTGGTGACCCTGAAACTGGTGACTGCAGGAAGCAGCTGTAAGCCCTGGAGCCAGGAGAGCTCAGAGGAGGGGCTGGCGCTGTACCTCTGAACCCAGCATACTGAGCCAGGAGGCAGAGGCCTTGGCATGGCCAGGGCCTGGTGGTGGCCATGCCCATCCTCTGCTGCCAGAGCAGTCGGGCTCTCCAGGGCACCTCTTTGCGTACCCACAGCCAACAGCTCTGGGCAGTTAGTGGGAAATTACAGCAACCGGTCAAGTCAGAAGCACTGAGGCATCAGACACACACATGGCAGTATCCCCCCCCAGTCGCTAGCTAAAGACACTGACCGTTTTTGGTGATGGATGTTCTGGTGGTCTTGGGTTGGTGGGCTTTAACAAGTGGTGTTTGGATCTTAGCACAATTCAGCCAAGATCTCCAGTCCTGCAGCCTGGGACCTTGACTTGGTAAACACGAGCACATCTGAGACCCCTGGAGGGATTGGACATAAATGTGAGTCTTGAGTTCCAAATATTTTATTAAGCCTGTCAGTGAAGTGAGAGCTGTCTGTCTGTAGGAGGCCGTCTGTGGGAGAGGGAAGATCTGAGTCCAGTGAGTCTCTCCTGGAGCCAGCTCCAGGTCCACCCTCTTCCCATAGACGTCCTCTTGCGAATGAAAAACACTCAAGACAGATGACAGGAGATAGCCTGGAGTGATGACGGCTGACTCTGGGCCAGGTTCTGGATGTAGGCTTGGGGGTGCACGGTTCTGACTCACCACCACCGTTCTTGCAGGATGGTCTCAGTCCAAATGTGAGCCCCTCCCAGCCCAAACACCTGCTTACTCCATGTTTTCACATGATAATTCTAATTCACATAAATGATGTTTTTTCGTCAAGGGCAATTGAAGTTATGGTTGGCCACTTTGAGTAACTGTTTTTTGTTTTTTAAATGGAGTCTCACTCTGTCGCCCAGGCTAGAGTGCAGTGGTGCGATACTGGCTCACTGCAACCTCTGCCTCCTGGGTTCAAGCAGTTCTCCTGCCTCAGCCTCCCGAGTAGCTGGGATTACAGGCACCCACCATTACATCTGGCTAATTTTTGTACTCTTAGTAGAGATAGGGTTTCCCCATGTTGGCCAGGCTGGTCTTGAACTCCTAACCTCAGACGATCCACCCACCTTGGCCTCCCAAAGTGTTGAGATTACAGGTGTGAGCCGCCGCACCCAGCCACTCTGGGTAACTTTCGACATAGACAAAATAGTTATTTTGAGAGGCATCTTAAAACACATAGAAAAAGAATCCTGACTATCCAATTGCCTGCATTCTTTAATTAGCAGCAGGAGACTTCTAATCTCAATTCAGATTCTAAAATTATCTACCTAAGTTATTCTACCCAGGTCAGAAAAAAATTTCAGCGATAAACTCAGACTTGTGCTGGGGATTTACATTCTAGGTTTTTCTGACTTCCTTCGACTGATCATTCACAGGGAGAGGCAAAGCCTTGCTGGGTAAGTGGCACGACCCTAAAAAGGACACAGGGTTAACACATCCTTGAAAACACAAACAACAAAAGAGAAACTCTTTCCACAGGAACACTTGTCAATATTGCCAACAAAAGAATAACTGGAAATTAATATCCCATCCAAATTTTAGAAAAAGAACTAGTGAGGTCTGAGGGATGCTGAAGGGGGCTCCAAGGAAGACTGTAGCCAGCCCAGACGGGGCTTTCCCTCCAGCTCTGGAAAGACTCTGGAGGTTAGCTATAGCAAATGGTATTTTCTGAAAATGGCCTCCATGCGATTTCTACTTTCATTGCTTTTTTTGAATCTTCCTGCCCTCCCGCCCCCCAATCAGAGCGGGAGTTTATGTCTATTCCCCTTGGCTTCGGGTGGGCCTTTGTAGCTCACTGAATTAATGGGCTGTGGTAGAAGTGATGCGGCCTGGCTTCTGGAACTGGGTTAGACAGGCAACACAGTGTCCACGTGGCCAGCCAGCATGCTGGAAGGGAGCCCAAACCAGACCCGTGCAGAGAGACCACACGGAGAAGCCCATGGGGAGAGGATCCCCAGGCAGATGACTAATGAGCCTTTGGGTGATTCCAGCCCCCAACCTTTGAGTTTCCCAGCTGCGGCCCCAGGCATCACAGAACAGAGACAAACCATTCTGCTGTGCCTGTCCAAATGTCTGATCCACGATATCTGTGAAAATATGTGCTGTTTTACACCACTAAGCTTTGAGGTAATTTGTGACACCACCATAAAAAGCAGAACATTAAGTAATGACAAAAATGTTCCATTATTATGTGCATACTCTAGAACTAACTAGCCCAGATAAACAAATCTCCCACAAAAGAAAAACAATCCATGTTACAAGGTCTATTAAAATCCATGGGAGTTGCTGTCCTAATTGGTTACAGAGAGCTTATAAAAATGTAAAATAAGATAATGCCAAGAGTTTCCAGAGAATAGAGAAAAATATTAACCTTCTTGTTATGTGTTGATTCTTTTTTTTCCAAAGGAATGAAGTTTCACTATGACTTTCATTAATGACTTTGGTTACTAGGTTACCAAAAATTAGACTATTCACAAGCTTTTAACCATGGCTGGAAAATGCTTTAAAAATCATTCTATAAATATAGAAGAATATATTTTTCAAAAGTTCATTCAGTGTTCTTGATAGATGGCTTTGTAGGCAAACTAGAGTGAGATGGTGATTTTGAAACATCTCATTTTAAAACATTTTATTTCTGCTTCCATGTGGGATGTAGAAAGCTGCAAAGAATAATAAAAAAAATCTGGCTAGTGTACCAAAGTTATAATTTTTCTTGAGTCTATCAAAAGATCTAAGGTTTCAAGGCAATCAAATCAGCAGAATTCCAAAGAGGGAGCAGGCTCTCCAGGGGACATGAGACACCTGATGTTCTCACCTTTGGCTAAGCACAGGAAAAACATGTGGCCACCATTAGGGATGAAGCTATCAGATAAAATGTTAGTAAATGAGCCGGGCATGGTGGCTCACGCCTGTAATTCCAGCACTTTGGGAGGCCGAGGCAGGCGGATCACCTGAGGTCGGGAGTTTGAGACCAGTCTGACCAACACGGAGAAACCCCATCTCTATAAAAAATAAATTAAATTAAATTAAATTTTAAAATGTTAGTAAATCACCGAAGGTCAAGTGTGGCGTAGGATGTAAGTCTGGAATAGCTGGGAAGCCCAGGAAGTCACACTCACTCACAAGATCACTGAGGGCTCTCAAAAGACATATTAGAAGTGGGCAGGAACTGGGACTGCTCCTTCGGTGGCGCAGGTATGTGGGTGTGCAGGACAAAGTCAGCTGCTGTTGGAGGACATGAACAAAGCCCCACCCACGTCCCCCCCTAGATCCTTCCTTTCTAGGCAGTAAAAGCCTTAAGACATTGAGTGAAGGGGACTACCTTCTCCCCACACACAGGGCACAGGAAAAATCCATTGCTTTTATAGAAAGAGTAGAAGCAAAACCCATATGCCTCTAGAAGAGGGGGTAGGAAAACTCTAGCCCCCGAGGACACAGGAGAAAATCCTTGGCTACTGTGGGAAGGATACGTGCAAAAAACTTCCTAGTTCTGGGATAAAATTAAGAAGCTATTCCAGGCCCAGGATCCTCTACCAATACCAAGCAGAAGTCTGCTACTAGTGATGGGGGGGAGGGCAGGGAACTCCTGTCCAAGACCAGTCACAGATACAAGGCAGAATTTAACTGGCATAGGAAGAGAGAGCAGAATTGCTGAGAGAGCCCCACCCTGAGGTTTATATCTGGCTAAGAATGGAGTTGCATCAACAAAGAATAGCTTGAACCCGAGAAGCAGAGGTTGCAGTGAGCTGAGATTGCGCCACTGCACTCTAGCTTCGGCAAAGGAGTGAGACTCCTCAAAACTCAAAAAAAAAAAAAAAAAAAAAAAATGGAAGATGAAGAGAAAAGCTCGAAGATAGCAGAGAAAAGAGGGAACATTACATGCAGAACAGCAAAAATAAGAATTACAGGACACTTCTGATCAGGAACTATGCATGCCAAAAACAATGGAGTGACGTCTTTAAAATGCTGAAAGAAGAGGGAGAAGTATCTCAACCCAGAATTCTACATTAAGTTAAAATATCATTTAAAATTAAGGTAACATAAAAACGTTCTCAAATAAAGACTGAGACAATTCATTTTTGATGTATTTAATGAAATTTCTTCAGATAGAAGAAGAGTTTTATGATCACCTTGAGGAGTGTGGGATTGGGCCCCCTCTCAATGGAATAGTTTAAATGTCAAGAATGATAAGGCCACATGCACCAAGAAGATATGAAAATGTTTCTTGCTCATGCCATGGGACTTTCTGAAGAGAAAGGGTCAGGTGCAAGTCAGTACAAACAGCAGGAGTGAAGCAGAGTTTATGGACCTGGCTTGTGTTATGACGAGGGGGGTGGGACTGAGGGAAAAGGTTTAAACACAAAGGGTGGGACTTGTGTGGCTTGAACTTCCTGCTGGCTCCAAGGGAAGAAATATGCAGGTCCCTGCAATTGGAGGAGGAATGAGGTTTGAAAGCTATCAAAGGTCAAACATAAAAAATGGAGTCTTACTGTTTATTACATGGAATATGACAGCAGACAGAGATTCGAGTCTATTCCAGGGGTGTTCAATCTTTTGGCTTCCCTGGGCCGCATTGGAAGTAGAATTGTCTTGGGCCACATATAAAATATGCTAACACTAAGGATGGCTAATGAGCTAAAAAAAAATCTCATAATGTTTCAGGAAAGTTTATGAATTTGTGTTGGGCCACATTCAAAGTCATCTCAGACCTCACGTGGCCCATGGGCCACGGTCAGACAAGTTTGGTTTACACAAAGAAATGAAGAGCATGAGAAATAGTAAAAATTGAAGTAAGTATAAAAGACTCCTCTCACTCTTGCTGGAGTAATCACATTCCATATTATACATCCTGCTACTTATAACCAACTGGATGAAATCCATAAAGCAACCATCGGAAGACTGAGAGGCAGAGAACAGAAGGTGAATTAGCCAGGGATTTTGAGACATGAAGAACAACCAGGTGGTGAGTTCCTGGTGATTAGTTCCCTCCCATATATCTTCATCTGAGTACCAGAGATGCCCACACTCAGAAATATCAACAGGCACGAAAAACAAAGGCTCCAAGGAAAGCTTGTTTTCTCTAGCCAAAAGTATTGGTAAAGAGCAGCCCTGAAAGACAGAACACGTTCTACTCCAGAGGAACACCTCAAAAAAAGCTATACCATCCTCCATCCCCCACCCAGCACTACAGCTGCAGGGGCTGAGGGCAGAGCCCTGTCAACCATCCCTGCCCTCCCCTAATGATCAGGCACCCTTCCTTATCCCCCACTTGGAGTATGGTCATGGAGACCGTATTAGTCTGTTCTCACTCTGCTGATAAAGACACACCTGAGACTGGGTAGTTTATAAAGGAAAGAGATTGAACTGACTCACAGTTCTGCATGGCTGGGGAGGCCTCAGGAAACTTACAGTCATGGCAAAGAGGAAGCAAACATGTCCTTCTTCACATGGTGGCATCAAGGAGAAGTGCCGAGCAAAAGGGGGAAAAGCCCCTTATAAAGCCATTAGATCGCATGAGAACTCACTCACTATTATGAGAACGGTAGCATAGGGTAATTGCCCTTATGATTCAACTACCGCCCACCAGGTCCCTCCCATGACACATGGGGATTATGGGAGCTACAATTCAAGATGAGATTTGGGTAGGCATACAGCCAAACCATATGAGAGACTGCAGGTAGAGACCTGTCTGGGCATTTCTGTCCGGCACTAAGGAGAAAGAACGCGTCCTCCATACCAGTACTTGGAGCAAACTTCAGGGTGAAGCTCTTTCAGCTATTCTGATCCTACACTAACATGGGTACAAGTGGCACCCCCTCCCCCCATACCTATCACCGTGGAGACTGTAGACTGATTCCTGTCTACCATCCCTCCGCTGCACTAAGCAAATGTCAGCAGAGAGGCAATGCTCCTCTCCCACTCCACTGGTGCATAGACTGTGACCATCCCCACCAGTCACAAAGCAAACAGCAGCTAAGAGGCAGCACCCCCTCCGCTCCCAATTAGAGCAGGGGTGGGTAGGATTACAGAAAGGAGAGAATCTGTGTATTAATTCCTGGGCAGACCCCCAAGCAGCCTATGCATGACTAATAAGAATCAACACATTAAAAGATTGAAGAACCGAGCTACACTGTCAAATACGGCTGTCATTTCACATTGGCCTCTGGGCAACACATCGGTTGGGAAGACCAGGGTAGCAAACTAAATTGGCACTTGAATCACAGCCTACAAACGTGTACCAGAACATGCATTCTTAGCCTAAACAGGTTGACTGCCTGCTGAAAGAAGATTTAAATAGAAACCAGAACTTCGTAACACAACACTCAAAGTGTCCTAGTTGCAATCCACACTTACTCATCATACTATGACCGGGGACGTCTCAATTTGAACGCAAAAAGACAACCAACAGACACCAACACCAAGATAATACAGATACTATAATTATCGAACGGGGGTTTAAGGAGCCAACAGAAAAATGCTCCAAAAAGTAAGTAGTAACACTGTGGGGGAAAAAAAAAAGAAAAAATAGATGCTCTAAACAAAGGAAAAGAAAAACTTACCGCAAAATTTAGAACTGAAAAATAAAATATGTGAATAAAAAGAAACCCACTGAATGGGTTGCATAGCAGATGGAGATGAAATTAGAATTAATGAATCTGAAGCTAGATCAATACAAATTATCCAGTCTAAGAAGAAAATAAGACTTTAAAGTGAATAAAACCTCAAAAATTGTGGGACAATAACCAAAAAAATTTTAAATTAATGTGATCAGAGCCTCCATGGGAAAAGAGAAAGAGTGTGGTACCCTAAAATATTTGAAGAAAAAATTTTGAAAATTTCCCAAATTGGGCAAAAGGCATAAGCTGACAAATTCAAGAGATTAAGCAACGCCAAGCAGGATAAATCCAAAGAAATCCACGCCCAAATACATAATAATCAAAATTCTGAAAACTAAAGACAAATTTAAAAATTTTGGAAACAACCAGAAAACAATGATTATTACCTACGGCATTAACACTACTCAAATGGCAGCATATTTTTCAGCACATACCATGAAGGCCAGAAGGACGTGTCATAACGTTTTTCAAGTGCTGAAAGAGAAAGAAAAACTGTCACCCAGAATTCTATATTCGCCAAAACTAACTTTCAAGTATGAGGGTAAAATAAAGGTATTCTCAGATGAAGAAAATCTAAAAAAATTTGCCGCCAGCAGAACTGCCTTAAATTTTTTTTTTTTGCTAAAGGAAGTTCTTCAGACAGAAAAGAAATGATAACAGAAGGAAATGTGAAACGTTTGGAATGAAAATGAGACAAAGAAAGGGTATCTTACTTTTCTTTTTTTTATGTATATATATGTTTTATTGCATTTTAGGTTTTGGGGTACATGTGAAGAACATGCAAGATTGTTGCATAGGTACACACATGGCAGTGTGATTTGCTGCCTTCCTCCCCCATCACCTATATCTGGCATTTCTCCCCATGCTATCTCTCCCCAGCTCCCCCACCCCCCCGCTGTCCCTCCCCTATTTCCCCCCGACAGACCCCAGTGTGTGATGCTCCCCCTCCCTGTGTCCATGGGTTCTCATTGTTCTTATTTTTCTATTGCTTTATAACCAATTACGAGAAACTTGGAAACTTAAAACAACACATTGTGGATGAGTATTCTGGGTACGGCTTAGCTGGATTCGCAGTTTCAGGGTCTCACCAGGTTGCAGTACAGTTGCTGGTGGGACTGTGTTTCTTTCTGGATCTTGGGGTCTTCTTCCAACCTCATCTGGTTGTTAGAAAAATTCAATTTCTTGCAGTTGTAGGAGTGAGGCCCTCAGATCCCACAGGACACCCACAGATTTTGCAATGTGTTCCTCAATAAGGAGTTCCTAGCAGACGATCTTTCTTCCTCAAGGTCTGCTGTGGTTAGGTGACACCCATCTGCAACAACGCAGTGTAATTCAGCACTCCACATTTTTCAGGGTGATGTCGGTGAAGTCCAACAGTGAGCTGAACATGTACCCCCACCCAGACCTGCAGACTATACCCCAAAAGAAGAAGAACTTAAAAGAAAAAACAATTAGACAGTTCTTACAACATCATATCCAAATTCTCCAGTATACAATAAAAAATTCTTATACCAAGAACCAGGCCATTCACAACTTCATTGAGAAAAGGTCATCAAAAGGTGCCAACATTGACATGACTCAGATGTTGGGATTATCTGATAAGAATTTTAAAGCAACTATCATGAAAATGTTTCACCGAGCAATTATTAACACACTTAATACAAATAGAAAATAAATAGAAGATATGAAAAGGTACCAAGGGAAATTATGTGAACTCACTGGATAGCATGACTTAGTAGTAGACAGGAGATAATAGAGGAAAGAAAAATCAGTGAACTCAAAAACAGATCAATAGAAATTTCCAGTCTGAGTTGGGCACCGTGTCTCACGCCTGTAATCCCAGCACTTTGGGAGGCCAAGGTGGGTGGATTACCTGAGGTCAGGATTTGACACCAGCCTGGCCAACATGATGAAACCCCGTCTATACTAATAACACAAAAATTAGCCAGGCATGGTGGCACTCCCCTTAGTCCCAGCTACTTGGGAGGCTGAGGCATGAGAATTGCTTGAACCCAGGAAGCAGAGGTTGCAGTGAGCTGAGATCACACCACTGCACTCCAGCCTGGCAACACAGGGAGACCCAGTCTCAACAACAACACAAAATGAACAAAAACACACTAAATCAACAGTGCTTCAGGAACCTGTGAGACGGGAACAAAACAAATCTAACATTTGTATCATAGGAGTCTCAGAAGAAGAGGAAAAATATAGAATTGAAAAATATTTTCAAACATTGGCTGGAAATCATTTTTAAAAATTTCAATTAGCCCAAAAGTAGGCCAAGAGGAAAAAATGAGGACAAGAAACAGATGAAACGAATAAAAACAATTGATAAAATGGTAGATTTAAATTCAATCATATTACTAGTGACATTAAATGATCTAAAATCTTCAAATAAAAGTCAGAGATATCAGGGAGTGATGGCTCACACCTGTAATCTCAGCACTTTGGGAGGCCAAGGTGGGCAGATTGCCTGAGCCCAGGAGTTCGAGACCAGCCTGGGTGGCATGACAGAACCCCATTTCTACAAAAAATAGAAAAATTAGCCAGGCCTGGCAGTGCATGACTGAGGTCCCAACTACGCAGGAGGCTGAGGCGGGAGAATCACTTAAGCCCAGGGAAGTCAAGGCTGCAGTGAGCCATGATTACACCACCGCCGCCCAACCTGGACTACAGACTGAGACCCTGTCTCAAAAAAAAAAAAAAAGCCAGAGTTTGTCAGATTAGTTGAAAAACCAAGACCCAATACATGCGGTCTAAAAGAAATTTGGTTTAAATATAAAGATATAGATAGGTTACAAAAGTAAAAAAATGGAAAAAGATGTATCAAGCAAAAATTAATAAAAGTGGGAGTGGTTATGCTAATATCAGAAAAAAAATAGATTTCAGAACGAAGAATAACAGTAAAGACAAAGAGAGACATTTCCTGGTAATAAGGGAGTAAATTCATCAAGAAGACATCACAGGTTCTTCAAAAAATTAAACATA
The DNA here is from genome assembly GCA_036589455.1 of Ateles fusciceps. Lineage (NCBI taxonomy): Eukaryota > Metazoa > Chordata > Mammalia > Primates > Atelidae > Ateles > Ateles fusciceps. Next base: position 12,029,978 of record JAZHEH010001736.1, read on the forward strand.
ATTACCATATGATCCAGGAATTCTACTTCAGGGTATATACCCAAAATAATTGAAAACTTGAAAGCAGGGACTCAAGCAGATATTTGCATATCAACATTCATAGGAATATTATTCACAGTAGCCAAAAACAGAAGCAACTCAAATATCCATCAACAGATGAAGAGAAAAGCAAAATGTGGTGTATACGTACAACAGAATATTACTCAGCCTTAAAACGGAGTGAAATTCTGACACATGCTACAATATACACGAACCTTGAAGACATCATGCTAAGTGACACAAAAGGACAAATATTGTATGATTCCACTTATATGAGGTACCTAGAGGAGTCACATTCATAGAGAAAGAAAATAGGAAGTTGGTTGCTAAGGGGAGGAGGTGAGTGTTGGGAGTTATTGTTTAGTGGAGGCAGAGTTTCATGCCGGGAAAATGAAAAAGTTCTGGAGATGGATTATGGTGAGAGTTGCACAATAACGCAAATGTGCTTAATTCCACTGAACTGTACACCTAAAAATGGCTAAAATAGTAAATTTTATGTTATGTATATTTTGTCACAATGAAAAGGAAGACATCACAATCCTAATTGTGTATGTCTAAAATAGAGTTTCAAAATACATAAGCAAAAATTAATAGAACTGAAAAGAGAGGCCAGGCACAGTGGCTCCCGCCTGTAATCCCAGCACTCTGGGAGGCCGAGGTGGGTGGATCACTAGAGGCCAGGAGCTCGAGACCAGCTTGGCCAACATTGCAAAACCTTGTCTCTACTAAAAATACAAAAATTAGCCAGGTATGGTGGTGCATGCCTGTAATCCCAGCTACTCAGGAGGCTGAGGCAGGAGAATTGCTTGGGCCCAGGGGGCAGAGGTTGCAGTGAGCTGAGATCGTGCCACTGCACTCCAGCCTGGGCAACAGAGCAATACTCCATCTCAAACAAATAAACAAAAAATTGAAAAGAGAAATACAAAAAGCCACCATTAGACTTGGAGACCTCAACATTCCTCCGTCAGTAATTGACAGAATAAGTACACAGAATATTGGCAAGGATATAGATATCCTGAAAAATATTATCAAGCAACTTGACCTAATCATCACTTACAAAACACATTACCTGGACCAGTAGAATACACAATCTTTTCAAGTGAGCATATAACATTCAGCATGATAGACCATATATGAGCTATAAAGCAAATCAACAAATTTAAAATAACTAAAATAATACAAATTTTACTCTGTTACCACAGTGAAATTCAACTACAAACCAATTACAAAACTATATCTTAAAAATATATTTGAGGACATTTTAAAACAACCAGTTTAAATAAATCATTTAAACAATTATCTTTAAATGATTTTTTTAAAAACTAATCTTTGGGCCAGGTGCAGTGGCTCATGCCTGTAATTCCAGCACTTTGGGAGGCCAAGGTGGGAGGATCACTTGAACCCAAGAGTTTAATACCAGCCTGGGCAACATAGTGGGACCCCACCTCTACAAAAAATTTTAAAAATTAGCCCACCATGGTAGCACACACCTGTGGTCCCAGCTACTCGGGAGGCAGAGGTGGGAGAATCTCTTAAGCCTGGGAGGTGGAGATTGCAGTGAACCAAGATCGTGCCACTGAATTCCAGCCTGGGGTGACAGAACAAGATCCTGTCTCAATAATAATAATCTTTTGACCAAAAGAAACTCAGAAGTGAAATTATAAAACACGTTTATATACAACAGAATTTGTGAGATGTACTCAAAGTCCTGAGAGGAAATTTATCGCATTAGATACTTATACTAGAAAGGGAGAAATGTCTCAAATTCATGACCCAAACTACTACCTTAAGAAACTAGGGGGAAAAAAGGAATATTGTTTGTAATCTCTGAGCATTTTTTATATTTAGTGATTAAAATCACAACCTGGCTATTATCAGGGCCTTTTTCCATTTTCTCAGCATGAACTCACTCTTGGTGCCACATTTCTTCTGCTGTGAAATAAATTCTTTGATCAGAAGCGATCTTGTGTGAAACAGTGAATAAAGGTAGAGAAGGCAAATCCATGTTCAAAGTGCCTATTCCAGTGTGGACAAACCAACGACGCTGCATGATGGGAGGGGTTCAGTGGAATCATCTCTTTGTGCTTACATTTTTGTGCACAAGAATATGACATGCTTCATGAAAGGAAGAACTCACTTAGTGCTAAATCCCTGGGGCTCAGGAGGGTGCATGCCCCATAGGAGCTCAGTACTTTTGCTGAATTAATAAATACACTTAAGTGTTCTATAGCACAAAGATTTCACTGGGGCTTTTCTTCTGTTCCTTGGATTATGTTTTCCTCAAGATGAACTCTTCATCTTTCTTTTGCAGACTGTGTTTCTTCCTGCCTTTCCTTTCATCTGTGTTCTCTCCTCCCTTTGCTATCATATGTATATGCGGTTGCTGAGCCATTTCTTTCTTCGAAGATAGTTTTATTGAGAAGTAATTTATGTGCTGTAAAGGTCACCAGCTTAAAGTGTAACTGGTTTTCTTCCCTCAGCACAGTGTTTTTGAGGTTTATTATGTTATCGTGTGTATCAGTTCTTCATTCTTTGGAGGATGGAATAGTATTCCATTATATGAATGAACTACGTTTTGTTTACGCATTATTCATCAGTGGGACATTTGGGTTGTTTCCACTTTTTTGCTATGAATAATGGTGCTGTAAACAAGTTTTTTAGTGTATGTTATAAAATCTAAAATAACAATAGACAGGCTCTCCAAGGAAGGAGTTTATCTAGGATTAGCAGGAGATTGCAATCCAAGATACCCATGCCACAGGGAACCAAGAAACACCCGAAGAGGCTGGGGTCAAGAGGAACTTTTATAAAGACAAAAAGGAGAAAGTCATGTAAGCTGCTCTGAAACAAAAACTATTGATTGTGGAGGCTCATAGCTGCTCAGTGGGCACACTGGCTGTTGCTGGGGAGATGTCTTCACAAAAGCAACTTAACATGGAATTTTTATGGTTTCCAGAGAATCCTTGTAATACTTCTTATCACAGGTACATTACATTATATATTAGCAGTACTCCTCCTTCAGGGCCTCCTGGCTCCATTTTGCTAGGGTTTGGCCTAAGTGACTCCATTTTGGTACTGACAACTTTCACAACCTATCTTCACTTCTCTTGGGCATACAGCTAGAAGATTTGCCAAGTCACATAGCAACTCTACGTCAAACATTTTTACAAATTGCCAGACTGTTTTCCCTGGCGGCTGCATCACTTTACATCCCCACCAGCAACACTTGAAGGTTCTGGTTTCTCCACATCCTCACCAATACTTGCTATTGTGTTTTCTTTTCTTTTTGTCTTTTATTTTTTAGAGACAGGATCTTGCTCTGTCGCTCAGGCTGGAGTGCAGTGACACGGTCACTGTGTTGATGAAGAGTCCAACTCTGTAAAATATCTGAAGAGACTTACTCTGAACCAAATATGAGTGAGCCACAGTATCAAGGGGTCCTAAGAACATGTGCCCAAGGTGGTCCGGCTACAGCTTGGACTTACACACTTTAGGGAGACGTAAGACACCAATTGATACGTGTAAGATGTAGATCGGTTCCATCTGGAAAGGCAGGACAGCTAGAAGCAGGGGCTTCCCGGTCATGGGTAGATTCCAGGAGTTTTGAATTGGCAATTGGTTGAAAGCGTTATTGTCTAAAGACCTCTAATCAACAGAAGGGAGTGCCTGAGTTGTGATAAGGGGTTGTGGAGACCAAGGTTCTTATCGTGCAGAGGAAGCCTCCAGGTAGCAAGCTTCAGAGAGAATAGATTGGAAATGTTTATCAGACTGAAAAAGGTGCCAGATTTGTGACTGACTCTGCTAGGTCACAGAAAAGACCTAGAAAGGGAAGGAGATTCTCTGCAGAATGTAGATTTTCTGGACAGACAGCTATGCAGGGCCATTTATTTTAAGATATGGCAAAGAAACATATTTGGGGTTAAAATATTTTGATTGCCTTATCTGTCATGTCATGTTATGCCAGAGTCAGGTTGAAAAGCCACATCATATAGGGTTAAATAAAACTGCTCTGGGCTGGGCGAGGTGGCTTACATCTGTATTCCCAGCTCTTCGGGGAGGCCGAGGCGGGCAGATCACAACGTCAGGAGTTCAAGACCTGCCTGGCCAATATGGTGAAACCCCATCTCTACTAAAAATACAAAAATTAACCAGGCATGGTGGCAGGCGCCTGTAGTCCCAGCTACTACGGAGGCTGAGGCAAGAGAATCGCTTGAACCTGGGAGGCGGAGGTTACAGTGAGCCAAGATTGTGCCACTGCACTCCAGCTTGGGTGACAGAGTAAGACCTCATCTCAAAAACAACAACTACAACAAAAATTGCTCCAAGATTTTATGATTTGTAGGGTGCACCTCCCGCCGCTTAGACAGGAATTTGGACAAAGAGAAAAAAGGTCACAGTTTACTCCTCAGTAGCTCACTGTAACTCCACTTCCTGGGCTCAGATTGCTCCCACCTCAGCCTCCCAAGTAGCTGGGATTATTTTTTTTAAGACAGGGTCTGGCTATGTTGCCCAGGCTGGCAGGCTGGTTAAAAATGCCTTTTCTTATAGTCATTCCAGGGGATAGTGAGTCATTTCATTTTGTTCTTGTGTAAAAGGACAACTTCATGATTATATGTGAACAGATTCCCTTGGTTTTCTCTTGGAGCATTTTGAAAGTTGTATTTTGTGTTCTACCAACATTCCGTGGCCTGATAGCTAGGGGTGAGGCAGGAAAGAGCTCAGCTGAGACCTTATGTTTGCTAGAGTATCTGGTCTCTGGTTTCTTGGCTGAGATTTTCTAGATGTCCTGAACAAAAGTTTCCTTCCCAGGGAGTGATGCAATGACCGGTGGGGGTCGCCTCACACTTGGGAGCCTTGTCTGGTTCAGCAGGGAAGCCCTGAACCCAGCAGAGTCCCTCCCGGTAGTTCACGAGCCCTCTCTCACTGGTGTCTTCCCAGCAGCCACAGGAGGAAGATCCAGGTACCTCTCTTCTCCCAAATAACCTGTTTTTCTCACCAGTGAGACCCTTTTATTTTTTGAGACAGTTTCACTTGTCACCCAGGCTGGAGTGCAATGGCGCAATCTCGGCTTACCGCAGCCTCTGCTTCCCAGGTTGAAGCAATTCTCCCGCCTCAGCCTCCCAAGTAGCTGGGATTACAGGTGTGCACCACCATGCCCGGCTAATTTTTTTGCATTTTTAGTAGAGATGGGGTTTTGCCACGTTGGCCAGGCTGGTCTCAAAACTCCTGACCTCAGGTGATGTGCCTGCCTTGGCCTCCCAAAGTGCTGGGATTGCAGGCCTGGGCCACTGTGCCTGGCCACAAGACTTCCTGAGTTTTGCTGCGCCACCAGGGCCATTTGTGGGATTAATCTTACACACCTGAGAAATACTTTTTTCTCCCGGTACTCACCATTTTTTGACATTTTTGGCATTTGGCTGTATCCTTTTGCTTGTTTGCTGTGGAGTTTTCGTTTGTTTGCTGGTTTGGAGCAGGAAGGAGATGCTGGCCTTTACTGTGTTTATCATTTAAAGTATTTGAGAAGGGGAGACGCTGTAATCCAGCTGCACTCTACCACTTTAAAAATTCTTAGCAATACCTTTAGGTGATTAACTTACTCCAAGCAATTCCTCCTTACTCATTCATCAAACTCCTAGTCATGGTGCACCTGCTGTATGGCAAGCAGGGCTTTCAAAGCTGAGCCACAGCAGAGAACCAGAGCCCTGCTTTCGTGGAGCCTCAGCAAATTTTGTCAGAGTGTCTCCATCAGAGCTTCCTTATTTTGCATAAAAATGTGTTGGCCACAGGCTTGGTGACTCACACCTGTAATATGAGCACTTTGGGAGGCCGAGGCAGGGGGGATCACCTGAGGTTGGGAGTTTGATATCAGCCTGACCAACAGGAAGAAACGTGGTCTCTACCGAAAATACAAAATTAGCTGCACGTGGTGGCGCATGCCTGTAATCCCAGCAACCAGGGAGGCTGAGGCAGGAGAATTGCTTGAACCGAGGAGTTGGAGGTTGCGGTGAGCCAAGATCATGCCATTGCACTCCAGCCTGGGCAACAAGAGCAAAAGTCTGTCTCCAAAAAAAAAAAGATATTGTGTTTATGGAAGACAATTTCAATCCTTTACATCTAAGAATTTTGATCAAATTTGCCTAGGTTACAAAATTAACCAGTTGGTCTAATGTACAGCATAAGGACTATAGTTATCACATTACAAATTTGCTAAGAGTAGATTCTGTGTTCTACCATGAAAAAAAGGCATACAATGTAAATACAATAAAAGTTAAAAAAAATGTATGTGCCCTCTAATATTCATGTGACACTCTACCGAAAGTACAGAATAGAGGGGAAGCTTTACAGCGGGAGTGGAGGAATCTGCCTTCATTTTTCCTGTTTTTTTCCCCCCCTTTTTATGCATATTCTGCTTATGTAGTGCCTTCATTTTTAGGCTTTTTCAATGTTGTATTTGAGAAGCTGCATCAGGTACAGCTCATTTTCCACTCATTGCTTACAGATGAATTAAAATCATTTGCATATTCCTTAGCTGAAGATGTACCCAAAATAAATGCAAGTCTGGCACACGGCATTAAAAAAAAAAGTACAGAGAAACAAACTTGTGTGGCATAGAGAAGATATTTTTACATTTTAAAATCGTGAAGCATAAGATCTTTGAAAAAATCTTTTTCTAAGCACTATAAACCAGAGTTGTTCCTCAGCAATTTACAGAAATCAGATCAACATGGTGTTACAAATATTTACTTGAAGCCAATTTCTGTATATTATCTCCCTGCAGCCACCTCCACTGCCAATCCCTGGAATTGTACACAGTCCTTTCAAAACCTTTAAGACACCTGTGGCATTAACTCAGCAAATAAATGAAAGCCTCTGTGTGCAAGGCATTGTTCTAGGGACAATAAAGGTTATAGAAATAACCCAGCACCTTCCCAGGAGGCATTACTCGGGTAAATGGAAGAGTGCTGACAGAGCAGGGTAGATTCTTAAGGGGAAATCACGACAGATGGCATGCTGCAGTGATAAATTCTGAGTATCTAGAGAACCATCAATAGAGGATGGCTACCTGATACGGTTCCCAACCTGTGTGAACAGAATGTCTGTCTAATCATATCCCTTGGTCAGAGCCCACAGCTCACATAGGATGAGCTATTTGTGTCCTTTCCACCCCAAATTTACATGTGGAAATCCTCACCACCATGGTGATGGTATCAGGAGGTGGGACTTTTGAGAGGTGATTAGGTCATGAGGGTGGTGCTCTCAAGATTGAGATTAGTGCCCTTATGAGGCCCCAGAGAGATCTTCCTTGCCTGTGCCACGTGAGGATGCAAGATGCTATGAGAAAGAGGGCCTTCACCAGACACCAAACCAGCACCTTCGTCTTGGACTTTCCAGCCTCCAGAATTCTAAGAAATAAATTGCTGTTGTTAAGCCACCCCGTTTATGGTATTGTTATGGCAGCCCCAACAATCTAAGACGACAGAGGACTAGAACCTGAAGGTCGGACTCCAACATGGCATTCTGCTGCCAGCAGAGGCCCATGGGATTTGCTACAAGAGATCGCACCCACTTGCTGGGGCCCTTTCAAAGTATAGTTTTATTCTGCAGTCACTTTTAGGGGATGTATATGAGTTCATGTTCATAAATCTGTTTGTACTATATTTGATAATCCCTTAACATTTCCTGCTAGTTCTGTCCCAGGCCATCAGCTCTATCGATTCCTTGATATGAAGCATTCCCGACTGGCTTACATCCTTCAGCTTCCAAGGACTATGCGCTTGTGCAAACTTTTTTGGGATTTAGGAACAAGTTCATTCATGTCTCCTTTCATGGATTCTGAATCTCTGAGCTTTCACCTTTCAAACACTGCAGCTTCAGGATCTAACTCAGGCCCCAGAGCTGCAAAGATGGTTGATGAAGGATGCTATTATCTATTTCCAGCAATGGCCACGCACACTTCCTACTAACTTCCCAGTGGCTCCTGGGCTCCACCTTGCACGGTTGCTCAACAGGGAAGTATTAGATTCTCTTCTACATAGAGCTACGTAAGGAGACTCAGGGGACATTCTTATTATGGTTGGCAAAGGGGCAGCTTCTTGCAGAACAGATCCTCTCTAAAGAAACACCTGCTCCATCAACAGTCTCATGGATACAAAAAAGTGTGTATTTGCTCTCAGAAAGAAAGGTCCACATAAACTGGGTCACTCCCATCTTGAAGCACTGCTCATGCTCTGTGACAAGTTCCTTGTAAAAAAACAATTCAAGATTGGATGTTTCTGGAAACAGAATGGGGAAGCAAATGTAATGGGGATGCGCCACCTGGTGACCAGAGATGGAACTGTCACTCAACTAAGAAAAGGCCTCACTTCAAAAGAACAAGTGATCCCTGAAATGATTTAATTCACCTTTCAGGTAAACTGAAATTAACAAATCATCTGATGAATAAAATATGAAGATATTACCAAAAGATATTTTAGAGATTCTATATGATATGGTTAACAGTCTTCTGGCTAATACCTACAAGTGTTTAAAAAGCAGTAACTCAGATATTCACATTTAAAAGAAAAAATGCTAAAAATTTTTAAATGTTTCAAAAGCAACCTTGAGTAAAAATCTCTGTAAATTAATAACTGGGTTTTTTTCCCAATAAAGGGTCTATAACAGATCTATATTTAAAAACATTTATATATTTCCACTGTGTCAATAAACCAGCCAATTACGACTCTTAGAATGGAGTAATGGCCTGAAAAATCAAAATGTTATTCTTAACAATAAAGGTAAGTTGTAATGATTATTCAAGATTAATATAGAAAACAGGCCCACAATATTTCTTAACTTGCAATTTTATTCATTTTCAGCACTCTTACATACTAGTAGGAAAATTTAAACCATAACTAGACATAAACATTCAATTCAAATTTTCATATATACAGACCAGACTACATACATATTACACTGAAAAACTTACAGATAATTGGAGTTGGGCCAAATAACTTCAATTAGCTGACAATAACAACACATCCCACTTCCGACAATCACAGCTGAAAGGTCTTCAAGGCAGATTACATTTGGGCTGGAGACACAAAGTGATAGTTTGACTTGAACAATACAAAACTAAAGTCAGGGAATTAAATCGATTTCCAACCACTATAGAAGTCATTTTCCTGGCTTAAATAAGTTTTAATTTTTTCACAGAAAAAAAAATATTTCAGGCAAATAAAAACAAATTCCAGATTAGCACAGTTCAGTGTTTCATTTATTTTACCTTTATCAAGGCAAACAAAGTACAGATGCTGTACATTAAAAACAGAAATGTATCACTCACAGCACATCAATTCCTACAGACAAAAGGCTTTTCTAAGCATTGCTCCTTTCTGAAGCACATACCACACCTAAATGTACAAAGAGCCATCTGCTGGTCCAACGTAGCCAACTCCAATTAGCAGGACGTCTATCAGCGTCCATATTCCCAGGCCACCGAAGCTGAAGAGCTTGCCGAGGCCTTCTCGCCACTGGCCCAGATAGAAACGGTCTGCTCCAAACCCACCAAGCGTGATGCTGTGATGGCAAACAGACAGGATTCCATAAGACCGCCTCCACCCCAACTGCGGCCAGTTAGGGTTTCATCACTGAGTTATGTGAGATTTGAGAGAGGGCTTCCAATGATCGCAGCCCTTAATTGGAACACAAGTGACTATTTCACAAATTGACACCAGCAAATAATTATAAGCAGGAAGACTGTTTAAATGTCAGAAGTAAACATACAATTTTTAGCTAAAATTAACCTACAAATTTTAGCTGTAGGTTAGCAATATAGGGAAACCCAGGTTAGGGGTATACAGGAACTCTATCATCTTTTCAACTTTTCTGTAAATTAAAATTATTCCAAGTTTCAAGTTTTTTTTGTTTTTAAGCCAGTTGTTACCTTTAACTTGAACCATTGTCAGCGATGGTTACCAATCTTTTTTTTTTGAGACAGAATCTCTGTCTCTGAGGCTGGAGTGCAGTGGTGCAGTGCCAGCTCACTGCAGCCTCCTCCTCCTGGGATCAAGTGATCAGACACGCACCACAATGGTCGGCTTTTGTATTTTTTGGTAGAGACGGGGGTTTCAACGTGTTGGCCAGGCTGGTCTCGAACTCGTGACCTCCAGCAATCTGCCCACCTCAGCCTCCCAAAGTGCTGGGATTACAGGTGTGAGCCATCGCGCCTGGCCTATCTTATTTTTGTTAGTCTCATTTTCTCTCCTGGCCTCCTCTTTTGCTTTTCAGTCAAACCTTTCTTGCCAGGCAAGATCCTTCTTTCCCTAGCCCAAATTCTAATGCAGTGGTTCTCAGCAAGGGGCAATTCTGGCCCCCAGGGGACACCTGGCAACATCTGGAGGCATATTGACTGTCAAAACTGCAGGGGATGGAAGGTTTGCTACTGAGAAGTAGTAGGTCAAGGCCAGCGATGCAGCGAAACATCCTGCTATGCACAGGACAGCCCCAAGACGAAAGATCACCCAACCCAAAGTGTCAGCAGTGATGAGGCTGCGAAATCCTGCCCTGTGTCTGTGATGCTGCAGGCCTCAGGGTCTCAGACAGCAACTCAAAACTTCAGCCGTAGGCAGCATAACCTTTTCACTAGCTAACCCGTTAACCAGGGTCCTACCTGCCCTTCCCTTTGGTGGGAAGAATTACTACAATTTCTTAAAGTGCTGTTGAAAAGTTAAACAAACAGCACATTTCCATGTAAGAATATAAGCCTATAATTCTCTCCAGATGGTGAAATTATAGGCAATTTTTAATATTTTTGTCATTTTCATTTTTCCAGTTTTCAGTATTCAGCATGTATTACTTTTTCATAATAAGTTAAAGATATACATCATAAAACTACGTGTTTTAGACAGTCCACAGCATTTTACTGATTCGTGGTACATTCAGAATGGAAAGTCAACGTGCAGGCACCTCGGGAGAAAAGCTACCATGCCTGCCAGGAAACTCCAGAGTACTGGGCTGGTCACCTTACACTCTTCCAGCTGTTTCCTAGAGTCTAACACACATGGTAGCATCTGAGTGAAGAATGAAGTGGCCTGAGCTCAATGTCTGGAAGATTCCACTAATCCCAAAGAAATCCAAACAGCCGTTTAAACTTACTAGTAACAAAGCTTACCTCAGAGCCAGAGCAGTAGACCACTTATAGCCTCCAGTCCAATTGCAATACAGCATTTTGGGAAAAGTACGGTTACCTTAAAAAAAAAAAAAAAAGAAAAATACATGGTATAAAACTACTCTCAGAAAGACTTAATTGTAACAAATGGGTTACAAGAGTTGAGACAAGTGGCCATCCATGTAGGGGGAGCCATTAAAGTTGTATCCACCTCACACCATCTACCAAGAGCAATTCCTGGTGGATTCTAAACCAAAATGTGAAAGGTTAAACTTGTAACTTTCAAAAGACAATGTAGTAAATTGTCTTTATAAACCTGGGGTAGAAAAAAGATTTTTAAAACCACAACAAAAAAGGACTAACTCTAATAACTTAAACTAATTATATTTTTAAAGTTCTGTTCATGAAAATATACCATAACGTTAAAAAAAAAAAAAAAAAAGTCAAAATCTGGGAGAGGGTTTCAGGGACAGTACAGATAATATCCAAAAGACAAAAGAAGTCTAGACAACTTTAAGACTTTAAGAATAAGAGTTCTTGGAGAGGATACGGATCATCAGGAATAGTTACGTAGCGCTGGTGGGAATGTAAGCTAATACAGCCATTTAAAGAGTAACACACCTGGAAAGTACATGCCAAAGAAGCTCTTGCACATGTGCAATCAGGAGACAGGCAAAGACATTTTAACAGAGTCACAAGAGCAAAAAACGGCACATAATCAGAATATATTGGAGAGTAGATAAAACTGTGATATAAGCTTACAATAGATTACTACACAGAAGTAAAAAAAAAAGAAATAAGTCACATGGATGAATCATAAAGCCATAATGTTGAGAGGAAATTAGAAAGTCCCAGAAGACCACCATCCTGATGTCATCTTACACAGCCCTAAAACAGGCATTATCGAATATATGGTACTGTATTTTATTACATACATACAATAAAACTATAGAAAATTTTTAAAAGGAAGTGAAGTGATAAGAAACAATTCAAAAGGGTGGTTACCCTGGAAGAGGAGGCAGAGCAACCAGGTGAAGGCAAGCACTCAGGTGGTCGCAATGGTATTGGTGCTGTTTTCACTGTTATATTGGGTAAAAGTCAACTGCTGTGTCTTATGCTTTATACTTCCCCTAGTTTTCTTATTTTGTGAAATATTACATTTAAAAAGATAACGGAATTGCAATTTCCTGGATGATTTATTTTAGTATGTTGAGTTTATTAATGAGGGTTGGCACAGCTAAAAAGCTGCTGATACCTGTTTCTAATTAAGTAATTTGACTCTCAAATTTCTAGTTAAAGTCCCTTAATAAACGTAGAGAAAAACATTTTGCTGACAAACGTCCCTGAACTGACGTACCCAAGCAGTGGATGTGGTCCCGCACGGTGCAGTTGGCAGTATAGCGCTGCCGAGGACAGGACACCGTCATGCAGCTGGTGGAATTGGAACACTCGTAATCTGTTTCAGGGAGCTGCCAGCAAAATCTGCAAGTCATGTTAATGATGAAGTTCTTTTGGGATTTGAGGTCTTGATCCTATGTAGCAAACGACACAAAACTCATCAGTTGCAATGGAGTAGTCTGTTAAGATGTCAATAAGACTACACAGTCACATGGCACAAAATTCCTAAAAAGCTTATATTTAGGACCTAGGAGTAAGTGCCAGAAAAAGTTACCAAAACAGCATGTATGCAAAACAAATGTATATGCTATGACCCGTAATCATAAAAATACACACCCAAAGTAGTGTACCTAAGGGAAAAAAAGTAGACAAATGCACATCAAAATAGCAAAAGTTATTTCAGCGTGATATAATTATTTCATCACTTTGGCTTAGCTAAATTTTTCATAGCAAATGTGTACTTTTGTAATGCAGCAAAGAGGAAAATGTATTTTAGAAAGTCAGTCACGAATAGCTAGAAGGAACTGATGAATGCATTTGTTGAAGGTCACTGAGCTTCAAGGGAGGAGTGGAATCCAGGTCTCTCAACCCCAGCCTGATGCTTCTGCAGTGGTTAACCCACCGCTTTACTTCTGAGTTGCCAGCCTTCCCTAACATCTCCTACCTTGCACAGCCCAGCAACTCAGGGTTGTTACAGCTGCTCCTACCTCCAGAGCATGTGGCATACTTTACCCAGAGGCAGCCCAACTTGGAAGCACTACATGACGTGTGGAGGCTCAGTGAGTGTTCCCTGGTGGCCAGAGGTATTTTTTGATTTCAGTTTCAAAAGCCATTATTTTGTTTTCTGCTTACAAAAGTACATGTTCTTTGTATGTTACACATTTGAAAATTACAGACAAAAACCTATAGGTGTTCAGAGCTAACTACTTTTAATCTTCTTTCTGTTTCTTTTACATGTATATTTCTAAATTTGCTAAAATGGAATTATAGTGAAAGCACACTGTATCTCTTTACTCCACCTGACATTACATCATAATACATATTTTTCCAATTTTTATGTGGTCACACGATCATCTCTGGAAGCATCATATATATGTTATATATATGTGTGTGTGTGTATACACATACACACACACACACACACACACACAAACACATTATTATTTTTTTCTTTTTTTTGAAATGGAGTCTCACTCTGTTGTCCAGGCTGGTGTGCAGTGGTGCAATCTCAGCTCACTGCAACCTCCACCTGCCAGGTTCAAGCAATTCTCCTGGCTCAGCCTCCCGAGTAGCTGGGATTACAGATGTACAACACCACGCCCAGCTAATTTTTGTATTTTTAGTAGAGATGGGGTTTTACCATGTTGGCCAGGCTGGTCTCTATCTCCTGACCTCAGGTGATCTGCCCAGCCTCGGCCTCCCGAAGTGCTGCGATTAACACGTGTGAGCCCCCCACGTCCAGCTCCTATTTTTAACATTTTACAAATTTGCATGTCATTTCTGCACAAGAGCCATTCTCGTTTTCTCTGTATTGTTCCAATTTTGGCATATGTGCTGGTGAAGCAAGTAATATTAATTTTCTTATCAATGCAAAACCACTTTTCCTGGAAAGCATTCAAATGTGGTAAGTCATCACCTGATTCAGGCAAGCAGTCTGACCTGTTAGAAAATATGTTTACATCTGCTTATTTTCAGCGATGTGCTTAAAACACAAGGTTTTTAAAAAAAAATCATTTTATTATTTGTTATATGATATTATTTTCATGGGTTTGATTGAATAAAACATATGCATTTTTATGCCACCACCAGAGAACCCACGTTCAGCTATCAGACCACCTAATTTTATATCGTGGAACACCACCTGCCAATGTGGCTCCAACAGCAGATTGTAAACTTTCTTTAATCATATTCCATATCTCACAGTAGGAATATTAAAAGTGCAATTTTCGATACTGGAGTGCTAGTGTTCAAATGGAAGTAACTATAACCAAAACCTATGTGCTTGTCTAACCCACACCATTAACAATCATTACTTCATTTGCAGAATGACACGAATTACATAGCATCCAGTGGATCTCTGTTCAAAGATGGCAAAACTGATTACATCTTGATTTACAGAAAGACGAATATACAATATGACAAAAGAAACACATTTAAAAAGAACCTCAGAGCAGAAGGCTTGATGTTGGAGAAGGAGGTAGGTGCTTTACTATTGTAGTTACGTAATAAAATGAAAACACAAGTTTTTTTTAATGGTTTTTTAAAAAGTAGGTAACACATGTACAAGGTACACATTTCAAGACACAGCAGGAGGGTGAGCAGTGAGTCGGTCTTGCCTGGCCCGGCCTCTGGAACCACTGTCCTCCCCAGGCCAAGTACCCTCTGCACTTCCAGGGAGAGCTTATTCTACACACAGACACATTTATGTCATCTATATTTAACCTTCCCCGATACTTTCACTTAATTTTGTACATATGTCAGTTCATTATCTCTGAGCTTCCTAGTTCTTTTTAATGGCTACAATGGGTTTATTCTATTACATGTGTACCACAAGTTAAGCAGTTCTTTCTTGGACATTTCACTTCTTTCCAATCTTTTGCTTTAATGAGCAACTCGGCTAAAAAATAAGCATACTTATTTGCATCCATGTATAATAATGTATATAACATAAATTTCTAGAGGTAGAACTGCTAGGTCGATGATTATGTGCATTTATAAGTTTAACAGATATGACAAATCACCTTTAAGAAGTTGACCAATTTGACTATCCATTAATAAGATATGAGTATCTGACCCTTATACTCTCACAAACTCAGAGTTAAGTCAAATTTTAAAAAAATTTTGCCCATCTGAGGGTTAAAAACGTATTAGTTTGTTTTTAATTATGAGAAAACTTATGCACATTTTTCATGTAATAATACAAATAAGTCTGTTTGTATTTCCTTTCCTATGAACCATCTGCTCAGGTCCTAACACAGTTTTTCTATAAGACTGTCATCTTTTCCATGTGGGTTTTTAGGAAGTGTTTATATATTATTGATATTAGTGTATTAATTGTCACATATGTTAGAAACACTTTTCCTAGTTTGCCATGTCTTTTGCCTTTATGCTTTTTTTAAGATCATGCAGAAATCTCTGATTTTTAGTAGTCAAAAGTATCAATTCTTTCTTTTATGGCTTCTAAACTTTATTTCATACTTAGAAAAATATTCCCATTTTGGGATTATAACAACAACTATCTCGTGTTCTCTCTGGTACTTCAGGATTTCATTTTTCACATTACACCTTTGGACTATCTGGAATTCACTCTGGACAAGACAGGGGTTCCACTTAATTTTGTTCCAGAGCTCCCCAGGCATTCTGGCATTTACTGAATCTATCTTCTCACAGACAAACACTGGGCCTTCAAAAGCTCATCCATGGCAGAAAGAGCACTGCCACCCGCTCTGTACACTAGCTGTCACTACTAAGAACACAGAACCCGTCTGAACGAATCAGACTTGCTTTAGATATGCTAGTAGACTAAGATCTTCTCCATCCTACAAAGCAACATTTCTGTCAAGCGCATTTCCAGCAGACATCAACTGGCTTGACAGTTATCATTATAACTAAAACAGGAGTGAGCTGACACGGAAAGGTTTATTGGGTTTTTTAGAATTTATTTCTACTTACTCAACAGGGCAAACATAAAAGAATATAAAAATTATTCAGAATTTATTCTCAATAGTCACGTCTGAACTGCTCTTCTAATGTGAAGCTTACAGTGAATGTATTTAGAATAAGTAAGCTGCAGTACTTACAACACAGGTAACAGATGGTTTCACTGTACAGTCAAAAGTGGCAGGCTTCCCATAAGATACAGGAGAAATTTGTTGTGCAGTCTATACAGTCTGCAGGAAGTCTGCTACACAAACCATTGCTTGGACACTTCATCACATAAGGTGGGATTTCAGTACTTTCTGTGAGAGGTAAGAGAGAAGCTTATTCTCCTACAATACTGATTCAAATAACAGAGGAGAACAATCTTCTAAGGTTAAGAGACATGATCATTAGCAATTAGACACTGCACTGGAATGGAAAAAGCATGGGACTGGAGCCAGAGACACCTGCAATTAAAGCAGAGTTCTGTGAATAACCAGCTGTGTGACCTGGTGGGCACCATACTTGTAAAACATTACTTCATTCCTGCCTCCCAAGTGGCTGTGAAAACTAAAGGTGCTCACATACAAATAATGCGGAGAAAATTCTGGGTATACATTAAAAGCTTTCTTTTAAAAGAAAAAAACATCATTTTGTAAGTTGAAAAACTAACACTCATAGTAGGGTTTGTGCAAAATCACAGAGGAAGTCTGTGGCAAAACTGAAACTAGAACCCAAATCTCTCCATTTCCAATCCAATGTTCTCTTCAAAAATCTGAATTCACTAGTTTAGAAATGAAGCCACTGACATCCTCAGGGCATCAACTCTAGAAAATGTCATGATTTCACACTGGTACTTCGATAAGCCATATGTGCTAATGTAACATTTACAGCTTTATGCTACCAAAGTTCAAAATAGTTCTCTATTTTAACAACTTCTTCAGTGAGCTGCAACCTTTTTTTTTTTTTTTTTTTTTTGAGATGGAGTTTCGCTCTTGTTGCCCAGGCTAGAGTGCAATGGCATGATCTCACAGCAACCTCTGCCTCCCGGGTTCAAGTGATCCTCCTGCCCCAGCCTCCCAAGTAGCTGGGATTACAGGCATGTGCCACCACACCCGGCTAATTTTGTATTTTTAGTAGAGATGGGGTTTCTCCATGTTAGTCAGGCTGGGCTCGAACTCCAGACCTCAGGTGATCTGCCCACCTCAGCCTCCCAAAGTGCTGGGATTACTGGCATGAGCCACCACTCCCGGCCCCAGCTATAACTTATTTCCAACCAACCTAATCAGGTGTGCAATGTATTTTTACCAACTGAGAGGATCAAAATTGCAAGTATTCCTGAAAAGAAGGGCTTTCAAAAGCCTGCAAGAGTCAAGAACTCTTGTGCTTTCTCTAAAAAGTAATCTGCATTTAAAATTCAAGTGAGCTACTATTTTTTACATCCAAATAATCAGTAAAATACCTCTGCCAGTTTCAATTCACTGAAGTAATGTCACTCTAAAGTGACGAAAGTAAGAGTCAGAGCCTCCACTTAGCAAAACATACTAATGCTTATTTAAAACTGGTCCTACTTTACTCACTGTATTAAGTGGACAATTCTACAAAATACTCTTTTCTGTGATCCCGTGACTATGTGGCTGGAAGGTGGACATTTAGAATCACAAAGCAGAAATGACTGTAGGCCGTCAGACCAACCAAGGTCCAAAGGGGATAATTTGTTCAAGATCCCAGTAGCAAAACCCGATCTAGATTCCAAGTCTCCATCAGCCCCTCTGTGATCTTTCCATTTCACACAGTCCTGGGGGAGCCTTTGATATATAACATCAGGAACAGGATTCTAGAAGTAGAGGAAATTTGCTGAAGGGAAAGAAGCACTGACTGAAGGTTACATTGATGGATGAAGTGGAAAAATAATAGAAATAAGGAGACAAATGAGCGTGGGACTGGAAAAGAGATGAGGTAGAAACGTCAAAAGGTATCCAAATGCCAAGACTATCTACTGAAAATGGCTGTGTATCTGCCATTAATTCACATCATCTAAAATACAATAAAATATTCAAAAATGGAAAGTGACTTCGTATACTAAAGGAAATTTTCATCAAAAACAAAGAGAAATTACTAGATATAAATACACACATTTACCAGAATAGAAAATGTCTAGTACCTGCTGCCCTGGGAACTACTGTGAATGTACGTGTTGGGCCCGGATCCTTTATTGACTGAGCCAGCGCCTGCGATTGCTCTAAATTTAAGGATTGTACAATTAGACAAACACGTTATCCCGGGACGAGAAAACCTTGTTTTGTGTGGTTAACACGGCGCGTCTACACCAGGCCAATAAGCTGCTCATGAAAACCTCACGGCTTGGCATCCAGAAAACACAAAACTTAGGGACGAAACGTCAACGGGTGGACACCAGTTCAGGTCTGTCGGCAACGAGGGACCGAAGGGTGGCATCGCGCTCCAGTTCCGCCTCCCCGGCCGAGCCCCCAAGCGCTCCACCTCTGTCCCAGGGCTCCGCAGCCGCGATGGGCGGCTCGGTGTCATCGTAACGGAGGGGCGGCCTTGGGCCGGGCGGCCAGGGCGCCAGACTCCAGATGCAGCGACGTGCCTCCCGGAACCGGGCACTCGGCCTCCTCCCCACGTCAGCCTCCGCCCGTGGGCCCAGCCTCCTAGCAGCTCCCGGAGCCCCGCTGCCACTCAGCTCCACCCGGCGCTGATCCCGGCCTTTGACTCACCACCGCCTGACAGAATGCAGAACTGCGAGAGAAAGAGCAGCACGCGACACAGGGCGCGGAGGCCCCTCAGCGGGCGCACCCCGTCGGCCATCTTGCCGGCGCGTGCACACTCCAGGGCCGGGGACAGGCGCTGCAAGTCGGGGCGGGGCGCGGACGCGCGCGTAGGTGGGGGACGGGGCGAGGCGGACGGGGCGAGGCGGGCGCGACTCGGAGCGGGAGGGGGCAACGGGCGCAGGCGCGCTGCGTCTTCGGGCGGCCGGCGTCTGCGCTTGCGTTTCCCCGCGCGGGTACCGGGTGGTTTTTCTTCCGGTTGCGCCCTCTCGGAGGTCCACGAGGAGGATGCGAGCCTGGGAGGTGGTTCGGTTCCCACGCGCCCCTGACGCCCTTGGATAAGGGGCTCACCGCAGGAGACCTGAGAAAGGTCATCCGTGGACCGAAATGCACGCCCGAAGCCACCGAGAGCAGAGGCGGGCAAATGTGGGAGGCCGGCCGCCCCGGGTGTGGTCGGTGTGCTGGGTCCCGTGCGAAGGTTCTGAGGACGGTATTGCGTGGCGTTTCATCCTAAAGACACTTATTTACAGTCGGGGAAGCGGCCCCGGGGCGACGAGGGCCCGCGGGGCCCCTCCCCTGGGGCCGGCGCTCAAGCTTGCCGTGGTTTTCACTTTTGGCCAGCTCGTGTAAGATACGCAGCACTTATAGAAAGTTCCTCTCAGACCTGGAGGAGCAGGATGGCCCGAGGCGCTGCGCAGTGAGGGGAGGGTGCAGACCACAGCCCTGCCTGGGGAAGGTAGGCCATCGGGGGAGCAGCGCTGAGGCCCCGGCTCGCTGCGACCCTCGCCGGTTTCTAGCACAAAACACCTGGAAGGAACCATGCTGCTGACCTGCGCTCTCCTCCCACACACCTGCTGTGGGATCATTCATTCCGGGGTCTTCTGACTACCATCCCTCACGTGCATGTTTGATGAATGATTTTTTAAAAATTACATGGAAAAGTGCCTGCACATAAGCCCCGAATGTTAGCTTTAAAAATCGTATTACGGCCGGGCGCGGTGGCTCACACCTGTAATCCCAGCACTTTGGGAGGCTGAGGTGGGCGGATCACGAGGTCAGGGATATCGAGAGCATCCTGGCTAACACAGTGAAACCCCCTCTCTACTAAAAATACAAATAATTAGCCGGCCATGGTGGCACGCACCTGTGGTCCCAGCTACTTGGGAGGCTGAGGAGGGAGAATCGCATGAACCCGGGAGGCGGAGGCTGCGGTGAGCTGATATCGCGCCACTGCACTCCAGCCTGGCGACAGAGCAAGACTTGGTCTTAAAAAAAAAAATCTTATGCAAACTGGTACCGTATACTACTACACAGGTCTGATATATATTGTTTTGCCAACTGTTTCACTGTTCACATCCCTCAGGAAGTTAACTAAATGATCAGTATATTGAACAGAGATAATTTCTGCCATTTCCTTTGAATTCCACAGCACCTCACCAAATAAACAATACTTCTTGTTTGGTAGCTGAATTCTCTATTGACATGCCATTTTAATTAACTTCTGAGTAAGTAATGCATTCCTCTGTTAAATCTGAAATCCATTTCAGTATATAAATCAATGGAGTGTCATCCCATCAAAAAAGTAATTTAACTCTAGGTGAGCAGCTTAACTGAAACACTGGAAACACTGATGCAATTCATTTGGGAATTTATTTTTTCTAAAGCTGAACAAAACCCAATTATGAATTACAAACATTTAAAAGGCAACTCAACCTATAGTGCAAACACCAGATTCCACAAAACTGAATTCCTTTGTCAGTAATCCAGTATTTAATAGTAGCTGCTGCTTTTGTGGTTATTGGCTGAAACAAAATTAAGTAATGATTCCAATTTTAAAGATAAAGTTTCAGTCTGAATTTTAGTAAAACAGTCATAAAAATACCTGAGACATACTAGAAAATAAGATTTTCCCTCATATTAAAAAAAAACTGCAGACTTTTATTTGAAGCCCATCTTTTGAAAATCACAAATCATAGCCCTAACATTTCATAATCATTTCCTAGTGTTTTGTTTCCCTTTTTCAATAAATAATATTTCCCTATTTAAATTTCTCAAGGGATTGTTTGCTGGAAAATTTCCCACATGTGCCCTCTGACTGTCCCCCATGGACATTAGTGAATTAAACTTTGTACATGTCAGCTACACATTCACTGTCTCCTTTCTCAGCTTAGTCCATGAGTGGACCCATCAATGGCTCCAAAGTCTTATAAGTACTAACATGTTAAGAAAAATACATTTTTAAGGGTCAAAACAAAGTTACACAGAAGCAAATACCAGGGAAGGACTTCAAAAGTCCTCCTCAGCAGTGAGTGCCCGTGACTTCTTGAGATTCTTCAGTTTATCAATGGCAGAAGTTACTAAAATTTCTCCATGAATTCTGTTGTCTCTTGTTCGCACGTTTACAGCATTATTTATCTTTTCCTTTTCTCCAACCACTGCAGAAAGGAAAGGTAAAGAAATGTATTTTAAATCAGCAGTTTACCCAACATTAAGTCAGCAGTCACATGATACGTTTTTATCGAGCTTTTTTCATTATTAATACATATCATCTAATGAGCATTAGGTCCATCATCCTCTGGTAAGTTTCTTGAGGGAACGAATGACTTCTGATTCCATCTCTCTATTATCCACTTGAGAGAACAGCTCTTGTGGTCCTAGGGTACAAATGAGAGTGGGGAGCTCTTACAGACTCACTCACTCCATCTGGCATACTCGATGAGCCAACGGTTGGACACCAGACCCATACCAGCGCACCAGAATTTTCTGGAATGTGGGGTAAAAAGTTTGTTCTCTCTAGTGACCCATATTGTGAGATGATGCAGGTATCTACAGCCATGCTTCTTGCCATAGAGAAGGAAGAAACCGGTCTGCAGATAAGTGGAATAAAGTAGATATTTAAGAGAGGCATAAAGAACCAGAGCGAGACAGGAGCCAGAAATGGGAGAAACAGTCCTGGTGAGGGCTGAGCTCTGAGTCTTCTAGAGGTTTGGTATTTAACTCTACCTTTCATGTCATGGGAAACTCCAAGACCCTTCCATTAAATGCTGTCTTTGTCTAAACTAAGTTGAGATTTCTGCCACCATAAGAAGCCTGATTGAAACACCACAATACCTACTATGACGTCAAACATGATCAATTAAGCACTGTCAATAGAGCAACTGTATGCATATTTATTTTGCCTTCTACAGACTCTCAACTTACAGGAAATACCAATACTATGCCTGCAGTTATGTCAATGTTAGTTTTTCTTAATTTTTGAATCATTTTTAAAGCCTAAATTTTAGATTCTGCATTTAATTAGTCATGTGCTAAAAGGACATTTTATTTTTCGCCTAAATCTTTTCCTTTGGATCATTTTAAATTTGGAATCTTTTCTTTTTGTTAGTTTAATCCCAAAGATTCCTCATAAGCCAGAAAAGTGAGGGAAAATATTTCAGGCCTATGAGGCTGAACTATAAAGAATATAATTCTACTGATGAGATCATTTTCACAGTTCTTTTCATAGTTGGCAGGCAATACTAACTATTCCTAGTAAAACTATCCCAGGGGATTCAGGTGAAACTTTACAACTCTCTTCCAGCAAACAACAAAGAGCACCTAGGAACAGCTAAGCCAGGAACACTGTGGACTCTTCTTTTTGTGTAAGTATTAAATAGACAAATCATGATAATCAAGTAGTTGAACCATATTTCTTATTTGGTCTTTTGGAATTGAAGTGAAAAAAAAACCAAGCATTTGGAAAAATATATACAAACTTAAATTACCCAAAATAAAATTGTACTGAGCCAGCTGTGCATTTCGTATTTTCTTATTTAGTGTACAACTATGATCTAAGTCAACGTCAGCCATAAATCCTTCTTCAAAAAATTCACTGGATACCTAGAAGAAAATGAAACACCTTTATTGTTGCATTATGGTACCTAGTCTCCAAGAAGACCTCCAATGTTCCCCACTCTTGGTATTCACACCCTTGTAGAGTTCCCTGCTCACTATACGAGCAGGTCCATGTGACCATAAGTAAGTGGAGAAGTATTGGTATATCATTTCTGAGACTAGTTCATAAAAGACTGCAGCTCCCATGTCTCTCTGATCACTAACTCTGGGGGACTAGCCGCCATGTGATATGAGGACATTCAGGCAATCTGTGAAGAAGCCAGGTGATGAGGAGCTGTGTCCACCAACTGTGAGTGAGCCCTGAGGCCTACAGCCCTGGCCCACAGCCTGACTGCAGCCTCAGGAGATGCTCTGCACCAGAATCCACCAACTGCAGCTGCTCCCAGACCCTGACTCATAGGAACTGTGAGATAATAAATGTTCGTTGTTTAAAGCTGCTAAGTTTTGGGTCACTTGTGACACAGCAACAGATAATATTCTTCCCTAATAGAGCTATGTAGAAATGAATAATTATGAGATGTTTTAAAATACTGATTTTCAAAAAACATTAGGAAATAAAATAGTTCTGATACAGCCACAGAGACATGATACATTAAGAAATCAAATAGTTCTGATACAGCTACAGAGACATGATACATGTGTTACTGAAAACATGGATTAACGTGTCAGTTCTGCAGTATTTTAAAACATGAAGGACATTCCAAATCAATGACCTACACAGAATACATGCAAGATTATTATGTACTTTAAACGACTCTGATTTTACCTGAAGTGCATATTTTTCACAAGTTGGCCCCACAGGGATGACCATTACCTGACGAGGAGATAGCCAGAAAGGCCTGAAAAATATATAAAATATGTATTTTCAAAGACTAATAATGGCTACTCATTACATGGTTTTCAAACAACCAAAGATTCTTTTAAAGACTTCACAAGAGGGCAGTTTCAGTAGATTGGCATGGAAGAAAACCAAATTATATTCAAGTTTGAAGGCAGCAAAGTAAACAGAAGAATTTTGGAATTTTGATAGCACAAGTGTGGGGGAGAATCACACCCTTGTAGAGTTCCCTGGTCACTATACCAAAGCGGGTCTATGTGACCGTAACTAGTGCGGAAGTGTTGGCATATCATTTCTGAGGCTAGTTCATAAAAGACTGCAGCTCTCATCTTTGCAAAGGGCTGACCATGTACTTACCGTATGACCCAGCAATTGCACTCCTGGACATTTGTCTCAGAGAAATGAAAGCGTGTGTTCACACATAATCCTGCACACTAATGTCCAGAACAGCTTTATTTATAATAGCCCCAAACTGGAACAGCAAAAAAAAAAAAAAAAAAAGGAACCAACTAATTGATCTCAACATGGATGATGGATGGCTCTCAAGGGAATTCCACTGAGTGAAAAAAAGCGTACCTCAAAAGTTTGTGTACTGTGTAAATGTTTATGTAATATTCTTTACATGACAAAATCATGGAGCAGGAGAACAGGTCCATGGTTGTCAGATAAGGACAGGAATGGGATGGTTTGAGTGTGGGGAAAGGGGGGGGGGGCAGGAGGGAGCCTTACAAGTGATAGAACTGTCCTGTGCCTTGACTGGTGGTCTTACACCATCTGTCCATGTGACACAATTTTTTTTTTTATTGCATTTTAGGTTTGGGGGTACATGTGAAGAACATGGAAGATTGTTGCATAGGTACACACATGGCAGTGTGATTTGCTGCCTTCCTCCCCATCACCTATATCTGGCATTTCTCCCCATGCTATCCCTCCCCAACTCCCCACCCCCCACTATCCCTCCCCTTTTCCCCAACAGACCCCAGTGTGTGATACTCCCCCTCCCTGTGTCCATGTGTTCCATTGTTCAACACCCGCCTATGAGTGAGAACATGCGGTGTTTGATTTTCTGTTCTTGTGTCAGTTTGCTGAGAATGATGGTTTCCAGGTTCATCCATGTCCCTACAAAGGACACGAACTCATCGTTTTTGATGGCTGCATAATACTCCATGGTGTATATGTGCCACATTTTCCCTGTCCAGTCTATCATCGATGGGCATTTGGGTTGGTTCCAGGTCTTTGCTATTGTAAACTGTGCTGCAATGAACATTCGTGTGCATGTGTCCTTATAGTAGAACGATTTATAGTCTTTTGGATATATACCCAGTAATGGGATTGCTGGATCAAATGGAATTTCTATTTCTAGGTCCTTGAGGAATCGCCACACCGTCTTCCACAATGGTTGAACTAATTTACACTCCCACCAACAGTGTAAAAGCGTTCCTATTTCTCCACATCCTCTCCAGCATCTGTCTCCAGATTTTTTAATGATCACCATTCTAACTGGCGTGAGATGGTATCTCAATGTAGTTTTGATTTGCATTTCTCTAATGACCAGTGATGATGAGCATTTTTTCATGTTTGTTGGCTTCATGTATGTCTTCTTTTGTAAAGTGTCTGTTCATATCCTTCGCCCACTTTTGAATGGGCTTGTTTGTTTTTTCTTGTAAATCTGTTTCAGTTCTTTGTAGATTCTGGTTATCAGCCCTTTGTCAGATGGGTAGACTGCAAAAATTTTTTCCCATTCTGTTGGTTGCCGATTCACTCTAATGACTGTTTCTTTTGCTGTGCAGAAGCTGTGGAGTTTGATTAGGTCCCATTTGTCTATTTTGGCTTTTGTTGCCACTGCTTTTGGTGTTTTGGTCATGAAGTCCTTGCCTACGCCTATGTCCTGAATGGTTTTGCCTAGATTTTCTTCTAGGGTTTTTATGGTGTTAGGTCTTATGTTTAAGTCTTTAATCCATCTGGAGTTAATTTTAGTGTAAGGTGTCAGGAAGGGGTCCAGCTTCTGCTTTCTGCACATGGCTAGCCAGTTTTCCCAACACCATTTATTAAACAGGGACTCGCTTCCACATTGTTTGTTTTTGTCAGGTTTGTCAAAGATCAGGTGGTTGTAGATGTGTTGTGTTGCGTCGGAGGCCTCTGTTCTGTTCCATTGGTCTATATCTCTGTTTTGGTACCAGTACCATGCTGTTTTGATTACTGTAGCTTTGTAGTATAGTTTGAAGTCCGGGAGTGTGATGCCTCCAGCTTTGTTCTTTTTGCTTAGAATTGACTTGGCTATGCGGGCTCTCTTTTGGTTGCATATGAAGTTTAAGGTGGTTTTTTCCAGTTCTTCAAAGAAGGTCATTGGTAGCTTGATAGGGATAGCGTTGAATCTGTAAATTACTTTGGGCAGTATGGCCATTTTGACAATATTGATTCTTCCTAGCCATGAACATGGAATATTTCTCCATCTGTTTGTGTCCTCTCTTATTTCATTGAGCAGTGGTTTGTAGTTCTCCTTGAAGAGGTCCTTTACGTTCCTTGTTAGTTGTATTCCTAGGTATTTTATTCTCTTTGTAGCAATTGTGAATGGCAGTTGGTTCTTGATTTGGCTGTCTTTAAGTCTGTTATTGGTGTATAGGAATGCTTGTGATTTTTGCACATTGATTTTATATCCTGAGACTTTGCTGAAGTTGCTTATCAGTTTCAGGAGATTTTGGGCTGAGACGATGGGGTCTTCTAGATATACAATCATATCGTCTGCAAATAGAGACAATTTGACTTCCTCCTTTCCTATTTGAATACCCTTTATTTCTTTTTCTTGCCTGATTGCTCTGGCTAGAACTTCCAGTACTATATTGAATAGGAGTGGTGAGAGAGGACATCCTTGTCTAGTGCCAGATTTCAAAGGGAATGCTTCTAGTTTTTGCCCATTCAGTATGATATTGGCTGTTGGTTTGTCGTAAATAGCTTTTATCATTTTGAGATACGTTCCATCAATACCTAGTTTATTGAGAGTTTTTAGCATAAAGGGCTGTTGAAGTTTGTCAAAGGCCTTCTCTGCATCAATTGAGATTATCATGTGGTTTTTGTCTTTGGTTCTGTTTATGTGGTGGATTATGTTTATAGATTTGCATATGTTGAACCAGCCTTGCATCCCCGGGATGAAGCCTACTGATCATGGTGGATAAGCTTTTTGATGTGCTGTTGCAATCGGTTTGCCAGTATTTTATTGAAGAGTTTTGCATCTATGTTCATCATGGATATTGGCCTGAAGTTTTCTTTTCTTGCTGAGTCTCTGCCAGGTTTTGGTATCAGGATGATGTTGGTCTCATAAAATGATTTAGGAAGGATTCCCTCTCTTTGGATTGTTTGGAATAGTTTCAGAAGGAATGGTACCAGCTCCTCTTTGTATGTCTGGTAGAATTCGGCTGTGAACCCATCTGGACCTGGGCTTTTTTTGGGTGGTAGGCTCTTAATTGCTGCCTCAACTTCAGACCTTGTTATTGGTCTATTCAGGGTTTCAACTCTTCCTGGTTTAGGCTTGGGAGGATGCATGTGTCCAGGAATTTATCCATTTCTTCCAGGTTTACTAGTTTATGTGCATAGAGTTGTTTGTAAGTGACACAATTTTATACAGCTAAATACACATACCCACAAATGAGTGCATGTGAGGCTGGTAAAATCTGAACAAGGTTGGTGGACAGTCTCAGTGTCCAGCTCTTGGTTGTGATACTGTATCTAGTTTGCAAGGTGTTACCACTGGGGGAAAACTGGGTAAAGAGTGTGCTGGACCTCTCTGTATAACTCTTTTTGAGGCGGAGTCTCACTCTGTCACCCAGTCTGAAGTGCAATGGCACGATCTCAGCTCACTGCAACCTCCACCTCCCAGGGTGAGTGATTCTCCTGCCTCAGCCTCCTGAGTAGCTGGGGATTACAGCCACCGCCACCACACCCACCTAATTTTTGTATTTCAGTAGAGACCGGGTTTCACCATGTTGGCCGGACTGGTCTTGAACTCCTGACCTCAGGTCATCCACCTGCCTCAGCCTTCCAAAGTGCTGGGATTACAGGTGTGAGCCACCACGCCTGGCCTCTGTATAGCTTCTTATAACATCAAGTAAACGTACAATTATTTCAAAATATAATTTTTCTAAAAAAAAGAGATGGCATGGTAGATATAAGCAATGTCCGATGTGGGACATGTTTGCCTTTCCCTTAATCTGAAGGTGAAAGGACATACAATGAGGACTATTTCAGATAGCACTTTATAAATGTGTATATATATATGTGTGTGTGTGTGTGTGTGTGTGTATATACACACACACACACACACACACACACACACACATATATATACTTATTTTCAAATTACGAACACAAAATAATACATGATAAATGGTAAAACACAGAAATACAGGGTATATAATGGAAAGCACATGTTTCCTTTTGAGCTCTGTCCTCACCCCAACCCCAGCCCTGCTCCCCCAAAGGAGCCCACATTTCAGCCGTCTTTACTTTTGGCTCTGGGGAGATTTCCCCCGCAAGACTGATGGCTGTCTGAAATGTGGATGTATGAAGTGCAGGGACTATAACTCAGCCTCTGCGACAAAGGAAGGCACGCTCAGTGCACTGGCCCCAACCACCTCCTGTCTGCCTCTCCATCTCCTATTTCACTAGTTCTCTCTTTTTTTTTTTTTAAACCACTTTCACTGTTACCATTCTAATGCAAGACACCATCATCTCTCACCTATGGTAAATGATTTAAAACCAACTAGAAAGAAAGAAAAACAAGCTAACTCATACTTAGGTGGCATACACATATTCATATACATACTTTTGGCTTATCTGTAACTTCAATAGCTAAAAACTCCATGACATCTAAGTGTATTTCTTCTATGATCACAAAATATCAGGAATATACCCAGACTCTCTAGCTACCCAGGACTTCTGGAAGATACTTTGTTTAGGAAACTTCCTACCTTATGTTTTCTGCTCAAAAATGTGCCTCCCCAGCCTCTGTGGACATGAATGCTAGTATGCATGGGTGTGATCTAGGTTCTGCTAATGTATAACATGGCACTCTGACTCTAAGACACAGTGGAGAAGGAGGCACCACATGGAATCCATTCTGGCAAGGAAGGGTGATGCAGAGACATGGAACTTTTGGAGGAACTGGTTGCAGTAACCCTAGCAGTAGCATCCAGTGCCCAGTGTCCACAGTGGGAGCTGCAGGGACTGTGCTCAGCAATACAGCAGTGGGGGGCAGTAGTTTCTGAAAAGAGAACTAAACTGCATGAGCAGATCCTCAGCCAATTTCTAAAAATGGAATGGAAGGTAGAAATGTCACAAGTGGTTTGCTGGTTTGCAGCATTTCCACAGGCTAGGACACATTATCACAAGATATCTCCCAGCTGGTGCCATAACTGCTAGTAAAGCCACTTGCTTCTGAGTGTGTGGTGATAGTAGTGAAGCCCATAATGTCAGTGCAATGCTTTATTTATTTGCTATAAAATCCCTTTCATAGTCAGAAGCACTATTGTGTTTCTGGCAGCACATAAGTACGTATTTAGTGCTGCGGGGCAGAAGCATGGCAGCAAACAAGAGCTAAGCAAAATCCATAGTGGGTCTCTCTTCAGTGAGAACAAGGTATTGGGTCCTTACATGACGAAAGGGATCCAATGTAATCCATCTGCTACAAGACCACTGGCTGTTCCCCAGGTTATGGTCCCAGAGTGGGGGATCATGATTAATCACTACTGATGGCAAACTGAATCCTCAGAAGAGATGTAGCCAGATGGAACTTAGTGAAGCAAGGTCCATGTTGTTGAGCCCATGCATATCCACCAGTGGCCACTTTGCCCATGAGCCACTGAGCAACTACTCAGGGAAAAAAGAAGCTGATTTTTACAGAATGGGTCCTCTGGTATTGGGATATTGAAAAATTCCTCAACAGTTGGGAGCCTTTTGGTGGCAATACCGCCTCTGTTGGCCCATTCTGAGTGATCATTCACATTTCTGTTTCCCAAATCTATGTAATTTATTTTTCAATCTAACTAATCTCTGACCTTGTGGCCAAAGCAGTAACTAGAGCGCATGCATCCATGTAACTCCGTACTGCTGCCATTCTTCCTTCCCAGTGAAAAGGACAAGATGCACCACTCAAAGTTTCTGCCCTTTAGGACACTTCCCTTCCCCACTGTCATCCTAAATGGGCTGTGCTGCTGAGCCATCTTCTTTGAGTTAGTGCCATTTATGAATCAGGTTTACCCGTTCTCCTCCTAGTGCTTGTAGGGAACCCCAAAGGCAAACAATATGGGTTGAAGGAGGGATGGCTAGAGGGGGAGACGCAGTACCTAGGAGTGTGGGTCACATGTTTTTGAGACAGCAACGAGATCTCTGAAGGGCTTGAAAATAGGTAAAAAGATAACTTTAATTCTACCGAGTCCCCCAAAAGGTAAATGGTACAGTTTGATGCCACTCTGCCTTAGTTTTTGTTTCCTCATCTGGCAAATGGAACAAGAACTCTTTATTTGCTGTTTGGATACTTGCTAACTATAAGGCAGGAAATGCCCTTTCTTTTGTTACTACTTTTATCTTTTACACATGGTTTTTTAAGAATAGAAATATTTTTAAAAAGGAATAAAAAGTAAATTAATAAAAATTAAAAAGAATTATAGACATATAGCTTTCCTTTTCCATATCACTTACCATTTTTCCCCATAGTTTTCTGAAAGAATGGCTATCATTCTTTCCACTGATCCCAGAATGGCTCGATGAATGATCACAGGTCTCTTCTTATCATCCCCATCCTTACTAAAAAATAAAAATTATATATTTAAGTCTTTTCCTAAGATTCAATATTAACTATCTTCTAGCCTTATATTTAATTTTGAGAATAGATTTAGATTAGTGCTTTGGATACCTCTCCATTAACCTTATTTATTCTGTGACTGTCTTGTTTTCTCACTGCTTTCTTTGCTAATCTTTTTTCATTTTTAAAACTTTTTATTAGAGAACACTGAAACATATACAGAAGTAGAGAGGACAGTATAATGAACTTCCACATACCCTCTCTTAGCTTCACAAAATGTCAATTCACAGTCAATCTCATCTGATCCAAATGCACCCCCATTCTTGACACTATCTCCCACATTATAATCTTCATTTAAAAAATGTTCCTGATATGTGTTCTCAAAGTCCACTGGTCAAATTCCCTGAAACCCTCATGAGGTATAACTTATATTTAATTATTCCCTCTTCCCCTTAGGGGAAAAAGAAAAAAGAAAACAATGACTTAATTGTAATGACTTAATTGTAAGCCACTTCAAGATCTCTGCACAAGTTTCTCAGAAAGACAAATTTCACATTATTGCAACAAATGTAACATGTGACACTTACAAAGTTCTTTTGAGAAATTTTTATCTAAAAATTATACCAGCTAGCTACTACTAAAATAAATTTAGCAAATTAATAAAATAAAACAGACGAATACAAACAGAGAAACTCATTAATTAAACCTACTTCAAATGAGTTACAACTGAATATCATCACTGCCAACCATGTCTGCCAAGAGCCGTTATAGAATAACTGCTGGCAAAACCCTCTGTCTAGACCCTACAGGAAGCTCTGGGGTAGGCGTGGGCAGCTTAGGTCCATTCCTATGCAGGTGTATGAAGAAATTCATCCCACAAACTGAAACCAGTATGAAATATGCCTGAATGTTACATCATGTTGTTTTTGTGTGGGAAAGGAAGAGAAGTAGGCTGATCCTTTCACAGAGCCTGGGTATCCAAAATTTCTGTCCTATCATTTCTTTTAATCATGTCTTCTAGCCTTAGAAGAGGAAATAGTGACAGAAACTATGCTTACACATCTATGCTATCAGAAACATTGGGATGAATGCCACATTCCCCCCACAATAACCCCATTGGATTTCGTTATATTAGATTAACAAATAAATTTGAGAACTAATAACTTCACAATGTTGATTCTTCTCATTCCAAAGTGTGGTATGAATCTTCATTTAAATAACTCTTTTTATGATCTTGAGAAAACCTTATAGTGTATGCTTATAAATAACATCTATAGTCATGTGTCACCTAATGACATTTCTGTACAATAGACTGCATATACGATGGTGGTGCCATGAATTATAAAGAAGCTGAAAAATTCTTATCTCTAGTGATTTGTGTTACAAGCACCTACAGTATTCAGTACAGTAACATTCTGTACACATTTGTAGCTAGAAGCAGTATGCTATCGCATATAGCCTAAGTGTGTAGTAGCCTATATCATCTAGGTTTGTGTAAGTACACTCTGTGATGTTCACACAGCAATGAAACTGCCTAATGACACAATTCTCAAAACATATCCCTGTCGTGACTGTATTTATGGATATGCATGACTATAATTATATTTATTAAGTTTATTCCTATTTTCTATTTTGTTGTTGCTGTTGCTTCTGAAATGTTTTTTTCCACTGCATTTCCCAGCAGATTATTGGCAATATTATGAAGGCAAATTGATTTCTACCTTCCTTTTTTTAACAGTTCCCATTTTCTCCATTTGATTCTGTTGGATTTCTCTACATTTTAACATCTATGAATAATAATTTTATCTCTTTCCTTCATATATTTGTAATCCCAGAAGAATTTTGAGTAACAATACAAACAGTAGTTGTATTCATCTTCTTCCCAACTGTGTTGTTATTGCTGTTTTGTGATAAAGCCTCTTTATCATGATAAGGAAATTTCTGTTCATTTCACAGGAATGAATGTTGACTTTGATGCCTTTCTGCATGCTGAATGTAATGAATGACAAGAACACACTCTCATCCACCCTTGCTTTTTTAGGAAAAAGCCCTTAATCACAGTGATGACTTTGATGCTTCTCTCTTCCTCTCATACATAAGCCTGAGCAAATCACATCAGTTCTTCCTCCGAAATACACTCCTAGTATCCCTACTTTGCTCATCTTTATGCCACCTGGCTCCAACTGTCATCGTTTCTTACCTGGTCTGCAATCCACTGCTTCCATCTTTGCTTGCTGACTCACCATTTGCCACACAACACCTATGATGACTGGCTGGGCTGATTTGTTTCTCCTGTGCATCCTTCTTAAATGAGAAGTTTCACTTGCATTCTGATGGCCCTAAGCAATTTTGTTGTAGGACTAATCCTGAAGGTTTGATTTTCTAATAGTTCTGACCCTTGCTCCTCCAAAAGGGGAGAGATTAGACTTTTCAGTCATACTAACTCCACTGTACCAATCAGGCAAAAAGTTAGGGGTCGACTCCCAGAAGCTTTTCCATTTTGGTGCATGGTATGACCTATGGGACTTGGCCACTGGGTGGCAAACACATGGAACAGATCTGAATATCACTACAGTAAGGCTTCGATAACTGAACTGACACTGAAGCTCAGCCCATAAAAGTGGGTTGGGAATTTTCACCTGAACCTAACCAGGCAGATTCACTCCTAAACAAGACAATCTCCTTAGGATTTAAACAAGACACAGCATCTCATAACATAATATTGAAAATGTTCAGGATACAATCCTAAATCACTTAGCATATGAATCATTAGGAAAATTCTCAATTTGTGAGAAAAAAGACAAGAGTCCAACAGCAAGAAAACACAAATGATGGAATTACCAAAGGCTAGAAAGCAGCCATTATAACTGTACCCTAAGAAGCAGTGTGAACACACCTGGAGTGACCAGAAAGACTAAAGTCTCAGTAAGAAATATAAAATATGAACAACACAGATTGTGGAACTGAAAACTACAATCACAGAAATTTCTAAAAAGTCATTAGATGGATTCAGTAGCAATGGAGATGGTAAAGAGTTGGTGAACTTGAAGATGAGTAAATAGAATGCATCCAATCTGAAAGATATACAAAGAAAGACTGAAGGAAGCATAAACAGCCTCGGAAAACTGTAGAAAAATACCAAAAGGTCTAATATTCAGGTCACCTGAGTCCCAGAATGAGGGGAGATAGAGTACAAAAGAAATATGGAAAAACAATGGCTGAACACTAACTTCCGCAAACCAGTAACTTACAGATTCAAGAAGTTCAAACCCTCACAACATAAACTTGAATAAGTCCACAGTCAGACACATCACAATCATGTAACACAAAAAAGGAAAAGTGACTCAAATTACCGCATATTTCTCATGAGAAACTATAAAAGCCGGAAGGATGTGTAACAATATTTTTTATGTTTTTACTTTGCAAGAAAATAAATTATACAACTTAAAAAATAAAATCCCAAGACTAAGCAGTTCATCAAATTATTTCAGCCTTCAGCCTAGAGAAACTGCTACCATTTAAAAGTGTACAGCATCATCATCTCAGTGTGTAGTGGCACACGTGCAAATAGAATAGACCACATGAGGACAGATGTACAACTTGGAAACTCAAATCTGTTCAACATTCTAAACAACATATAGTGCAGATGACAGGAAAGCTCTCATGTAATGTTTATTTCACAAACATGACCTTGAAAGAATCAATAAGGTAGCATCTCAGTCATTTACATTAAAATAGAAAAATCGGCTTGAGTTTAAGATAGCAAATCTTTCTGTAAAACTAGCATATCTTCCACCCAGATTGAAGTTTTAATTCAGTAATGTTCTTAAAACATTCAGTAAGCCATGCTGTAAACAGATATGCTGTTATCTAGGCTTTGTTGTTCTATTTCTAGAACACAGGCAGGGTAGATTTAGCATAATCCATGAGGGTTCCAAGATTTTCTGAATGGTAAATGAGCATTGGCTTCAACTTAAAGTTACCAGCTGCATTAGCTCCTAACAAGAAGGTGAGCCTTTCCTTCCAAGTTGTGAAGCCAGTCATTGACTTGTCCTCTCCAGCTATCAAAGTCCTAGATGGCATCTTCTTCCAACAGAAGGCTGTTTCATGTATATTGAAAATCTGTTGTTCAGTGTAGCCATCTTCATCACTGATCTTAGCTAGATCTTCTGGATAACTTGCTGCAGCTTCTACATCAGCACTTGTTGCTTCACCTCGCACTTTTATGTTACGGAGATGGCATTCATTCATTCATTCATTCATTCATTGAGGCGGAGTTTCACTCTTGTTGCCCAGGCTGGAGTGCAATGGCGTGATCTTGACGCACTGCAACCTCTGCCTCCCAGGCTCGTGAGATTCTCCTGCCTCAGCCACCCAAGTAGCTGGGATTACAGGCATCCACTACCAAGCCCAACTAATTTTTTTTTGAATTTTTAGTAGAGACGGGGTTTCACCAACCATATGGGGTTGGCCAGGCTGTTCTCAAACTCCTGACCTCAGGTGGTCCACCTGCCTTGGCCTCCCAAAGTGTTGGGATTATCGTCATGAGCCACTGTACCTGGCCCTGGAGATGGCTCTTTTAACTTCATGAACCAACCTTTGCTAGTTTCAAACTTTGCTTCTGTAGCTTCTTCACCTCTCTCAGTGTTCATAGAATTGAAAAGTTAGGGCTTTGCTTTGGATTAATCTTTGGCTTCAGGGAAGCTTTCCCCACATCAACAAGAAGGCTATTTCACTTCCTTATCATGTGTGTTCACTGGAGTAGCACTTTTTTTTTTTTGAGACGAAGTCTCACTCTGTCACCCAGGCTGGAGTACAGTGGCGTGATCTCGGCTCATTGCAACCTCCACCTCCCGGGTTCAAGCAATTCTCTGCCTCAGCTTCCCAAGTAGTTGGGATTACAGGTGCCTGCCACCACACCCTGCTAATTTTTTTGTGTGTATTTTTAGTAGAGATGGGGTTTCACCATCTTGGCCAGGCTGGTCTTGAACTCCTGACCTCATGATCCACCCCCCCTCAGTCTCTCAAAGTGCTGGGATTACAGGCGTGAACCACAGCACCTGGCCTGGAGTAGCACTTTTAATGTCCTTCAAGAGCTTTTCCTTTGCATTCACAACTTAGGTAACTAGTCCAAGAGGCCGAGCTTTTGGCCTATCTGGGCTTTCAACAGTCCTTCTTCACTAAGCTTAATCATTTCTAGCTTTTAAGGTGAGAGACTTATGACTCTTCTTTACATTTGAATATTTATAGGCTGTTGTAGGGTTATTAATTAGCCTAATTTCAATGTTATTGTGTCTCAGGGAATAGAGAAGGCAGAGGAGAGGGAGAGAAATTAGGGAGTGGCCAGTGGAACAGTCAGAATACACAACATTTATCAGTAAAAGTTCACTGTTTTAAATAGGCACAGTTCATGGTGCCCCAAAACAGTTACAATAATAAGATCAAACATCACTGATCACCATAACAGATACAATAATGATGAAAAAGCTTGAAATACTGCAAGAATTACCTAAATGTGACACAAAGACATGAAGTAAGCCCATGCTGTTGAAAAAATGGCACTGACAGACTTGCTCGACACAGAGTTGACACAAACCTTCAGTTTATAAAAAATGCAACATCTGCCAAGTGCTATACAGTGAAGCACAATAAAACGAGGTGTGCTTGTACATACATACAGTCGTGTACTGCAAAACAGTGTTCTGGCCAACAACAGAGCAAATACATGACAGTGGTCCAATAAGAGTATAATGGAGCTGCTGGGCACAGTGGCTCACACCTATAATCTCAGCACTTTGGGAGGCCGAGGCAGGTGGATCACAAGGTCAGGAGTTTAAGATCAGCCTGGCCAACATGGTGAAATCCCATCTCTGCTAAAAATAAAAAAATTAGCCTGGTATGGTGGTACGCACCTGTAGTCCCAGCTACTCAGGAGGCTGAGGCGGAGATTGAACCTGGGAGGCGAGGTTGCAATGAGCCGAGACCATGCCATTGCACTCCAGCCTGGGTAACAGACTGAGACTCCATCTCAAAAAAATAAAAAAAGAGTATAATGAAGCTAAAAAACTCCCCATTATTCAGGTGGCATGACTGTCTACACAGAAGATCCCAAGAATTCTACCAAAGAAAAAAAAAATTCCCAGAACCAGAAAGTAAGTTCAGCAGAGTCTCAGGATACAGGATTACAAGATCAATATTTTAAAATCTGCTGTATTTCCTGATACTGGCAATGAACACATGGATGTGAAGATTAAGAATATGAAACCACTTAAAATCACTCAAATCACCCCAAAGTGAAATATCTGAACATTCTACACCTCTATCTATTTCTGCATCTAACAAGATAGGCATAGGACTTCTATGCTGAAAGAAGGTCATAAATTAAAATACGTAACGTAGTTAAGATGTCAATTCTATCCAAACTGATCTCTAGATTTAACACAATTCCAATAAAAATTCCCCACCAGAATTTTTTCTAGACTCTATTAACAGCCAAACAATTAGAATAGCCAGCCGAAGCATTTCTGAAATAAAAGAATAAAGGATCCACATTACCTAATTTTAAGACTTCCTATAAAGTTACAGTATTCAAGATAGCACAGTATTGACAAAGGGATAATCAGTGGTCCCACAGAACAGAATTGATAACCTAGAAACAGACCACATATATATGTCCAACTAACTACCGACAAAGATGCAAAGGCAAGTCAATGGGGAAAGAATGGCCTTTTCAACAACTGATATGAGAACAACTAGACATTTAGATGCACACAATGAATCCTGACCTAAACATCACATCTTACACAAACAATTAACTCAAATCAGATCTTAGAACTAGAAAACTTTTAATATAAAACATAGAAGAAAATCTTCATAACCTGTGCTTAGCAGAGTTTATAGATGTCATGCTAAAGCATGATCTATAAAAGAAAAAAATTGAGAAATTAAACTTTATTGAAATTAATAACTCAGAGTGAATGGGAAACTGAAAAATGAAAAAGCAAGCTATAGACCAGGGTAAAATATTTGCAAATCGTATATCCCTCCAAGGGCTTATATCTAGAATATATAAAGAACTCTTAAAACTTAACAGTAAGAAAACAAATCACTCAATTAAAAATGAGCAGAAAGACTTTGGCAAACATTTAACCAAAGAGGACAAAGGAACAGCAAATAAGCACATGAAAAGATGTTAACATCATTAGCCACTAAAGAAATACAAAATCAAAACATAATGAAATGCTACTACACACCTATTACAATGGCTTAACAAATAAAACTTGACAATACCAAGTACTGACAAGGATGTGGAACATCTGGAACTCTTTACCCATTGCAGGTAAGAATGCAAAATGGTGCAGCTACTCTGGAAAACAGTTTGGCAATTTCTACAAAGTTAAATATCCAATTATCATATGACCCATTCCCAGGTTACCCTGAAGAAATGAAAACTTCTATTCACACAAAAACCTACCACTAATACCTATAGCAGCTCTATTTATAATCATCAAAAACTGGAAGCAACCCAAATATGCTAAGTGAGAGACTGGATCCACAATGGCACACTAGTCAGTGATAAAAAAGAACAAACTATCAATACATGCAAAAGCATGCATGAATCTCCACAACACTGTGCTACATGAAAGAAGCCAGTCTCAGAAGGTTCTATACTGCATGACTCCATTTACATGACATTCTGGTAAGGGCAAAACTATCCTGATGGGGAACGCATTAATGGTAGCCAGGGGTTAGGAGGAGGAGCAGTGTGTGACTGCAAAGGGGCAGCCCAAGAGAATGACAGAATCATAGCCATCAAGCTGTACACACACACACAGACACGGTTAATTTTACTGCATGTTCTTTTTTTTTTAAAGAAGTTGTTGGTTTACAGTGATAAAACTGCCTTTTTTCCTCTGCTTTTTCAAGAAAACATCTCATCCTTAAGACACAGACCCAATGCCAGCATTTCGTGAAGTCTTCCCCTCTAACTCAGGAGAGTCGACAGCCTGGATCATGTTTTCATGGGACTTTGTTCATATCTCTACTCTCACGTCTACTTATCCTCCTCCTCCTACCAGACCAGAAAATTCCAGTTGATTCCCGACTGGATTATGAGCAGGTAAAAAAATATATGTTAAGCTTATAGCACATATACTAAACGTTCACTAATGGTTATTTTTGTATTGCTAATACTCAAATGACAAAAAATTAGAATATTAGTACTATAATACTTATCACAGTCAGTCACTTACCTAACATATGTAAGATTAAATCTAATAGGCAGTTGGAAGTCCAGCTGAATTGTAGCACACTGATGGTATCTGCCAATAGCATCCTTGATTTTTATGTCAATCTACAAATTAAATAATATTTGCTTAGAAAGAGTATTTATTTTTCTTTTAAATTTTACTTTTTTGAAGCATATGGTCTGCTTACTTTAGGGCCATAAAATGCTCCATCTCCTGGGTTCATTTTCCATGATTCTCCAAATTCCATCAAGCTATTCTGCAGTTGCTTTTTTAAAAGAAGAAAAAAGATACAATTATATATTGCATCTTTTTTTGACATACAGCTCACAAAAGTTACTATAACTCTTAATTATCTATGTTAGTTCAACACATATTCATTGAGCATCTTTTACATTCAATAAACTATTAAGCAGAGACTACACAGAGATTATTAAGGTGGTACCAGCTCTCAAGAAAAATCAACATTTCAACTGGGAAGAAAAGATCATTTATAAATTGTTCCAGTGAATTCCAGGTAATCATTAGGTAGGGGAGGCTTGGCCCTCCTCCCAACACAACCCTGTGCCCTACAAATCAACCAGCTTCTGCCTCCTGGTGACGGTTCCGAGACCCATTCTCCTCGTAGGTGGGGCCTCCACGTATGAAAAGGCAGGAAAGCCTTGATCTCACTCCCTCTTCCACTCTTGAGTTTGGGTGGGTAAGAAGGCCAAGACAGCAGGCCTTACCACTATTTTTTTGCTTTTCCTTCACCTCTGCACATGTTTGGGAGGGTTAGAATTTATAGGGGTGTGGGTGTATGAGTCCCCACTTTTGTCTTCAGCCTAAGCCACGACATGCTTTCAACTTAGTTTGCAGTGAAGATGTTCCACATTGAAGGTGAGGGTGCAAGTGTGTCTTAATGAAAAACTTCCCCGAGTCTTCCAGTATTTCCATGAATCTAGCTTCCCTGCGAAGCACCTGGGCATTCCTAAGTCCTTGGCCAAAGTACTGGCAAAACACCAGCTAAACTCCCGTCATCACCCCCAACATACTGGTGCCCATGAGAGGCCAGGCTTCTGGGAGTGACATGCCTCATGGGGAAATCAAAGCAGTGGCAGAGTCTTAGGGCCAAAGCTGCCATCATAAAGAAAGCTGACTCCTGGAGTCCTGACAGCCCTTCCCAGGACTTCAGTCAGGACCTGATATTGAAAGAGACAGATATTTAATTCCTGGGATCCCAAAAGTGTCCTGCATAGGCCTGACCCTAAGAAGCAGCTTCTTTCTAGTTAGGACCAGAGACAGCCACCCCCATGGAGACACTTCCTGGGCCTGGAGGCCATACTCCCCTGTTCCACTCTGTTTCTGAAAGGAGAAGGAACACAGTTACTTGTTTCCAAGACAAATGAGGCCCTCCTACAGCAGATACCAACTGATGGAAAGAATTCTGGGGACTGCAAGGAGCTAAAAAGCCCAGGAAAAGCCAAGTTTTGGAGAAGAGCATAAAGCAAGGGTCACTTTTGCTCCCTGGGCCTTGGAGGACATGGAATAGGAGGGCACAGCAGGAGCTGCCAGGGCTGAGCACTGGATTCATGTGAGGTCTGTCTCTTTCAAACCATTTCAGACACTTCTGAAGACAAAATATTTAAATGCTCATCTCAGTGATTTCCAGGCCAGGGGTAGTTATTTGAGACAAGTGTCCCAAAAGTGGAAGCAAGCCCATCCCTTAGTGGGACAGTTACACCCCTGGGTTGACCTCAGGCTTAGCTGCTAAACTATTTACCCCCAACGGTAATAAAAAAAAAAAGAGCAAAAATGCTGGGACTTCCAGTGCATCCTCCCCATGCCAGGCCCACACCTGGTCCATCCCTTTTTCAGCTCTCTACACCCCACCAAGTTTCAAATAAATGCAGTAATGATAATGATGCCAACACCTAACATCTACTGGGCACTTACATGTGCCTGGCACTATGCCTAACACTCCATGTGAATTACTTCACTGAAGTTCCCCGTACCCTCAGGACGTAGGTGTTATCACTGCATCATCACCACGACCACTGTCATCATCATCATCACAATGTCATGCTTGATCCTGATGCTTAGAGAGCTTCTATAATTTACTCATGGAGATCAAGTACTTTCAGACTTTAAAGTCTGGAGCAAAATGGCTCCAGAGCTGAGCTCTATGTCCTCATTTCCTCTTCCTGCTTCCATGTGGCTGGCAGGTAAACTGAGTCTGCATCCTTCCCCGGGGTAGATAGCCTATCTCATTTGTCCTTCTTCCTCCATGCAGTGGATGTGGAAGAAGGGCTTAGGATGGGCACAGAGCAGTGGGGGAGGAGAAGACTCTATTTAGAGGTGAAGGCTAAACTGCTTCTGTGCAGCCTCTGCTCGGCTTCTGTTTCTATTAATCGTGTAAAAATAATTGTTACACTATTAGTCCAGTGCTTCTCTGATTCTTATTTCTTATAATGTGTCTTCAGCTCCCACGAGTACAGCAATCCCCCTTATCTGTGGTTTCATTTTTCTCAGTTTCAGTTACCCCAGTCAACTGTGGTCTAAAAATATTAAATGGAAAATTCCAGAAATAAACAACTCATATGTTTTAAATCATGCACTGCTCTGAGCAACAGGATAAAGCACCATCCTACTCCATCCTACCTGGGATGGGAATTGTCCTTTTGTCCAGAGTCTCCACGCTGGATGCACTGCCTGCCTGTAGTTAGTCACTTAGAAGCTGTCATGCTTATCAAATATGCAGTATCACAGTGCTTATGTTCAAGTAACCCTTATTTTCCTTAACCATGGCCTCAAAGCACAAGCATTGTGATGCTAGCAATTTCGATATGCTAGAGTGGAGCCACAAAATGCTTCCTTTAAGTGAAAAGGTGAAAGTTATCCATTTAATAAGGAAAAAAAAATCCTATGCTGAAGTTGCTAAGAGCTATGGTTAAAAAAAAAATCTATCCATTGGGTAAGCTGTGAATTAGTGAAGAAAGAAAAAGCAAATCATGCTAGTTTTGCTGTTGCACCTCACAGTGCAAAAGTTCCAGCCACAGTGCATGAAAAGTGCTTAGTAAGACAGGGCATTAAATTTGTAAGTTGAAGGCATGAACAGAAACATGTCCTGTTTGCCATCTATTTGGTATCATCCAGGGTTTCAGGAACCCACTTGGAATCTTATTCCCCATGGGGGACTATTATATTCCAAGAAGAGAACTAACAGGCAGAGCCAGGTGTCTGGCCATGACACCATCCTCATTTTTAATAAAAGCAAACACAGGAAACATACTATATCCTTTGTGTTTAATAAGAAAAAAAGAAAGCAACATGATGAGCTCCTTATCTTGGTTTTGCAAAGCTTAACTGTAACGTCTGAGTGTGGGTGTCTTCAGACAGACACAGGGCAGGGCACAACAGGAAAAAATGCAGTATCACAGTGCTTATGTTCAAGTAACCCTTATTTTCCTTAACCATGGCACAACAGGACGTGACTGTGAAAGGGACTCCAGCATCAAGTATGCACATCTCCGTCTAGACCATGCAGCCCCCGGACCCCCACAGTCAGACTAAGATGACTCAACAGGCAATAGTTTAAAATAAACCACACAAACCCAGAGTCACAGCAAAATAAGAGGATTTCTTTAAAAACTTGGGCCAGTTATCAGTGACCAGAACTGAAAGAGTATAAATAAAAGCCAGATATGAACTTTAAGTGTGAAACAAATGTAAGGTATTATTATCACTTTTACAAAGAAAATGGAATAACCACATTCTACAACCTATAAATTTATCCCATAATTTCCAATTTCAAAATTTCTGTTACAAATTATCACATCCTCCTGCAAAGAAGGTGTTTTCCAAATGACTAAAACGAAGAGGAAGCACAAAGTGTGTCTCTTACCTTCTCAGCCTCATTCCACATCTCAATCTCTCCTAGGAAGTTTTCAGGCCTTGTTGACAGGTTTAATTGAAAGGAGAAGCCAAATGTTGAGTAAACAGATTGTAAAAACTGCAAACATCCCTTTATTTCTTCTTCAATCTGAAATCAAAGCAAATGAAACATTCAAATAGAACACCAAATTAAATTCATTTATGTTTTAAAAAATAAAACTCCTCATGTAAGAAATAAAGTGTGTTTTTAATGGAGAACAGTTGATGGCCCTGTTTTGGTTGTTCAACCAATCCTGAGTTGAACCTTCATTTGAGTGGTAGGCAGGTGGGGACTGGCAGTGGCTCCAGGCCAGTGCAGGGAATGGAGCAGGAGTAGGCGAGGGAACTGTACTGTGAAAAGGCAGCAGCATGCACAGGAGAGCAGCAAGGAGGGGCCACCCAGAGAAAGTGAGACCCAGCTGCCGCAGGGGACAAGAAAGCGCTCTGCATGGAGGTAGCTCAGGAGCTCTGTGAGCAGAGGACACACTGAGTTGAAGTCTCAGCGGACAGATAAGCAGACTAAGTCAGGGGGCTGCATATGATGGGATAAAGGGCAGAGGGGCAGTGTGGTAGGTGAGCAGGCTAGAGGCAGGCAGGGACCAGAAAAAATTAAGTGCTTTCAAAGCCAGGAGAATGTATGGACTTTTTAGCCTGAGACCAACAGGGAGACAATGAAGGGTTTTTGTTTTGTTTAAGCAGGGAGCTAACATGACCCAATGTGTTCTTTCACAGTATGAGGAAGGAATCTGCAGGATTAGAAGAGAGCCCCAACAGGAAGCTGGAGGAGTCATTTAGGAGCAAGATGACGGTGGCTTAAACCAGAGAGTAGCAGCTGAAATGGAGGGAATTTGATAGATTTGAGACATCAAGTCTTTCATTCATTAAATGTGATAGCTATTTTTTTGTT
This sequence comes from Ateles fusciceps, assembly GCA_036589455.1. Lineage (NCBI taxonomy): Eukaryota > Metazoa > Chordata > Mammalia > Primates > Atelidae > Ateles > Ateles fusciceps. The sequence goes on from JAZHEH010001736.1 coordinate 12,073,582, forward strand.
TTGTTTTGCTTTGTTTTTTTTTTGAGACCGTCTTGCTCTGTCTCCCAGGCTGGAATGCAGTGGCTCGATCTCAGCTCACTCCAACCTCTGCCTCTTGGGTTGAAGCAATTCTCATGCCTCAGCCTCCTGAGTAGCTGGAACTACAGGTGCTTGCCACCATGCTTGGCTAATTTTTGTATTTTTTTAGTAGAGATGGGGTTTCACCATGTTGGCCAGGCTGGTCTCGAACTCTTGGCCTCAAGTGACCCACCCGCATCAGCCTCCCAAAGTGCTGGGATTATAGGTGTGAGCCACTACACCCAGCCTTGTTTTATTATTATTATTAAGTTCCTGGGTACATGTGCAGGATGTGCAGGTTTGTAACACAGGTATTCGTGTGCCATGGTGGTTTGCTACACCTGTCAACCCATCTCACCTAAGTATTTAAGGCCAGCATGCGTTAGTTATTTATCCTGACCCTCTCCCTCCCCGCACTTTCCTCTGACAGGCCCCCGTGTGTATTATTCCCCTCCCTGTGTCCATGTGTTCTCATTGTTCAGCTCCCACTTATAAGTGAGAAGATACAAATTTGGCTTTCTGTTCCTGTGTAAGTTTGCTGAGGATAATGCCTTGTCATGGCTACTTTTAAGTGTCAACTCGACTGAGCTAGGAGATGCCAGACAGCTGGCCGCCCTTAAAACACTTATTTCTGGGACTGTCTGTGAAGGTGTTTCTGGAAGAGATGAGCATCTGAAACAGTGGAATGGGTAAAGAAGTTCTACCCTCACCAATGTGGGTGGGCCTCATCCAATCTGTTGAGGGCAGGAATAGAACTCAAAAGCAGGAAAGGCAAAATCTCTCTTTTTTTGAATTGGGACCGTTATTTTCTCCTGTTCTCAGACATTTAGCTCCTCATTCTCAGGCCCACCAACTCTTGGACTTATACCAGCTCCCCTCCTCTGCTCACCCCACTGAGGCTTCTGGCCTCAGACTGGGAGTTATACCATCAGCGTTCCTAGTTCTCCAGCTTGTAACTGGCATATCATGGGACTTCTCGGCCTCCAAAATCAAGTGAGCCAATTCCTGTAATAAATTTCCTCATATATCTATATATCCTACTATCTCTATTTCTCTGGAGAATACTTATCTGAAAGTATTATCATACGTTTTGAGATGCTATTATAATTATTGTTTCTTATTTGCAATTTCCAAAGGTTCATGGTTATGAAATGCATATACAATTGATTTTTATATATTGATATTCCATACAATTTTCTAAATTCATCTTACTTCTAATAGCTTTTTGTAGATTCCATCTAATCTCTACATAGATGATCATGTCATTTAAAGAGTTTTAATTCTTTCCAATCTAGATGGTTTTTCATTTTCTCTTTCTTAACTTACCGCATCAGAAAGAACCTCCAGTACAATGATCAGAGAAGTAATGAGAGAATCCTTACCTAGTTCCTGACCTTAAGGGTAAAGCATTCAGACTTTCACTATTAAGTATGATGTTAGCTGTAGGTTTTTCATAGAGGCCAGAGAGGCCTTTTTATCAGGTTAAGAAAGTTCCCTCCATTCCTAGTTTTGAGAGTTTTTATGAGATATGGATGTAGAATTTTGCCAAATCCTTTTTCTTCCATCTACTAAGAAGATCATGTTTTTTGTCTTTTGTTTCTTTTCTTTTTTAGTTTGTGAAAGTGGGAAATTACAATGGTTCATTTTCTAATGTTAAATTAACTTTTCATTCCTGCGATTCAGTCCATTTGATTAATATCTATTATTCTTCTTTAAAAAATGACTACATTTGACTTACTAAAACGTTGTTTGAATTTTTTAACTTGATGTTCATGAGAGACGTTGTTCAGTAGCTTTCTTTTAACTTCTTTGTCTTATTTTTCCGTCAGAGCAATATTAGCTTCATTAGCTTCATGAGGTGGTAAGGATTTCCTCCTCTTCACTTTTCTGGATGGGTATCTCTAGATTGGTATTTCTTCTTTAAGGTTTGGTAGAATTCAGCAGTAAAGCCATCTTGGCCTGGAGTTTTCTGTATGGGAAGGTTTTTCACTATCAATTTGATTTCTGTAGTAGACACAGGCTATTCAGATTATCTACTTCTTGAGTAAAGTTTAATAGCTTGTGTCTTTCAAGGATTCCTCCATTTTACCTAAGCTGTCAAATGTATTAGCATGAAGTTATTCAGAAGACTGCCTTACCCTTTCAGTAGCTACAGAATCTGCAGTAATGACACCGTCTCACTCCTGACATTTTTTATTTGTGTCTTCTCTTTTTCCTTATCAGTTGACTAAAGGTTTATCGATTTTATTGATCTTCTCAGAGAACCAGCTTTTGTTTTATTTATATTCTCTATTTTCTTTTTTTATTTCAATTTCTGCTCTGTTCTTTCTTATTTTCTTTGTTTTGCTCATACTACATTGGGTGTAATTTGTTCTTCTTTTTCTATCTTAAGTAAAAGCTAAGTCATTGATTCTTCTTTTCTAATGGAGGCATTCAGTGCTATAAACATCCCTCTAAATACCACCTAAATGGCATCCCACAAATTTTAATGTATGTGTTTTTATTTTCATTTGTTACATAAATTTTTTTAAAATTTCCTTTGGATTTTGTGTTATTGATTTCTATTTTAATTCTATTGTGGTCAGTTAGGTTTAGGGTTAAACATTAGGGTTAAGTTAAAACATTAGGGTTAATTAAAACATTTTTAAAATTAAATCCCTTTTAATATATTGAGACTTGTTTTATGGCCCAGAATATGGTCTATCCTAGTAAATATTCTACGTGCAGTTTCAAAGAACAAATATTCTGACCCTTTTGTAGTTCATAAGCGTGATGACCGGGTGTACACACATGTGTAAGATGTGCACCCTCATACCTTGGTACAACATTGGCACATTACCCATTCAACATAAAGCCAAAAAACGAAAAACCAAAGAATGTATATTCTGCTGTTTTTCTATAAACATCAGATTATGTCAAATTGTTTGACAGTAACCCTTTGCATGGCAATTTTAACTTGAATTAACACAAAAACTTGAAAAAGTAAATTTTAAGTTCTAGGCAATACTGAAAAACAAAACATCCAGAATTCCAGAATTCCACCAAATCCCTTAAAACACTCTACTTAACGGACTTTAGGTTAATAAAATCATTGAAGGAAGCCAAAGGAAAAGTAATACATTTCATGTCAAGAGATTATCAATCTATTGACCCAATTTAGAGAATCACAGCAGGCTAGAGCTGAATGAGATCTCAGAGCCTAGACCAAACATCTATGTTTCAGTAACTCTGAAAGAATACAAATGTGTTCGGGGCATCACACTGAATCTGTGACCACCATGCTTCACTCTGTGTTACTGTTTACCTGCTCCACTGTGCAAAAGATGTGAGCATCATCCTGCTGGAAGCGCCTCACTCTGGTCAAGCCGCTGAGACTCCCTGACAGTTCATTTCTATGCAGAACTCCAAAATCAGCAAATCTAATAGGCATTTCTCTCCAAGATCGTGGACGATGGGCAAACATTAGACTAGAAAAGATGTAGTAGCACACAGCTTTTACATAGCACAGAAAAGATTAAATAATTATCTGAATATGAAGAAATTAAAATTAAGCCTCAAGATCCGTAAACTCCTTATTCTAGTTCTTAAACCACCAGGTTAAAAAAAATTTCTTCCACGAATTAGTGAACCTTGCATTTACATCACTGCAGCACTCTGGGAAAGAGCTTGTCTACTATCTCCTTCCAGAAATGCTGTTCCCCGCCTTCATCCACACAGTGAATCACCATTTACTGCTTATGATTCATTTCAAAGGCTACTTCTTGAATGAAGCCCTCCTAGACATTTCCCTACACAGAGCTAGGCAGTTTCTCCTCAGGCTCCTAGAACACCGTGAACATGCCACCATTACGGCACTGGCCTTTTTATAACTGACTGCCTACATGCATGGCCCTGCCCACTCTGCTCATGAACTCTATGAGGGAACGGATTGTGTCTTAATCACCTCAGCGCTTCTAGCTCCAAGTGCACAAAGCACTCAACTAATGCTCCCTATTGAATGAAAGGCTTCTCTCCTGCTTTACTCCTGGCTCCCATATCCCATTACCTCTAAGCCACAGTAGTCTTGCGTCCTTATTCTGAGGTGTGAAAAGACAAAGTTAAATTCTCTACTTTCATTATAGCTGAAGTCTGAGGCCATAATTTTAAAAAATGGCTTTGAAAAAAATGAGTTAAGAGATTATTAACAGAAGTGTTTTACAATGCAAAGCAATAGCGTAGCTTCTACCTTCTGTTTAAAAAGCAACGGTATAGAATGTTTATATACCAGTATTCCTAAAATTAAAGTTATATATATTTTTTACATGACATCATCATAAAGTTACATTTCTTCTCATCTTCACTTAAAAGGGCAAAGAGCTTTCTTCAGTATTCAGATACCCGTTTTATTACCTTCTACATAAATTTACTTGAAACCATGTATGTTGATAACACAAAAACCACGATTGTTGGGATTTTTTTGGTGGACAATTATGCCTATTCAGTTTCAACTGTAAAACATGTTTGTCTTTCAAGGTTGAATTTGCATACCAACTTTATGATAATTACAGTCTTTCATAGAATCAAAGACAGCATTGATTATTAAATGTACCTTTATTTTATGTGCTACTAAGAAAATAACCTATTAATTAAATTATGATATAATGCTATGATGCCACCAACTATAATATGCATTTCAACTTCAGAAATGTTGAAATGTGGAAGAAAAATGGTTTCTTGGAATCAATGAAATCCAGAAAGCCACTGATTATAACCTCATTGGTCTTGTTACAATCCACCCAAACAGTATGAAAGAACCACATATTCTACAAATTGAACATCTGAAGTGCATTACTATTAGAAAGACAAATATTATAAAACTTACAAAACTGACACATAACATTATCCTTTAATCAGCACAAAAAATGCAGTGGTTACCAGGTAACATTCCATACCTGCCAAAGATCAAATATATTTTCAAAAGTAAATTCATTCTCCAGAATGAAACAACTTAGTAAAAATTAGTAATCATCACTCTTCAGATTAAAGGGATCCTTTATTCCACAAAGCAAAATAATATTAAAAGCTAATCGTGATGAAGTATGCTATGTGCTCTCATGAAAAGATCTGCTTCACTTTTAATACTCACCAGTGCCCTGGACAATTCATGGGTTTGAGGGCAAAAGTGTCCTTTTCAATCTCAAAGGTAAACATGTTCTCGCTGTAATGCTGCCAGTGGCCTGAGGCTTCCCAGAGTTTACTGTTGTACATATTGGGAGACAGCACCTCCGTGAAGTCACGTTTGTGATATTCCTCCTTCAAGATACACACATTCAACGTTAAAATCTGTTACGGCAGATCACAATTTCATGCAAAGTAACACTATGAGCAAATATTTTAAACTTGGGCTCACATCCTATATTAATTCACGATGAATGTACCCTCAGTTTTAGGTGTGGTGGCTTCTGGATCTTGAAAGAAAGATTTACATATGCTCGGTATAATTTCTATTAAGTATATTTATTTTATAGCATATAATAGTATATAGTATATAACGTTTTAGTTCTTTGAAAATTAGTAATTGAAATACAATATATATAGAAACTCACTGTAACTATAAACTCCAAGTCCTTCTAGACAAAATGTTTTTTCCTATTAAGAGGCAGAAAAAAATTTATAATTTAATAAGCCTGAATACCATGTTCCATGTTATAATTTTGATTTATTTAGTTTTAGTTTGAAAACGGAAATAAGAATTTTACTGTATGACACCTTGAGTAGTTGATATCTATTAAGTCATGAGCTGGCTTCTCTCCCTCCCTACCTATTAACAGCTTCCCTAATTGAATCACTGGAGACTGGAGAAGAGAGTTTTTCCAACCAAAGTTTTAATTTTATTTAAACTTCTTAAAAAAAAAAATTAGGTGATCGTTGTTGGGTAAATATTTTATGTGCACTTTCCAAAAATGCATATTCTGCTATTGTTTTATAAATGTCAATTAGGTCAAATTGTTTTGACAGTATTTCATAGGGACCCTTTGCATGACAATTTTAGTTTGGATGAACACAAAAACCTCCATAAGTAAGAATTCTAAGAATTCTTAGATTCTCAACATTTGTAAATCACTTAATGGACATCTGGCACAAATCTAGAATGCCATACTTTCAGCAAGTTTTAAAAACTGTTTTCATAGTTTAAAAATTACTATAACTGAAAGGTTTTCTATAACTGAAAGGAATGTTATCTGATACTCTTCAGCAGGGCATCCTGGCAGTCTATGGTAGACAGCTTGGGTCTCAGCCATTCAGTGAGCTGCTTTACCCACCCTTTGTTTTTACTAAATCAGAAAACGTTAACAGGTCGGGTGTGGTGGCTTATGTTTGTAATCCCAGCACTCTGGGAGGCCAAGGTGGGCAGATCACCTGAGGTCAGGAGTTTGAGACCAGCCTGGTCAACATGGTGAAACTCCATCTCTACTAAAAATACAAAGATTAGCCAGGTGTCGTGGCGTACACATGTAATCCCAGCTACTCGGGAGGCTGAAACAGGAGAATCGCTTGAACCCAGGAGGTGGAGGTTGCAGTGAGCAAAGATCACGCCATTGCACTCCAGCCTGGGCAAGAGAGCTAGACCCCATCTCAAAAAAAGAAAAAGAAAACGAAAACGTTTTATAAAATGATGTCATTAAGAACAACAGTGATTATTGGCTATTTCAGATGGTTCCAGATATTCAGATCAACAAGGTCCCAGAAATTAAGGGTGGGTGTGTGGGTGGGCGCCGGGGGCAGGGTGTGTGTCTGCTTTTACTAAAGACTACTTTTAAAGTCTAGCTCAGGAGATACTGCTCAACGCATTTTTAATTCACTCTGAATACAATCATGTTAGAAATGTATGTTTCGTTGAGATGTTTAGAAATGATTTTAAACTATCCCTGAAAAGACTGAATGTTTGTGTCTCCCCCCAAAATTGTGATATTGATACCTTAACCCCAAGGTGATGGTATTAGGAAGTAGGGCCTTTGACAAGTGATTAGGTCATAAGTGTAGAGCCCTCATGAATGGGATTAGTGACCTTATAAAAGGATTCCCAGAAAGCTTTCTGGGCCTGTCTGCCATCTGAGGTTACAAAAGGTCAGCAGTCTGCAACCTGGAAGAGGGCCCTCACCAGAACCCAACCATGCTGGGACCCTAATCTTAGACTTCCTGTCTCTAGAACTGTGAGAAATACCCTTCTGTTGTGTATAGGCTACCCAGTCTATGGTACTTTGTTACAGCAGCCCAAACTAACTAATACAATCCCTATGAGATGAAGTGTCAAGAACTACTACATTTTTACATAAATATATAGGAGATATCTCTATTTAGAACATTATGCTGCTGTATCTCTCCATATTATAATATACTTATTGTTTTGTCTTTCTCTCACATACACATATAAATAACAGACAAAACAAACTGGCAAAATGTTACCAATTGATAAATCCAGATGAAGGAAATATGGATGTTCATTGTCCTGCATTTTAGTTTTTCTGTATATTTGAACTTTTCAAGAGAAAAAGTTGGGGAGTAAAATATGTCTAATGCCATTTTATTAATTTCTTTCTCTAAAGAGTAAAGAAAGCCAAGGCTGGGAAAGAGTAAACTCTCAGTGACTGAGCAGTTCACAGCTCAGTCTAGTCTCCTGAAGAAATCCAGAAAGCTTATTTGGAACATTAAAAATCATATTTCATCCCTCAAGTAATAGTTTAGGTTATTGAAGGAGCTGAATCCCTACCCACACCTAGTGATCTAGCCACTTGAAAACATCTAAATAGCATCTAACAATCAGTATCATAAAACTGTTTTCAAGTAATTTGTCCTCTTAAAAAATATAGTGATTCCACATAAACAGCTCCTTTCCAAAACCCCATTAAAATAAGAGTAAAGAAAGTTTTTAAAAGAACATAAATCTACCAGAACAAAGAGAAAAGGAGAGAAGATGAATGCTATAATAATTTAGAATCTGGAAAGGAGGTAAACAAGTGTTAATTGCCTCAGAAGACCTAGGAAAGCCAAAACTAAGTTGGCAATAGGAGAAACCCAGAAGCAAGCTACTTTAGCTGGGTATAGATTTCTAGGCTTCGCATTTCTAAGGCATTGTTTCTGTCTTCTGTTTTTCAGTGTTTCCACTGAAAATTTCAATGCCATTCTGATACCGAGTCCTATGTCTACGCCTTTTTTCTCTCTGGAAACATTTAGGATAGTTTTCTTTATCCCTGGAGTTTTGGAATCTTTCAAAAATGTGTTTTGGTGCCCAAAGGATGTTTTCACTAAAAACCGAGACATGCTTGGGAGTTGAGATTGTCCCTTGCCCATTATGGGCTCCCTTTGCTATAGAACTGATAGGCAGAAAAGGACTAACTACTCTTGATTCCAATTACTAGGAGAAGGACTTACTACCCTTGATCCCAATTACTGGGAGAAGTTGTACTGCTTACAACAGAGTAAGGAGGACTACATCTGGAACTCAGTGGGAAGTCTTAGATATCCACACATCTAGCAATAATAGTCAGTGGGAAACCCTCAACCTGATAAAGAAAGCATTACTAAAAACTTCGATCCTAAGGACAGATTTGGGCCATCCACTGTTACTGATTTAACTGTATTTTCCAAATAAGATATTCTGAAGTACTAACTCCTAATACTTCAGAATGTGTCCTTATTTGGAAGTAGGGTCTTTATAATCAAATTAAAATGAGATTAGGGTAGATCCTAATACAATATGGCTGGTCTCTTTATAAAAAGGAGAAATCTGGATGCAGAGACAGATGCATACAGGGGAAGACAATGTGAAGACACACAAGGAGAACACCACGTGAAGAAAGAGGCTGGGAATGATGCTTCAACGAGCTAAGGAACAAAGATGATTGGCAACCACCAATAGCTAGGAGAAGGCAAGGAACGATTCTCCCACAGGTTTTAAAGGGAACATAGCCTCAACACCTTGATTTAACACTTTTGGTCTCCAAAACTGGGAGATAATAAATTTCTGTTGTTTTAAGTCACCTAGTTTATGGTATTTTACTATAATACCCTAGGAAACTCATGCACCCACCAAATAAAACACTACCCATCTGGGTACCTGCAAGATAAGAGGAACATCGAATGAGTGATGGAAAAAGAAGGCTCTGATGTATCAGCTTGGCCCTAGTGTCCATCTACAGAGGCTGGGGGTGAAACAGTTACATTTAGTTATGTCTTTTCCTTGCATTCTTACATGAAGGGCACTCATGGTGGCCACTCATGGTGGCCAATGTCACAATATAGATTTAGGTGAAATTGAAATGACATCACCACATGATGATACATTGGCTGATGGAACTTTGTGCAAAGAAACCAATGTCTTCATCCAAGCAAAATGCAAGAATGTGCTGAAAGGCACAAAGGATGAGCTGGGCTGGTTATTTTCCATCTGCCACTTCCTGTCTCGCCCCTTCCTAGCCCATTTTCCTTCCTTCTCTGACCTGCTCTGTGTCCCCCAAAGCTGACTTCTATGGGCTCCAAAGAAGGCTCACTTGCTGTGATTATTATTTTACTTTATAAAATATATACTTTAATTTTAAACACAATAGTATAATATAACATGCTTAAATTATGTTTCGTGTGAAAAAATACACAATTTATAAAGAAAACCTTAATATCTCTCTCTCATTCCACCCTTTACTGCCCTGAGATAATGCTAATGGCCTGGTGTTACTGTATTTCAACCCTCTTCTGCATGACCATGCAAACACAATACACAAATACAGGATTTCTTTGTTTTCTGCTTTTATCTATTTTAAAAAAGGATACACTATACATTTACCGTGTAACTTCCAGTTTCCAACGGTAAGGTATATTGACTCCCCCTTGGAGTTAGTATGCATCTTTGTATTTTCGTAATAACTGCATAGTGTTCTATTGCGTGGACGTATCATAAAGCATTTAACTCTTCTACTATTGAGAAACATTACACCTTTTTTTTTTTTGGATACTACAAACTATTCTGCAGTCAAGTTTTTTTCTATGTGATTTTAATTGTATATTTTAGATTCCTCTCTAAGAATATTGCTAGGAGTGTGCATTTTTTTCACATTAATATTTACTACCAGATTAGTAGCAATTTAAACTTTCTTGAGAAGTGTACAATAACTGTTTCCTCACATTTCCTTCAGCAGTGAAAATTATTTAATGGGTACAAATCTTTTAAGTAGAAATACCTCAGTATTTATAGTTTTTTGTTTTTTTTTTTTTTTTTTTGAGACAGTGTGTTGCTCTGTCACCCAGGCTGGAGTGCACTAGCGCGATCTCAGCTCACTGCAACCTACACCTCCTGGGTTCAAGCAATTCTCCTGCCTCAGCCTCCCAAGTAGCTGGGATCACAGATGTGCACCACAATGCCTGGCTAATTTTTGTATTTTTAGTAGAGATAAGGTTTCACCATGTTGGCCAGGCTGGTCTCAAACTCCTGACTTCAAGTGATCCATCCACCTCAGCCTCCCAAAGTGCTAGGATTACAGGAGTGAGTCACTGTGCCCAGCCTTTAAAATTTTTTAAATAAATTTTATTACATATATTTGAGATTTACATGATGTTACAGGATACAAATAAATAGTAAAACGTTTAGAGAAGCAGAACTAACATATTCATCATCTCACTTACCTTTTCTGTGTCACAAGAACAGTTAAAATCTAATTATTTAACAAAAGTCTCTGATAAAATATAATTTTGTTAATTTTAGTCCTCATGTTCTACATTAGATCTCTAACTTTGTTCATCCTAGATATCTGTTATTTTGTATCCTTTGATCTACATCTCCCCATTTCTTCTCCCCAACTCCTGACCATGGTAAGCACTGTTTCTCTGTGTATGTATTTGAGATCTCTGCTTTTTTCAGGTTTATCAGCTCCCCTGATTCTTAGCCTCTGCACTCAAGCTGGAATTACATCTCCAGCTTTCTTGGACTCCCCCAGATCATGGGATTTCTTGGCCTCCATAAACACACAAGCCAATTCCTCATGATAAATTATCTTCTTTTCTATATATCCTGTTAGTTCCATTTTCTGGAGAATCGTGACATGCTAATATACTTTTCTTATGATTTCTGATTGGGTTTGACCAACAGGAAGTTCCAAAAGGATTCAGAGGATAGTGGAAGAGAGAAGTCTGGATATTTTTCCCCTCCCCCACATCTTCCCTGCTGTAGGTTTATTCAGGCTCTGGCTGCATTCTACAGTTACAGCTTCTGTTGAGTGGCCTCTCCTCCATGGCTCCAAACTCTCTGTGGGTTCTGGTATTACTACTCCCTCTCCTCACTACTTCAGGCCCAGTGGTGAAGGGGAAGGGATTCTTGCTATTGGTAATCCCTGGGTGCTCTACTATCCCTTGTTAGTTACCTTAGCCAGGCCCATACATCCATCAAGATTTCCTTCACTAGACTCTCTTCAGTTAAACCCTTGGAGTGCATCTTTCAGGACTCTCTCTGCAGAAGAGCGGAATGTTTTAAGGCTGCTATGTTCACAAAGATAAGCTTGGTTTGGAAATCCACTGAATCCAAGGTTGTGTGAAGAGGCAGCAAAAATTCCCCAAGTGGATTATTAGTATAATAACAAGAGAAGCTACTCGCCTCCTCACTACATGGTTTCAAGACATGCATCAACAAGTCAGGCAGATTCCAGGAAATACAAAAGGTGTGACTGAGATGAGCTTCACAAAAGCAACTGTCATACATAGCTGCTAGGAATACAAAATACTAGTCACTTTGGAAAAACAGTTTGGCATTTTCTTATAAACTTAAATTTACCATATATATTAGTCGATTCTCACATTGCTAATAAAGACATACCCAAGACTGGCTAATTTATAAAGGAAAGAGGTTTAATGGACTCACAGTTCAGCACGGTTGGGGAGGCCTCACAATCATAGTGGAAGGCAAAGGAGAAGCAAAGGCACATCTTACACGGCAGCAGGCAACAGACCTTGTGCAGGGGAACTCCCATTTATAAAACCATTGGATCTCGAGACTTATTCACTACCACGAGAACAGTACGGGGGAAGCCACCCCCATGATTCACTGATCTCCACCTGGCCCCACCCCTGACACTTGGGGATTATTACAATTCAAGGTGAGATTTGGGTGGGGACACAGCCAAACCATATCACCATATCACCCTGAAATCACACTCCTAGGTATTTACTCTAGTAAAATGAAAACCTATTTTCATACAAAAAAAAAAAAAAAAAAACTGTACATGAATGATAATAGCAGCTTTATTCATAACTGCTAAAAACTGAAAACAAGCCAAATGCCCATTAACTGCAGAATGTATATGAAGCTGTGGTATGTCCCTATGATGGAATACTGCCCAGAGATAAAGGAGACACCCATGAGGACATTCAACTTGGATGCGTCTCAAGGGTGTTATGCTGCATTAAAGCAGTCAGTCTCTAAAGGTTTTATAAAATTACGATTCCATTTATATGCCAATATTTTAGGGATGGAGAACAAATCAGCAGTTCCTTGGGGTCAGGGGTAGGGCAGGGTTTGACTTTTAAAAGGGTGCCATGAGGGGAGCTTTGAGGAGTGATGGAACTGTTCTGTATCTTGGTTGTTGAGGTGATAACATAGTTCCACATGTTATCAAAGACATGTAAATTTTACTGCATGACAATTTTTTTTTAATTTTAAAAGGAGGTAAGAAGGGTACAGAAAGAATCAGTTAAGAGACATGTTCCAGAATGCAATGAAAAAGAATTTCAAGGAGAGTAACAAAAAGATCTATTCATTCACTATCAGTTGTCCACACAGTCAGTAACCAATACAAACAAAAGTTCACTTGCCTTTCCTTAAACTTAAGTGGAAGTCATGCTACCTGAGTCAAAACTCAGAAATCTTGGAATTTCCCTCAGTGGGAACATTATGCAGACCCAGCCCATCCTGGCCTCCTGCATCTCTTCCACAGAAATGTAACAGCTCCAGTTCTGAGAGAAAGGATGCTTTGTGGTGGAATGCGGCCATATATTCCGCTGTGCTCAGTACCACATATCTCTAGCACTCTGGCCACAACTGACTAGGCTAGGACTCGGCACTAAGCCAAAGGGTATTGACACTGGACCAGACCATGGCCCCTGAGGTGGCCCAGCTGTGACTGAGACTCTGTCCCACAAGCACACCCTCTACCAGCTGGTGACTAACAGAACCGACTGGAACCTCAGGGAGGACCCTGAAGCACATGGAGGAGGGCAAAGAGGAAAAAAGACACAAGTGGACAGACTAAAAAACACCCGGCTGGTCTGAGTGCAGTGGTGTTTACAACTAATGGATCACAACCAGTTACAGATTTCTTTGTTCCTTCTCCACTCCTACTGCTTCATTTGACTAGCCTAAATAAATAAATAAATAAAACCCAACAGTATTCTTTTCTCCAGCAACATACTTTAAACACAGAAACAGAGGCAGAAAATAAAAAGATAGGTAAAGATACGTAATATAAGAAAGCTGGTTTGCCTATGTCAATGTCAAAGTAGACTCTGGAAAAAAATAGTTTTATTACAAAAGGTCAAATAGCCTACGAATCCATTTATATGTGACACCAAGAAATAGTCAATTTCATAGTGACAGAAAGTAGAATGGTGGTTACAGAGGCTGGCGGAGGCAGGCATGGGAGTTAGTGTTTAGTGGGTACAGAGATTAAGTGTAGAATGATGACATGGTCCTGGAGAGTTTGTTTTGCAAGATGAAAAGAATTCTGAGATGGACCATGATGGCTGCATGACAACATGAATGCAATTAGTGAGAATTAATTGCACACTTAAAAATAGTTATAATGGTAAATTTTTATATTATATGTATTTTACCACAAAATGGCTTTACTGAGGTATAATTTACACGCCATAAAATTCACTAATTTTAAGTGTACAATTCAGTGACTTCTGACAGATGTATACAGTCATGCAATCTCTGCCACAATCAAGATATGGAACATTTCTACCCTCCAGGGAGTTCCCTCCTGACCTGTTGGAGTCAATCCCCTCTCCCCCCACCTGCTGGACCCCTGATCATCTTTCTGTCACTATAGTTTCAGCATTTCTGAAATGTCATATAATGGGATGGTGCCTTTTATCTTCTCTGACTGTCTTCTTTGGTTCAGCACAATGCTTTTGAGTTTCTCCTTCATGTGTCTATCAGTACCTCACTGCTTTTAAATGCTGAGTAGTACTGCACAGCATGGACTTACCACATTATGTTTACTCTTTCACAAGTTGAATTTTGGGTTGTTTCTGGTTTTGTGCTATTTTTTAATGCTTCTATGAACATCCAAATACAAGTCTCTGTGTAGATGTGGACGTATGTTTTTATTTCTCTTGGGATAATAATTAGAAGTGGGATTGATGGCTCACACGCATGTTTAGCTTTATAAGAAAATGCCAAACTGCTGTAAACTAGCTCTACCATTTTACATTCCTACCAGCAATAGGAGTTACACTTGCTCCACATTCTTGCCAATGCCTGATGTTTTCAGTCTTTCTATGCTGGGAAGGGGACATTCTAGTGGGTGTATAAGTGTACCTCACTATGGGTTTAATATTTATTTCGTTGATGACCAATGACGTTGAGCTTTTGTGGGTTTCTCTGCCATATTCATGAAAAAATAAAAGCAAAGTATAAATTTCATGAAAGATGTGCAAGACGTCTAAATAGAAACTCCAAAATATTGGTGAGGGAAACAGAGTAAACTGACATAATTTCCATGCTTATGGACTGGAAAACTCAGTATTATTAAGGTGTTAATTATCTGCAAATTCATCTATACATTGAGTGCAGTCCCAATTAATACTAGCAGTTTTTTATAAAAATTGAAAAGCTTGGCTGGGTGCGGTGGCTCATGCCTGTAGTCCCAGCAATTTGGGAGGCAAGGTGGGTGGTTCATGAGGTCAGGAGTTCAACACCATCCTGGCCAACATAGTGAAACCCCGTCTCTACTAAAAATATAAAAGCCGGGCACCGGTGGCATGCACCTGTAGTCCCAGTTACTCGGAAAACTGAGGCAGAACAATCACTTGAACCTGGGAGACGGAGGTTGTGGTGAGCTGAGATCGTGCCACTGCACTCCAGCCTGGGCAACAGAGCAAGACTCTGTCTCAAAAAAAAAAATTGAAAAGCTTATTGTAAAATTTATATGGAAATACAAGAATCTAAAATAGCCAAAATAATCCTAAAGAACAATAAAATTAAAGAAAAATTATTTATATCAAGATTTAAAATACAGTTAGAGTAATTGAGAAAGACAGTGCGATATTGACGCAGGGATGGACCAAAAGACCAAAGGAACAGAATATCCAGAAATATATACATACATACATATATAATCACATATATAAATGACTGTCTACATAATAATCATACATATATGGTGATTTGGTTTAGCACAAAAATTCTGCTGCAATAAATGGCACTGAAGCTATTAGATTACCCTGGGGGAGAAAAGTGAACCTTGACTCCTACCATTCACAGAATCTAAAAACGAATTCAAGGTAGAGCACAGTATGAAAGCAAACACAATGAAGCTTCCAGAACATAACACAGAAGAACAGCATCTTGGCTCTGAATGGGACATGAAAGGCACTAACCAAAGAAAAAGTAACAAACTGGACTTCATTAAATGTAAAATTGTTGGTAAAAAGACATTATTAAGAAAGTGAATTGATAAGCCATAGACTGAAAGAATACACTCACAATACATATATTTAACCAATGATTCCTATTAAGTATTGAAAGAACTTCTACAAATCAATAATAAAAAGATAAACCACCTGATTTTTCAAATGGACAAAATATTTAAGAGGGCACTTCACAAAAAAAGGATATCCAAAAAAAAAAAAAACCAATAAACATAAGAAGGGGTTCTCAATATCATTATTCACCAGGGCAATATAATATAAAACCACTATATCTACCAGAATAACATATTGATAACACCAAGGGCTGTGAGGATGCAGAGCAACTGGAACGCTCACATGTTTCTGGAAGGAATATTAAGTGGTTTGACCACATAAAAACTGTTCAGCATTTTCTCGAAGAGTTAATCATATACTATCCCATGACCCAGCACTTCTATTTATGGGTACATATCCAAAAGAAATGAGTATTTACATACACCAAAGGTGTGTTCAAGAATGTTGACAGCAGCTCTATGTACAATAGCACCGAACTGGAAATAATCTAAATGTACAACTACAAGATAATGAATAAACAGGTTGTACCACATCCATAGTACATGAAATACCTCAAAACAATACAAAAAGACCTATCATACCTTTCACAACTTGGATGAATCTCAGGTGTTAAGCTTAACAAAAGAAACACCAGAAACACAGCAGAAAATATTGTATGATTGCATTTATATGAAGTTTAAGACAAGGCTAAATTAGTCTATGGTAACAGAATCAACATAGAGATTACCTCGGGTGGGAGAAGGGAGGCAAGAATCGACTAGGAAGTGACCCAAGAAGACCTTATGGGGGAATGGAAGTGATCTTTGTCTTGATTTGGATGGTGGTTGTATAGATGTTCACATGTGTGAAAACTGATTGAGCTGCATGCTTCAGATCTGTGCATTCTAATGAATGTAACTTACACATCAATCAATAACCCCAGCATGAGACTCTACCTGAATACTGTCATGTAAGGGACCCAATCCAAGAACCAGCCAGATGAGCCTAAAATCTGGAACTACGAAAGACAGTAATGATGAAATGGCAGTTTTAAACTATGAATTTCTAAGATGCTTGGCTATGCTGCAAACAGCCATCCAGAACAGAATTTTGAACTGGATGTAGCTACTGCTATAACTAAGAAATAAAAATAAAATCTTAAGCTCCCAACTGACTGAATAGACACCCTCTTGGCCGAGGAGACCCCAGAAAAACCTTAAAAACTGAGTTACTGGTAGTGACAAGAGGCTGGACACACCTAATTATACCCACTCCCTCACTAACCACCATTAGGCTTTCTTTCCTAAGAGTTAAACAGAAACAAGCCCTTTCAAAAGACTTGCTCCACCACTGATTTACACAACTGACTAGCATTCCTTCCTGATAAGAGACCACTAACCATGTACCGGTTCTGGTTGGTTTACAGAAGCTGCACATGGGATGCCTCTGTGTCCTCCATTTGACCTTTTGGTTATACAGCCCAATTTTAATGCATTAAGTCTCTACCCCAAAGTGAACAAGGGATGCATGTAACATGCATGTTTGCTTACTATGTATGTACATGTCCCCTTTTGTGAAAATTCATAGTTTACAACCTGTTAAATATTTATACTTGGCCAACTTCATCAGCATAAATTCCTGTCCTCGAAATGCCTGCTTTTCCCCTCCCTCGAAATGCCTGCTTCTGGTTTCTGCCAGAAGCTAGGTTTTCCAGCCTGCAGGATACTAGGCTGCAACCCCCTCAAAAGAAATGAAGCTCTCCTTTCCAATTTTATGAACCTCATGATTCTTCAGCTGACCTAACAATAACCTAAAAGATGCAGCTTTGGGGCCAGGTAGTGGGCAGAAGCTAAAAGGGATTCTTATTACGAGGTGCCAGAAACAGATGGTGGGTAACACTGTCACCAGAGGCAACACGGAAAACAGAGTACCCGAAGAATCATGAATTTAGCTGGGGAGATGTCCCGGCAGAATGTAGAAAGTGACAACCAATTTCTGGCTGCCTACAGTAAAATACAAGAAGAGAAGTATAAACCAAAGGTGAAACTAATTAACTTTTTGAGCCAAGTTTAGAGGAAATATAGTCATCAGGACCTGCTAGGTTCAAAAATAAAACCTTCTTTTCCTTAGACTGTCCCAAAAAAGACTCACAAGGCTTCAGGACAAAGATCAGATTATAATTATCAAAGCACAGCCTTAGGGTAAAGATCTTAAGGGCGGGGCTGTAAGATACTGTGAAGACCTCAGAATGATCTTCTGTAAGTGCACCCAGGAAGGCTTCTGAAAGTCTTAGGAGTGTGCTTTGTAGGGCCTCTCAGTTAAACACGAAGGCTTTGAAGACTGCAGCGTACTGTTGTCTCACAGCAGCCTCCTAGGTAAAGAAGGATCTGTGTCAGAAAGATGTGGATGTGGCTTTTATCTAACCGTGTTGATAAATGTATATAAAAGGCCTCATAAAGTTTTTAAAGGAATTGTACTAGCTTAGAATTGAAAGACAGCACAAAATGAAATGAGGGCTTTGGACCACCCCCAGCATTTTACAGGAAGGTATCAGGTTGAGAATACTAAGAAAGCTACCCGAAAATACACATGGGCCACTTCTTATGGAAGAGAAAGGACGTCTCAGAGGGGCAGAATCACAGCCAGGCAAAACAAAACTGGAGCTTGATCAAAGCGTATCTTTTGACCCTGGGGCAGTAATAACTGGTAAATACCAGAATTTCTACAGATGGTGACTACTGTGTGCCTCCTACTCTACCCCACTCCTTTTTGAATGAGACTATCTACTGCATTCTTTTCCTCTAGCACCATTTTATAATGTGGGGGAGATGGGAGGACGAGGTGGCTGGTAGATAATTTGTGTCTTTAGTTCACAGGTCTAAAGATGTAGAGGAAATGTACTTGATGATGCAGTCCCAAGAAACTGCACCTCAGGAGCCTCATACGCATCTAGGCCTGATTCAGACAACATCTTACTGGATTTTTGAGCCAATGCAATAATTAGATGAGACTTGGAATTATTTGTTACTCAAGAAGAGAATACACGGGAGAGCAGAATGGACTTCCCTACAGTCCTATGGGGCTGAAAAGACACAGATCTGCCAGCCTGTCAATTGGAAAGCCAAGAGGGTCATGGCCTAGAAACAAGAATCTAAAGTTGGTTGAATTTTATTAAAATGGAAGCCAGCCCTAACCCAGTGCAATCTCTGATTGAATTGAATGATCAGTCTTTAATACCAGCAGAGGGTGAATGGTCCAGTGGGAGATAACATCATCTAGAGCCTCTACACTTATATTAAATACAGTATCTGGCATATAATAAAATATTACTAAATATGGGAAGAGACATGACCATATAACAAAAAACCAACGGAAAAAACAGCTGAGTTCCCTAACAGGTTTTAATTCTTGGTAAGACCAATTGCTTCAGACAAGGGTACCTAGAAATTCAAAGTTCTCAGCATCGTCTGTGTCTGTCAAATATTCCCATTCCAAGCCTCAGGGACCCATGCCTTCCCAACCAGTACCCTTACCTTAGAATAAGAGATCATTGAGTTTGTGTATTTAAATGCCTTTACAATTTGGTGACCCATACAATCAAGCCCTGGTCCTGATCATCAGCCACGTCTGTCTTGCATCTATAAAAAAGAAGAGATCCCCTTAATGCCACCGTAAAGGCTTTCTGTTCATTCTTCATCTATTGTACTCCCAATTTGAGTACAAGGTGCCAGGGGCCATGTTGATTTTCCAGAAAAGATAGCACATCCAAATCAGCAGCTGTGGTGGTCATCACCACCTGCCTAAATATAAATCTCTGATAATTTTCAGTGATTCTTCAAGTCTCCCCCCCTACCCTCTGATCTCCTACCACTGCCTCACATTGGCCAGTTCCTACGGAAAGATATGTACCCCAAGTGATAGAATCCCTAGAGGTCAGCCTCCAGGGGCACAGCACAAGAAGGAAAGGAAGGAGAACAAGACTAGTGAAGCAAACAGAGAATAACCAGCACAGGCCACATGCCAGGTACTCTTTCCTCAGAAAGTTACTGAAGAAAGTGATCCCCCAAATGAAAACTAAAGATAAGTAAAGAAGAGATAGGGAGGGACCAGGAAAGGGGACTCAGCATAGGAAGAGACATGAGGAAAGTGGCCAAGATGATGAAAATAAGTCCTAAGATATCAGTTTCCAAGAATCTTAGTAGTAAGTTAATTCTGGAGTGAGAGGACCAAATTTGAAAAAAAAATTACTGAGCAATTACCTGAATCACTGAGAATACACTGCAAAGAGATTTGTAGTTTTTTGAGAGAAATCTGAGGATGAATTAGTGGTAGGTACATAAAAAAACTAAGTAAATGAAAAATTTAGGTAATGATTATAGTAAAAACAAAACGGTGCAAGAATGGAAATGTAATCCTGGTAGCTGACCTGGATCATCTATGAACAATATCTACACAGTCCTCACCATGTAAATACTAACAACTTTCCCACTTATGAACTTGTATCACAAGCAGATATTTACACTATTGATTTTTTCCTCTTTCCTCTGGAGCTGCCAAATCACTTGGGTGTCATGCTTTAGGCAAAGGAAAGCACCAGTGGCCCATGGACCACATTTGGAGAAGCAATGCTTCACAGTTCAACACTCTGTGCCAGAGAAGACACTTTCTCCTTTCTTCTTTTTCACACGGAGCGCCACACTTAGGCTAATGCTTGCCTTTATATCTACATGCTTTAGAAACTTACATGGACAAAAAGTTAATTTTATGAAATCCAGGAATGTATTCAGGGAAAACAGAAATTATCTCCATGTTGTTATTAGAAGGTACCATCTGTTATCTCACTTTTTTTTTTTTTTTTTTTTTTGAGACAGAGTCTTGCTCTATCACCCAGGCTGGAGTTCAGTGGCATGATCTCAACTCACTGCAACCTCCGCCTCCCAGGTTCAAGCAATTCTCCTGCCTCACCCGCCTAAATAGCTGGGTTTACAAGCTTGCACCACCACACTCAGCTAATTTTTATATTTTTAGTAGAAACGGGATTTCACCATGTTGGCCAGGCTGGTCTTGAACTCCTGACCTCAGGTGATCTGCCCGCCTCGGCCTCCCAAAGTGCTGGAATTACAGGCATGCACCACTGCGCCCAGCCAGTATTTCACTTTTAACCTCAAACTTCTTATTAACATTATCAAAGTAAAATTAGTGGAGATGTTTGACCATTTTATTACAAGAGAAAATAGTAAAATGTAAACTGGAATTGAGTAAGAATAAAATATTTTAAAGTCAACTTACTCGTATGAAATCCAGAAGTGTATTATAAATGAAGGCTCCTCTGGGAAGGAAAAAACAGCTTCCAGGACTCAAATCATGGAAAAAGAAAAGTTCTTGCTCCTAGATTGAAACAATAATTGCATTTCAAATGTCATATGTTGTGGCTTAATATTTACTGCACACACGATATGCTGGGAATGAAACATATAATACTCAGTTACTTCCATCTTCTCTAGTAATAGACATTCCAAAGCCATTCAATACTTATATCTAAATACATGTAATAGCACAGTAAAGTTTCCATTCATATTTATGGCGAGTTAGCTTTGAACTTAGCTTTATGTCACCGTCTGCTATTTTCTGGTAATTTTTTTACTTGGCACACTTGGAATATGGCACTCATGGGGAGACAACATGGTAAAAAAGACCAAAAAGTTCATTGCAGGAGGTGGGCTTTAGGTGATGATGATCATCATCATGGCTGTCACTTACTGAGAACCTGCCCCGCACCACGCACCATCATCCGGTATCTGTCTTCACATCCACGCTGCAAGGCTACCCAGCAAGGAAGACGAGGACATGGAGCTTCACAGGTGAATACCTTGCCCATCATCTAACACAGCTAGTGAGTGCAAGAAGGACTGGGCCTAAAGCTCAGGCCTAGCTGCGTTCCAATCTCATTTTTTCCTTCTACATACTGCTCTGTTTCACAGATACAACGGATGTATCAAGTGCACAGAATATAAAAAACAACTTTATTTTTATATCATGACAAAAATAAGAGAAGGGTGCAACTTTTATAATTTAATAAAAGATACAGAAAGGAAAGAGGGTAGAAGACATCTGGGGTACTAGAATGAAAGAACTCTGCAGCAGACTATGAGTGCCAGCAAAACAAATAGGAGAGAAGAAGAAGAAATCTTGTTTTTAAAGCAACTGAGTTTTGTGTGACAGAAACATTCCTATGTTGGCTTGCGATTACATCTACCTAGTGATTAAGATGTGGGGCATACCTTCCCAATCTTCCTGTGATCTCTGTTCTTTGCTTCCTCTTGGAACTTTTCCCAGTTTCTCATCATCTTGTTATCAGGGAAGGATATTCCATAGATCCTCTGCAATGTTTCCATTTCAGGATTGCCCTCCCAATATGTTGAGGAATTCTAAATATCAAACAGGATTTTGGTAAATCTATCAAACATTCTATTTTAAGTAAAACTGCTCTTAAATATGAATGCAATTTTCCACTGTAACATCAACAAAGCAGCCCAGCACAGTGGCTCATGCCTATAATCCTAGCAATTTGGGAGGCCAAGGTGGTAAGATCATTTGAGCTCAGGAGTTCAAGACCAGCCTGGACAACATGGCAAAACCCCATCTCTACAGAAAATACAAAAATTAGCCGGGCACGATGGCACATGCCTGTAGTCCCAGCTACTTGGGGGACTGAGGCAAGAGTACTGCTTGAACACAGGAGATTGAGGCTGCAGTGAGCAGTGTTTGTGCCACTGCACTCCAGCCTGGGTGACAAAGCAAGACCTTGTCTCAAAATCAAACAAACAAACAAAATCAACAAAGCTTACTTAAAGAAGACTTTTTGTAGTGCTGGGAACAATATTAAAATGGATTCTAACTAAACCTTCCCAGCCCAAATTATATATTAATCAGTAAATTATGTAGAGTCTGCTATGGATTCTAGGAATGACAGTGAGAGCAAATGGAAAGGAGGGGAGGCTAAGCAGCAATCATGATCACCAAGGACGGGGCAGAATACACAGTAGGTGCAGCAAAGTAAAGGTTGGTCTTGCTGACCTACGGCCAATGATTAAGAACAGTGCCACTAGCCAGCCCCCATTTTACCTGTAAGAAAACCAAAGCCCAGGAAAGCTGGGACTGCCAAGTCAGTCCTATGCCTCCTAAATCCCAGAGTGACGTTTTCTCCATTACACCATCATATCCCCTTCTGCTGTTTTCTTTTTCTCGCAGTATATTACTTTCACATGCGGACAAATATTCTTGCTCACTTCAGGGCAATTCAAGAAAACTACAGTATACAGAACAATGTTTTAAAATAGTATATGAAAAAGGCCAGGTGCGGTGGCTTAAACCTACAATCCCAGCACACTGGGAGGCCAAGGCAGGCGGATCACCTGAGGTCAAAAGTTCGAGACCAGCCTGACCAACGTGGTAAAACCCCATCTCAACTAAAAATAGAAAAATTAGCCAGGCATGGTGACTGTAATCCCAGCTATTTGGGGGGCTGAGGCAGGAGAATCGCCTGAATCCGGGAGGCGGAGGTTGCAGTGAGCCAAGATCACACCACTGCACTCCAGCCTGGGCAACAGAGCTAGACTCCATCTCAGAAAAATAAATAAATAAACAAAACAGAATATTGTATGAAAAAGAAATGTTATAACACTTGCAATAAGGTAAAATGATAAACAAAAGCTACCTATAGTGTTCTAATTATCAAAATTCTAAGCAATTTCATTAGTTTTAGTCAAATAAGAATGAAATATTTTAAAATATGATGTTCAGACTACAAAAGACATGACTGAAATCCTGTAATATCTAGTGCACCTTAAGTTTGCTATATTCAAAAAAAAATCAATCCTTACCTTAAAAATTTTGATGGTTTTAATTTTTCCAGTGTGTCTTACATGTGGACCTTTGCAAAGGTCAATTAATGGACCGCACCTATAACGAAATATTTAAGACATGCTCAGACACAGTTACAGTTTTTTGGACTATTCATGATAAGCCATAATAGCCTATATTTTAGGTAGAGTTTCACTTATTTATATGTGGCAAGGCCATTTTTAATTTAGGGTGAAGGAGAAAGGCAATTCATCTAGCCTCAGAGTCCACTCTGCCCTCTAGATTCAAAAACCGCAAAACATCTTCTGAAAGAAACTATGCAATTCACTGATTAGAAACTTAAAAATTACAACAAATACGAAAAGGGACTGGCTTACAGCCTGGCAAACATGAAAACGTCATCTCTTTCAATGGCCAGTCTTTGTGTATTGTTCTCTACGGAGAGAGCTTCTAAGTAAAACTCAGATGAAAGGAAGGAATGCCAAATTAGCACAAAAGCCTTCAATACTCGAACCTTTAAATAGAAAGCCACAAAAGCTTTAACTTTTTTTCAAGAATTAAATACAAGTCATTCAAATTGGAAAACTATAAAAAGTGTCAATGTTGACCTAAGCAAGGTTCTAAACCCCAACAACTCAAGCATTAGAAGCCAGAAATTTAAAACTTAGCCTGTTTTCTTTATTTTCATTTATTTTTAAATTTTAAAATGGTTATACTAACATTTATTTGAATTATAAACAACAAATAATAAAACTTTATGAGGTCATTGGATAATACCAAAAAAGATAAACATGGCATTCCACATCAATATCAAATGGCATTGAGTTCATATTATAATTTAAGGAATGCACTGTGCATAGCTTTACACAAAGGGAATACGATTTTACTTACAGTACAATTAAACCAGAGAACCGTAAGTCCTTGACTGTGGAAAATAAGTACCCTGAGGGAGAATATCTGTGGGTGTAATTAAATAAAAACCAGGTCTTCTAAGCCGGTACTGTGAGGGTCCCAGCAGCACCCAGATGGCGAGAACACACAGAAGGGGGGAACAGCAATTACATATAAGGTGTATAAACACAGATAAATAAAAAGGAGTTCAGTAACCTGAGGTTAAACGAACAGAACTAAGTGATTCTGGTATTAATTTCACTTGCCTCCTCTTACAATTTATTCTGCCTTTTTTTCCCAGTATTTTCTTTTGGTCTTACCACGAATATCCTGTTAATGTATGAAGGTTGCTACACTTGGACTCTGGACAATGGGGCAGACTCTTCTACACTTGGACACTGGACAGTAAGTAGAGGCAGAGAATCACTGCTGAGGAGATGGCCTGGAATGGCCCCCATTCTGATTAATGTGGAAGGATGGAATGGAAACTCCTTTCCCAACAGTATCACCCACGTGGAGAAAAATCCTATTATAGTTGACACCCAGAAAATAAAATATGGGTCTCAGTACCATCCTGATTACTAAAACAAAGAAAATAATTTCTCTTTAGTGAAAACATTTTGAAGATCCTAACTAAAGTATAATATCAACTACACAACTTGAAAAATAGAACTCCAACCAGAGAACAAACTCTGCCTCTACTGCTAACACCTTCAAGTTTACTACTGAGCAGCATTTAACATGTGTGGACACAAACCTGTACACGGTGGTAGTTGCAGTGTTAACCTTCTCATTCAGAATGCGGCATTTAAATTTATTGTACTACAAAGAAAAATATATTTACACATTACACAAAATGTTTAAATGAAGAAAACAACTCTACTTTTTTCAAGAAACATTGAAAGGGCATCTACTGACGTTGTAGGTGCTAAGACACAAGGTATACAAACAGCTCACAGCCTTGCGCTATACCGTCCCGCACGGAGGACACAAGCCACGTGGCTACTGGGCATTTCAAATGCCACTAATTTGTTTTTTGTTTTTTGGGGTTTTTTTGAGGCAGTCTCACTCCCTCACCCAGGCTGGAGTACAGTAGCACCACCTCGGCTCACTGCAACGTCCGCCTCCCAGATTCAAGCGATCCTGCCTCAGCCTCCCGAGTAGTTGGGATTACAGGCACATAACATCACACCTGGCTAATTTTTTATTTTTAGTAGAGACAGGATTTCACTATGTTGGCCAGGCTGGTCTCAAACTCCTGACCTCAAGTAATCCGCCTGCCTCAGTCTCCCAAAGTGCTGGGATTACAGGTGCAAGCCACCGCACGCGGTCTCCAATGCCATTAATTTGAAAGAAGGTGAGCAGAGAGTATAAAACACACTGGGCTTTGGAAGTATAATATTGTGAAAAGAAGAATAAAATCGTTCATTAATCATTCTGTATACTGGCTACAGTTGAAATGATACTTTTTATATATTGGGTTAAAATTTTTGTTAAAATTAATTGCAACTTTCTTTTACTTTGAAAATGTAGCTGCCATAAAATGTAAGGTTACACACATGGCTCAGATTTGTGGATTCCATTATGTTCCTACTGGACAGTACCGTTGAAGAAGATCTGATTTTAACTACATTAAATAAATCAATAAAACTCTGACAAGGACACAGTCATATTATTAATCTGTATGAAAACAAAAGCAAAGCTTATAGTAATGATGATACATTTATAAAACTAAGGGTTTTTTTCCTTTTCCTTTCTTTTCTGCTTTCATTACTATTATCATAATATCCAAGGCACTTTATATTAAATAACTGCTTAAAGGAGGTAGTTGTTAGGAGAAAAACCCGTATCTGTATGACTTAACTGTTTTATATCTATATATTCACATCAAATCATTTTCCTTAACAAAGATTAATTGTGTTTAGTTCTTAAAAGTAGCTGCAAAAAAGGCAACCCACAGAATTTTTTAATACTTTGCAAACCACGTGTCTGTTAAGAAGTGGATATTCAGAATATATCAAGAACTCTTATAACTCAAATACAAAAAACCTGATTCAAAAATGGGCAAAAGGCTGGGCGCGGTGGCTCACACCTGTAATCTCAGCACTTTGGAAGGACAAAGCAGATGGATGACAAGGTCAGGAGTTTGAGACCAGCCTGACCAACATAGTGAAATCTTGTTTCTACTAAAAATACTAAAATTAGCCAGGCATGGTGGTGTGCGCCTGTAATCCCAGCTAGTCAGGAGGCTGAGGCAGGAGAATTACTCAAACCCAGGAAGCAGAGGTTGCAGTGAGCCAAGATCGCACCACTGCACTCCAGCCTGGGCAACAGAATGAGACTCCATCTAAAAATAATAATAGGCAAAAGACCTGAATAGACATTTCTCCAAAGATATTTCTTCAAGAAAATACCCAAGTGGCCAATAAGCACATTAAGATGCTCAACATTACTAAGTCATTAGAGAAATGCAAATCAAACCAAAACCCCAATGAGATACCACTTCATAACCATTAGGATGTCTATGAAAAAAAAGTAACACAAATGTTGGCAAGGATGTGGGAAACTTGGAACCCTTGTGCATCACTGGTAGGACTGTAAAATGGTACAGCAAAACCATCAAATGGTATGGCAAGTTCTCAAAAACTGAGAAGCAGAATTGCAATAGGATCCGGCAATTCCACTTCTAAGTATATTCCCAAAAGAAGTAAAGCAGAAACTCAAACAGAACTTTACACAGCCAGGTTCACAGCGGCATTGTTCACAATAGTCGCCAAAGGTAGAAGCAACCCAAGTGTCTATAGATGGATGAATAAATAAGCAAAATGTGGTCTATCCACACAATGGAATATTATGCAACCTTATAAAGGAAGGAGATTCTGACACATACTAAAACATGGATGAATCTTGAGGACATTTTGCTGAGTGAAACAAGCCAGTCACAAAAGGACAAATATTGTCATGATTCCACTGATACTAAGTGCCTAGAGGTTTGACAACATTGATGGTGCTAGTTTGACAACGTTGTAAATGTACTTAATGCCACAGAACTGTATACTTACAAATGATTAAACGGTAAATTTTATATGTTATATATTTTACTGCACAAAAAAAACTAACTGCAACTTTATACCAAAACCAACTCTATTTTTTTATTCAAGCCCACAAAAATAATAATACTATGTTTTAAAAATGTATGTTTGTGGCTGGGCATGATGGTTCATACCTGTAATCCCAGCACTTTGGGAGGCTGAGGCAGGTAGATCACTTGAGGTCAGGAATTCAAGACCAGCTTGGCCAACATGGCAAAACGTCATCTCTACTAAAAAGACACAAAAATTGGCCAGACATGGTAGTGCATGCCTGTAGTCCCAGCTGAGGGACTGAGGCAAGAGATCGCTTGAACCCAGGAGGCAAAGGATGCAGTGAGCTGAGACAGTGCCACTGCACTCCAGCCTGGGAGACAGAGTGAGTCTCCATCTAAAAAACAAAAAAACAAAAAAACAAACAAAATGTACGTTTTCTCCAAGATGTATGTTTTAAAACAGAAAACCAGGAATATATTTTAGTACATAGGTCAAAAAAATATAGAGAGAAAGTTACTGTTTTACACAGGTTACTCTAGGTTAAAATTTGAAAAAAAAAGTTAACAGAAAACTCCCAAAGAAAAGAGAAATAGGCAGCATTTTATATGGGATTATATATATTACGGAATTTAGGAACCAGATATTCACAGTACTCAGAATTAATTAATCAGATTAATAAACACACATATGAAAATTATTTGCCTGGCCCTTTACCTTCCTAGTTTGCCCTCAAATGTTCAGGAAATAGATGGGGAGGGAAATATCACATCAAGTAACTGGTAACAACCTCACAGTAGCTTAACAGAATTAGAACAATTTGGTGAGCAACAACTAAGTATTTGGGGGGACGGTGGTGAAGCTAGTCTACAATGATTTTTAATATTCCTAGTAAGCAGTTTGAGAGTTTCCCAAAGTTACCTTAAACATTTCCAGGAGGATTTCCTTGCTGACTTCTAGTCTTTCAAAAGGTTGCTTTTCTTTTATGATGGCTTTACAGATGTTCTCCAGGGCTGACAGCTCTGTGCTGGACACTGCTCTAAAAGAAAGAGCACAGAATCGACATCAACCTTCCGGACATGACACATTCCCTCTTTCCTTTGTCCTGAAGCCTCATTAGTAACGCATTTTGTAACTTGAATCTGACGTCTTGTTTCAGGACTTCAGAAAGTCAGACTTCATACAGTTGCTACTCCTGGGTCTCAAAGAGGGAGACTGGGGCATCAACAGCTGCCACAACCTGCCTCATTTCTCCTCCACTGCAAAGTGAGCAGGAAACCCTGCTAGAAGACACCAGGTGAACTGTGAGCTTCTTGGAGGCCTGTTCTTCTGTGCCATCTTCCTTATCCTTTACACATTTTGGTTTTGCTCAGCAGCCAGAAGTAGTGCTCATCATGTCCCTGCCCTCACTGGCCACGAAACCAAGGCTGGGAAAGGTGTGTACGGCAGAGTTGTGGTGCTCCAGCAGCACTCAGCCTCCACTATGCACAGACTGACTTCCTTTCAGTCACCCCCTAGTCAGTGCTCACTCCCTCCTGCCACACTGGCTTCCTTGCTACTCCTCAAACAAGCCACACATATCCCCACCCCAGGATAGTTCCTCAGAGGCCTGGAACCTTCTCCCTGCAGATGTCATAAGTACCCCCATCCTCAGGGATTGATCCATCTCTCCACTCCACTGTCTGCATCAATGGCACTTGCCCTTTCCTGCCCACTTGCCTGTCATGGCACACACCTCCCACACCTGGCTGACATTCCTATGCTCATCACCACCTGGCAGCAGATGGCTGCTCATGCATTTGCTGCCTTCCCCCAACCAGACTGTTAGCGCCAAAAGGACAGACTGATTCCTTCACTGCTGAATCACCAGCACCAAGCACAGAGCACACAGCAGGCAGCAAAAATATCTTATTGAACGAAAACTGGTAACAAGAGATCAACTGGATGTGATATTGTGATACACTAAGAAACATATATTGGGTCTTCATCCAAGTTTCTGGCCCAGGGTTTTTAAGATCCTAAAATCTCTGGAGTGATACAAGTGTCTTTTGTGTGCTAATGACATCACTGACGGCTAGGTCCCCTAAGTAGCTTCAGAATGGGAACTGGTCACCAGAAAGACCAAGGCATGATTAAAGGGTTGGGACTTTCAGTGCCCCCACCTGCCTCCTTCAGGGAGAGAAGTGGGGTTAGAGATAGGATTATCACCAATGGTCAATGATTTAATCAGTTGTGCCTCTATAATGAAACCTCCATAAAAATCCCTAAAACAATGAGATTCAGAGAGCTTCCAGGTTGTTGAACACATCCAGGTGTCTGGGGCATGGTGCCCAGAGATGCATGAAACCTCTGTGCCCCCTCCCACACACCTCACCATAAGCATCTCTTCCATCAGGCTGTTCATCTCTATCCTTTGTAACATCCGCTATAGTAAACCGGTAAGGTAAGTAAACTGCCTCCTTGAGTTCTGTGAGCCATTCTAGCAAATTATTGAACCCAAGGATGGGGTCATGGGAACTCCCAATTTGTAGCCTGTAGGTCAAAAGTATGAAAGATCCAAACTTCCAGCTGGTATCTGAATTGGGGGCAGTCTTGTGGGGACTGAGCCCTTGCCCTGGGTGACCTACACTAACTCAGGGTAGATCGTGTCAGAATTGAGTTCAATCATTAGACACCTAGTTAGTATCCAGAGAGTTGGAGCCTGGCTGTTGATGTAGAAAAAACCCACACCTTTGAGATCAGAAGTGTTGGAGGTAAACACAGTTCATGGTTGTGAGTAACAGTGGTTCAGTCGGCAAGCAGCAGCTACAGAGCATTGGCTACTTGGTTGGGGAGGTCATTAAGCAGTGTGCAGGAGAAGGTAAAGACAAAATGCGTTATAGTTATCCAGGCCAGAGATGTCATGGGGCTAAGTTAAGGCAGAAGTGAGAAGGAGAGGGGGGCGTGAGAATTATTTAGGAGATAAAATTGGCAGAATAGTCACTAAACAGCTGGATGGCAGGTTGGTGGTGAGGAGTAGGGAGGAAGCAGAAGGATCAGAGGTTCCAGTTTTGGCAGCTGGAGGTACCCTTAAGAGCTATGAGGAATTCAGGGCAGGAGGTGGCCAGGGCTGACTTGCTAATGAGTCAAGCACAGGTCTATGGAATGTGAGGTCTCTGTGAACCATCCCTGTCTGGCATTCAACTGTGTGAGATGTTTGGCTGAGGTTAATGGTGCCCTTGATTATTGTGGAGCGAATTAACTTCTCTCTAGGAATTAAGCTTTTGATTCCAGTCTTAATTAATACCATGCTCTACCAAGTCTCAGATTAGATAAACAGCATATCATATTCTTCTGGGGACAAAAAAGAAAACAATTTTAGAAGTGTCTCTTGAATCTAAACTAGACTTAACTAAAAATAATTTTTAGTTAAATGGTTTAGACCATTTCTAAACTAAAAATAATTCCTAGTTAAATGGTTTAAACCATTTCTAAACTTTTCAAAATTGCTCAACCAATCTACAATCATATTATGCAATACAGTTGACCCTTGAACAACAAAGGCTAGAACTGCATGGGTCCACTTACATGTGGATTTTCTTCTGCCTCTGCCACCCCTGAGACAGCAACACCAACCCCTCTACTTCCTCACCAGCCTACTTAACATGCAGATGAAGAGCTTTATGATGATCCACTTCCACCAAATGAATGGTAAATACATTTCCTCTTCCTTATGATTTTTTTAACATCTCTGTTCTCCAGCTTATTTTAAGAATATAGTATATAATACACATACAAAGTATGTGGTACTCAACTGTTTCTGTTTTCATTAAGGCTAACAACAGGCTATTAGTAGATAAGTTTAGGGGGGAGTCAAAAGTTGCACTCGGATTTTCAACTGCATGGGTGCCGTTGCCCATAACCCCACATTATGTAAGGCCCAACAGTATATAGTTACTAAGCTAGTATGTAACTATTACAAAACAATAAAATAGAAACATGCATTCAGAAGCCGGTGTTCAGTGTGTTACCTGTCTTCAATGAACATGTCATAATAAAACCCATTTTCAATGGGCGGAGCCGTAGCACAGGTGGCCTCCATAGTAAAGCTCCATGGCCTCCCCCGAGAATGTGAGCACTGGAGTGCCAGTACACCTGCACGGCATGGACAGAGAGGCCATTAGCTACCAAAAGTATGACATGGAAAATTAGTAGTAAAATGATATAAACAAGTAGAAAATTTTAAGGAGATAAATGGCAAGACAAAGGACAGCAACATCAATTTGAAAGGAAAATCCTCAATGCCCTCATAGAAGAGAATGCTCTCTGAGCCCTCCCTTAAATTCCACCAGAGCCACTTGCTCAGTGCCAGTGTGAAGCTGCTCTGCTGAGAGCAGCGGCTAAAGCTCAGCTACAACCCCATTTCCTCTGTGCATGTCAGCCACGAAGGATGAACACCGAGTGAAGCAGCTGTGTGCAAACCTGACTGAAGCCGAGTGGGAGGAAGACTGAGGAGTGCCAGATGCTAGCTCTCTTCCTTTTTCTCCAGGAGCACCCTCTCTGAGCTGGACACAGCACTGAAGTGTTCATGACACCACTAGAGTTAACAAGATTTTGCATCTCCACAGCAGTCTTTACGTGCTGAAGAGCATGTGACTGTGGAAGTTTGAAAGATGGCTCAGGAAGAAAAAGTGTTGCCAGGGAATGTCTGCTGGCTGCCTGAGACCCCTGAGAAGTGTGTATACATGGGTTAATTAACCACAGTCCAAAGCCTGGTTGTCAGTCCTACAAGTTCAAAAAGTTGGTATGGTTTTGAGCTCCCAAGGAGTTCATTTTAGTTTATGGATAAAATGAAACTAACCAAAGTCCCCAAATAAATATAGGTACCAAAGGAGTAAGATAATCAAGTCATCTGTCAGCAATTTCCTTCCTTTTATTAAACAGAAAGGAAACTACAATTAAAAAGCTGTTTGATAAAATGAATCAGAGCAGAAGTAGTTAGATGATGGAGCAGTTATACACAATCCCAGCCCACAGCAACAGGCTGGGATATGATTTGCAGACAGACCCAGACAGTCAGTCCTTAGGGCAGAGCACTTCTCCTTTGGATGCTGCTAGGATGGCAGGCTGACTGCTAGCATCAGCCCGAATCTCCCACTGTATTATGTGCTGAGGATACAATAGTGAAACAAACAGACACACGGCCCCCATACAGTTACAGCCTATTGGGGAAGACATGGGCAATGAACAAACCTGGAAGTGGATAATTATAAGATGTGAAGGGTATTTAAAAGGAGGTGAAAAGGGCTCTGTAATAAAGAAAAATGGTGAGCGTCCTACATTCACGGGGACTCGGGGAAGGCTTGTGTGCCTAACACACAGGGGATGGGACAAAGCATAGCTTGAGAAAGGAAGAGCCCGAGACCATGTAGGCCTTGGGGGAGGAGTTCGCATTTTACTCCAAATGCAATGGGATGCATTCAAGGGTTTTAAGCAAAAAATGATTAAATTTACATTTGCACACATCATTTGATAGCTCAATGGGAATGGATTTCGAGGGCCAAAACAGCAAGTAGGCAGTTTCTTGGGTAGTGTTCTAACAAGGTGAGTGCAGATTCTCAGGCAGTGGCAATGGAGAGAGAGAGAAGTGGACAGATTCTAGGTATGTCGGGAAGTAAAACCTACTGGGCTTACCCCTCACTGAAGATTAGAGTTGCGGGATGGGGAGTAATCACACATAACCTCCAAGGTTCTAGGTTGAGAAACTGGGTATGTGGTGGAGTAGTGCACTGACTTAGGCAAAGAGGGAAGAAATACGTTTTGGGGTTAAAATCAAAAATTTCATGTTGAATGTACTGAAAATTCTTGTACAATATCTGAGTGCAGAGATCACATAGGCAGTAGTGCATAAAAACTGAGGCATGGCTAGCTATAGCTGGAGAGTTGTGAATTCAGTCTACAGAACTGAACTTTCTGAAAATCACTTTTAAACATGGTTTTATTAATAGTGTACTGTTTAGATATTTAATGGTTATACATTGCATGTTTTAAACAAAATTAATATGGTTCTTATAGTTTAGATTAAGAAATTTAGCATAAGTCTTGTAATTACTGTAATCTAAGCTAATCGTAAGTTAGGTTTTATGGAGATAATGGAGCTTGAAGGGTGACTGCAATGTTAAGGGGACAATGTATGTCAGAATTCATATCACATGTTATATGAAAATGTGGTATTTGTTTTATAGAAAATTATATTAAGCATTTAAGGATATTTGAGTCTTATAATTTCTTCCAATTCTCCTGTACATGTTAAATAATAGACTCATTTTTAACAGCCTGTTAACAATTCATTTCAAACATACATTAATTTAATAACCAAAGCATTCTAACTTAAGGAAACGATTATTGTAAGAAATGATAAGGCTTGGCACAGTGGCTCACACCTGTAATCCTAGCATTTTGGGAGGCCGAGGCAGGCATATTGCTTGCACCCAGGGGTTTGAGACCAGCCTGGGCAACATGGTAAAACCCTGTCTCTACAGAAAATACAAAAAATTAGCTGAGTATGGTGGGGCACACCTGTAGGCCCAGATAGCTGGGACAGTGAGGTGGGAGAATCACCTGGGCCAGGGGAGGTCAAGGCTTCAGTGAGCCATGATTGTACCACTGCACTCCAGCCTGGGCAACATAGTAAGACGGGGGAGGGGAGGGGAGGGGGAGGGGGAGGAAAAAGAAAGAAGGAAAAATACAGGCTACTTTAAAAACCGATATGCATTTGTATGTATTCACACCACAAACATTAAACATCAAAATTCAAATTTTAAATCTCAGAAACCCCAAAAAAACTCAGATCTTGACTTCAATATGTGGCTTCTTATATAATGTAGTTTACCGCGTAAGTACTCAAAGTTTGGCCATCTGATTTTTAAATACTCACAGCTTGAGCTTCCTCGTTATCAAATGGAAGCAACTCAAGAGAAGAGTCCCCTTCCAATGGGCGGTCCAGGTCCCACAATTCACCATTTACTTTGGCTATTACTGTGCTTTCAGCCAGTTCCTGACTAGAAGAGAAAAACCACTTGGGAGTTAACCTTATCATTGCTACAATGATTCCTTAAAATTAAAAGAATTTTTAGGGTTTTTTCTTTTTAAGTGGATAGAAAGTACAAACGTAAGCTAACAGGACAGATACTTTTGGTTTTGTTACATTTATTTTATGTAGAAAAGTAATATACATTAACTGTAAAAAAAAATGGAAAACTGAGAAAGCACACAGGATAAAATAAAAATTGAATATCAGAAATCACTACTCATAACATTTTGGTACATTTCTATCCCGTGCTTCTTCTACCTCCATCCACTCCACCCACACATATGTAGTGTCTTTAAAAGCAGTTGCCAACATAATTGTATAGCTTGTGTTCTCTTTGCCATGCCTCAGATAGCCTTCCAAAGCAGTCTGGAAGTATCACATTTATTAATGAAGCCTCCACTGCTGCACACTGAGGGAGCCTAACTTTTGATCTCATAGAGTATACCGCAGACATCTGTACACAGGCATCTTGTGACTTCTGTGACTGCTTTCTGGGAATACGACCACAGAGTTGAAATTACTAGATCAAAGGGGATGTACCTTTGAAAGATTTCTGATATATGTTATTTGAACGCATCACTTCCATGGACCCTGATTTTTAAAATCTTTGTCACTGTGACATTGAAAATTGTTGTCTTGACTTAATTATTAAATTTGTTTCAGGCTTACAAGCTATTTTTACTTTTATGAACTATCTACTTTCTTTGCCTATTTTGTTTTTGTTTGTTTGTTTGTTTGTTTGTTTGAGACGGAGTCTCATTCTGTCACCCAGGCTGGAGTGCAGTGGCACAATCTCAGCTCACTGCAACCTCCATCTCCCAAGTTCAAGCCATTCTCCTGCCTCAGCCTCCCCACTAGCTGGGATTACAGGTGTGCGCCACCATGCCCAGCTAATTTTTGTATTTTTAGTAGAGATTGGTTTCACCATGTTGGCCAGGATGGTCTTAGTGAGATGCTGATCTCTTTCTTTCTCTTATTTTGTGTATCTTTTAAATAACATTTATTGTTGACAAAATTAAAAATTTTTTTTAAATAAAGTAGACCAATTTTTAACAGCCTATTAACAATGTATTTCAAACACATTAATTTAGTAACTAAAGCAGTCTAACTTAAGGAAACAATTATTGTAAGAAATTATAAGGCTGGGCACAGTGGCTCACACATGTAGTCCTAACACTCTGGGAGGCCGAAGGTGAAGAAAGGAAACCTGGAAAGCACAGAAAACACAAAGAAAAAAAATCACCTATAATTCCATCACCAAGAAATTACCATTGATGTTTTGTTTATATCTTTCCACATTATTTAATACACAAGAATAACAGTGTTTAATAGTATCAGAATTATTTTATAACCTACTTCTTAAACTTAACAATAAATTACAGCATTTTCCCTAAAAGGAGACAGACTTCCAAAACATGAAATTTAATAGTCACAGAGGAACCAATATTTGCTAGGCATTTTAATTATTTTTATGGGTACTTTGGAGGGCAAGTAGCAATGAAAAATAATGCTGCAATGAACATTCTCAAACATATATCTTACTCAATTATTTTCTCGGGAAAAATTCTGGAAGTAAAACTGCTAGGTCCAGGGAAATGCATTTTTAGTCATTTCTGTCAGAATATATTGGAGAATTTTCCTACTAGCAGAGTTACAAGAGTATCTTGTCTTTGAATTCTCATATGTGAGGTACTACTAAACTGTATCAACTCTACAATATAATTTTGGTTTTTCTGAGACAGAGTCTCGCTCTGTCACCCATGCTGGAGTACGATGGCACGATGTTGGCTCACTGCAACCTCCGCCTCCCAGGTTCAAGCGATTCTTCTGACTCAACCTCCCAAGTAGCTGGGATTACAGGCACATGCCACCATGTCAAGCTACTTTTTGTATTTGTAGCAGAGACAGGGTTTCACCATGTTGGCCAGGCTGGTCTCAAACTCCTGACCCCAAGTGATCTGCCCACCTCCACCTGCCTCCCAAACTGCTGGGATTACAGTTGTGAGCCACCACACCCAGCCTACAATGTAATCTTTTAATTTACATTTCTGTGATTAACTTGAGCAGCAATACAGCATTGTTAGAAAGACATAGGTGAAAGGCCAAACTGGGTTTAAATACTGGATAATTTACTCAGCTTCTTTAAGGCTCAGTTTTCTTATCTATAAAACGGGGATTATAGGACCTTCCTCATAGATTTATACTCAGGATTATATCATGTGTACATATGATAACAGGAACTTAATAAATGCTAGATGTTATTAATCAAGTAAAACTTTGTTTTCATTGTTACTGGCTGTCACAGATAGCTACGTGTTCCACAAACCCATCCTGCCCTTCTTCCACAGAAAGAGTTTTCCAGCCTTCCTTGCAGCTAGATGTGGCCACATGGCCAAGTTTGGAGCCAATGGATAGAAGCAGAAGTCATGTGTGACACTTCTGTGTCTCATCAAGACAGTAGAGGCCACTTCTCCATCCTCTCTCCACCTTCTGGAGATGGGAACCCATGTGCTGTTCTTTCTGGACCATGTAGACAAGCGCAACATTGTACCAGACAGCTCAGCAACCAGATGGGAGAAATTTGGGTCCCCAAATGACTGCATGGAGAAGTGTCACCCAGTCAGCCTGGACCACTCACATCTAGACCGCTATAAGAAAAAGGGACTTTGGCCATATTCAAGCCACTGAGTTTTTTGTGATGTCTTTGTTGTAGCAGCTCAATATTTATCTTAGGTAACACAGAAATAAGGACCTGGAAGTAAAAAACCAAAACATGTGGCCCTGGCTTAGCAGACTGGCGGTGTAAGAAGGAAACAGATTCTAAGATAGGGAAAGCCAATAACCTAAGATAGGGAAAGCCAATATTTGATAAAACTTGCAGGCAAACCATGTATCACAGTCCTTGTAGCACACAAGAAAGCAGATATAAAGGGGAGAGTGTTGGTATACCCTGGGTAACTCTTGTTGCTTTCAGCAAGAAGCTACCAGAATGAACCATCTCAGATGAAAACAATCTAGTTTGCAAGTAGAAACGGAAGGGATAGGGAGGCTCCCTCTGCCTGTGTCCTGTAATTCAACTGACTAAAAGTTCAGAAATGTGGGACTATGCAAGATTTTGGAAAGACAATCTTCTTTCCCAAACAGCAGGAGGGACAGGCATTGACAGCCCTTCTCAAAGGCCACACATAAATACAGACAATAGAGGCCAGTAGAACTGCAAGGGTAAGAGAGCAAGAGTGCCTTCCTCCCCACAAGCCTGTTGCTTCATAAGACCTCAGTCCATTAAACAAGCAGAGAGGAATGAGCCAAATACAAAAGCCATGAAACAACAGGGCGAGAAGTCTCTGTGTAGAAGATTCTTTAAGTGAGATTACTTTCATGCCGAACTGATTAGCTGCAAACAGACCAGAAGCCTACTACGGTTAACTCATCGTGGAAATTATACTGCCAAACAAATTTTAAGCCCAGCTCACAAATATCTGTGACTATGTGATCCTTAAAGGAACCCTCAGGTCCCAAGCGTGCACTATAGAACTGAGCTGTGCAAACTGTACAGACCCCAAGAGGACAAACTGTCGTGCACTTTACATGTGACAAATGAGGGTAATGGATAACTCTGAACTTCCCAAAGAGCAAAATCGGCGCCCATGGAGGACCATGGACAAGACAGCTGCTTCCAGAGAACAAAGGATGAACAGATGGCTGACACAAGCACTAACCGCTGCCAGGCTGTGGGGCCTCACAGTCGCTTCAAGCAGAATCTGATGACATCTCTAAACCACTGTCTGCCATATTTCTTCTCCTTTTTTTCCAAACACACACTTTGTGATTGTCTTCTGTGTACTGTACACATGTATAGTGTGAGCAGACTTGTCTATTAGTTTGTTTGTTGCTAGAATACAAGTGGTCAGCCTGATGGGAGGTGTTCTGTACATCACTTGGAAATCCCAGGCTTTGAGCTACAGCACTTAAGAGTTGACTCACTTGGGAAGTGAGTAAGTCAGATGTTGAGAGAGGAGTCCCCACAGATATCTGGATGTGAGAGGGGCAGACTGTGGCAGACTCCCTGTTGTTCCATAAACCATTCCTCTCTTCCATGGTGTGAAGGCTTTAGCTGGACCCGTGGCTGGACAGCCAATGGAACTATATTCCCATTTTCTCTTACAGCCAGGCATGGCCATGTGAGCTAACAGGATGGAAGTAGAAGTTGAAGCGAGCCACTATGGGGTCTTGGCCTCAAAGCATCATTGTTCTGCAGCTTCTCCTCCTCCTGACTGCAGGCAGGCCCATGCATGTACCCAGCTTCCACCGCTAGACACAAACAAACCCTACCTAGGGGACAGCACATCAACAAGATGGAAGGAAGGTGGGTCCATAAATAACTGCATGGACCAGAAATGTCCACCAAGATGGACTGGTCACTTCTAGACCATTAGCTTGCA
Source organism: Ateles fusciceps (assembly GCA_036589455.1). Taxonomy (NCBI): domain Eukaryota; kingdom Metazoa; phylum Chordata; class Mammalia; order Primates; family Atelidae; genus Ateles; species Ateles fusciceps. The sequence goes on from JAZHEH010001736.1 coordinate 12,112,698, forward strand.
TCAGAAGCCCCTGGAGAGCTCATAAAAACACAGATAGCTGATCAATTCAGGGGGTTTGAGGTGGGGCCCCCAAATTTGTTTTTTGGTTTTTTTTTTTTTTGACAGAGTCTCCCTCTGTCACCCAGGCTGGAGCGCAATGGTGCAATCTTGCCTCCCTGCAACCTCCACCTCCTGGGTTCAAGCAATTCTCCTGCCTCAGCCTCCCAAGTACCTGGGATTACACCGCACCCGCCAGCACGCCCAGCTAATTTTTTGTATTTTTAGTAGTGATGGGGTTTCACCACGTTGGCCAGGCTGGACTCGAACTCCTGACCTCAAGTGATCCACCGGCCTTGGTCACCCAAAGTGCTGGGATTACAGGCGTGAGCCACCACACCCTGTCAAATGTGCTTTTCTAAGAAGTTTCCAGATGCCCATTCTGCTGGTCTGGGGACTACACTTTGAGAAATACTGTCCTAACACATTTAACATACAACCTGCCTCTCCATGAGAAAATAAACTTATTCGTGCCTCAAAACCTATTTTTTCCTAGCACATCATTTCTCCTGGAAAACATGAAAACACGTTGGGAGAGCATTTAACAATATGATAGGATGAGTCAGAAATATAATCCTAGCCATCGTTTTCAAAGAAAATCTGAGAATTTCAATTATTGAAGCAGTTTGCTTTTTAAATGATAAACATTCATTTACATGGCATTAAATACAATTGTATAGAAGCTATATAACTGCATTTATATAATAGCTTCTATACAATTGTATTTAACACTGGGTGTTAACATTAGTCAAAACAATATAACTTCACTAATGTATGTAATTTCTAGAAAGGTCAGAGGACATTTCCAGGATTGATAATAACTCTAACACATGTACCTTCAATCTATAATTAAAAGACCTGTAAAAACCATGGAAATCATTTCACTGATGAATAAAGTCAGTGTAAAATGGCCTGTCAAGAATTATAGATTTTTTTTCTCTCCTATATATTTTTATTATAACAGGAAATTACTGTGTTCTGATATTCAACTACTTATTTAAATGGCCTTTGGAGAAGCCAGAGGAAAAAAATAATAATTACATTTAATTTATTCAACTGAATAAGAAAAATACATATATTTTAGCTGATACAGTTTGGCTGTGTGCCTACCCAAACCTCACCTTGAACTGTACTTCCCCAAAACCCCACGTGTTGTAGGAGGGACCCGGTGGAAGGCAACTGATCATGGGGGCAGTTACCTCCATGCTGTTCTTTGATAGTGAGTGCATTCTCATGAGATCTGATGGTTTTATAGGGGGTTTTCCGCCTACTTTGCTCTGCACCTCTTGCTGCTGCCATGTGAAGAAGGACAAACTTGCTTCCCCTTCTGCCATTGTAAGTTTCCTGAGGCCTCCCCAGCCCCTGCTGAATTGTGAGTCAATTAAACCTTTTTCCTTTATAAATTACTCAGTCTCAGGTATGTTCTTTCAGCAGCATGAGAATGGACTAATATGTTAGCGGTCCCTAAGAAAACATTTTCACCAGGCTCCAGTATAATTATTTAATATTGAATATCTTTCCACACTATGGTTTACCTAATTTCGGCAGCCACTTGGTAAGGCGTTGTTTTCCAGACCTCCCCTTCCACTGTTTGCCCATCGGCCACTCTTACTGTGATCACAGTGCTTCTATCTCCCTTTTTTCCATAAATGGCAAGTAAGAGCTGATGGTCTTTCTTCAATATTTCAAAAAGATTCAATCTTTCTTTTATGAAACTTGGCTGATGTTTCACCTGAAAATTATTAGAACACAATGAGATTAATATATACAGCCCACCCACTATTTTCTAGCTGCTCAGCTCTGAATCAGGTCTGCCCCCCTCACTGCTTTCCCAGCATACCATAGGTCTAGCCTCTATCACTCTACAAATGATCCCAAACTTACCACAGTTTGAATTACAGTTTTTCTTTGCTTTTTTTTTTTTTTGAGAAGGAGTCTCACTCTCTCGCCCAGGCTGGAGTGCAATGGCGCGATCTCGGCTCACTGCAACCTCCACCTCCCAGGTGGGAGGTGAACACCTCCCAGGTTCAAGTGATTCTCCTGCCTCAGCCTCCCAAGTAGCTGGAACTACAGGCACACGCCACCACATCCAGCTAATTTTTTTTTTTTTTTGTATTTTTAGTAGAGACGGAGTTTCACCATGTTGGTCAGGATGGTCTCGATCTCTTGACCTGGTGATCCACCAGCCTCGGCCTCCCGAAGTGTTGTGATTACAGGCATGAGCCAACACGCCCAGCCTTTTTTGTTGTCGTCGTTTTGAGACAGAGTCTTGCTTTGTTGCCCAGGCTGAAGTGCAGTGGTGCGAGGTCAGCTCACTGGCGTTTCTGCTTCACAGGTTCAAGTGATTTTCCTGCCTCAGCCTCCCAAGTAGCTAGGATTACAGGCACATGCCACCCCACCCAGCTCATTTTTGTATTTGTAGTAGAGATGGGGTTTTGCCATGTTGACCAGGCTGGAACTCCTGACCTCAAGTGATCCACCTGCCTTGGCCTCCCAGAGTGCTGGGATTACAGGCACGAGTCACCACACCCAGCCATGACTTTTCAACTTCAATGATGTTGTAAAAGTAATATGCATTCAGTAGAAACTGTACTTTGAGTATCCATACAACCATTCTGTTTTTCACTCAGTAGAGATATTCAACACTTCCTAACAAAACAGACTTTCTATTGGAGGATTTTGCCCAACTGTAAGCTAATGTAAGTGTTCCGAGCTCTCTTAAGGTAGGCTAGACTAAGCTATGATGATCACTAACTTAGATGTATTAAATTCATTTTTTAACTCACAGTGGGTTTATTGGGACTTAACCACACAGTAAGACTAGGAGCGTATGTACTTCCCAACTCCAAAAAACTCCTCTCTGCTTATCTAATTTCTCTTTAGCTCTAAAGGTCCACCTCAAAGCCCGCCTCTTCTACCTACTTCACCCACTGGCACCTCCCTTTTCCACTGTTTACAGAATGTGTACGGTCACACATTACAGCATTTACTTGTACACTATTGTACTGTTCTCTAGTTGATGTCCTGAGTCTGCCTGAACTCCTCAACCAGACTGGTATCTTTGGGCCCAGATATTCCTCCTTCACTCCTAGCAAATGTTGATGCCAGATAAATACTTTCTGGTTGTTTTAATGATTTATACACAAAAGCAAAGTAGCTAGGTTCCTGAATACAAGTGAAAAGAAGAGTTCTGCTTGCACAACTTAAATAGATTAAATACAGGTGTTTATTAAATATGGGCAGCTCATTTCTGGAGACATCTCAAATTTAAGGCTTGAAAAGTTTTAAATATACCAATATAACCCAAATAATAATTCGATCAGTAATTTTTGTTGGAAATTCTGGGTAATTAACTATACACACATATTTGAAATTACAGGTAGTATTTTATATTGTTTCCATAGCAACAACTTACCTCACTATCGGGCTCAGCTTTCCTTCATTTTCTTCTTTTTCATGTCCTTTTCTTGGCTTTGACTAGAAGGAGGCTGAAAGATCAATTATAAATTACTCACATCAATAACAAAAAAAAAAGTAACACATCTTAAGAAGAAGAGAGCCATGCCAGCAGGCTGCAAGTGCCCCATGTTTAGAGGCTCACAGCTGGCTCTCCTGACCACCACCTACAACTCTCAATGGGCAAGTCATTTTCCAGGGTTCAGTCCTTCCTGTCTGTGTATTTCTTTCACACTGTTGCTAAGCATATTTAATATATTTTGCTCTTGAAAAATTTTTGTCCTGAACTTTAAACAAACAATGTGGCTGGAAAATGTGTGGTTGCTGCTTGCCACTTCAAATGCACTGTTTCATGAAAATGTTGCTAGTTCACCACAGCTGTCTCTCCTAAAGGACTACAGAACATCTCACAGCCTGAAAAGCTTCAGGACTCAGAAAGTTTATGATGTTAAAAGAAGATAATTTATCCTTTCTAAAATCATAAAAATACTGTATTAAATAACAATGTTGGCCGGCCGTGGTGGGTCATGCCTGTAATCCCAGCACTTTGGGAGGCCGAGGCAGGTGGATCACGAGGTCAGGAGTTCGAGACCAAACTGGCCAACATGGTGAAACCCCGTCTCTACGAAAAATACAAAAATTAGGCGGGCGTGATGGCGGGTACCTGTAATCCCAGCTATTCGGGAAGCTGAGGCAGGAGAATCTTTTGAACCCGAGAGGCAGAGGCTGCAGTGAGCAGAGATAGCACCACTGCACTCCAGCCTGGGCGACAGGGGGAGACTCTGTCTCAAAAAAAAATCAAAAAAAACAAAACAAAAACAATGTTAAATATACAGGTATCCTCTCAAGATACGCGACCAAAACAAGGGCACAAAAAGCTAAAACTTCTCGTCCAAAAAAAACCAACAACAAAAAAGAACCAGAGGGAATGAAAGAGTTTACATACGCAGCTGTCTTTCTGCCCAAGGAAAGAATAACGAGTTTTAAACACTCCAGTATTTTTTCAAACAAATGAAAACACCATTTCTGCTACTGAAAAAGATGTGTGGCAGGCTCTGTAACCGACGAGTTGATAAATCAACAGCATTTAGTAAATTTGGCGACTGCTGGAAATCCAGCGGGTCCCCCAGGCTGCACGGGAGCACAGGGCAGGGCAGGGCTAGGTAGGCCAGCCGCAGGACACTGGGCAGGGCACTGGGCGGGCACTGCCCCGGGGCGCCCCCGCACCAGTCCCCGGAGTTGCAAACCGCTCGATGCGCACCATCTCGGCCCGGCCCGCCCGTGTCCTCTCCCGCGTCCTCTCCCGCGTTCCCGCCCGGGTTCCCGCCGCCCGGTTACCTTCGCGCCGGCCCCCGTGTTCCCGGCCTCCTCCTGCGCCGCCGCCCGCGCCGCGCTCCCCAGCGTGGCCTGGCGGCTCAGCTCCTCCGCCAGGCACAGCCGCAGCCGGCACAGGCGGTGGCGCAGGTCGCGGTTCTCGGCCCGGAGCTGCGCCACCTCCCGCGTGAGGCACGGCCCCTCCGCCTGGCAGCGGTCGGGCGCGTTCAGCTGCTCGTCCCTCAGGCGCTGGACCTCCGCCCACAGCCAGCGGATGTCCTCCTCCTGCCGCTCCAGGCGCGACGCCACGGCCTCCGCCGCCAGGGCCTCGGCCGCCATCGCGCGTGCCTCCCTCAGGCACCGACGCCGAGCGGGGTGCCCGTGACTGCGACGAGGGCGGCGAGGGGACGCGGCGACTCACCGCAGGGTAGGAGACTGCGCGCCCGGGGAAGGGCGGGGCGATTGGGCGGGGGCGGGGCGATGGGATGGGGGCGGAGCCGAGGCCGGACACGTTGCAGGGGCGGGGAGCTGGGCGGGGAGGGGCAGGACGCTGGGCGAGGAGGGGGAGGGGCCTAAGCTAGATGACGCAGCCAGGTGGGGGCGGTGCCTGAGGCCAGGCCCACCGTAGGGTTAGGGGCTATGACTTCTTCTGAGCAGTAGGGGAATGGGGTCTGAAGGGCCTCCCCTGCCTTTCGAGGCCTGTCTAGGGGCTACTGGCAGTAGCCTTTAGCCCGTTGAAACGAAAATCTTCCAAAAACTTGCAAAAAGGCCATCATCTGCGTTCTCCAAAAAGGCTTCACCCTTTCCCCCTCTTGAATTCTGGCAGTCACCGTTCTATCACCTTGCAAACAGGTTCTAAAAAGTGGCCATTAAAAATGGACTTTCTGGCTTTTCATGCCAAAATTGCCCATGTGCAGAGGCCGCTCGGCCAGGGCACATAGAAAATCGCTATGAAATCTAAATCTGACCAGCACGAAATTGCTAGCTCCATGAGTCTAGGGCAAATGCCACGTGTCTTTGTATCCCTCATAACAGTGAACGTGAAACTTCCTGGAGCAGGAACACAAATTGATTTTTATCACTATTCTTAGGCTTAGGATGTAACAAAAACTGTTCCGAACTCTTTGTAATAGTAGTAACTCCTTTAATCCTCGTAACAAGAGATACTGTTAGATCCGCTTATTGCTGGAGAAATGGAAGCACAAAGAGACTGTTACTTGACTAACATCACACAGCCACTACACGACAAAAGTGGAATTCAAACTTGGTCTAATGCCAGTTTCTATGCACTTAACACTATGATGCTTTTCAACTTTGGCAGAATTTAATCTAACATGTCATATAATGTGATACAGGTAAAAATGGCCAAAGAATCCTGAAATGAGAGAGCTTAGCTTGAACTGGTGTAGTGTGCAAAAGGGAGAAATTGCTCTGAAAAATAAAGGTTAGGATGTGTTAGCAAGGAGGAAAGGCAGGTAAATTCCACCCTAGGAGCAGAATCAGTGCAGGAGAAGGAGCGGAGAAGGACAAGCTCATTGGATGAAGCCAAGTGGAAGCCCAAACAGCACCCATGAAGTATGATGCTAACCAATACTGCTGTGTCTTTCTTAGTCCTTCCTCAGGAAGCGTCTGCATACAGTTACACAGGACCCACTGGCTCCTCATTGCTCCTCATTATTCATCATTTCTCAACCCAGTGCCACTGAGTTTCTGCTTCTGCCGTTCTACCATGACCAACACATTATCAAATGTCATGGACCCACTTAAGCCACCCCAGAATTTCCTTAGGACTCTTTGGAATTTGTCTCTCTTGGGCCTCCACTCCCAATCTCTAGGAGACCACCAGTCTGCTTCCTGTCACTATAGGTCAGTTTGCATTTTCTAGATTTTCTATAAATGGAAGCACACAGTATGTCCTCCTTTTGTTTAGCTACTTTCACTCGGCACAATAATTTTGATATTTACCTATGTTTGTGCGTATCTATCATTATTTCTGTTTTTTTTTTTTCTGAGCAGTATTCCATTGTATGGATACACTATAATTTGTTTATTCATTTATTGATGGAAAATTTGAGTTATTTCCAGGTTTGGGCTAGGATCACACAATACCCAGTGCGCCCATTGGGTTTCCAAACTCACATTGTAGTTATTTTCTCATTCCAGAATGCAGAGTTTGAATAGACATACTCCAAACTGGCAGAACCCCTACAATGTTTCCCTGACCCTCAAACACAAGGCTATTCTGGTAGGAAAGGCCAAGCAGAAACCACTAGAACTTTCTCAACATACAAAAATAGTAAATCAAGAGCAATACTGCATTTCTGAAGGAATTGCAGATATTACTGCTGCCCTCGAGAACTTGAAAGATGCAGGGGTGGTGATTCTCATCACATCCCATTTAGCTTACCTTACCATCCCATTCACATTTAGCCTGTGTAGAAGACAAATGGATGTTAGGGAATTATAGTAGATTAATATAAATTTAATTAGGGGGTGATTCCAGTTGCAACTGCTCTTCCAGATATGATTTCATTGGTGGAATAAATCAGTGTAACCTCTGGCACCTGATGTGCACCTGTCGAGCTGGCTGATGCTTCTTTCTTTATACCTATTAGTTAAGGGCTATCAAGCACCATTTTATTTCATCTGACAAGGCTGGCAATACATCTTCACAGGGTATCACCTCAAGACAATATAAACTCTTTAGTTTTATGTGATAATCTAGTCCACAAGGACTTTGACTGCTGCTGTATTCCATAGGACATCATGCTTGTGTCCTGTGACTGATGATAGCATGGTGATTTTCCCTGACGAGCAGGAAATAACAAGTACTGTAGTCACCTTGATAAGGCACATGGAGGTCATAGAGAAGGAGATATATCCTCAAATGTGAAAATTCAGAGGGCTGTCACCTCAGTGAAATTTCTAGGCATTCAGTAGTTCAGAGCATTTAGAGATGTCATTTCCAAGGTTGAGGAAAAATTACTTCTTTTTACTAAAAGGCATAATGCCTAATGGGCCTCTTTGGAGGCAACATACACCTTATTTGGACGTATTTTTCTAAACCAATTACTATGTAACTCAAAAGACTGCCGGTGCTAAGTAAGACAGAACCTAAGAAGATTCTGAAACAGGTGATGCTGCTATGCAAGCAACCTTTCTATGTGGGCCGCAGGAACAACAGGTCTGAAGGTGCTTCAAATGTCTGCAGCAGATAAGAGCCATCCAACCTAGAGTGCAGTGGTAAGATCTTGGCTCATTGCAACCTCAACCTGCGGGGCTCAAGCACTCCTCCCATCTCAGCCTCCTGAGTAGCTGGGACTACAGATGCATACCACCATGCCCAGCTAGTTTTAAAAAATTTTGTAGTGATGGGGTCTTGCTATGCTGCCCGGGCTGGTCTTGAACTCCTGGCCTCAAGTGATCTTTCCACCTCGACCTCCCAAAGTGTTGGGACTACAGGCATGAGCCACCAGGGCTGGCCTATATAGAACTTTTAATGGGTCCTTATGGGTGAATCACAGCATAATCCTTTGGACCGGGGGGAGAAAAGTATGCCATTCTCTGCAGTTAACTGTTCTGCTTTTGAGAAGCAGCTTCTGGTTTGCTATTGGGCCATAGTAGAGGGAGACCATCAAATTACCATGCCACCCAAGTTTCCCTCCATGAACTGAAGATTATTTGACCAGTCAAGCCATAAGGTTGGGTATATACAGCATCATTCTATCATTAAATAAAAGAGGTATATGCCAGATCAGGCTCAAACGGATTATGTACACGTTTTTGGCAAAAATAAGTCACCCATATGACCACAACTCCTGTGGCCTCATGAAAAGTTTTATATGACCAGTTGGTTGACGAAGGTAAAATTTGGCCATGATTTACAGATAGTACTGCACTCTTGCGGAGTAGAAGCTCTTTCAGGTTGATTCCTGAGACATTGAATTGTTTCCTTGCTTTTCGGTACAATAAAGTGTTCCAGGTTCACCTTATACTCAAGGAATCTATCATTTCTCCAAGGTGGCCTCATACCTTTTAAAGGGAATTAGTATTTAAATCACACAATGTGAATCCTGGCAGCAGTCCTTGTTTCCAGGACTTTTCTGTATTTAGGATTGCCAGAGAAAATATACAGTGAAGATTTACATTTGAACTTCAGATAAACAAAAAATAATGTTTATATAAATATGTCCCATGCAATATTTGGGACATACGCTAAAAAAATTATTCAAGCACAAAAACATTAAATGAGACAAAGAAAGACACTTTGTAATATTAAGTGCCACATTCCACAATGAAAATATAGCAATTGTGAATATCTATACACCAAATTACACACCTGTAACTTGAAAAAACTACAGAAAACTAAAGGAGAAATACAAACATGCTAATAAAAGAGAAATAACAAACCACTCTCTGAGTACATTCAAGTACACACACAAAAGTAAGCATGTAAAAGACTCAAACAACAGAATTAAAAAGTAGATATTTTGAATATATTCACATTATGAATATGTATATATAAACATGTATCTCTATATATAAACTATACCCTGAAAATGGAAGGTGCCCCTCAACAAACGTGTAGCTTCTTCATATAAATTAATCATATAGTAGGGCTCAAGAAAGACCTCGGTAGGTTTCATAAAGTAGAAAAGTTAGATACAACACTCTCAGACCCCAACGCAATAGAATTACAAATTAAAAATAAAACAAAAAACAATAAAAAGGCTTTTCACATGGAAATTTCAAAACTCTTAAGCATCTCTTTGTTGAAAGGGGAAATAAAAAAGGAAAGTACAGACCTTCTTTAAAATAATGATAATGAAAATACTACAAATCTATGCAATACATAGATCAGTAGTCCGGAAAAAATTCATAATTCCAACACCTATACTGGTGAAAGCAAAAGAATGAAAATAAATTCTCAATTGAAAAATTGAGAAAAATAACAACAAAGTAAACCAATGACGACACTCTAATAACACTAAACGTACATTTCTTCTTCAACCCAGCAATCCCACTTCCAGAAATTTATTCTGAAGATACAAGAATGCAAAAATGCATACGCACAAAAATTCAACATAAGAGTATTTGTAATTGTAAAGTACCTCATAGGAGGCTGGTTGTGTACAAACATAATGGAGCATTATGCAGTTGTTAAAAAATAATTAAGAGTTTCTCTGAACTGACACGGAACAATTTCCAGGAGATTTTATGAAGCAAAAAAAGTAATGTTCAAAAGAGCACATGTAGTATGTTACATACTTTACAAGAAAAAAAGAGAAAATAGAAAATATGCGTATATCTGCTTAGCATCACAAAACAGAATATAAACTAGCAAACAATGAATTTGGTTATCTACAAGGAGAAAACCAAGACATAAAAGTACGGATCTCTAATTCCTTTCCCCCGTGAAAGGGCTCCTGGCAGAAAGGCCTGTTCCAGAGCTGGGACATTGTCTTAGTCCATTTGTGTTGCTATAAAGAAATGCCTGAGGCTGGATAATTTGTAAAGAGAAGAGGTGTATTTGGCTCACAGTTCTGCAGGCTATACAAGAAGCATGGCAGCAGCATCTGCATCTGGCGAGGGCTTCAGGAATCTTCCACTCATGGCAGAAGGCAAAGGGGGAGCCCACATGTGCAAAGGTCATAGAACAGGGAGAGCAGAAGCAAGAAAGAAAGGATGGAGATGCCAGGCTGTTTTCAACAATTAGTTCTTACAGGTGCTAAGAGTCAGAACTCAATCATTACCATGAGGACGGCACCAAGCCGTTCATGAGGGATCTGTCTCATGACCCAGACACCTCCCACTAGGCCCTACCTGCAACACTGGGGTAAAATTTCAACATGAGATTTGGAGGGGACAAATATCCAAACGATATCAGGCATGTAGGTTCAAGATAAGCCTGAAGCATCTTGTTTTGCTGGAAATTAAGGAAGCACTCCCCCACAAAAATAGGGAACATGATACAAGGACATAGGAACCAGCTCGAAGGAATCCCACTGGCCAAACCATTTGAACTTCAAAAATAATCGGCCAGGTGTGGTGGCTCACACCGGTAATCCTAGCACTTTGGGAGGCCAAGGTGGGTGGATGATGAGGTCAGGAGATCGAGACCATCTTGGCTAACACGGTGAAATCCCGTCTCTACAAAAAATACAAAAATTGAGCTTGGCTTGGTGGCGCACGCCTGTATTCGGGAGGCTGAGGCAGGAGAATCGCTTGAACCTGAGAAGCGGAGGTTGCAGTGAGCCAAGGTCACGCCACTGCACTGCAGCTTGGGCAACAGAGCAAGAATCCACCAAAAACTAATAATAATTAAGTACAGTAATGAATTGTAAACCATTAAAAAATATAGGAACTCACAAGTCCATAGCAATAATAGAAAAAAATGGGAGAGAAGCCAGAGCTCAGTTTATAGTCTAATGCCAAGAACTAAATGGCAAACACAGAGGTAAATGTGAAATCAGAAAACCAACGCTTTGCCATCTTCAGAGTAAAGACAGGATCAGACAAGAATCATCATGCTCAATCTAGGGGACAGTGCTGAAAAGCAGCAGGATACTGGCACAGACATAAAATGTTACCTAGTTGGGGGGAAACCCGGCAAGAGCAGAGGCAAGGGTCTGAAGCCTCAGCCTGTTTTCATATAAATATAGAATTAGAAAATCAGAAATAGAGTTACATAGTTATTCCTATATATAATCATATAGCTATTCATATGTAATCATAAATATATTCATGTATATAATCATATAATCTTTACTTTTACTAATAAGTCTCAGGTCAAGAAGTATGGGACTGAAGTAGCATTGGAAAAGAGGTGACCCTAAGGCAAGATACTCTAAGTCCTCTGGTCACACCCACATAAGGGCTGCTGGAGGACGCCTCCGCTGGGCGGCAGAGCCAGCACTGTGAAAGCACCCGCTGTTTAGCCAGCCAGGGAAGGAGACGTCAAAGATGGCCGAGACGTCTCCTTCCTCGGGGAAGCGAGGAGAAAACTCCGCTCCTCCAAGCTCTTGTGGAGGCCTGATGGCTGTCAGGGAGGCCCACAGACATCTGGGGGCTTAATTGTCTCTCTGTGGTGCTATGCCTCAGTGGTCACATTCCAAGTCTACTTTCAAGTTCCGCTTCTGCACCTGGTTCCTCTTTTCTTAGAAGATAAGAATTAGTAATAGTAACTTAAATCTTAGTTACCTTGTTATTTCTTGACAAGTATGAAAAAGTGCTGACGCCTTAGGTTTTCTCCTCGCCTCGGCTTCTTCAAAGTCCTGGGCCCCCTGTCTCCAAGACACGATATCTACCTGACCCTATCACTGACCATCCTACCTGCCCTTCCCTCTGCTTTGTTCTCAATAAAAGTCAGAGCATCCAGGCACTGGGGGCCACTGCTGGTCTCCGCGATTTGGTAGCAGTGGACCCCTGGACCCACACTCTCTTTTCTCTTTCTCTGTGTCTTGTGTCTTTCATTTCCAGTTTCTCATCTCCACACCAGCAGGGAGGGACTCACTGGACCCTATAGGGCTGGACCCTATATTAACTAGTTGCAAGGGAGACTGTTAACTAGTTGCAAGAGAGAAAACAAGAAGTAATTCTCCAGTGGAGAAATCAGACAATACCTTCATCAGGTGATCAAAATGAACATCACCTATGAGGAACAGGTGGACTTTATGTGCCTCCAGATGTGATATTCTAAAGAAGGTATAACATCCCTGTACAAAATTTATACCAAGAATACATAACCCCAATCTAATCACAAGGAAACAGCACATAAACACAAAAGAGGAACATTTGTTTTCAATGGTGGAGAGCAGAAATTGTATTCTTCAAAAATGTTTATATAATGAAAGACAAAATCTGGAATACTCCAGATTAAATGACACTAAAGAGTCATGATGATTAAACGCAATACCTCACTCCAGAATGGATCCTGGATAGGGTAAAAACGCCATAAAAAACCTATTAGACAAACTGACAAAATTGGAATACAGATGGTATATTAGATAACAGTATTGCGTTCATGTAAATTTATGAAGTTGATAATTGTTCTAAAGCTACATGAGATCTCCATTCTTAGTAAAAATTAGCTGAAGTATTTAGTTATGACGTATGCAGCTTATGTCCAAATGGTAGAGAAAAAAAATTATAGAAGGAGAGAGAACAAATGTTAAAGCAAATGGTAAAACATTTGCCTCAAACATAAGCTTCTTAAAACATCTGTAAGATTATGTTTACTCCCCCTGGCTAAAGCCGTCAGGAGCTTTCTACTGCAAATAAAGTAAATTCCAAATTCCTGATCAGGACCCACCAGGCCAGCAAGATCAAGTCCCTGATGGCCTCTCTTAGATTATACCGTGACCCCCCACACCCTGCAACCCCCGTGCTGGTTTGCGGAGCTCTCAGATTCTCAGAAACATCTCTCTCTCCTACCTCTGGGATTTTACACATTCTGTGTCCTGGCTTGTTAATATCCTCAGTGCACTCCTAATGTCTGCCTTCTTTTCGTCCTGGCAGTTTTAGCTTCGTGCCACCTCCCCAATCTATTTAAGGCCTGCCCCATTCTCTCAGTATCCTTTTCTACTATATTGTAATTGTTACTTTATTTATTTGTTTATTCATTTATTTTTTGAGATGGAGTTTCACTCTTGTTGCCCAGGCTGGAGTGCAATGGTGCAATCTCTGCTCACTGCAACCTCCATCTCTCAGGTTTCAAGCGATTCTCCTGCCTCAGCCTCCTGAGTAGCTGGGATTACAGGTGCCTGCCACCATGCTCAGCTAATATTTGTTTTTTTGCTAGAGATGGGGTTTCGCTATGTTGGTCAGGCTGGTCTCGAACTCCTGACCTCACATGGTCCACCCGTCTAAGCCTCCCAAAGTGCTGGGATTACAGGAGTAAGCCACCATGCCCAGCCTAATTATTTTTATTTGTCTACTTGACTTTTTTGTTTTTTCTATCCCTACCTGCACCTCTTTCCTGGGGTAGGAAATACAGGAATTCAAGAGATTCTTCTGTCTCAGCCTGGAGTCCATCCCAATATGGACCCCAAGATGCTCCAGGCTGTCTCTCTTACTCATGATGATTCTATATTACACACCCAACGCAAAGTAGGCAGCCAAATAAAGAAAATCTTAGATTAAAAATGGCTTGCAACAAAACTATGAAGACAGTGAAAAGATCGGTCATTGCCAGGGGTTGAAGTGAGGGAGGAACGAATAGGCAGAGCATTAGAGGATTTGGGGAGCAGTGAAACTACTCTGTATAGACACATGTTATTATACTTTTGACCAAATCCATAAAATCTGCAACGCACCAAGAGCAAACCTTGACGTTAACCGTGGACTTTGGGCCATAATGGTGTATCATTGTACGTTCATTGATTGTAACAGATGGACCTCTCTGCTGCCCATGTTGGTAGTGGGGGAAGGCTGTGAATGTGTAGAGGCAGGAGCTATGTGGGAACTCTCTGTACTTTCTGCTCAACTTTGCTGTGAACCTAAAACTGCTCTAAAAATGATCTATGTAAAAGAGAGAGGAGGCCAGGCACGGTGGCTCACGCCTGTAATCCCAGCACTTTGAGAGGTCAAGGTGGGCAAATCACGAGGTCAGGAGTTCGAGACCAGCCTGACCAAGATGGTTAAATTCCGTCTCTACTAAAAATACAAAAATTAGCTGGGCGTGGTAGTGTGCGCCTGTAATCCCAGCTACTTGGGAGGCTGAGTCAGGAGAATCGCTTGAACCCAGGAGGCAGAGGTTGCAGTGAGCCAAGTTCTCACCACTGCACTCCAGCCTGGGCGACAGAGCAAGACTCCGACTCAGAAAAAAAAAGAAAAAGGAAATGGCCTAAGATATTACAAAATACCACAAGATGGCACTCATTCTCTGAGAAGTTTCAATGAAGGCTGCATTTACAGCAATTGCTGCTGCTGAAGAGCGTAGCAGGGATTGTGACTGCCCCTGGCCCAGTTATTCATGAAGCTCAAAGAGTGTCACAACGTTGTCACAGCCCAGCCCCAGGTTTTTGTACTGTCCATGGGTGTTATTAAATACATGTTTTATTATTCAGCTGTGGTGATGCCAGCAAATCAGGAGATGACTGCCACCGGAAAGATGGTTTTTTACTGTTCCCAAGAGGAAGGGGCACCAGGTAGGTCAGGAGATAGAGCGGGAGGAAAGGAGGTCAAGAGCCTTTCCTGTGGTTTCCATGGGAAGGAACAGGTGAGGCCAGGTAAGCAGGCTTAAGCTTGGCTGGTTTGAATAATTTCCCAGCTCTGAGGCATAGGGCTGTCCCCAGTATTCTGGTACTGGCCCTGGGGTGATTTGGGCAGGTACATCCTGGCCCAGAGGAGAAGAGCCTGAGAAAGGAGGGGCTGGGGTATGAGCACTGGATTGGTTGATTTTTTATTTTATTTTTTCTTGAGATGGAGTCTCTCTGTGTCGCCCAGGCTGGAGTGCAATGGCACGATCTCAGTTCACTGCAACCTCCACCTCCTGGGTTCAAGAGATTCTCCTGTCTCAGCCTCCCCAGTAGCTGGGACTACAGGCATGCGCCACCACGTCCCGCTAATTTTTTGTACTTTTTAGTAGAGACGGGGTTTTGCCATGTTGGCCGGTTGGTCTGGAATGGATTGGTTGACTTGCGTAGGAAAGGCAGGCTTTCAGGCAAGTTCTTTGCTATCTCTAGGAACTGGCTAACCCTGGGAAAGGCAGTCTCTCTAGGTCACCAAGGCTCCAAAATGTCAAAGCACCTGAACCACATGGTTAATACAACGGAGTAGAGTGACAAAAGCTATACACTCCAGGCCACAGACGAGGTCAGAAGCAAGTCCAGGAAAAGTATTTCTTTTTTCTTTTCCTTTTTTTCTTTGAGACGGAGTTTCTCTCTTGTTGCCCAGGCTGGAGTGTAATGGCACAATCTCGGCTCACCGAAACCTCCGCCTCCCAGCTTCAAGTGATTCTCCTGACTCAGCCTCTCATGTAGCTGGAATTATGGCATGTGCCACCACATCCGGCTAATTTTGTATTTTTAGTAGAGGTGGGGTTTCATCATGTTACTCGGGTTGTGGTTTCAAACTCCTGATCGCAGATGATCCACCCGCTTCAGCCTCCCAAAGTGCTGGGATTACAGGCGTAAGCCACTGTGCCCAGTCAGGAAAAGTATTTTCTTATGGTTACTCTTACCAGGCTACTCAAAGGAGTTTCAATTTTCTTAAAAGGTAATCTTCCGGCCGGGCGCAGTGGCTCATGCTTATAATCCCAGCACTTTGGGAGGACAAAACGGGTGTATCACGAGGTCAGGAGTTCAAGACCAGCCTCTCCAATATGATAAAACCTCGTTTCTACTAAAAAATACAAAAAAATCAGCCAGGTGTGGTGGTGTATGCCTGCAGTCCCAGCTACTCAGAAGGCTGAGGCAGGAGAATTTCTTGAACCCTGGTGGAGGATGCAGTGAGCTGAGATCACGCCACTGCACTCCAGCCTGGGCAGCAGAGTGAGACTCTGCCTCATAAAAAAATAAAATAAAATAAAAGGAAATCTCCCATACAGATGCTATAGAAAAAGATCTAATTGGTTCTATAAACTGGCAAGAATATTACCATACCACAGATCTTTTTGCCAATTTCCTAACTGGAAAAATGTAGAACATATTTGAGCTCCTTTAAGTCACTCCTCAAGGTGACTTTTGGAGAGAGGACATAGGCCATGTGAGTGGGAGAGGGGCCCAGGTGCCGCACCTCACTGGTATCGGCAGATGGGGAGGAACAGCACAGACCACACATCTGAGAGAAGAATTGATCACCCACAGACAGGGCCAGGAGTGTCCTGAGGTTACTCCGGGGCCTGACAGCTTCCAGGCAAGCGTAAACGTGAAGGCTGGCTGGGAGCAATCGTATTATAGCTGCACAATCCGCAGTGAGGCATTGTGGCAGCAGCCTCCCTGAGCTGGCAATAATCGCTTTTTCTAATCTGGTTTCATTAAGTAGACACCAGGCATGGATCAGAAGAGAGGGGTTATGTATGGGATTCCATTATTTAACCAGGTGATCCCTTACAAGGTTTTGAGTTTCTAAAACAAAAGAGATTGTGCTACTAAGAACTGGCATGCAGTAGACAGTTTAATAAAACTGAAACAATGGCCGGGCGCGGTGGCTCACACTTGTAATCACAGCACTTTGGGAGGCCGAGGTGGATGGATCACCTGAGGTCAGGAGTTCGAGACCTACCTGGCCAACATGGTGAAACCCCGTCTCTACTAAAAATACAAAACTTAGCGAGGTGTGATGGCAGGCACCTGTAATCCCAGCTACTCAGGAGGCTGAGGCAGGATAATCGCTTGAACCCAGGAGGCAGAGGTTGCAGTGAGCCAAGATTGTGCCACTGCACTCCAGCTTGGGTGACAGAGCAAGACTCCATCTCAAAAATATATATAATAATAATATTGGCTGGGCATAGTGGCTCACGCCTGTAATCCCAGGACTTTGGGAGGCCTAGGCGGGCAGGTCACTTGAGGTCATGAGTTCGAGATCAGCCTCAACAACATGGCAAAACCCTGTCTCTACTAAAAATACAAAAATTAGCAGTGTCGTGGTGTATGTCTGTAATCCTAGCTACTTAGGAGGCTGAGGCAGGAGAATGGCTTGAACCTGGAAGGCAGAGGTTGTGAACCGAGATTGCGCCAATGCACTCCAACCTGGGCAACAGAGCAAAACTCCATCTCAAAAAAAAAAAAAAACCTGAAATGCCACTGCACAGTGACTTTCCTTTCCCATCTATAGCTTTACTGCAATTCCCTGTCTAACCCCGAACTACGTGGTGGGAAGTCCAGGGCGAGGTGAGCAGCAGGGTTCCTGATAGAGCCTCCTACCTTATGATGAGACCATTGAATGCAGACTGTGAGCCTCTTCTATTCATAATATTGAAAATAACCATTTGAGGGTGTGGGAGGCTTGGGAAATGGGTACTCGGGGATAAAAGGAGGAATTTAAATTGATCAAGCGTTAGCCAGATGGCTTCTCTTTTGTCTTGTGAAGTTAACTGCAGCGAGGGGTTGATTCGTGTAGCACAATCGTCTTGGGACAGGACGGGCAGCACTATGCGACTCCTGGCTTTAATCTGAAGCCTTCCTTCCTCCCGCAGATCTGTAATAATGCCAGGTGACAGTATGGTTTTGCTTACAGGTGTGAACATTGCCCACGGGGGTGCCACAGAGCAGCAAGGCCCAGCGGGGGAGCTATTTCCCCCAGCTCTCCACACACCAGTATGTTTGAGAGATGAGCCAAGCCTTGGTTTTCTGACAGTGAGACGAGAACACAGAGAGAAAAGGAGAAGAGAAAGAAGTGGCTGTCGGAAATACTGCTGAGGTATAAACAGAAGATCCTGAAGGAATTCAGTGTGAGTCAGGTGCTCCTTCCCTTGGCATTTGATGGCGTGTTTCTCCTTAAAGGAGTATGCAGAGATCTTCCCTCGGGATTGCTATCCCAAGAGAGTGGAGGCTTTTCTCCTGAAGCTCTTTTTTCAAAGGTGTAAGTGCCTTCTGTGCTTCCTGCTGTCATCTGGAGGAATTCTGCCCTTACCTACTCACCTGCTTTTTTCTTTATTACCAAGGTAAGGACATAGTTTGCTGTGGAAAGTAGTGAGCTTAATCATGGTCTAACCAAAATGTCACACACCGCAGCCACAGTAAGTAATGATGAGTTTCAACCTAGCATTGATTTTTCTTTAATAAAAATACCCAATGCTTCTCTCTAAAATCTAGTGATAGAGAAATAAGCATCTGTGATGCCCAATAAAACTTTGCACAGCTTCTGACACAACCTGAGGGATGATTTCTAATAATGTAATAGAATTTATATCTTTCTTGTTTTAATGAGGATTTTTAAGTGCAAGGCATAAAATATTAATAGATTAAAGAAGCTGGTCTTAGCTTTCATTCAGCACGTAGAGGCACAAAAATGACCATGGTTCCTCAAAACGTTAGAGATGCCATATGACCTACCAATTCCACTCTTAGTTATAAACTCAAGATAAGTGAAAATGTGTCCACGGAAACCCAGTCTAAGAAGGTTCATAGCAGCATTATTTATAATAGCTAAAAAGTAGAAATAACCCAATTGCCCATAAACCAGATGGATAAACAAAATATGGTCTCTCTATACAACAGAATATTATTTTGCCATAAAAAGAAATGGATTACTGATGCATGCTACAACACAAATGAACTTTTAAAGCTTTATGCTAAGAGAAAGAAGCCAGTCACAAAATGTACATCTGTAGGTTTCCATTCCTATGAAATGTCCAGAATGGGGAAATCCACAGAGACAAAGTAGACTTATGGTTGCCAGGACTGGCAAGTGGGGGAAATGCGAAGTGACGGCTAACGGGTGCAGTATTTCTTTCTGAGATAACGAAAATGTTCTGAGATTAGATTATGATGATTGCACACATCTGTGAATATGCTAAAAACTACTGAACTATATTCATTAAAAGGGTGATTTCTGTGGTATATGCATTATATCTCAATAAAGCTGTCATTTAAAAAAAAAAAATTGGCATGGGGCGGAGCGCAGTGGCTCATGCCTGTAATCCCAGCACTTTGGGAGGCCAAGGCAGGTGGATCATTTGAGGTCAGGAGTTCAAGACCAGCCTGACCAACATGGTGAAACCCTGTCTCTACTAAAAATCCAAAAAAATTAGCTAAGCGTGGTGGTGCATGCCTGTTGTCCCGGCTGTCGGGAGGCTGAGGCAGGAGAATGGCTTGAGCTCAGGAGGTGGAGATTGCAGTTAGCTGGGATTGTGTCACTGCACTCCAGCCTGAGTGACAGAGTAAGACTCTGTCTCAAAAAAAAAAAAAAAAAAAAAAAAAAAATTGGCTTGGAAATCTTCTCAACTGTTTCTCTTCTCCAGCCTTCCAAAGAGAGACCTATAATTGCCTGTTCCAATTTCCCAACCTCCTTCCTTCTCAAGAGAAAGATTCTTTCTTGCTAGGAGAGAGTTTGGGTTGGCCAGTGTCATAAGGAAATGAAGAGACGGGGAGGGAAAGAAGAGTGTGAGAGAGAAAAGCTGAACGGGGCTAGTCAGAAGAGAAGGGTCTGGGGAAGGCCCCTGCAGCAGATGTTCTGCGGCACTTGCAGGAGTGACGGGGGACAGAAGCAAGAGCAGGGCATTCCTATTTTGTGATACCATGGCTTCCGTGCATGTGGACCCATTCTGGTTTTTGAGAATGGCCAGAAAAGGCTTTGAACTGTTTTGAAGTAGCATTTGGTTGCTGGTCTTCATTTGCCTACATTCTTCTAAGACAGAACCATAAGGGCCCAAGCTTATATTTTAAGCTTTTATAACACAGTTACGCTTTTATATTTTACAATATATTTAAATCATATATTTTAAGGTTTGTCTCTGAAAAAATGGCCCTTGGCTTTTAGGATAGTTGTGGCAAATTATAGGTTAATTATAAACCCTTCCATTCCACAGCCCTCATAACGTTGAGTAAAATGATCAATCCCCTGAAAAAGTCAAGTCAGCGAAAATGAATATTTATGAATGGCTTCTTATGTTACTTTAGGCTGTTATGTAATACAATTTTTTTTCTAAGAAGTATTCATTCATCCATTCATTTGTTAACTCAGCACAACTTTATAGAGTATCTACTGTGCATCATGCACCGTGGTAAAGAAGACAAATGCAATCCTTTATTTTTTATTGTCTTTTATGGTTATTAAATACTATCATATATTTTTAAAACTTAATTAAATAAATATATATATCTTTGTTGTTGTTGTTGTTGTTGAGACAGAGTCTTATTCTGTCACCCAGGTTGGAGTTCAATGACGTGATCTCGGGTAACTGCAACCTCCGCCTCCCAGGTTCAAGCAATTTCTCCTGCCTCAGCCTCCGAGTAGCTAGGATTACAGGCATGCACCACCACACCCAGCTAATTTTTGTATTTTTAGCAGAGACAGAGTTTCGCCATGTTGGCCAGGCTGGTCTTGAACTCCTGACCTCAAGTCATCTTCCTACCTTGGCCTCCCAAAGTGCTGGGACTACAGGAGTGAGCCATAGCAGCTGGCCTAAACTTGGATAAAGATTTTTTACAATATAGCTTAAAACACTGACAAGTAAAAAAATAACATGAATATCCATTGTAGCTTAATTTTTTAAGTAAAGGACAATCACAGAGTGACTTTTGTTTGTTTGCCAACTTAATTTTGCTTTGTAAAGAAATAACAGCTGAGGAGGAAGAGAGAGACAGAAAGGGATTCAACAGGGTTTTAGCCATTTCTTTAATATTTTAATTATTTTTAAAATTCTGAAGCATATATCAAAATGTTAACATTTGTTAAATCTGGAGTTGGAAACATGGATATATATTATATTATTTTCTATGCTTTTCTGCATATTTGAAAATGTTTCTAAGTAAAAACAAAGATATTTTATTTGAAGTAGGAAGATTGCTTGAGGCCAGGAGTTCAAGACCAGTGTGGGCAGCATAGTGAGACCTCATCTCTACAAATTTTTTTTGGTCGATTAGCTGGGCATGGTGGCGCAAGCCTGTAGTCCCAGCTACTCAGGAGGCTGAGGCAGGCAGATCACTTGCACCCAGGAGGTGGAGGCTGCAGTGAGCTGTGATCATGCCACTGCACTCCAGCCTGGGTGACAGAATGAGACCCTGTCTCTACAAAAATAAAAAATATTTTAAAAATTGATTTGGAAAATAAATAATCTGATTGTGGTACTGGTTATACAAACGTATACATCAGATAAAATTTGATAGAACTATATAACCACCATAAAAAATGAATACATATTAAATTAGTTCAATCTAAATAATGCCTGCAGTTTCCTATTGTGGCAATGTCAATTTCCTGGTTTTGATAATTAGAGGAGGTGAAATGTAATCACTGGGGGAAGCTGCATGAAAGCTACATGGAAATTTAGTGTACTATTTTTACAACTTCCATGAGAATCTAAAACTACTTAAAAGCTGTATTTTTAAAAAGATATAGCAATTATATTACTAGAGTTTAACTGGAGAGATTGTTTTGAGATTTTTTTTTTTTTCAATAAAATTCTAAGCTGGGCATGGTGGCTCATGCCTGTAATCCTAGCACTTTGGGAGGCCAAGGCAGGCGAACAACCTGGGGTCAGCAGTTCAAGACCAGCCTGGCAACATGGTGAAACCCTGTCTCTACTAAAAATACAAAAATTAACAGGGCATGGTGATGTGCACCTGTAATTCCACCTACTTGGGAGGCTGAGGCAGAAGAATCGCTTGAACCTGGGAGCCAAGATGGCGTCATTGCACTCCAGCCTGGGTGTCAAGAGAGAAATTCTGACTCAAAAAAATAAAAAATAAAAAAATTTAAAATGTTCAAGTTATTTTGCTACCTGAATGTCATACCAGTGGTCAGAATTAAGACTTTTAGACTCATGTTTGTAAGTGATTCCCTGGGTAATAATCCCCGTCTAAAGCAAGTACTTTGCAAAGGCTCTAGTCCCTCCTAGCATTGGATGATCCATCTGTGCTCAAGGGGCTCACACTCTGTGGGTACCCCAAAAGAGGCTGATTTATGATCAGCTATAATGACACCCAGCTTCAGAAGGAAATCCGTTTCCTCTCACTGTATGGGGTAGACTCAGCTCACATTAATGCCGAGGAAGCCTTGTAGTTCTTGTGATGCAAAAACAGGGAGCTGCCATCATTAGAAACACAGACCATTAAATAGCTGCATCCTAGGGTAGCACAGCAAGAAAGTTCCCCGTCACGGTGCTGCTGCAGAGTGCTCCACAGAAGGCAGGATTATCAATTCAGCACAAGGCTGAAGGCAAGAACTCATGGTATTTTGCTTTCATGGCTAGTGATATTCATGGGACCTGGAAGTCCTATACTGTCTCTGCATGTTTTATATGCGCATTTTATTGTTGTCTGTGGACAATACTCGTTGTTGCGACAGGTCACTTGTGCCATAAAAAGAATGGCTGGCACCTCTAATTACAGGGGGAAGAGCCAGCTCGTAGGGGACAGGGACACGGAGCATGAGGCTCGTCCCTGCAGCACTGCCACCACATTTCTTTTGTTCCTGACTTTCTCCCATTGGGAAGATGAGCAAGAGTGACAGCCCAAAGGATAACTGAACTGTGAGCATCCAAGGAAAGCCCAGGGAAAGAGCTTCCCAAACCATCCTTCCCGTGCTTGTCTCTTGGGGTGGGCTTTTCCGCGGTGACGTGATTCAATGTGACCACATGATTATGTGTTTACAGCAAGCAGGCACAGGGCTGGCACTGACTACGTGAGGATGGGAGGATGGGCACTGCCTTCAGGAGCTGGAGGAGAAAGATATGAACAGAGGTGATGGGTGGTATGGGCAAGAGTGGGTGAAGAGGTACATGGAGTGGGCATTGAGCGTTAACGAGGATCCACAGGTTTTGATCCATGTGCTATCAGCTCTTTGCTGGGGACCATTGCCTCTTGTGCCTGATGGAAAGCGGGGTGGGAAGGCCTATGAGGGAACTAAGTCGCAGAAGTGTTAAACCAGTGTGGTGGAGGTGCTGTCCAGGCAGAGGCAGAAATCGTGGTCAGATCCCGAGGAAGAGCAAGATGCATTCAACCGGTGAGTCTTGGAAGTCAGCCAGAACCTCCCTGTGACTCTGGTTCCCAAGCTCAAGAGGGACCAAGTCCAAGATTGGGAAGCTGTGCACATCACCAGTCAGGAAGAAGCCGTATTTGAAAGGGATTCTGGTGCCTCCTTTTCCTTCTTCCCGATTCCATGAAGCCCGTTTTTAAAAATATTGCAAAGAAAGTGGGTATTTCCTCTCAAAGCCCCATGTTCAGAAAAATACCAGCATGCACTTTTGAAAAAGGGCTACTCTATTCCCAGCCAACACAAGCTCTTATTTATTTATTCATTTTGAAGAACTGGTAATGATTTATTTTTCAATGAATGAATGGATTCATGAATAAACAATTCAATGAATGGTTTAGAGAAATGTAAATGGAATAATGTTTGTTCTTTTACATGCAATTTGGGATAGCTAAATCTCCAGCCATATATTGTTATTACTTTAAAAAAGAAAAGCAACCAGTGAGTGAGCTTGCCAGAAATGTGATACACATCTGTGTTATAACGCAGGACAAACCCATAGGATCTTTCCAGATGCGTCTGCTGCAGAAGGAAAAGCAAGGGTTGGAACTCAACGGGTCCTAGCAGTGCCCCTGACACTGAAGATCAAGAACAAAGTCTCCCATTATGTAACGGTGTGTTTGCCATCTTTAAAAAGGCCTATCTTAGTGGGCAGGGAGGCTCATGCCTGTAATCCCAGCATTTTGGGAGGCTGAGGCAGGCAATTCACGAGGTCAGGAGTTTGAGACCAGCCTGACCAACATGGTGAAACCCCGTTCTCTACTAAAAACACAAAAATTAGCCGGGCATGGTGACACACGCCTGTAATCCCAGCTACTCAGGAGGCTGAGGCAGGAGAATCGCTTGAACCCAGGAGGCAGAGGTTGCAGTGAGCTGAGATCACGCTACGGCACTCCAGCTTGGTGACAGAGTGAGACTCCGTCTCAGAAAAACTAAAAAGGCCTATCTTTTCACCTTTCATTTTCTTCCTCTCTCATGGTTCTTGTTCCACCATGTCCTTTGGCTATTTACAAATAGTTCTTCTGATGCTAATATTTTCTAGGACATACTTAGGCCGCTGTATGACTTTTGGCTGTTCCACAGTATGAGAAGATGGTATTCGGAGGCTTCCACTTGACTGTGGGCACTTGCTGCTGCTGAAGTGTGTGCCTGATGACTGCTCTTAGTTTTTGTTCTTTGTTGGAGCCTACGACAAGATGATGCCACTCATTCCGAACACTCCAGATAACTCTGCACTTCCGTAGTAAACTTCTAAAATATGAGTAAGAGGTTATAAATTAAGCAGTCATTCTCTAAAATGTGTGCTAATGCTTCTCCCAAAGGAAAAAAAACACTCTTAATTCCTGGTGGGACATTCTGAAGTTACTCCAACATAAATGGCCTCCAGTTTCTCTTCTAGCTCATTAATTACATGTTTTGTGGACTAGAGTAAAACTTGAACTGCAGTAAGCCTTCATGGCTATTCCTTACAGGTACAGACCGTCTGATAGGAAGAATTTGCGTAAAATGAGAACTCAAAGCAACAATCAAAATGGTCCCTGCTCCATGCAATGTCTTTCCCATGTCTAAAGGCATGAATGGAGGCCGGGTGCAGTGGCTCACGCCTGTAATCCCAGCACTTTGGGAGGCCGAGGTGGGTGGATTACTTGAGGTAAGGAGTTTGACCAATATGGTGAAACCCCATGTCTACTAAAAATACAAAAATTAGCCTGTAATCCCAGCTACTTGGGAGGCTGAGGCAGGAGAACCGCTTGAACCCAGGAGGTGGAGGTTGCAGTGAGCTGAGATTGCGCCACTGCACAGCAGCCTGGGCAACACAGCAAGACTCCATCTCAATAAATAAATAAAAGCATCAATGGAATGTCAATAGTTGGTGTGTAAGCCATCTGTTTTCTTTTACTTGCTTATGGCTTATAAGTATCCAAAATACAACTATCGGTAAGTATTGTAGAAAATATAATATACAAGTCAACATTTACTATGTTTAAATAGCATATATAATTAATTTTACCTTTAATCAGGCTTGTTATTAGAAACATGTACTTGGGGCCCCCATTATCACAGTGTGTTCATTTAGAAAGCACACAGACTGCTTTCCAACCTTTCTTTTGCTGGGTAGAAACCCATGTAATCTCAGGACATAGCTCTCCAAGGTCCCTGAGCCTGACCTGGGTGGACATGGGTTCCCTGTAATGGCAGGCTCCTGAAGAGCCAGGAGGCTTTTGCTAGCTGGGGCTGAGCTGGTGGTTCTGGGGTGGGCCCCCTCCATGGAGACACGAGGTCAGACACTCCCATCCAGGAGATAAGGCCTGGCCCCATCACTAACTGCCCTTCCTAATACAAGATTGTGGACTGCAGGTGCCTCTGGGATTTCACAAAGATGTGAATTCTGTTTCTTTTCCCCTTCTACTTCCTGCTTTCAATATGGAGAGTCAGAGCCTCATTTACATGTAACTATAATATGCACACATGCAGAGAGAAAGAGATTTATTTTAAGGAATTGGCTCACACAACTATGGGGACTGGCAACTCCAGAATCTGTAGGGAAAGCTGGCAGGCTGGAAATTCAGGTAAGAGTCAATGTTGCCATCAGTCTTGAATCTGAATTCCATGGGGCAGGAGACTAGAAACTCAGGCAGAGTTTCCGTGTGACAGTTTTAAAGAGAATTCCTTTTTCTCAGGAAACCTCAGTCTTTGCTCTTAAGGCCTTCTACTGATTGGTTGAGGCCCATGCACATTATGAAGGGAAATATGCTTCACTCAAAGTCTACTGGTTTCAACGTTTATCACATCTGGCCAGGTGCAATGGCTCACGCCTGTAATCCCAGCACTTTGGGAGGCTGAGGTGGGTGGATCACTTGAGGTCAGGAGTTCAAGACCAGCCTGAACAACATGGTGGAACCCCATCTCTACTACAAATACAAAAACATCAGCCAGTGTGGTGGTGGGCACCTATAATCCTAGCTACTTGGGGGACTGAGGCAGGAGAATCACTTGAACCTGGGAGGCAGAGGTTGCAGTGAGCCGAAATCATGCCATTACACTCCAGCCTGGGCAATAAGAACAAAACTCCGTCTCAAAAAAAAAATGAGGGCTGAACAACAGTGGCTCACGCCTGTAATCCCAGCCCTCTCGGAGGCTAAGGCAGGTAGATTACCTGGATCGGGAGCTCGAGATCAGCCTGACCAACATGAAGAAGCCCTGTCTCTACTAAAAATACAAAAAATTACTCGGGTGCGGTGGCACATGCCTGTAATCCCAGCTACTGGGAGCCTGAGGCAGGAGAATCACCTGAGCCTGGGAGGCAGAGGTTGCAGTGAGCAGAGACCACACCATTGCACTTCAGCCTGGGCAACAAAAACGAAACTCCATCTCAAAAAAAAAAAAAAGTTCATCACATCTAAAAAAATACTTTCACAGTAATATGTAGGCTGATGTTTAACCAAACAACTGGGAACCACAGCTTGGCTAAGTTAACACAAAATTAAGCATCACAAGTATTGTGCAGCCTTGGTAAACCTTTCTATGCCTTAAATTCTCATTTGGAAAATGAGGATAATGAACAGCACCTGCCTCATAAATATGTGGTAAGGATTAATTGTTCAAAAACGTGTAACCTGCTCTGATCCAGTTTTCTGTGCCCCAAACTACTCTGTGTCTGCCGTACCTTTGGCACTCAAGTCGTACTAAGTGGTAACTGACTCAGCAGCTTGTAGACTGCATTTTTCTGCTTACCTCCTTTTTATTCTGAAGACAACCATCAGGTCCAAGGCTTCCAGTACTTTCTCTATGCAACTAGTCCATGCATAGCAGGCCTGCTGACGACGCTAATTTCACCACTACTTTCACACCTTCCGTTCCACTGGGCCTGGCCCCACACCAGCCCCCAGAAATACCTGAGGCACATGCACTGAATTTAAAAGTGCAGCAGTAACCTCCGCCTCCCAGGTTCAAGCGACTCTCCTGCCTCAGCCTCCCAAGCAGCTGGGATAACAGGCGTGTACCACCATGCCTGGCTAATTTTGTATTTTTAGTTGAGATGGGGTTTCTCCATGTTGGTCAGGCTGGTCTCGAACTCCTGACCTCAGGTGATCTGCCCACCCCAGCC
This sequence comes from Ateles fusciceps, assembly GCA_036589455.1. Taxonomy (NCBI): domain Eukaryota; kingdom Metazoa; phylum Chordata; class Mammalia; order Primates; family Atelidae; genus Ateles; species Ateles fusciceps. Next base: position 12,140,251 of record JAZHEH010001736.1, read on the forward strand.
TCCCAAGGTGCTGGGATTACAGGCGTGAGCCACTGTGCCCAGCCTTGACAGTATGGTATTTTTAAACACCTAGAGTGTCAGCTGTTAAATATGCCTCATGAGAAGAGCAAGAATATGGATATGCCAAAAAAGCAATTTATACTTGGGTTGTGAGTCAATGAATACTTTTCTCCTTAATGAGTTTTGCCATAGTAACCTCAAAATCAACTGTGACTCCACCTGCTGTCAAGGACGTGTGAACTGCACACACATCTGCTGTGGTGAAGCCCTCCTTGTGACCTCGGGGTGGGATCACGTGCTTTCCCAAATCCTTGAGCTCAGCATTGGAGGATGAGGCGGGATGGAATACCACATGACATGTCACAAAAGCCAGGCTGGAAGGAAATCCCTGAGTGGCGCGTTCCCACTCAGCAGCTGAGACTGATTTCAGAAAATTCACGGTGATCCCTTTGTGATTTTTCTGTCTCCGTGTCATGAATGGCTAGAGAGAACGGAGTTAACTGGGAAACTGGGACACAGCAGACGTTTGCTTTTGAAACCTCCTTTTTCTGTTGTTCATTCAGCTGTCAAAACAGACAACCTCACTCGCTCACAGAAGCGTATGTTGAGGAATAATAGAGGAGACAGAAAAGCATAACCGATTCTGAGCTTCCTCAGGGGATAAACTCAATCCTTGAGAGCAGAGAATAAGTCGGAGAAGCTGCTGCACCAACCCACACACATCGCTGTGATTCACCAAGGCGACAGTATCCAGGACCTCGGAGCCGCCAATGAGAAGCCCGCAGCAGCGGCCCTGAGGACAGATGGTGGCTGCCGGAGACACAGGTGACACGCCACGTCCGGACAAGGCTGCAGCCTACAGGGGGGAAGTCAAGCCCGCATTGTGCTTCGGCTCACAAACGTTTAATGCGTCGAAAAGGGAATCACGTGGGAGAAGTAGAAAGAAATGCTGGTCGTGTATTTATTATACCTAGAATTTTTCACCCCCTGGTATCTTGAAGCCCAATTCCCCAAAATGGCAGTCTTGGAAACTGAGGCTCTGAGCTGAAATGCCCTGCTCCAGTCCCTGTGTTCTGTGCCTTTTCCAGAGCCTGTGGCCTCCAGTGACCTGGTGCCTCTCACCCACAGGGTGTGTGTCCCCAGACACAAACCTGAGATGGGCGGGCCTGGTTTTTAAGCTTAAGGATGAAAACACCGGGCCTCCCACCTACCCCTACCTACCGGGTCTTCTGCCTTGGATAGGAAACGGTCGAATCACCACCAAGCCGACTCAGCCCACAAGGGCATGGTCATCATGGCAGCAACGTATGTAGGATCCAGGCTCTTTGGTTGATTAAATCTTTGGGAATCTTATTTTCAAGCTCCCCTTGTCCTCCATCGAACAGACCTGGGCAAATAGGATGGGCGCCTCCTCTGCTTCCACATACCCTTCCACTGGCTCCTGTTTTCATGCTTATCAGAATGTAGTGGTCATTTTTGTTTCATTCCTCACCCTCTTCTGGCAGCCCTCACCCTCCACCCCGTCCTGCCCCCACATACACACAAAAGGGGAAGGAACCTTTTCAATCCACTTTTAACTCCAGAGCCTAGCACAGCCTGGAATGGAGCTCTCTGGTCCTGCAGTGAGCAGAGGTGAAAGTCACACTGGCCTCAGACCGTGCTCTGCAGGGATCAATTCTCTGTCCCAAACCCGGGGCCTCCAAGCACTGGATTGGACTTCCTCGCTTCACATTCCTTCTTGAACCTATTCTGTACCCCACTCTCTCTTGTTAAGGTTGCCAGTGAGAACCTTCTTGGTTCTCAAGTTTTGGCCTTTCATTAATATTTCTCTTGGGTTCCGAGGCCCATACTTCCCCATGTCCCTCCTTGTTCTCCTGCCCAGCTTTTCCTCTCCTTTTCTGAATCCTGTATCCTTATGCTGCTCCAGCACCCCAGGCCTTGGACATTGCATGCTCTCCATATGCTTTCCCGATGATATCAGGGCCCTCTACCCTGTAAGTACCGTATTTGCATCTCCAGCCTGACACCTCCCTGAACCCCAGACCCTCCAATTCACTGCGTATTCACAGAAGCCACTTGCAGTCTAATAGGCAGCCCCAACAACACATGCACAACCAAGGCCTGTAATCCCAGCCCTTTGAGAGGCCGAGGTGGGCGGATCACCTGAGGTCAGAAGTTCAAGACCAGCCTGGCCAACATGGTGAAACCCGGTCTCTACTAAAAATACAAAAAATCAGCTGGGCATGGTGGCAGGCACCTGTAATTCTAGCTACTCAGAAGACTGAGGCAGGAGAATCGCTCGAACCCTGGAAGCAGAGGTTGCAGTGAGCAGAGATCGCGCCACTGCACTCCAGCCTGGACAACAAGAATGAGACACCATCTCAAAAAAAAAAAAAACTTATAACTACCTAGCGCCCCGCCAAACCCACTACTTGCTCAGGTCTTAGCAAATGGTCATTCTGTTCAAAGATTTGAATCATTCTCCACTCTTCTCTTTCCTTCACCCCACATACCAGCCACCAGTATTCCCGCCAGCTCCACCTTCAAACTGTGTTCAGGATCTCACCACTCCTCACCACATTGTCTTCCTCCGAGTCACTGCCAGACCCTGGATTCCCTCTTATCCCTGCAGCACCATCACCCCATCACCCCCACCCCCAACCCCCTGTAGACACATCAGCCTTCTCTTGGTTCTGGCTGCATGCTCTCTTTCTGATTGACGGTCACATATCGTTCAGAGACGTTTTTTCTTACCACCCTTTCTAAAACTGTGCCAGCCTCACTCCAGCACCCTCTATCTCTTATCCTGCTTTGTTTTCTTTATAGCATTTATCACTCTTGAACATGTTTTTTATTTTTTTGTTGTTGTTTTTGTTCTTAATGTGCTCTTTGTCTATTTTCAGAGTAAAATGCAACCTCCATGATGAAAGTGGCTTTGTGTTATTCACTGGTATGTTCCTAGTACTCCTAGTTCCCAGCAGTGCCTAGAACATAAAAGTCTTTAGTAAATATTTCTAAATAAATGAATAAAATATTGGATTGAGGTTTAATAAAATACATCAAAATACCAATTTTCCCACTGATATAGAGATCAGATTTAGCAAAGCATGGCAGTGGACCAAATCCAGCCTGCAGCCTGAAATAAAATTTTAATAGAACACAGCCGCCTCCATTCATTTACATATAGTCCACGGTTGCTTCCACGCTACCCACCATGGTTGAATAGCTGTGACAGACTGCATGGCCCCCGAAGACTAAAATATTTTCTATCTTGCTCTCTACAGAAAAAATGTGCCAGCCTCTTATATAGATAATACTTCCTACTTCTTCTTCTGGTTTAACAATTAATAAAACAGGGCCGGGCACGGTGGCTCACGCCTGTAATCCCAGCACTTTGGGAGGCCGAGGTGGGCGGATCACGAGGTCAGGAGATAAAGACCATCCTGGCTAACATGGTAAAACTCCATCTCTACTAAAAATAGAAAAAATTAGTTAGGCGTGGTGGCACGCGCCTGTAATCCCAGCTAGTTGGGAGACGGAGGCAGGAGAATCACTTGAACCCAGGAGGTGGAGACTGCAGTGAGCCAAGATCGTGCCACTGCCCTCCAACCTGGGAAACAGAGCAAGACTCTGTCTCAAAAAGAAAAAAAGTAGTAAAATAATGAATGTATTAAACAATTATTGCATAGTTAATCCATGAATACATACTTATTGAAAAAAAATAAAACTGTACAGAAGTGTGTAGCGTACAAAGTGAAAGCCCTCTTTCCACAGCCACTGTCCCAGCCCTCTCAAGGAGGTAGCTTGCTAGCATCTGGATTACTTCCAGGCCTTTTTGAAGCATTTCCAGGCAAACCTCTGTACCTCTTGAGTGCAAATTAGTTTTGTTTTCGTTTATTTTTTAAATTGGCAAATAAAAATTGTATATATTTGTGGTGTACAACATGATGTTTTGTATATGTAGACACTGTGGAATGGCTAAATCAGGTTAATTAACATATGCATCACTTCATATACTTACCGTTCAAATGAGTTTTGTTATCAACATTTTGCTAGACTTGGAAGGAGAAGGAAAACTTTCCATCTGTTCCTGTGCTCTGACAGTTTGAATAACGGGAATCACATGTTCCTTGAAGGTTCACTAACATCCCCATAACACTAACACCACCTGAATCTGGGGCCTGTGCCAGGGCTGGATTGCTGACTACGTTTTCAACTTCTTCCACAGAACCAGCAAGAATCTTGGTCTTCTGACTCTTTCCTTAATTGTACTAATTTACATTTTTATAAAAATACTAATTTCTTACATATTTTCAAATTTATTTCTATATAGTTGATTACAAGTATTAAATCTCGTCCTTATTTGCAGTTATATTTCTTTTCTAATTCTTCCTTCTGTTTTTTTCTGGGTCAGGTCTGCCAGTGGTTTGACAGTCGGATTAGCTATTTTCAAAGAACTCAATTTGGGGCTTATCACATTTTATTGTTTGCCCTATTTGTTTGTTTCATTAATTTCTGCTTCTATATCTTAAAATTTCTACTTTCTATGCTTTGTCTGCTAACATTCAGAGTTCACTTATTTTGCCTTGTCTTCTTTTTTTTTTTTTTTTTTTTTTTGAGACGGAGTCTTGCTCTGTCTCCAGGCTGGAGTGCAGTGGCGTGATCTCGGCTCACTGCAACCTCCGCCTCCCGAGTTCAAGCAATTCTCCTGCCTCAGCCTCCCGAGTAGCTGGGACTACAGGTGCACGCCACCATGCCCAGCTGATTTTTTTGTATTTTCAGTAGAGACGGGGTTTCACCATGTTGGCCAGAATGGTCTCGATCTCTTGACCTCGTGATCCGCCCACCTCAGCCTCCCAAAGTGCTGGGATTACAGGCGTGAACGACTGCGCCCGGCCTTTGCCTTGTCTTCTTACGCATTTTGGCCACACCCTGCTGGCTTTACCACACTAAGCCCTTGTCGGCATATAAATTGTAGGAAATGGTAACCATGGTTTCCAGCTTTACGCAAATTACAGAATGTCTCTCTTTTGTTTTTATCTTCAAATACATATAACTTTTCTTTCTTTCTCTTTTCTTTTTTTTTTTTTTTTTTTGATTGTGGATATTCTTTTCTTTGTTATTTCTAATTTCTGGTTTTATTGCATGGCAGTTAGAAAATTAGCCTGAATGTTTTCCACTTTTTGAAATTCATTGAGACGTTCTGGTTTATTACTATGTTAATTTTTGTAGATAGTATATGTGTACTTAAAAAGTGTGTGTATTCTACACTGAGTTCAAAATTCTGCACGTTACTATTGAATCAACCCTGTGATCCAAATATCTAAAACTGCTTTTTGTCTATTGAATCCGTTCTTTCTGAGAAAGCTACTAAGTCCTCTCATTTTGACTGTTAACTTGTCAATTCATTTTTCTTTACATGTTTTGATAGCATGTTGTTCAAGCATAACGATTCATTGCTGTTCCAGTGTCTTCATATTCTTATGTATAAACGTAAAAATCTGTCCTATACAATATTTTTGGGCTGGGTGCGGTGGCTCATGCCTGTAATTCCAGCACTTTGGGAGGCCGAGGCGGGTGGATCATGAGGTCAAGAGATGGAGACCACCTTGGCCAACGTGGTGAAACCCTGTCTCTACTAAAAAATACCAAAATTAGCTGGGCGTGGTGGTGCGCGCCTGTAGTCCCAGCTACTCCGGAGGCTGAGGCAAGAGAATCACTTCAGCCCAGGAGATGGAGATTGCAGTGAGCCGAGATAGCACCACTGCACTCCAGCCTGGTGACAGAGAGAGACTCCATCTCAAAGAAAAATTTTTTTAGCTTTAAATTCCGTTTGGTTTCACATTTCTCATCTTTCACTGATTTTGTAAACATGTGACTACCTTTGTCATTTAATTTTCAACCTTCCTGCATAATTTTATTTTAGAATACTTTTGTGAGTATTAATGTAGTTATATGTTTTATTTACTTATTTAATTATGTTTTTAGTGACCGGGTCTCCACTCTGTTGTACGTATTTATTTTTGGCATGTCTGATGGCCCGTTAGTAATATTAATAGTGATAGAAACATAGCTAAGTGGTATTGGATCCTATCCATGAAGGGACTCTCCTGAGCACTTAACCCGTTATTTTATACAGTGCTCAGACCTATCCTGTAGGGAGTCTTCTGGTTGTCCCCAGTTAACAGCTGAAGAAACAGGATTTGAGTGGTTTCATGACCTACCCAAGATCAGAAAGCCAGTAAAGGATTGGGCAGGATTTGAACCCAAGGACTCCGTGAGACACTACACATTGATCATATTAATTATAATTGCTGACACCTACTAGATCAAACCTAGATTCTTAGGTTCACACATGCCAAACAAATCAGTGTCACTTCTGTAAAATAATACTTGAAGCAAGAAAAAAATATAGAGCTTCACACTGAATCTTGTTTATGTTTAAATTTGACAGATCTCTAAGTATGAAAATGTGCTTATAATTACAAGTATTGGTAAAATGTGTGTAAGTGCCTTTTTATATTTAAATTTGATCTTAAAGTGCCTCATTGCCTGTAACATTCTCACATTTTCATAGGAGCAATAGTTCCTTCAAAAAAAATTCTTTTCAGTCAGGTGCTGTGGCTCACACCTGTAATCCCAGCACTTTGGGAGGTCGAGACGGGCGATCACGAGATCAGTCAGGAGTTTAAGACCAGCCTGGCCAACATGGTGAAACCCCATTTCTACTAAAAATACAAAAAATTAGCCAGATGTGATGGTGTGCGCCTGTAATCCCAGCTACTTGGGAGGCTGAGGCAGGAGAATCACTTGAACCCAGGAGGCGGAGGTTGTGGTGAGCCAAGATTGTGCCACTGCACTCCAGCCTGGGCAACAGAGCGAGACTCCGTCTCAAAAAAAAAGAAAATTCTTTTCTCCCACACTTCATAAATCTCATTAAAAACAATTGTTTTCCAATAACACCTACGATCCTAAAAGCATTTATTTTCCAGACTGCATTTACTGGAAGAAATGCACAAACTACAATTGTTCAGAATAGGAAAAAAATAACATAGTACTTAGCATCCCATGGTAGAACCCAAATTATCCAAATTGCTGTAATTATTGTGAAAAAAGTAATCATAGTACTTGCTCAATATTTAAAAACACAATTTATTGAGAATCCATATTGAACATATCTAATATTAAAAGAATTTAATATTGTCATATGAGCTACTAATACTTTGTTTACATTTTCTGTGTTAACTCACCCTTCTAACAGCTTACAGTTAAAGTGTTTGTAATAGACCATTGAGCTGGCTTCGCTGGTTTGAGGTTACATTACCCCGCAATCCTCACTTAACACAAGGGTAGAGATATATCACCACTAGATGGTACTACAAAGTCATTATTAAATTCCACATTATTTCAAGTTAGCATTGACAGTGATATTTTTTCTGAAAGGAATAAATCACTCTTAGTAGTCTTACCATTCCCATTAGCACCATCTACTCCTAACTTTAATTTCTTAAATCACCCCAGGAGGAAGAAATGACAGCCTTTGATTCATAACAAAATCCTTCACATAAAGTTTTTGAGGTTAAATAAAATGTGGCTTCTGGGAAGTGATATTAATTCCCCCGGTTCCTTTCACAATTACCTTGAAGCTCAACAATATGTAAAGAAATGTAAACAATAATTTTCATAGCCAAGTGAGCAATTAAAAGACAAAATAGCGTGAACAAAAACCAGTTTTGCCATTCTTCATGATATACATAGTTGACAGCATAACTTTTATTTGTTTTTGTTAAGTCTTACATGGAAAGAATGTTTTTATAGATAGGGTGAATTTTGTCTTTATTGGTGCAGTTCAAGCAACCAGCTGTGGTTAATACTTTGTTTAATCAAAGCATTGCAGTTAGCAACAACTTCTCGGATGGGCATTAACATTAGGCTGAGTCACCCAGGAAAACACAATGGTTTCCCTTTAGAGAGTGTTTGAAGCCAACTGCACTCTATGCTGCCAAATCTTGCCACTTTTCACCAAAAAGAATCCACACTAATCGTGTGTGAAGGTCATTTTGATTCTGGTTTGTAATATGCACATACTGTTCCTATCTGCTTTTGTGGTCAATTGGTTAGAATGGTAATTCCCGGGCGCAGTGGCATGTGCCTGTGGTCCCAGCTACTCAGGAGGCTGAGGTGGGAGGATCACTTGAGCCCAGGAGTTCTGGGCTGTAGTGCGTTATGCTGATCAGATGTCTGCACTAGTTCCGCATCAATATGGTGACCTCCCGGGAGCGGGGGCCACCAGGTTGCCTCAGGAGAGGTGAACTGGCCCAGGTTGGAAGGTCAAAACTCCCATGCTGATCAGTAGTGGGATTGTGCCTGTGAATAGCCACTGCACTCCAGCCTGGGCAACATAGGGAGACCCTGTCACTAAAAAAAATATATATATATATATATATATATATAAAATAAAAATAAATAAATAAATAAAAGAATCGCAATTCTCCAAGGCCTAAGTCAGCTCAGCTCACAGTAACTCCATTGGAAAAACTGTTTCCCCTTCAACCAACCCAGCATCTGAAAGATTAACATCAGGTCAGAGAGCAAAAATAATATAGAGAAAAATCTGTGAAACAGGAAATACATTGACTTGAAAAACCCCCAAATTAAATAACTGAAAAGTTATGTTTAAGTTTATAAATCTTTTAATATTTCTGTTATGAAAGAACATGTTCCAGTCATGATTAATCATTTAGTTCAGTACTCTGAGAATTAAAGAATGCAGCCTATGTATAATAAGGAAATATTTCATTGTTTGTCTAAATAAAAATTTGAAACTTTGATGCTTACTGACCATCATAGCGCAAAGTTTGGCGGGGAACGCAAAAATGTAAAAGGTAATTCTTACCCTCAGAAACACATGACCACACATCCTCATTAAAGAAGCCAAGCATGAATTGTTTAAAACGGTACAAGGCCCCATATGCCTAGATATCAGACTCAGTCAGCAATGGTTAAGGGGTTGGATAAAGAAGGCTCTTTGTGAGCGAGCATAAAGAGAGACTTTCTGGAAACGACATGACTTGAGCAGCTCACACGCTGGTTCTTGCCCTGGCTATGTATTGGAATTGCAGCTGGAACATAAAAATTGAATGATGCCCCAGCCCTGCCGCAAGGGATTCTGATTTCGTTTATCTGGGTGCTCCCAGGTGAATCTAACGAACCATTATCTTAGTGTTGGTCACATGTCTGGCCGATGGTCCAAGAATAGTGTTTGAGCCAGAACGTCAATCAACCACAGCGCTTAACCCAGTGTTTAGTTCTGCTGCTAATGCTCTCATGACATGCTGTTAGCCATGAAAGCAGCAGCTGCATGACTTCCCTTCCGGTGCCGGGTTCTCCTCTCCTTGGGACCACACCTTGGGGCTGGCATGACTTTCCAATTATTCCACATTTCCCCCTTTTCAATGCACTTTATGTTTGTAAGTAAAAAAATGAGTCTTCCGGCTGGGCACAGTGAATCATGCTGTAATCCCAGTAACTTGGGAGACTGAGGCAGGAGGATCGCTTGAGCCCAAGAGCTCAAGACCAGCTTGAACAACATAGCAAGGTCCCATCTCTAAAAATAAATGTAAAAAAAAAAAATTCCATCTTTAGTTTCATTCTTTCTGTATTTTGCAGCCTTGTCTGCCTGTGTGTGGCCTTTAGCATAGGACCTGGTGCAGAATATGTGCTCCATAAAAATTTATTTGGCTCTTTATTGTGGAAATTTTCAAACATAAACAAAATAAACAGAATAGGGTAATGAGCCCCTGTGTGCCAAATACTGAGCTTCAGCATTGTCAGCATTCTACCATTCCAGAGTCTTCTGTAGCTCCCCCCCACTCCCCTGCCCTCACTCAACCATTAATATTTTTACAGTTTTACTGGAGGTAAAATTGACTTGAGCAGCTCACAGATCTCTGGTTCTTGCCCCGGCATATATGGTATATATCAAAATGCCATAATGGCAAAGTAACAAAAATTAACCGTATTTTTTTTTTTTTTTTTTTTTTTTTTTTTTTGAGATAGAGTCTCCCTGCAACGCCCAGGCTGGAGTGCAGTGGCGTGATCTCAGCTCACTGCAACCTCCACTTCCTGGGTTCAAGGGACTCTCCTGCCTTAGCCTCCCAAGTAGCTGGGATTACAGGCATGTGCCACCAAGCCTGGCTAATTTTTGTACTTTTGGTAGAGATGGAGTTTCACCATATTGGCCAGGCTGGTCTCAAACTCCTGACCTCAAGTAATCTGCCCGCCTTGGCCTCCCAAAGTGCTGGGATTACAGGTGTGAGCCACTGTACCGGCCTTATTTTAACAAACACACACACCTCTGTAACTCACATCCCTGTCACAATATAGTGGATTTCCATCACTCCAGAAGGTTCTTCGTGTCCCTTTCCAGGTAACTAACCAGGGACAACTAGTATGACCTTTCTTTTTCCACTTAAATGAATTTTGCCTATTCTAAAATGTCATAGAAGTGGAGCACACAGTCTTTACTCTGTTTTTTGTCCAGATTCTTTTGCTACACATAATGTCTGTGAGGCTCATCCATTTATTAATAATAAATATTTTCAGTTGGGTGCAGTGGCTTATAAACCCAGCATTTTGGGGGGCTGAGGTGCGTAGGTCACTTAAGGCCAGGAGTTCGAGACCAGCCTGGCCAACATGGAGAAACCCTGTTTCTACTAAAAATACAAAAATTAGCCGGGCATGGTGGCAAGCACCTGTAGTCCCAGTTACTCAGGAGGCTGAGGCACGAGGATTGCTTGAACCTAGGAGGCGGAGCGCAGTGAGCCAACACTACACCACTGCACTCCAGCCTGGGTGATGGCGTGAGATCCTGTCTCAAAAAGAAGAAGAAGAAGAAGGAGAAAGAGAAGGAGAGAGAGTGGAATCTGAGAAAGAAGACGAAGAAGAAGAAGAGGAGGAGGAGAAGGAGAAGCAGCACCAGTGGTGGAAGAAGAAATATTTTTTAAAGTAAAGACTCCTAGACTAGAAAGTGGCAGTGGGAGCAGAGAGCTCACAGTAGAGAACAGATTGGGCGAGCAGGTTGGCATCAGTCTGTAGAAGCCCTTGGAAGTCAGGAAAAGGGACCTTTATTCTATTTTCCTGGCACCAAGTTAACAAACTCCTTCGTAATTGCTGAGCAGAGCCTGGGTACTGATTCTCTGCCACCATGTCCCACTCCCCCACTGCTTTCATGAGTTACCACCGTGCCACTGAGTGGCGGTGCCTGCTGCCAACTCTACTTGGAACTGGTGCATGCACATCCCCCTCTTGAAGAGCTGGCATATCTGCAAGTGCCATCCCACGCCCCCTGGAAGGATGGGAAGAACAAGCTCAGAACTTGGCACACGCCTTTGAAAGACTGTTCATGCCTCCTTGAGGTGGTAGAGGCAAAGGTCAGGAAGATCAGTCAGGGAGCCATGGGCCAGGGCTGGGTGCCAGGAGCAGTCAGGGACCTGATTTGGTAACTTTGGACCTGGCCCTGTATTGCTGGGGAATGGAATCAAGTCATCTTACAGGGCTGCCAAGGCTATTTTGATTTGTGCAAGTGCAATGCAAGGTCAGGAATGCCACAAACCAACTATCAAATGCAGCAGCGATAAGAAATTTGCTGACCAGATCAGTTTAGATGTGCAGCAGTTAGGTTCCGGAATAGAAATCCAGGTCAGGGACACAGAAGAATACAGTCTGGACCCAAGCCAAGTTGGGGAACACAGGAAGTCCAAGGCGAAAGAGTGATGGGAGTGTTATTTTCCAGCAAGAAGCTAGAGCAGGATTAGACTGGAGAAACAGTTGTCCAACAGGGGAAAGGGTGCCTGGAGCGATGCAGTGACCAATAGCTTCCTCCCTAAGTGGCCCATTACCTTCTCTCAAACTCCAGAAAAGCATACATTTTGAGGACTTAGAAGGGTGGGAGAACTTTTAGGTGCCTTATGGTAACTGATAGGATCAAAGAGTTGGAAACTGGGTGTATTAATTATCTGTTGCTGCATAACAAATCACAACAAAACTTAGTGGCTTAAAAAGCACATTTATTATCTCATAGTTTCTGTGGGTCAGGTATCCAGGCACAGTTGAGTTGGGTTATCCAGGTCAAGACTTCTTACAAGGCCACTGCTAGTAAAGAATCAAGAACCTCATCCTGATATCTTGCAAAGAACTGAATCCTGCCAACAACTATGTGAGTGAGGTTGGAAATAAATCCTTTTCCTGTTGAACCTTCTGATGAGACCACAGCCTTGTCTGACACCTTGATTGTAGCAGACTAATTTGTTTTGCAGACATGTGCGACGAAGCTAAGCATCCATGTCCTGCACGTGGTCAAATAGGATGCTTCCTAATCTATGTCCATAGGTTGCCTTCTTTCTAGAGCTCTCCCTTGGCTCACATAGATTCTGGTTCTGATGCCACGTCATTAGCTCATACACCATGACTACAACTGAGTTCATCATCTGGGTCCTAAATGATTTCCATCCTCCTGCCCTATTTTGGTCAAGAGTATCTCTACTTCTCCAGTCCCCTAGCATGGTAGGCAGCTTCCAGCATGGCTCTCAGCAATCCCCCATCTCCTTGTCTCCATGCCCTTGTGTAGTTCCTTCTCCTTGTGTATGTGGGCTGGACTCAGTGACTTGGTTTTAATGAATAAAACACAGCAAGGGTGATGGATGCCACTTTGGAAATTAGACTATGAAAGACAGTGACTCCCATCTTTTTCAGACTCTTCTCACATGCTTGCTCTGACAAAGCAAGCTAGAGAGATTCACATGGCAAGAAACTGAGCCCAAGAACCAATACCCCTCAGACGCCACGGGATGACTGTTTCATTATTGCCATTATTGTTGCTTTAAACAATTGTTCATCAAAAGAGGTCAAAGCTTCAGAGACCATTTTGGCTCTTTCCACTCCTTCTGTTTCCAGTAGAGATAATCCCTGTATCCTCTTCCTTGTGACTGTGAGATTCTCACCTTCATCTCACTCTCTACACGCCCCCCCTGGGTTCAGGCCTTGCTGTCCTCAGGCCGGGGGCACATCCAGCCCTCATGCTTGTCTCCATGTGCCCCTTCGTTTGCCAGATCTCCCTTCCAAAACACTTCTGTCGCCTCTGTATAAGGCACAGTGTAAGGCCACTCTCTGTGTGAGGCACAGAGCTCTCAGCCCACCCTTGGGGCCTCCTATCGCCACCCCTTTGTCTTTCCTGACCAAGCCTCACCCCGCCAGCCCCATAGTCCCTCTGCCAGGCCCACTGCCCTGCTGATCTCTGCCTCTGTGTCCTTCTCCCCTTGTGTGTGTGTGGAAGCTGTGCCCAGCTCCCCTGTCTCTGAGACTTCACATCCACCAGGATCATTGACTATTGACTTTCCCCAGCACTTTTCTACTTGATATTTCCATCCTCTCTTTCTGTCTTAAATATTGACTTGAAATCATTATCTAGTCATTTTTTTAATCATAGATAACACTTACCAAAGATACAATTAATCTTCATAACTGCTGTGCAAAGTAGATGTGATGATCTCCATTTTATGACTGGGGAAACTGAAGTTCAAGGCCATATGGCTAATAAAAGTCACTGCCAAAATCCAAACCCAGCCCTATATACGCCTTCCTACCCAGGGCTCCACTGACCTCTCCCCCTGTTTGATTGGAAAACGTTGTTCTCTAAGTCTTCTGAATCCCCCACAATAACTGGAGATTTTACTGCAGGGTGGAAAACAAAGCAATATGTGCAGATTTCTGACAGACACTACATTTCAGTCACAATCTACTAAATATTGACCAAGTTAAATGGATAACAAGGTAAATTTATATTTTGGAAAAAAAAAAGTAATGAAATTGTTTTATTTTTGGTAACACTGCATGTCCGTATCAAATATAAAGGTTGAAAATTTTCCATTTCTGGTCAGTTAAGTCTGACTCTGTTCCATTAAATATCTACATTACATGAAGTACCATACTGTCTTAAGATTTATGCATTTACATGAATAGACTCCAGGGTGTAACACTTTAATCTATAAAAAGTACTAACTAAAAGTAACCGTTGCCATGGTAACACACTGCATGCATTAGTAGCCTTCAAAGGCAAAGCACTTTTGGAAATGAGCATTTACTGGTGCCCCAGACTAACAGAAACTCCATGGAATGGATTTTAAATCACCATTAACACTTGGAGCTTCAATTCGTAGGTTTAAAGTAGATCACAGTGCTTCCCTGAACACATACTATTTTTCACTTAAAGGAGAGTATTTCATTAGTGAGTGACTGCTGATTTTCTATACACATTTTGAGAAACTCAAAAAGATGCATTTTAAAGTGCCTCGAGATGAGCAAGGTCCTAGAAGAGCTATGAACATTTGGCAATACAAGGGTGAGGGAGAATAGAGCACTTTCCCTGCATGAAGTCATTACACAAAAGTCAGAGTGATAAGACAATTTGGTCCTGGCAGAGGAAACATAAAAAGATGGATGCAGCCTACAAAAACCCAAAATTGCCTTCATGGACCTTGGACAGGCACAGGAAAGCAGGGGCACACAAGACCTGTGGGGGAGAAGATGGATGTGTAGATGAATGTGTTAGCAGCAATGATGGGGAAACCCCCTCACTAGATGGAGAGCATAGAGTTGGATCCCTACCTCACACTGTGTAACAAAGGCAAAGTCCTATTGATTCATTACCCAAATATGAAAAGTAAATACATGACCCAGATACCAAAAGGTGAGGAGAAATGTCTCTGAGACCTCAGGGAAGAGATATCGTAAACAAGACCCCAAGTGCATATGTTACAGGGCAAAATATGGTGGATACAACCATATAAAAACTAAACATTTGTAGTGTATTAGTCCATTCTCACACTGCTATAAAGAACTGAGGGTCGGTAATTTATAAAGAAAAGAGATTTAATTGACTCATAGTCTTACAGGCTGTACAGAAAGCAAGGCCTGGAGGCCTCAGGAAACTTACAATCATGGTAGAAAGTGAAGGGAAAGCAAGCATATCTTACCATATATACTGCTAGTCTATACCCAAAAGAAAGGAAATCAGTATATTGAAGAGCTATCTGCACTCCCATTTATTGAAGCATTATTCACAATAGCCAAGATTTGGGAAGCAACCTAAGTGTCCATCAACAGGCAAATGGATAAAGAAAATGGTACACATACACAATGGAGTACTATTCAGCCATGAAAAAGAATGAGATCCTGTCATTTACAACAACATGGATGGAACTGGGGGTCATTATGTTAAATGAAACAAGCCAGGCACAGAAAGACAAACTTCACATGCTCTCATTCATTTGTGGGAGCTAAAAATTAAGACAATTGGCCAGGTGAGGTGGCTCATGCCTATAATCTCAGCACTTTGGGAGGCTGAGGCGGGTGGATCACAAGGTCAAGTGTTCAGGACCAGCCCGATCAATATGGTGAAACACTGCCTCTATTAAAAATACGAAAATTAGCCAGATGTGGTGGTACATGCCTGTAATCCCAGCTACTCAGAAGGCTGAGGCAGGAGAATCACTTGAACCTGGGAGGTGGAGGTTGCAGTGAACCAAGATGGTGCCACTGCACTCCAGCTTGGGTGACAGAGAGATTCTATCTCAGAAAAAAAATATAAGACAATTAAATTCATGGAGATAGTAGAATGATGGCTACCAGAGTCTGGGAAGGATAGTGGGTAGAGGAGAGGGAGGATGGTTAATACCTACAAAAACATAGTTAGATAGAATGAGTAAGATCTAGTATCTGATAGCACAGCAGGGTGACCACAGCTAACAATCATTTATTGTACATATAAAAATATCCAAAGTATGGCAAGTACTAGAACCCAGATCTCGCAAAAAGAAAAAGAAAGAAAGGAAAAAAAAAATATCTAAACTAGTATAATTGGAATTTTTGTACCACAAAGCAATGATAAATGCTTGAGATGATAGGTGTGCCCTGTCCCTGATGTGATTATTGTGGACTGCACGCCTGTATCAGAATATGTCATGCACACCGTAAATATATACACTTACTATGTACCAACAAAAATAAAAAATCAAATACGTAAAAAGACCTGAGGCCAGGTGCGGTGACTCAACCTGTCCTCCCAGCACTTCGGGAGGCCAAGGCAGGTGGATCACTCTAGCTCAGGAGTTCACAACCAGCCTGGGCAACATGGCAAAACTTCATCTCTACAAAAAATACAAAAATTAGTCGGGCGTGCTGGTGCATCCCTGTGGTTTCAGCTACTCGGAAGGCTGAGGTGGGAGGATGGCTTGAGCCCTGAAGGCGGAGGTTTTAGTGAACCATGATCACACCACTGCATTCCAGCCTGGGCAATAGAGCGAGACCCCCGCCTAAAATTTAAAATAAGATTTGCGTTAGAATATAATTCAAACCAGCTTCAGCCACCAAATCGTGGTCTTCAGCAAGTCTCCTCACTTCTATACATCTCAGTTTCCTCATCTGTGGTGCGGATAGCTTTGCAAATTGTGTGAAAACTTGAGTGTCTGTTTTCTTCTTACATCAGATTTTCTTCCACTTTCCATTCCCTTTCTTATGCTGGTTCAGGATACTGAGTTCAATGATGCAATCCCAAAGTACAGAAGAAGAAGTCAGTCAGAGTCTTCATCATACGCCCATTCCTGGGTACAAAGCAATTCTGATAGAATCTTCTAGGGGAGAAGCAAAGAAGTGAGGCCAAGAGCAGGCAGGCGGGGGCAGCAACCCCAGGGCCTTCCCTGGTCCTGCAAGCCACCGTGACCCCAGTCAGCTCCTTCTGCTGGGCTCTGTTCGAGGTCCTCCACCTTCCTCCAGATCTGGGTTGTGGTAGTAATTATGGCGACCTTCATTTTCAAAGCCTGAGCGCCAAGGCCCTGGAGGACATAGGGAGGTGAGAAAGGGAAAATCTTGCCCCCTCTTTCCAGGGCTTTCCTGAAATTCAAGGGGAAAATTATGCTTTAAAGTTACCATAGAGCAGTAGTTTTAATGTGCTTAGTCTTTGACTATGGGAAGAAAATTTTTTCTAAGAACTCTTGAAATATTTTTGCTCATCTTGTATCTTTGGATACAATTGTTTTCTTTTGTTTTGTTTTTTTGAGACGGAGTCTCACTCTGTCGCCCAGCCTGGAGTGCTGTGGTGTGATCTCAGCTCTCTGAAGCCTCGGCCTCTCTGATTCAAGTGAGTGTCCTGCCTCAGCCTTCCAAGTAGCTGGGATTATAGCCGCACACCACCAGGCCTGGCTAATTTTTGTATTTTTTTTTTAGTAGAGACAGGGTTTCACCGTGTTGGCCAGGCTGGTCTCAAACTCCTGACCTCAGGTGATCCACCCGCTTTGGCCTCCCAAAGTGCTGGGATTACAGACATGTGCCACTGTGCCCAACCTGGATACAATGATTTTCTGATTTTCTTAGCACAGGATGCAATGTAATGACACAGAGGCTGTTGATGCTCAGAGATTCAATAACCTGCTCATAATGTAGTAACTTTCCTCAGCTGCCTATTATTTGTCTGGAGATTAAAAATAGGTAGAGGTTTCAAAGTCAGAGCAAAGAGCCGCTGATTGTATTTAGTGTGTTATAATTAATGTATCTATTTAGTGTGTTATAATTAAAACTGTTGTGAATTCTGTAGCTTCATTTTGCAGAGGTTGAGAAAACCTTTTTTCAGTTTGGTTCAAGTAAACTCACACTTCCCAAATCCCATTTTGTGTTTTAGGATCTAAAAAGGAACCTAAGATTAAAAACGCAAGCCACCACCACCACCGTGGTAGGCCTGGCCCTGTGTAGAAACTGAAGGGGTGTGTGCAAAGCACAGCAAATATCCAAATGACACATTCATAAGCTCAGCTGAAGCTTTGCAGGTAAATTCTAAGGCAAGGATGTTGTTATTCGCACATGCTTTTCTTCTCGACTTTTGCTTGAGGTCAGCTCCCTGACCCCATCATCAACTCTACTCTCACCTTGGAGATTGAGTTCTTTTTTGATCAACTGAAGTATTTTAAGAAAAAAGGAAAAAAAAGCATTGCCAGTGAGAGCAAGTCACTAAAGGGGATTCTGTCTATTTACCACCCAGAGTGTTTGGAGCTGGCTGGAGCCTTAGAGACAGTGGGGACATTTGCGCCTGGGGTACCCTAGAATTGCAGCTCAAACTCCATCTTGAGAAATCTTCCATTGGGTAAGAGGGAGTGCCTCCTTTTCTCTCTGCCCCAGTGTAGTCCAGTGGTCGGCCCATTGGCTCCGAGGCACCGACTCTTGAGGACATCCTCCTACAAGGATCTCGGCACAGTTGGAGGTTTGGCTGTGGCAGTCACGGCCACCACCGTGGACCCCGCAGGGGCTCTTTCTGCCTCTCTCCTGCGTCCTGACCTCCCAGTGCTTCCTGCTCCTGAGGGTAGAGTCGACACTTGGCATGCATCTGTGGGTACGAATGCCCCCAGCCAGAGTGTCCAGTGGTTTGGGAGAAAATAACCTTGATATGTAAGTAAAACTGACCCAACTGTCCCAGACATTTTTTTTCTTTTGATAAACATAGAAAATCACCCTTCTAGTCTTAAAGCTTGAAACTTATATTTGTTTTATTTGAGTTCCTTTCTCAGGAAAGGACCTTCAGGCCTCTCAAAAAAAGTACCAAAGAATTGAAATTCACCAGACCATCACATCAGACAATGAGCTGTGGGACCTCTCATTCATTATGATTGCTTCCTTGCCCCTCCCTAGTTCCCATTTTCTTACACATGGTTACATTTCTTCCCTGCTATATAAGCCCCCAGTTTTAGTCAGTCAGGAAGATGGATTTGAGACTGAGCTCCCATCTCTTCCGCTGCGGAACCTGATTAAGTCCTTCTTCCTTGGCAATACCGTCTCAGTCACTGGCTTTCTGTACAAGTTGAGGACCCAGAACAAACCCCTGGTGTTTCGGTAACAGAAACAAACTTGGGGTTGGATTCCAGTTCTGCCTCTTACAGGACATGTGTCCTTAAACAAGACTTTCCCCTCCATGTCTTCTTTTCCTCATTGGTGCAGTGGGCACATAGGCCCTGCCTGGCATAGTTACTCTCAATGAAACCTGAATGTGGGAGCACTGTTTGTGCTGTAAAATGCTATACATCACATAAATGGTTTTACTGTTGTAAACCAAAAGCCTTCAAGCCACACCAGACTTGGGTTTGAAATGGCTTTGCTGACTTGTGACCTCACCCTAAATTGCTAAAAAGTGACATCATCCCTCCTTCCTCTGCCTGAAAGAACAGCAGTCGAGCAGGCTTCAGGGTTGGCTTAATCCAGGCATTCCGGTTTTTTCCAGGCCATCCCTCAGGTATCTGCCTCATCTTCACTTCCCCACGTAGTGGTGTCCAAAGGAGGTAAAAGAGACCTTTTGCACAGCTCTCTCGGGAGAAGAAAAAATCTTTCCTGGAAAGCCCAGCGAACTTCTCAGCATGTCCATTGGCCTCAGTTGTATTTCATGCTGCTTTCTAACTGATCTCTGGCAAAGAGAATGGGTCATTCTTTAACCAACCACTTCCAGATCTGGGGGTGGAATCCACTTCTCCTGAGGCACATGGATTCCATGAAGTGTGTTTGTGGGTAGGTAGGTAGGGGGACAGGGGAGCAGTGCTAAAGAACTGCACGAAATCGGAGTTCTCTTAGAAAGGAAGCGGTGGTGAAGGGCTAACATATGTACATAGAAAAGTCTGGGTGAAAACACGTATGTTCAGTGTATGACATGTTTTTGTTAAAAAACAAGGGGGGTGATAAAGGGAAATATATGAATATACAAGGGAAATATACAAATATTTCATAAATACAAATATACATATTTGTGTACACATAAAGTGTATTTGGAAGGATAAACAAAGAAACTGTTGATGTGGCTGTCTCATGGACAGGACCCAGATATCTGGAGACAGGGATGGGGAGAGAAACTTTTCAGTCTACACTCATTTATGCTGCTTACATTTTGAACCATGTGAATATATTGCTAATTCAAAAATAATTAATGCGTCAATTTTTCCAGTGGAATTCAGAAGCATGAAAGTGTGATGGAACACAGGCACTGTACATCTGGCCCCTGTCAAGGACTTTGTCGAGAATAAGGTGAATATGCTTTCTTATTCATCCTAGGGCCCAGTGGATAACTGTTAGCTCAAATATTCACACACATACACACACACACCCCAAACATTAATTTTCAAAGACAATGCAGTCTGAATTCATGCTTAGGAAGGGAAATCATCTCTTACCTGGTTCATAATCTGAACTACAGTTTCTGTTTCCAACTGGAGAATCATTTTTTTTTTTCCATTCCAAACCTCTAAAACCCAATGATCCTCAACCAAGGGTGATTTCGCTCCCAATGGGGCATTTGACAATGTCTGAAAACACTTTTGGCCGTCCGAACTTGGGGTCATTGAGCAGATCAAGGCCAGGAATGCTGCTAAACATCCTACAGCAGACAGCACAGTGCCCCTAACGAAGAATTATCCAGCCCAAAATGTCAGTAGAGCCACCATTGAGAAATCCTGCTTTAAGACAAAAGGTACCAGAAAAGAGCACAGGAATCAAGCCTTCAGTGGCCACCATTTAGTAAAACGCCTGCCTTTGAAACAGTCGCTTGCCTTACTCTCAGCTGGCTAAAATTCTTACACATAAAAAGGAAGCAACCATATCTCAACAAAGTTGGAAAAACAGCAACAACAAATAACCTTCAAAACAGTAAGCACCAAACCCCAGGTTTGTTAGTGAATTTTATCAAACATTTAAGGAATAAATATACCAATTCTTTACAATCTCCTCTAGAAAATGGAAACAGAGGGAATAGTTCCTAAATCATTCAGTGTGGCCAGCACAACCCTAGTACAAAAACCAGACACAGGCATTACAAAGTATGAAAATCACAAATCAATGTTTTTCACAGACAGAAACAACAGTTCAGACTTGGTGGTGGCTCACATCTGTCATCCCAGAATTTGGGAGACCGAAGCAGGCAGACTGCTTGAACCCAGAAGTTTGAGACCAGTCTGGACAATGTGGCGACACCTCATCTCTACAAAACATACTGAAGTTAGCCAGGCATGGTGGCACGTGCCTGTAGTCCCAGCAACCTGGGAGACTGAGGTGGGAGGATCAGTTGAGCCCAGAAGGTTGAGGCTGCAGCAAGCTCCGATTCGCACCACTGCACTCTAGCCCAGGAGACAGTGCAAAACCCCTGTCTCCAAAAAAAAAAAAAAAAAAAAAAAGAAAGAAAATTCTCAACCAAATATTAGCATATCAACCCCAACAATGTATTATAAAATTATACACCAAAATCGAGTGACATTTATTCTAAGTATGCAAGTTTGGTTTGACCTTCAAATATCAGTGACTGTAATCTATCACACCAATGCTAAAGAAGAAAAACCATATGATCATCTAAGTGGAACAAATGGCTGCAGAAAATGCACTCAACAAATTCTAACATCCATTCATGATATTTTAAAAACCCTAGCAAACTAAGAACAGAGAAAAACTTCCTCAACTTGATTAAAGGATATCTATGAATAACCTGCAGCTAACATCATACTCAATAGAGATAAAATGGATGCATTCGCCCAAAACTGAGAATAAAACAAGGATGTCGCTTCAGTAGTTATATTCATCATCCTATTAGAAGTTCCAGCTAATGTGATAAGAAAAGAAAATAAAAGGAATAAAGATTGGGAAGGAAGAAATGAAACTCTTCTCAGATCACATGATTGTCTATGTGGAAAATCCATAGAAATGAAACACACACAAACTTCTGGAACTAGTAAGCAATTGTAACAAGGTTGCAGGAAACAAAGGTAATATCCAAAACCTATACACTAGCAATAAATAAATAGAATTTGAAATTAGAAACACAATACCGTTATGTTAGCACTCCTCAAAATGAAATATTTAGCTGTCCATCTTTAAATATGTTAGATCTACATGAGATAAACTAAAATACTGTGAAGAAAGAAATCAAAAAATGAAATAAAGAGATACTTCATTTCTACAGATAGCAAGACTCAATAGAGCCAAGATGTAAGTTCTTCCCAACTTAACATATAGATTCAATGCAATCTCAATTGAAATTTCAGCAAGTTATTTTTTGGATATTGACGAACTGATTTGAAAGTTTCTATACAGAGGCAAAAGACCAGAATAGCCAACACAATATTGAAGAAGAATAAAGTTGAAGGACTATTACCTGACTTCAAGACTTACTATAATGCTGCAGTAATCAAGACAGTGTAGTATTGGTGAAAGAGTAAATAAATCGATAATGGAACAGAATAGAGAGCCCAGAAATAGTAGACCCACATATATACAGTGAACTGATCTTTGACAAAGGAGCACAGGGAATTCAATGGAGAAGAAATCATCTTTTCTTTATTTATTTTTTTGAGATAGAGTATTGCTCTGTCGCCCAGGCTGGAGTGCAGTGGCACAATCTTGGCTCATGGCAACCTCCACCTCCTGGGTTCAAGCCATTCTCCTGTCTCATCTCCCTGGTAGCTAGGATTACAGGCATGCACCACCACGCCCAGCTAATTTTTATATTTTTAGTAGATGGTTTCACCATATTGTCCAGGCTGGTCTCGAACTCCTGACCTTGTGATCTGCCCGCCTCGGCCTCCCAAAGTCCTGGGATTATGGGCGTGAGCCACTGTGCCCAGACATCTTTTTAACAAACTACACATCCAATGGAAAAAAAAAAAGTACATCTAGACACAGATATTATATTCTTCACAAAAATCACCTCAAAGTGAATCACAGGCCTAAATGTAAAATGTAAAACTATAAAATTCCTAGGAGATAATGTAGGAGCAAAGCTAGGTGACCTTGGGTATGGTAGTAACTCTTTAGTTAGAACACAAAGGCATGATCCATGAAGGAACAAATTAATAAGCTGGACTTCACTAAAATTACAAATTTCTACTCTATGAAAGGCACTGCCAAGGGAACGAGAAACTGGGATAAAATATTTGCAAAAGATATATTAAGTAGGGACTGTATCTAAAATATGCAAACAACTGTTAAAACTCAACAGCGAGAAAATGAACAACTTAATTTTTTAAACAGACAAAAGACCTAAACAGATGCCTCACCTAAGAAGACATACAGACAGCAAATAAGCAATGAAAAATGCTCAACATAATATGTCATAGGGAACCTCAAATTAAAACAACAATGAGCTACCACTACACACCTATTAGAATGGCCAAAATGCAAAACACCAGCAACATCAAATGACACCAAGTATGTGGAACAATGGGACCTCTCTTTCATTGCTGGTGGGAATATAAAATGGTACAGATATTTTAAAAGACAGTTTGACAGTTTCTTACAAAATTTAACATACTCTTACCATATGATCCAGCAATCACGCTACTTGGTATTTACCCAAATGAATTGAAAACATATGCATACACCAAAACCTGCACACAAATGTTTATAGCAGCTTTATTCACAATTGCCAAAACTTGGAGACAACCAAGATGTCCTTCAACAAGTGAAGGGATAAAAACTGTGGTATATTCATCGAATGGAATATTATTCAGTGATAAAGATAAATGAGCTGTCAATAGCTATTAGAAAAGCATGAAGGAAATTTAAATGTATATTGCTAAGTAAAAGAAGCCAGTCTGAAAAGGCAACAATACTGTTTCACATTCTGGAAAATGCAAAATCATACACAGTAAAAAAAAAAGAGCAGTAGTTGCCAGAAGCTCAGGGGGTGGGGACGGGGAAGAAGGAATAGTTGTACAGAAGGCATTTGGGGGTGGTAAAACGACCATGTACAGTACTGTAATGGTGGATACATGACAATATGCATTTACCAAAACCCATAGTACTGCACACCACAAAGATTGATTTCCTAATATAAACTATGCACTGAAATTTTTTAAATTAAGTATTCCTTTGTGATTAACTACACTTTCTTAATGTTTATTTTCTCTGATACTAGTACAGCCACTTCAGATCTTGCAAAGTTATTGCTTGCATCAGATATCTTTACCATCCTTTTATCTCTAAACTCTTTGAATCAAAGGATGTCTCTTGTAAAGAATACAAGGTGGGTCTTGTTTTAAAAAATCCAGTCTTACAATCTCTGTCGTTTGATTGGGGGTATCTAATCCATTCACATTTAATGTTATTATTTGTATGGTTGAAACTATATCTGCCATTTCAATATTTGTCTTTTATCTGTCTCATGACTTTTCACTTTGTTAGTCTCTTGACTATTCTTTTTTACTACTTTTCTTGTAATAAGTAGATACTTTCTAGTGTATGATTTTAATTCTTTTAATTTTTGATAGTTTTAATTTTAGTCCTTTTCTTAGGAGTTGCTTCATACCTGAAGCACTTAGGGAGGCAGAGCTGCTATCAAAGCAGTCAGTTACCTTGTGGATGAAAACTGCTGTCTGCTCTCTCTTGCCTGCTGGAGCCACTGGCTTCTGCTCCAATCTTCCTTTCCAGGGACTGATTTTGCCTAGAGGACCTCCTAAGTCCCAATTTGGCCTGTTGCTCAGGTTCCTACTTTCAGTCTGAGCCTGATGGGCTTAGACTTCTTGACCTGGGGTCCTTTATGCATCACCAGCTATGACCCCAAGGCCTCCTGATCTTTGAGAATTCTTACTGATCTGCCAGAAGCCAATGACTAAGCTTCTTTTTAAATACAGAAAGCAGGGGCCTGAATCAAATAGATTGGAAAGGTTCTTTCAAATGCTATTATTCTCTTATTGTTTTAAAATAGTACTGGAAAAATGTCTCAACCCTTACTGTTCCTATGCATCATCTCATTAAATCTCTACAAAGTATTAGTTGTGGTGCTTTAAATACCCTCGTGCCTGATTTAGAGAAATTATTACTGAAATTCTAACCCTGTTATGATGTGATTATTTAGTGTTAGATTTTTGTGCTGTAAAACTACATAATATCTTAAATATGTTTTCTGATAGATCTAGGGCAGCAAATCCCTTCTGGATATTTTTCTCTGAAATTACACTGAAAGAAATAAACAGCTGTCAGGAGTATGAAGACTACACTGTTAGACTGCTGACTCAGTGCTCTGGAAATTACAATATGTCCTAGAATGTAAGTCACACGCCCTGGACATTCAAGTACTCATTTTCTTTTGTGAGGGTCAACATAAATTAGCTGTGTGAGGCTGAAAAGGAGGGAGACGCACAACCGGTAGATACAAACGCATGTACAATCGCTACAGCATTCCAGTTGTCCAGGCATAGTCAAACAGACGGTTAATATTCAAAACACGGTTAATGCCTCATTTTGTAATTAGGAAAGCCTGTGCTCTTAATGGTTCTCTTTATCCACTGCAGCTACTGACTTATGTAATTATTTGTTGCTTTCTCTTGTTTTCTCCTCAAGACTCTATAAAACAGTGGTAATGGTAGAGAATAGTTTACAAATATTTAACCAGTGCCTTTTGTCTTATGCCACATTTCCTTCCAGCCTCTTTCATCTCAAAGTCAAGTCAAGGGGTTTATTGCCTGGGCCAACAGCAGATATGTTCTCTCTTTGGCAAGAGGCTAGGCTTGAAATCCATGCTTTGTGGATTTGGTGGATTCTTTCAGCTGCTACTGGAATAGCCCACGTATGCCTTGTAGCTTAAACCATCTCTTACAGTGGAGATGAAGGGAGTCCTCTCCACCCATCTGCTGGACCTGCTTGGCCTCAGGGCTTTCTCTGATGTGGTAGGAGGAAGATGTCTCAGAGGAAAGTAAAGAAAAGTCTACCTCGGCAGTCTACAGGGTGGTGGTAAAAAGAAAAGCAGGAAGACTGGTGTGGTGATCAGGCTGATGTAGGTGCTGAGTGCCCCTCAGGAAGCTCCAGCATGAAAGGGGTGACTGAGAGCCACTGGGCGGGCCCCAAGTCCGTGGTGCTAGAGCAAAGCCAGGCTGAGTCAGGGCTGGAGGTGGTTGCACATGTTAGATATAGTGAACCCCAAGTTTCTCTTCAAAGAATCAGTATGTCAGTATGTTCAGCTCTCTTATTCTTTAATTCTCTATTTTGAAGTTTAGCTTCCTTGTAGTATAGGTAAACAACTTTTTCCACCAGTTCTAATCAGTAGTTCACATCTGTTCCCGCCGTCCCCTGCTCCGTCCTGACTCATCCTGGTCACCTGCTCCCGTCACCTGCTTTGAGCCCTGGTTACCTGCTCTGACCTGCCCGTAACCGTCCTTCCCACCAAACTACCCACCCCACCACTCCGGCTCATACCCCTGCTCCCTTTAAAATAGCCGATCGGGATTAGACCAGACTGTGCGGTCTAAGCCTAGCCAGTAGGGGAACTACACAGCAATAGGGGCGACCTCCGTCAAGCATAGTACCCCTTCCCCTCCCTTGTCCAGGTGTGCACTCGCACTGTTCCGTCTGTGGGTTGCATCCTTCTATAGAAGTAAATTGCCTTGCTGAGGAAATTTATATTTAAGTGCCGCTTCTTTTGCTGCACCGAAAATTTTACTTATAACACATGGGCAGCACCACAGGCAATTAGAGGGGTCTAATCCGGCCATGCCCCACTAGAGTGGTTTCTGTGCTCACAGGTCCCACCACCAACCCTTCAGCCCCAGGCCTGAGCTCATAAGCAAGCAGGAAGCCCAGAAGCCGAGCAGCCAAGGGCATCCCTGATGCCCAAAGCAATACCACCACATACGAGGACACCCAGACACATCCAAGCTGGGGCTGCACAGTGCCCATGGAGCCATTTAAAGTTTTGTGTATGTCTTTTTTTCCTCGTTTTTAATTTGACACTTTGGTACAATAAAATATTGTGTATGTCTAAAGTTTAAATCAGACATGCCATTGTGTTGGGTTCTGTTGGTTTGTTTGCTTTGTTTTTCTGCTAGTAATAGAAAGTACTTGAGGAAGGCAAGGAAGGCTACAAACAACATAAGAAACAGACACTTTCTCTGCACATCCAAATTGTGGGCAAGGATTATTGCAGGTAAGTTCCAGGTGGACAGAAGGGACATTCACACACACATGAGCACACATCCATCTGCTGGGAGCCTCTGATTTGTGTAGTCGAGGTACAGAACTTAACAGAAGTGACTGTGAAAGTAGGGCAAGAGAACATTCACAAATGTCCGACCAGCTCCTGGTTCTTGAACCAACACAGGCATCGGCACAGCTGATTCTCATTCAGGAGAAGACAGTGCTGCTGTGCCCAGGGGCCCTTGAGCCATTATCCAGCTTTCTAGCTTTCTAGGAAGTCTGCGCTGGAGAAGCATTCAGCCTCCTCCGAGCTAACATCTTCATGTGCACATGTGATTATGACGCAGACATTATTTTACTTGTGTAACTAATTTTTTAATCAGACTAATAAAAAAAAGTTATCAGACTAAAGTTTTGCCTGTCTTTGGGACTGTTGGAATGTAGTGAGACAGTGGGATCGGCGACAGAACATCTCCTATGGGGCACTGCATCGTGGTGAGGGGGGCACTTGAAGTCTTGGCACAGAGTAATTGCTCTCCTGGGGTGCCAGAGACATTTCCCATCTCCCACCTTCCTAGCAACCACCAAGACCAAGCACAAACAGACCCTTTCCAGAATGAATCGCTATGACCCTGACAAACCCTTTTCAGAATTTCCTAACTCTTCAACTTAATGGAGTCTCAATGAAGCTAAACAATACTTTCTGGGCCGGGCACGGTGGCTCACGCCTGTGATCCCAGCACTTTGGGAGGCCAAGGCAGGCGAATCACGAGGTCAGGAGCTCAAGACCATCTGGCTAACATGGCGAAACGCCGTCTCTACTACAATACAACAGATTAGCCAGGCGTGGTGGCAGGTGCCTGTAATCCCAGCTACTTTGGAGGCTGAGGCAGGAGAATTGCTTGAACCCAGGAGGCGGAGGTTGCAGTGAGGGAGATCGCACCACTGCCCTCCAGCCTGGGTGATGAAGTGAGACTCCGCCTCAAAAACAAACAAACAAACAGACAAATAATAATGGGTCTTGTTTTTTTAAAATAAAAAAAAGACAGATGCATTTTTAGATACCAGCAGGTATCAAACAAAAAACAAACAAGGTTTTTCTTATATTGAATATATTTATCACAGTATCTATTATTTTGTCTTTTACTCACGAGTTTCTCAAACAACAATGATGAAGGCCCCTTTCTGCAACATTAGGTTAATGTGGGTTTTCCTTACTTCAGGTTTCTTACCGCATCATCCTTTCTTCCCTATTCTATTTCTCGGATCTGTATCTTTGTTTTTAGAACATGGTCTTGCTCTGTTGCCCAAGCTGGAGTGCAGTGGCATGATCACAGCTCATGGCAGTCTCCAACTTCTGGAACCAAGCAATCCTCCTGCCTCAGCCTCCCAAGTAGCTGAGACTACAGGCATGTGGCAACACACCCCAGCTAATTAAAAAGAAAATCTTTGTGTGTAGAGACAGACTTTTGCTATGTTGCCCAGGCTGGTCTTGAGCTCCTGGCCTCAAGGAATCCTTCCACCTCAGCCTCCTAACACATGGATTACAGGTGTGGGCCACCATACCCAGCCCCTATATCTATTTCTATCTCCACTCAGTTTCCAGAAGAATTTCTAATATGCTGATTGTAACGTTCAACACTCCGTGTTGGGATCAGGGGTCAGAGTTTGTTTGACATGATGGTCAGTAAATCTAGGGCTGTGGGGTCCTTCCTTTTGTGGAAAAGAATCCAGTGGAAGTTTGATAGGCCCAGGTGCCTTGGAGCTGTTGTCTTTGGCACTGGGCCAGCTGGTCAAAGCCCGGTTTAGGAGTTTAGGAGGTGAGCACCAGCAGCACTTGAGGGTATCATCTCAAGGGGAACGTCAGATGTTCCCTTTTATGATTTTTGATTCAAAATTTTGATGCATTCAAATTCTGTAGGGCTTCCTGAAGTCTTTTATGTTGGGCTTATCCTTTGCTAGAGAATTCATCAAGCTATGGAACCGCATGTGGTACACTAGACAGAAGCCACTCTTCCCATGGGAGGATTCCAGGGGCAGTCAAAATACTAAAGAGATGAGCTAAAATGCATGGGCAGGATCTGCTATTCCAGATGATCCACTCAAAGAGATGGCCAAAGAGCTGATGGGCTGAGGTCTCAGGTATGGGTGAGCATCCATCTCCACTGGTGTAGCTTGGGTATCTGAGTGGGGCGGGGCAGGGGTCTCTCTGGCATTTTAGGTGGGACAATTCTTTGTGCAGAACTCCTCCCCACATTACCAGACATTGAGATACCAGTATCCACCCTCTACATTTCTAAATGACCCATTGGAGATGGTGCCTCCTCCCCCCAGTTGAGACACATTAGCTCTGGCTACCAAATATAAATGACGAATTTCACATCACTTTGTTTAGTTACAGTTTCCTGTTTGTTTCTTTACAGGAAAAGCTACATTTTAAAACTTTCAGTGAATCAGCAGCAATACTGGACCTAACTGGAATGATGCCACTTTCCCCCTAGCTAGCTCTCAGCTCCTGACAGCCTTGCAACTCGAAGTCTGGCCCTCAGGCCGGCAGCATCGGTACACCCTGCAACCTTAGAGATGCAAAATCTTCAAAATCAAAAACTGTATTTCGACAAGATCCTCTATTTGAATCCACATGCCCATTAAAGTTTCAGATAGGTAGGGGCTGAGCGCGGTGGCTCACGTCTGTAATCCCAACACTTCGGGAAGCCGAGACCAGCAGATCACTTGAGGTCAAGGAGTTTGAGACCAGCCTGGCCAACATGGTGAAACCCATTCTCTAATAAAAATACAAAACATTAGCCAGGTGTGGTGGTGCGTGCCTGCAATCTCAGCTGCTCAGGAGGCTGAGGCAGGGGAATCACCTGAACCTAGGAGGCAGAGGTTGCAATGAGCCGAGATCACGCCACTGCACTCCAGCCTGGGCAACAGAATGAGACTCTGGCTCAAAAAAAAGTTTCAGGTGCAAAGGCTTTAGAGAACACCCTGGACAATCTCAAGACAACGTGCAGTTGGTACAAACCCTTCTGATTTGCACTTTCCTTTTGTAATGAAAGTAGAGACTTTTCCATCAAAGCACCATCGTGTTCCAACAACATCAGTTGGGCTGCATTATAACCACAGAAAGGCAAGAATCTCAGGTGATCTTAATAGTTCTTAGTGGTTATTCCTATCAGCCAGTCACAGTCAAGGCTTGGAGCTATACCCAGTTGCTTTCATTTTTGGGCAAAAGCTGGAAGCATTGGCTCAAGAGCCGTACTGCCTGGGGTTGCCCAACTTTCCCATATGTCACTGTTGTTATTTTATTTTTAACCAGTTGTTCTTCCTAGTCTAAAGAAAACCCTGCTTGTAACACCCACCCACACCCATTTCCCATTATCTGCAGCAACAAAAATCCCAAAGGCGCAGGAATACAAATGTGCAAAGGGAAGAAATAAAGGGGGGATTGTGTCTAGCACTGCTGGCAGGACTCACCCAGCATAAAGGGCTGCTGTGCCGGCTGTGCTCATCAATCAGCTCACTGCTGGACTCCGAGCATCAGAAGCTCTTGAAGCTGCCTGCTCCTGTTTGCAACTGGAGCAACAGTGAACTCAGACCAATTAAAGGTTCAAAAGCTCCCTGCACTAAGCCTGCCTGGGTCCTAGTGAACGTCACTTCTTTGTTGATTGTGCTGACTGAACTCACATCTGCCCAGAAGTTAGCAAACAATTTGCAAGTTGTCAGCAAAGAAAAGGCGGGCAACCTTGGCCAGGCACGGTGGCTCACACCTGTAATCCCAGCACTTTGGGAGGCCAAGGCGGACAGATCATCTGAGGTCGGGAGTTCGAGACCAGCCTGACAAACATAGAGAAACCCCGTCTCTACTAAAAATTGAAAATTAGCCGAGCGTGGTGGTGCATGCCTGTAATCCCAGCTACTTGAGAGGCTGAGGCAAGAGAATCACTTGAACCTGGGTGGCGGAGGTTGCAGTGAGAAGCCAAGATCATGCCATTGCACTTCATCCTGGGCAACAGGAGCGAAACTCCGTCTCAAAAAAAAAAAAGAAGAAAAGAAAAGAAGAAAAGGTGGGCAATCTTAATAAATTCAGTGTGGGGTTATTCTTTTTTACTTCAAATCCCAGATTTCAGTTTCCTGGCAAAGTAGATTATCAGGCATATTTAGGTGATCTATGGGGCCGGGCATAGTGGCTCACGCCTATAATCCCAGCACTTTGGGAGGCTGAGGCAGGCAGATCACAAGATCAGGAGATCGAGACCAGCCTGGCCAACATGGTGAAACCCTATCTCCACTGAAAACATACAAAAATTAGCCAGACATGGTGGCGTGTGCCTGTAATCCCACCTACTCGGGAGGCTGAGGCAGGAGAATCACTTGAACCCAGGAAGCCGAGGTTGCAGTGAGCCAAGATCGTGCCACTGCACGCCAGCCTGGGCAACAGAACAAGTCTTCGTCTCAAAAAAAAAAAAAAAAAAAAGAAAGAAAGAAAGGCCTTTTTTTCATTGTGGTAAAATACGCATAACATAAATTTACCATTTGAACCATTTTAAGTGTACAATTCAGAGACGTTTAGTACGTGCACATCGTTGTACCACCCCCCACTATCCAGTTTCACAATCAGTTTTGAAAAAGAGTTCTGCAACTCCCACAATCTTCTATCCTCCATTATAAATTTAGGAAAATTATGGGATTTTTTTAACTTTTTTGTGTCCAACCAGAATACATTTGATTTATCTAATTTGGAAGGTCTTATACTACCATTTGCTCACTAAAGATGAAAAGTTAATGTAGGGAAATATCTGGGACTATCTTCAAACTAAATATAGGCAAAAGACTATTGTGTTAGGTCATTTTCATTGCTGTAAAGGAATACTTGAGGCTGGGTCGTTTCTAAAAAAAAAAAGAGGGGTTTTTTGTTCAGGTTGTGCAGGCTGTACAAGCACAGCACCAGCATCTGCTCAGTTTCTGGTGAGGCCTCAGGGAGCTTCACATCAGGGCAGAAGGCAAAGGGAGAGCAGGTGGGGGTTACACGGTGAGAGAGGGAGTGAGAGAGAGAAGGGGGAGGTCCCAGACTCTTTTAAACAACCAGATCTCATGTCAACCAACTGAACCAGAACTCCTCATTATCAAGGGGGCGGCACTAAGCCATTTATGATGGCTCTGCTCCCATGATCCAACACATCCCACCAGGTCCCACCTCCACCACTGGGGATTACATTCCAACACGAGATTTAGAGGGGACAAATATCCAAAACATATCAACTACTTTATTTATTTCTTTATGTTTGAGACAGGATCTCACACCGTTGCCCAGGCTGGAGTGCAGCGATACGGTCATGGCTTACTACAGCCTTAACCTCCTGGGCTCAAGAGATCCTCCCACTTCAGCCTCCCACATATCAGGGAGCGCAGGTGTGCACCACCACGCCCAGCTAATTTTTTAATTTTGATTTTGTGTAGAGACAGGGTATCACTATGTTACCCAGACTGGTCTCGAATTACTGGACTCAAGTGATCCTCCTGCCTTGACCTTCCGAAGTATTGGGACAACAGGCCTGAATCACCACACCTGGCCAAAGGACTATTTTCTCTTCAGTAACAATCCACATTATTCCTTTATTATTACATATACACATTGTTTTCTACTATCAATAGCTTTCTTACTAAGCCTCAACCATCTAAGCGAGTATAACACAAATAGAAAAGTCATTAATTATATGTGTGCTGTTCTTCATAAATTCAAAGCAATTGTTCCACTTATTTTAATGTTTTAAAAACCACTATCCCACAATGAATATTTTTAAAGTTCTTAACTGTGTGGCGAAATGAATACTTTGCTCCTTTCATATGTCCTCAAATGTATTTCTATTTATAAAACTTAAACACACACGTTTTAAAGCTGTCTGACTTTATCAAAAGGTTAGTCTTTGGAAGGAAAAGACCAAAATATTGGCACCAAAAAATTGCTGCCCAGAAAATTTGCGGTTGTTATCTTAATAACATAAGTCATAATTAAGGCTATTTGTGGACCCCCGGTTGTGGGTCGATAAGGCTGTGATTAAGTTCTCATTTTTTTAAATTGGTCAGAGCTTTTCATTATTCTTATCTTTTTATAGCCACCTTCCCCAGCCAGTAAAAGCCTCACTCTAGTTCTGGGTCTGAGGCACCTTGTTCCATAAGCACCATCCACAGGAGAAATGGTCCTCCAACCGGTCGTAGTTGCTTTCACACTTTGCTCACATCAGACGTAGTTGAAGAACCACTTCTCCTCGTGGATGGTGCTTATGGAAGAAGGTACCTCAGGATGCAGAGGCATGAGAATAATACAGTGGACTTCGGGGATTCAGGGAGAAAAAGTGGGAAGGGGGTGAGAGATAAAAGACGACACACTGGATGCAGTATATACTGTTCGGATGATGGGTGCACCAAAAGCTCACAAATTACCTCTAAAGGCCCAACACAGTGGCTCACTCCTGTAATCCCAGCACTTTGGGAGGCAGAGGCAGGTGGATCACCTGAGGTCAGGAGTTCAAGACCAGCCTGACCAACATGGCGAAACCCCATCTCTATTAAAAATACAAAAAATCAGCTGGGTGTGGTGACAAGTTCCTGTAATCCCAGTTACTTGGGAGGCTGAGGCAGGAGAATCGCTTGAACCTGGGAGGCGCACGTTGCAGTGATGCAGTGAGCCGAGATCACGCTGCTGCCCTCCAGCCTGGGCAACAGTGTGAGACTCTATCTCACACACACACACACACACACACACACACAAAAGACACTAAGGAACTTACTCTTACTCATGTAATCCAAATGCCACTTGTTCCCCCCAAAACCTATGCCAATAAAAAAAATTTTTTTTTTTAAAAAAAGAAGGTGCCTTGGACCCATAGTTTTCATTTTGGCACAGAAAAATCAAACGAAGAGCCTGTTGTAGCTGGGTATTTTTTGTCACTTATAAGAATAAACTTTGCTTTCAGCTTTTCTCAGAATTTATGTATTGCTTTTCCCCATCACACAGTGAACACTAACCATAGAGGACACAACATTTGGACAATTATTTAGGTAAACAGTGACTATGTGATGAAAAAGTTAGGACAAGGTAAGTTCCAAGCACTGTGTTTCCACAAGATCAAACCAAATGGTTAAGCCAGAGGAGTGTTTAACTCACTCATTTGTACCATCGGATATTTTAAAACTTTCAATAATCTATTACATACTTTTCCTTCTTCTTAAACATCCTATTCTGGGCAAAATTTATTCTATGGATTGTATGTGTTATACATAAACACATGTTTCTGGGAAATCATGACTTTACCTGATAGACAAGTAAAGAAATTGGGAAGTGTTGAGTCTTGAATCAAGAAGAGTATCTGAAAATATTTAAATCTAAATGAATGCCATATTCAGAAGGGAGTAGCTTTCTTTCAGTGGCCTCAGAGGGCAGATATCTGACCATGGGAGGAGTTACAGAAAGGCAGCATTGAACTTCACAAATGGAACATTGTTCTAGACTTTAGAGTGAGTCCACTGTGGAACAGGTCTCCTTAGGAGGCAGTTTGTCTCTCAAAGTGCGCAAGCAAAGAACAAACCACTAAGGAGGAGAATCCCATAAAAGCAGGCTTGTAGCAATTAGTTGTTGCTTTAACTCCCTGTGACCTCAGTTTGCTTACACAGCCAGGGAGCTAAAGGCATAGCTTGAACTTCAGGTTTGCTGCTAGACTATAAAATAGGGATGGCCTCATAGAGTGTTTCCGTTCATGAATGTTTGCGTCTTGCTGAGAGGTGGATCTTTTCTAAAAACGGTCACCCCAATCCATCCTATACTGCGTGCTCTTTTGTAATGTATTATTCCCAACAAAGAAATGCATTACTTTCCCCTCCCCTTGCAAATAGATTGGCTTCATGACTTTCTTTAACACAAAGCACTGGCAGTGGCATTGCGACTTTTGGGTCTAGGCCGTAAGAGGCCCAGCAGCTTCTGTCTCTGCCCTCTTGGAAGCCAACTGTGTGTAAAGAAGTCGAAGGTGTCCTGTTGGAGATGCTGCATGGAAAGAAATAGGGCCTGGATGATGAGAGGCCACAGACAGGAGAATCAAGGTGCCCCGAGCCAGTCGACGGCTTGAATCTTCCCCAGTTAGCCCCGCTGGAGCTGAGATGAGCTGTTGCCATCAGCCCTCACCCAAATTCCTGATCCACAGAATTGTGAGCAATAAAATGGATATTGATTTAAGCCAGTAAATGCTGGGCTGGTTTATGACACACCAGTAGATAACTGAAGCAGAAATTGCTATCTGGAAGTGGGATGCTGCCATAACCAAACCCTAAAGCATTTGTCATTGGCTCTGATATTGGGAGGGAGCAGAGGCTGGAAGGGCAGTGAGGAAACTGTCAGGAAGCCTGCAGTAGCAGGGGAGAACACTGCTATCGGAAGCTCAACAAAAGATGTCCTGTGTTACACAGTAGTCACATGTTGGCCACGTTGTCACTTGTAACACCATGAAAGACAGAAATAAAAAGCAGTGAATGAACTTGATATGAAAAAGGAGATTTCTAGGTAAAATATTGAAAGTACAATTGCCTTCTTTTACCTGCATTGATAAAGTGCAGGAAGAAAAAGATGAATGGAAAGAAATAACTGTTTACGTTTTAGACAGCAGTAAGAAGAAATAGAGGGCCCAGGACAGCATCTCTGGCCCACAAAACATTCTCAAAGTAAGAAATGGCCAAGGTAAGTAAACATTAAATCAAAGATTTGCCTATAAAATCCCATATTATTATTTTCTTAATACGGCAAAATGCCTATCTTTTTTTTTTCTTTTTGAGATGGAGTTTCACTCTGTTGCCCAGGCTGGAGTGCAGTAGCATGACCTTGGCTCACTGCAACCTTCGCCTCCTGAGTTCAAGAGATTCTCCTGCCTTATCCTCCTGAGCAGCTGGGATTATAGGCATGTGCCACCATGCCCAGCTAATTTTTGTATTTTTAGTAGAGACAGGGTTTTGCCATGTTGGTCAGGCTGGTTTTGAACCCGTGACTTTAGGTGATCCACCCATCTGAGCCTCCCAACGTGTTGGGATTACAGGCATGAGCCACCTTGTCCAGCCGAGATTCCTTATTAAAACTTTTGTAACATTTAAGGCAGCATCTAATAGACTTTCTCAACTAGACAGCTGGACTTCTAAGACTCTCAAGGGCATTTTACCACAGCAGCCTCACATGTGGCCCAAAGTACAGAAAAGCCCATCTTAGAAAAAAGTATGGATCTAGTCCTTTTGGCATGTGTGATCCTCAATAAGACCCAAAAAGAACTCAGAACATTTTTTTGTTTTTTTGAGACAGAATCTTGCTCTTTCGCCCAGGCTGGAGTGCAATGGGGCAGTCTCGGCTTACTGCAACCTCCGCCTCCAGGGTTCAAGTGATTCTCCTGCCTTAGCCTCCCGAGTAGCTGGGATTACAGGCACCCATCACCATACCTGGCTAATTTTTGTATTTTTAGTAGAGCTGAGGTTTCAGCATGTTGATTAGACTGGTCTCGAACTCCTGACCTCGTGATCCACCCACCATGACCTCCCAAAGTGTTAGGATCACAGGTGTGAGCCACTGCGCCTGGCAGAACGTTGTTTTTATTTTTAAAATGTATATACATTTATGCAGTACAATTTTGTTACATTAATACATTGTGTAGTTGTGAAGTTGGGGCTTTTAGGATATGCGTCACCCAAATAATATATGTTGTACCCATTATGTGATTTATCATCCTCTCCCCCTACCTTATCAGCCTTCCTAGTTTCCACTGTCTACCATCCCATACTGGATATCCATGTTTACTCACTGGTTAGCTCCCACTTATGAATGAAAACAGGCAGGTGACTTTCTGTTTCTGAATTGTTTCACTTAAGATAATGGCTTCCAGTTCCGTCCACGTTGCTGTAAAAGACAACGTTTCACTTTTTTTTATGGCTGAATAGCATTCCATGGTGTGGATAGACAAATAGTATTTTCTTTTTCCAATCATTTGTTGAAGAACACGGGCTGGTATCTTTGCTATTGTGAAGAGTGCTGTGAAAAACATGGCTCAGGTATCTTCTTTAATAAAATGATTTATTTTGGAAGTGTAGATACCCAGTAGTGAAACTGCTGGATCGAACTGTTGTTTTATTTTTATTTCTTTTTTTTTTTTTTTTTTTTTTTTTGAGATGGAGTTTTGCTCTTGTTGCCCAGACTGGAGTGCAGTGGCATGGTCTCAGCTCACTGCAACCTCCGCCTCCCTGGCTCAAGCCTGTAATCCCAGCTCCTCCGGAGGCTGAGGCAGGAGAACCACTTGATTTAAGCCACCTCCGGAGGCGGAGGTTGCAGTAAGCAGGCATTGCTCCACTGCACTCCAGCCTGGGCGACAGAGTGAAATTCCATCTAAAAAAAAAGTCTTCTGACTCTATCCACCAGGTCAGCTTCCAGCCTCCTGCAAAACTGTTTAGCCCTCTCGCTCCCCTCTTCTTCCTCTCTGTCCCCCACCTCCAAATCCCCTGTTCATTCCTTTGGAGAATTCAGCCCTGGGTCACAATTTCAATATCCAAAGGCCCTGCTAGACGGAAATCTCAAGCCCTTCTCTCTCTCCCACTAATCTCTCTGTTACGGGTAGAAAAAAAGGCCATAGAGAGTTTTTTCTTCTCCACTGATAGGAATTATGTTGCCTTCCTCAGAAAGCAGAGGCAGTTATAGAAAATCTGAACTCTATTTTTTCCCTTTTCCATTGTCGTTAGATAGCACTAAATGAAAACAACAGTTGAGATAAGAGTTTACCTAATAACATTGAGGGCTAGAGCAGAAATCACTAAGAAAGATATGGTGCTGAGAATCTGAAGTTTCATTCCACATGAAATTTAGTACTATTTTAAACTTTTAAGATTGCAGTTATAAAGAAAATAATAAAATTTAAAAATAAGATAAATATCTGCTATTAAGGAAAAAAATAGGATGGAATGAAAGAAGAGGCTGAGCTTCTGCTAGGTGACCACCCACAAGCATCAGGCAATCGCTTCACACTCTGGCCATTGATTTCAATAGCTCAAGAGCTAAATAAGTACCAAACTGCAGTGAAACTATTTTTTAAACTTTTGGCTTGTATGCTTAGTGTAATTATACAATTTTAATTATAATATTTAAGGCTAGTTACAGCTGTATAATTTAGGCATATTTATAATTTTGACATTTGTATATGCTCATATGAAATGCATTGTACCATATAGGCTAAGCTGTTGAAAAATTACTAAAAGGTACTTGATATTTCAAAAACTAAGCACAAACTATAAAGAAGTAGACTAATAAATTGAACTAGATTAAAATACGAAGCTTCTACTGATCCAAGGACACACTAAAAAAAAAAGTGAAAAATCTCCATAAACTAGGAGAGACCATTTGTAACACATGTAACTCTCCTAAAGGACGAATCCAGAATATATGTATAAGAAAAAGACAACAGAAAAATTATCATAAAAGACAAATGGAAATTTTACTAATAATCAAAAAAAGTCAAGCTAAAATCACCATGAGATATCATTTTATTTTCTTTTTATTTTTTTGCAATGTTGTCTCACTCTGTTGCCCAGGCTAGAGTGCAGTGGCACGATCTCAGCTCACAGCAACCTCCACCTACTGGGTTCAAGCGATTCTCCTGCCTCAGCACCTCCCCCCTCCCCACCCCCAGTAGCTGGGATTACAGGCATGCACCACCACGCCTGACTAATTTTTGTATTTTTAGTAGACACAGGGTTTCGCCATGTTGGCCAGGCTGGTCTCGAACTCCTGACCTCAGGTGATCCGCCCGCCTCGGCCTTCCAAAGTTCTGGGATTACAGGTGTGAGCCACCATGCCTGGCTGAGATATCATTTTATAGTCATCGGGTTGGCAACAAGTAGAGAGCCTCACACCATCAAGTGTTGGCAGACTGTGGAACAATGTGAGGTGGGTTCTGGCAGAAGTGTGTGGAGAACAATTCGGAACTTTCCATCCAAGCTG
Source organism: Ateles fusciceps (assembly GCA_036589455.1). Classification (NCBI taxonomy): domain Eukaryota; kingdom Metazoa; phylum Chordata; class Mammalia; order Primates; family Atelidae; genus Ateles; species Ateles fusciceps. The sequence goes on from JAZHEH010001736.1 coordinate 12,179,243, forward strand.
GAGACATGCACATATGACCCAGCAATTATGCTCTTAAATCTAGAGCTAAGGGTCTTTTTAACTTGATAAAATTCTTACTTTATTGAAAGAAGAAAAAGTATAATTATTAGCATTTTTTTTTTTTTTTTTTTCAGAGTTTCTCTCTTGTTCAGGCTGGAGTGCAAGGCATGATCTCAGCTCACCACAACCTCCACCTCCTGGGTTCAAGCGATTCTCCTGCCTCAGCCTCTGGAGTAGCTGTGACTACTGGAGTGTGCCACCATGCCTGGCTAACTTTTATATTTGTAGTAGAGACGGAGTTTCACCATGTTGGTCAGGCTGGTCTTGAACTCCTGACCTCAGGTGATCCACCCACCTCGGCCTCCCAAAGTGCTGGGAGTACAGATGTCAGCCTCCATGCCCAGCCAGCATTTTTTAAAATTTGGAAATGTGAAAAAATCACCCATAATCTGAGAACTCTATCTACTCCTAACAGGGTTCATCTATCCTCAGATGTATGCCTACAATAAATAAGCACTTCCTTTTGAAACATTTTAATACAAAATTCCACTTTCCTCTGCCAATCTCCATTTCCACAAGAAGAGGTCTTTGGGCTTCTCTGAGTACTGAGTACTGCAGTATTTTTTGTGTGTGTGTGTGACAGAGTTCGCACCGTCGCCCAGCAATCTCGGCTCACTGCAACCTCTGCCTCCAGGGTAGCTGGGATTATAGGCATCTGCCACCATGTCCAGCTCATTTTTTGTATTTTTAATAGAGACAGGGTTTCACCATGTTGGCCAGCCTGGTCTCGAACTCCTGACCTCGTGATTTGCCTGCCTCGGCCTCCCGAAGTGCTGGGATTACAGGTGTGAGCCACGGCGCCCAGCCAGTTCTGCAGTCTTAAGAGAAGTCTGGGCTCTATGGTGTCTGCCATCGTGGCAGGGCCTCCAGTCGGCACTCTAACTGCATGATTACCAATGAATGGGGATCCTGACCTTGAGTTTCCTTTTCAGCCTTTCCACCAGTGACAGCCTGGGTCTCACGAGGATCAATGTTTTTTCTTCCCTTTGGGAACAGCACAGTCAACAGTTGCAAGCTCACGTGCTTACAGAAACCAGATAGGTAATGTTAGAGCATAAAGCAAAGCAAGTGTTTCAAAATAGGAGGTGATGACAGCTGTGGAAAACTGAGCACGCTGGTCCTGTCTAAGAAGAAAACTTCTACCTAGCTCCAAATGTTGATGTGAAGAAATGATTTGTTTGCTCAATAGATGCCATATTTTTATATGAACTTTCTTAATTTTTAAAATACTGTGCAGGCCAAAGATGACTTCTGTGACCTAGTATAGCTCTCAGGCCACAATTGGAAGAAAATGTGTTTTCTCTGTTCACAAAGCTCTATCCCTATTCTCAAACACAACAGGCCTCCGCTTCCTGCTTCAGGGTTTTCAGTTCTTCCTCGCCTCCTAGGAAGCTGCAGGCATCACAGGATCACTTTGATGAATGTTTAGTATCCGAAACCAAGCATCCTTGTGTATTTTAACTTTATTGTTATTTCTTTGTTGCATAATTTGTCTAACTGACATTCAGTTCTTCTCAATCAACATGTAGTGTATGGTATTTTTTACACTGACCATTTTTACATATTTTTCTGATTATCATCATGTTGTAATACAATCCTAACCCTCCAAGTAGACCAATGGCTCAGAGCTATTCACTAAAGCTTAAATGTAGTCTTAATTAAAAAACGAAACAAAACTGAAAATATATAAGGTTAAATGGTGGACAGGATTCTAGTGCAAATGTGGGATGCCAATTTGCATGTGTCCAGACTAGATATCTGCCAGGGTAGTGAATTAAAATAGGGGTCCAAAAAATAAATAAATGAATAGATAATGTAATAGGAAGTACAAAGATGAATTTCTGAAAATTTGGGGGGTTTTAGACTGGCAATCTATTTCTCTAATAATTCAAAGTTATAAAAATTTGACCAATAATGGCACAATCTATCAATGTTTTCATATCATTTTCAAGCAGATTACAGCAAGCTGCCATCTGGTAAAGGAACGGAAGTTTCACACAACCAACAATGCCTCCGTCACAAACTTGATTAATTCTTTCTCTGAAAGAGAAGAGCAAAACTAAAGATCATCGCTGCAGTCTTTAAAAACAGGTACAGGTCACTGCATTTCCAAGAGACTTATAAAAATAGCCTCAAAGCTAATGTCAACTATGATACTCTGAAAGAAAACAAAACAAACATGGGGAAATCCATGAGCAAATGACTCCGTCGCTAGACGTCATGTATTATTAATGTTCCATGTATGGAAGAATAGAACTTCCTTCCTCTCTGGCTGATCTTTTTTCATAGCAACCGAAGTCTTCTTTTTTAAGAGACAGGGTCTCACTCTTCACTCTAACCTCAAAATACTGAGCTCAAGGGACTCTCCAACCTCAGCCTCCTAAACTGCTGAAATTATAGTTGTAAACCACCATGCCCGGCCAACCTTATTTTTCTGGATGAAATATCCTATCTAATTTTTCTAAAGATTCTAATTTGAATTTTTAAGTTCTCATCTCTTCTCTTCCAAATTATTTTTCTCCTGAGCTCCACTGTTTCATTTATTCACTTTCGTCTTTCTTGAAAATAATTTTTTAAACTGCGGTAAAATATAGACAGCATAGAAGGTACCATTTCAACCACTTCTAAGTATACAATTCAGCAGTGTTAAGTACATTTGCAACCATTCATGTCCAGAACATTTTCATCTTCCCAAACTGACGCTCTGTCCCCCATTAAAGAGTAACTCTCCCTTTCCCTGTCCTCAGCCCCTAGTAACCCCTGTTCTACTTTCTGTCTCTGAATCTGACTGTTCTAGGTCTCACGTTTAAATGGAATCACATATTATCAGTCCATTTGTGTTTGGCTTGGTTCTCACAGCGCTATGTCTTCATCCCCTTGGTCTTTCCAATGCTGCCGACTTTATTCCAGTGTCCAGTGATTCTTGAGTAAGTTCGCCTTTATAAATGAAGAATCAGGACGTGCTAAAGGGAGCTGCAGTTTCTCCAAAAGCCTCCTTATCAGCAGGAGCCCTGAGTGTGGCCACTGCACCTGTGAGTAGGGGTATTATTTATTACCTAGGAGGTTTGAGCATGGCAGGTGTGGGACAGATGGCAGCAAGAGAACTCCACATTGGGTAACCTCGGGAGGTTTCTGTTCTGGAGATGGAGTACTTCGATGGCCTCGTTTCTTTTTGCCCACCATGGTGTGTGATGTGAGTGTTTTGGGAGACATCCTAACCCCTGCTTGGCTTTTTGCTCAAACCCCAGTCCTCATACCCAGGTCCTGTCTCTAAGCAGATTATCTTTCTAGGGAGTTTGATGTTATTCTTCCACCAGCTTGGCATGCTGTGTATAAACAGGGGAGGCAGGAGGGCACCAGCCCCCACCAACTCACTGCTGGAAATGCAGACCTTTTGCTATTGATTGACTTTGACCTTGGGGATTTCCTGGGGGGCTTTTCCTGTCCAGGTTGGGTTTTTGTGCATAGAAAGGAATTCTTAAATTACTCCTTTTAATCCACATTAAATTATTATAATTACTTATGTACAACTCGTTTTCCTTAAATACTGAAGCTTCACCAACAGCTCTTATTTTACTTACAAAGTTCATAATTTGAATCAAAGTTCTTTTTCAGTTAATTCAAACTTTTCTTTCCTTTTTTTTTTGAGATGGAGTCTCACTCAGGCGTCCAGGCAGGAGTGCTGGAGGGCAGTGGTGATCTCGGTTCACTGCAACCTCCTCCTCCCGGTTCAAGCGATTCTCCCACCTCAGTCTCCTGAGTAGCTGAGATTACAAATGCACCACCATGCCCAGCTAATTTTTGTATTTTTAGTGAAGACAGGGTTTCACCAGGCTGGTCTTGAACTCCTCAAGTGATCGACCTCAAGTGATCCACCTGCCTCGGCCTCCCAAAGTGCTGGGATTACATGTGTGATGTTTCATGTTAAATATCATTTGCATATTTAACCAATCAAATTCCCTTGGCTGTTTCAAAATACAATTTTAATACAACTCTCCCTCTCAAACATTTCAAATACACCAAAGGAGAGTTACAAATGTAAGAAATCTTCCTCTTGTCAATCTACTAAATCAGCATTATACATTTTGTAGAGAAAAATCCTTTTAAGCCTTTCAAAAATCATTTAAAACATTAACAGAGTATGCACAGGGCATCATAATGGTTATATTTAAACACAAATTACGTAAGAGTACGTTGGGTTTTTTTATATTTTCCAGAGATTATAAATCATTCATCCAGCTAAAGGGAAGAAAACAAGCATGTCAGACCAACTAACAAGGTCAAAAGCACAGGACAGTGATATGATCACCAAATGAAAGACACTGAAGACCCTTGGGACACAGGACCCAGCATCTCTGAGTTGGGCATCTTCTTCAGAGCAAGCTTTGTCTGCCATGGCATCCGCAGTTGCCAAATCTGTGACTATCAATTGTATCAAGTAGTCCGTTGAAATTAACCAATTTCAATTTCAATTTCACAATCCAGTGATTCTCCTGTCCCACGAAACCCCTGCAAAATGACCTGCCCTTAAATTAGTGAGTGCCTTTCCTGTATTGGTTTTAAATTTCATTTTCTCTAACTCTTGTGTAAATTCCTACACTAACGCTTAAAATATTCTAATGGAATTTTGAGCCGCTTAGCTGTAATTGCGTCGCCTTTCTTATCTTATTCAGAATAGGTGTCTATCCAGGAGGCCTTATATTAACATTATGCCATGTAAGTGACTTGTTCTATTTCTTTTCTTTTCTTTATTCATGAAGATTATCTAGTTAATACATGTCAAAATCCCATATTAACAGTCCCTGCTTGAGACTTCTCAAAATTTCTAATTTAATTTTGTATGGCTGAAAGAGAATTGCAAAATATCCAAGCTTAGTTTCCGCTATTAATTTTCTGGCAGGCTTTCTGGGATTATCGGTCTATGCAAGCTGATTTCAGATTATTATCTCAGTTTCCTGCTGTTCATTTTAAACTTTCAATATATTTTTAGCTCAGAAATGTCTCCATTTAAAAAACTCTCATTTATAGCTCTAGCAGATAACGCAATGCCTGGCAAATAGTATATACTCAGCAATTATTGATTAATGGAATGGATGATTAAATCAATTAATTATTATCTTTAGTAATCACTTTGTACATCAGTAATCCAAATAATTTCTAAGATAAATTTAACATATATGAAAAGGTAAGCTAAGAATGAACACACTGTTTCTATAACTGCCTCCCTTATGGTCTTTTTGAAATTTAATTCTTCCTGTCAGACACACATCAATCTGATCATTGGACTCACATACTGAGCTTCCAAATGCTGATGATTAATAGAGCAGAATTTTATAAAATCCTGCAATGGATATTTTGTTGTGCAAGGAGAAAAATGTTCTAACCAAGGGGTTTTTAATTACCAAGTGATTTGTGTCACTAACCCATGCCTGACCCTGTCCCTTCCCACCTCTTGATTAGTCTGATGATGCCAGACATGGCTCTGGGTCAAAAGCAGAAAACACCAGATGGTGTCATACCACTTAGAGATAAAACAAAAACAAACAAAGCTCATTTGATGGGGTAGGAGGACGGGTAGCATTGAGTACATCATAGTACACCAAAATCTTTGGATGTCAAGGCTGGAGTCTGGATAAATTTCAGTGATTTATCTATAGACTTTGAAGATAAATAAAAAATCTTAAAGAAACAATTTACAATTTTACATTTGTAAAACTTTCTCTTCTATAGACTTTGAAGAGAAATAAAAAATCTTAAAGAAACAATTTACAATTTTATATTTGTTATAAAAAAATGATCACATTTACCAATAAATGATTAAGATCCTATATGGCAAAGACCACAGGCTGCTTACCCAATGTCCTCTCTCCCTCTCTCCCTTAGAAACATAACTCAGATTTTGCTCAGGGGGAACATGTGCCAAGCTAAAAAGCTCTACTTCCCATCCTGCCTTGCAGTTAGGGGCTGGTCAACGAAATTTACATAGAAGTCTTTCATTGGTGTTTCCTGCAACTCTCTTTAAAGGGAGTTTTTCATGCCAATGAGAGAAGAGATCGTTTGCCCCTTGTCTTTCCCTTTTTATTCTCCTAAAATGCAGACCTACTGACTGGAGCTCTGACAGACATTCTGTGACCTCGAAGATGTAAGCAACATGCTGAGGAACGCAGAGTGGAAGGAAGTGCCTGGATCCCTCACGACTTGGTGAAGCTACCTTGTCCGTCCTGGACTGGCAAGACTACTAATTTTTTTTTTATTTTTTACATCAGAGGAAAAAAAAGGCTTTAATTTATTTAAGCCACTATACTAGGTTCTCAGTCACTAGCACCAACATAATTTCTACCTGATACAGCTTAGAATTTTAAAGATTGGTTCACTCATAAGACAGACATTTATTAAGTACCAAATGTGTGCAAGAAACTGGGAAAGGCGTTATGGAGAACTCGAAAATGGATCAGACAAGGATGTGTCTTCCAAGTAGTCACTGTCTACTGAAGGAGATGAGACGTGTACACCTACAATGGTAACACAAGGTAGAAAGTAGAAAGAATCACAGAACAGCTGACAATAGGCTCTCAGCTTGGAGACTTCCTGAAGAAAGTGAGCTGTGCAGATTGTGAACTGAGCAGATTGTGAACTGAGCAAACTTGAAAAAAAAATGCCATCACAGTGTATATAAAAGAAGAGGAAAAGGGTACATTTTCTTTAGCGGAAGAGATACATATGATTGATAATTCCTCCTGTCTGTTTCCTACACAATTCGTCTGTATTTAAGAGCCACTAGAGACCAAAAGTGAAAGATGCCACTAGGAGCTTTGCCAACTCTTGTCAGTGCGTGAACCAAGCACTCCGTGGAAGAAATTCCTCATCTCACGTCAATGGAAGGAAACAATTAAAGTGATGTAAGAGCTGTTACCTCCACCAAGTGGGGAGCTGAACAGTTTAGTGCAGGCACTGACAAGTGTCAGAATTAACTGTCCTGCTTCTCACTCAAATCCACCCTCGCAGGACATAATTAAGTATGTATTCCAGCATCCCCCAGAGTCTCTGGGTGGCTCTACTCCATTAAATTCCCATTTTTATAATATGAAGACTATTTCCTGTTATTATATACAAAAATAATCTCCCAGCCTTTTGAGGTCTGAGATAGCCTCCTTCCTTTCTCCTTTTACCAGCTTTTCACTGCAACAAGTGTCATCAAACTTTCCTGATCTTTCTCTCACCAGGTGCCTGTGTCTATGGATAGGGGAATATGACCTACTTAAAAGGCTCTTAACAGGTGTTAGAACGTCTGCGCTCTAGATAGGACTTTACTGTTACCTGTGACTTGGCTTACATCCTGGGGCTATGATTTTCATTTCTTTCACCAAAGGGAAAAGCACTTATCTTTCACGTATCTGAAAAGATGCTTAACAGGTATCAGAATGTCTGTGCTCTAGATGGGACTTTACTGTTATCTGTGACTTGGTTTATATCCTCAGGCTATGATTTTCATATCTTTCACCAAAGGCAGTGTCACTAGTAAATCTATAAGGCTGCTCTCACCTCTAAATATGTCACTAAATCAACAGTTGCTTGTAAATTATCACTCACCTGACATTACAGCTCTAGTCAGCTCCAATTTCCTGTAAGGCTTCTATGAGGCCAGTGCCTTATGATCTGTTATACGAGAAGATATGTTTAATTTCATTGACCACATATTTCATTTCTGGAAGTTCAGTCTGGTTCTTTTTCAAATAAATTTTTTCTTGATACTAAGATGTTCTTGTGTTATTTGACTCCTTGTTTTATAATCTTGATCTTTTACTAATATTTATTTATTATATTTTCTGAAGTTCTGAGAGTCTAATCTTGCTGACTATTGTGTCTGTTGACTCTTGGTCAGGATGAATTGTTACCTCATGTCATTGTAATTTAGGTTTATGAGTTTCCATTTGGTGGTCATTCCACGTGGTCTGGGTTCAGGTATATTTCTCTAAATATGTTTTGGGTTCCTTCCACCAGGTGCCCAGCAGTAGTATCATCCTAGGATCACTAATTCTTATGTTAATGTATCTAACTAGGCATTACTGGCTTACATGGGTAATGTAATTTAGAATACCAGACCAACACTGGGAACATTTTTCCCTCATTTTATTCTTTTCTTTTTTTTTTTTTTTTTTTTGAGATGGAGTCTTGTTCTGTCGCCCATGCTGGAGTGCAGTGGTGCAATCTCGGCTCACTGCAACCTCCACCTCCCGGGTTCAAGCAATTCTTCTGCCTCAGCCTCCCAAGTAGCTGGGATGACAGTTACACACTACCACGCCCAGCTGACTTTTTTGTACTTTTATTAGAGATGGGGTTTCACCATGTTTGCCAGGCTGGTCTGGAACTCCTGACCTCAGGTGATCTGCCTGCCTCAGCCTCCCAAAGTGCTGGGATTACATCTCTGATTTTATTCTAACTGGAGTGCAAACCAAAACACAAAAGCTTTCTTTTATCTTCCTGTGTCTGTAATTCTTTTTTATAGTCTAACATGTCTCCATAGTATAGCTTTATCCAGGGTCTCAGTTCAACCTTCCCATCTCCTTTAGGACACCAGGTCCTATCCTGGACAGCAGGTGACCATTAAAAACCAAGCTGCCTTACCACTGAGACCAGCACATCATTTTTGTCCCTACGGCAACTGCAGCGCCAGCTCACCATATCTCTGCTTGTTGATCATCTCTTTGTTGTCCACCCTGGGAATTCGCCATACTTTCTTGCCAGCTGGACAATGCATTTTTTAAATATTTGTCATATTTCATTGTTCCAAGGTCTATTCTAGCTGGTTGCAGTCCAAAGATACTTGTTTAAAAAATGAATTGCAGGCCAGGCACAGTGGCTCATGCCTGCAATCTCAGCACTTTAGGAGGCTGAGGCAGGTGGATCCCTTGAGCCCAGGAGTTTGAGACCAGCCTGGGCAACATGACAAAAAACCCATCTCTACAAAAAATACAAAAATTAGCCAGGTGTGGTGGTACACCCCTGTAGTCCCAGCTACTCAGGAGGCTGAGGTGGGAGCATCATTTGAGCCCAGGAGGTCAAAGATGCAGTGAGCCATGATTGTGTCACTGTACTCCAGCCAGGGTGACAGAGCAAGACCTTGTCTCAAAAAAAGAAGGATGGAAGGAAGGAAGGAAGGAAGGGAATTGTAATCCTGCTCTCTCCATCTTAACTTTCGTCGTTCCCCATTTTCTGTTTTGTTCTTTCTCCCTACAAGTTTCATAAACGCAGGAACTGTGTCTTTCTTTGTGTTGTGGTTATTAATTTACAAAATTGCAGACTTTAATAGAATGCACAGAACATCTATAAGTAAGTTAAAGAGGAATTGTAATTCAAATACCTACGTAACCACATCCAGATGACAAGAGGGCACCCCAAAAGTAAAAGGTAGCCATTATTCCAACTTTTAAAATATTTATTTCCTTGCTTTTCTTTATAGTTTTATCATCTGTGTGTGTGTGTGTGTGTGTGTGTGTGTGTGTGTGTGTGTGTGTGTGTGTGTACCCAATGTGGTTTACTTTTACATAAAGTTGAACTTTAAATGGAACCGATGGGATTATATAGTAAATACCAACTTGTAACTTGCGCCTTTCACTGAACAGTTAAGTCTGTGACATTCATCCATTTTGTTCTGCCTAGCTGTAGTTCACTGATTTTCATTTCCTTGTAGGACTGTAACACAATTTAATTATCTGTTCTCTCTTTATGAACATTTGAGTTATTTTCAGAATTTGGCTTTTATGCAAATTGCTGCTGTAAACGTTTTGGTTCCTGTAAATTAATGCACGTGAGCAAAAAGCTCCTCTAGAAAAGATAATTAGAAGTGGAATTGCTGTGGAATTGTATGGCACGTCCTCAATACTTAGCAGGGTGGACCCAATCGGAAGAAAGAAACCACACGATTATTTTAAACCCAACAGGTTTAGTTTAATATAAACTCCTCTCGCAAAGGGAGAGTTTAATATAAAGAATTATTAAGTTGGCAAAAAGGAGTAACTATAGAAAATAAGAAAACTTGCATAGTGCCCTAGGGCCAAGAAAGAGTTACCCAAGGAAGAATAAACTTGCAAGGGGCTCCCTCTCCAAAACTGTCAGAAATTTGTTGGATTGCAGTGGTGGAAAAAAAACAGGAAACAACCCTCCAAAGTGCAGGCTGGTGGCCTGTGTGTGAGTGTACAGCAGGCCTGAGGGCACCTGAAACACAGTGAGCCTGTTGAGCTGACATGGGGGCTATGAGGTTGCTGAGGGACTTTGCACCCTGGGTATGTGGAAGGGCCCGTTCCCACCAGCACTGTTGACCCACTGAGTCTCCTCCAGAAACTGCAGAAGCGCCCCTCCCTCCTGCAGCTCCTGCCTAGCGCCCTCTACTGAGAAAGCCCAACATCGTGCTCCCTTAAGGAGAAATGATCAAAGAAATTCCGTCATCTCAAACTTGTATTGAGAAGTGAATTTGAGCTGAAAAGCAATACATTGACAACTGTGCCATAATGTCATACTGTTTTCTAAAGTTGTACCAATTTGTGCTCACATTAGCAATGCATTTGAGTTCCCAAACTTATTTTAGATTTCATAATTTTGGCCAACCTGATGGGGTTGTAGGATATCTCGCTGTTGTTTCAAGGTGCATTTCCGTGAATACAAATGAAGATAACACCTTTCACATGTTTATCAGACATCTGGAATGCCTCTTTATTGAGTTGTCTATCCAAATCCTATGTGCATGTTTCTACTGAGTTGTCTGCCTTATTCTCACTGGTTAGTAGGCATCTTTAAAACTATATTAACAAATATATATATATTCTTGAGATGAATCCTTCATCAGTTATACTTATTGCAAATATATTCTCCCAGTCTTGTATCTTTTGATGATGAGAAGCTCTTAGTTTTAATGTTGTCTTATTTATTAATCTTTTACTTTATGGCTAGATAGTTTAGCGTAATTTTTAAGAGATATTTCCATATTCCCAAGTCTTAAAGATAGCTGCTATATCATCTTCTAAACGCATTATAGGTTTGCTTTTGACATATAATTTACCTATAAATGATTTTTGAGTGTAATGTAAGGTATAGGACCATTTTTTATTTTATTCTTTTATAAGAAATCCCAATTGTTTCAGCATCCTTTCATGAAAAAGCCATTCTTTCATTATTTATTGGCAATGCCAACTCTGTGTATATTAAGTGTCCATATGTGTCTAGGTGTATTTTGGGGGCTCTCTCTCTGTATCACTTGTCTGTTTGTCTATTCCTGAGCCAATCCTATACCTTCTTAATCCTTCTAGTGATGTATTAAGCCACAACATCGTACAGGGCAAATATTTTCACCCTGCTTTTCTTCTTTAAGAATGTCTCAGCTGGCTGGGCATGGTGGCTCATGCCTGTAATCGCAGCACTTTGGGAGGCCAAGGTGGGAGGATCACCTGAGGTCAGGAATTCGACACCAGGCTGGAAAACATGGTGAAACTCTATCTCTATTAAAAATACAAAAATTAGCTAGGGGTGGTGGTGCGTACCTGTAGTCCCAGTTACTCAGGAGGCTGAGGCAGGAGAATTGCTTGAACCCGTGAGGTGGAGATTGCGTGAGCCGAGACCACGTCACTGCACTCCAGCCTGGTCAACAGAGCAAGCCTCTGTTTCAAAAAAAAAAAAAAAAAGTCTCAGCTATTAGTCCATATTAATGTCAGAATCAGTTTGCTGAGCTCAGTAACTTAAACAATTATCTATTTGTTGTGTTGCACTAAATCTATGGATTGATTTGGGAAATTTTGATACAGTTATAATATTGAATCCTCCGATCCAGAAACTTGTTACAGTAGTCTCCCCTTATCTGCTGTTTTGCTTTCCACAGTTTCTGTTACTTTTGGTCAGCCACAGTCCCAAAATATTAAATGGAAAATTCCAGAGATAAACAATTCATAAGTTTTAAATCTGCAGTGTTCTGAGTGGGGGGATGAAATCTCATACTGTCCTGCTCTGTATAGCCCAGAATATGAGTCATTCCTTTGTCCAGAGGATCCACGCTGTACCCACCCCCCCACCCATCAGTCATTTAGCGGCCATCTCAGTTACCAATGCCAACTGTTGCAGAATTGCAGTACTTGTGTTCAAAGATCCTTTATTTTATTTAATAATGGCCCTAAAGCGCAAGAGTAATAATACTGGCATATTGTCATAATTGTTTTATTTTATTATTTGTTGTTTTTAATCTCTTGCTGTGCCTAAATTATAAATTAAACTTTATTATAGGTTTGTGTATATAGGAGAAAACAATACATATAGGGTTCAGTATTATCTGCAGTTTCAGGCATCCACTGGGGGTTTTGGAACATATCCACTATGGGCGAGGGGGTACTACTATATATTTCTCCATGATATTTTCTTTGATCTCTCTCAATAAAGGTTTATTGTTTTCTCCGTAACATTTTTCTTAGATTTTCTTCCTAGGTACGTTATATGTTTTGATGCTATCGTAAATATATCTTTTTATCCCCCATTTTCCAATGCTTTGATGCTGGTGTAAAGAAATGTAATTTTGATTTTTTCATTTCCAGAAATATTGCTCATCTCTCATTAATTCTAATAATAATATATGTAGTTTCAATTAAAAATTTCTATTATATAAACATATCAGTCACTAATAATGATGGTTTTGTTCCTTCCTTTCTGGTTCTTATACAATCCATTTCTTTCTCTTTTCTTAGTTTATTGGCTGGGACCACCATCACAATGTCAAATCGAGGCCATGACAGTAGGAAGCTTGTATTGCCCTGATCTCCACCTAACATCACCGTTAAGAATAGTATGTGTATGATTTTGGAAGATAACTATCAAGGAAGTTTCTTTTTATTCCCACTCTGATGAGAGGTTTTAAATCATGAATGCATGCTGAATTTTATCAAATGCTTTTTTCCATTTCTATTGAGAAGATGTTATGATTTTCTTCTCAAATGTGGTAATGTGGTAACATGGTGGATTATTTTAGTTGATTTTTTTTTTTTTTTTTTTTTAAGAGACAAGTTCTCACTCTGTTTCCCAAGCTGGAGTGCCGTGGCACAATCGTAGCTGACTGCAGCCTCGAACTCCTGGGCTCTAGTAATCCTCTCGCCTCAGTCTCCTGAGTAGCTAGGAGTATAGGAACACACCATATCCAGCTTTTAAAATTATTATTATTACTGTAGAGAGGAAGTCTTGCTATGTTGCCCAAGTTGGTCTCAAACTCCTGGCTACGAGTGGTCCTCCCACCTCAGCCTCCCAAAGCATTTGGATTACAGGTGTAAGCCACCAGGCCCAGCCTATTTTAGTTATTTCTAATGTGAAACCAACTTTGTACTCCTGGGATATTGCCAACTTGGTCGTAATGTATTATCCCTTTAGAAACTGCTAAATTCAGTTTGCAAATATTTGGATTAGGAGTTTTGTATCTGTGTTCGAGTGAGATTGCCTGTAATCTTCTTTTCATGTATTGTCTTTGCCACATTTTAGTAATAAGGTTATGCTAGTCTTAAGAGTCGGGGAAGTAGTTCTTCTTTTTCTATCTTGTGAAAGAGTTTCGCTAAGATTGAAATTATTTTTTTCACGAATGTTCGGTAGAACTGGTTGGTAAATCAAGGCCTGGAATTCTTTTAGGAGGAACATTCGAGGAACATTTTGGACTACGGATTTAGTTACTCTAATTATTATAAATAGGCAGGATGAACATATGGCTTATCCTCCAAACTGGAGCACTTTTGAGAATTAGAGAGGTTATGAAAATAATTAATGGACATTAATCTATACTAGATATAAACTGGGACTGTCCCAGGCAAAATGGGATGTATAGGCACCATAATTGAAAGATTTCCTATTTCTTATTACAGATTTTCTATTTCTTCCTGAATAAACTTTGGTAGGTTATATATTTCTTAGAAGATGATCTTGTTTTGTCTACATTTTTCAAGTTCCTGTTAATCTTGTACTATCTTTTAAATATCTACAATATACCTAAGTGCATCTCCTTTCTGTTTCTACATATTGATTATTTGTGCCTTCTCAGTTTTTTTAAAAATCATTCTTGACAGATATTTTAATTTTGTTAAAATCAATGAAGCAGTTTTTCACTTTGTCGAATCTATTATATATTTGCTTTCTATTTCAAAGACTTCTTTATCTTCATTGCTTTTTTCTTGCTCAAGCATATCCAACTTCTTGAGATGAATGTTTACTTAATTAATTTCCAGTTTCTCTGAATATACTTATTTTGAAATTATGTCATAACTTTTATATGTGATATTTTGTTATGATTCTGTTCAAAAATATGTTCCAATATTTTTATGATTTTGTTATGAAGCATGATTGTCTTTTAATCCCTAACATATTAATTTTTCTCATTTCAAATTTTTGCTGATTTCTAGCATAATTGTCTTATAATCTAAGAACACACATTGTATGATTTTAAACCTTTGAAATGTATTGAGACTTGCCTTTATTTGTTCACTTGTATTTAATAAATGTTCTGTATATTTGAAATATATAATATTCTGCAGTAGTTAGGTGGAGATCTCACTATGTCAATAGTATTATCTTACTCAAACCTTTTACATCTTCACTGATTTTTTTACTGTAATTTTATTTTCTTTAAAACTATATTTTAGTTTAAACTATATTTAGTTTAAACTTAATATAAAAACTATATTTAGTTTAAACTTAATATAGCTACATTGGTTTTCTTTGGCTTAGACTTTTTTGGTATATCTTATATAACCCTTTAACTTTTAACTTTTCTGTATCCTTATATTTCTAAAACATGTTTTTTGTCTTTTTTGTTTGTTTGTTTTTGTTTTTTTTGAGACAGAGTCTTGCTCTGTTGCCGGGCTGGAGCACAGTGGCGCAGCCTCGGCTCACTGCAACCTCCGCATGCCGGGTTCAAGCGATTCTTCCACCTCAGCCTCCCAAGTAGCTGGGAGTACAGGCGTGTGCCAACGCCCGGCTAATTTTTGTATTTTTAGTAGAGATGGGGTTTCGCCATGTTGGCCAGAATGGTCTCGATCTCCTGACCTCATGATCCACCCGCCTCGGCCTCCCAAAGTGCTGGGATTACAGGCGTGAGCCACCGCACTCTAAAACATGTTTCTTATAAATAACATGGAGATAGAATTTGTCTTTATCAAGTCTGAAAATCTTTTAACTGGAGCATTTAATTTACTTACAAGAAATGTAATTAACACTACATAGTTAAGGCCATGGCATTGCACTATTCCTAAAGGCACAACTCACGTTTTATATGTATTTGAGTTTAAATCTGCAAACATATTTTGTGCTTTCTATTTGATACACCCATTCCATGTTTTTTTTTCTCCTTTTTTACCTTATTTTGGATATACTGAGTATTTTAATCATTCCAATGTTTTCTCCTTTAAATAGTTTAAAAGCTATGCGTTTTGTTCATTTATTTTAGTAGTTGCCTTAGAAATTATAATATGCTCGTTTAATAAAGTCTATAAAGTTAACAGATTCCTTAACTTTCTCCTTATCATGAAAGAAAGAACACTGGGGCAGGTATGGCAGCACATGCCTGTAATCCCAGTACTTTGAGAGGCTGAGGTGGGTGGCTCACCTGAGGTCAGGAGTTCAAGACCAGCCTGGCCAACATGGTGAACCCCCATCCCTACTAAAAATACAAAAAATTAGCCAGGTGTGGTGGTGGTTGCCTGTAATACCAGCTACTTGGAAGGCTGAGGCAGGAGAATCACTTGAACCCAGGAGGCAGAGGTTGCAGTGAGCCAAGATCATGCCATTGCACTCCAGCCTGGGCAACAAGAGCAAAAATCTATTAAAAACGAAAGAAAGAAAGAAGAAAGAAAGAAAGAAAGAAAGAAAGAACACTTTAATTCTTTTTACTTAATTCTCAACTTACAAATTATTATTCTATGTATTTTAATTATTCTTTTTAACCCATTAAGACATTGTTATTATTATTTTATTAGTCAGTATTTGCTTAGATTCATCAATATATTTACAACTTTCTTTCCTCTTCATTCCTTGTTTTTCAAACCTACATGGGGGGGTCAGACATTATTCTGAATGTTTCCGTGAAGGCAATTTTTAGATGTAATTAACATTTAATTGGTGAATTTTGAATAAAGCAGATTACCATCCATAATGGGGGTGGGCCTTATCCAATCAGTTGAAGACCTTAATAGAATAAAAACCAACCTTTCCTGAGCAAAAAGAATTTCTGACCCTGACTGACTGCCTTTGGACTCAAACTACAACTCTTCTCTGGGTCTCCAGACTGCCAGCTACCCCGCATGTTTTGTATTTAGCAAGTCTCCATAATCACATGCGTCAGTTCCTTAAAATAAGCAGCTCTCTGTCTCTCTTTTCTCTTTCTCTCTGTCTCTCTGTCTCTGTTATCTCTCTCTCTCTCTCTCTCTCTCTCTCTCTGAACTGGGCACAAGCATGGAGAGCACATCCGTCCAGAGAGGAGCACCAGGATGGGGGACTTCAGAGGGCTGAGTTCAAGAAAAAATGAAATGGATAGACTGGTTTGAGTGTATGGAAGACTGTATTGCAGGCATTTGACATTACTGTTGTGGATGTGGGAACATTTGGTCATGGGTTTCAGGAAAACAACAAGTTGAAAACAAGGCAATTATTAACTCCAGGTAAAATACGAAATTGTGTAAGGCAGGAAAATATGATCAAGGCACAATACTAAACAATGTTTAAATAGTCACAACAATGAAATCTATGGATTAAACAAAAAATTGTGATGGTCCACATGGGGAGATATGTAAATCTCTTGCCTGAGGTTGCTAGCATTCTAGATCTGGGTGACAGAAAGGAGTTTAGCATCTCATCACTTCATATACAACTTTCCTGTAACCTTCCCCTTTTCAGTCTAGTAGCCCACCTTATTGTACC
The DNA here is from genome assembly GCA_036589455.1 of Ateles fusciceps. Lineage (NCBI taxonomy): Eukaryota > Metazoa > Chordata > Mammalia > Primates > Atelidae > Ateles > Ateles fusciceps. The sequence goes on from JAZHEH010001736.1 coordinate 12,196,226, forward strand.
TAATGCCACTCTCTAGTTTTTCTCCTTAGAATATAATTCCATTTTCACTGAAGTGAGAGAGGATACTGTTGGAAATAAGAGCAAGAGTCACGAAGAAAACGAGCACTCAAATAAAGGATTTCTCAGCAAGATAAATTTACTTCTGCAGAAGGGTGCTGCTTGTTCTTCTGGTCACTGTGAGAGCATACGGAACAAAGGAAGAAAGGGGTTTTTATCCATAACGCAGTCAGTCCCTGCTGCTGTGTCCAGTCCCCATTGGCTGGGGTCAGACAGCACAATCTAAGCTGATCCTGATTGGCTACTTCAAATGGAGCAGGGTGGGGCTACAGCAGCAGGAAGAGCAGTAAGCCCAATGCCTGGGGTTCCTCAGGAATGGTTTCTATAAACTGCTTTTTCCAGCATATAGGCCATATTTTTGTTTTTTGCAAGTGGTGAATTTTTTTGTTGAGATTTGGACATTTTGAACATTGTAATGTGGCAACTCTAGAAATCGTATCCCCTCCTCTCCACTGAGCTTTGTTATTGGTTTAGTGACTTTGCTGGACTAATCTATAAAGTCTGTATCCTTTGTTGTGTGTGGCCATTAAAGTCTCTGCTTGGATAGTTTAGTGCTTAGCTAATGATTGAACAGATATTTTCTTAAATGCTTTGAACCAATATATCCCCTAGCCTTTGCTGAGAGGCTGTGTGTATGCTGGGGCATGCCTTGTACATTGTGGTAGGTAGTTTACAATTCTTCCTTAGCCTTTATTTTCTGCGTGCATTGAAACTCAGGGTCAGATAGAAGTGAGAGATTAGAGTCTCTCAGGTGTTTTCTGAGTGTGTTCACAGTCCTGCATATACATGCATGTCTTGCATGACATTTTGGATTCATAGGTCTATGTCAAAGATTTTCAAGGAACTATATGGACTCTGATTTGTCATGTTTCCTTTTAACTTTTGCAGTTAGCCTCTTGTTAGTACCAAACAGTTTCATCACCTCAGGTAACTGTGACATCAAACGGTTGCTACTGATTGTTTTCAACAAATGCACTAGGGATAGGGCTGTTTGCACAGAGCAAGTTCTGAGTTAGGTCAAATAAAGACAAGCCCTGAGAATGGAACTTTTCAAGGTGCCTCCAGATGGGTCAGATAATGACATTTTACTTAGCATGGGGCTTTTGAGATGATCTAAACCCATTCTGCCCTGTCCGGTGGCTGCTGGATGGTTTTCAAAGCTACTGTAGTTATGAGACTCTTGGCTTACTAGGCTACTGTGGTGCTGCAGAGAAGGAGATGGGAATTGGGCAGATCAAAATGCCATAAAGCTCACTGTACTCACCAAGATTCAGTAATTTTTCTTGAATAAATACTCCTTGGATTGTTGTAAGCGTTTGGTGAATTTCTGGAGTTGGTTTTAACCATTTTTGCCAGTGTGCTCCCTTTTATGGAGAAGCAGGTTTTCTATCACTCTAGAAGTGCTTCTCCCAGATTTATTTTTATTGCTCATTACCCTGAATAGGCCCCTCAGCCTCCAGGTGTCTAAATCTTTGATCACAGTGTAGTATTTTCATCAAATATCTGACAGGTATTATGACAAGATAATGCAAAAGGCCAAACATACATTTGAAATGGTGAATATATAAGAACAGACTCTGATATTCTTAAAAGTTCTGCTCCAAGGAGGTCTTCTCCCAGGGGTGGGTATACATCTGAAGTGTCTAAAACCTGCCAATTCCTCATTTTATGTGAGAGCTAAATCTTCTGGATAAATGAAAGTGAAATATTTAGACCTGCTTTCCTACCTAAGTGACTGTGAAATCATGTTGGGAACCAAACCCCAGGGAGATTGTATTGTTTTAATCTTATGTGCTAATTAATTTGAAGCTGAAGTGTTTAAATAGAGGTATAGGAGGGATACACTGTGGAGGGAGCGGGGTAACATTTCTGCCTGGTGGATGCCTAGGTGCTTATTACTGACAGTCTTCATATAAACTATATATATACACATATATAGTATGCATATATGCAAATAGGCATCCCTTGCTTTGCAGGTTCAGCTATGATAATGTCAGCTATTTAGTTAAGTAACACCTGTACCTCAAAATATGGTTAAAATTTTAGTTACTGGATAGGGCATGGTGGCTCATGCCTATAATTACAGCACTTTGAGAGGCTGAGGTGGGAGGATTGCTTGAGCCCAGGAGTTTGAGACCAGCCTGGGCAACATAGTGAGATCCTGTCTCTTCAAAAAATAAAAATACAAAAATTAGCCAGGCTTAGTGGTGTGCACCTGTAGTTCCAGCTACTTGGGAGACCCAAGTGGAAAGATCGCTTGATCCCCGGGGGAGAAGAGGCTCTAGCGAGCCACGATTGTGCCACTGCACTCCAGCCTGTGCAACAGAGTGAGAGCCTGTCTCAAGGTGACTACTGTCTAGATGATAAAACAAAATAAAAACAAAAATCAAATTTCAGTTATCATGGCATATTAGCTGTGAACAAACACATATAGTACAATCTTTGCTTCTAGCTCTTTAGTCCATAAATCCCTATGTAAACAACAGACATCTATAACAACCAGTGACCAATCACAGCAGTTCTTTCAAAATCTATCAGTGACGGGTCATTGCACGTGTTACTTTAGGCACTGACAGCAAAGTGTGCAATTGTGTTGCTTCCTTTCCTCCAAGTGTTAAACTCACACAGAATGATATTAAAAATGGATAATTGAAAGGGAACTGGTCAACAAAGATGAAAGTGCATCAAAGAAATAAAAAAATGATAAAGATAGAATTGAAGTGAAATTCGAATTGAATGCAAATAAAGTACTATAGAAGAAATAGAGAACTGTGGGAGTGCTGACTTTCCAGAGGCTCTAGATATGCAGTCAGTGAAACTTAGTCAAAGCACACTGAAATAAGGAAAGTGGCTGTGACAAAAAGGATGAGGACGTCCCGGAGGAAGTGAGGTCCACAAAAAAATTTTACATTAAAGGAACTCTCTGAGACATTGCCCGGCATTGGAAGTGCAAAGGATAAAATACTTCGTGTAATCCAAATGTGCTGTTTTGCCAAGGCACAGAAAAGGTGTTCTCTTGGTGTGTAAGAGTTACGCTAGAAGACAAGCACTGTTCAAGTTATTCTTAACAAGTTTTATTTTTGCAAAGGCATAAAATAATTCTCAATGTTTGAATGTTTTAAACTGGTAATTTTAAAAAATTTTTCATATACAGTGTATTTGTAACCATAAGTTAAGTGAGTTTTTAATGGTTCTTTTGTTGTTGCTGTTTCTTGCCTAGACAAAGGCTTGCTCTGTCACCCAGGCTGGAGTGCCTCGATGCGACGTAGGCTCACTGCAACCTCAGCTTCCCAGGCTCAAGTGATCCTCCCACCTCAGCCTCCTGAATAGCTGAGACTACAGGTGCACACCACCACACCTGGCTAATTTTTTTTATTTTGTAGAGACAGGGTCTCACTGTTGCCCAGAGCTGGTCTGGGAACTCCTGGGCTCACGCCATCCTCCCTCCTGGGCCTCCCAAACTGCGGAGATTACAGGCGTGAGCCGCCGCGCCTGGACTGCTTTGAATGTTTTGAGAAAAACTGTTTAAAGTCGTGGAACAATCTTAATTTTTCCTATTGATTATTAAGGTAGTTTTTTTTTTTTTTTTTTTTTTGCAGTTTAGGTTTGGGGGTACATGTGAAGAACATGGAAGATTGTTGCATAGGTACACACATGGCAGTGTGATTTGCTGCCTTCCTCCCCCATCACCTATATCTGGCATTTCTCCCCATGCTATCCCTCCCCAACTCTCCACCCCCCCACTATCCCTCCCCTTTTTCCCCCGAGAGACCCCAGTGTGTGATACTCCCCCTCCCTGTGTCCATGTGTTCGCATTGTTCAACACCCGCCTATGAGTGAGAACATGCGGTGTTTTATTAAGGTAGTTTTTCATGGTTCAGTCATTTCCAGCGTCCAGAAGAATTACCGTATCCACAATATGCATTATATGTCAATGTGAAATTGTCAACAACTACTTTGGGGTAGAACACATAAATTGATGGTTACAAAGCAATAGGTTTTTTTTTGTTTTGTTTTTGTGTGTGTGTGTGTGTGTGTTTTTTTTTTTTTAAATCCGCGCTGTAAGCGTGTTGGGATTGTCTTTAGGTGCTAACGGTTGAAAAGGAGCTCCTGCCAGCGCCTGAAAACACCGCAGCACGCACGGGCGCAGGGCTGGGGCAGGGCGGTGGGGGCGCAGGTGGCCCAGCCTCGCCCCGCGGCTCCGGAGCCGGGGCCACGCCAGCCCCGCCGCACGCGAGACCCGCGGCCGCCCGCGAGACCCGCACCCGCCCGCAGGAGCGCGCCGGGGGCCACGGCCTGCGTGGGTGGAAGGGGCGGCGGCGGCGGGAGCTGTGGCCACGCACAGCGCCGGCGGGAACGGCCAGGCACGCACGGCGACGGCGGCGGCGGGAGTGGGAGCTCAGGCCACGCACGGCCGCAGCGGCTGGCGCGGCGGGCGCGGGAACGGCGGGAGCTGTGGCGGCGGCGGATGGCCCAGAGCTGATCTATGCGGCGCCTGGAGGGGTTGTGTCTGCGGCGGCGGCGGCGGCGGCGGGGCCCTGCCCGCGAGCGGAGCGGGGACAAGATGAAGTACCAGAAGTACCTGACGGTGCTGCAGATGGCCATCGGCGTCACCCCCTCCAACCGCGGCAGCCTGCTGCCGCTCAAGAGGAAGCTGTGGTGAGGCGGCCGCGCGGACGCGGAGCCCCAGCCGGGCCGGGCGCGGGCCGGGGCGGCCGGGGTCGGGGCCGGAGCCAGAGCGGGAGTGGGAGCGGGGGTCGGGACGGGCGGGCGGGAGGCGAGGCCGCGGCTGCGGGGCCCGACGGGGCGCGCCGGGCGCGCGGGGAGCAGCAGCCATGGCCGAGCCCGGGGCCGAGCGCCGTCTTGTGCCGCGCGCCGGCGGGCGGGTTCCGCCGAGACCCTCGCCGTGCCTGCGGCAGGGAGCAGCAGGGAGCGGCCGGGACCCGGCACCCGCACCCGGGCGTCGGCCTCCCGCCTCTGTCCTTTCTGCTCCATTCCGAAGGCTTCTGACTCAGAATTTCCAGCCAGGCTCTCGCGGAGACAGCAGAGAATTCATTAGTATCACTGTGTGCGTTGTCACTTATTTTTCAGAAATTCATCTGCTGCTCAGTGCATAGTAGAGGACGAGCAAGGCAAGGGGAGTAAGTTCTGGGATTATTATTGCATTGTCAGGGACTGTATTCTTAACTGCATGCGCTCCAGTTCCTCCGACCTGGAAACTGTTACTGAGGTAATGGGGGAGAGAACACCCTTAAAGAAAAACGTCTGGATCTTACTGGTTAACGTTGCTGATTGTCTACAGGATTGTGTATTGCATTTTATTCATAATATTCCGTAATCCATGCGGAATCCCAGGGGCCACGTAGGTATCCCACTGGCTTGAGATTTAGGCTTAAGGTTCTTTTGCGAAAGAAATAAGTAAAGGGAAGATGACTGCAGAGAAAAGATGCCAGTTATCATGACAGTCAGTGGTTAAGTTTAAATTGGTGGTCAGTGTACTTCATAAAGGTTTTATTCCATTCAACTGAATGCAGTCTAATTTAATCCTAGGGTTATAGAGAAAGGAGATGAGGCTGCTTTTAGGTAATTGAGGAAAGTAATTCCTGCGGTCTAAGACAGTATGAAAGAATGGTCCTTAGTGATAAGCCAAGAAAAAGATGGGTTAAGAAAAAGAATCCCAAAAGTGGAGAATTTTGAAGGTAAGACAAATGTGGGCAGCAAACTTCAGATTTCAGCTGTGCCACTTACTGTGTGACCTTAAGCAAGTTCCTGGATTGTCCATTTCTTCCTCTGTAAAATGAGGATCTTGTTATCACCCTTATGGGGGATAAATACACATCAACTCTGATAATAAATGCAAAGGTGTCTACCACTGTGCCTGGCTTGATAATAGGTGCTTAGTAAATGTTAGTGTCTTTCCGTTCCCACCAATTTGTCTTTTTAAAAAAGAAATTTATTCCCCAAAAGATGTTTTAATGTGCCAGATACAGTGGCTCACACCTGTTATCCCAGCACTTTGGGAGACAGAGGTGGGCGGATCACCTGAGGTCTGGAGTTCAAGACCAGCCTGACCAACATGGTGAAACCCCATCTCTACTAAAATAAATAAATAAATAAAAATAAAAATAAATAATAAATTAGTCAGGCGTGGTTCTGAGTGCCTATAATCCCAGCTACTCGGGAGGGTGAGGCGGGAGAGTCACTTGAACCCAGAAGGTGGAGGTTGCAGTGAGTCAAGATCATGCCACTGCACTCCAGCTTGGGTGAGAGTGAGACTCCGTTTCATAAAAAAAAAAAAGAAAAGAAAAGATATTTTAATGTGATAAGCAGCAAGTGACAGTAGTTGAATTAAGACATGTCTGTGGGAGAAGATGTTAGCAAATAAAGACTCACTACAGTGAAGGGAGAAGGGGTAACTCTTGAAGATTTTTCTCAGATTGATGGTATATGGGTGTATGGGAGATATCAGCACCAACAGTCTTATCTCCGATTTTGCTTTTCTCCTGAGCACTTATCAATTACTAACACACTGTTTATTGTACTTATTTTTCGTATGTATTCCCCCTCTCCTCACTAATATGTAAGTTGCATGAGGAAGGGCTTTTGTCTGTTTCATCCATTGCCGTAAAGCCCCTGCAACTGATGTATGGTACAAAATAGCTTCTCAGTAAATATTTGTTGAATAAATGGATTCTTAATAATTTGTGACTGGGAAATAGTATGTTAGGGAAATCTGTTTTCTTGATGTTCAGTATAAAAATTTTTATTATTTATTTATTTATTTAGTTTTGCTCTTATTGCCCAGGCTAGAGTGCAATGGCCAATCTGAGGTCACTGCATCTTCCGCCTCCTGGGATTCGAATGATTCTTCTGCCTTAGCCTCCCCCAGTAGCTGGGATTACGGGTGCGTGCCACCATGCACAGCGATTTGTTTTGTATTTTGAGTACAGATAGAGTTTTACCATGTTGGCAAGGCTGGTCTCCAACTCCTGATGTCAGGTGATCCGCCTGCCTTAGCCTCCCAAATTGCTGGGATTACAAGTGTGAACCACTGTGCCCGGCCCAGTTTAAAAATTAAGATGTGAGAATAATATTTGAAGAACTATTAGACATCAATATTAGCAGCATTTGGTCACAAAGTTAGGAAACTAGGTTTATTCTTTTTCATCAGTGGGGTGCTGCTTCTGAAAACACATTCTCCAAACACAGAATTTCTGAAGAGAGGACACAAGGAAATAAAATCCGGGGTAACTTTTATATCCAAGAAATTCATGTTTGAGGTGGGCAATGAGTTAAGGCCAGGGATGAAAACCGTCTTACTAAGAGGTGTCCTGGGAAAGGCAAGCAGCTTTTGTTGAGCTTTTCCGTGATCTTAGATAATCATTTCATAATTTCCACTCAATGTTAACTTGCAAATGTACGTTCATCTAATTTTACAGTGGCAAAGGGAAGAGCATGCTCTGTGAAGACTCTGGAGTGAGTGACTCTTTTAAACAGATAGAGAATACTTTATATGCTTAAGTTGGAGAACATTGTGTTGCCAGATTCATTTTTCTCTGATACCCTTTGGATTTATTTTCTAGATAATGTTTCATTTTGCTAGTTTCATAGCAACTGCACGTAGAGCATTTGAGACATAAGGTACCATCGTATGTCTAGAAGATGGTAGGATATACGTCCTGACTCTAGAGTGGTGGGCGGAAACCAATAGCAGACATCAACAATGCCTGTCAGACCTTGGAATGCACCAGCTTGTGCCTGTTTGCAAATGTGAGGGCCAGGCGTGGTGGTTTACGCCTGTAATCCCAGCACTGTGGGAGGCCAAGACTGGTGGATCACTTGAGGTCAGGAGTTCGAGACCAGCCTGGCTAACATGGTGAAACCCTGTCTCTACTAAAAATATAAAAATTAGCCAAGTGTGGTGTTGTGTGTTTATAATCCCAACTACTCAGGAGGCTGAGGCAGGAGAATCGCTTGAACCCAGGAGGCGGAGGTTGCAGTGAGCCAAGATTGTGCCATTGCACTCCAGCCTGGGTGACAGAGCAAGACTCCGTCTCTGAATAAATAAATAAATGGGAGGATGTATTATCAAAACTGATCAAGGTATATGTGAAGATTTATATGAAGATATTTATGTATCTGTGTTTCTCTGTTTTTATGGAAGTTTATATGAAAAGGCTTTTGCCAGTGTAAAGGGCAGGGTTGCCTGCCTTATTCCCACACTTCCATCTCGCTTGGGCATTTGTGCCCATCAGTTTTTCTTTGTGTAGTATCTTCTGCCTTTCTGATTGGTCCTGCAGATCTCATAAGGAGTATTATATTTGCAAACCAACTTAGGTGGAAACTGAAGCAGACAGTCAGATCTACATCAGTGGAGCCTGTGGGAACCCTCTTCCTTCTCATCCTTTTCTCCAGGAAATTTAGGAAGCAGGAGCGTTTGCAGTGTTTGATTCTGAATCATTACTTAGGAACGCAGAACAAAGCCTAGTTACCTGTACCTGAGTTAGGTGTGAGTTTGTATAGCCTGCCGCCTTCCTTTGGGAGACCTCCTGGAGTTGCCAGTGATGAAACGAAGCAGTGGGGCTTTGTGTTTTCAGGGGCTGCTGTAACAGATCATGTAAACTTGGTGGCTGAAAACAACAGAAATTTATTCTCTCAATTCTGGGGGCTAGAAGTCCAAAATCGAGGTGTTGGCAGGGCCACGCTTCCTCAAACGCTCTCGGGGGAGGGTCCTTCCTTGCCTCTTCCGAATATTCTTTGTGGCTGCATGGATCCACACTCTGCTTCTGCCTTCACGTGGACTTCTCTGTGTCTCTGTGTCTTTTCCTCTGACTCTCTTTTTTTTTTTGGAAGACTAAAACTTTTAATTTTTAATTTATTTAAAATTATAAACTAGAAACTCATAAAATAAATGCTCCATTGTGTAATATGATGTATGGATATGCATACAGGTTCTTCTGCAGGCCATATTAGAATCTTCACCACAACTAAAACACAGCTGTCCTCTGATATCCCTGAGACTTACTTCCTTACTCAACTCTGTCTCTTATAAGGACATTTGTCATTGGATTTAGGGCCCACCTGGATGATCCAGGATGATCTCATCTGGAGATCTTTAACTTAATTACATCAGCAAAGCCTCTGTTTCTAAACATGGTAACATTCTGAGTAAGGTGACATTGACGCTGCTGTTCTGTCGGTGTAAGGCACAAATAATAGTTACTCCTTTCTATTTTATGTGAAATGCAAAAAATATTTTCATAATACTGTTATTGCTGTCAGCAGTCTTGAGTTTTGCACTAAGTGCTTTAAGAGTATTTACAGTGATCTCAGGGAGAAAAGGGGGTGTCATTTCATTTTCTTTAACTCTGAAAACGTTTCCCCAATTATTTGATTCAGTGATTATTTAAGACCATGCACTATCAGTATATTTATTCGAGTAGTCATCTAATAATCAGATTCTAAAAACAAAAAGAGTTGTTATTCATTGAGCTATTACTTGCCAGACTCTATATTAGTGCTTTCCAAGTATCCTGTCATTATTTATCTTATAGCACCCTTATGAGGTAGGTGCTGTATTTTCCCAGTTTTACAAATGAGGTCATTGACTTGCCCAGAGTCATACAATTGATCAGAGTTTAAAAAACAATTGATCAGGAAGATAACAGTCTAGAAAGACAGAATAACTGAAAACAGATAATAAAATGACTGGTAATTTCCCCATAGAAGGTTGTTTCTCCGAGGTTGGTCCCCTGGTCCACTCATAGGTCACTGAGGTCCTCCTGTTGTGACGTGAAGGGCTCCAATACACAAATCCTTTCAGAATTTTTTTTTTTTATGAGATGAAGTTTTACTCTTGTTGCCCAGGCTGGAGTGCAATGGCACAATCTCGGCTCACTGCAACCTCTGCCTCCTGGGTTCAAGTGATTCTCCTGCCTTAGCCTTCCAAGTAGCTGGGATTGCAGGTGCCCACCTCCATACCTGGCTAATTTTTTATATTTTTAGTAGATACGGGGTTTCACCATGTTAGCTATGCTAGTCTCGAACTCCTGACCTTCAGGTGATCTACCCACCTCAGCCTCCCAAAATACTGGGATTACAGACAGAAGCCACTGCGCCTAGCCCATAATTTTTAAAATGAGCTAATTATTGGCAGTTGCACATTATTTTTTATAAGATCATCAAATGACTATTTACTATTAACCTATTACATGAGTTATTAAGCTTTCTGAAATTCAATGCTCATAAACAAAAATTAGCATTTTACTAGCTTTTCCTAAAGTATCCTTCAGAAGGATTTAGCATCCTTTTAAAGCCAGCTGCCCTCCTGTACTTAGCAGTGTCTCATGGCTCCTCCCCTTACTCTGTTGTTTGGAATTCCCCTCAAGTAGAGGAAGGATGCTTTGCTGTCACTCATTAGCATTCTCTTGAGTTGGCTGTGGCTGTCAGTTGCTGATATCTTAAAACTAGTATCTTATGGAAGGATTATTAGATGTTACTTTGTTGATAGTTTTGTCCTTGTGTAATTGCTTTGTTTAATTGCTTTGTTTTTACCGTCTTGATTGTTTTTGCCCAATTCTGTGTTATTACTGAGTTCTTTTCAACTGGAAATTAGAAATTGGTGGTGTAGATGCGCTTGGGAGTTGTTTGTCCTAGGGTGGTCGGAAATACTTCTAACCAAAACTCCTGAGTTGGAAACAAAAGGAATGGATACCTAAGGCTCTCTGGGAAAGTTGGGCTTTCAAGGATGAGGGGCAGAAAAGCATTCCAGCAGAGGGAAGGGTGTGGGAGAGATGGCTGCAGAATGTCAAGGAGTTGTGCTGCACTGTGGTGTATGTATTTTGGACTAGTGAAAATTTGTATCTCTGTTGGATTTAAATGACTTTGCTAAGGACCGTGTCCCATGTCAAAGCTATAGCAGTCCACATTCGGCCTGTAGCCAACAGAGAACCCAATAGAGCTTTTAGATGTGACATAATGGGTGGGGTTGGACTAGTGTGTACCTTTCTCCTGCATGCCGCTGACCAGGGAAGATACATTCAAAGAACGAGAACTAAATGTTAACAGTTTTCTGGGTTGTTAATAATATCGGGGCAGGTGCCGGCTTTACCCAAATGAGAGCCTGTCTGGGAAGTTGTGCTGGAGGAGGCCATGCTGGCCTGCAAGCCTTGAAGGGGATGCTTCCTCCCTCACCTCGGGAGCTACGATGGTGCAGCCTGCAGTGCAGACCAGGCCTGTTCTAGCAGTGTCAGGTGAAGAGAAGGGAAATGGGCAGAGCAAGTCGGGGACTGCTTCTGGGGGTCAGGCCTGTGGTATGTGTTCATCCAGTGGAGGTAGGAAGTGGAAGGAGAGGGTGGGCCTTGGGCCTCTACCTTTGATGCCTGTCAGCCATGCCTACAAGTAAAGCATGCTCTCATGAGGGAAGTTACAATGCGGGTGGGAGAGAGGCAGAAATTTTCTCCCCCAGCTTCCTTCTAGGGAAGATAAAATGGAATTAAGAATAAGGAAAAATAAAACCTCATTGCAAGCTAAATATTGATTTCCCTGTAGGTCAAGGGGAAATATGCAGGGTGCTTATACATCAGTTTCTAACTTTATTTCCCTGCCATCAGGGCCATTCCCCTAAATATGTGGGGAATAATCCCCAAAGTCTGAGTTACTCCGTTAGATCTGCACTATTAGGGCTGCGGAAGAATGGTACCAGGGGGAGTAAAAGAATTTATACTCCATGTCAAATGGAACTGTCCTTGGTGGGCTCTTTGTATAGCTCTTCTCATCTGAGTTATAGATATGCAACTGTGTTCTTGCAAATATCCAGAAAGAAAATAAACACACACATACCCCTCCCCAGAACAAGTATTCTTAAAGACAGTAATAAACAAAAGAGAAGCAACATCTGAAATTCACCTGTTTCTACAAGAACACTTCTACTTAAACCAGAGTTAATATTCTGCATTATTGTCTACATCTGTGTTTTTTCTTTTCTTTATTCCACACCAAACAAAGTGGGGGTCATAATTGAGCCATATGCCTTATAACGATTTCCCTCAGCTTCCCAAAGATCTGGTCAAAGCTTTAAAGTTACTGAAGTTACTCTGTAGAAGTCTAGTTAAATTCTTAGTCAAGTCGCCATCTTCCTGTAGAGTCTGTGGGCAGGGTGGGTCCAGAGCTGATACTCACCTGGTATATACCAGTTTAGCTCTACTGATTATTACATGTTTTTATTTTTTATTTTTTTTATTTTTTGAGACATGGTCTCACTCCGTTGCCCAGGCTGGAGTGCAGTGGTGTGATCACCATTCACTGCAGCCTCGACCTCCTGGGCTTAAGTGATCTTCCCACCTGAGCCTCCCAAATAGCTAGGATCACAGGTATGTGCTATCCCACCTGGTGAATTTTTTGTATTTTTTGTAGAGACAGAGTGTCTCTATGTTGCCCAAGTTGTTCTCAAACTTCTGGGCTCAAGAGATCCTCCTGCCTCGAACTCTCAAAGTACTGGGATTATAGGCATGTTTTTATTATGATCCTGGTAAGGAGGCAGTGGAGCTATTCTTCTAGTTATATTTATGGTCACTTTTTTTTGTTTTACTTTGCCATTGGATTTAGTATTACATTGAGTTAACCCTGATACATTTCTTGGCCATCTGCCATTTATAAAATTTGGTAGATATAAATTCTTATTACAGGCTCTTTTAGGCATCTAGGTTTGGCATAAAGGAAGAATAGTGATACCTTTCTAAGTCAAATGAGAGAAAAACTTACGAAAAACACTAGACAGATTTTATACTAAGTGTTTGCATTAACTTTCTAAAATATATCGCACCTACTAGCACTATCAAAATAAAGTGAGAGAGAAGAAATGAAAAGTCGATTTGTATATTGTTTTGTAACTCTATTTTTCTTTCCCATATGTCCTCTTTTGAATAAAGTTCATTGTTTTCATGGAAGTTTTTACCCTGCACAGAAGAGAACAAAGCTGTACAATGTTTCTTTTTATGGTGAGAATCATGAAAGTGGCATCATTACAATTTTACTTTGGGAGGACAGTTGAAAGGAAGACTCACTGGCAATTCAATGAAAGAAGAAAATTAATTTTTAAAGCCACAACAAAATTCATAATAGTCTGAGTAAACAATAAAGAATGTCATCAGTGGACAGGGATTTTTGAGGACTCTCTGAAATGTAACTAGTAGATAGGGATAGATCTGTTGAGAGAAAAACCTTGCAGTTGTCTAGAGCATGTGAGCACTGGGGTGAGAGAGGCAGGGCTGTCCTAGAGGTAGCTACTGACTTCCAAGAGAAGTCTGCCTCACAGACCTGGCAGCGAATCCCATCTCTCTGCCAGAGTTACTGAAGGCAAGCCACAGTAATCGCAGTGGAGAAATGGGTGTTTTCCAGTACAAATGTAAGTAGACATTAAAAATCACCAAACAGTGCAAGAAAGCCAGTACCCAGAGAATTACCAAATTAAAACACAGAACGAATCCCCGAGAAAGTAGAAAAACATTAGATGGTTATTTTCAGAAAAAAATGGTTATTTTCGGAAAGAAGCCTGAGAATATTGCATTAATTAAAAAATAGTAGATACTTTAGAAATTTAAAATTTGCTCATTCATAGAAAAGAGAATAGTTGAATTCACAAAACTGAAAAGCAAGTTAGTAGTCTGGAGGAGTAAGTTAAAGGATCACAAAAGAGCAAAGGGATCAGAAGCATGAACAAGAAGCTAGGAAACCTGGACACTGTTTCTAAGAGGGGTTGAGGATTTTTGCAGGGATGTGGAGTTGCTGGGAAAAAAGGGGAATAAAGACGTGCTAATGCCATTTCTTGTTTTGGAGGAGATGAGCATACTGATAAGCCCTAGGTGTTGACAGGAAAATACAAGTCTAAATGTATATGTGTGTGTGTGTACGTGTACATATACATGTGAGTAATAGATACATCTATAAAGATGTTCATGTGCATGTGTGTGTATAGTTAAGTAGAGTTAGAGTTTCCCTAATAAGATGTATAACTTTCAAACTACTGACTGGAAAGGGAAGAAGGTCTCAGGGTGATTCAGGACAAAGTCAACTCAATCATTTTAATAAGACAGAAACTTAAGAAGAAAGTATTAAAAAAAAAAAAAAACCACCAAACAAGATGGCAGGAATAGATCTAAACATATGTGCCAGCACAATAAATTTGAATGGATTGAGTTTCTCTTAAAAGACATTAACCCTCAGATTGGGTAAAGAAAGAAAACAATCCAGCTACATGCTACTTACCAAGAGTTAAAGGTACAACTAAAACAAAAAAAGAAAAAAACTGAAAAGAGAGGCTTGGAACACTTGAAAATACAAACACAGATAAATCAGGAAAGGGTTAATATAAAAATGTAGATGAGGAAAATTATCAGACAAATTAGCATTTAAGGTAAAATCTTTAACTGGCATAGTCTTTTTATATGATAAAAGATTAAATCCCTAGAAGATATGTGTCATAAACATCAAGACATCTAATAAAAAAGAATTGAAATACAAAAAGCAAAAACTAAAAGACATAGATCAATTGACAAATCTGGGTTCATGGTGGGAAATTCTATAAAGTCCTTTATACAGAATTAGCAGTTCAACAGACAAAAGTATAATGAAGGACATGGAGAAGTTGAGTGATAAAATAATAAAGTGGTAAAGTTGCCCTGTATTAAGGACTCCCCCAAGTGGGCATTCTCATATACTGTTGACGGAAGTGTAAATCCGTAAAGGTTTTTGGAAAGGTATTGCCTATCAGCATTTAGAAAGCTCCGATTTCTGACTGCATTCCTACTTCGAGGCATCTTTCCTAACTAAATAAAGCATTTGTACTATACCCAAAGATGTTACCAAGGATGTCCATTGCTGTATGGTTTGATAACAAACACATGAAGACAAACTAACTGTCCTATTGAAGGGAATTGGTTGAACGAATTATGTTGCATCTATGTTATGGGATACCGTTTAGCCATTAAAAAGAGTGAAATAGTTCTGTATGGATTATTATGAGCAGAACATTAAGATATATTAAGTGAAAAATATAAGGTGCAGTACAACACACACAGTTTGGTCACCTCGCTAAAAAATTTCAAAAGAAAATAAACACAACTATAAATAAGCATGAGCATTTGTCTGGGAGATTATACAATACAAAGAACTGTTAATAATGGTTGATTTTTCCCAATGCTGGTCGGTGCTAAAAAAAAATAAATAATGGTTGATTTTGGGACCAGGCGCTGTGGCTCACGCCTGTAATCCTGGCACTTTGGGAGGCCACGGCAGGTGGATCACGAGGTCAAGAAATAGAGACTATTCTGCCCAACATGGTGAAACCTGGTCTCTACTAAAACTACAAAAGTTAGCCGGGCATGGTGGCACACGCCTGTAGTCCCAGCTACTCGAGAGGCTGAGGCAGGAGAATTGCCTGAACCCAGGAGACGGAGGTTGCAGTGAGCCAAGATTGCACCATGCACTCCAACCTGGCGACAGAGTGAGACTCTGTTTCAAAAAAAAAAGTTGATTTTGGAAAAGAGATAGGGGTTTGGGATGAGGGGAAAAAGGCAGATTTTACTTTCCATTTTTATATCTTTTTATACTGTAAATGTTGTAACTATATGGATATATTCTGAACTGTAGACATGCCTAGTCTATTTTATGATATTTCCTGTGTCCGTGTGAACGTGTATTCCAGTGTACACTCCATGGATGGCTTAGATTATTTGCTACTTCGTGTTTGTGTTTCCGTGATTCTGTAATTATGCTGAATTAAGTGTTGGCTATCATGTTTAGATTTATTTTATTTCCATACTTAACAAAAGCACACTGAACAGTATCTGTGATGGACACAAAGATAGCTCATTTGTACTGGGTGTGACAGGCACCAGACCGAGTGCTGGATAAATAACAGCCCAGAAGGAAGCAGATGCCTCCAAGTTACCTAGGGAACTTCAGTCTCATCTTAATGGCTTCTTCGATGGTTGTAGCAGTGACATTTAATGAATCTTTAAAAAACAACAACAGCAGCAGTGAAAAAACCTTATTAATGAGACCGGGTCTTACTCTTGTCTCTCAGGCTGAAGTGCAGTGGTGGCTCACTGCAGCCTTGACATCCCAGGCTCAAGCAATCCTCCCACTTCAGCCTCCCAAGCAGCTGGGACCACAGGCATACACCACCAGGCCAGGCTAATTTTTTTATTTGCATGTATATATGTAGAGGCAGGGTCTCCCTATATTGCCCAGGCTGGTCTCAAACTCCTGGGCTCAAGTGATCCTCCTGCCTTGGCCACTCAAAGTGCTGGGATTATAAGGGGTGAGCCACCACCCCAAGCCTAATGAATCTTACTGTTGTACTATTTGAACTCTGTCAAGATGTCTAAACTAGCTAAGAAATACTTAGAAAGGGTATCTGATAAAGTGTAGCTCTGCTGTGGTTCTTAGTTTTTTGGGTGAAAAAAGGAGCGTGACATTTCCAAAACTACCTTTGAGTAAATGCTTCCCTTAAAACTTGAGAAATGTGTTCACATGTAAGCCTGTCTTTTTAAAGATTTTTTTCTTTATTGCAGGGTAACGCCATCCTCTGAAAATCCTAATGGTGCTACTTCTAGTGTCAGCCAAGGAAAACCCTCTTTAAGAAGAATTAAAGGGAGATTACACAGAAGCAAAAGCCTTGATAGCATCGATTTCTGTGAGCTCACTGTAAGTGGACTGATCAATGCTTTTCTGTTTTCAAAGAGTATGAAAGTTTTTATTTTATTACTTTCATAAGATGCAACAGGCTTATTTTGTGGCAAGCATTTTTTAAATTTTAGAAATGGTTTACCCAACAGGTTACCAACCAGAATGCTTTCTTAACTAGCATGCATATGGTATATTTATAATAATGGTTCATAATGATGATTCTGATACAAAGATGAAGTTAGAGAAATGCTTCCTAGTGCTACAAGAAAAATTGGTTTAAGTTCAATAGAGTATTACTGTGAATATCTCATAAAATCACAAATCTGCATGTTAACGAGACTTAAGTATCTGATTAATCCCAAACACCCAGCTTCCTGATAGTACCAGACAATAATTACTCTAATATTATTAGCACAGATCCCAATTCAGTCAGTTAATGATAGTGCTTTCTTTCTATTCTTTTTTTTTTAAAAAGAGGCAGGGTCTCCCTCTGTTGCCCTGACCAGAGTGCTGTGGTACAGTTATGGCTCACTGCAGCCTTGAACCCTATGCTCAAGTGACCCTCTCACATTAGCCTCCCAAGTAGCTGGGACTATAGGCATGTGCCACTATGCCTGGCTAATTTTTTAATGTTTTGTAGAGATGGGGGTTTCACTATGTTGCCTAGGGCTGGTTTTGAACTCCTGGCACTTTCTTTTTATTCTAAGTAATTAACATTAATGGCCATATTTTTTCAGAGGCCAAGCAACAGTTTCTTATTTCTCATATGGGAATGTGGTAAATTCATGCATGTTTTTGGAGGAACACTGGCATTTAATGCCATAAAGCAAATACTGGAATTTTCTTTGCTGTAAAAGGTTTTATTTCAATTGATGTATCATAAGGTTCAATGGCAAATTAATGAATGTTTAGGTTATTTAGTAGACCTGATATATTCATTTTTGTCCTTTGAGTTTTGAAAATTTTTGAACGAGAAAGGTACCATTGGCCAGTGTTTCAAAAAATGGTATCAAAGTATGAAACTGAATTCTGTCTTTTTCATCTCTTACCTGTAACTATTGAAAATGAAAGCTCAGTAAATGTGAATACTCTATTATTTTACCTTTTACATTTATTTTTTTATTTTTATTAAAATAATTTTATTCAAGCATTGTACTTTAAAATGTTCTTAAATACTTTTTATGGCACAAGACATAGAGGTAAAATGTGACCTATCAGAAGACATTTAATGAAGAACCCAAAAAGAATAAAAAGACAGTAAATTCCTGTTGAGTAGACCTAACAGTTAAAGTGACTAAAGAAAATATAAATGTACTTCAAAATGAAGTGAGTTGCTTTTCGAAAATGAAACATTGAATTCATCAAGAAGCAAATTTAAATTATTTGTTGGAATATAAAAATGGAAATTTAAATTTTACCAGCTTTTTTCTGTTGTGCAAAACATTGTCATTACTGAAGCATAATCACATGACTAATCTTTCATGTCATAAAATATGTTTATTTGCATAAACAATCATTCTGGTTGGGGAAGAGGTTATAATGTTTCTAGAATGTAATAGACAAAAAGCTTTACAGAGAAAAAGATTGCCTTCAGTTTTCCACAAATAGAAATGACGAATGGAGTTATCTTTTTATCATAATAATTATGTTCCAAAATTATTGAGAGTTTATTTTCTGCCTTGTTTCATGAAAGAATTGATCTGGTTGAAGTTAGTACACACTCCAAGCAAGGAAAAAATACTACTACCTAGGTGCAGAATTAATTTCTTTCTTTTTGATGGTTTTTCCTGTTTGACTCTATCTCAAAAGTGAAATGTCTTAGTATCCCTGAAGGGAAGGCATTTTGACATTGATGTTAAAGAGACGAAAAGTTGAGGTTCATAGAAGGCTTATTCCAGGGAGGAGCTGTGTATTCTGGTGTAATGGTTCACTTGGATTCATGGACTGTGTTGTTTTAAATTTTGGTTTTCTACTTCTGAAGAGTGCATTGAAAGGCCATGGTCTTTGGTATGCTGACATTTCATCTCTCAGCAATGAGAATGTTAATGAAATTTAATTTCTGCAATTAATTTGAGTTTTCTTCAACTGGCGTTCATTTTCTTTCTCAGGTTTTGTGGTCATGGGTGGTGGAACAACAATTTATATTTACTGTATCTTACTTTGCATGTTTTTAGATTGTTAGAAATTTTTACAGTAAGCATGTTTCATTTTTAGAAAAGCAATAAACTGATTTTCCAAACAATAAAAAAAATAAAAATAAAAGCTTAACAGCTCTTGGCTACTCCCACTTTCTACCATAAGATACGGCAATTAATACTGTAATATCCAAAATATATAGGGGCATATAGCATCTCTAGCATGAGGCTAAAAACATTTTTTTCCTACACTTTAAAAATTCTGTCTTTTTGGCCAGGCACTGTGGCTCATGCCTGTAATCCCAGCACTTTGGGAGGCCGAGGTGGGCAGATCACCTGAGGTCAGGAGTTCGAGACCAGCTTGGCCAACATGACAAAACCCTGTCTTTACTCAAAAAACAAAAATTAGCCAGGCGAGGTGGCAGCCTCCTGTATTCCAAGCTACTCAGGAGGCTGAGGCAGGAGAATCACTCGAACTCAGGAGGTGGAGGTTGCAGTGAGCCAAGATTGTACCACTGCACTCCAGCCTGGGTGATAGAGAGAGACTCTGTCTAAGAAAAAAAAAAAAAAATTGTCTTTTTTTTGAAAGAAGAAAGGGCTACACTTTTGAAAAAAACATGGATTAGAAAAAGGTTTCATGGAAGAGGAAAGGTGTTCAGAATTGCTTTTCTAAGGAAGTCGACTTTGTAATATCATGTAGAACCAATTTAAAACCTTAGCCACAGAAGTCTAAAGGGAAGATATTTGGTAAAGGATCTGTAATGACTTCTAATTACATAGGAATAGAAATCTTTATTTCCTTTAGGAAGTATTAGCTGCTATAAATACTTCTTTGTAAATGTTCTTACGGTTCAAGCAACTCTGAAAACTTTATACACTATTTTAAAATTTTATTTTAAAATTCTGATTAAATGCATGTCTCCTTATGATTGCTGAAGTAAATAGAGAACCTTAAAATAGGAAAACTTAGACTGACTTAGTAATCTCCTGTCATAGATACATATCAAATTTGTATAACCAACAGAATAATATTTCTATTTTTATTTTTGTTTTAATTTTAATTTTTCCAAATTTGTCTAAGAAAAAATACAACTTTTATTGATTTTAGAAAAACATAGCAAGCGGAGCAAGAGGTCCACTTGCGGTAGTTTCCTGGTTGCAGTTTCTGGCCGAGAGTTCTCAGGTTCCAGCTGAGCCTGTTGGCTTTGGTCCCGGGCATCATCAGAATGATGCCATTTCACTCCTGGGGAGAAGTGATTGTTTCAGCGTTCTCTGTGGGGATTAAATGGGATGGGTATTCCAGTTCATTTTGTAACCCCACAGGATAATTGATTGGCATCCTAGTTTACTGATGGGGACTGGAATCCATCCAGTCTCCCTGGTTTCTTGAGGCAGTGTCCCAGAGATGCTTGGTAAAATTCTCTTAGGCAAAGGCCGGACTCGACAAGTCTATTCTGTATATGTGTTTTGCCTACAAAACCTGAGCCCTTCTTCAGTGTTTTAATGGGTAAAATGGGTGTATAAACCAGATGACAGGTTCTTTTTTTCTTCTCCCCTTGGGGTGATAGACATATTAACAATCAGTATGAAAAAGAAAGTGACCTTTTGTCTTTAGATTTAGTGAATGATGTTTATGTACCTAGCTGTTCCTTTTCACTCTGGTGTTACTGCCTGTTTGGGTTGCAAATCAGATTTCATTTTTCACTTCTGCCCCTTCCTTTCTCTTAGATTCTAAGTGTATAGTCAAAGAAGTTTAAGTGACAATTTAAAAAGTTAGGAAAGAAAAAAAAACAAAACAAGTTTGCTTGAAATTTTGCAGCTTCTCTTATAAAACCTCCTCCCTAAAATCGAGGAATGGAGCCTGTTGGGTAAAGTTCATTCTGTTTGGGAGGAAGGTATTCTAGAACATAAACTTAGGCAATTTATTTCCTGCTTTGTGGGTGTAAATCCAGATTGCTGCTTATCTCTCTGCCGACAGAAAAATACTGCAAAAAGTGTTGTGTACAGTGAATAGAGACAGTGATCCAATTAACAGTTTATGGTGATGTTCCCTTAACCTTGAGTGACAGAGAATTCAGTCATCTCTGATAATCATTAGGCAAAAGGGATACATGTTTCAAAAGCTTTAGAGGAGTGTTTGTCATTAGAGGGGAAAATATGTGATAAGACATTATTTGGAGTGTTACATTTGGGTACATTTTTGGGTTAATAAATCACATGTCACTGCTTCCTGAATAATAATTCTGTTTTTAATATCAGTGATTTTTTTCCATTTGAAAAGACACTTCTTTCTCCTGATATAAAAGAGTATCCAGCTGGGCGTGGTGGCTCACACCTGTAATCCCAGCACTTTGGGAGGCCAAGGAGGGTGGATCACTTGAGGTCAGGAGTTCGAGACCAGCCTGGCCAACCTGGTGAAACCCTGTCTCTACTAAAGATACAAAACTTAGCTGGGTGTGGTGGCAGGTGCCTGTAATCCCAGCTACTCTGGATTACAGGATTGAGACTCTATCTCAAAAAGGAAAAAAAAAAAAATCCACACAGACCAGCAGAAAATATCTGTAACCCTGTGAAGATATCAATGATAAAAATTTCTCTTCCTTACTCTACCCCTCAAGACTTTCTACTATGAGACTGGTGGAACCCTCAGAGGCCTTGGGGACCTGTTTTGACACAAAACTGCCTTTTGACTTTAAACACATCCTAAGTTTTTTTCCACCTTGAGCACCTGGCTGGTGAGAGAGGAGCTGGACATGAAATGGTGAGAACGCCATGGAAGGAGAGCCAGTGGAGGGACATGGACACTTCTGGACTTCCCCCTTCTGTGGGAGAGTATGGCCCCTTCCCCCTGTTCTCACTCCCCACTCTCATCACCAGTGCTCTCCTTACCAGTACGAGAGCCTGGAAGAAACTGCAGGGAGCATCATGGGCTCCTCTGCTCTGGACACAGTGATGATCGAGTGGTTATGTGGTAGAAGTAGTGGTGGTGGAGGTGGAGGGAGTGGAGGTGGAGGGGGGTGGAGGTGGAGGGGGTGGAGGTGGAGGGGGTGGAACTAGAGGTGGTGGTTATAGAGGTAGAGGTGGTAGAGGTACTGGAGGTGGAGGTGGTGGAGGTGGAGAAGGTGGAGGGGGTAGTTGTAGAGGTGGAGGTGGTAGAGGTGGTGGAGGTGGAGGTGGTAGAGGTGGTGGAGGTGGTGGTGGTGGAGGTGGTGGAGGGGGTGGTGGTGGAGGTGGTGGAGGGGGGTGGTGGTGGTGGAGGTGGAAGAGGAGGAGGTAGTGGTGGAGGTGTTATTAGTAGTAGATGTGGAGGTAGAGGTGACTGAGCCTTCTTCTGTTCTTACAGTGGGCCTGGTCTTTCATGTTTTGAGGTTGTTGAAATGTTCCTGTTTGTAAATAACAAAACACTGACTCAAATTGGTTTAAATGATAAAGGCATTAAGTCATATACTAGAAGTTCAGCAGTAGGATGTTCTTTAGGGCTAATTGCATCTTGTGGGTCTAGTTCCATTTTCCTGGGATGCTTTGCATCTCCCCTCCTCTGCGTAGACTTCATCGGTAGGCTTATGCCATGCTGTGGGCAGCAGTTTGTGCCTCACGTCCACAGGGATAAAGGCAGGAAGGGTCAGTGTCTCTTTCTGTGGCCCTCTTTCAGGCATGGGAAACTTCCCCTAAAGTTTTGTTTCCTACTTCTCATTTCTGTCTCACTGGGTCTTATGCTGGACCAGGCTCTGGCCTGGTAAATGTCATGTATTGATTTTCTTAGCTGGGTTCTTTGACCAAAGGAAAAATCTGAGAATCCATAAGTAATGGCTATAAGAATATAAAAGGCATGGTATTAATAAAATAAGACTGTTTAGAACAGGAACAAATAAATAGTCCTCAAATATCACTCAGTACCTTTGGCTGATTGAGTGATTGTCGTTTAAAGTAAAGTAACAGGAGCTTTTTTTCTCTTGTAGCTAGGAGGGTGGGAGCAGGCAGCCCAGGGTTGGCACAGCTGCGCTGTGATGTTCCCAGAAACCCACCTTCTCCACTGTTCCGGGCTGCTCTTGTTTTATAGGCCTCAGCCCTCATTTGTTCAGTCTGTAGGTGGCTGCTGTGTCTCTGCCCTCACATCTTGTATGTCCCACAAAAATAATGGGACAGAGTAAAGGGACAGAAAACTCTTCTAGTGAAGCTCTGCCCTTTTGTTCCAGAGGAGATGTCCCTCCCCCAGGGACATCTTCCTGCATCTCCTTGGCAAAAATTGTATCACATTGCCATTTCCTGTTCTAAGGGAGGGTGCAAAGTGGGGAGTTTTGGTGGCACAGGCTGCTAGGGATGAAAATGGGATTCTGCTAGTAAGGAAGAAGGAGGAAACGATACTTTGTAGGTAACCAGCAGGGTCTGCTCCACGGACACCTCCCAGCAAGTCTTAACTCACCACAGTACAGACCAGAAAATTAATGCTGCAGTAAAAGACAACTCATAAGTAAGTTAAATTATAATTGATATCATGGCATTACGGGAGAGATGTATCCCAGGTGTCTGCATTAATCAAAATTCCTACGATTGTGAGACTATTTTTCCCATAGGACTCACAGTAAGCTACAAGGATAGTGGCTTATTTCTGTTTTCAGTTAAATTGGTTTGCCATGGACCAGTAGTAGACACACAGGTTAATTCACCCAGCATGCCAGTTTAAAATTATGTCATTCTAGGTGCTTATTTTTACTTTGGGGCATTTGCAAAATTTCAGATGTGTTCATGAAATGAGACTTTATTAATGTTTTATGTTATATGATTTAGATTTATACAACTAAAATTGGCATAAAATAATGACCAAATTGTTCAGTTTAAGAAGGCAGGAAAGTGAGTTAAATATAGATATATATATAGATATATATATATATATATGATATAAATATATATCATATGTATGATCCAAATATATATATAATATATGATATAAATGTATAATATATATGATATATATATGATACATGATATACATATGTATGATATATATATATATCATATATATCGATATATATCACATATATATATACTTTTTTTTTTTTTTGAGATGGAGTCTTGCTCTGTTGCCAGGCTGGAGTGCAGTGGTGTGATCTCAGCTCACTTCAACTTCCGCCTCCTGGGTTCAAGCAATTTCCCAGCCTCAGCCTCCTGAGTAGCTGGGACTATAGGTGCGTGCCACCATGCCTGGCTAGTTTTTTGTATTTTAGTAGAGATGAGGTTTCACTATGTTGGCCTGGATGGTCTCGATCTCCTGACCTCATGATCCACCCGCCTCGGCCTCCCAAAGTGCTGGGATTACAGGCATGAGCCAGCCCGCTCAGCCAAAAGTGAGCAATATGTTTTACAGCAATAGCAAAATGCAGCCAAATGGCTAAAATACAGAAAGATTTAGTGCCTGAAGTAGTATTTTTAGTTAGACCTATGAAAACTTGTCTATCTAGGATAAATTGTTCCCTGAATTATCCCTCATTCAGGAAGTCTTTGTTTTACTGTGCAACTTTACAGGATCCCTTATGTTAGAATTTGTGTGTTCATATTGCTTCCCCAATTTCAGACAGCTTATGTGCCATAAAACTAGATTGCTTCATAATACCTGGCATAATGTTAAGGGTTTAGTGGAGCTCAGTATAAATATTTGTCGAATGAATGAATAAATATGATGACGTGAATAAATGGCTTTGCTGGCAGCTAGGCCACGAGAGAGGCTCTGAAAATGGAAACAGAAATCAGCCTTTCCCTGTCCTTCATGGCCTTGACAAATTTAAAGAATCTTCAGTCTGGGTCCATCGAGTGTTTCTTCATGAGCGGATTCAGGTACCACGGAAATGATGCTGTGTTTCTCAGAGCCTCGCATCAGGGAGCATGCCGTTAGGTTAACCTCGCTGGCCTGGGCATGTTGTGGCTGCCAAATTCTTTTACACTTAATTCACCATGTGGTCCTCTTGGTAATTCATTAGTATTTTGTGGTGAGACGTTTCAAGATTACACTAGTGTCTCTCATCAGACTTTCATCCACTAGCCCTACCCTCCATGGATGACTCCTGCCCAAATCAGCCACTTCTATGCTGGTTGCCAAATAGTGATTTTATATTTTTTTTCATTCATTCTATGTTTATTAGTTGGCATTTCACTGTAGAAGAAAGCTTTCCCTTGTCTATTTATTTGTATTGTCATTCATTTCTTTATAACAATGTCAACTCATGGATTCCTGTGATTTAGACAGTGGGGAGCTCCTTCAGGCTGGCTTCCCTGATGTTGTGACATGTCCCTTTCAATCTTTGAACACTTCTTGTTTTCTGCATATTGTGTTCCAGATTCAGTTTATACTTTTGCTGCGCCAGTCCTGGAACAAGCCATTTCTTCAAGGAGGCTTTAGTTCCCTTTGATGGAGGATGGTATTTAGAAACCATGATGTAGAGGGTTCAGTGTGCTCATTTCTTTGATGTCTGTACATTTCTTCTAGGCCCTCTCAGCAGACAGCAAAAGAGATGCAATGAATATAAATGAACTTGCAAGCACATACACATACACATAATCATCTGTAATCTGCATCCTTCTTTGTGTGCGTGTGTGTGTGTGTGTGTGTGTGTATGTATTTAATAGCCTTAAGTTCTCACTGATACTCTAATTTCAGTTCCTTGCCTTATGGTTCTTTCTAGCTTTCCTCCCTTTCTGTGTCCAGTAGTGAGATACCTTGCTTTCACTGTCCTCATCCCCTTATTTGTTGCTCTCAGGCTTACTCTTGGCTCAGTGTAAGCAGTCTCCCAAGCATGCTGATCCCCTTCTGCCCACCAGTGCCCAGTGCAGGGTCCTGGGCATTGGGTCTCATGCTGCCCATGGGCCTCCATGTGGCTTAGGGGGAATACTTGGCAAGTGAGGTTTTAGTGTAGAGAAAGAAGTAGAGGAAGTAAATGGAGTGGTTTGAAGTAATGAAGTTTGTAGGGTAGTTTCAGCTTTTTACTAAGTACATGCTGAAATCTTACCAACTGACTTGGCTATGTCTTCCTCTTTGGAAATTAGTAAAAAGAATATCAGTTGGTGATTCTTTGAATAAAAGTTCTTACTTTTTCCAGATTCTCCTAACTAACATAATTCCTACTTAGCCCCATACTTGTGTTACACACGTTGTCTATACATGCACTGGACATTTGGCTCCAGTGTTAGGCCCTGGACCTTTTGGTCTTGGGGACATTTTGGCCTAGTCCTTGTCTCTGTGATCACATTGCTCACCAGTGAGGAAGGTTAGTATGAGATCTCAAGTGATCACAAGTGTATAAGTATGTGGGAGGGTTGGATTTACATTGAAGTAGACCAATCCTGTAGAATATTTCATAATGACGATTCATGGTAGAAATAGTCAACATAAAACAAGATGGACACAGGGTTAAGTGGCATAGTCAAACTTGATACAGTTGAAAAGCTGACAGAGGAAATAAAATTAAAATCGATATTTGCTGATACTTAATACAGTAACATTTGTTTTTGAATTCAGATCAACGAAAAAATAAAATATTTATGACAGCTTGAAAATCTTCAGACTTTAATCCAGGATATTGGACTTTATAAAATAAGCAAAAAACAGCCCCGTAGAGAGAATTCATAATAACTGAAGCTATAATTGGTAAATATTTGATGTAGGTAAAATCTGATTGATTTAAAATTTACCTAGAAAAGCCTTGATCTCAGTAAAAATACTTGCAGAAAAAGATCAGCTGAAGAAGGAAAAACTTAGCCATTTCATATACATTAGAGAAAATTGAACAAGAGATTAGACTGGCTTTATGAAATTAAAGTATTTTGTCAATAAGATGTTATCAGTGTTGATATAATTCCAATTCACATATTTGTATTTATAAACATAGTGTCAGAAATTCCTTGGTGCCCCCCCCCCACCCCCCAACAACAGTTGGTCACAGTGTTCACTAGGTCAAAAATGTGATATTAAAAGGTCAAGTACCTATTTTCTAATAATTTCTCATTTTTACGTACAAAATATTTGCTTTAAGTAGCTTACCAGGTAGATAATTTTTATTTAGTGTTATTTAGTTTTGTGTTTTTAATAAATATCAAAAGAAGCCAGAACTCTAACTTGTAAAATAGTCATTAGGTAAAATAGTCATTAGTCATTTAATTGTACAATTAGGGAAAGAAGGATTAGCTAAATTCATGGATTTGACTGTAGATTCATTTTTTTTTTCTTTTTTTTTGAAATGGAGTCTCACTCTGTCGCGCAGGCTGGAGTGCAATGGTGCGATCTCAGTTCACTGCAACCTCCGCCTCCCAGGTTCAAGCAATTCTCCTGCCTCAGCCTTCCAAGTAGCTGGGTGTACAGGCACCTGCCACCACGCCTGGCTAATTTTTGTATTTTTAGTAGAGATGAGATTTCATCATATTGGCCAGGCTGGTCTCAAACTCCTGACCTTGTGATCTGCCCACCTCGGCCTCCCAAAGTGCTGGGATTACGGGCATGAGCCACTGCATCCGGCCGTAAATTCATTTTTTAAAAAAGACCTTTTCCATCATCTTTTATGTCAAAAGAAGATACTGCCTGCTGTCTCTCTCACACACAAAAAGTCCCTTATGGCGATCATGTAGAGTTACTTGGTTTTACCAGTGTTTTATCATGGATTGCAGCTATTTTACTTAATCTTTCCTCTGTCTCCATGAGAAAGTGCACTCCATCAGGGCACAGGCCAGGGTAGTTTTGTTCTTTCTTGTATCCTCAGTGTGTATGCAGCATATTGTTTTATCCATAATGGGTGCTCAAGATTGTTGATTAGCCAAAATACAGATAGTATTCACTTAAAAAAAAGGAAGAAAAGATAAATGACTTGGGAGTTGATTCTTACAGGTGCTCATGAACAAGTCCCATCCCTAGCAGGTCCCCCTGGGCCTGCCCTTGCCAGTCCCAGTTCAGTGAGCGTCCGGCCTGTGTTGCTGACCTGGGTGTCAGCAAACTGCACAGGACATCAGAGCGTGCTGTGGCCCGCCCCCAGCCCTCTGCGGAGGTATGCACTGCTGTGGTAAAGGAGTCTTCCAGAATTATCACCCTTAGTAATTTTCCAAATGGAGAGGAGTCAGAGAGATCCGAGGCTTTTTTGCAGAAAAAGGAATCCAGCTATTTTTATAACTTTAGGAGTTCCAGAGGCCGGTCTGAAAGCAGTTTGCCAAGTGACAACTAATTAGTAGGAGACTTTTGCCCTTAATGGATACTTTCTTCATTAAACTGTAAATGTCTAGATATTTCCAAAGGACTCTTCCAAACAGCCTTGCAAGAACTCTTGGTCTAAAAAAATGGTTCTAAGTACAAAGGCTGCAAACACTCCATTCTTGTGAGTGGTATCAGCCTTCATCTCCACCAAATGGGCTTTCTGGATTGGTTTTGCAGCTCAGTATTTTGTCTCTGTTCCAGTGGACCTGTGCCATCATCTCTCATCTCTTTAGAGTTTCTTTTCATTAGCAGCTGCTAGTTGGGGAGCTTATTATTCTGACTTTAGGCAGAATTTTATTCATCAGAACTGAGTAGAAAATATAGGCCTTTTAGAAATGTGGGTCTTAATGAAAAAAATAGAGAAAATGTTATTTCAAAGAAGAGAATATGGCGCGTTCAGTATTCTGCTTTAACAGGTATTTCATGAGGTCTCTCATGAAAGCAGTTCCTGGATTTTGCTGGACCCTCCCTCTCTAGGGCTTAGACGCAGCTCTGGTTGGCTGGGAGGGAGACCACAGCCACCTCTCCTCCCCATTTCTCCAGTCGCTTCCCCTCCTCACAGCCTCCTCATGCAGACCAACACACCAGCCTCACAACCAGAACAGTTTGAGCCTCACTTTAGGTTCAGCTGGGACTCCCCTGCCCCATCACATGCAAACACATCCATGCACACATGCACACAGACCATTTTCATCATCTTGTCTGCCTTTAAAATGGTCACAATCTAGTGGAGCAGGCAAAAATGTAAACAAACACATGATACATGTTCAGTGGTGGAGGCGGTACAGAGTGCCTTGGGGGGATGGCTAAGTGCTCAAAGCTGCTTTGTACATAAGGAAGCACAAAGAAGTTGGCTGTGAAACTGAATCTGGAAGGACACATATTACTTTGTTGGGCAAAAAGTGGGGAGGTGTTGAGGGAGCAAAGCGGGGACCAGAGATGGAGCTCACACCAGCTGGTGGAAGGAAACTGCCAGTGGTTCCCAACCTTAGAGCTCTCTAGGCATGCCCCATTAGGGTGGCCTCAAGCCCCCATGCCCCTTTCCAGCCAGAATAGCTCTGCTTTTATCTGTTCTACTGGAGGGCGAGGAGCACAGACCATTTTATTTGAGGAAAAAAAATTTACTGCTAGGATGGTTTTGTGAACAGAGAGGTCTAAGGCAGAGCCAGGGGAACCTCACCAGTGCATACGCAGTCAGAAGGAGAGGAGCCAGCAAAGGAAACTCCCGGGTAGAGGCTGAAGAAGCAGAACAGGGGAGTTTCTAGAAGGGAGGAGCAGTCCACAGAGATGTGTGTGGCCTCTAACAGGTGGGGGAGGGCAAAGGCAGCGTGGGCTTGCTAGCGGTCAGAGGAGGTCATTTGAAGAGGCAGAAGTAGAGTTCATCTATTATTTTTGCTAATCTTGAAAGGAGGGAT
Organism: Ateles fusciceps; assembly: GCA_036589455.1. Taxonomy (NCBI): domain Eukaryota; kingdom Metazoa; phylum Chordata; class Mammalia; order Primates; family Atelidae; genus Ateles; species Ateles fusciceps. The sequence continues at coordinate 12,225,751 of JAZHEH010001736.1, forward strand.
AATGTAATTTTTTAAATACACTCACAGAACAGAGAGCCATCAATGCTTCAAAATCTTCAGGACTGATGGCATGAATTTTTGACAGTTTTCATGTATTTCCAACAGTTACAGCTCCCTCCATCCCCATCTATGAAAGCGGTACAATGCAGTGGACTCATCTCTGGGTACTGTGCTGATGGTGGTCATTGGCGCAGCAGGGAGGGTGGGGGTCACTTAGAGGTGATTGGTGACATAGGCCGAGGGGCAGCAGGGTGGCAGGCAGGCCAGAGGAGATCGAAAATACAGAAATACAAAGATAGAATGTTTTCATGTGTGTTGAATGAAATTCAATGATATGGAAATCATTCTTTTTTCTCTAATATAGATCTGCTTCAGCTTTTCGGAGATGATCTTAGATGATTTCATTACTTTTCAGTCCATGAATGGAATAATTTGATCTCCATGTTATGGAACAGTAAATCATCTCTGAGAAACATAATAAATAACATAGCATATCTCTCTGTGTGCACATACACATAATTTCAAATACAGGTAGAAAATTGATTGAATTTATCTTGAAACAGATACCTTTCTGTTCCCACTAGTATAATGAAAGCAGCTTAGCTTACCTGGTTATTATATGACTGCTGAGCGTTAGAATGAAAAATGGACATTTCAGAATATGTTGTTTTCTATCTCTGCACGTGTTCTCTTTGGGTAAGTCCCACATTTTGTAGTAATGTTTTGTGAGGCCTGACTGTATACCTGGTGCAGAGGGGGAGGGCCACCTGTGACATGGGCACACACTCTGTATGCTGGCTCTGGCAAGCTTGGTAAACCAAGATGAAAGGAATCACTTTGTCTCCTCAGTGATTTACTCTTTTCTTTCCTATGGCAAGTGTGGAAATGAATGTTATTAAGTTCTCTTTAGTTACGTCTTTGTAGGTTACAGGAAGTCCCATTCCTCAGAACCTGACTTGGATGCTGTCACAAACCCTACACAGTCTTCCCCGGAATATCTTGTGGCCTGCTTCTTCTGGAAATCTCACAATGAGAGTTACTAACAGGCTTGACAATGGCTCTGTTTCCAGAGTTTGTATTCAAATGTGTGGTGTCTTCATCCTTTTTGGCTGCTATAATGTAATATGATAAACTAGGGGGCCAGGGCGTTATAAACAACAAGTTTATTTCTCACGGTTCTGTAGTCTGGAATGACGAAGATCAGGGCATCCTAGATTTGGTGTCTGGTGAGGGACCGCCTCCTTGTAGACAGACATCATCTCATTGTGTCCTCACATGGTGAAAGGACAAACAAGCTCCCTTGGAACTTTTTTGTAAGGGCACTGATCCCATTCATGAGGACTCCAGCCTCAGTACCTAATCGCCTCCCAAAGGCCCCACCTCCTAATACCATCAAATTTGGGATTAGGATTTTAACAAATGAATTTTGGAGGATGCAGACATTCCAACATGGTGTGTAGCTGAATGGTGTTTTTCCTTGCCTTCTCTTGACTCACCAGCATTCCAGCTGGCTTTCACCTTCAGAGGCACTGAGAGCCTGTGCTAGGGGTTGGGGGACAGAGTACAGGCTTGGGAAATGGCTAATGGTGGGTAGACCAGGTGTAAGCTCTGGTTTGGTTGTGAACCAGAAAGAATTGAAGCATTCCCAGAGAGACTCCAGGCAGCTGGGGGTGGAAATAGAGGGTCACAGACTGCAGAGTGTGTACCAGGCAGAGAGAAAAGACCAAAAGCCCCCAGTGCCAAGATGCGTCCTTTGCCCTCAGTACCGACAAGTCACTATTATTTAGGAATAATAACTAAAAGAGCGTATGTCATGAAGCATTACCAGCAAAGTAGAGTTGTGAACAGGAAAGGTGTTGTTGAAATTGAGCCTCAGCAACATCTCAGAACTTGAGTCTTCCGTGTTGGCTGCACCCGTGGGAGGGAACCTTACGTAAGGCATTATGCAGATACAAGCTGTTGTCTCCATACTCCAGCAGTTATTAGTTGTGTGTTCACATTGTCCAAGACAGCGAGCCTGGGGAGAAAGGTATCCTTTCTGCTTAGTAGATGGTACCCTAAATCTTCCAACAGCCAGAGTGGGCATTTAACATGACAATGTTAGAGATGAAGCTTCTGCCTTATGCCCCAGGGCAAGCTGGCCAGCTGTGCAAGCTTTTCAGCCACACTGGGGCAGGGCTTCCTAGCGTGTGCAGTTAGGAAGCCTTGGCGAAGTCGTCCTGTTTGTGGTTAAAGCACTTTACTTCATTCTTGCTACATTTTACCCACCATAACTCTACTTAAATTTATAATGGGTGGACTTTAATGTGGAATGAAAGTGGGATAATCTTTCCAATTTAAAGTTATTTTCATTGTTTGAATTGCTGGAAGCGATTGATATTTTGAATGGTGCTGCTTAGGGCAGAATGGGAATTTCAGCCACCCTGTGCTTACTGGAAGATGATTTATATACTAAGAACTGTGATAACTGGGAGGTGGTAGTCTAGTGACATAGTGCTCCGTTTTAGTCTCTGGAGTGAAAATGAAAGTGCTTATGCCCTTTCTTAAGGACTTCTGTGCTGTCAGAAAGAAGTCAAGCTTTTCTTCTTGTTTACTTTCTGAAAGTATATTGGTCAAAATTCTTTATTTAAAACTAGCTGTATATTTGTACTTCAAATTTTTTACCACTTTAAAATCATGTTTTGATATTCATTTTCATGTTTAGTATAACATAAGCTGTCTTTGTAAGCATTTATTAACTTCGTTTCTCCATTTTCTATTGTGTATTAAAGTTTGAAAGATTTGTTATAGAGAATTAAAACCATAAATTAATTTTTAAGATGTTTTTGTCTTTTTCCTTTTGCTCTAAGTATATACTTTGACTTACTACATTTTATTTAGGTAACTCAGTCACTGATCTTCCCATACCATTTTTGCATGAAAATTTTTCAGTGTTTTGGGACTTTCATAATTCAGTATATTCATGTTACTGCTGTTTACATTTTAAAAATCTGTTTTAACCTTAGTCTTCCACATAAATGTGATTCTTTTTATATGCCAAGTAGAACAAGCACGTTTCAGGCCCTGTATTCACAGCAGAATGTTGAAGATGGACTACTTAATTTTAAATGCTTCAATTTCTTTTCCTCTTGAATATGTTAAGTGTCATACAATAAGATTGACAAGACATGCTCTTGCTTTGAGGCAGGCCACATTTTAATTTATGTTTTTTTTTTTAAGTGTAACCTAGATTTAGCATCTGATAATTTAATTTCTTTTCTAGTGGATGGGAAATGCTTGCCTTTGTATTTTTCCGTATGTAGGCATATTCTGAACCAGGACAAAAGAACAGCCCAGCTGCCTCCTCAGTTATCAGGGGTGTCACTTAGGAAAAACCTGGAGGGTCATGCTGCTGCCCTCCTTGACTCATTCTGCAAATGAGGATTGTGTTAAGTGCGACTCTGCATGTCATTGCATATCTTTGACTGGGTCGGTGTTGTTTGCTTTAGGTTGGATGCTTTTCTGTCCTTGGCATCTGATGTTCAAATGGGTGTTTCGTAACTGCTTTTTAAAGCTATTAGGTACTGCTGTGTGGTACATTAATGAAGTTACTTTAGAACCAGTTGCTTTTTTAGTATCCCTTTTTCCCCTTAGTTTTCATTTCAGAAGAGACAATACATAAATTTACTGCTACTTTTTTCTCAGTCTTTTCTAGATTAGTCTTAGATTATGGTTTTTATTTTAAAATATAATTTTCAGTTTCTTTGAATGATACAAAATGAGAAAGCTAAAAATTTACCCAATTAAAACCAATACATTTGTACGCCTGGGGATCCCCCAAATTTTTGTTCAAAGTTTGGTTTTCTAGTATATTACTATCTGATATTAGTCTTTATTTATTTATTTATTTTTGCCAGATTTAATAGTTTTACAAATACCATAGGTGTGACTCTTAAACAGAGATCTTCTCTAAGCATAAATCATATAGTACTCATGTTATGTATAATATGTGGTTATGAAATATAATAGTCTATAATAGTATGGTTTGCTAACCACTGAAAGAGTTGTATAAATTTCAGAACTTATAAATTTTATAACACTTACAAATGTTAGGTTATAACACTTACCATAACTTATAATAAGCAGTTAATGAATTGTTTGTTATAACATGGGTGTTTGCCCATAGGTATGATGGGAAATTGGTTGGAGGAGGAAATGAAAGGAAACTAGAATCAAGGGATCCCAGGGTAAAGCGATGAGCTGTGTAACTGGACTCCACTGGGCTGCCAGTGTTCTGAGTGTATTTTCTAAGGAAACTTGATAAACCCTACATGAATCTTGTCAACCCAGTAGAGTGGTCTGTAAGCAATAACAGTATTTTTATTCTACTAGTTAGTGGTAGTAACATGAATTTGGGAGCACAGGGACCCCTAATAATTTGTAAGATTGAGCTAAGGTTAGCATCCCCCACGGAAAAGGAGCTGGTCTTTTGCAGGACACTGGAGGTGACTGCAGTACGCTGGTGTCTAGTCAGACTGCAGCACCTGGAGTACTAATCTGAACTAAGCCAGGGGTTGAGCAATCAGAGCTGCAGTGTGGGAAACAAAGCCTGAGTTTGCAGAGCCAGCGGGTGGCTCTCTACATCCAGACATAGGAAGCCTGAAGGCTTAGTCAGGGTGGCTTAGGAAGGTGGTAGGGCTGAAGCAACAAGGAATGAGCACAATGTCTGCAACGGGCTGGACAGGGGAAGGCAGCCACTGACAGGTGCTGACAACATGGAGGAGACAGATGATGAAGACTGAGTGGGCCACTCTGTTCAGTATTTAGTGGCATGTTAATGTTCTCTATAGAAGTGTTTAATTTTTAACATGTGTCATTTTTTCTTTTAAGTAAGAGAGTGTTGAGTATCTTTAGATGCCTATGAGAGCCTTTGAAGATACCAGAGGGAAAAGGAGAATGGAGGGCCCTGGTGCTGTAGGGAAGAGACAGATGGATGGAGTCTAGTGCATAGGAGTGGGGAGAACACCCATCGAGGAGGAGGGAACTTACATAGAGAGGAATTTGGGGTTGGGAGGTAGTTTCATTACCTGAGTGGGCATTGAGATTGCCAGTTGAGGAAGAGGGAGAAGGTACGGATGCTACAGGGAGGGGATGATGTAGGATTGCTGCTGAGGAGCAGCAGAAGGAGAGAACCCTGGCTAGGAACATGTTGAGGACTGTACCAGGACCAATCTGGTGTCACTGCTCCATCAAAGCACATCTGCCTGGGGTTGGCAGTAGAGAGCTGACACTGCTGATTTTGAAAGGTGTATATGGAGAAAGGCAAAAGAAGGAAATAGCTGCGATTAAACCTGAGAGGGTGATTGAAGTGATGGCTCAGGGGACCAGATTGATGATGCAAGAAGTTGAAGTCAACAGGGACTGGGGTGGAGGGGACCTCTTGAGCAATACAAGAACTTTGGCCTAAGCATTAGATATGAGCATTTAAAAGGTTGGCAAGAGAACTGTGGTAAGAAAGACCATGTATGGTTTTGGGATTGTGCTGTAGGAATAGAGCAGAGATCAGGTTCATTCGAGGACTGGGAAAGCCAGGAATTTTGAAATCCTTTGTAATGACCATAGGTGGTGATGCAGGCGTTAGAGTCTTCAGCAATTCCTGACTGTCTGTCCTAGTCATGGCTAGTTTTGTGCCGCTCTGGCGACATTTCTAAAGCTACCAGCCCCTCAAGTGAGATAAAAGAATTTTAAGAAAATGCCTGGCAATAATTACTACAAGACACAGGCTTAGAGAGTTGTTACTGTTTGTTGGAACAGAAGAGGTAAATATAAAGTTTAGAAGGTAAATGTAAGAAATTTAAATTTGGTTGAAATTCAAGGAAAATTTTGAGAATAAGAAACGCTTGAAAGAAGAAAAGATGTTCTGTGGAGGCAGTTTGAACTGATTAAAGAGTTGAATGCTAAATGTTCAGATGACCTAGGAGAGCTATAAGTGTTGCTGGTGAGTGTGAAAACAATCAGAAAAGAGTTCATGTGAGCAAGAAAAGAAATATCTGTGGAATGTAGAATAATGTGAGTATAGTAATTTCTTTGTGACTTGATTTCTGACAGTCACTCTCTAGATATTTCAGAGAGAAATAATTCTCAGTTTCTCTCTGATGGCCTTGCTTTGTTATTACCTTAAAGACTTCCAGGCTGGTCATGGTAGTGGCTCACACCTGTAATCCCAGCACTTTGGGAGGCTGAGGCGGGCTGATCACAAGGTCAGGAGTTTGAGACCAGCCTGGACAATATAGTGAAACCCTGTCTCAACTAAAAATACAAAAATTAGCTGGGCATGGTGGCAGTACGTGTAGTCCCAGCTACTTGGGAGGCTGAGGCAGGAGAATCATTTGAACCCAGGAAGTGGAGGTTGCAGTCAGCCAAGATCATGCCACTGCACTCTAGCCTGGGCGACGGAGCGAGACTCTGTCTCAAAAAAAAAAAAAAAAAAAAAAAGACTTCCACATTTAGGTTACTAATTTATTTTAACCTACATGAAGATCACAACTATTTCAGGAGCTGAAATTGTTAAACATTTTGTAAATCTACAGTTAAATGAAAATCTTTGCAAACTTTGCTTCCTCAAGTCACATCAACTCTTCACACTACTCATAACAAGGCTAATTGGCTTTTATCTCTAATATAAGTTTGTATTTGAAGTTGAAAACTACTTTAGAAATTCCAAATATTTCAGTTGTAGGCTTTAGTTATGTATATACACAGAAGGTAAATGCTTTTTTTAGAATTTTATTACTCATAAATTTTAGATCCCTTTTTAAGAAGTGGCTAAGGAAGGAGGTCAATAAGCGTTCTTGTTTCTCTGGTTCGTTGGCTTTATGACAGAGAATGTGTACATCAGTGTTTTAAGTTGGTGTCATTCAAAGTGGGGCTGAGAAGGGAAGTGAGGGTTTGGATATGGAAGGGATTGGGAAGATCACAGTGACAACCCAGCCCTACTTCTTGGTTACAAAAGAGCAACCTCAATATAAACTTAATGCAAATACTGTGAATCATTATATTCCTTGTTGAGTGACAGATGTGTAGGAAAACATGGGTTGGGTGTTTTTCCTTGAATTGTTTTGCTCTTAATGCTGTACCTTAAACTAGTAATTATGCAATTGACCATGTAGCACAGAAACATTCAGTACATGTAGCATGCACCAATATTTATTGACTGCCTACTACAGATGAATACTTGTATTATCAAAAAAAATATTAAAATAAATGAATATTTTGCTTATTTTAAGGAAACCAGTTTCTCAGTCATTTGTGTCAGTGTTTAACTAGTTTTAAATGTTCCCCAGAGTTTCAGCTGTTTTGAAGCTTCACCCAAATACCAGTCTTGGTCCTCATGTCATGGGTGAGTTGAAGCAAAGACGTAATGAGAGATTTTTTTTTCTGTCTCTTGTAAGCCCTCAGATATAGTTTCGTGTGGATGCTTCTTGATTTAAGTTGAGTTTTGTCCCATGATGCACCCTGGTACTAAAATTACTGTTTACCTAGCCAGAGGTTTCTCTTCTCCTCATCAGCTTGAACTATGTCTGTTGTGACCCAGTTCTTTTCACATGTGTCAGATGACAGGTCATGATCCAGAACTCTTTTAAAGTCCATCCTCTCCCTCTGCTTTCAGGCCTTTGTGTTTCTGTTTACTTCTGCCTTCCCAGTGTCTTCAGTCTTTCAGCATACTGGGCTTCTCACCCAGAGAAGATAGACAGAAAACAGATCTCTACTATCTCGAAAAAAAACTTGATTTGCCCTTTCTTTCTGGCTAGATTTGTTGACTTTATGGTGTAAATATGCACATATCTCTATATCTTCAGTCTGTTTTCTTTGCATTTCCGTAATCAGACATTTGCACCCCAGCCCTCCCATTGCTAAATATGTTGGCCTTTTCTTAGCATTCATCCTCCTTAACCTCTTTGCAGGACTGACAGTTGGTTAATACCTTCTTGACATTCTTCCACAATATCCTGATTCTCCTCCTACCTATCTGATTGTGCCTTCACTTTTTTCAAGTTATTTTCCCCAACATATTGTTCTGCTCCTTATTCTAATGTTGTGTCCTTACTTTTATTTTCTTCCTGCAATCTCTTCCTCCAAGACTGAGTCTTAACTTTTATTGTTCTAAGAGTGACCTCCCAAGTCAACATCCCCAGACCTCACCTCTTTCCTAAGCGTTAGCTTGCATCATCTGTTGACTGATGGATGTCATCACTTGAATAAGCCACCCTCACTTTGGACCTAGCTTGTTGTGCATATATGCATATGTATTTATTAACAGAAACAAAGTGTAGAAAAAAATCCAAAATGTTGACAAAGATGTGTGCCTGCAATACATGAGGGATTTTAAATGATTTTTATTTTTTTACATTTGCTTCTTTTTAATCTTAACATTTTAATTATTTCAAATGTATATTTTGATATCTTTACAAAATTCATACAGTTTGTATATTCTATTATTAATCCTTTGATGGTAATATACATTGAAAATGTCTTCTTGTCAGTAGTTTTATCTTTCACTTTCTGCTTCTTGGCCTTAATTTTAATGTAGTCACATTTATAAATATTTATTAGTCTTTTTTTTTTTTTTTTTTTTTTTTTTTAAGACAGAGTCTTACTCTGTTACCAGGCTGGAATGCAGTGGCGCTATCTTGGCTCACTGCAACCCCTGCCTCATGAGTTCAAGGATTCCCCTGCCTCAGCCTCCCAAATAGCTGGGACTACAGGCGCGTACCACCACACCTGGCTAATTTTTTGTATTTTAGTAGAGATGGGTTTCACCATGTTGGCCAGGATGGTCTCTATCTCCTGACCTTGTAATCTGCCTGCCTTGGCCTCCCAAAGTGCTGGGATTACAGGCGTAAGCCACCATGCCCACCTACTTTTTTTTTTTTTTTGGGTTATATGGATGAGAGGTTTCTATGTTGCCCAGGCTGGCCTCAAACACCTAGCCTTGCCTCCTTATGCACCAGGACAACAGGCCTGAGCCACCGCAGCTCCTGTATTTATGAGTCTTTTATGATTTATTTTCTTTTAAAGGCTTGTTTAAAAAGAAAAAAACCCTTTTTTTTCTTTAGGTCATAAAGATGTTCTGCCATGTATTTTTTTAAAAAGTTTAAAAGTTTGCTTTTTACGTTTGAGATTTTTATTCTGAAATTTAGTTTTTGGGTGTGGCAAGTAGAGATCGCTTTGTTATTTTCCATATGGATTGCCAGTTGTCTCAGCACTATATATTGGGTGTTTCATCCTTTCCATAGTCTGTAATACCGTGTCTATCAAATGCCAGATTTCCATATATGTGTGGCTTTGTTTCTCTCTAACTTTCCCTTGGTGTGTTTACCTATCCCTGTGTATAAATCACACTGTCTTAGTTACTGTAACTGTAACAAATCTTGAAAGCTGGTAATGTCAGAGGCACGTGAACCAGAGCAACTGCATCTTGAATAAGGGCTAGGCAAAATGAGGCTGAGACCTACCGGGCTGCATTCACAGATGGTTAAGCCATTCTAAGTCACAGGATGAAATAGGAGGACCGCACAAGATACAGGTCATAAAAACCTTGCTGATAAAACAGCTTGCACTAAAGAAGCCACTAAATCCCACCAAAACCAAGATGGCCACAGGAGTGACCTCTGGTTGTCCTCACTGCTACACTCCCACCAGCACCATGACAGTTTACAGATGCCATAGCAACGTCAGGAAGTTACCCTATATGGTCTAAAAAGGCAGGCATGAATAATCCACCCCTTGTTTTAGCGTATCATCAAGAAATAACCATAAAAATGAGCAACCAGGAGCTCTTGGAGCTGCCCTATCTATGGAGTAGCCATTCTTTTATTCCTTTACTTTCCTAATAAACTTGCTGTCACTTTATGGACTTGCCCTGAATTCTTTCTTGTGTGAGATCCACGAACCTTCTCTTGGGGTCTGGTTTGGGACCCCTTTCCTCTAACAGTGGGGCAAGTACTTTCCCACCTTATGCTGGTTCTTGAAAGTTGCCTTGTGTATACTTAGCTCTTTGATCTTCTTTATACATTTTATAGTTATCAATCTGTCAGATCCCACACAGAAAACCCTAGCAGGAGTTTGGAATTACATTGAATGTATAGAATTATAATGGGGAGAATTAATAACCTTATAATTTGGACTCTTATTATATGTGAATAGAGTACCTCTCTCTATTCTTCTAAAATTACTTTCAATAAAATTTTATCTGTGTGACTAGTTAGATTTGTCATATAGTTTTTTTGCTGTTGTAAATAACTTACAGTTGACCCTTGAGCAATATGGGTTTGAAGAGTGTGGCTCCACTTGTATGCAGATTTTCTTCTGCCTCTGCCACCCCTGAACAACAGGACCAACCCCTCCTCTTCCTCCTCCTCTGAAGCCTACTCAATGTGAAGTCAATAAGAATGAAGACCTTTATGATGATCCACTTCCACTTAATGAACAGTAACTATATTTTCTCTTCTATATGATGTTTTAACATTTTCTTTCCTCTAGTTTACTGTAAGAATACAGTATATACATATAACACACAAAATATGTGTTAATCAACTGTTTATGTTATTGGTAAGGCTTCTGGTCAACTGTAGGCTATTAGTAGTTAAGTTCTGGGGGAAGTCAGAAGTTATAGTTGGGTTTTTGACTGCATGAGGTTCAGCACTCCTAACCCTCACATGGTTTAAGAGTCAACTGTATATTTTTATTTTCATGCTCATGTCTAGACATATAATTGACTATTGTATTTTCAGGTTATAACCAGGAACCTTTCATTTTAATTCTAATAATTTATAGATTTTCTTAGTTATTCTGTGTAGACTTTCCTATTCTCTGCACATTGTGACAGACTTGCATCTTCTTTTTCAATCCTTATGCCAGTCCTTTCTGTCTTACTTCCGTGTCAGGCACTTCAGCACAGTATTGAATGGAGGCTGTGGTTGATAGTGGGCACCCTTATCTTAGTCCAGATTTTAAAGGGACTGCTTCTAATGTCTCATCAGTAAGTATGATATTTGCTGTATGTTTTTGTAGATAGTCTTTATCAGGTTAGAGGAATCCTTTGTTGGTCTTGGTTTGTTAGGTGTTTGTATCAGGAATGAGTGTTGCATTTTGGAGAGTGATTTTCCTGTACCTGTTGAGCTGATAATGCAGTTTTTCTCCTTTAGTCTATGTGGTGAATTAAATAATCATACTAAGGTCCTTTCTAGTATGATATTGTTTTGTGTTACTTGAATAACTTGTACTTAACAATGTTACTGCTTAAGATTTTGTAAAATTGGATTTTCTAACATTTTATTTAGGTTTTTAAAGTCTGTATTAGTAAGTGAGATGTTCATACTGTACTTGTTTGGCTTGGTTTTTGAGTTTTCCTAGCTTCATTATATGAGTTGGAAATAATGTCTTTTTCTGTCCTCTGGAATAGTCTGTGTAAATAGAGATTATCTGCATTTTGAATGTTTGATGTGATTTGTTGTTAATACCATCTAGGGCAGGTGTCCAGGGTTTTATTTGTTTATTTTTAGTTTACTTTGAGGGGATAGATTTTTAACTACTGTATTAATATCTTTAGTAGGTTTATTCAAGTTTTACATTTCTTATTGACTCAATTTTAATGTTACATATTTTCTTACTCACTTTTCCCTAAATTTTCAATTGTATTGCATAAAGTTGTTCATAGCATTCTTTTTCAAAAATGTCAGCTGTATCTGTAGTTGTAATCATTTTTTCAATCCTACTTATACTGTCTCTATTTTTCTGTAGTCTTTTCAAAAAGGCAGCTTTTGGTTTTACTATTTTAAAAATTAGGAATTTTTAAAAGTTTTATTAACTTCTCCTCCTGTTTTCTTATACTCTTGTTCTTTTTCTGACTACTTGAGTTATGCATTTACTTATTTATTTTTTATTTTTATTTTTTGGAGGCAGAGTCTTGCTCTGTCACTCAGGCTGGAGTATAGTGGCTCCATCTCATCTCATTGCATCCTCCACCTCCCAGGTTCAAGCGATTCTTCTGCCTTAGCCTCCCGAGTAGCCAAGATTATGGATGTGCACCACCACGCCCAGCTAACTTTTGTATTTTTAGTAGAGATGGGGTTTCGCCATGTGGAGCAGGTTGGTCTCAAACTCCTGACCTCATGTCATCTACCCTCCTGGCTTTCCAAAGTGCTGGGATTACAGGCCTGAGCCACAGCACTCAGCCCGAGTTATACATTTAAATTATTCGTTTTCAGGTTTTAGTCTTTTCTAATATACACATTAAACTCTTCATTTCTCTCTAAGTAGTTGTTTAGCTGAATAACTTACATTTCAATAGTTAGTGCCTTCATTGTCATTAAAGTTGTAAGTATTTCCTAATATCTTTTATGGTTTCATCTCTGACCTATCAGATGATTCAGAACTAAGCTGCGGTGCCTATGAGGGCCTGCCGACTTCTGGTTGGTCTTTACTTATAAAGAGTACCCCTTCAGGATCCCAACCTAGATTAACCAGGCTCCCTGGATTTGGGGGGCCTTGGACTCCAATTTATGTCCCTTCAGCCCTGGATGAAGTCCGTGTTGCTCAGGGATGCTCTCTAGAATCAGAGGATCCCCCGAGGGGAAGATGGCCCCCATATGCATGGCTCACCTTCTGAGACCTCCATTCTTCCAGACCTTGGCTTGGCCATTCTTTACTATCTTATTGGTTCTATAATACCTTCAAGAAAATATCTGTTATATTTTTTCCAGTTGCATTCAGAGGGAGAGTTAGTCTGAATTATCTAATCCTCCAGTCTCAGAATCTAAATTCTTCCAGTATATTTATTTTTTCCTCTTTTTTCGTAAACTCTCTGTATCTGCATGTGTCTGTATGGATTTCCTGGGGTTTATTCTCTTTTACATGGTCTAAATTTCATCCAGGTAAATGGACACATTTTATTTATTTATATTTATGATTTAGTATTTATTTGGATACATTTCTATCATGTTTTTCTTTCTTTTCTTTTTTCAAGACAGAGTCTCACTTCGTCACCCAGGCTGGAGTGCAGTGGTACAATCTCAGCTCACTGCAACCTCCGCCTCCTGGGTTCAAGCGATTTTCCTGCCTCAGCCTCCCAAGTAGCTGGGATTACAGGCATGTACCACCAGGCGTAGCTAATTTTTGTATTTTTAGTAGAGATGGGGTTTCACCATGTTGGCCAGGCTGGTCTTGAACTCCTGTCCTCATGTGATTTACCTGCCTCACTATCATGCTTTTCTGTGCTTTGTATTTACCTTTTGTTCCCTGGGACTTTTATTTCTTTGGGTCTTTAATAATTTTAAATGTACTAATTGTAAAATTTCTATCTCATATTATCTAGAGTTTTTTTCTTTTAAATTTCTGTAATTTACACTAGTAGCTTGAGTAAATTACACTAGGGGTAACTTTTCAGGCAAGAATTTTTCTTTTTATCTCTTTAACATTTATTTCAAAATATGTCAGTCATTTTTACTACTAAAATCCAGAGAAGACACCAAAGTGAAGGCAGGATTAGAAAATATGACTAATGAAAAATAACAGAAACAGAAAATGTATCTTGAAAATATTTCTTATGATAGGAAGCAATCAAAAGTAGAAATCAAGATGAAGAAAGTAGAACCAGATTAGGTATTATTAAGTCATTGTCCATCACACATATGAATTCATTTCTTGTCCCCAAGTCCTTCTTTACTATTCGATAGGTTCATGTGGTTGTTTGTGCGATTTTTGACTGCTTGTGAGAATAAGGATAAAGATTATGCAGTAAAGCTCTTTTAAAAAAATTCAGCTTTTCCTTATAAACTCTGAACTTATTTACTGTACTTTAAAAGTTCACAAGAACACTTTCATTTCTTTTTTATTATTTTTTTTCTGAGGCAGAGTTTTGCTCTTGTTGCCAGGCTGGAGTGCAGTGGTTGCTCACTGCAACCTCCGCCTCCTGGGTTCAAGCAATTTTCCTGCCTCAGCCTCCCAAGTAGCTGGGACTATAGGCGCCTGCTACCACGCCCGGCTTATTTTTGTGTTTTTAGTAGAGATGGGATTTCACCATGTTGGGCAGGATGGTCTCAATCTCTTGACCTTGTGATCCGTCTACCTCGGCTTCCCAAAGTGCTAGGATTACAGGTATGAGCCACTGCTCCCAGCCACACTTTTATTTCTTTCACTTCATTTTTATCCTTGTTTCTTTGGTTTTCATAAACTCGGTTCTCTGCACATAGAGCTTATTCCACTGGGGGGAGTGTGGGTTCTGGCATGGTGAGCTAACTGCTGCACTAGCTGGTGGCTCCCTCCCTCCCAGGCCTGCCAGCCACCAGAAGGTACTGTAAGAGGTCTGAGAGTGGCTGTGGGTTAGAGGGGGATGCCTAGGAAAAAATTATTGGAGGGGAAAGATTAAGAGATCAGGTGAACAGAGGATGCAGGCCACTAGAGAAAGGAGCTAATTTGTTTTTTATCTTTCTCTTTGTGATGGTCAAGATCTGCCTGTGTCAGTAATAAAAACTATTGAACTTTACCCTTTCAATGGGTGAATTTTATGGTCTGTGAAATATCCTTCCATAAAGCTGTAAAAATGAAAGATCTACCTGTCAGAAGAGCTGAAGGAGAATGTGTCAGAGACTGCTGACCTGCTTGTGGACCCAGAAGCCTGCTGACTTAGTGTGACACATACCTTTAAGAACAGCCCATACTAGAAAAAAAGGTGTGTGTATTTCTAAGAATAATGTCCCAGCTTCTTGGTGGATACCACGGCTTAGAGGATGTAACCTCCCTTTTGAAGATGAGGAAACTCAGGTATGGAAGTATTGAGTAACTTTCTTGAGTAACCAGGAGAAGAGGAGGAGTAGTACCTGAATGTCTGCCCTCATGACCTCATAACACACCTGGTGGCAGGTGTGCCAGAGTTGTTACGGCTTCCCTATGCCCTCTGTCCTCAAAGATGTGGGTGCTGTCAGACCCTGGTCTGGAGGGTGCTTGCTTCCTGATGTGTGACATCCGGAACACTGTGAGAGTAGAATAAGAATTTCAATGCCGGGCGCAGCGGCTCACGCCTGTAATCCCAGTACTTTGGGAGGCCAAGGTGGGCGGATCATGAGATCAGGAGTTCGAGACCAGCCTGACCAACATAATGCAACCCTGTCTTCACTAAAAATACAAAAATTAGCCAGGTGTGGTGGTGCACACCTGTAATCCCAACTACTCAGGAAGCTGAGGCAAGAGAATCACTTGAACCTGGGAGGCAAAGGTTGCAGTGAGCTGAGATCACACCATTGCACTCCAGTCTGGGTGACGGAGTGAGACTCTGTCTCTCAAAAAAAAAACAAATAAATAAAAGAATTCCAAGTTAAATTATACAGTATATTTTGGAAGAAAGGTAAATTTTGCATACCCAGCCTGCAGAAAGTGTAACAGCTTGTGGTGACCAGGACTGGTTGCTGCCTCTCTGAATCACACTTTAGACAAGTGGTTGGAAATTGTAGACTGCCACAACCCATGGTTGTTTGCATAGCAGAATCAGCTTTCTGATTATTTCCTATGACTGGGATGGGTTCGACAAGAAGATGCTACAGGGAGCTGCTGGCACAGGTAGACACAGCCACCATTCCCATGGGATTAGCCTTGCTGTTCGCAGCCACTACATTCTGGGGAGACTTCCTGCTCCAGCATTCCAGCAAAAGCTAAGAACCTTGGAATTTAAGCACAGGGACTATGGGGAGGAGTCAGAGCTGCCCTGTGGGCCTAGCCCCTACTAGCATTCCCAGCATTCCTTAGATAACAGCTAACTGCAGCTGACTTGCAAACCGGCCTAGGGTAAAATCTCCGTTCAGGAGAGCAACCAAGTTGAATCTTATGGCTGAGATTTCTGGGAAAGGGCCTGTCATTGGCCACCCACCCCAGATTAGCCCCTGCTCCTGAGACTAGGCAGTGTGGTCACATTACACCAACACAGTGGCTCTCAAGAAAGGGGATAGTATTCAGAGAAGCCAGTAGGTGCTCCCACATCCATGTTGTTGTAGAGATGTATAAAACACATAACAGGGATCACATTATATATACACTTTTGTGTTTTGCTTTTTTCGCTTAATAGATTGTGAACACTCTTTTGTTGTTTTCATATTATTTGAAAACATTTTCTTGTCTTTTTGCTATCCCTTGTATAGGCATACCATGGTTTATTGATTCTTCTACTGTTAAACATTTATTTTTTTGTAGTTTTTCCCAACTGTAAAAATTATTGGCTGGGCATGGTGGCTCATGCATGTAATCTGAGCACCATGGGAAGCCGAGATGGGTGGATCATTTGAGCCCAGGAGTTTGAGACCAGTCTGAGCAACCTGCTATAGTCTCAACTACTTGGGAGGCTGAGGTGGGCAGATCACTTGAGCCCAGGGAGGTTGAGGCTGCAGTGAGCAGTGATTGCACCACTGAACTCCCATCTGGCTGACAGATTTAGTTTTTGTATTTCCTTAGAATTTAATTCAGAGTTCATCTCTGAATAAAAGGATAAGAACCTTTAGCTGTCAATATGTACCGTTAAT
Organism: Ateles fusciceps; assembly: GCA_036589455.1. NCBI lineage: Eukaryota > Metazoa > Chordata > Mammalia > Primates > Atelidae > Ateles > Ateles fusciceps. The sequence goes on from JAZHEH010001736.1 coordinate 12,242,298, forward strand.
ATGTCAGATGGCTTTTTAGAAAGGTGGAGTAACAAATGAATATAGAGCTGATTTTTTGTATGCCAATGGTGAAACACACATATTAAAATAAATACAAAAGGCATGTTTAGCTGTAACCATGATGGTACTGAGGTGGTAAGAGGGCATGCAAACATGTTCCACATATGGGAGAGCTTTTGGTTTTTAACAGCTTTCTTGAGATAGAATTTACATGCCATATAATTTACTCATTTAAAGTGAACAATTCAGTGGCTTGTAGTATATTCACAGTTATGTATCCATCACCACAATCATGTTTAGAATATTTTTTTCTTTTTTTTTTTTTTTTAAGACGGAGTTTTGCTCTTGTTGCACATGCTGGAGTGCGATGGTGTGATCTCGGCTCACTGCAACCTCCGTCTCCAGGGTTCAAGCGATTCTCTTGCCTCAGCCTCCCAAGTAGCTGGGATTACAGGCATGCACCACCACACCCGGCTAATTTTTTGTATTTTTAGTAGAGACGGAGTTTCACCATGTTGGCCAGGCTGGTCTCAAACTCCTGACCTCAAGTGATCTGCCCACCTCAGCCTCCCAAAGTGCTGGGATTACAGGTGTGAGCCAACGCGCCCAGCCTAGAATATTTTCATTACCAGCTGTCACCCCCTACTACCTCCATCCCAACTCTGCAACCACTAATCTAGTGTCTTTATAGATTTCCTATTTTGGATATTCCATATAAATGGAATCATATAATATGTGGTCCTTTGTGTCTGGTCTTTCACTTTGCACGATGTTTTTAAGGTTCATCCATGTTGTAGCATGTATCAGTACTTTGTTCCTGTTTATTGCTGAGAGGAGAGCTTATATCACATCAGCAGAAGGCCTGTGAGTCAGTGTTTAGAGAAAGGGAATTGCGGACTCATTTGGGAGCACTGATCATGAATTATAGTGGCACTGATTTTCTTTACTATGTGACTTTGTCCAGCATCCTTACATTTTCCATGACTGTAGCAGTAGTCATTTTTGTGAATGTACTGGTTTATTTACCCTATCCATTATTAGTGGATATTTAAGTCTTTCCTAATCTTCACTCTTTTTGAACACTGCTTCACTAGATAGATCTTTGAATATTTATATGATTGTCTTTTGTGGGTGAATTTGTAGAAATAGGTTTGCTGGGTGAAGGAGTATAGTCAGTTTACCTTTTGATACAGAGTGCCACCCTGTCTTCCCAAAAGCTAAAAGGAACTTATCTTCATCACACTAAAAATGTCAGTCTTCTGAACCTCTGGTGATTTGCAGTGTAAAAAATTGTTCATTAGTGTTCTTGTTAGCATTTTTTTGCACTGTTCAGATTAAACAGTATTTTTTTCATATGTCTTTTACCATTTGTGTTTTTCTTTTACAATTTATAAGGTTGGAAGTGTGTAAGTAAAAGTGTACGTTTTTATGTAGTCAAGTATTTTATTTTTTCAATATTTCCTTCTGCTGCTTTAAGTTTAATTAAAATTTTAACAATATCTTGTTACTGTTAATTATCATTATTCTACTGTTAACCTGTTTATTACCCCATTATCCTTTTCTTTGATTGTTCTGTTACCATTTCCTTTCCCCTATTTTTCCTGTGGCTTGTAATAACCATTTAATTTCTTTTTAAAATGCCACCTTCTATGTTACTCTTCAAAATATTTATTCTACTCAAGATAGAAGAAACTTACAACCCTCAATTAGACATTTTCCCACACAGCTAACCCTTGTATTTTCACACCAATTATTTCTTTCTACTTTAATTTTAGAAGACTCTAAACAGCTAACTGAAGATTTTCTTAGAAGCTTAAAAACATAGCCCTTTACAAATTCTACATAGCCCTGCTTATAGTTCAGTCTAAGAATTAGTTAATTTACAAATGAAAACTACTAAATACCAAATTAATAGACTGCAACTTTGGCTGACCTTTGGATTAATTTTTTTATATTTTTTATATGGCTTCTTTTTCTGATTTCCCAACTACCCTCTTCAATTTTCCTAATTTTCTTCTTTCCCTTCTTTGGAAAGAGGGAGAGGTTACATTCTTTTTATTCTCCCTAGAAATTTTTTTTTTAATTCCATGGATTGCTTTATCATGAATAGTCATGGGAAAAGAGCCTGTCTTTGGAATCAGAGGTAACTCCAACTCTGAATAATAATGCTGGAATTTCCCAGTTGTGAGGCCATAGTTAATATATGAATAAGAGATAACTAAGAATATTGTAGCAGTATTAGTATAAAGATACTATTAGAACAAAAATACAAAACTTTTGAAATACTAAAAAAAATAACCAAAGAAAAAAGGAGCAAAGAAATCAGACCTCATATTATACCTTAAGTGTACGAAAATCCATCACACTGATAAATCTAAATCGGATAAAGTTTCTGTGAAAAGTTAAAATTCTCAGATTGACTGATAAAGTAAAATCTAACTCTGTGCAGCATACCAGGACACACTTATGTGTCTTTCTTCAAAGTGTTTGACATTAAATTATATCTATGACGTGAACCGTTGAACAGGCTTAACATGAATTCACAATTTTCATTAACATTCGAAGACAATACTAACATGGATGTCAGGAGGGAAATGCAAGGAGAAGTAGTCACAAGACTCTAAATTCTTCCGCTTTAAAGTTCAAGAACAAGTGAGGAGTTGCATTTTGCTTCAATGCCAATTTATTCTAAATAGAAAATAGAGATACTTATCACTTACAGTGCATCTATAGAATAGAATTTAGACCTAAAACGAACTTTAGCGTCAATACCCTACTTAAACTGATAAGGATATTGTAGCTCAGAGAGATTGACTTCTTGCAGGTTGTACAGCTGATTAGTAATAGAGCCAGGATTTGATGTTGTGTTGTGTTGTGTCAAGAGTACTATCAGAAGTATAACATCTTTGGAGTAAAACTAATAGCACTAGAAGAAGAGGGATAACAACACACAAGGAAAAAGATAAAGCAAGTACAAATAAAAACAAAACTTTCTTACAGTATGTAAAATTTAGAGTGGAATAAGAATGCCTATCTGCTCCAGAGTGCAAAGTCTTAAATAATTGCTTTATTCGTTTTTTTAAAAAGTCCCCTTGTCTTAATTTTATTTGGGCTGCTGTAACAAAAATACCATAAACCAGGTGACTTATAAACAACAGAAATATATTTTTTACATTTCTAGAGACTAGAAGTCTGAGATCAAAGTGCCAGCAGATTTGGTTTCTAGTGAGGACCTGCTCTCTGCTTCAAAAATGTCACCTTTTTGCTGTGTACCACATGGTGGAGGGAAAGGCAGCTCTCTGGGGGTCTTGTAACCCCATTCATGAGGCTCCAGCCTCATGATCAGGTCACCTCCCAAAGGCCCCCACCTCCAAACACCATCACATTGCAGATTAGCTTTCAATGTACACATTTTGAGGGGGACACAAACATTCAGACCGTAGCACCCTTAAATTTCAAAAATGTAAAAACTCTATTAAACAATTCTTGGATCATAAGGAAAATATGAACAAAAATACAGATTTCTGAGAAAATAACAAGAATAAAAACATGACATATCAAAGTCTATGGAATATAGTTGAAACAATGCTTAGGAAGATTTGTAACATAAATATCTGTAGAAATAAAAATTTTATCAAAGTGAACTAAACATATTCAAAACACTGGGGTAAAAGCAACAAAATAAACCAAAAGAAGACAGAAATAATTAATAAATATAAAAGCTGAAATTATCCAGTTAGTAAATAGTAAAATAGAACAATTAATTTGACTCTTGAGATAAAGATCAAGAAAAGAGACAGTCCTCCTAATATATATCCAAATAAGGTATGCCAAGAGAAAACTATCAAAACAGCAGAGATTGAAAATAAAATAAGAGATTACTTTGCACAGCTCTGCAAATATATTTGAAAACAGATTACAAATTTTCTGTAGAGACATGACCTCACCATGTTGACCAAGCTGGTCTCAAACTTGTAGACTCAAGCAGTTCTCTCACCTCAGCCTCCCAAAGTGCTGAGATTACAGGCCTAGAGTTTAAGAGAGGCACAGTGAAGAAGTCTGAGTTCCTTTAAAATACTTAAGCAAAGAATGAAAAGAAAAAGGCTGGGTGCGGTGGCTCATGCCTGTAATCTCAGCACTTTGGGAAGCCTAGGCAGGCAGATCACCTGAGCCGGGAAGTTTGAGACCAGCTTGACCAACATGGAGAAACCCCATCTCTACTGAAAATACAAAAAAATTAGCTGGGCATGGTGGTGGGCACCTGTAATCCCAGCTACTCGGGAGGCTGAGGCAGGAGAATGGTTTGAACCCGGTAGGTGGAGGTTGCAGCGAACTGAGATTGCACCATTACACTCCAGCCGGGGCAACAGGGCGTGACTCCGTCTCAAAAAAAAAAAAAGAAAGAAAGAAAAAGAAAAAACATGGGATAATGAAGCAAATATGTCAGACTCTTGCTACTGTTGAGAAGTGGTATATGTAGGTTCATTATACCATCTCTCTTCTTTTGATCATATTTAAAATACTTCATAATAAAACATGTTTAAGCTGTTGAAAAATATGATTCATCAAAATAAGAGTGAACTAAGCTCTCTGGGAAGATGCAGCCATGGAAAACAGGACCCAGCAGGGGAGAGAGGGCACAGGCAAGCCCACAGGAACGATGGCAGCAGAGCCCCTATGAAAGCTGTGCCCATGCGTGTCCTCTGTCCCTACTCTCAGCTCCAGATGCGCTCCCTGCAGGCAGGGGCTGTGAGGTTGTCTCCTGCCCCTGCGTTCCGCTTCCCTGACAGTGGCTGGCCCTGCAGGTTTGCCAGGAAGGTGCTGAGGGGGCTGATAAATCTCTGTTGGAAACAGAAGCAGCAGAAGTCATGGAGAAAGGTAAGATTTAGCCGTGGATACCTTCCTGAAGTGGAAGCACCTGTGAGGGCAGTGAGCTGGAATGAAAGGAATCCAGTCTGAAGAAATAAAGGCAGCACTATTCTAAGTGAGGTAAGGTCCAGGAGACGAAGGGAGAGTCCTGGCCTTCAGGGGGCCAGGAGGCTTGAGGCTGGGTTGTTGAATGAATCATTCACATGAATATTAAGATTATCCAGGATGATGGGAGAGTTCCTCCCTCCCACTCACCCTGACATTTTATTAGGAAGATTTCAAAACTGCAACAAAGCTGAAAGAATTTTACAGGGAACACTCATATATCCAATACCTGGATTCTACCTTTATTCTTTTACTTTGTTTTGTCATGTCGTCTGCCTATCCATTAATCTCCATTTCACATGTTTTACTCATTTCAAGTAAATTGCAGGCACCAGTGTGCTTCCCCCATGCAGGAATTTTGAGGGTTAAATGTGGGAGTATTTTTTAACTGTTAGATATGATTGAAATACAGTGTTTTAAATCCGACTCAGAGTTTCCTTGACTTCAGGTTGTGAATGATGACTCAATTCCTGAATCAGCTTCGGGAAGAGAGCCAGGCCCAGGTGGAGACGGGGCCACTCTAGTTTCCTTGATCAGCAGGAGCAGCAGAGCTGTCACAGCAGCTTCCTCTGTGGGCATGCCGTGGCTGCTCCTCCCCACCCAGCACCTTCGCCTGGCACATGCAAATGCTCCTCTGCTCTTAGAACAGAACTGCAACCCGAAGACAGGTAACAGAAAGGAGAGTGCAGCGTTTGGAAGGGAAGGCTGAGGTGGCATATTCTGGTGGGGGGTGAACTGGTCGTAATGCTAGTTATCCAATCATTGAAACCTCTTCTAGGTAGACTCTTCCCCTCCTTCAGTTTGCTTTTCTTTTCCTGAACTGTAGTTGCTCCTAATCTGAGGTGGAGTAAGTCTAACCAAGTTCTGGTACCTGTCTTTGACCCATGGGTAGCTAGAAAATTACAGCTCAAGGTGAAGTCCCAAGAGAAGTAGCCTTGTATTTTATTAAATGCTAAATAAAAAGATCCTCTGTTCTCATGAACCACTTACAACTTGGGCTTTATTTTTATGGAGAACATGAAAAATAACAGGAAAAAACATTTTTACATTTGGTTTTGACCTAGCACCAGTCTCTGAAGCAGGCCCCACTTAGAGTTTGGACTGTAAATAACAGGCTCTGTGACCCTGGGCAGGTTCCTTACCTGGCAGTGGCCCAGTTTCAGGATTCTGTTTTGCTTGTGAAAATGCACAGAAAGAGCAGTGTGAGTGTCAGATGTTGGGTCTGCCTAGATGGCTTCAGGCCTGGACTTAACACCTTAGCACTCAACCACTTGCATCCTGTCTGTCTTCTGGGGTCCCATCTCTCTTGCAGTCTTGTGTCATCTTCCTACTAGGAAGGGGGAAAGAGAGGACTGGCCTAATAGGGCCCCAGCCATATGGTAACTGGGGCTACGTAAGCCCTGCCACCAGGCTCCAGGCAGAGTTGTTTCCCAGACGGTCCAGAAGAAATGAACAGGCTGGGAGCAAGAGAAAATCTTGTTCATGGCGAATGCCTGTCAGGAGGGCAGGCTGATGAGGGTAGCTGATCCTGAAGAGGGACTCTTCGGCTCTCCAGACCCCAAAACCCCCAGGGCTTTCTCTCTCATTGCACTCAGGTCTCCAAGGTCACCTCTAGTCTTTCCAGTCTAGCACTCCACCTGGTCACACTCTGTCCCTTTTCTCTGCTTATTTTCCTCACAGGACATGACCTAACAAGGTATATTTGTTTATTGTGCCTCTCCCCCTTAGAATGAAAACTGCACCAGGACAGGAACTTTGTTTTTTTCATCTCTGTGTTCCCAGCACTTAGAATGGAAGAGTGCCTGATACATAAGACAACAAACACTGTTGGATGACTGAATGAATTAATTAGAAACAAAGCTAACATGGTCAATTTTATGTTAGGTGAGGTCAGAAGCTTTCATCCACTGTACCTACCAACCTAATGCTCTCTGGGCCTGCTGCCTCTGTTCCTGGGACTTTTCTGCTCCTCTCCACTAATGGATACCTTGTTTGCCTCTTTCTTGATTGATGATTTGCTTAGGTATAGAATTCTAGCTTAAAAGGTATTGTTCTCTGAATTTGAACAACATTGTTCTACTCTAGCATCTGAATGTTGCTATTGAGACCTTTGATACTATTCTGGGTCCTGAACCTTTGTATGACCTGCTTTTTGCTCTGGAAGCTTTTAGCATCTTTATTCCTGGCATGGTGACATTTCACCATGATGTGCCTTGTATGGTCTGTTTTCATATTTGCCAGCCTCTTGGAAGATCCTTTGAATGTGGACAACAATATCATTTTTGGAGGAAATTATCTTCTGTAGTTTATTTTATAAACACCTTTCTTCTCTCTAGAAATCCTATAAATTTACTATTGGATCATCTTCATTGATTATTATCTTTTCTCTGCTATGTTTTATCTCTTTTTTACACTATTTACTGGAAAAGTTCTATGACTTTGTTTTCTAACCCGTCTCACATTTTTTATTTATACTTTTTTTTTTTTTTTTTTTGAGATAGGTTCTTACTCTGTCACCCAGGCTGGAGTACAGTGGCACAATCTCTGCTCACTGCAGCCTGTACCTCCCCGGGCTCAGGTGATCTTCCCACCTAAGCCTCCCGAGTAGCTGGGACTACAGGCATGTGCCACCACACCTGGCTATTTTTTTTTGTAGTGATGGGGTTTCACCGTGTTGCCCAGGCTGGTCTGGAATTCCTGAGTTCAAACATCCCACCCGCCTTGGTCTCTCACAGTACTCAAATTACAGACGTGAGTCACCACGCCTGGCCTATGCTATTTTAATTTTCAAGAGCCCTTCATCCTTATTTATTTTGGTTTCTGTCTTTCACGTTGGGAAGTTTTTCTAAAACGTCCTCTGATTCCCTAGCTATCTGTTCACATGTAAGAATGAGTAGAAAGCGGGGGATATAAAGAGCTGTTTCTACACCCATGTTCGTAGTGGCGATACTCACAATAGCCAAAAGTTGGAAGCAACACAGATGCCCACTGATACATGAATGGATAAATAAAATGTGGTATATTTATGCTAGAGAATATGAATACTAATTCAGCTTTAAGAAGGAAGGAAACTCTAACACATGCTACAACATGGATGGACCTTGAGGACATTATGCTGAGTGAAGTGGGTCAGTCATAAAAGGACAAACACTGCATGATTCCTCTTACATGAGGTACCTACAGTAGACAGAGTCATAGAGAAGAAAGTAGAATGGCAGGGGTTTGGGGAAAGAGGGAGTGAGGAGTTAGTGTTTAATGAGTACAGAGTTTCAGTTTGGGAAGATGAAAAAGTCCTAGAGATGGATGGTGATGATGGTTGCACAACAAAGTGAGTATACTTAATGTCACTGAACTGTTTATTTAAAAATGGCTAACATGGTGAACTTTATGTTATGCATATTTTACCACCAGAAAAACCAGTGAGTCACTAGCAAGCAAATTGGAAGCTCTTGAATAAGCCACCTCTTTTCTTGGGATAAGGTGTATGTGCAGGGTCAGGGGTCGATCTGGGTATCTAAATGTTCCATATACTGGCATTCATTGACTCCCCTGTTTTTAGTCCTGCACCCACCCTACTATTCCCTTTGTGGTTGGGTCCTGCTCCCCTAAGCCTGGAGCCGGGGTTGCAGAGCAAATTTGTTTCTGTGTGGTGTTCCCCCTCTGCAGCGTCTGCTATTTCTCATCCTATAACCACTCCTGTATTCGTTTTCCATCTTCTAAAAGGTGTTCCATCTCTTGTTCACTTTCATCTTTTTTTCTTTGTGGTCTTATATCTTTTTTTTTTTTGGCAGGGATTTAGGAGTGAGAGGAGGTAATATATGTGTACTATCCACCCTTTTAATTAGAAGTTAGCTTAGGTACTTTTTAATAGTAGTGAGCATGTAATTACGGATATGCACTTTAATCTTTTGAATCCACTCACATACAAATGAAAATTCAAAATGCTTATTTCAGCTAGCGATTCAGTTTATCTTATTGTCCACATCAGCGTAGCCACCACCTGGGAGCTGTGATCAAGATGTGGAGTCAGCATCTAAAGCCAGTGAGAGCTATAGATACCTTCAAGGTCGTGTCCTTTTGTTTACAGCTGAGCTAGCATAGCTCTGTGTCCTGATAGGACAAGACATTTCTTAAAGCAGAAAACAACAATGAAAACCTTATGGACTTATATCTCCTTAAATGTCTTAAATGTCAGTTCTCTAAAGGGGTTGAAGAATGCACCATGAAAGTGGGGGTGTGTGTGTGTCTGTGTGCCTATGTGCACACGTACGTGTGTGTGTTGGCATGTAGAAGGGGTGGATGAAGGGTAGGGCTTGAAAGGAAATGGCTACATGATGTCACAGCTCACTGTTTTGTAGTGGTTTATCCTAATTGTTTAGTTGATGCTGTATAATGACACACTAAAATTAACTTGAGTTAGTTTTAAATCTAATTTATGATGAACATATATTAACATTTAGGTACATTTGCTCTATAAATGTGGGATCCATAAGAAAGATCCCATCTTTGAATCGACACCAAATATTGTAGAACAAGTAGATCAGGTTGTATGGAGCTAATACAACTTGAGCAAAACTTCTGGGACTAGAGGAAATTGAGTTTGTGCAACAATATTTGTGCAGGGCTTTAAAATTCATGAAGCTCTGGTAGTTTCCATTTTGGCTTTCTATTATAGGAATGTAATTTTAATAGTACCATTTTTTTTTCTTTTTTAATTAAGGATAATGTTAGTCAACCTCCAGTGGATTAAATGTAAAAGAGCTCATTACCCATTCAGGAAATCCAGTTCTGTCTTCTCAAGTTGCTCTGTTATGTTGAATCCTGTTTGTAAAGATCAAGTGCCAACCCAGAGCATTTTTCCTTTTTCTTTTTTTTTTGAGACGGAGTTTCGCTCTTGTTGCCCAGGCTGGAGTTCAATGGCATGCTCTCCCTTCATCGCAAACTCCACCTCCCGGGTTCAAGCGATTCTCCTGCCTCAGCCTCCTGAGTAGGTGGGATTATAGGTGTGCACCACCACGCCCAGCTAATTTTTGTATTTTTAGTAGAGATGGGGTTTCTCCATGTTGGTCAGGCTGGTCTTGAATACCTGACCTTAGGTGATCCACCTGCCGCAGCCTCCCAAAGTGCTGGAATTACACTGGTGAGCCACCGTGCCCGGCCCCCAGAGCATTTCATAGTGCTTGTGACACCTTACAAAAATGCTAAAGATATATTGTATACTAATAAATTGAAATTTGAAGACACTGTGAAGAAAGAGCTATGGAATAGCTAGCATTCACTAGTAATCTTTTTTTTTTTGAGATGGAGTCTCGCTCTTGTCACTCAGGCTGGAGTGCAAGTGGTATGATCTCGGCTCACTGCAACGTCCACCTCCCAAGTTCAAGTGATTCTCCTGCCTCAGCCTCCCAAGTAACTGGCATTATAGGCGCCCGCCACCACGCCCGGGAGATTTTTGCATTTTTAGTAGAGACAGGGTTTCACCATGTTGGCCAGGCTGGTCTGGAACTCCTGACCTCAGGTGATCCACCCATCTTGGCCTAGTAATCTTTTTATATTGTGGATTTTAAAGCATCAGTTTTAAAAAGAGGACAGCTTTTCTAACTGAATAAATGTTTCAAAAAAAATGAATAAGTAATTATTCAATAAAAGGACAAGTTTCTTATCAAATTTAATTTCAGTAGTTGCAACTTGAATGGTTTATTTACTCTCTAGTATCTTACACTGGCATATACCAAAACAAAGAAAGTAACCACATACTTTGCATTCAAATTTTAATTTTAAAAGTTTTTCGAAAAGATCTTCAATATCTAAAATTATGCAACTGGAATATAATTGATAACAAACACTAAGAAAGTGTTTTGCTAGAGCATTTCATATATTTATTCAGGCTCTAAATTCTTTTCTAGGTTGTATGAAATCTTACTGGGCAAGTCGAAGGAAGATTTGGCAGTGGTTAAGGTTTAAATCTTAATATAAAATCCTTTTTAACAAGTAAAGCTAACTCTACATCACAGTAAATGCGATTGTATGGTTTGGAAATCATCTTTGATAAAGTCTAGTAACAGAGCAGTGATTTTCCAGTTGGAAGGAAGTTTAAATGGTAATGGGAGTGACATGGGGTGACAGTGAGTGGTTGTTAAATTTACGTAGAAGAGGAATTGGGGAATCACTAGGTTTTTGGTTAATTCCCATAGTAGTTGACCAGTAAATTGCAAAGAGGCAGTTTAAGCAGAGAATTACAAAAAAAAAAATGATCCATACATTCCTTAAACATTTTATTTTAATCAAATACACATTTATTCGCCAGTTATTTGACGTAAGTCCCAGGCCATTTCTTTTAATATGGATGCGCCTTGTTCCACATCTTTGTTTTTCTGTTAACCACAGCCATATTACAGTTGGAAAAACTTAAGGACGCCTGGAAATCTAGTAGAAGATTTGTGATTTTTAACAATTTTCCTTCCTCCTTTTTACAGATAATGTCTTTCACACCTGATTTGACAGCAATTTTTTTAGCAGTCTGCCTCCATCAAGCATTTCCAGAGTGTTTATTGAACAACAGTTCTTTTTGCAGTCATTTGACGGTTAACAGTAACAAGTACAAATGGAACAGTGCAACTGACTGAGGTTGTATTATTCACAGAGCTCAGTTGGTGAGTGTGTGTGTATGCATGTCTCTGTGTGTGTGTGTGTGTGTGTGTGTTGCAGAGTGTGGGAGAGGCCAGATGACCTGAGCATAGTTCTCAGGGGGTGTGCTTGCTTTAGTGAGGAGACCCAGCAGAGCAGTGTGAGTGGAATTCAGGGTGACAGCACTCTGCTGTAAGTTGAGGTATGAGCATTTAGGAAGCCTCAGTTACTCTCCCCCGAAAGTTCTTCCTCTCGCCTCCCTGTGACAGCCCTGTGCTCCCTGGAGCCTCCCTCCCTGGCCGTGGGGTTCTTCCTACACAGGGCTCCTCCTATATGACTGAATTTGACACTCTTGCCCTGCCCTAATCACTTCATTACAGACAAGCTGAGAGCCCCTCACATCTTTGTATTTTCTGACTCCCATTATAGTAACTGGGTATGAATACAGATTTGTTGCACAAAATCTCACTGTCCTGCTGCTGCCTGGCTTTCTCTTTGGATTTCAGGGTCTCTGGAGATCAGATGACCTAACAGAACAATTGGGGGACCTCTATAGAGCATCCCCTTTCAACTTCAGGCAAATGTTTATTTAGTAAACAAATGTTTACCAAAGAAATATAAATTTGCTCCATGATATATGAAAACACCAGGGAAGAAACTATATTCATTGAAGGCATAATCCATGCTAGTGAGTCGAATTCCTAATTTATAAAAATCCTCAAGTCATATGAAATGTTTTGTATGTTTAAAAAATATTAATACTGTTTGGATGGCTCTCTTCAGCTTATTCCACTCCTATATGTTACATTCACTCCCTTGTGTGACAGAGGCAGATACCATCCCCCTGAGGTTTCCTGATGCCATGAGAATGTGGAAAGCAAGCCTGCGGAGAATGAACTCACTCTGAGAAAGGCTTTGAAGATTGTTTTCTCATCTGCTTTTTATTTTTATATGCAAGTACAGTCCTCTGTAGTTCATCTTATCTCTCTCTTTAGCCAGAAATACTTTGGCCCATAAAAATAGAAGAAAATCTCCAGCTAAGAGTGACACAAGTGCAGAGGTTAAATATTCGGTTCTTTGAAGTAAAATCATTTTTTTTCGTTCTTAGTGTAATGGTACCCCCTTTTCTCCCTCTCCCTTCCTCTCCCCCAACACTTCCCAGGTCAGCAAGCCAGAAACTTTGTTGTCATCTTTAGATCCTCCCTGTCTCACTCTCACTTGCTAGTTAATTGCAAGTCCAGAAATGCAATCCTTATGAAGTGTCTCATGGATTTCTTCTGCTCACTGCAAACTTACTCCTGCTGCATCTTGATGCACTTGAACGTTACAATTCTTAACCCTAACTCCTTCAGTATCTAATGAAAACCCTAGACTCCCCTCTAGAAAAAAAAATGTGTGTATGTTCATATGTGTATGCACATACACAATATTGCAGCCATTTTAAGAAATTCACAGCCAGGAGCGATGGCTCACACCTGTAATCCCAGCACTTTGGGAGGCTGAGGCAAGCGGATCACCTGAGATCAAGAGTTCAAGACCAGCTTGACCAACGTGGAGAAACCCCGTATCTACTAAAAATACAAAATTAGCTGGGCATAGTGGTGCATGCCTGTAATCCCAGCTACTTGGGAGGGTGATACAGGAGAATCGCTTGAACCCAGGAGGCAGAGGTTGCGGTGAGCGGAGATCATGCCACTGCACTTCAGCCTGGGCAAAAAGAGCCAAATGCCGTCAAAAAAAAAAAAAAAGAAAGAAAATAAAGAAAAAAGAAGGAAGGAAGGAAAGAAAAAAAAGGAAGGAAGGAAAGAAAAAAAGGAAGGAAGGAAAGAAAATAAAAAGAAAGGAAGGAAAGAGAAAGAAGGAAAAAGAAAGAAAGAGAAAGAAAGAAAGAAAGAGAAATTCATAGGTCATTCTCCTGCCTCTGATAACTCCCACAACAAATACATCCTCCATATTTTTATCAAGGTTATCTTTCCAGAATAGATGTAGTCACGTCAGTCCTTTGTGTACACACTTTACTAACTTGCCATTGACTATAGAATAAATTCTAGTCTATTTACCCTGGTCTTTCGAGTCCTCCGTATTCTACCTTCATTTCTGTGTGTGTATGATTCCCCTGCTTTTGTGAACTGCCTTATTTGCTATTCTCCACACCTGCTGTGAGTTTGTAGAACTTTTTGCTTACCTGTACTGTCCTTGTCTCTAGGATATTCACCTTCTTGCCCTCCTTTTCTTCACTGTTGAGGCCTTCTTTATTTTTTCAAGGCTCTGATGAAATGGTTGTTGTTCATGAGACTATTACTCCTCTGTTTATCCCTGCTCATCTCTGCTTCCTGCAATCCTGCAGAACTGTCTGCCTGATGTGGTGTATCTCCTAGGTTGAACCATATGAAATGACTGATATTTGGCTGCTTTAAATTTTATTTTTAAATTTGCATGCAGTAGAATTCACTCAGTTCAGTGTACAGTTTCTGAGTTTTGATAAATGCGTAAGTTATCTAACCACCACCACAATCAAATTCAGAACAGTTCCATTACCTTCCAGAATATTTTTCCTACCTCTTTTTTTTTTTTTGAGACAGAGTCTTGCTCTGTCACCCAGTCTGGAGTGCAGTGGTGTGATCTTGGTTCACTGTAACCTCCGCCTCCTGGGTTCAAGCGACCCTCCTGCCTCAGACTACGAAGTAGCTGGGATTATAGGCATGCGCCACCATCCCACTATTTTTGTATTTTTAGTAGAGACGGGTTTCACTATGTTGGCCAGGCTCGTCGTGAACTCCTGACCTAAAGTGACCCGTCTGCCTCAACCTCCCAAAGTGGTGGGATTGCAGGCATGACCCACCACCCCCAGCCTCAAGCTATCTCTTTGACTACAAAACTTTCTGTTTTTCACTACAATGAACATAATTTTGTATGGTTCAACCTAATATTTAATTCAAAACTAAATAGTTGTTTGCTTGTGGTTATGGACTGCCTATTTGTGTTCAAAATTCATATGTTGAAATCCTGAAGCTCCAGTGTCATGGTATTAGGTGGTGGGACCTTTGGGAGGTGATTAGGCTTTCATGAATGGGCTTAGTGCCTTTATATGAAGAAGGAGACCAGTGCCTTTTTTTCCTCTCTCCACCATGTGAAAATACAGCAAAAAGCCACCTACAAACCAGGAAGCAGGCCCTCTCCAGACATTAGATCTGCCAGAGCTGTGATGTTGGACTTCCCAGCCTCAGAAATAAATATTTGTTGTTTAAGCCACCCAGTCTGTGGTATCTTGTTATAGCAGCCTGGTGACTAAGATACTCATCTTTTTCCTCATTAGATTTGCAGACTCCTCAAGAATCCAAATCATGCCTTATTTTTCTATTTCCCCATAACTCCTAACATAGATAGAGACTGGTGCATTTTAAGTTTCCAGAGCCTGAGTCTTAGTTGAGTCAACAGAGGAATGCATAGTTAACAAAAATATGAGATTTGCTTTCATCATGAGATTGAACTTCCGTGATATGGTTTGGCTCTGTTTCCCCACCCACATCTCGTGTCAAATTGTAATCTGCAGTGTTGGAGGAGGGACCTGGTGGGAGGGGAGGTGACTGGATCATAGGGGTGGATTTCCCCCTTCCTGTTCTTGTGGTAGTGAGTTGTCACGAGATCTGGTTGTTTAAAACTGTGTAGCACCTCCCCCTTTGCTCTCTCCTGCTGGCCATGTGAAGATGTTCTTGCTTCCCCTTTACCTTCCACCAAGATTGTAAGTTTCTTGAGACCTCCCCCACCCATGCTTTCTGTACAGCCTATGGAACCATGAGCCAATTAAACCTGTTTTCTCTATAAATTACCCAGTCTCAGGTAGTTTTTTATAGAAACATGAAGACAGACTAATACATTTCCCCTTCTTATTTTCCCACCTGTTCCTTCTTCAGCTGAATTTACTAATGGGTTTCATTATGCTTTGTCCAGTTCTTGAGATAGTCATTCTAGAACAGCAACTCAGCTCTCCGTCAGCCTCTGGGTTTTGGAGTTAAGCTCTGAGACTGAGCAGATCTGGTATGCTGTATGACAGCTTTGAGCCTGAGGCATTGGGACGACCTCTCAGCTGCAGTGGGCAACTGCTGACATGACTGCATTTGAGTAGGTTTTATGAGAGACACCAGTGCAGGTATTGTAAAGTAAATATATTGTAGAGGGAGAAGATGACTAAATCTTTAGCACATTCTTCATTTGCCTCTGCTCTCCCTGAGATTATCATAGTACAACTTACTGCCTCCAGTGGTCTGAAAGCAACAGAGCTATCTGGAGCTAAAAGTGTCAGCTGGTGAGCAGTAGAGGGGCACCCTCTGATGCACTCTTACCATGCAGATGTATGTTCTCCTCTCCCTGTCTTTCAGGGCTCATTGACCATGTAATTCTACCTCAGATAATCTCTTACTCTCTTTTAGTTTACCCCATCACATATAATTGATGATACATAATCCATGTCTAAGTGCTTGTAGTGTGTTGTTTTTAGGAGAGGAGGTGATTACTCTCATATCTTTAGAGTTAATTTTGTTAGTCATTATGCATATCAATAATTATACAAACTGATTTATAAGTACCTTTTTATCGCTAGTATTATTAGCACAGTGGTTAGATCTATACCACAAATATAATTACTTTTAACTTTAATGAAATACAGAATAATCTACATTCAGATAGAATAGTATTAATTGCTGGACAATAATTCAAATGCACTTCTTCATATAAACAGTATTCAAAATGTAAAAGTACATATGATACTAGAAACATTTGTGTGTTTTTTTTAGATAGAATCTTGCTCTGTCGCCCAGGCTGGAGTGCAGTGGCAGGATCTTGGCTCACTGCAACCTCCGCCTCCCGGGTTCAAGCAATTCCCCTGCCTCAGCCTTCCGAGTAGCTGGGACTACAGGCACGTGCCACCACGCCCAGCTAATTTTTTGTGTTTTAGTAGAGATGGGGTTTCACCATGTTGGCCGGGATGGTCTCAATCTCCTGACCTCATGATCCACCCACCTTGGCCTCCCAAAGTGCGGGGATTACAGGCGTGAGCCACCGCGCCCGGCCCAGAAAATATTTTTAAAGTGGAAAAGTTAAAGAGAGTGGTGAAAGTGTTTAAAAACAGACCTGTGTTTAGGACTTCCTAGCGATAGGCTAAGCACCTTGGCAGAGAGTCAGGTATTGTAGCAATGAACTTGGGTGGAGTGAACATAATAAAGTCACTCTTTCCACTTTAGTGTTTAAAAATATAAACACACTTTGATGTTAAAGGAGAAAGTGAGTGTACATAGAAAATAAGTACTGTATTTATTTCTTCTCAGGTTTCTACATTTCTTAGTATAAAAGGCTCTGTCTCTACTGCCGGCTATTGTTTTGCAAGGAAAATGGGTGTTAGATATCAATTTAGATTCAAGGAGGTTAGTGAAAGTTCAAACTATTTTTCCAGATAAGGCATTTTCTCCAGTGGTTTTTAGTAGTACAAATAAACAAATATCATGTTGCCTTTTAGAGTGTTTTCTGATTTTAATGCAGATATCCCAGTCCTTTGTGGAGCATAAATCTGGATAATTCTAGGAACTCTGCTTTGACTGAGATAAGTGATGAAGACTTAAAGAATAATTAAAATTAAAAGCTAAGTTAGTTTCCTACATCTGCCTCCTACAACTTAACTGATGGATAGGTTCCATGTGAAGTCCTGGAAGGGTTTAGTCACCCTGTTTCTCAGACATCTGGATTCTAATCTACAGACTCCAGTTTCTAATGCACGGAGACATTCTGCTTGGTGAGTGGGAAGCTCACCTCCCTTCAAAATCCTGTGTGAGCATGGTGTGAGAATTGGAGTTGCCAGCGAGCAGTACCCTAAGGGTCGCAGCAGGTCTTTGCACAGTGGGAGACCGGTCTTGCTCCTGTAGGTGCCGAGGACTTAGGACTTGGGCATCAAGAAAGCAAACTTTGTTTTTGACTCGTAAGTCTGGTGTTAGGGCTGGCTACAGGGTAGGCTTATTCATATTTCCAAGGATTTAGGTGCTTTCCAACTTTCAACTCTTTCTTTGAGCCAACTTTCAATTCTTTAAGGGGAAGACTTGGCTTCATGGGATAGCTGCAAGGTGGCTGCCATGTTGCTGGTGTTATATGCAGACCACAATAGCTGGAAGTTTAAAAATGAACCATTTTCTCTGGTGAGTCTCTTTTTTTTTGAGATGGAGTTTTGGTCTTGTTGCCCAGGATGGAGTTCAATGGCACAATCTTGGCTCACTGCAACCTCCGCCTCCTGGGCAAGTGATTCTCTTGCCTTAGCCTCCCGAGTAGCTGGGATTACAGGCGCACACCACCACATCCAGCTAATTTTTTTGTTTTTGTATATTTAGTAGAGACTGAACTTCACCATGTTGGCCAGGCAGGTCTTGAACTCCTGACCTCAGGTGATCCACCCTCCTCGGTCTCCCAGAGTACTGGAATTATGGGCATGAGCCACCGTGCCTGGCCAGGCCTCTTTTTAAAAGCCAGGAGATTGTTTCCTCAAAACCTCCCAGCCAACTTCACATCTCAGGCCATATCAAATGGATTGGAATTGCCATAAGTGGCTTCTGCTAATAAATTTCCCCCTCGTGGGGCTGATGTCCCACCTCCTTCATAACACATGGTCACTTAATATCAGAATAAAATTAGAATTTGTTAGCAAGGAAGAATGAGGGTGGCCTCAGGGCTGGCTGTCAGTAGTGGCTACTGTAGTGTCAAGGGAGGTACATTGACTGTTTGAGAATATCTTTATATCACCTGCCCACTTAATAGCTTGGTTGTGTATAGCATTCTAGGTTGGAAGTTGATTCTCCTAATTTTGCAGGCATCATTAATTGTTTCTAGTTTCCAGTGTTGTCACTATATCCAATGCTATTCTGATATCCCAGTCCTTTACATGTTCTCTAGTCTTCCCTCTCTTTGGAAGCTTTTAGGCTCTTCTCTTTATCCCTGGTGTTCTGATGTCCATGGAGTAGGTCTTTCTAAATTCATTGCAATGGATACTTTCAAAATACAATATGTCTTTCAAATTTGGGAAATTGTTTAGCGGCATTTTCTTCTTCTCATGTTGGAACCCTTGGACTGATCTTTTAATTTCTTTGTCTTTTATCTCCAATTTCCTCCCTCTTTTCCTTCCTTCATTCCTTCCTTTCTTTTCTTTCTTTCTTTTGCTTTATAAGATAATTTCTCAACTTTATCTTCCAAATTTCTGTTGGTGTTTCCCCCTCTCTGCCCATATTTTTACTTTCCAAAAGCACTGTTGTTCTCAGTTTGTTTTTTAAAGAGCAGAAAATGACAAAAGGAATGGAAGAACTTACGGTTGAAAATTCTGAAGAACTTTGTTATGCAAGCAAAGGAATTACAGGTTGTTCAAATTAGATGAATTTTCAGCATCTCTGCATAGGGAGACAGGTTGCCAGGCAAAAGAAAAGAGGTCACGGGAACCTGGGGGAAGCTTGGGAGGAATGGAAGAGGTTACAAAGGCCATGAACATGAATGTGATGGGTGAGTTAAAACAACAAAGCAGGTGGCATTGAGGGCTTAGTTGAAGAGGTTTGTTATTTTTCAAATTAATGTTCTTAGGTTTCTTAGACCTTTGCGTTTGTTATTGCTTTTAAATGACATTAACTCTCAGTTCCTGATTATAAGCATGTTTATTGTAGAAATGTTGGAGAATATAAGACATCACATAGATCTCCCAAATTGTGCATAATCTCATCAGTCAGACATAACCAGTATTAATAGTGTAGTGTTTTCTATGCCTTGTCTAATGGCATATGAATACATATATGTACCACTTTTTTTCAATTCTTTTACTTTTTATTTTGAAAAAGTTTCCAACCTACCCACAAGTAGCAAGAATAATGCAATGAACTCCTATGTACCTTTTCATCTAGATTCACCAATTGTTAGCTAATATTTTACTATCATATACTTTTTAAAAACAAAATTAGAATCATACTCTAGGTTATATTTTTATACTCTGCCTTTTCCAGTTAACCATACATCACATATCTTGAATATTCTTATCATCAAATATTTTTTCAAGGCCAGGCACAGTGGCTCAAGACCTGTAACCCCAATACTTTGGGAGGCTGAGGAGGGCGGATCACTTGAGATCAGGAGTTCAAGATCAGCCTGGCTAACATGGTGAAACCCTATCACTCTGAAAATACAAAAATTAGCTGGGCACGGTGGTGCACACGTGTGGTCCCAGCTACTCGGGAGGCTGAGGCACGAGAATTCCTTGATCCCTGGAGGTGGAGGTTACAGTGAGCCAAAATCGTGCCACTGCAGTCCAGCCTGGGTGACAGAGTGATACTCCGTGTTAAAAAAAAAAAAAAAGTATTTTTCAAGAACTCTTTTTGAATTTTTATTTTAAATTATTAAACTTTATTTACTTATTTATTTTGAGATGGAATCTCACTCTGTCACCTAGGCTGGAGTGCAATGGTGCGATCTCGGTTCATTGTAACCTCTGCCTCCCAGGTTCAAGCAATTCTCCTGCCTTAGCCTCCCAAGTAGCTGGGACCACAGGTGTGTGCCACCATGCCCAGCTAATTTTTGTATTTTTAATAGAGACGGGGTTTCACCATGTTGGCCAGGCTGGTCTTGAACTCCTGACCTCAAGTGATCCACCCGCCTCAGCTTCCCAAAGTGCTGGGATTACAGGTGTGAACCATCATGCCCAGCCCAACTTTATTTTTAAGAGCGGTTTTAGGTTCACAGCAAACTTGAGTGGAAAATACAGAGAGTTTCTGTATATCCCTTGCACTCACATAGGCGTAGCCTCCCCCCACTATTAATATCCACAACTGATTAACCTACATTTTCACATCATTGTCACCCAGAGTCCATGGTTTATATTAGGGTTTACTGTTGATGTTCTACATTCTATGGGTTTGGACAAATGTGTAATGACTTGTGTCTATAATTATAGTATCATACAAAGTAGTTCACTGCCCTAGAAACCCTCTGTGCTCCACCTGTTCCACATACCACTCCTGCAAACCCCTGGCAACCACTAATCTTTTCACAGTCATAGTTTTGCCTTTTCCAGAATGACAGATAGTTGGAATCATACAATATGTAGCCTTTTCAGATTACTAAGTAAAAGAAACCAAATATGTATTTAAGTTTCCTCTGTTTTTTGTAGGTGATAGCTCATTTCTTTGTATTGCTGAATAATATTCTAAACTGTGGTAAATAAATGTACCACAGTTTGTTTATTTATTCACTTGTTGGAGGATATCTTGGTTACTCCCAGGTTTTGGCAATTGTGAATAAAGCTGCTATAAACATTTGTGTGCAGATTTTTGTGTGAACATATGTTTTCGACTCATTTGGGTAAATACTAAAGAATGTGATGGCTGGATCGGATGGTAAGATTATGTTTGGTTTTTAAAGAAACTGCCAAACTATCTTCCCGTCAAGATAATTTTTAATAGCTACTTGGTACTTTGTTGTAAGTTTGCACCATTTTTTTTTTTTAGTTATTTCAAATTTTTGAACATTTAGATTTTTTCCAGTTTTAACCCTGCAAGGAATATTATTCTTTTAAAATCTTTGCACACATTTCTAATGATTTCCTTAGAATAAACTCTTCACATTGGAATTGCTGAGTCAAAAGATCTGGTCCTTTACAATTGTGGCAAGCATTGCCAAATTATTTTTCCCAAAGGCTATCCTACTAATCTATGCTTTTGCCAACAGGCCTGAGGGTGACTGTGCTTCCCACACTCTCAGTAATACTATTATTGTGTCGGTGTCCTAGTGCTGCTGTGACAAAGAACCACAAACTTGGTGGCTTAAAACAACAAAAATGTGGCCAGGCATGGTGGCTCACGCCTGTCATCCCAGCACTTTGGGAGACTGAGGCGGGTGGATCATGAGGTCAGGATATTGAGAGCTTCCTGGCCATGGTGAAACCCCGTCTCTACTAAAATACAGAAAGTTAGCTGGGCATGGTGGCTTGTGCCTGTAGTCCCAGCTACTCAGGAGGCTGAGGCAGGGGGAATTGCTTGAATCCGGGAGACGGAGGTGGCATTGAGCCGAGATCGTGCCACTGCACTCCAGCCTGGTGAAAAGAGCAAGACTCTGTCTCAAAAAAAAAAAAAAAAAAAAAAATGGATTCTTTCACAGTTCTGGAGGGCAGAAGTCTGGCACAAGGTGTTAGCAGGCCTCCTCTAAAGGCTCCAGGGGAGGGTGCGTCCTTGCCTCGTCCTCGCTTCCGGGGACTGCGGTCCCTGTTGGTGCTTCTTGGCTTGTAGCTGCATCACTGCAGTCTCTACCGCCATCTTCACCTGGCTTTCTTCCCTGCCTGTGTATCTCGGTCTGCTTCTCCTCTTATAGGGACACCAGTCATTGTACTTAGGGTCTACTGTAATCCCATCTGACCCCATCTTAACTAATTGCATCTGCAAAGACTCTCACATTCTGAGAGACATGAATTTTGAGGACTATTATTCAGCCCACTTCAATTGTCTTTGGTTTTTATTTCTAATAAGACAGGAGAAAGCCTCCTACTTTTTGCTTCAGTTTGCCTTTCTCTAATTACTCATGGTATTGAAATCTTTTGATGTGGTCATTTGCACATACATCTTTTTTTGTAAATTATTGTTTGTAGCCCTTGCCATAGTTTTCCTTTGAATGATGTACCTTGACTCCTGGAACAATCTGTAGTTTATTTTTGTGAAAAGAGGTAGAGATTTGACTTTCTCTTCCTCTATATCTTGCATTTGACTGACCATCAAGTCCTGTTGGCTTTCTTCTCTAACTGCATCCCAAATTTGATGACTTCTCACTGCCTTCTCTACTGCTTGGTGGTCCAAGCCACCTTTGTTTCTCACGAGGATTATTGCAATAGCCAGTAGCTGGTTTCTCTGCATCCACCTGGTCTCATCTCCGCAGAGCAGCTGGAGCGGTCCTTTTCAGATATAAATCATCCTATCACTCTTCTGCTAATCACATTTACAAGGAAATCCTGAACCCTCATTGTGGCCTGTAGCACCCTTTGCCACCACTCCGCCCACCCCTGGTCTCCGTCCTTTATCCAAACATATCCACAAAAAGGAAAAAAAAAAAAAGCCAAACACATCTGTGGATCCAGGACTTCAGGTGTTAAGGCCTGGAGGAGTTCAGCTGGTGAAATAAGTTTATTTTTAGCTCTCACACCCAGCTCCAAGAGGTCAAAGAACTGATAATGGGGCTGCCTCCAGGCACTTGTGCTCTCAATTCTGCAGTTCATTTTGTATGAACATGATATTCCGCCTTCAGGTTGCTCTTTACAAATACTTGTCTTTACCTGGATTTTTACAAGTTAATTTTCCATAAAGGAATTTCTCATTGCTGTGGTCTGCTTAGATTTCTGCTTTTCCCCAGAAGTTCTACCCTGATTTCAGAAAAAGAGGACAAATTTCTAATTTTTTTAAATTTTTGAAACTTGGTAAAATTTGAAACAAGTAACATGTAACTTTGTTCACTTAATAGTTTCTTGGTGAGTTAGGCTTTAATTTTTACCCACTGTTTTACCAAGTGACAAGAAGATCCTTCTAGATAAATATTACATGATGTTATAAGTACATTTGATCATGTAAGAAAACTAAAAAATGTGGCATGCAGGGTTTGTGCCTTTATAAATTATTCGTCTTGAGCTTCATATGGAGTTTAAAATCGATGACACACAGACCAGTTGGAAAGCTTTGCTTCTTCCCCACTCACCCTTCTTCAAGCCAGAAGTCACCAAGTGTATGTGTGGGGGAGGGAGGTGGGCAAGACAAGGAGCCTGGCAAGGGTTCCCTCCTAGTGTGTTTTGAGAACAGCCTCACTTTGTTTATAGAGGCCAGGCTTGCCTGTAATCACTTAGGTCAAAACCTGGCATATTAGATAGAAAAGATAGTTTTCTTAAATGGGATTGACAATTTAATGTTTTTTTCTTTTTCTTCTTCTTCTTCTTCTTTTTTTTTTTTTTGAGATGGAGTCTCGCTCTGTCACCAGGCTAGAGTGCAGTGGCGCAACCTCGGCTCACTGCAACCTCTGCCTCCCGGGTTCAAGCAATTCTCCTGCCACAGCCTCCTGAGTAGCTGGGACTACAGGCCCTTGCCACCATGACTAGCTAATTTTTGTGCTTTTAGTAGAGACGGGGTTTCACCATGTTGGCCAGGATGATCTGGAACTCTCGGCCTCAGGTGATCAGCTCACCTCGGCCTCCCAAAGTACCGGAACTACAGGCATGAACCACTGTACCCGGCCTGTCATCTCTTCTTTGTGGTCTTTTCATTCAACAACGTTGGTCTTTCCACAACATATAGGAATTGTGGGAGTTACAATTCAAGATAAGATTTGGGCGGGGACACAGCCAAACTATATCATTCTGCTCCTGGCCCCTCCCAAATGTCATGTGCTCATGTTTCAAAACCAATCATGCCTTTTTGATAGTCCCCCAAAAGTCTTAAGTCATTTCAGCATTAACTCAAAAGTCCACAGTCCAGTGTCTCATCTGAGAAAAGGCATGTGTCGTCTGCCTATGAGCCTGTAAAATCAAAAGCAAGTTAGTTACTTCCTAAATACAATGAGGGTACAGGCATTGGGTAAATAAAACCATTACAAATGGGAGAAATTGACCAAAACAAAGGGGCTACAGGCCCCAGGCACGTCTGAAATCCAGCAGGGCAGTCAAATCTTAAAACTCCAAAATGATCTCCTTTGACTCCATGTCTCATATCCAGGTCACACTGATTCAAGAAGTGGATTCCCATGGTCTTGGACAGCTCTTCCCCTGTGGCTTTTCAGGGTACAACCTGGCTGCTTTCATAGACTGGTAGTCACTGTCTGTGGCTTTTCCAGGCACGTGGTGCAAGCTGTTGGTAGACTTGGGGTCTGGAGGACAGTGGCCCTCTTCTCACAGCTCCACTAGGCCTTGCCCCAGTAGGGACACTGTGTGGGAACTCTGACCCCACATTTCCCTTTTGCACTGCCATAACAGAGGTTCTCCATGAGAGCCTCACCTCTACAGCAAACCTATGCCTGGACATCCAGGCATTTCTATACATCCTCTGAAATCTAGGTGGAGATTTCCAAACCTTGACTTCTGTGCATCTGCAGGCTCAACACCACACGGAAACTGCCAAGGCTTGGGGCTTACACTCTCTGAAGCCATGGCCTGAGCTGTACCTTGGCCCCTTTTACTCACAACTGGGCCACAGGGCACCAAGTCCCTAGACTGCACACAGCAGGGGGACCCTGGGCCTGGCCCACAAAACCATGTTTTCCTCCTAGGCCTCTGGGCCTGTGATGGGTAGGGGCTGCCATGAAGACCACTGACATGCCTTGGAGACATTTTCCCCATTGTCTTGAGGATTAACATTTGACATTACTTTGCAAATTTCTGCATCAAGCTTGAATTTCTCCTCAGAAAATGGAATTTTCTTTTCTATTGCATTGTCAGGGTGCAAATTTTCTGAACTTTTATGCTCTGCTTCCCTTATAAAATGGAATACCTTTAACAGCACCCAAGTCACTTCTTGAATGTTTGCTGCTTAGAAATTTCTTCTACCAGATACCCTAAATCATCTCTCTCAAGGTCAAAGTTCCACAAATCTCTAGGGCATGGGCAAAAGGCTGCCAGTCTCTTTGCTAAAACATAACAGAAGTCACCTTTGCTCCAGTTCCCAACAAGTTTCTCATCTCCATCTGAGACCACCTCAGCCTGGACCTTATTGTTCATATCACTATCAGCATTTTTTGTCAAAACCATTCAACAAGTCTCTAGGAAGTACCAAACTTTCCCACATTTTCCTGTCTTATTCTGAGCCCTCCAAACTGTTCCAGCCTCTGCCTGTTACCCAATTCCAAAATTGCTTCCACATTTTCAGGCATCTTTTCAACAGCACTCCACTCCTGATACAAGTTTACTGTATTCATTCATTTTCATGTTGCTGATAAAGACATGTCCAAGGCTGGGCAATTTAGAGAAGAAAGAGGTTTGTTGGACTTAAAGTTCCACGTGGCTGGGGAGGCCTCACAGTCATGGTGGAAGGTGAAAGGCACATCTCACATGGTGGCAAGACAAGAGGAGAGAGCTTGTGAAGGGAAACTTGTTTTTAAAACCATCAGCTCTCTTGAGACTCATTCACTATCAGGAGAACAGCACAGGAAAGACCCACCCCCATCATTCAATCACCTCCCACTGGGTTCCTCTCATGACATGTGGAACTGTGGGAGTTACAATTCAAGATGAGATTTGGTGGGTACACAGCCAAACCATATAATTTGTGCTCCCTCAAAATTCATATGTTGAAATCCTAACCCTTAAAGTGATGGTGTTAGGAGATGGGACATTTTGGAGGTGATTAGGTCATGAAGTGGAGCCCTAACAAATGAGATTAGTGCACTTATAGAAGAGGCCCCAGAGAGCTGCCCTGCCTCCTTACATCATGTGAGGACAGAAGAAGGCAGCACTATATAAGACAGAGTAGGCTGTCACCAGACACTGGGTCTGCTGGCACCTTGAACTTGGATTTCTCAGCCTCCAGAGAAATAAATAACTGTTGTTTATAAGCTACTTGGCCTATGGTATTTTATTATGGCAGCCTGAATGGACAAAGACAGAAACTGGTACTGGGAGTGGGGTTGTTATTATAACAAATACCTGGAAACGTGGAGGTGGCTTTGCAACTGGATGATGGATAGAGACAAGAAGAGTTTTGAGGTGCGTGCTAGCAAAAGCTTAGATTGCTGTGAATGTACCCTAAAGGGCAATTCTGGTGAGAGCTTAGAAGGAGAGAAGGAGAGCTGTAAAGAAAGCGTCTATCTTCTTACAGAAAGCTTAAGTGGTTGTGATCAGAATATTGGTAGAAATATGGACCGTAAAGGTAATTCTGATGAGGTCTCAGATGGAAATGAGAAACATGTTATTAGAAACCAGAGGAAACATGATCATTGTTATAAAGTGGCAAAGAACTTGACTGAGTTGTGTTTGGGTCCTCACATTTTGTGGAAGGTAGGACTGATGAGCAATGAAATAGGATATTTGGCACAAGAAATTTCTAAGCAAAGTGTCAAAGATGCAGGTTAGCTTCTGTTGAGCACTTATAGTAAAATGTGAGAAAAGAATAATGATTTAAAGGGCAGAATTTTCCATCAAGAGGGAAGAAGAACTTAAACATTTGGACAATTCTAAACCTGTTTATACTGCAGAAGTGTGTTTGGGAGAGAACACTAAGGGTGTGGCCAAGTAACCCTTTGATAAGATTGGTGTGAATTCCCAGGTGCTAGTCATCAAGACAATGGAAGAATGACTTTGAAGACGTTTTGGAGATTATTGGGGCTACCACTGTCATCACAGGACCAGAATGCAAGGGCCTTGGTGGAACAATTTGAAGGGATGGGCCAAGGCTGAAATTTGGGACCCCTGTGCTTCCTGCACTACCAAGCATCACCTCAAAGCTCTGCTCCCCACATTCCAGGACAGGGATCCTCAGCCACCCCAGGCTTGGCTTTAGTAGGCCCAGGTGTGGCAGTGGCTGCCCCTCCAGAGGACACAGTAAACCCTGTCAGCCCCTGGGATTGCCATCTCTGTAGGTATGCAGAGTGCACAAGCTGTAGGGATGTTGCTGCACTCACCTAGATTTTGAAGAATGTAGCAGCTGGAAGCCTTGGTTAGGTGAGCCAAGTGGAGGCTGCTGTGAGGGTAGGCCACCTCATGACTCCAGACCAGTAGAGCCACGGGTATGTGATTCCAGCCTGGAAGAGCTGCAGGTACCTGACTGCAACCTGCAATATCTGCTGTGGGCTGTGCTCAGCAAAGCCATGGGTTTTGGCTGCCCAGAGCCTACCCAGCCTATGGGATTTTGTTAGAGCAGCCCAACAGTCTAAGACACCTATGTTCATATTCCTTTATGTATATGCTTTTATCAATTTTGCATATGTTCTTTTTTTTTTTTTTTTTTTTGAGACAGAGTCTTGCTCTGTCACCCAGGCTGGAGTGCAGTGGTGCAATCTCAACTCACTGTAACCTCTGCCTCCAGGGTTCAAGTGATTCTCCTGCCTCAGTCTCCCAGGTAGCTGAGACTACAGAAATGTGCCACGATACCCAGATGATTTTTGTATTTTTAGTAGAGACAGGGCTTCTTCATGTTGGTCAGGCTGGTCTTAAACTCCTGATCTCAGGGGATCTGCCCGCCTCAGTCTCCCAAAGTGCTGGGATTATGGGTGTGAACCACCATGCCTGGCCAATTTTGCATATTTTAAAATCACTGTGTCCCAAATATGTACATAGTGCACATCCTTCAATATGTGTCCCTTAAATGACTTCATTTCTACCATCTGGCCCCACACAGGCACTTAATGAAATCACCAGTAAAAGCTAAACCTGGTCAGATAGAATTTCCCCACCTTTTGCGTAAAAATCTACCTATTACATAAATATTACTTCCTGGTAACTGATCAAAACACAAATAAAAACAGGGCATCAAAGATCATGATTTTATGACTCTTGAGCACCTTATTTCACAGGGGAACAAGCATAAACCTATTACTTCAGAAGTTTTGGTTTTTATCGTTTATAGACATACCTTGCGGGTATTGTGGGTTAGGTTCCAGACCACTGCCATAAGGCAAATATCACAATGAAGTCAGTCATATTAATATTTTGGTTTCTCAGTGCATATAAAATATGTTTGTACTATACTGTAGTTTACTAATTGCGTAATAGCATTATGTCTGAAAAAGCAATGTACATACCTTTATTTTAAAGTATTTTTCATTGTTAAAAATGCTAATGATTATCTGGACCTTTAGCAAGTCATAATCCTGTTGCTTGTGAAAGGTCTTGACATTCATATCAGAGTTTCCCGTGGGTGTGCCTGCTCCGTGGAGCCTAGCTTACATCTCTGAACGCTGGCTGCTGGAGAGGTTGGGTGAGTTAATGCTAGTTTGTAATGTCTAGGAGGGCTGCTGTCCTTACAAAGAACTGTTGTAGTTACTGGTGTTCAAAAATAACATTCAGTTTATTGAAGTTAGACTTTTTAAAAGCTAGTTTTTCTTTTCCTTTTCAATTTCTAAGACTCGTTATTTTATTAACACATCTAATTCTTTTTGCATAAAATAAGAGTGATCGTTGATTAATTTTAGCTAATTGGATTTCCCTCAAGCATTTAAAACTGTATTTGTAGGTTTAATATATTTTAGTTTAAGCATTTAAAATGTCTGAGAGGCAAATTTACCATCCTAACAGAAAAAAACTACTTTGTACAAAATATGTTAAACTTTGCAATAATCAAGTGATCACAAACATAGCAGTTTTATTTACAAACTCAATAAATTTCTGATATGTCTTTCAGCTTGCAGATGATAAGAACATTACGACAGGGCCCGTGGAATATTATAAACACTTGAAATGACAATCACTCAAAGATTATCTTGTATTTAACACTAAAACATTCTGCACACATGCTGTGTGTTGATTTATTTTGAGGCCTGCTTGCTTATTTATCTTCCCAGAGTTGTCTACCCAACTAAAGGAGCATCTTTGCATCTCATTCGGGGAGCAGGAGTCCTTGGCCTTCCACTGAGCACATTTCCTGGGCATTTTGCAGCGATAGCACCAGATTAGATCCAGTCCGTTCCTGCTGCCTCAGAACACAGTTCTAGGTTCTCCTGTGATTCTTGCTGGGCTTTTAGCCCCACTCTTGAGCACTGCTGATGCCATCCCGTTGCATTCCGCATTCCTCTGTGCTGCAGTCAGGGTGTGTGGCTACACACTGGGGTCATTCTAATGGCAGCAGTGAAAATGTGTGAGAGCTGCTGGAGCTCTGGGACACTGAGCTGGAGCCACTCCTTACGTAGAGAGAGAATGTAGTTTCAGCAGGTATGCTGGTGGAAGTAGAAACAATAAAGAACTTTTATCCAGAATGTTTGTGTGTTGCTCACCATTTTAGGAAACTAAATCATTACATTTGTATTTAAATGCCTGATAGTTTTAAATATGAGGAGGACTCTTCAATATACATTTAATTCATTAACCAAGTGTTTCTTTTATGACTTTATTTTGGTGGGAAAAACTGGAACTTTAGGATGCTCTGAGAATTAATTAAATTATACTTTGAAATGAATAATAATAATACATTGATGTCTTAGCCTCCTCGATGCCTTCTTTTTTGAATAAAGGCATTAAGCAAGTGATGTGTGTGTGTGTGTGTGTGTGTGTATTCCTATCACATATATTTCTATATTATTATAATACCTAATATATTTCTATATATGTATAAACATATGATACATATGATATATGCACATATGTATGTATATACATATATAAAATGGATATAATCATGTTTACATAAATATTGTAATTTTTTATATATAAATCTAGATTTAAAAAATAAAATTGTATTTTTGAATATGCAATTTAGTATCTGGATTTTTTCTTTAACATTTTATTATAAACATTTTGAAATATTATTATATACTCTTAGCACCATTTAAAAATTTTACATAGTTTAAACTATCATATACTTTTTTATATACTTTTTTATTGTTTCAGTTTTTTTCCCTATAAAGAGTATCTTCGTACATCGAGAATATTTATCATACGTGAATTGTTTCCTTAGGCTAGATTCCCAGAAGTGGAATTGCTGGGTTGTAGATACAAATATATTCAAGGCTCCAGTTATTTGCATTGCCACATTGTCTTCTCCAAAGCTTGTCCTAGCTTATTGGGCGACCAAAAATCTTATACAAATGTTAAAGCTCTGTTTATTAGAAAGCAATCAGTCTTTTGATGATCACTTTTGCTACACGTATTTTTTTCCAATTTGGTGTTTGCATTTAAGTGTATTTTTAAAATAAAAATAGAAGTTTAAGATTTGTGGATGATAAAATATGTTACTCTGTTCTTTTTAGATTCTTCTATTATTTTTTAGCTTAGAAAGTCGTTTCTTTTCTAGAAGCGTTTTAAAATATCTAATATAGGCTATGTGTGGTGGTTCATGCCTGTAATCCCAGCACTTTGGGAGGCCGAGGCGGGCGGATCACCTGAGGTCAGGAGTCCGAGACTAGCCTGGCTAACATGGTGAAACCCCATGTCTGCTAAAAACACAAAAAATTAGCTGGGCTTGGTGGCACATGCCTGTAATCCCAGCTACTCAGGAGGCTGAGGCAGGAGAACGGCTTGAACCTGGGAGGTAGAGGTTGCAGTGAGCCAAGATCGTGCCATTGCTCTCCAGCTTGGACAACAAGAGCGAAACTCTGTCTCAACATTGCTCTCCAGCTTGGACAACAAGAGCAAAACTCTGTCTCAACAACCACAACAACAAAAGAATCTAATGTATTTTTCTATCTTCACAAAATTTTTGCTACTAAACTCTAAATTCATGTGGAATGTATTTCACCATATAGAATCAGGTGAGGCGCTCTTGGTTTTGGTCTGAATTGTTACCTAGTGGGTGCCATCTTTTCTCAATTGTATTTGATAGATTTGTGGTATCTTCTGAACATGGATGGGTTTTTCTTCTATGTTGTCTTCTCTGGTCTGTGGTTCTGCTTGCCTGTCCTGTTTGTGCCACAGGGCTTACATGATGTGACATCTGATAGGGCCAGTCCCCCTGCAGGACTCTTCTGCAAAGGTGTCTTTGTTCTTCCCTGTTTGTTTTTTCAGATGAACTTTGGAAAATTTATGTTGAACTTACAGATTATTTGGGGAAAAACTGTTTATTTAAAAGGTTTTAGTCTTAACCACCAAGCCCATGACATGTACTAAGCATTTATCCAAATCTTACTTTTTATATTTCTGACAAAAATTTCCAGTTTTCTCTAAATAGGTACTGCATATTTCTCATTATGGTTATTGTTATGTTATTACTTATTTTATAGTTTGTCTTTTGATCTTTTTTATCATATTTTCAAACTGGCAGTACTGGTAATCTGGTTTTGTCTGTCTTGTATTCACCTACTTTTTTTTTTTTTTTTTTTTTTTTAAGGCATGGTCTCTACTATGGCTCAGGCTGCAGTGCAGCAGCTAATCACAGGCGCAGTCATAGCTCATTGCAGCCTCAAAATCCTGGGCTGAAAGAATCCTCCTGCCTCAGCCTCCCTAGTAACTGTGACTACAGGGACCCTCAGCTGTAAATTAAATTTAATAGTTTCCCATTTGATTCCTATAAACACATCATTTAAAAATACACATTTTATTATCTTCCTTTTTAATATTTCATTTTTGTTTTCTGCCTTGTATCTTTTAACATTGGCCTGAATCTGAACATTTTTAAAATAATAAAAAAGTTTAAATAATAAAACAAAAATTTAATGACTGATGGTGATGGTGGCGTGATATGCTTTTAGAGCATCTATTAAGTTTTGGAAAGACATTTCTTAGTACCTTAAACAATATGTTTTGATATAATGTGGTTTTTCTACACTGCTGATGTTTAAATTTATTTAGAGCACACAGTATTTTTAAATTGGCGTCTCATCCAGTTTGGTTCTGTTGGCTCAAAGAACAGACATAGCCTGGATTGTAGATGATGAGGGGTTTTCAATCCGAAATTGTTGAGTGGAACTTTATGCTTGTTGGTATGTCTTGAAAAACCCTGAATGCTTTTGCTCTTTCCTTTCCGTCCCAAACCTTCTTCCCCCTTCTTTTTTGAGTCCCTGAGCTACACTTATAGAAACTTATAGAAACTTAAACAGCCTGCAGCTGTTTCTAAGTATTACGGATGGGGCCACGTGATGCAATTTTTACTTTTACTAGGAAAAATGATTTTCAAAAAACAGATAAAACATCACGTTTGTTTTTATAATCTGAATTTACTCTACGTACAGGACTGCTCTTTACTGAAATAGAGGCTTTTCTATTTTGCTTATTTTTCAAATGTTCTTAGATGCCAAAATAAAAGGTTGGCAATTCTAGGTCAGTTCTCTGTTTTTCTTTCCCTGCTTCTTTTTTTTTTTTTTTTTTTCAAATTTACTGATCTAAGGAAGCAAAGAAAAGCTGGTTGTTTATCAGTTTTTAGTGTCTTTGTTTTTTAAAACTTAAGCACAGGGCAGTCATCTGCTGACTGTACTGCCACATGGCATGGCCATAGCCCAAACATGGATGGGGAGCTCTTACTGCTAATGGAGTAGGAAGAGGAAAAGGAGCCAGGAACAAAGCCTCACAGCCTGCAGTCCCTCCCCCACAGCCTTCAGAAGTGCTGCTCTGGATTCCCTTTCCTCTCCCAGATACTATCTCCACAAGTTCTCTTGCCAGGGAACTGTGCAGTGGTAGGAACACTGGCCTGGGCTCAGGGTGGCTGCATGAGCCTGGTGGCTAACACGCACTCACTTTCTGACCCCAGGGAGATTGCCCGTCCCCTAAAAGGATAATCTGTGTTATCAATGGTGAATGAGGGAGGAGGACAGGATCCAGATCTACAACAAAGCCCGAAAAGGAGGAGTATCTGAGGGGTGGGAGTCAGGGAAAGCAGGGTTAGAGATTCCATACCTAAAATGAGGATCCAGTTTTCTTTCTCCTCTCATTTTTAGTTTGTATAAAGCACTTCCTTTGTAGGCTGCAGCCCCAGGATGACGGAAGCCTTTAATGTTTACATTTGCTAGTGACCGAGAACTGTAAGGCGAGTTTCTCCCTTGTCCGTCCATATCTGTTGCTAGCTCAGCCATGGCCAGAACAACCCCTCCTCTGTGAAGTCTTTCTCGGTCGTCTGAACCAGAGGTGAGGGCTAGCTCCTTACAACTTTTTGATCCCTTTAGTTAACATGCTCCTGTGGTGTTTGTGGCAGCCTACCTTGAACTGTGTCTCTTTGTGTAATGTCTCATGTCTGCTCAGCTGTAAACTTAAACAGCTACGGCATCAATGCCTTAGGTAGTGTGGGCATTCAATAAAGGTTTGTGGAATAAAGGAATGAATGAGAAAAGCCTAAAATATTACTGTAAGTTGCAGAACTTTAATATAAATAGCCTTTCTGCTTTTCTGTGGTTTAGTTTTCAGTACATGCTTTATTACAGAACAGTGTGGTATTTTTACTATTGGATTAAGTTCTGCCTACCTCTGCCACTCTGTCTTGGACAACCTGGGTTAGAGTTTCTTTGGTGGAAAATGGAAAAGATAGGACAACAGGGGTTCTCAAAGTTTAGCGTATGGAAGAATGAAATAAGGTGCTTGGTAACACTGTAGATGTCTGGGCTCTACCCTCTAAAATTCGCTGGGCCTGGGGTGGGGCTGACAGCCTGCATGTTCAGTATACTCCCAACATGGTCCTAATATAGGTGGTCCAGGGAGCATCTGTTGAGAACCATTGAAAAGAGGAGCTCTAAGGTTTCTCCAGCTGTATTTTAAAAGGATACTATGAAGACATCTGTTTAGTTTATTCAAAAGATGTTTCAAAAGATGTTGACTTTATTTTTCCTATTGTGAGTTCAACATGGCAACAAATAGAAATTATGAGCACATGCTGCATAATTTAGTAGAAAAACTATACTTTCAAGTTCTGTTAAAGGAGAAAATAATCACTAGGATATCCTTGTTTTAGTTGGGATACCTTGGTAATAGCTTTCAGCCTAAAATAATTTTCCTGGGAATTTTTACCTTCTAAGAATTTCCATACTTGTCATAAGAGTTTTGTTTATTAATAGCATTGTTAAGAGTAGATGTAAATTGTGATAATTTCACCACCAAATACGTGAGACTGTCAAACCCTATGTAAATTTTGTCTATTCCTTTATACACTTGAGGTGTAAATATTTTATTAATAAAACATATCCACAAATTCTAAAAGATTTATAAAAATGTAACCATTCATTGGAATACAGTTCTTTTATCACTACAGGTATTCTCTTTTCTTAAAGCCATAGCCTCATAATTAAAGCCAGAAATGGAAAAAGGAAACTCTTACTCAAAGCACTCCTTTTTCTTCTTTGTCATTTGGTCATTCCATTAAATGGCCTTACTAGAATAAATGATCCTGAGATTAAAAGGAAAAAGAAAGACACATACCACTTGACTGCTGAAAAGCTGTTTGTGTGTGGAAGGAGGTAGGGAAATGGTTGCTGTGAGGAATGTAGGGGATTATACTTACCTGTTTTATAATTTTTTGCCTCACTCATGATACAGAAGAAACTTAACCTCCAACTGAGGAGTAAATATAGGTTATTTGAGCAAGGATAAACAATGCAGAGTGAGAAGGAACACAGAACACCATGCCACATTCCCTGCATTCCCTGTGCGTTTCACCCACCGCAGTCAACAAGGATCCCTAAGATCCTCACTTGCAAGCGTCCCAGGGCTGCAGGAAATGGACCCAGCATCACTGTAAGTCCCACAGCAAGCTGAGCGTTAGGAAGGAATCTAATAGTTGGAGGAAGCTGACAGATTTTCAGTGGGCTTCGGGTTGTATAAAATCAAGAGTCTCCACAGTTTAGCGTGGGAAGATTGTTAAAGGTTCTTCTGTAGTAGGAACAATTGTCCTGAAGTGCAAGGAAAGGCATTTTTTCCCCCTGTTAATTAGATTAGCTCTTTCAAACAACCCTTTTTAAAGAATTTAAGTGATTTAGGAGTTTTTGCTCCTTTCATGTGTAAGTCCTAAGAGTGGCAGAATCAAAAGGGGCAGCAAGAAGATGAAGGCAAAAGTCTGTAAAGCATTCCAGAGCAGTGAAGCCATCACTGTGGCCAAAGTGGGAAGCAGCCAGGTGGCCAAATCTTGGGTCCATTTAGCTTCTTCTAGTTACTCTCTAAATCACCCTCCACCAGATCCATCCAAGGGGTGTTTTTCGCTTTTTTTGAGATGGAGTCTTGCTCTGTTGCCAGGCTGGAGTGCAGTGGTGCAACCTTGGCTCACTGCAACCCCGCCTCGGGTTCAAGCAATTCTCCTGCCTCAGCCTCCCGAGTAGATGGGACTACATGCGCATGCACTACCATGCCCAGCTAATGTTTGTATTTTTAGTAGAGATAGGGTTTCACCATGTTGGCCAGTATAGTCTCGATCTCTTGACTTCATGATCCGCCCACCTCAGCCTTCCAAAGTGCTGGGATTACAGGGGTGAGCCACTGCGCCCGGCCAATCCAACAGGTTTTAAAAAAAAACCTTTACTGATAACCTGTAAGGAACCTCAAACTGAACTGGACCAGTGGCTCTTCCTTTGGGGAGGGTAATTATAGAAGGACCTTCTGTCTTGCACATGGAGATGCAGTTATTCTTCATTTGCCTAACACATTTAATCCAAGCATCTAAGTCAGTTAGGAACTTTGCACTTAAATCTCGGAACAAACTGAATTTTGGCTCCTTTCTCTATTATTGTGTATGGTATTATGTGCCTCCTGGTCATTTTGTGGCCCATTCTCTGTAGTCTGTTGAATGATTTGTTTGCCTAGCCATTTAGAGTGATGGTCATAAAATCGTTTTTAGAAAGGTTACTGATGTCTCTGAAATCTCCAAGTGTTGCCAGGAAGTCCTTGGTTATTGATCCTGGCAATGAGATGAAGGTATGAAAGCCATTTCATATTTAAAGTCTGCTCTGTAGTTATAACTTTGAGCCTACTGACATGTCTTCTCCATTTCACCAAAACCAAAACACAAACACACAAACACAACACATATAGTGAAAACTCTGCCAGGTCCTTGTTAGCAGGGTAGGTATGCTGATGAAGGGCTCACTTGGTCTTTTTAGTCAATGCACTTGGGAATATAAGGGTAGGTTGGGCTGATGTGAAGACAGAGGTTTGTAGTCTAACTTCATAGTATCCAGCTCAGCAACACATTCATTTGAAATTGTGTTAAAGGCCGGGCACGGTGGCTCATGCCTGTAATCCCAGCACTTTGGGAGGCCAAGGTGGGCGTATCACGAGGTCAGGAGTTCGAGACCAGTCTGACCAACATGGTGAAACCCCTTCTCTACTAAAAATACAAAAATTAGCCAGGTGTGGTGGCATGTGCCTATAGTCCCAGCTACTTGGGAGGCTGAGGCAGGAGAATTGCTTGAACCCAGGAGGCAGCGATTGCAGTGAGCCAAGATTGTGCCACTGCATTCCAGCCTGGGCGACAGAGCCAGATTCCATCTCAAAAAAAAAAAAAAAAAAGAAAAAAAGAAAAAGAAATTATATTCTATGCCATCCCTGGGTTTAATGTTACAAAATTTCACAGAAACAAGAGGAACTTCAAATATCAAAACCTCCGTAACAATGATGAACTCAATAATTAAAAAAAAAAAAACCATAGATAATCTCATCTATATCTGTCAGACACTTTGCAAAGAAACATCCTTGAACACTTTGCTTTCTCTAGCACAGAAAATATTTTAGGACTGGTGTATATAGGTAGTGTTAGGGAATAGACCACTCTCAAAAACATTGTCATAGTTTTATTGTCCAGAAGCACTTTTTAAAGCTCCATGTCTCTGAGTATCTGGAATCACAGTAATTCCAGATACTCAGAGACATGGAGCTTTAAAAATAATAAGCTTAAAGAATAAATCCACAAAGCTTCCAGAATAGAGGTGAAAAGTGTATATCCAATGTGTGGTTCAAATTGGAATCTGCTGATAAATAACAGATGATGAACATTAAGTGGATAAAATTTTAGTGGATGTGATCCTGTCACTTTCAGTTAATATTATCCTAGATTAACAAATGAGGAAACTGGGCCCAAAGAGTAAAGTACTTACCAAGGTAAAACAGTGACACTGGCAGTATTTAAACTCAGGTAATAGGGCTCTAAACTTCACCTCCTTACTACCACGATGGACTGCCTAGCTCGGAAAGGACACATCAACAAAGGAAACAATGAGCAGATTGGAAAGGCAGCCTGCGGAGTGGGGGGAATATGTTTGCAAACTGTGTATCTGATAACCGGCTAGTTTCCAAAAATATAATGAATTCCACAACTCAGTAGCAAAAATACAAATAACCCAGTTTAAAAATAGGCAAAGAATTGTAACAGACATTTCTCCAAAGGAGACATACAAAAATGGCCAAGAAGTATATGAAAAGGTGTTTAATATTACTAATCATCAAGGAAATCCAAATCTACAAAGAGATATCACCTCACATCTGTTGGGATGGCGGTTATGAAAAAAAAAACCACAAAAGACAAGTGTTAGAGAGGATGTGGAGAAAAGGGAGCCCTTATACTGTGCACTGTTAGTCGGAGTAAAATGCCGAAGTTATGGAAAACAGGTGGAGGTTTTCAAAAAATGAAAAATAGAACTACACGATCTAGCAATCCCACTTATAGGTATATATCCAAAAGAAGTGAAAACAGGATCTTGAAGAGATATTTGCACTCCCATATTTACTGCAGCATTATTCATAATAGCCAAGATGTGGAAACAACCCACCTGTCCATCAACAGAGGAATGGATAAAGAAAATGTGATATATACATACAATGAAATATTATTCGGCTTAAAAAAAGAAAGAAACCCTGCCATCTGTGGCAACACAGATGAAACTGGGGGATATTATTCTAAGTGAAATAAGCCAGTCACAGAACAAATATTGTGTGATTCCATTTATTTGAGATGTCTATAAATATAGTCAATCTCATAGAAGCAGAGTACTATAGTGGTTGCCAGGGGCTGCAGTGTAGGGAAAATGGGGAATTGCTATTCAGTGGATATGAAAGTTTCAGATATGCAGGATGAGTAAGTTCTAGAGAACTGCTGAACCACAAAGTGTCTGTAGTTAACACTATGGTATTGTGCACTTCAAAATCCGTTAAGAGGATCGATTTTACCACAAAACGAAAAAAAATTAAAGGACATGAGAAGCCATTGCAAGGTGCTAGATATATCTATTACCTTGATTGTGGGGGATAGTATCATGGATGTTTGCCTATGTCCAAATTCATCAAATTACACACATTAAATATGTGTAGTTCTTTGTGTACCAATTATACCTCAGTTAATCTTTTTAAATTTTAATAAACTAAACAAAGGACACACCAGAACAAGAACAGGATGTTTATTGTTATTACGGCTTCAATTTTAGACACCAAAAATAAAAACCCTCAAACGTACATACACAAAGAAATGATTGAATGAATTGTTGACATAAATTGCACCAAGAAAGAAATTACTAAAGATGTGGTAGAGAGGAAAGCAATAAATATTTTATAGTAAAAGCTATCATAATCTTAAAATTAACTGTGTTCTAATGAGAATTTTTTTGAGGTGATACTCATGTTTCAGAATAGCTAACACAGTTAAAATATTCTCCACTGCCCTTACAATACATTTATTTAATGTTATAAATTGGTCCCCAGTCTGGCCAACATGGCAAAACCTCATCTCTACCAGAAATACAAAAAATTAACTGGGTGTGATGGCACACGCCTGTAGTCCCAGTACTTGGGAGGCTAAAGTGAGAAGATCACCTGAGGCTGGGAGGCGGAGGTTGCAGTGAGCCGAGATCGCACCACTGCCCTCCAGCCTGGGTGACAGAGTGAGATCCTGTCTCAAAAAGAAAAAAAGCAAAAAAAATGATCTAAGCCATATACAGAAGAGCACACACCAGATGTCACAATTCCATCACTACAGTACCAGGTGGCGAGAGGAGTGTGACTAATGATGGTGACCACAGGGTTGCTGTCGCTAGGGCAGATGTTTCCTGGAATACCCAGACTTAGCTTTAAAACCACTGTAAAAGTTCACCCAACTAATAATCTTTAATATAGCCTTAGAAATATAAACCTAAGAAAATATTCAAAATTAAAAAAAAAAGGCCACTGGAGAATCGGGCTCTCAGGTCTTGGTTCCGGGGAGGCTCCCGGGCAGCAAG
Organism: Ateles fusciceps; assembly: GCA_036589455.1. Taxonomy (NCBI): domain Eukaryota; kingdom Metazoa; phylum Chordata; class Mammalia; order Primates; family Atelidae; genus Ateles; species Ateles fusciceps. Next base: position 12,281,685 of record JAZHEH010001736.1, read on the forward strand.
CCCCAGAGGCAGCTGGAGGGAGAGGGAGTCATCCTTCCACTGGTGGTGAAAACCAGCTCAGGGGAGCAAGCACAGAAGCCTGAGCCCTGCCATCGGTTCCTTCCCAGCCTCAAGACTGCACAGCATTGCCTTTCCTTGATGTTCTTCCCCACGGAAACTGTACTGATCATCTCTTTATCCTATTTTAACCATTTGCACATGAATGTCAGGGGGTGGAGGAAGGGGAACCGGAGGTGGCATGGGTGTTAATTAATGTGCAAGGCACTTTTTCTCCCATACTCGTCCCAGGTCAGCCTCTCCTCCCACATGGGCTTCCCTCATGGTCCATGAAGAATGGGTAAAGGGAAGTTGTTTTTCCTTTCAGCTGTTTACATGCGTAATTGGATATTATACAGAGCTATGAAACTCTAAAATTGTAGGGACACCTTTCAAAGATGTTTCTAGGCTTCTGGAGGCTTCCTTTTTGTTTAATTTTGCAGATTTCTATTCTAAGAACAGATTGTTGTCATATACTGAAGTATGGGCTTTGTTTCTAAAATAAGATTATATCAGAATGACCTGACTTATAAAAATGAGGCATTTATTTGAGAATATATCAGCTGCTTCCCAGGAATTCCTAACAGCTCTGGGGAAAGTCCAGAGGTTACTCATGGAGATCAAGTCAGTTTAGGATGTACTTGATTAGTCACAGTTAACCAGCTTCTTAAAAACTGTACTTTTGGGAAAAACAGGCAAATTTCAGTTTTTAAAAAGTCAGACAAAATATTTGTTTTAAACCAAAAAAAATAATCAGCTGGGCATGGTGGCTCATGCCTGTAATCCCAGAACTTTGGGAGGCCGAGATAGATGGATCATGAGGTCAGGAGTTCGAGATCAGCCTGGCCAACATGGTGAAACCCCGTCTCTACTGAAAATACAAAAAATTAGCTGGGCATTATGGTGGATACCTATAATCCCAGCTACTCGGCAGGCTGAGGCAGGAGAATTGCTTGAACCTGGGAGTTGGAGGTTGTGGTGAGCCAAGATCGCGCCACTGCACTCCAGCCTGGACAACAGAGCAAGACTCTGTCTCAAAAAAAAAAAAAAAAAAAAAAAGAGGAAAGAAAAGAAGAGTCTAGGCCAGGGACAGTGGCTCATGCATGTAATCCCAGCACTTTGGGAGGCCAAGGCAGGAGGATCTCTTGAGCCCAGGTGTTTGAGACCAGCCTGAGCAACAAAGTGAGATCCTGTGTCTATGAAAAACACAAAAATTATCCAGGTGTGGTGGTGCACATCTGCCATCACAGCTACTCAGGAGCCTGAGGCAGGAGGATCGCTTGAGCCCAGGAGGTCAAGGCTGCAGTGAGCTGTGATCACGCCACTGGTCTCCAAGCCTCGATGACAGAGCATGTCTCAAAGAATAAAAATAAAAGAAATAATCTTCCATTTATATCCTGGAGTCAAGTGTTAAAACCAGTTTTCTGAAATCTTTTGCATTTGTTATTGGTTTACATGAAATTATAAGAACAATGAGTTTTAATGTAACATCCTCATTCAGTTAACATTAACTGTAGAATACTGCCTTATCAGAGAAGCAATGCACACTGGCATGTTTCACAGAAAATTTTGACAAAAGTGAGGAGAAACTGAGTAAACCCTGAGTTGAAATTCCATTTCTCAAGCATTTTTGCTTCACCATGATCTCATAAATGTGTTGTATGCACTTAGGAGGTCAAAATCTGTCACAGGGACAGTTTCAGGATCTGGTCCAGAGTGTGCTAGGTCCTTAGGCTTCTACTCACAGCATGGCCTGGTATTACATTGCCCCTGGATTCTTCAGAGGAATGGAGGGCTGCAGCAGTCCACGTGGTTTTTACTCAGTTGAATATTCCCAGTTGTATGTGTACTGGTAGAAACTATTCTTCATGAACCAGTATCACAAAAAGACCCATCTTGCATCATGTAGGGCAGGGATGTCCAATCTTTTGACTTCCCTGGGCCACACTGAAAGAATTGTCCTCACCCACACATAAAAATACACTAACACTAATAATAGCTGATGAGCTAAAAAGTCGCAAAAAATCTCATGTTTTAAGAATGTTTACAAATTTGTGTTGGGCTGCATTCAAAACCATCCTCGGCCGCATTCAGGGCAGGTTGGACAAGCTTGATGTAGAGCAATGCTGCCCAGTGGAACTTTCTGCACTGTTCAGTATCATTGCTACTAGCTACATGAGACTATGGGTCACTTGAAATGTGGATTTTGTGTGTCTGAAGAGCAGATTTTTAAATTTTATCTAATTTTAGTTAATCGTGTGGCTAGCAGCTATCATATTGGACAAGGCATGTATAGCGTTTCGACTTAAGTAACAACTGCATTTGGTCATTGGAAATGCCACCTCATAGGGAGCCTGGTGACAACTTTCCTCCTAATATTAGGGAGAACCAGCTGAGCGCGGTGGTTCACGCCTGTAATCCCAGAACTTTGGGAGGCCAAGGCGAGCGGATCACAAGTTAAGGAGTTTGAGAACAGCCTGACCAACTTGGTGAAACCCCGTCTCTACCAAAAATACAAAAATTAGCCGGGCATGGTGGCGGGCACCTGTAATCCCAGCTACTCGAGAGGCTGAGGCAGGAGAATTGCTTGAACGTGGGAGGAGGAGGTTGCAGTGAGCCGAGATCGTGCTACTGCACTCCAGCCTGAGCAATAGAGCAGGACTCCGTCTCGGAAAAAAATTAAAATAAAAAATATTAAGGAGAATGAAAACCCACAACATGTATTTGGGGGAGAATGTATGGACTTGAACACAGCATCTGTAGGGAGAAATTCATCCTCAGGATTGCACAAAAGCAAATGCATGATTTGCGTTAGGAATAGTAGTTGGAGGGGCACATGTTCTCAGGACCTCCTGAGGGCTGCGTCACAGGCAAAAAACAAAACAAAACAAAACAAAGGAATAGTAGTTGGAAAAGGGGACGCAAATAAATTGAAGACAGTAAGGCTGGCTGTAATTTTCAATGGCAACAAGTACTTGAGGAAAATGAAATAAAACCAATGAAAAACAAGGTCAGTATCACTCTTAAAAAGCCTCTCAGGTATTGGTTGAAAAGTACGGATTAGAGGCTTGCCTTCTGCCTAGTCTGTAGATGGTCACAGTGCCTCATAGGACTGCACACTTAACAGGACAGAGTAGAAGGTTTTGCTTGAAGTCCCCAGTGAGTTGTCAGACTTGGATTTCACACTCCTTATTAGGAACTTCTAGGTAACTGATGGGTGTGGGTGTGTGGAGAGTGGGCCTAAATTTAAAATAAAAAAATCTTTATGTAATAGGATTTCTCCTCCTTTAGGCAAGTCACTTTTCTGCTTACTACAACCCTAGCCACGGGCAGATGTTCAATACATGCTTCTTTTTGATGAAGAAGAGAATGAAAATCTAATACCCTTAAAAAATGGTTTTAATTTGTGTTATTTGCTTCTTGTAATTATTAGCTCTGTATTTACCTGAATGGTCCTACTTTATGTATGTGCATGTCAAAATCAATTAGGCAACGTGTTTTTGTGACATTTTGTCAATTTATGTAATATTGATACAGCTATGCATTAAGTTGTGGTGTTTAAAAGCCATTCTTCATTAAATAGGAAATTAGACCTTTTTGTTTCAAAAGCTCACAATCAAGTTTGTAAGCAAATAAAAATAAAAAATTCTAAATTTGCTTAAAATGATGGTTTTGCTCATTTTTCTGGACTTAGAGAATTTCATTAGCATGGATTTTGAGAGACTAGCTACCCTTAGTTCACTGTAATACCATTTTATCAGCTCAGAGAACATAGACAACAACTTGCTGAGGTTTCTTCTATTTCATAATGGGGTAGATTCCTTTTTTAACCCGGGGTATTGTCTCTGACTGCTGTCTGCTGTAGGCTCGTCTCATATGGTTGATGATGCCAGCCCCAATCATGTACTCCAACTGAGATTTGTTGTTTGCAAGGTTTGCTCTCCTCCCTCACTGCTGGGGGGGGGGGACGGAAGTTCCAATGAGCCGAGTGCCTGATTCACTCCGACAGCCCTTGGTGGGGACTGTGAAGTGCTCTGCAACCCCATCCCTGATACACTCCTTTACTGTCACCCTGCAGGCGTTCTCTTCCCTCACCCTCCTTCTCAGGGATAGAGGAACCCATGACGCAGGCCCTGCATTGCCCTAGAACAGCCCACATTTTATTAATGTGACCACACCGCCCTTAACTGTCATTTGGCATAATGATGGTGACAGTCTTAAACGGGAAACCTGAAAAAGTACATGGAATATCATCTCTGCCTAAGCCCTAAGCTGTGCAACTCCCCCGTGGGTGGTACGTTTTAGGGGGAGAGGAGAAGGAGGTGAAAGAGAAGAAAACTGCTTTTCTTTCTGTCCCTTGTTTTCTTCTAATTTAGATTTTTGAGCCTATTGATAAAAGCTATGCCTAATGCTATACTTTGTGCAATATCTCACGTACTTCTTGTTCTCAGCAAAATGCAGAATAATGATCTGCCGTTCTACTTACAAAAGGATTTCGAGATTTGGAGAGAAGTACCTGTTTGTGTTGAAATGGCAAGGAAAAGGGATACATCATTAGCTTGACAGTTCTCAAGCTCTCAAGTCTCAAGTCTCCCCTGAGAAATCCCGAAGGCCACAAAGCCCCATGCCTAGTTCTGAGCAAGCAGAATCTGTCTACCGATAACCTCATTAAAAGAAAAGGAGAAGTCAGTGCTTGAAATCTACCAGATGAGAATGTTAAAATGGGAAACCGAAAAAGAATATCAAGCATAGCAAAAATTGTCTTGATTGTAAAAGAATAGCTCTTCATATCTTCTTAACATTTCTGTTTTGATTCAAAAAAGAAACTGATTTATCACAAGAAACAGTTTGCTCTTGCACACAGAGTTGTGGCGGCCAGGCTTGATCCCTGCCTTGTCGGTTTCCAGGACCTGTGTAAGGTTTTAACTGGGAGGGATGTCACTTGTGAATTTGGGAACAGCTAATATCCAGAATCAATATTTTAAATCTGAATGGCAGAGAGAATTTGTAGTGTATGTGGGAAAATATAAAGTGAGTTGGTCTATTTAATAAGCAATTCTTTTGCTAAACAGACATCAAAAGAAATGCTCAGAGCTGCCTGAAGCTCCCAGCACTCATTCCGCCCTTGTGGGACAGAATCTGCCCTTCATCCACGGCAGGCCCTTGTGTGTGTGCTTGCTGAACGAATCCATGCACCTATGCAGTTTTCTTCTACCAGTTTTCATCTGTGAAATCCCATTCATCCTGCAAGACCCATTTCAAACGCAGCTTTGAATCCAAAAATGAGTTTCTGTGGAAACGAATGGTGTACATGAGTGTTTGCTCCAGCCTTCTGTCAGCTCCTGGAGGCAGGGACCTGGCCCTATTCCCATGTGTATCTCTGGAATGCTGAGCCCACAGTGCAGGTAATACCTTGCAGAGTGAAAGAGAGCATTCGAGATCCGCTGTGAGACTTACTTGGAGTGGATGTGCCGCACCACCCCTCGCTGGTGCCTGGACCTTTCTGTGCGGTGGCTTCTCCAAAGAGGGGACACTGAGCCCTCGGTGCAGGGCTATGATTTGGACTAAAGGAGGTTTGTATGAGGGGCCTAATGCAGGGTGTGCGTGCGGTAGATGCTTCTAATGTACCAGCTCATAATTCTTGCTCACTCTTTTTCCATCCTTTCACTTTAAGGCTCTTACCTAGAACTTATACCACCATTGACGATCTTAGAACCATGTTTTTCTTCCGAGTGAAGAAATAGTCTCAAGACAGTTCCGAAGACCTTAAGTCTCAAAGAAGTTATGTGCCCTAAGGCCCTTGGCTTGTTAGAGGGGGAGACCTCCATGGAACATGGTCTATTGCAAAGGGCCAGCTTTCTTCAGTATCTGAAATATGTTTTTGTTATACTATCCTTGAATTGTGTTTTGTTTTTGATTTTCTGCTCTAGTCTGCGCTTTCATCTTTGTTTCAAATTTGAATTTGGGTTCAAGGCTCTCATGTCTGATTGAAATATAATAAGACAAATCTAAGGAAAAAAAGGTTGCCACATAATCTAGCACAATTATTTGCACACGTATGCTTACAGTGTAAGTACCTCTCTAACCCTAGAGCATACTAGAGTTTGTAAGAGAAAAACCGAGAAGAACTGACTGTGTTTTGGATTGGGAATGCAATGTTATCACTGAGTCTTCCAGCTGACAGCCTCCTGGGCCCTCCTGTGGTCACCATTGTGTCCCTCTCTGCCTACGAGGTTTCTTCTCCCACAGCCCACCAGAAGAAATGCCTGGTCTTCCTTCTGACAGCTGTGTGCTCTATGTTCAGACCTGCGCTCCTTCAAAACACCTCAGAAAATATGGAAGTATTTCTAAGGCCTTCCATTCAAAGAGCTCTGTAATTGTTTATTAACATTTTTTGTCTATACTTCTCATGTCTTATGGCAATAAATCTATTTTAATGCTTTCTCACAGCTTGGCTACCTCATGGTTCCGTGATCTGTTGCTTTTCAAGAAACTGTGCATTGTTTCTTTCTCCCTCTTGTTCTGTGAGTGGGCAGTTCTCCCTCGGGTCTCGCTTGGGGCTGCAGTCCGATGGCGTCAGGGCAGGACTCACGGGAATGCTCAGCAGGCTGCACGCCCCAAGATGGCTTTGTCACGTGCAGGTTGGCGCCTCAGCTAGGTGGCCGGGCCAGCTGGGGCTGTCTCCTACGTGACTAACGCACTTCCTCATAGGAAGGCCTCTTCAGGCGGTCGGGCCTCACCCACGGTAAGCTTTCCAAGAGGCTCAGGTGGCAGCAGCAAGGCTTCTTACGAGCAAGTCTCAGAAAGCCCACAGCTTTGCTTCTCCTACATTCACAGGGAGGGGGCAAACCATAGAAGGTTTTGCCCACAAGGGCATGGCGGGCGTGCGGGCAGCTGGAAGGAGATGTCATTTTTGGAGATTAGCTACCACAGCCCAAAAAACCGACTATGTACATTTTCACATTTTATAACGTTTTTGCATTTATTAATATGTTCTAATTTTACAGTTACTCTCACAATTTTTGAGGTCCCTTTTATCTCACTTCCTGCTTTGCATACGTTTTTAGAATTGTATGGGAAATATCCCAAAAGTTGGTTAAATAAGCCTTGAGTTGCTGACAGAGGCTTCTGTTATCATCTCTAAATGAGTGTTCAGTGCCGTCTTTGTAGGAATATCTTTCCTTTCCTTTGTCCAGTGAAAACACAGCAGAGTATTCAGAGCTTGCCTCTGGGAAATGCCTCCTCCCTGCTTCTCCAGCTAGCATTGAGGAGGTGGCTGGAGAAGGGAAGACCTCGGTGTTCTGGGACTAGCCGCCAGTTCCCTCTTGACCTTGGCCAGCCATCACACATGCTCAGCCTCAGTTTCCTTTCTTTGAATATGTCAGTCCGTTTATTAGCTTTATTAATATCCTTTATCTTCTCCTCTCTTTGCATTGGCCCTCTGTTTAAAATTGGTCTTTCTAGTCCTTAAGCAGGTGTGAGAGATGAGCTGCTGTTTTGCAGCAGGCTCCTGGGAGCACAGGTTGAGTTACTGAGGCAAAATCGTTAGTCTTGCTAACATCCCTACAGGGACAGTTCTCCTGACAGGAATTGATAAGGGCACGTTATGTAAAATCTGGAGGGCAAGCCTTTCCCTTTTAGGTCAACACTCAGCCGCAAGCTAAAAAGGCTAATCAACAGAAGCATTTTCTGTGTTCATTCCAGAGAATTTCCCAGGGGCACAATAAATCTAGCCTGCCTGTTTACAGGAACATTGTTATTTAACAAGCTAGTTTCCAAGCTTAAGAGTTTTCAGTTTCATCAAATCTAACCCAGCCTGCTAAATGCCTGACATTCGTTATTGTCTGCTTGGGTTGCTTCATGTATTATAAGATAATTTTGCATACCTAATATATAGTTTTTACACACAAGGCAAACCTTAAATTTGTTAGAAAACGATTCTAAAGTCTTGGATCCCTTCCTCTCTGTTTTTTTTTTTAACCTCTTACCTATGATTCCATCCTGTCTTTAACCTGCCCACTGGTACTTCTAGCTAGCTAGCTAATCTCATTTATACATTCATTCATTTATTTGTTCATCCATCTAATGTTATTTTGAGCCCCTGCTCTGGGCTATATAAATGTGATATTAAGAGAGAGGAAAGAACATTGTCCTGATTTCAAGATGCTGGAGCCTAGTGAGGAGGCACAGACCTCGGCAGGTGGAATGGGGCAGCCGGTGAGCCCCACAATGCTGCCGTGTCTGTAAGGTGTTTGTCTGATTTGGCTTCAAGGGGCTGGTAAGTCACCTCAGCCGTCACATAGTGGGGTGTGGAATTTAACCTTGACCACAGTAGGAAGGATGAACTTGGGGATCGCATTACTTTTTCTGGAACCTCAACCTTGGTGCAGAACCTTGGGTGGTGGGAGTTTAGGATAAATTCTTTGTGGCTCAGGGATTGCTGAGATACATGTTTTCTAAATTTTGGTAAACATTGCCAAATCTCCCAGAAATGTTACATCTAACACTACTCCCTTCAATAGTATCTCAGCGAATGTTTTCCCCAGGCCCTCCCCCAGAGTTTTGCCAGTGTGATGGGTAAAATAAGCAGTAGCTCTCTAAATTAAGGAAGTCAGGCCTTCGTAGCTGTGTTGCAAATACTTTTCCTGTTTGTTGTTTGTTTGAGTGTTGTGTCCTGCATAGAAGGAGACCATCACTCTTTGAGATTATTCACACATTCACTGTTCACCCTCGCTTTCTCTTATGGCTTCATTTTTACATTTGGAAAACTTGATTCATCTGAAATTAACTTTGGTATAAGGAATGAGATAGGAATCTGGCGTTATTTTTCTCAGATGATTACAGGTTGCATTAAACACATTTATTGAGTAATGTCTTTTCTTGAAATGCTGCCTTTATAATAATATATCTTTATTGGATGCCTTTATAGTAAATGAAATTCCCTTATATATTTTCGATTTGTTGTTGTGATCCATCGATCTGTCTCGATTATTTCTTCTCCATTTCCACACTTTTAATATGGAAGCTTTAGAATGTGAAGATTTATTATCTGCTAGGGCTAGTTTCTACTCATTATTCCTCTTTTCAGCTTTTGCCTATGCCAAAACCTTTCTTTTCCAAGTTTTGCAAACTTTCTTAGCAGTAGCAAAATCTTTCTCTTATGTCCCCAGAACTGGTCTTTAAAGGAAATTTGAACAAACTTAAAACTTGGCTATTTTGCTTAGAGGGTTCATTTTCTCAAGAAATATGGGAACCCAGTGGATACCAATGCCATTCATAATCTGTTTCATTCTCTTGGTTTATTTTTTCCTTCCCTTTCTTCCTTTCCATAAATGTTTATTTGACACTATGTGGTGGACACTGTGCTTGGCTTGGGAATTGAAAGGAGAACTCAACAGTCCTGATTCATTTATGTTATAGTGAGCTTAGCCTTGGCCTCCAAGACTCTCAGAGCCGCACAGGTAGGCATGGACCAGTATTGGAGCTCACATGTAGATTTGATATGAAGCCACAACACTGAAAAGGGGAAAAGCCTCCTCAGCTCCTGTTTCTGTATTTTATCCTAAGCCTTTGCACAACCACTGAGCAGAATTAGCTACCTCCTAACTGAGCAGTTATTTTTAATGTCCAGAAAATTACAAAGAGGCAGTTAGGAGCTATTGCCGCTAATCTTCTACTGATTGTTTCCTTTTGTCTTTTCTTTTCTTTTTCTTTTTTAGACAAGATCTCACTCTGTCACCCATGCTGGAGTGCAGTGGTACAAGGCATGACTGTAACTTTGAATTTACAGGCTCACTGTGTTGCCCAGGCCAGGTTCAAACTCCTGATCTCAAGCTATCCTCTTGCCTTGGCCTCCCAAAGCCTCCCAGAGTGGTGGAATTACAGGCATGAGCCACCATGCCCAGCCAATTTTTCTTTAAAATGTTTTTAAAATAATTTTTTTACACACTAAGATAATTTTTAAGGAAATACACACACACCCAGGGATCTCATGGAGAGTGGAGAACTGCATTAAAAACTCCCACATAGTGGCAAGGAAAAGAAATACTTTTCCCCTGACATGAGCACACATGGGCCATGTTGGAGCCAGCAAGGCCCAATGCGAAAATAAGACAGGAGGCAGGTTACCTTCTTCAGGGATGGCTGCTTTTACTCGAACAGACAGTTTTACAGTTTTGCCCTTGTTGCCTTTTGTGATGGTTATGACCTTATCAAAACCATAAATAATTCATTTTTTTCCGTTGTTTTCTTGCTCATAAAGTGCCATTTGCTTTGACAGTTAAATGACTTCTAATATTAGCAACAAACAGTACTTCTGGTCTGAGTCTCACTCAACGTCAATGGGTTTAATTTTCTTGTGTCCAGGAATGTTCCTGCGTCAGTCTTTCCACCTTTTACATTTTATATACTACATAATTTATCTTATTTGTCTGAAATAAATATCTTCAGTTCAGTTCAATGGATTCTAAAGAAGACAGAGAATGCAGAAACAACTAGAAGCACAGGCATCTTTGAGTACCCACGTGAATGAAACTGAAACTGAGCGAAGACACACTCAGGCTCGGTCTGAGTGTCCTTTCTGAGTGCTCAGGAGCCTCGTACACTGGGGGCTGCCCTGCTGTTTTCCTGGCTGTCTCAGGCTAAGACGGCCCCTGGAAAGAACCTGTGGATCTCCTTCTCCAGGTTCCTGACCGCTCGGTCTACAGCCACAAGGCCTCCTTATTTTTTATTAAACATACCTTACCCTGCAGTTAATTTGTTGTTGTGAAAGGCAAATTATATTTTTTAATGGATCAAAAACATCAGAATACTTTCCAGACATTCTGGGGTATTATTTTCTGGTGTGACATTTGACTTACATAAAAGCAGCCTATTTTTTTCTGCATAAGTATACACTAAGGACAGCTTTTGTGATATAGTAAATAAGATCCCACACAAATTCCACATGACATACTGTGTGGGGGAGTTCACATAATAAAATGAAGAATGCTGCCTGTTTGTTTTCCAATGAGTGTGGAGTTTTCATCCTACCCTGCATCTGCCAAAGCCGTGTTCAAATACAGAAATGATGTATTTAAGCATACTGATTAAAAATGGACATTTCTTCTTCTTAAAAAAAAACACTTTTTATTGCAACCATCCTTTATGTTTCAGTAAAGATGAAGACAAGCTCTAAATATAGTTAATGACTTGAGCTAATGCTAAATTTGTGAGGGAAAAATGTGCTGAAATTTAGGTGGGTGTTGCCAGAAGGAATAGGAATGCGGGGGAGCAAGACCAGGTGACATGGGGTAAAGTCATGCCAGACATAAACGCAAATTTCAAAGAGAAAATTTAACAGAGAATTAATACACTGCTATTTTTGAAAGGGAGAAGGTGCCATATCACTGAAAGAAAAGGAAAAAATGCTTAAAGCTGCATTTACATCAAAGTTTATGTCAGCTCTATGTTTCCTTTCTTCCAAGTGGCCAAGATGAAAGTATGCCTTTGAGACTGTTAATTGCAGATTTATTTCTGTCTCATTACAATCAAGGGCAGAAAGCTTCTCTTAAATAGCTTGTGTTCCCTATCTCCTAGCACAGTGCCTGGTGATTTGAATTGATCTCAGTAAGACTGGGTCCATGTTTCTCTTAAACACTCTATTCTATTTCTTTAGCTTTTCAGCTTGTCTGTCTAACTTACTCCCTCACTTTTCCACATTCACCTCTCTTTATGTAAGTTTTTTCTCCAGCCAGCTTTTAATGGACCCTCTGGTTCCTTTGATATTTGTCATGGTGTCCAGCCCAGACCCGCACATTGCTCAGTGCATGCCCATCTTTGGTAGCCCTCCTTGCTCCAAGGCTTCTCAGGAGAGTAGTATTCCTCTGGGTGCATGTGAGAGGTTTTCAGATGTTCTATGTATTTATGCACATGAATACAGTTCACTCATTTGACCAATATTTGTTAAAATAATTTTTAAAAATAAAAAATGCACTTCTTCAGAACTTGATCATATTCTAAATGATCAAGGGTCTTACAGATATGGCAAATTTCCTTCCTTGTAAAAATCATTCTGGAGAAGTTGAAAGAAGCAGCCCTTTATGTTGGGAAAAGTATTATTTTGAGGTTGCAGTGGGCCTGGCAGGGTAAAATTTTTAGCAATGTGGAGTGGAATAAACTGCAGAGTTTACATTAACATTTGCTGGCATCATCGGCTGCATTCCCCCTTCTCTTAGGCTTGAAATTGGTGCTATTTGTTGATATCTTCATGGCATTTGCTACTGTCAGTAACTGCTGAAAGAGTAATTCTCATCTTATCAGAGGGATTGGTGTTGATTTGTATAGCTAAAACCAAGAAAACAGTCTATTCTTGTCCTTGAGTAGTTTCCTGGTCCTGTTACAGATTGCTTATCCTGTTAAAATTCACTTGTAGATTTCCAGCTCAAGCAAATTATAAAGCTTGTGGCTCACAGGAACTTTCGTGGTTTCTTGAACCTTCAAATCGCAGAATTGGAAGGGTGCTCTGGGTGTGTCACTGGTACAGAAGAAGAAAATTTAGCTGCACATTTGCCTTTTATTATATAATAAATATGTTTTAATTTTAGAAAACAGTTTTGCCAACAGAATATAGGTGTCTGTAAAGCAAAACATTTAAAAGAAATAGTAGCATACAAATGTTCACCCTTGGTACCCAGTAAGGCCAAGATAAAAGTGTGCCAAGTGTAAAGGACTTGTAGGAGAGAAAGCTCCCCACAAGGCTAACTGATAAGCAGGGTGGAGATAGTGATAAGACAGACAGGAACTGGAAACCTGCTCCTGCCAGGCCCACAAAATGCCAGCACCACAAGAAATCCTGAAATGCACAGAGGTTAATTTCCAGGTTCCTTCCTCTACTGCCTTTTTCCTCTTATATGGGTGAGAGCCCTTTGCAGTTGAACCTGGCCCAGATGCCTGCAGGAAACTGGAGCTGAAAAGAGCTGATAGATAACAGTGTTGACAGTAGGAAACCTATGCAATTCTCAACAAGCCCCTCCCATGGTTTAGGAACCTTGTTAAACTCTTAGATTACTAAGCTAAATGAGATGCACAGACCCTACCCTCCAGGAACTTACACTCTGAATAAAGACTTGAGTGAATGAAGTTAAAAAGAAAACAAAATATTATATTGGAACTAGGGTGCAGCTTTTTAATTTTGAGAAATATAAATCTTTTGAAAGATACCAATTTAAGACAAAAGTAATACTGTATCATTGGCTAGCACTAGAATCCTTAAACAATTTTGGAAAGTTGAAGCCTGTGGTTTATTTGTTTTTGTTTTTGTTTTTTGAGACGGAGCCTCGCTCTGTCTGCCAGGATGGAGTGCAGTGGCGCGATCCCGGCTCACTGCGACCTCTGCCTCCTGGGTTCAGGCACTTCTGCCTCAGCCTCCTGAGTAGCTGGGACTACAGGCACGCACCACCACGCCCAGCTAATTTTTCATGTTTTAGTAGAGATGGAGTTTCATCATGTTGGCCAGGATGGTCTTGATCTCCTGACCTTGTGATCTGCCTACCTTGGCCTCCCAAAATGCTGGGATTATAGGCGTGAGCCACCACACCCAGTCAAAGTCTGTGGTTTAAAAGAACCTTTGCTTCCTGGAGAATTGACAGGTCTACTTTCCAAAGCTTCAGCAAGAAAGAAAACACAGTTCCCAAGACATTTAAAAAGACTATGTATTTTTTATTATTTCCATGAGAGGCCATGAACCAGGAGTGCAAGCTGTTCAAAGTGGCATGTTCAGCAAAAACTTTGTCATCATTCTGGGGGATGGGTTGTGGGCGAGGCACGTTGAAGTCCAGAGATGAACATCACCCTGTGTTCTGGACCACCAAAGAGTAGTACTGCCAGCCCACTCTCTAAATTGTCCTGAGAGTACATGTGCTCTTCTCTTTCTACATCATCACTGCCTTAGTTTAGGCGTAGGTCTCAAACTGAAATGCTTACCAGGGCCAAGCCAGTAACATAAATGGGTGCTTCTGCCTGAGCAAGCCTAAAGAGGGAGTGTTGGGGTTGTGACACCCCAGAGAGAGCTTGCCTCTGCCTCCTCCTTAATCAGGAATTCAAGATGCTTTAAAAACACTGTTCTAGCCAAACAACACATATCCCAGCTGCATCTGAGAACTGGGTGTGGGCTGAGGCTCTTGTCATGACCTTTTGCAAGAATCACCTAAACCTTTCCTCCAGCCTCTACCTCCTGCTACCCATGGTCCGTATTGCAAGCAATCAGATTTTTTTTTTTTTTTTTTTTTAACAATGTCTCACTCTGTCGCCCAGGCTGGAGTGCAGTGGTGCAATCTGGGCTCACTGCAACCTCCGCCTCCCAGGTTCAAGAGATTCTCCTACCTCAATCTCCTGAGTCACTGGGATTATAGGTGTCCACTACCACGCCCGGCTAATTTTTGTATTTTTAGTAGAGACGGGATTTCACCATGTTGGCCAGACTGCTCTCAAACTCCTGACCTTAGGTGATCTGCCCACCTTGGCCTCCCAAAGTGCTGGAATTACAGGCATGAGCCACCTCGCCCAGCCAAGCAATCAGATTTCTAAAGCACAGATCTGGTGGTGTCACTGCCTTGTTATAAAAACCTATTGCTGGCTGGGCACAGTGGCTCACACCTGTAATCCCAGCACTTTGGGAGGCCAAGGCAGGCAGATCACCTGAAGTCAAGAGTTCAAGACCAGCCTGGCCAACATGGTAAAACCCCGTCTCTACTAAAAATACAAAAATTAGCCAGGCGTGGTTGCAGATGCCTGTAATCCCAGCTATTCAGGAGGCTGAGGCAGGAGAACTGCCTGAGCCCAGAAGGGGGAGGTTGCAGTGAGCCGAGATCATGCCACTGTACTCCACCTGGGAAAGAAAAAACCTATTGCTACCTCAGAAGGGTAAATGCAGCCTGGTGTTTGGCTCCAACTCTGCTTCAGCCTTGGCTCCCGTCACTCCTCTTTCCTTTTGCCTCAACTTAAGATCTTGCCACATGTACACTTCCCATAACCTTCCAACTTAGAGACTTTTGTATATGAGGGTTTTTTGTTTGTTCTGAGTAGGATGACCCTCCCTGGTGAATCTTAGCTTAAATCACCAGGCAACTAATCAGTCTTTTCTCTGTGATCTCACCCCCACTTCATATATTTCTGTGATTAGCCTTGAACATCCCATGTTGTAATGTTTACCTCTCACTGGGCTTAGAAATTCTGAAGAACAGAAACAAGAAGTTTTCTCTTTCTCTGTATGTTTCTTTTTTATTTTGTCATTGATTTAGTGTCTCTCCTTCCAGATGTATTTTCTTTTATTCTCAACACAAAGTAATTTTAACATGATCTTTCCAGGCTTAAATTTTCTTATCTGTAAAATGAAGAGGTTGGACTAGGATTCAGTGCTTCGTAACTAAGAGAATTCAACAGATGTTGCTGGGATAACTGTATGTATACCTGCAAATGAGTGAGGTTGGACCCCTTCCTCATACCATACCAAAAATTAACTCAAAATGAGTCACAGAGCTAAACATAAGAGCTAAAACTATGAGACTTTTAGAAGAAAACACAGGAGTAAGTCTTGATGACCTTGGATTAAGGAATGGTTGCTTAGATATGACACTAAAAACATAGTGACAAAAGAAAAAAAATAGATAAAATGAGCTTCATCAATATTTAAAACTTTTGTGCTTTAAAGGATACCACCAATAAAGAGAAAAGGCATTCTTGGTATTCCCTAATCTCCCACCCCACCCCACCCCCACCACCAAAGTAAATAAATTGAAAAGACAACCCATACAGTGGGGGAAAATATTTGCAAATCCTATATCTGAAAAGAGTCTAATATCCAGAATATATAAAGAACTCTTACCAATCAACAATAAAAAGACAAGCCAATTAAAAAGTGACAAAGGACTTGAGTAGATGTGTCTCCAAAGACAACATACAAATGGATAATAAGCACATGAAAAGATGCCAGCCTCATTGAAGCCCATTTATGCCTAGCATTCCACTACTGGAACGCTAAGCCCGTGGGAGTTATTTGTATCCTACTGCTCAAGGTCATCGCCAAGGTCTGATTTTTTTACACATGTCTTCAATTCAAAAAATTGCAACCTCTAGCATAAATGGGTTGTCAGGAAATGCAAATTGAAATCAAAATCACAATGAGATACCACTTCACATCCCCTAGAATGGCTGTAATCAAAAAGAAGAGCAATAATAAGTGCTGGCAAGAACGTAGAGAAATTGGGACCCTCATGCATGCTGGTGGGAGTGTAAAATAGTGTCATTGCTGTGGAAAAGAATTTGCAGTTCCTGAACAGTTTCCATATCTATGTTAAACACAGAGTTATCGGCCGGGCGGGGTGGCTCACACCTGTCATCTCAGCACTTTAGGAGGCTGAGGTGGGCGGATCAATAGGTCAAGAGGTCGAGACCATCTTGGCCAACATGGTGAAACCCCGGCTCTACCTAAAAATACAAAAAAATTAGCTGGGCGTGGTGGCGCGTGCCTGTAGTCCCAGCTACTCGGGAGGCTGAGGCAGGAGAATTGCTTGAACCCAGGAGGCAGAGGTTGCAGTGAGCCGAGGTTGCGCCACTGCACTCCAGCCTGGCGCCTGGTGATGGAGTGAGACTCTGTCTAAAAAAAAAAAACCAAAAAACATAGAGTTATCATATGAACCAACAGTTTCATTCGTAAAGGTATGTACCCAAGAGAATTGAAAACATATGTCCATACAAAATGTGTACAAGCATATTCACAGCATTACAGGCCCACCTTGGAGATATTGCAGGTTCCATTCTCGAACACCATAATAAAGCAAATGTCGTGTTTTGAAATAATATGAGTCACACAGATTTTTTTGGGTTTCCAGGGAATATAAAAGTTATGTTTACACTACAGCGTAGTCTATTGAGTGTACAGTACCATTACATGTAAGAAGAACAATGTACATACCTTAATTTAAAATTTTTGCTAAGAAATGCTAACAAGGTGAGTACAGGCTGTTAGAAAAATGGTACCTGTCGACTTGCTCGATACAAGGTTGCCGTAAACCTTCTATTTAAAAAACTCAATATCTGCAAAATGCAGTAAATCAAAGCACGACAATATGAGATATGCCTGCATTACCTAATAACCAAAAGATGGAAACGATCTAAATGTTCATCAACTGAAAAACAGGCAAACAAAATGTGTTCTATCCATAGGATATTCATACAATAGAATACCGTTCACCCATAAAAAGTAATGAAGTCTTAATACATGCTACATATGGGGGAGCCTTGAAAGGGTAAATGAAGGAAGTGAGTGACAAAGGGACACGTATTGTATCATTCCATTTAAATTAAATGTTCAGAATGAGCAAACTCATAGAAACAGAAAGTAGAGTAATGGTTGCCAGGGACTAGGGAGCTGAGGGGGTTATCCTGTTGCAAGTGCGAAATGTCTTCTAGGTTTTAAAGTATAGCTGTGCAAATCCGAGGGTACCTCTTGATTACTTGAGGATGGAATGGACAGCATAGGTGTCCTGTCATCACATTCTGCTCCCTGGAACCAGGGAACAGGAGTGCAGAAGGGGAGGTGCATTAAACAGTGAAACAATTCCAGGGGGAGGGAGAGAGAGCACTTCCTTCTGCGGTCAGAGTTTGGGATGTGGTCAGATCTGGGCAGCAGAATCTGTGGGCTCTGACTCTCAAGCAATCCACTAAAATCTCTAGGAAGAAGGGCTGGGCCTTCCTTACTTGAGTAGAGGTAGCTTCAGTAAGAAGGCAGAGAGGTTGGCTGTCAATGTGGAGGCTCCCACCCACAGCTCCTGTTTGAGGAAGTAGCTTTGAAACTGGGTTCCCCAGAGCTGTTGGGTTTTACAACAGCACAAGGCCTTCTTTTCCTTTTCTCTCTTTTTCACGTTTATCCTGAGTATACATAGGAGATTTCATTTGAGGAAAACATCCAGGTTTCTAAAATATCTGAAAATCATGGAGGTGATTCAGGAAGTACACAGAAATGTTCTGAATGGTGCCTTCCAGTGATGAGATACTAACAGCGTTACTGAAGAGAATTCTCTAGAGAGCAAAAACAATTCTCGGAAGAAGCTGCTTGCACTTTCAACTTAGAGTTTGTGGAAAGCTACCTGTGATCCAGAGCCCCAGGCTGAGAAGGCAAAGGAAGCTGGACTCCTATTTACCTCCTCTAGCTACCCCCTACCCCAGTTTACCTCCAGAGAACCATGATGGCTCTGAGGAACCCGGTTTCATAGCCACTTCCTGACAGGAGCTGTGGGTGGAAGCCCCCACATTGACTGCCAGCCTCTCTTCCCTCTTACCGGGGCTGCCTCTGTGCATGGGGCAGGAAGTCCCATCCCTGTTGCCTAGAGTTTGTGGTAGATTGCTGTGGGATCAGAGCCCAAGTCTTTATAATCGAATGATGGATACCTCTGATGCCTTGCACTTTGGGTTCTGTTTTCCCAAAGCTCTTCTTAATATTTGACTTTGCTTTATTGTATTTTCCAAAGTAGGTTTGCTCATGATAAAAAATTTGGATATTTTCTACAACAGAGGATGCTACCATAGTCTCTCATCAGTCAAATATAATAGATGTGAACACTTTGATCCTTTCAACCTTTTTTCTATATATAGGCTTAAAATGTTTTTATATAGTTATGATTAAACTATAAGTTAACTGTTTCTCTTTCACTTAACAAAATAATATAGTTTTCCCTTGTTATTACAAATAGCATGTTAATGCTTAAGTAACATTAATGTAACTAATGTCAAATAAATAGTTCACAATCAATCCTCAGTTATTGGACATCCATCTGTCTAAGAGGTTTCTGTTACTAGAAATAATTCTTCAGGTTGGGCACAGCGGCTCATACCAGTAATCCCAGCATTATGGGAGGCTGAGGCCGGGGGATCCTTGAGCCCAGGAGTTTGAGACCAGCCAGAGCAACGTGGCAAAACAAAAAACCAGAAACATACAAAAATCAGTTCACCAAAAATACAAAAATTAGTTGGGCATGATGGCACACACCTGTAGTCCCAGCTACTTGGAAAGCTGAGGTAGGAGGATCACTTGAGCCCAGGAGTTTGAGACCAGCCTGGGCAACATGGAAAAACCCTGTCTCTACAAAAAAATAATAATAATACAAAAAAACTAGCTGTGCATGGTCATGTGTGCCTGTAGTCCCAGCTACTCAGGTGGCTGAGGTGGGAGGATTGATTGAGCCCGGGAGGTTGAGGCTGCAGTGAGCCATGATTGTGCCACTGTACTCCAGCCTGGGTGACAGAGCGAGACCCTATCTCAAAAATAGGAAGGGAATAATTCTTCAGAGGCTGTCTTCGGAAGCACTGCATCCACATGGCCTTAAACAGTGCCTGGCACATAGTAGGAACTCAGTATATAATCATTGGATTAATATTTCTACCTGCAGCTCTTTCTGTATTTTTTTATTTTTGAAACGAGGTCTGAGTGTCACCTAGGCCGGAGTGCAGTGGTACAGTCTTGGTTCATTGCAACCTCTGCCTCCTAGGCTCAAGCCATCCTCCCACCTCAGCCTCCTGAGTAGTTGGGACCATAGATGTGCACCACCACGCCTGGTTAATCTTTTTATTTTTTGTAGAGACGAGGTTTTGCCATGTTGCCCAGGTTGGTCTCACACTCATGAGCTCAAGGAATCCATCCACCTTGGCCTCCCAAAGTGTTGAGATTATAGGATAAGACACCACATCTGGCCTGTTTCCATAGTTCTGAAGGCAGAATTACTGAGTTAAAGAAATGGAATCATCTTTAGACTGGGCATGGTGGCTCACGCCTGTGATCCCAGCACTTTAGGAGACTGAGGTGGGAGGATCACCTGAGGTCAGGAGTTCGAGACCAGACTGGCCAACATGGTGAAACCCCGTCTCTACTAAAAATACAAAAAATTAGCCAGGCATGGTGATGGGTGCCTGTAATCCCAGTTACTCGGGAGGCTGAGGCAGGAGAATTGCTTGAACTTGGGAGATGGAGAGTTGCAGTGAGCCGAGATCGCGCCATGGCACTCCAGCCTGGGCAACAAGAGTGAAACTCCGTTTAAACAAAAAAAAAGAAGAAGAAATTAATTCATTTTTAATATAATAAAATATATTTGTTTAAACATCTTTTAAGTAAGAAAAGAAACCCGTAGTGGAATATTGGAGTGTCTCCCAATCCCCCAAAAGCAAGAATGCATCTTGGTCTTGGGAAAAGGCTGGAACAGAGAACATGCATGACATCAACATTCAGTTCTGTGTCCTTTATGTCTGCCCTCTTCACATACATATTTTCTTTTTGTTTGTCTGTAGAAAGGCCTTTCCTGCTTTTCTTGTCCATGTGGCAAGAAAAAACATGACCATGGCCTGAGGCCCAATCCATGTAATATAAGAGAAGGAATGGTTGAATTGGGAGACCACTCAGCAGATGTCTACTACATATATAGGCCTTCTAACCCATTTCCCGTTTACCCTGAGAAATGAGCGCTGGCAGCGAGCTGCACTTTTTTTTTTTTTCCCAAACAGGAAATGGGTAAGATACGTAAATAGAAACATCCTTTTAAAAAAAAGCAAACATCCATTCAAGAAGTCTCTTATCTTTTGGAAGTTTGTAATATTTATATGCTTATCTATGTGTTTTTTATAACTTCTCTAATAGACTGGACTCCCCAATATAAGATTATAGAAATATTATTTTCTTATAGTAGAGTTGTCCCTTGGTGTACATGGGGATTGTCCCAGGACCCTCTTCAGATATCAAAATCCATGAGTGTTCAAGTTCCTTATATAAACTTGAATAGTATTTGCATATGACCTACACCTACCCTCTAGTATATGTTAAATCATCTCTAGATTACTTATAATATGTAATACAATGTAAATGCTCTGTACATAATTGTTGTGTATTGTATTATTTAGGGGATAGTGACGCAAAAAAAAGTTTGTACATGTTTGGTACAGATGCACCCATATATATATTTTTAAATATCTAATCTGATGTTAGTTGAATCCACAGATGCAGAACTCACAGATACGGAGGGCCAACTGTTCTTTCATGACTTTATTTTCTATTTTTAAATCTTTACTCAATCTGAAGTTTATTTTTTGACATAAGATAAGAATATAACTTTATAATTCCAGAAGACTTGCATCACACCCAAAAGACGTTCTACCCATTAGCAGTCACTCCCCATTCCCCCTTCCCCCAGTCTCTGGCAACCACTAATCTACTTTCTGTCTCATGGATTTATCTATTCTGAACATTTTAATGGAATAGTGCAGTATATGGTCTTTTGTGTCTGGGTTTTCAAGGTTCATCTATGTTGTATTGTATTATGTATCAATATCAGGAGAAGTAAAGAGGAAGGCCTCCTTTTTAAAAAAAAAGTGAGAGGGTCTCACTATGTTGCCCAGTGCTCAAGTGATCCTCCCTCCTCAGCCTCCTGAGTAGCTGAGACTACAG
The DNA here is from genome assembly GCA_036589455.1 of Ateles fusciceps. Lineage (NCBI taxonomy): Eukaryota > Metazoa > Chordata > Mammalia > Primates > Atelidae > Ateles > Ateles fusciceps. The sequence goes on from JAZHEH010001736.1 coordinate 12,303,187, forward strand.
GTGCATGCCACCTCTCCCAGCTTCGTTCCTTTTTTTGACTGAATAATATTCTGTTGTATGGATATACCACATCTTATCTATCCATTCATCAACTGAAACACAGTTGGGCTGTTTTTGCTTTTTGGCTCTTACAAAATAATGCTGCTATGAATGTCTGCATACAACTTTTTGTATGGACATATGCTTCATGTAGCTGTTTGTTGTTCCTGATGTTTTAATAAGTGTACCTTTATATCCTGTTTTACTATTTAGCAGACCCTGTCATCATTATGCCTATTAGTTTACTTTATAAGTCTTTTTTTTTGGAAACAGAGTTTTGCTCTGTCGCCCAGGCTGGAGTGCAGTGGTGTTATCTCGGCTCACTGCAACCTCCGCCTCCTGAGTTCAAGCAATTCTTGTGCCTCAGCCACTGGAGTAGCTGGGATTACAGGCACGTGCCACCAGGCCCAACTAATTTTTGTATTTTTAGTAGAGACAGGGTTTCACCATGTTGACCAGGCTGATCTTGAACTCCTGACCTCAAGTGATCCACCTGCCTTGGCCTCCGAAAGTGCTGGGATTACAGGTGTGAGCCACCACGTCTGGCTATAAATGTTTATAAGTCTTTTCTTTCTCACCAAAAAATTATGGTATAGAATAGTTTACGTATTTTGGAGAGACACGTGCTATTTTGATACATGTATACAATGTATCATGATCAAATCAGAGCAATTGGGATATCTATAACTTCAAGATTTATCTATTCTTCGTGTTGTGATCTCACTAGATTTTTATACCAGTTATACTTTGGAGTCATTTGATTAAATTCGCTCAAAAAATATATTCGGGACTATTTTTGCATGTGTCAAACCTGTCAGCATCTTGAGACTAACTTATACCTTACAGTATTCTGTCTTCCACTCAACAACCAAGTAGGTCCCACTTGTTCAAGTTCTTGAAGATATAAACAATTAATAATTCATAAAAGCTTTTTTTAAATATATAGGTCTATGCAAGGTTGGTTAAACTTACTCCTTGAAACTGCGTTGCATATTTTTCACTACTTTTGTGAATGGAGTGTTTTTCCATTATATTTTAAAATAGTATTTCTAGTATACAGTGAAAGTATCAATTTAATTCATATTCACAATTTTATGCTTATTCTTTGCAGATTGCTTAATTAAAGGAATTATTTATTTGATATTTTGATAGCGCTGCTTCTCTTTGAACAGATTTAAAAATTAGTTGTTTCTGACCTTTCTTTTCCCTCCTCAGTGATAGCTTTCTGTTTGACTGTTTCTCGTTTGTTCTGAATTCCAGGCCAGTTTGATGGTCTCATGGTTACATAAGCTAGTATTTTTGAGGTTTCTTTTGTCTTGAGTTTTAAAAGTAGTTATTTTCATACTTTGTTGCTTTGATTGGCAGGTGCGTGGATTGTACTCTGGGAGAAGGGAGTCTAACCGTTCCTATGGCTGCTGTCATAAATTACCACACACTTGGTGACTTCAACAATAGAAATCATTTCACTCACAGTTTTGAAGGCTGGAACCCCAAAATCTGCAGGGTTGCATGCCCTGCGGGAGACCCAGGGGAGAATGTGTTCCTTGTCTCTCCCAGCTTTTGGTGATGCCCTGGCATTCCTGGGCGTGTGGCCACATCTCTCTAATCTTTACCTCCATCTTCATGTCACCTTCCCCTCTTTTGTCTTGGACAAATCTTCCTCTGCCTCCCTCTTATAAGGACACTTCTCACTGGACATAGGGCCCATCTGGGTAATCGAGGATGATCTCCTCAGTGCCAAATCCTTAATGTACATCTATAGCAACCCTTTTTTCCAATAAGGTCACCTTGCTAGGTTCTGGGATTAGGACGTGTTTTACTGGAAACCACACCATGCAACTTATTACAGAAACCATCCCTCAGCTACCAGTGCACGGAATCTCTCGTGTCTCATCTCATTTTGGTACCGCTATATGTTTTTTGGTATTTTATATGATGTATAAAATATTACATTTTACACATAGATTTAGAGTTTGGTGAAAGGTGTTTTCAAAGTAATTTTCTTTGGAAATAACATAGCAGGAGACTGGCCTTGTCATTTTTGCATGTACTATAAACTAAGTGAAAACACTGACATATGAGTCCCAGTTTTCTCACGCGGAATTCATGGAAACCTAGTGGTGGTGTGGTGAAAGTATAGTGACTATCTACTGTAACTGCAGGTGCGTCATTACTCTTGGATATATTCTGTCTTGGAAAATAACACCCATCATTTTATTATCAAGTAACGCGGAATAGCATTGTGTAAGTCATTCTCAACAAAGGATATGTGGGGTTTTGATACAAGGAAATTGCCTTCAGGATCCTGAAAACAAGCACATTTAGTAACCTTGTAAAATTGCATTTTATAGTGCTTTGAAATTTTTAAAACTATGCTTGTATTTATTTTGCTTTAGATATGTTGATAAGTAACCATAAGACATCAGTTCCTCTCATTCAACTTTTACAGCTTGGCTATTGTGTTAAGTATGACTCCTGTTGGGGGAAAACACAGTCACCTGAGTGTATCTCTCATTACATCATCTTTAAAATTTTTCATTGAAAGTTTCATGTGCGGTTATAAGAATTGTTACAGAGAACTACCTTGTATACTTTGTCCAGGGTCCCCAAATGGTAATGTTTTATACACGTAGAACCAGGATATTAACATTGATGTAATCCTCTGATCTTATTGAGGTCCCCAGTTTTATTTGAATGTGTGCATAATAACTTCTGTACAGTATTACCTGCGTTGGTTTGTGTATCTACCATTGGATTGAGATCTGGAACATTTTCAACACCAGGAGAAGCTCTTGTGTTGCCTTCTTACAATCACACCCGCATTCCTCCAGCCCATCCCTTCCCCTCTGCTGGTCCCCCACACACCGGAAGAACTGATCTGTTCTGCATTTTTAAAATTGTATCACTTCAAAATGTTATATAAATGGAATTTAAAACCCAAAATAGTATGCAAGTTTTGGGATTGGCTTATTTTACTCAACATAATTTTTTAGAGATACATCCAAGTTGTTCTTTTTATTATTGAGTAATATTCCATGGGATGAATGGACCACAGTTTAACCATTCACTTGTTGAAGAACATCTGTGCTGATTCCAGTTTGGGGATATTATAATTAAGCTGCTATGAATATTTGTGTACCGTTTTTTGTGTGAACCTAAGTTTTTATTTTGCTGGGATAAATGCCCAAGAGTGCAATCGCGGGGTATGGTAATTGTGTGTTTACTATTTTAAGAAACTGCCAAACTGTTTTGCAGAGTGGCTGTACTGTATCACATTCCCAGCAATGTGTAAGAGATCCAATTTTTTCACATCCTCACCAGCCTTTGGTGTTGTCACCACATAGGTATGTCACTAAAACCACAGTGATGTCTCATTGTGGTTTTAATTTGCATTTCTCTGAGGAATGACGACGTTGAATGTCTTGTTGTGGTCCATTGGCCATCTGAATATCCTGTTCAGTGAAATGTCTGTCTTTCGTGAATTTTTTACTTGGACCATTGTGTTTTTATGGTTTAATTTTAAGAGTTCATTATATATTCTAATCCTTCGTGAGATAGGTGGTTTACAAATATTTTCGTTCATTCTGTAGCTTTTCATCCTCATAACAAGGTCTTTGGCAGAACAAAAAGTTTTAAGTTTTGATGATGTCCAGTTTATCAATATTTCCTTTTGTGGACTGTCCTTTTAGTGTCAGGTCTAAGAAATTTTTGCCTAGGTTGAGAGCTCAAAGATTTTCTCATTTTTTTTACCTTAAAAAATTTTTTTTAATAGTTTTATACTTAAGTGTCATACATTTTGAGTTAACTTTTGTATAAGGTATGAGGTTTAGATCCAGGGTCTTTTTTTTTTTGCCTGTGATTGTCCAGTTGCTCTAGCACCATTCGTCCAAAAGGCTGTCCTTTTACTGAATTGCTGTTGCACCTTTGTGAAAAAAGAGTTGCACCTTCTACCTATATCTGATATAGGTAGAAGGCAGGTGCCACCATTCCTGGCTCCCAGGCATATTTGTGTAGGATTATTTCTGGGTTCTACTGATCTTTGTATGTATTCCTTTGCCAATACTACATAGTCTTAACCATAGCTATATACTAAGTCCTGAAATCTGGAAGACTGATTTCTCCCATTTTATTTTTTTCAAATTGTTGTAGTTAATCTAATTTCTTTTCTTTTCCGTATAAATTTTAGAATAATCTTGTCTATATCTACAAATATCTTGCAGGGATTTTTATTGGCGTTATTCTGCTTTAAATGTTTGGTAGAATTCTCTAGTGAAACCATCTGGCCCTGGAAACTTATCTTTTGGGAGTTTTTTAATTAGCTATTCAATTTTTAAAACAGTAATAGGGCTATTCAGATTGTCTGTTTCATCTGTGTTGGCTATTTGTGGTTTTTGAGGTATTTGCCCATTTCTTCTGAGTTACCAAATTTCTTTTCTTTTTTGGGGGGGCGGGGACAGAGTCTTGCTCTTGTTGCCCAGACTGGAGTGTAATGGCATGATTTCGACTCACAGCAACCTCCACCTCCTGTGTTCAAGTGATTCTCCTGCCTCAGCCTCCCACGTAACTGGGATTACAGGCACACACCACCATGCCAGGCTAATTTTTGCATTTTTAGTAGAGATGGGTTTTCACCATGTTGGCCAGGCTGGTCTAGACTCCCAACTTCATGATTCGCCCCACCTCGGCCTCCCAAAGTGCTGGAATTACAGGCATGAGCCACCATACCTGGCTCAAATTTCAGAATATAAAATTGCCTGTGGTATTTGATTATTATACTAATAATGACTGTAGGCTCTGTAGTGATATCCTTATTTTATTCTTAATATTTTCTGTGTTTCCTTGCTTTTTATTTCTGTCAGTCTTGCTAGAGGTTTATCAGTTTTACTGATTTTTTTTCCCCTAAAGAACCAGCCTTTTCTATATTTTATTTTATTTTTTAATTTCTATTTTATACATTTTTTTGAGGCAGACTCTCACTGTTTCCCAGGCTGGAATGCAGTGGCGCAGTCTCAGCTCCCTGCAACCTCTGCCTCCCAGGTTCAAGTGATTCTCCCGCCTCAGCCTCCTAAGTAGCTGGGATTATAGGCTTGTGCCATGATGCCCAGCTAATTTTTGTATTTTTAGTAGAGATGGGGATTCGCCATATTGGCGAGGCTAATGTCAAACTAATGGCCTCAAGTGATTCACCCACCTTAGCCTCCCAAAGTGCTGGGATTACAGGCGTGAGCCACTGTGCCCAGCCTATATTTTATTTTATTATTTATGTGTTTTTTCTCGTAGAAGTAGGATTTTGCTGTGTTGCCCTCAGGCTGGCCTCCTGGACTCCAGCAATCTGCTGACTCAGCCTCCCGAAGTGCTGGGATTATAGGCATGAGCCACTGTGCCCAGCCTATTTGATTTATTTATTGCTACGTAACAAACTTGGTGGCTTAAAACAATAAACATTTGTACAGTATTAGGTATAATATTTTTAAAAAATAGCCAGGCACAGGGGCACGTGCCTGTAGTCCCAGCTACTCAGGAGGCTGAGGTGGGAGGATTGCTTGAGTCCAGGAGTTCTGGGCTGTAGTGCGCTATGCCGATCGGGTGTCCGCACTAAGTTCGGCATCAATATGGTGACCTCCCGGGAATGGGGGACCACCAGGTTGCCTAAGGAGGGGTGAGCTGGCCCAGGTCAGAAACGGAGCAGGTCAAAACTTCTGTGCTGATCAGTAGTGGGATCGCGCCTATGAATAGCCACTGCACTCCAGCCTGGGCAACATAGCGAGACCCCGTCTCTTAAAATAAATAAATAAATAAATAAGTAAACAAACATTTGGTCAGGTGTGGTGGCTCACACCTGTAATCCCAACACTTTAGGAGGCTGAGGTGGGCAAATCACGAGGTCAGGAGTTCAAGACCAGCCCGGTCAGGAGGCTGAGGCAGGGGAATTGCTTGAACCCAGGAGACAGAGGTTGCAGTGAGCCAATATCATGCCACTGCACTCCAGCCTGGCGACAGAGCAAGACTCTGTCTCAAACAAAAATAAAAAAATAAAAAACAAACCAGACTGGCCAATATGGTGAAACCCCATCTCTACTAAAAATACAAAAATTAGCTGGGCATGGTGGCGCATTCCTGTAATCTGAGCTACTCAGGAGGCTGAGGCAGGAGAATCACTTGAACCAGGACCTGGGAGGTGGAGGTTGCAGTAAGCCGAGATCACACCACTGCACTCCAGCCTGGGCTACAGAGCAAGACTCCATCTCAAAAAAAAAAAAAATAAATAGATAGATAAATAAATAATAAACATGTATTATTTCACGAAGTCTCTAAAATAATATTCTTCACAATAATCGAGAATCTAGGTGCAGCTTAGTTAAGGGGATCTGGCTCAGTACCTCTTAATGAAGTTGCAGTCAAGATGTCAGCCAGGACTATAAGCACCTATACTTAAGTGTCATACATTTCTGAGTTAATTTTTATATAAGGTGTGAGGTTGAGATTCAGGGTCCATCCAAGGCTAGAGGGTCTGCTGTCAGGTTAACTCCAGCACATGGCTGCTGACAGGAGGCCTCAGTTCTTCCCTACATGGAACACTCCAGGGTGCTGCTTGAATGCTCTCATGACAGGGCAGCTGGCTTTCCCCCATAGCAAGTTATCCAAGAGAGAACAAGGAGGAACACACAAGGCCATGCATGACCAAGTCTGCAAGACATGCCAGCACTTCTGCCTTACTCTGTTTGTTAGAAGTGAGTCACTAATGGCCAGGTGTGATGGTTGACGCCTGTAACCCCAGCACTTGGGAAGACCGAGGTAGGCGGATCACTTGAGCCCAGGAATTCAAGACCAGCACCTGAGCAATGAGACCCTGTCTCTTTTTTTTTTTTTTTTTGAGACAGAGTCCTCTGTTGCCCAGGCTGGAGTACAGTGGTGCCATCTCAGCTCACTGCAACCTCTGACTCCCAAGTTCAAGTGATTCTCCTGCCTCAGCCTCCTGAGTACCTGGGATTACAGGCATGCGCCACCACAACCAGCTAATTTTTTTGTATTTTTAGTAGAGAGGGTTTTGCCATGTTGGCCAGGCTGGTCTCAAACTCCTGACCTCAGGTGATCCACCTGCCTCGACCTCTCGAAGTGTTAGGATTACAGGTATGAGTCACCACACCTGGCTTATATATATATATATATATATATATATATATATATATTTTTTTTTTTAAAGACAGGGTTTCACCATGTTGGTCAGGCTGGTCTTGAACTCCCGACCTCAGGTGATCCGCCCGCCTTGGCCTCCAAAGTGCTTGGATTACAGGCGTGAGCCACCACACCTGGCCTTTATATATATATATATATATATATATTTTTTTTTTTTTTTTTTTTTTAATTTTTTTGAAAAGGAAGTGTCACTAAGCCCACATTAAAACAGTGGGGAGTGGGGGGGTGGGGGTTATAAGCTCAACTTGCTGAAAGGGAGGAGTATCTAAGATTTTGTAGATATATATTTTTTAAAACCAGCATACTGTACATGTGGCTGTGTACAAACAATGTAGTAGTACTATTAAAACAAGCATACGTGTAAATATAACACAAGATGGAATGTGACAATATAAGAAAGGTAAAAGTGCTATATGTAGATTTCATGAAGAAAATTATTATTTAGCCAAGGGTCAAGCCTACTAGTTATTCTAAAAAACCTACTCAAAACATTAATTTTAATGTAGTTAAATTTAAAGTTTCATTTTGGTTCTACTCCTTTTTTCTCTTATTTATAAGATCATGTTTCAGAAATGTTACAGTATCCTTTAGAAGTCTTTACTGATGATATGTCAGCAAGTTATATATTTACCTTATGTGAAAAATAGTATTTTATAAAAATGTAGCACCATCAGTTCTCTATATATATTTTTACGAACACTGAAAATTGTATGTTGGGATAATAGTTTCTACATTATCTATACGGAAAGTTTTATTTTTTTTATTTTTATTGTTTTTTGAGACAGAGTCTCACTCTGTCGCCACGCTGAAGTGCAGTGGCGCGATCCCAGCTCACTGGAACTTCTGTTTTCCGGTTTCAAGCAATTCTGCCTCAGCGTCCCGAGTAGCTGGGACTACAGTCATGCACCGCCATACCCGGCTAATTTTTTGTGTTTTTAGTAGAGACAGGGTTTCACCGTGTTGGCCAGGATGGTCTGGATCTCTTGACCTTGTGATCCACCCGCCTCGGCCTCCCAAAGTGCTGGGATTACAGGCATGAGCCACTGCCCCCGCCGAAACTTATTTTTAAATTTGTTTCTAGTCACCTTCCTCTGTTACTACTATAAAATGTATCAGACAGTCTACATAGATAATAGCTAGAAATAGAGTTTTCAGCATTTTAAGATATGCTTAACATAACTTCAAATATGACTATTCATAGGCACCAAATACCATAGCCTCAAAAATGCACAAAACAAAAATTGATAAAACTGAAAAGAGACCTAGACAAACCCACTATTATAGTTGGGGATCACAGCACCCTCTCAGCAACTAGATAGTAAATCAGCAAGGAGAAAGAAGATCTGAATAACACAATCTAAGAGGATCTGATTCACATCTGTAGAACAGTAACCCAGCCCTCAGCAGAAATTTTTTTTTTTTTCTGAGCACTCATGGAACATTCACCAAGAAAGACCATATTTGATCTTATTTTGGGTCATAAAACATGCCTCCGAAAATTTAAAATAACTAATCATGTGAGTATGTTCTCTGCCACAATGAAATCAAACTAGGAAACAGTAACAGAAACACAACAGGAAAAATCTTTAAACATCTGGAAGTAAAACAACACTTCTAAATAATCAATGGATCAAGAGAACGTTTTCTCAAAGAAAATGTAAAAATACACATAATTGTAAATAAAAACATATATTGAAAACATATTCAAAATATGTGGGGTGCAGCCATAGCAGTGGATGAGAGGGAAATGAATAGCACTAACTGCTTACTTTAAAAGTGTAGAGTGGTGTCAAATCAGTAACCTAACTTAGTACCTCAAGAACCTAGAAAAAGAAGAGCAAAATCAGCCCAAAGCAAGCAAAAGAAGGGAGGAATAAAGAGAAGAAATTAATAGAATTTAAAATAGGAAAGCAAAAAAAAAAAAAAAAAATCAAAAGGCTGGTTCTTGGCTGGGGTTCATGGCAAAACTCTCCCTACAAAAAATACAAAAATTAGCCAGGCGTGGTGGTACGTGCCTGTGGTCCCAGCTACTGTGGAAGCTGAGGAGGGAAGATTGCTTGAGCCCGGGAGTTTGAGGCTGCAGTGGACCGTGATCACACCACCATACTCCAGCCGGGATGACAGAGCAAGACCTTGTCTCAAAAAAATTAAATAAATAAGCAAACAAAAATAAAGTATATATCATTTTGTAGTATATTGCCTTGCATACAGTAAGTGTTCAATAAATATTTACTAATTTCTTCAAACAATTACTTGAATCAGACATTTATATGTATTCAGACCTTTTTTCTTGATCCCAGCACTTCTTTTCTTTTGTAGGGCTGATATGTTGACCCCCTGGCTCTTTAAGATTTCTACTGCTCCAATATACCTAAACCTCCCCAACCTCTTCAGTATGTCTAGAGTGAGTGAATGAACTGATCTTTTTTGCTCTCTCTGCTTTTCATTATCCCCTTTTATCCAGGTGTCCCTTCTCTGTGCGTAATTCCCTCACAGTTCTGATGTCGAATCAGCAAGTGAATAGAGAAACAGTGATTAACTGAAAGCTTTCTAACTGTAATGTGCATGTCAGGCACTGGTGGAGAAGGCAATGAGAGGGGCAGCATAGGTGCAGGGCCTGAGCTGGGAAGGAGCATGGTGCCATCCCAGAACTAACAGGGGCTATCCCAGTGAATGGAAAGATGTCGGACCAGGCTGGGAGGAAGGTCCAATCTGTAGGACCTGTAGGCCATGTTAAGGATGTGGGCTTTAGTTTTGCAGGATTAAAAGCAGGAGAGGTTGTGGTGAGGTGTCTGTTAAAGATCAGTTGAGTGCAGTGTGGAGAATGGATTGGGGGGATCAGTAGGCAAGAGAAGGAAGATGCAAAGACAGGAGTTAAGTGCGTGGTTGGGAGGTGTGAGTGCAGTGATTTGGGGGGAGGAGGCAGTCTGGGATGATGCAGAAGTCCTTTGCCTTTCCCATAGATGCCCTATTCTCCTTCACTTTCTTCACTTGGCTTTTCTCCTTGGCACTTACTACCATCTAACGTTTCACATGTTTTTCTTATTTGTTTTATTTGCTGTCTGTGTTTTTCTAGTACAATGGAAGGTGTGGGGCAGGGGAAGAGGACTTTTTGTCTGTTCCTTACTGCTGAAAATTGACTTTGGTCTAGAGAATATCTTTTTTCATCTTAGGAATGGTTGCTTAACTCCTCCAACTTTGCATCGATAGAAAAATCAAACATAGGAACAGCCATCAATAGCAAACAGCAGGACAAAATAAAAGGGACATAAAGAATCATTTGGCTAAAAAAAAATGAACATTTTAATTCATATTTTTGAGTGTTTATATATACTTTCTTATACAGGAGCTCGTTTTAATCTGTATAGCAACAACTTTTTTTAAAAAAATCAGTTATCCCGTTTTTATTGGCAAGCACACTGGGAAATAGGCATTTAGTCCACCTATAGACAGCATGTAGCTGGCAAAGCCAAGACCACTATGCAACATCACTAGTGTGAAAACAGGATAAGTCAACATTTCAAAAGTGAAATTTCCTTCTTATATGTGGAGAAGAAATGGGTAACTGAAGGAAACTTACTATTGTTACCTGGGGGCAGGTGGTGTTAAAAGAACAGCGAAATGCCTCTTCCTGATTTCTTCATTAGAGATTTGCACTTCTGATCATACACTGGCCTTCCTTTTATATGTAAACAGCAGGTTCTTGAATAACATTATTTCATTCAAGGTTGTGTTCTTACAACATTGACTAGAAAGCAATTCCTGGTCCGAGTCACTGTCTGTGGAGTTTGCATGGTCTTCCCATGTCTCTGTAGGTTTCTCCAGGTACTCCAGTTTCCGCCCACATTGCAAAGCTGTGCATGTGAGGTGAACCATCATGTCTGCGTGGTCCCAGTGTGAATGTGGGTGTGTGGGGGTGCACCCGCAGGGGAAGGCATCCTGTCCAGGGTCAGTTCTCTCCTTGCACCCTGAGCTGCTGCAACACGATCTGGCAGACTCAGTTATTCCTGATAATGGAAGAACTGAGTAAATAGCTAACTACTTGTTCTTATTAATCTTTCTTAAATCTATGGATCGCTCACATTTATTTCAATGCTTAATAGTTAGAAGCATTTGGGGCTTTTATTTAGAAGTTTGGTGATGTTTTTATGGCCAGAAATATGCTCTAGGAACTTAACTCTTGTTTATATCAACGAACCTATGATAACACTTGTTTGGTTATATGTTGTCTCACTTAAAGTGGCAGTTTCTAAGAATCTATTAATGTTAAGTGAGGACTTACCATATCTGGAAGCTACCACTTGCTCAGATTTTCATCTCTCTTTCAAAATAAAATAGCCTAAGTGGGTATTCCCGTCAAAGTTTACCAGCACATCAGAAAATCTTACTGTCCCCTACAACTTCTGAAAATCTTCCTACTTATGGGAATTCTTAATGGGATTCTGGCTTAAAAGAGCCCCAGTTATGATGATGAACCAGCTTTATTATGTATAGTACATACAAGACATTGGAAGACAGAGACCACAAATTCTAATTCGATGCTTCTCAATCATATTTAAGTTACAGTCAAGAAATATATAGGTTGTGTTTTTTATGATAACTGTTACTTCCCCAACAGTCAGTTAAAACTAGGGAGGGGAAGGAAGGAAGGAAGAAGGAAGGGTAAAAAGGAAGGAAGGGTAGGAAGGAAGGAAGGGGAGGGGAGGGGAGGGAAAGTGGTGGCTACAGTTTGACTTTTTAAAAATCTTGAGAATTTATTAATCCTGCTACTCTGACTGGCAAGTTGAGAAACAGCGTCAGGACTTTATAGCCTATACATGACAAAACATCACTAAATCAGACTAATTGAGGACAGAGAAAGTTAGAATCATCACAGAGTAAAATTATAGCATATAAAGAAATGCAGTCGTTTATTATTTTTTGCTTATACTGTATCTCCAATTAAATGGTAACTAAGTGTTACAAAGTATAGGTCCTGAAGGGTGGGCCTCCTTTTAATGAGTAGTTAAGAGTCATTTTAATCAGCAGGTTGTTTGTAAACATATGAACAAGTATAAATTATTTTCAGTGGGTTAAATATTTTTGCTGAATTATTTCCCCCTGAATTTCTGCTTGGTAAGCTTTTTGCCATAGCCTAGCCCAACTAAACTGCAGCCTGGTGTAGGTTACATAAGGACACGGGCTTTGAGCTTGTACCCTAGCCTTTCACATTTGCTAGGGCCCACAATTCCAGGCTGGGGGGAAGAATGTCAGGCTGGCTTCCCCTTGTTGTCAGCCTTATGCAGTCACATTCCACCTTCTTGTGAGTTCTTGTTGCTCGTGGGAAATGCCAATGTCCTATTTTTAGAAGAGCAGCCCTCAAACTGGTACCCTTTGAAAGGACTTTGAAATGCAGGAAGTCTTATTCTCGGGTTCATAGTTTGCAATTTCATAGTCACACATCTACGATACTGTCTCCTAGGGAAGCCTTCCCCAAGTCTCAGTTACACTCCCCTTTTCTGCTCCTCTCTATTCCTACCTGTGCCCTTAGGCCTTGCTCTCTTCTTTTATTTTGTGTCCTTGTCTGGACTGTAGGTTCTCTGAATACTGAGACCTTCAGTTATTCTTTCTTCTATCCCAAACACCTGGCATAGGGAGTGGCATCCTATCTAAGCAAACCACTGGGACTCGCTGGATACAGCAGCTTGTCTCTTTCCAGAAGCTGAAGCTGACAACTATCTAGATCCCCTTTGGCCACATAAAGATGGAGGCTGCCTAGCCTCAGGAGGCAGGTCCTGGGGCAGTGCTGTGGGTGGGGATGGGCGGGGGTGGGGTGGGGAGAATTCATGCTCAGGATTCAGCTCCTGGAGGAACAGGGTGCTGTCTGGAGCATCTCTCTCATGGGAAAGTTTGTTGATCCTGTCTTCCATCGCCCTTTCTTACTGTCCCCTTCGTCTATCCTCAACTACATTTCTTCCCTCTTGCCCAACCTGAAAAAGAGAGGTTTAACTTAATAACAGTCTCTTCAGAATGTTTAAAAATGATGGACAAACTTAAATATGAAACTATAAAACTTCTAGAAAAGTCATAAGAGAGAGGACTTAGGACTGGTGAAGACCTGTTAGACTTGATGCCAGAAACAAGATCCATAAGAGGAAAAAATTGGTAAATTAGAACACATCAAAATCAGCCTTTGCTCTGGGAAAGAGTCAGCTGAAAGGATGAAAAAACAAGCTCTAGACAGGGAGAAAATACTGCATTTGCAAACCACATATTCAACAAAGTCCTTGTACGTAGATACATAAAGATCTCTCAAAACTCAATAGTTAAAAGCATCTGATTAGAAACTGGACAAAACACACACACAGCTCATCAAAGGGGGACATACAGGTGGCAAGTAAGCCCGTGAAAAGCTGTACAACATCATTAGCTATTGAAGAAAGGCAAATTATTAATAAAACCATAAGGTATCATTACATACCTATCAGAATGGCTAGAGTGAAAAGAAGTGAAAACATCGTATGTTGACAGGGATGCAAAGAAACTGGATCACTCCTACATTGGTGGTGGGAATGTAAAACCAGACAGCCACACTGGAAAACAGTGCGGTAGTTCCTTTCAAAACTAAAAATGGGGCCAGGTGAGGTGGCTCATGCCTGTAATCCCAGCACTTTGGGAGGCCGAGGCGGGCAGATCACGAAGTCGAGAGATCGAGACCATCCTGGCCAACATGGTGAAACCATGTCTCTACTAAAATACAAAAATTAGCTGGGCGTGGTGGCACGTGCCTGTAGTCCCAGCTACTCAGGAGGCTGAGGCAGGAGAATCACTTGAACCCGGGAGGTGGAGGCTGCAGTGAGCTGAAATCACGCCACTGCACTCTAGCCTGGTAACAGAGCGAGACTCCATCTCAAAAAAAAAAAACCAACTAAAAATGGATTTACTATACAGCTTATCATTTCAATTCTTAAGCATTTATTCCAGAGAAATGAAGAGTTATTTTCACATGGGGGATTTGTACATGAACATTCATAACAGTTTCATGGTTTTTATATAATATTTTTCTTATTTTATTTATTTTTATGTTTAGACACAGAGTCTCTCTCTGTCACTGAAGCTGCATACCACCACACCCTGCTAATTTGGTTTTTGTTTGTTTGTTTTTGTTTTTTTGAAACGGAGTCTCACTCTGACACCAGGCTGGAGTGCAGTGGCACAATCACAGCTCACTGCAGCCTCAACCTCCTGGGGTCAGGTGATCCTCCCACCTAAGACTCACCAGTAGCTGGGACTACAGGCAATTTTGTGCTATATTAGGCACCAGTTCCTTGCTGCATTCAGGATATCAGAGAAATGAATTTGGCTTTGTCAGAATGTTTCCAAACAATCCAGAGACAGGAAGCCCCACCCTTTGAAAACACACACTCTAGCAACCATATACTTAAGCTGAGCTGGGATTTTGTATGTTTTTTAATGTGCCCAGCTTTTATAAAACTTTGATTTTCATATAATGTGCACTCCTTTATGGAAATATTAATCACATTTAAAATTACACGCATTTAAAATTAGAGCTTTTCATGGAAACACAGCATTAATATATAGTTTTATAATAACCATTATAAGACCTACAAATAACCACATCCCACACTGGCCTCACAGTCAGGAATGAAGAAGATCTTCAGCTTTTAACTTAGATCACTGAAAGGCATAGCTATAAAGGATCTTGGAATTCATCCAGCCCACTTCTCCTGGTCCCAAACAAGCCCCTCTCATCACCCCTCCCCTGTTCTGCAGATGAGGAAACTTCATAACCTCATTCCAAAAGACCTTTTCCAGATTATTTCCATTAGGTTCTTTCTGATGCCTTCACCATATGTGTCCACAGTTTGTCAAGAGAACATTATTTTATTATTAGGTAGAATGATAATGAATCTATTGGCTTTTCCTCAGCTCTTTGTGTTGCCTTTTCAGAAAGACAAAACAGGACAAAACAGGAGCAAGAGAACAGAAGTGCTCCCTGAGTGCGGAGTCCTGTGGGTCCTGGTTTCCTCTGGGTTTTGCTGCACTTTAAGCTCAGCCATGAGTTCTCATTTGTCCCCTTCAAGTTTAGTTTCACAAATAATGAAGCATGGCCAGGTGTGGTGGCTCACGCCTGTAATCCAAGCACTTTGGAGGCCAAGGCGGGAGGATCACCTGAGGTCGGGAGTTCAAGACCAGCCTGACCAACATGGTGAAACCCCGTCTTAAAAAAAAACAAAAAAAACAAATAATGAAGCTCCCACCAGTTTCTTAGCTTTTAAAGTCCATTCTTTCTGTTCACCACATTTAATTATCTTTTTGTGTCATTAACCTTATTGAATAATGTTAACTTTAAAGCCATGGTTCAAAAAGGTATTTGACACATTTACTGAATGGTAGTTTGCTACTGCAAAATAGTATAAAACATCTTCATGCTGGGTGCAGTGGCTCACGCCTGTAATCCCATCACTTTGGGAGGCCGAGGCAGGTGAATCACCTGATGTTGGGAGTTTGAGACCAGCCTGACCAATATGGAGAAACCCCGTGTCTACTAAAAATACAAAAATTAGCCGGGCATGGTGGTGCGTGCCTGTAATCCCAGCTACTTGGGAGGCTGAGGCAGGAGAATCGCTTAAACTCGGGAGGTGGAGGTTGTGGTGAGCCGAGATCGCACCACTGTACTTCAGCCTGGGCAACAAGAGCGAAACTCTGTCTAAACAATAATAATAATAATAATTTCCAGGTAGGCCAGGTGCAGTGGTTCATGCCTGTAATCCTAGCACTTTAGGAGGCCAAGGCAGGCAGATCACTTGAGGTCAGGAGTTCAAGACTAGCCTGGCCAACATGGCCAAATCCCATCTCTGCTAAAAATACAAATATTAGCCAGGTGGGGTGGTGTGCACCTATAATTCCAGTTACTTGGGAGGCTGAGACACAAGAATCACTTGAACCTAGGAGGCAGAGGTTGCAGTGAGCTGAGAGTACACCACTAGACTCCAGCCTGGGTGACAGAGCGAGACTCTGTCTCAAAGACAACAAAAAATTTTCCAAGTAAATAGCTACTATTACGGAGAAATATTTAACTATCTTGGATTTTTCTTTTACAAGTATATTATTTTGCTAATGATACTAAGATTAACTATATAGCCCTTATATTATTATAAATTATGTGATTCTGCTAAATTGATCAGATTAACTTGAGCTTTTTAAGGTGAAAATGTTTTGATATTTTCTTTTAGTAAAAAATACCTCTACTAGAAGACCCACATGTACCTCCATGGCTTCTCTATAGAAATTTTGTGTGTGGCACTCTATTCCCTCATTAATCCTTATACCTGGATCCAACATTTGCAAGCAAAAACTGTTGGTAAGGAGGAAACATGATTTGTTCTTAGAGTACACAGAGTGGAATCTGCTTTGCTGGAAAGTGTACCAGCCAAGTTCATGGGTGCTAGGGTGGCCCAGTGTGGCTCTTAGAGGAGGAAAGGCTAGGCGGCTCCTCGACGGGGATGTGTGTGCTCTCCACGCACTGGCCACTTGGGTTACAGAATTGTGTCACGGGAGAAAGGCCGAGCCGTCTGCCAGCAGTCTCAAAGAATGTTTCTGTAGTGTCTGGTCATAGTTGATGAGAGGCAAAGCCAGACCTTTTCAGTCTTCCATGGAAAAAAAGTTCTACATAGTTTATCTTCCCATACCTGCCTCTATCAGTGGAGTAACTACTTGGTTTTAGAGCACTTCATATATACAAAAGGAAGTAGTCTACCTAAGCCTTCCATTGCCTTTAGACAGTTTCCATATATACCATTTTCTAGTGACATGGAATTCCCATTCAGACACCCTTATTGAGTACATGCCATGTCTCTCACAGTGCTAAGAAGCTATGACTGTCTTCTGCATATGTGTATAGTACTTCTGTAGGTTTATCCTTATGTATCAGTCAGTTATTGCCATGTAACGAACCACCTCAGTGTTTAGCTTATTAAAAAACAATCACGAGGGGGGAGAGAGATCCAAGATGGCCGATTAGCAGCAGCTCAGGATTGTAGCTCCCACTGAAAGCGCAGAGAGTGAGTGGACGCCACATTTTCAGACGAATTTTCATAGCCCACAGACCAAGAGATTCTTGGTGGAGGAGCCCTGTCGGGGACTCTCAGCCAGCAAGAGGGTCCCAATACCTGGAAGAGAGAGTGCGCAGAAAAGATAGGAGACAGAGAAGCAGGGTCTGGAGGGCTGAAAGGCAATGCCTAAACAGCAATGCCTAAATAGCAAATTTATTTGTGCATAGGGTCCCAATATATACTGTCAGCTTTCAGACACTGACGTCAATCCACATTGTTTCAGTTAAAACATTAAAGGGAACAGAAGGTTACAAAATCTGGCAAAGTAGATAAGATACAAGTTAAAAGAGAACAGTACTGAAGTCTTTAAAGTAACACAATGATGCAAAACAAGCAGATGCTCTTCTTCTTATCTACTGTGAAAGAGTTTTATATTTATCAAAGTAACATTCTTTAAAGATCAGGCCCACCATAAATTCCAGGAACAGTAATCTTAAAGAATCACATGAATAATAACAGGGTTCAAGCAGTACTTGATAAACAGAGTCACAAAACTAGCCCAAAGCAGGAACCGAGACAAAACACAATGTCTTAGTAAAACCACACAGCCATCACCAGGCCACTGTGTAAGTACCTAGAAGTTCAAAATAGCCCTTTTACATGATTCCTCATCCTTAGTTCCTGCTTTCCCATAGCTCGACTGCCTCCAGGAGGGGGAAAATGCTTCTGGGGTCAAACTCCATGATGGCAGAGACACTCTTGGGGGTCTCTATGCTGGAGCGACTCCCACAGAGCCCCACGGGTCGCCAGCGCAACCCTTTTGGAGGGCGCAGCCGTTTGCAGGCGCCCGGACGCGGTGGTTCTGAGTCCGGAGTATACGGGACTGAGTGCCCTTTTGGTTGGCGTTGGAGCTCTGGGAAAGCAGAGTCTCCCATTCAGCTGATTAAAAAGCGGACTGAAGTGGGGAACCAGACCGCGAGATTCCTGGGCAGAAAAGCGCCACGAATCTTAACGCCGCTGTTTCAGCCGGCATAGTGGGTCGCCGCAGGGGAAGGCTGGTACCCCCCTCCACAAAAAATAAAAAATAAAAACAGCGGTTGGAACTGCTGAAGATTGAGAGTTTCACAGCAAGTGCAGCTGAACCCAGGAAGGTCCAGCTCTGTGGGGGGAGGGGCATCCGCCGAAGGAAAATTAAGAAATAGAGGAAACTTTATCACCAGCAAGCTGGACGTCCACTCAGAGACCTAGTCTGAAGGTCAGCAATTACACAGACGACAGGTGGATAAATCCACGAAGATGGGAAGAAACCAGTGCAGAAAGGCTGAAAACACCCCGAAATCAGAATGCCTCTCCTCCTACAGAGGATTGCAGTGCCTCATCACCAATTGAACAAGGCCTGATAGAAAATGAATGTGAGGAATCAACAGAATCAGGCTTCAGAAGGTGGATAATAAGAAACTTCTGTGAGCTAAAAGAACATGTTCTAGCCCAATGCAAGGAAACTAAGAACCTTGAAAAAAGGTTTCACGAAATGTTCATGAGAATGGACAATTTAAAGAGGAATATAAGTGAATTAATGGAGCTGAAAAACACAATACGAGAACTTCGCGAAGTATGCACAAGTTTTAACAGTCGAATTGATCAAGCAGAAGAAAGGATTTCAGAGGTCGAAGACCAACTTAACGAAATAAAACGAGAAGACAAGATTAGAGAAAAAAGGGTAAAAAGGAATGAGCAAAGTCTCCAAGAAATATGGGACTATGTGAAAAGACCTAATCTACGTTTGATAGGTGTACCTGAATGTGACGAAGAGAATGAATCCAAGCTGGAAAGTATTTTTCAGGATATTATCCAGGAAAACTTTCCTAACCTAGCAAGGCAAGACAATACCCAACTCCAGGTAATACAGAGAACACCACAAAGATATTCCTCAAAAAGAGCAGCCCCAAGGCACATAATCATTAGATTCATCAGGGTTGAAATGAAGGAGAAAATATTAAGGGCAGCCAGAGAGAAAGGTCAGGTTACCCACAAGGGGAAGCCTATCAGACTCACAGCTGATCTCTCAGCAGAAACCCTACAAGCCAGAAGAGAGTGGGGGCCAATATTCAACATCCTTAAAGAAAAGAACTTTCAACCCAGAATTTCATATCCAGCCAAACTAAGTTTCATAAGTGAAGGAAAAATAAAATTTTTTGCAAACAAGCAAGTACTCAGAGATTTCATTACCACCAGGCCTGCTTTACAAGAGCTTCTGAAGGAGGCACTATGTATAGAGGTGAACAACCAGTATCAGCCACTTCAAAGGACCCATCAGTAAGCTGCATCCAGATCCATCTTACATGCAAGGATATACAGAGACTCAAAACAAAGGGATGGAGGAAGATTTGCCAACCAAATGGAGAGCAAAAAAAAAAAAAAAAAAGCAGTAGTTGCAATTCTCATCTCTGATAAAATGATAAAATAGACTTTAAAGTAATAGAAACCGAAAGAGATAAGAAGGACATTGTATAATGGTAGAGGGATCAATGTAACGGGAAGAGCTAACGACCCTAAGTCTATGCGCACCCAATATAGGAGCACCCAGATACATAGGGCAACTTCTTGGTGACTTACAAAGAGACTTGGATTCCCCACACAATAATAGTGGGAGACTTTAACATTACATTGTCAATATTGGACAAATTAATGAGACAGAAGGTTAAGAAGGATACCCGGGACTTGAACTTAAACCTCAAACAAGTAAACTTAATAAACATTTACAGAACTCTCTACTCCAAATCCACAAAATATACATTTTTTTTTCAGTAACACATCACATTTATTCTAAAAGTGACCACATGGTTGGGAGTAAATCACTCCCTAGCAATTGCATAGCATTCATACGTTTAAATGAAATATTGGTTGGCTGTTTGTTTGTTATTTTCCTCCCTTATTCCTTCCTGTCTCCATTGTATAACACAATTATTAGTATAAAAAAAGCTTTTAATATCCATTTGTAGACTGCATTCTAGCCTGGGCAATAGAGCAAGATTCCTGTTCTCTCTCCCTTTTTTCTTCTTCTTTTTCTTTATTTCATTCTTTTTTCTTCCTTCTTTCTCTTTTTCTCTTTTTCTAAAAAAAAAAAAAGAAAGAAATCTAATTGAAAAGGAAGATAACATAAAGGACAGATAAGCAATGAAAACATAGACAAGAAAATAATAAGAAACAAAAAGAAATCATAGAAATCATATATTTTGGCAGTAAATGAAATGAAGGGTAACTTTGACTGGCTCATCAGGAGATTTGATACAGCCAAAGAAAGAATCAGTGAACTTGCATATAGGTCAATACAAATTTTTCAAGCTGAAATGTAAAGAGAGAATGAAAAGGAAAATAAAAGAAAAGTATCCCCCTCTCCCCAAATCCAAAAGCATTAAAAAAAAAAAAAAAAGGAAAAGCTGAACACCTATATTCTATAAACAGAAGCATACATAAAATACATGCATTTTTTTCTTTTCTTTTTCGCCTTTATCCACATGTTCTAAAACACCTATATATTAATGTAAAAAACAAAAACAAAAACAAAAACAATCACGATTCTGTGGGTCGCCAAATCTGGCTCAGACAGCTAGACTTGCCTGGGCTCACTCTGCAGATGCCATCAGTCTGTGACTTGACTGGGGCTGTGTGGTCTAGAATTCCCTCCCTTCCTGCAGGTTGGTGGACCCTCAGCCAGGGTCTCTCATTTCCTTTCCACGTGACCTCTCCAGCAGGCTAGTCTGGGCTTCTCCTCTGTAGTCTCAGGGCTCTCAGCAGCACAGGAGGGCAAGCCCCAGTGCTCTAGTGCTTAAGCCTCTGCTTGTGTCATGTTTGCCCTTTAACTAAAGCAGTTCTCACTGCTGACCAGATTCAGGGGGTGGAAGGAAGGACCATCTCCTGATGAGAAGAGCCACAGTGGCACATCCAAACAGGGACAGGAATAATTTATGACAATTATTTATAATCTACTTATTTTAGCTGACAGAAATATTTTAATTTTCATATCATTGTTGATTTGCATGATAAAAACTCAAATGTACACCGACATTTAAATATACCCCAAAGATGAAAAATACAATAAACCCTCCATGTGCTTATTGCCTGATTCACCAATTTTCAGTATTTTGCTACATTTGCCTCTTCTATTTTATATTTTTCTCTTTGCCAAAGTATTTAAAAGCAAATCCCAAACATGTCATTTCAACTCTAAATATTTCAATATGTGTACCCTAAAAAGGGGTCCCTACCTTATGTAGCCATGATGCCATTGTCACATCTAGGTACCGTCTAACACTCAGTCCATAATCAGATTTCCCTAATTGTCTTTAAAGTGTCATTTTACAATGAGTAAATTTTTTTTTTTTGAGGTCGAGTTTCACTCTTATTGCCAGCCTGGAATGCAATGGTGCAATCTCAGCTCACAGCAACCTCTGCCTCCCAGGTTCAAGCAATTCTCCTACCTCAGCCTACTGAGTAGCTGGGATTACAGGTGTGCACCACCACACCCAACTAATTTTTTGTATTTTTAGTAGAGACAGGGTTTTTCCATGTTGGTCAGGCTGGTCTGGAACTCCCAACCTCAGGTGATCCGCCCGCCTCAGCCTCCGAAAGTGCTGGGATTACAGGCATGAGCCACTGTGCCTGGCCTACAGTGAGTAGATTTGAAAAGAAATCCACATAAAATCCACAGCAGTCCCATTTTTCTTTTTTTTTTTTTTTAATTACATTGTTTTAAAAATGGGGTCTGTTTTCCTGTATAGAACTTCCCATATTTGTCTGTTAAGCTTGCCTTTGGAGTCATTTAACTTGCACCTTCATTTCTTCTATTTCTGCTTATGCACATTAGCCCTGTAGACTGGATTTCATTCAGGTTTCATTTTTTGGCAGGAATCCTTCATAGATAGTACTGTATGCCTCTAATTGCCTCACATGGGAGGCATAAATGTTTGCTTGTCTTGCTTTTAGTGATGCTAAGATCGATCATTTGATCCTTTGATGATCACTTCCTGCATCTGTTATTTCATTAAGTGGTACAGGATGATGGTTTTCTGTAATTCCTTCCAGATTTATTAAGAAAAACTTTCCTTCAGCAATTAGAGTTATTTGGCTACCTGAAATAAAATATATTCTCCCCTATTATACAAAATATATTCTCCTGTATTAATTGACAGCTTACAGAGTAAGGACTTTGTTCCCAAGTTTTATCCAGGGGGTGTTCTGTAGGTTGTTGTTCGTTTTGGGGGCTCTCTTGCTTTCCTGCTCTTTTTTGTTATTATGGATTAATGGGTTTTAGATATTCAGGGTTTCAGTCAGGTGCCTTCTTTTTCTTTTCTTTTTTTTTTTTTTTTCAGGATCAAATTGTATCATCTTTGGCCAATAAGAGCTACTTATTGTTGGCTTCTGTATCCTTTGGACTCACTGTTCTTTGAGAACTTTCTTGCTTTCTGGCCCAGAATGTCTGAAGATAATCAGCTGTTCCTGGTTGGAGATTATAATATGGACATTAGGAACGCTCCTTGCCACTGAGTTTCCATTACTACCAGTCCTTTTCAATGTCCAGAACTAGGAATTATATATATATATATATATATATATATATATAAAAGTTATACTGAATTTTTCAACTTAAAGTAGAATTGCAAAATTTTTACTTAACTTTTTAAATTTTACATTTGTTTCTCTTTTCTCTTAAACAGAAAATCTTGGTTTCTAACAACATTAACATATATTAATATATATTAGTGTAATAATATGTAATATTAGCATTATTATACACTAATATATAATAATGTTAATATTACTTTAAAATTCTTATATATTTATATGTAACTTCAAAACTATTATATGCATAGTATGGTAATGTTCATATAAATTGATGTGTGTTAATACTAATATATGTAAAACATACTAATATATATTATATATTAGGCAATACATCATATATATAATTATACATTTATCATAAATATTATTCTGACTTATGTAATTACATATTAGATGACACACTAGTGAATATATAAAGTTTTATATTAGTTAATGTACACATACATATATATAGAGCAGTTTCAAAGTAATAATGCTAATATTATTACTAAAAGACTACTGAATTAAATTTAAGATATTTTTACAATGCTGCTTTCAATAGAATATGCTAGTGTCATTGGAAATAATTCTTTTTTCTATATAGTTAGGTCACTGATTTCATGTATATTAATTTTCTTGCTTCAATTTGTTTTCAGCTTTTAGAGACTGCTTTTTTCTTTTTTCATTTCATCGTATATTTTTAAAATGTAAGATATTTTTGCCTCCAGGGCGAAAGTGGTTTATAGGGCATGTCTAGAAAAGTCTTATATCATTGCTACCCTCTGTCTCCTCTAAAAGTAACCAGTATTACTTGTTCTTAGTTTTCCTTCCAGTGTTTGTTTTTACAGATGTGTATTTATCCTCCTTTTAAAACTTATTTTAAAAATAAAAAATACCCTTATCTCTTTTTAAATGCAGTGTTTTACAGAGTTCTAACTTTTCTGTATTACACATTTATTTGTTTTAAAAGACTTATTATAAAGGTTTTATAACATACACATTGTAAAAAAAATGCAAATATTATACTTTGGGGGAGTCTTCTGCTTCTTTTAAGAAATCTATCTCTTTTTTTTATGCAATAAATTTGGCACTCCCTGCCATTTTGGGGGGACAGTCTCTAATCTAAAGAGATGTAAATTTCTTCTAATCTCCACTTAGTGTTTGAGGCTCAGAAAATGTCTCACAGAAGTTCTGTCACAAAGACGAGCATGAGGAAAAAACTTTCTTGAACTGAATCAGAAATGTGGAACTCCACATGGACCCCTGTATGACTTTGGATTTCTGCTCTGCTTCCTCCAGGCACCCTCACACACCTAAGCTTATGAAAGCCCAGAGGCTCAAAAATAACATGTCCAAAATAGTGTTCACAAGATTTGGCAAATAGGAGACATTGGCAAAATTGGAAGCATATAAGATAAATTAAAGAGTTAAAATAGGCAGAACTTGATGTAATTTAATTATACTGCACCCATGTTAATCTTTTAGTTTTTAACAAATGTCCCATAGTTATGCAAGATATTAATATTAGGGAAGTCAGGTGAAGGGTTTACAGGAACTCTCTGTACTATGTTTGCAACTTTTCTGTAAAGCTAAACTTATTCTGAAATAAACTGTACTCAACACACACACATAGAGCTGACCAAGAGCCAAGATTTAGAATTCGGGCCCGGCGTGGTGGCTTATGCCTGTAATCCCAACATTTTGGGAGGCCAAGGCAGGCAGATCACTTGAGGTCAAGAGTTCAAGACCAGCCTGGATAACATGGTGAAACCCTGTCTCTACTAAAAATACAAAAAAAAAAAAAAAACAAAACTAGCCGGGCATGGTGGCAGGCACCTGTAATCCCAGCTATTGGGAAGGCTGAGGCAGGAGAATTGCTTGAACCCATCAGGCTGAGGTTGCAATGAGCAGAGATCAAGCTGCTGTACTCTAGCCTGGGCAACAGAGCAAGACTCATCTCAAAAAAAAAAAAAAGATTTAGAATTTATTCAGTTCAAAAGAATACATGTTAATAAATCACAAGAAATAACCTGATAGAGCAAAATGGGTAAGTGATGTAACAGGCAAGTGATATAACTTTGTTGTCTACCAGATAGGAGAAACTACAAAAGATTAATATTATCAAGTGTTCGTATCGGGGGAGGGGAGGAAACAAGGTAAGTTGATCTGGTTTTCTTAGAGGGCAAGTTGGCAGTATCAGTTAAAATTTTTTTTAAGTAAGCATATTCTTTAACCCAGAAAATTCCTTTTTGGATATTTCTCCTAGAGAAATACTTACACATGTGTACGAAAGATATATATACATATATAAGGATTTTTGTTGGGACCTTATAATAGAAATCATCTTAGTTAGATAAACTATAATGCACCGATATTATGGAATACTAAACAACCATTTTTAAATGATGAAGCAGATTTTCATTATTTGATGTAATCTCCAAGGTGAAATATTACATTAAAAAGTTACAGAACAGTAAATATTATCTATTATTACTTTAAAACATACAAAACCTTGGCTTGGCACAGTGGCTCATGCCTGTAATCCCAGCATTTTGGGAGGCTAAGGCAGGCAGATCACGAGGTCAAGAGATTGAGATCATCGTGGTCAACATGGTGAAACCCCGTCTCCACTAAAAATACAAAAATTAGCTGGGCGTGGTGGTGTGAGCCTGTAGTTCCAGCTACTCCGGAGGTTCAGGCAGGAGAATCACTTGAACCTGGGAGGTGGAGGTTGCAGTGAGGAGATCACGCCACTGCACTCAAGCCTGGCGACAGAGCTAGACTCCATCTCAAACAAACAAACAAAAAATCACACACACACAAAACCATACATTCTTATATTCTCTCCTTCGCTGTCTCTCTCTCTACACACACACACACACACCATATAAATAAATGTACAGAAAGTGATCTGGAAATATACTGTCTAGTTAGGCATAGGTCATAGTATTCCTGGGTAATTATAGGAATGGGAATGCAGTGGATGCTGTTCTGTTGGACTTTAAAGAATGTATCAATTGCATCAGTCTTTTACAGAAGGAATGTGTGCCAGTATCACTTGTGAACTTAAAGTGGGGAGGGGGAAGAATGCCAAAAGACCTGGGTGTGCATTCACAACAGAAAGACCTAGTTGTGGCAGACGACTCTTGAGAAGCTTGTCACAAACTGACAGAACAGTATCTGCAGGAAGAGGTGGACTCAGAGCTGCCTCTATAATCTAGGGGTCCTTTATTTCAAAGGTAGGAAAAAGTGTCAATAAAGGTGCACATAAAGCTTTTTTTTTTCTTCCAAGGTTTCCATCCTGACTTGTCATGTTTTTTATGCACGATTTCATGTTCAGAGTAAATAAAAATTAAAAATGTGGATTTTCAGCATGAATTTTACTGTTTACATTGCGCAACACCAGTTTTAAATATAAATTTCGAATATTTAACTCATGAAGAGTCACTGAAATTTCACAATTTATATTTTATTGCTTGTCCCTGGAGGATGCCTCAAGCTGGCTGGAAGAGACTGAACACAGCCAGACTCTGGAAGGTTGGAAGGAGGAAGAGAGGATCGCATCCCCAGGCAGGGAACCAGCCCAGGGAACACTCTGGCCCTGGGGCCTTAGGGGATTGGGGGTGGGTAATCAGAGCAAGTATAGACCCTCCATAGGGTCCTGGGGTCCCACTAATGTGTGCTGGGCCTGATAGCTTGCTGTGATGACATTCATTCAAACCTCCTGACCTAAATGCCTTGCTGGGGATGACAGGGTCTGGGACTTTGAGCCATGGGCCTATTGCTGCAACCCACAGCAGATGGCAACCACTAAGGATCCTTAAACCTCCATGACTGGATCTGGGGATCTGGGCTGGGCTAGAGGCTCACCCCCACCAAGACGTGGCCTCCAGCCAGGCAGCCACCAGACAGAAAGTGATCCTGCTTGTCTGGGGCTTTTGTGCACTCGAGGCGCTGTGGGTATGCATACTCAAACCTCACCCCCTGCTTGGATCCCTTTGGCTGAGGCAGTGGAGCAGGGAGGGAGACAACCAGCAGGATTATCGAGAGCTATGGGAGCAGGCAGCTCAGATACCCTCCTAGGAGGGCCTGTGAGAGCAGAGGCCCCAGTCTCCCAGTGGGTGCCTCATTTTCCCACTGTCCTTCACTTACAAAACCAAAATCCAAAATGAAAGTCCTTAATGAAAATACAAAATGACAGCAACCACATTAAACCCCAACTGCAAGCGGTCTTCACTGGGGTCTTGTACACCTGCAGTAGTGCACACCTTCGTAGGCAGTCTGGGGGAGCACTGACTGTGTTTAGAGAAACCCTAGAGGAAACTTGAATTCTCAAAGGTAGAATTCATTGGCTAATGACAGGATGAAGATGACAGAGAAAGAGGACACAGCTGAGAGGGTCAGCCCCCTATATGGGATGCGCAACCCTTTTGAGGGGGGATGGAGAGGAAAAGCAGATGCCCAAGGGTAGGCTTATCAGTGTTTTGGCAGGAAGGAAAGGGAGTTTCTACTCCTTAATGTCTGTTTTCTCTATGGATTATGAGAGGAGATGTTTTGCCTGGGCTGGGGAGGGGGTCTTAAAGGAATCATGGGAGAGTGTAGATCAGAGTGGAGGAGCTGTGAAGAATGGAGGACACACCACTTAGAGATGAGCCAGAGGCCTGTGTGCCAGACTGCCTGGATTCCATAGTCATGGATTTATGGAGCAGCTGATCTGCCTGGTTGTGCAATATTTGGGACCCTGAAAAAAAGAAAGCTCCACCTTGCCCCAGTCAGTGGGAAGGGTGGCCCCCAAAAGGAAGAATTCTTTTGATAAATAACTTTATGTATTTTGAATTGAATTTAAAAAGACTTGTTTTTTAGTGTTTATGTGTTCTCTCTCTTTTTTTTTTTTTGTTTGAGACATAGTCTTACTCTGTCGCCCAGGCTGGACTGCAGTGGCGCGATTTCAGCTCACTGCAACCTCCGCCTCCCAGGTTCAGGCCATTCTCCTGTCTCAGCCTCCTGAGTAGCTGGGATTACAGGCGTGTGCCACCACGCCCAGCTAACTTTTGTATTTTTAGTAGAGAGGGGGTTTCACCATGTTGGTCAGGCTGGTCTTGGACTCCTGACCTCATGATCCACCTGCCTTGGTCTCCCTAAGTGCTGGGATTACAGGCATGAGCCACTGCGCCTGGCCTCTTATAAAAAAAAAAAAAAATGAAATGGTGTTGATAATAGCTTTCTTGTTGTTATATCTAAATTGTGGTAACATGTACATAATATAAAATTTTCCATTTTAATTATCTTTACATATACAGTTAATAATGTTTGTTTTAAAATGTTTTTACTTTATAAGATTAAAAAGTTGGTACTCCTATATTACACCTCTAATATGTTTTTAAAATTTTTACTGGTCTATGAAATTTAGAAAGATTATGAGCCTTCAAAGGCATTTTCCCCATTTAACATTGTTACATGACTTTGTTGGCAGAGGAAAATGCTGTAACAATTTGTAGAATCCTTAATGATATGGCATAGGAGTGAGATCAGGACTAATTTTTGTTACAATGTCCTGATAAAGTGCTTCTCCTTCTAGTGTTTTGTATATATTTATTCTGTGACATTATCGAGGTTGTCTCATGCTGTACTACCATGAATAAATACTTCCTCTTTGCATGTCAAGCATAAACTCACAGTTCATATAAAAATAACATAAATATGCTTTCCTGAGGATCTTTTTTCAATTAAAACCATAAATATACATATATATAAATTAGGTGTGTATATAGTTATTTGATCAAGGCTGTTTTATTAGGTAGTTCTATCTAAAATGTATAAAGATTTTGCACACATAATGCTTTTTTCATTCTGAGCCGCAGACACCAAAAATCCCACAGGAAGTTGTCTTTGTAAGTGTTGTGGTTTTTCAGTTTCCTGTTCAGTTGCAGAGATGATCAGAAATAAGATAAATCTGTACAATTGGAAGAGATTCATGGTTCAACATTATTGTAACTCTGAATGAGAATCCTTAATTAACTTGTATTTCTTCCCATATTGATCTAGAGGAGCTATGATGGCATGCGTGTGGAAGCATAAAAGTCAGAAAATACTTCTTTGGTGTTCCATGGGTAAACTCTCTAATTGTTAAAGGGGCGATTCTTTCAGATTATGCTTTATGCTTTCCACTTGTTATCAAAATATCTACCTGACAAATAAACTGTAGGAATAGAGCTTTGTTCTTATTTGGCAACAGTGTTTTACCTTTATTTTAAAAATGATAAAAACCTTCTCTTGGTTATTTAGAGAAAAGAACATACTTTATGCCATTTAGATATTAAAAATACCATTGAAAATTTTAAAGCAATACTATTATTCACTGAAATACTTTATTAATATAATTTTTAAAGAATAGTATTCTCAAGGTGAAATATTTTTGCTTGATTGCATTTCTTAAACTGTGGCAAATCAGATATATAACTATTTGTAATTGGTGACAGTTCCAATGTAGCATTTAAATTATACATTGGGCAACCTGTAAAAGTGACAAATGAGGAAAAGTGAAAAATGTCAGTGCGTCTGTAGATACTGTCTCTAGATTTAGGTACTATTAAAGACAGCACACCTAGTTCTAGGCAGGTTATGCCACCGCACATCTTCTTAAATGGTGAAGATAATGTGAAAGGTCTTTCATCACCACCTTTTAAAATTAAAAAAATACCTCCCAGGCCTTTTTAAATGGTGTTTGCATATGAGGAAATTTAATCACAATGTCAATTTTTTTTTGTTTGCTTTGAATGGGGTCTCACTGTTTCCCAGGCTGGTCTCAAACTCCTGGCCTCAAGGGATTCTCTGGCCGTGGCCTCCCAAAATGCTGGGATGATGATGATGATGATTTGAGACAGAGTTTTGCTCTTGTTGCCCAGGCTGGAATGCAGTGGTGTGATCTTGCCTCACTGCAACCTCCACCTCTGGGGTTCAAGCGATTCTCCTGCCTTAGTCTTCCAAATAGCTGGGATTACAGGCACCTGCTACCATTCCTGGCTACTTTTATATTTTTAGTAGAGACGGGGTTTCACCATGTTGGCCAGGCTGGTTTTGAACTCCTCACCTGAATCGATCTGTCCGCCTTGGCCTCCCAAAGTGCTAGGATTACAGGCGTGAGCCACCACACCCAGCCCCAAGTGCTGGGATTATAAGCGTCAGCTACTACACCTAGCCACAATTCTTAAAAGAATAAATAATACTTTGTCCAAAAGCAAAACAATTACAATATGACTTTAAATCAAAAATGACTTCAACCATTTTTATGAAGAAAAAAAGGAATAAGAGTTTGATTTGCAGAAGGCTCTTTTCTAGTTCAGATAGCTTTGGGTTGCAAGATGTATCATACTTTACTTTGAAGCCTTAATTGATATACATGTATCTTATACAGATATTTCGTTGTTAAATTTGTTCTTTTCATACAGTTGAATTCTAAAGAGAAAACCATTGTCGAAAACCTGATGTTTATGCTTTCTCCCATTTCTTCTGTGCCCATTGTCGCACTATACCAGGTGTTATCACTGATGTTACTAAGAATTTCTGGCATCTTTGAAGACCTTTATATTTTACAAGTGTAGATTAGGGAGGTGAGGAATGGTTTCTTACCATGTTCCTTAGTGTTTAGCAAAGCCGTCAACATTGTGGGAAGTTTGCGTAGTGGCTGATTAAACTGGACCATGGACTGCACGTGTTTATACCCTTTTCTGCCCAATTTTGAGTTGGAGGGGCAGCGTTTAGAATGCAGGGCAGCTTGACTTGTTCAGTCAACAAGAATTTCAGCAATCTTGATGGCCAAAAATAAAATTTTCAGATTCCTGTCTAGATGGGTGGGAAGAGACTTTGGATATACCTTGAGGCCTAATGTGGGCTGTGGGCCGAGATGTCACAGGTCTCTGGGGTGTTTCTCAGGCTGCTGCCTCCGGGTGCCCATGACCTCATCACCAGTTTCAGCCTTGGCAGTCGGCACGGGTGAACGAGAGCAATGCTTCTGACCCTGCTGGAGCTCCTCGGAGATGAAAGCCATGACGCGTCTTGCAGAAAACGCGTTCCGCCTTCCGTGGAAACAACGCCCAGGCACGCGGTGACGGCCGTGACCATGCTGTTTGCAGTGAAGGAAACAACTGCCAGGTATCGGCTCTGCCGGCCTTTCCAGTCGCACTCATGCGTGGGGCTCATGCGTAGCTTGTCGAGGAGCAAGTGGACAGGTCTCTTTAGGCGAGCTTTGGTGCACAGGGGCTTTCTCCTGGGGGGCGAATTTTGCCGGACCTTGGATAAAAACAACAGGAAGACTCGTAAGGCAGCGGAAACTGGCTCCCAAGTTACTTGGATTACCCGGGTTTTCCTTCCGCGCTTGGGGTCGGACCCGGCCGCTCGCCCCGCCCCTTCCCCCGCCGGGGCCCGCCCCGCCTCGTCGGGCCCCGCCCCCGCCGGGCCGGGCATGCTCAGTGGTCCGGGCCGGCAGGTTTGCGTGGCCGCTGAGTTGTCGGCGCCGGCTGAGCCCGCCGACGCCGCGTTCCTGGGCGGCCGGCGGTTCCCGGGAAGTTACGAGCGGAAGCCGGCTTCTGAGGAGACGCCGGGAGGCCACGGGTGCTGCCGAGGGGCGGGCGAGCGGGCGGGGCCGACGTGGCCCGGCTGCGAGAACTGCGGGAGGCCGAGCGGGTGGCCACGCTCGGAGGGAGGCGCCGGTCGGGCGCGCCCCGTGGAGAAGACCCGGGCGGGGCGGGCGCTTCCCGGACTTTTGTCCGAGTTGAATTCCCTCCCCGTGGGCCGGGCCCTTCCGGCCGCCCCCGCCCCTGCCCCGCTCGCTCTCGGGAGATGTTTATTTGGGCTGTGGCGTGAGCAGCGGGCGGGCCGGCGGCGTGGAGTTTCGGGTCCGAGGAGCTTCGCTCGGCGCGGAAGAGAGACAAGATGTCCGCCAGAGCCGCGGCCGCTAAGGTGAGCGCCTCCACCGCCGCCAGGGCCCTACTGGGCCGAGCGCCGCCGCCCGCCCCTCGGCATCGGGCCCTGTCCCGCCCTTCCCCCGGCTGCTGCCCGGGCGGCGGGGTGGGCAGGGCTGGCGCGGGGCAGCGGGCAGCGGGGGAGCCCCTCGGGCGGGGGCGGCGGGGGAAGGGGCTGCGGGGTGCCCGCCGCCGTCCAGGGCAGGTGCATCGCTGCGGGCGCCTGTGCCTGGCTGCGGCTTGCCGAGGGCGGGGGACGCGCAACAGGTCCTGCGCAAAGAAACTCGGCTCCGGTGAGGGTCCTACGGCGACCACGAGCGGGCCCGCGGCGGGCCAGGGCTTGGGGTGCCACCTCCAGCTGGCCGGGAGCTGCTGTCTTTGGAGGAGTGGTTGGTCCCCAGCGAAACCCTGTAGTTTCGATCTGATGTCACTCCCTGCGGTATGCGCACGCCAGCAATAAGGCTTTGAGACTGCAGAACACTCCACTCAGCCTGTGAGGCGTAGTAGGTCGGGTTTTCTTTCATGCTGTTACTTATTTAAGGTAACTTTGAAAAAAACCAACCTCTTAACACTTTTAATAATTTAACTTGAATTAAACTTTTAAAAGTAATGCAAAGTATTCCTACGAATGGAGAATAAGTAGAGCTCTTAAAAATTGGTAAAGACCCGTGGGTTCAGCCAAAAAAAGTAGCACTTTTCCTATCACTTTTCCTGTGTGCTCTGAAGTATGCCATTTTTCCAGTGCTTTGAAACTAGCTTATATATTACATTAAAAAGCCTAAGTTCCTAAAAAAAAAGCTAGAATCCTCCTCCCATTTTTGTATATTAATTTTTTTATCATGAAGTAGTACTTGTTATTCCAAACAATTAGAGAAATACAGAAATGTGAAGAGTAAAAATCCCCCCTTCAAAAAGAGGAAATCAATTCATTACTTGAAATCGTATCGAGATACTTGGGCAGGTAGTGGTTTCATGTGTGTATATTTGAAATGCTTACTCGTAACATCTGGGAGCGGGAATAGTATGCCTCTGCAACTTTTGAACTCTGACGGAAGCTTGTTTGCTGGCTGGAAGAAGCTAGGGTTACACTTAGTAATGAATAGATTCTTTTAGGGGATATATTATTCTTCTTTTAAGAAAAATTTAATTTAACTTGTACCTTTTTGACCTTAAATTGAGAAAGAACAATCTAAAGGTAAAACTCGATCCAGAGATTTAGGAGAAAAGGCAACATTTTGCTATGGTTTTAAAATAAGCTCCCATTATTTGCCTTTTCTGGGGCTTCTTTTCCTAGGAGGAAAGCCTTTGTTTCCATATTACACAGAACGTCACTTTGTTCCTGAAGTGTGATCTCTGGTACTTGATACGCAAGACAACACACTTGTAAAAGGTTATTTCAAGTATGGAGAGAAACACGTTTTCAGTGGTTTGCCGAAGTAAGGTGATTTAGTAGGAGGAGGAGTACTTATCCTCTTGAATTACAATATTGAGATTTGTATGGCATATTGAAAAGCATCGCTGGTTAAATATTACATTGTAGGGACTTTTTGCATTCTGAATATTTACGAGTAAAATGCGAGTTGAAAGCTTTTTTTTTAACATGCTGTGTTATGGAGCCACCTCAGAATTTTGTATAGAGCAAAACAGGCCATAAATAAAAAAGTGAAATGAAACATATATTCAGTGACCTGTTTGCCCAGGTCACATTTAATTTTTGAAGGTGATTAAAATGCTTACTAAGAGCCAGGCTGGAGTCAGTACTTTACGTATGATGCTTTTGTTTTCCCGACCCTCCTCAGTTTAAAAAAAAAAGCAACATTAATTTTTCAACTTGTTTTGTTTTGTTTTGTTTTAGCATGATAGTTTGGAAAACTGTCTAATAAGCCAGTGCTTTGATTCCGTTTTCTTCCTAATGATGGAATAGTTTGTCATCCTATGAATATGCTGCTGTTTGGATTATCTTTGCTTTATTGATAGACATTTGTTTCCGGGATTCTGCTGTTGCAATAGTAGCCTTTTTATACCTGTACACATATATTATTACTGCAGATCAGATTCTTTAAAATGGAATTGCCGAGGCAAAGGATATGTGCAGTTTAAATTCTGATATATATCGGTAAATCTTTCTCTAATAAAACTACCTAGGAATAAATATAACAAATATTGGTGAGCTACTGGAATCTTAATGAAGGACATAAAGTGAAATCCGAATACATGAGATGAAGCAATGTATTTTCTGGATGGAGCTAGTCAGTATTGTAGAATTTACTAATTTTCTCAAAGTCAGTGTCTTCTAGTGTGGTATTGTAGAAAGCTTGACATATTGATAAGAAAACCTGCGTGATAAAATGATAGCCACAAAATTTTGGAAAAGAAGGTCCTATCAGGAAACTTGTTAGAAATTGACAGTCATTTAAAGCACCATGTCAGTTCAGGAACCAGGGAGTCCAGAAACGTCTGTGCATTTGTGGGCTTTTAGTAATTACGATCATCGGTATTAATGTGTGTAAAATATTGTTTTAGGTGCTTAATTTATTTAATTCTCAGAGTAAACCTATGAAGTGAACGATTATCTCTACTTTTTGGTGAATAAATTGAAACAGAGA
Source organism: Ateles fusciceps (assembly GCA_036589455.1). NCBI lineage: Eukaryota > Metazoa > Chordata > Mammalia > Primates > Atelidae > Ateles > Ateles fusciceps. The sequence continues at coordinate 12,337,648 of JAZHEH010001736.1, forward strand.
TACAATAACTTTTAAGTTCACTTAGCCACCAAGGGTGGAAACTACGAATATGTGGTAAAAATAATAATATAGTCTATTGGAGAAAGAATGGGTTGTTCAATACATGGTCCTAGGACTATTGGTCATCCATTTTTAAAAAATGTTCTCTGCCTCATAGCCTAAAAAAAAAAATCAAAGGAAATCTAAATGATAACGAGCAATAAAAAAATTACAAAATAGAAGAAAAATGTAGAATACTACTTTAATGTATATATATTTATTTATATATACCTAGATTGAAAATAATTCTCTCTGCATGATTCTAAAGAAGTAATAAAGGTGGGCATATCACTTGAGGTCAGGAGTTCGAGGCCAGTCTGGCCAACATGGCAAAACCCCATCGCTACTAAAAATATGAAAATTAGGTGGGTATGGTGGGCGTGCCTGTAATCCCAGCTACTTGGGAAGCTAAAGCAGAATTGCTTGAACTTGGGAGGCGGAGGTTGCAGTGAACTGAGATTGTGCCACTGCACTGCAGCCTGGGCAACAAAGTGAGACTCAGTCTCAAAAACCAAAAAGTAATAAAAGGAAAAATGTTTTTATATGTGTGATACACATCTGCATTTGCAATCAGAATTTCATTTACTGGTGTACTTCATATAAGATTATTAGAAAGTTGAAAAGAATTAGGGTGGTTCTGTGCCTCACCAAAGAACTGTTTTAATATGTAAGACAATGGTGTGAATCATTATAAGGAACAGTTTCATTGGCTGAATCACAAAGTGGCTGAAGGAAGTTTCAGTAGCTTCTGTGTTTTCAACCTGTTTCTCCGTGGAGGAAGCAATAAAGTTTTAAGATTGTGCTGTTGTATATGCTTGTTAGATTTTGCTGCATACTTATTTGTTTCTGTTAAGTCTTGGGAATATTAGTATTCTCCACTGTGGCTATCTGAAATTAAAACGTAGGTTAGTATGAAAATGATTTGTCGTTTTTTACTGTTACACCATTGATTTACGTGATTCCCAGGAATTGATTTATTGTTTCAAGTGGAGCACAGTGGGCTTTTCTTTCTTTCTTTTTTTTTTTTAACTTTACTTTGAGTTCTGGGATACACGTGCAGAATGTTCAGGTTTGTTGCGTAGGTATACGTGTGCCATGGTGGTTTGCTGCACCTATCAACCTATCATCTAGGTTTTAAGCCTCGCATGCCTTAGGTATTTGTCCTAAATGCTCTCCTTCCCCTTGCCCCCGACCCTGCAACAGGCCCCAGGCCCTGGTGTGTTGTTTCCCTCCCTGTGTCCACGTGTTCTCATTGTTCAGGTACCACTTATGAGTAAGAACTTTCGGTGTTGGTTTTCTGTTCTGGTGTTAGTTTGTTGAGGATGCTGGCTTCCAGTTTCATCCATGTCCCTGCAAGGGACATAATCTCATTCTTTTTATGGCTACATAGTATTCCATGGTGTATATATGTACCACATTTTGTTTATCCAGTCTGTCATTAATGGGCATTTGGGTTGGTTCCATGTCTTAGCTATTACAAATAGTGCTGCAATAAACATATGTGTGCATGTGTCTTTATATTATGATGATTTTATATTCCCAGCAATGGGATTGCTGGGTCAAATGGTATTTCTGGTTCTAAGTCCTTGAGGAATTGCCATACTGTCTTCCACAGTGGTTTAACTAATTTTCGTTTCCACCAACTGTGTAAAGTCGTTCCGGTTTCTCCGCAGCCTTGCCAGCGTCTGTTGTTTCCTGACTTGTTAATAATTGCCATTATGACTGGCATGAGATAGTATCTCATTGTGGTTTTGATTTGCATTTCTGTAACGATCAGTGATGATGAGCATTTTTTCATATATTTGTTGGCCGAATAAATGCCTCCCTTTTTTGGCCGAATCAATGGCTTCTTTTGAGAAGTATCTGTTCATACTCTTTTGCCCACTTTTTGATGGGCTTGTTTGTTTTTTTCTTGTAAATGTGTTTAAGTTCCATGTAGATTCTCGATATTAGACCCTTGTCAGATGGGTAGACTGCAAAAATTTTCTCCCATTCTGTAGGTTGCCTGTTCAGTCTGATGAGAGTTTCTTTTGCTGTGCAGAAGCTCTTTAGTTTAATTAGAATCCCATTTGTCAATTTTAGCTTTTGTTGCAATTGCTTTTGTTGTTTTCATCCTGAAACCTTTGCCCATGCCTGTGTCCTGAGTGGTATTGCCTAAGATTTCTTCTAGGGTTTTTATGGTTTTGGGTTTTACATTTAAATCTTTAATCTTTCTTGAGTTAATTTGTGTATACAGTGGGGATTTTCTTGATATCTTAACATTTTTGAAACCTTAAGAACTGCAGAAAATGGCCAAGCTAATGAATAAAAATTAATGACAAAAATCAGTCATTACATATAGGGATTGTTTCGTGAGTGAATGATACAATACAGTCAGTATAGTTTTGTTGTTGTTATTTTTGAGACGGAGTCTTGCTCTGTGGCCCAGGCTGGTGTGCAGTGGTACAGTCTCGGCTCACTTAAACTTCTGCCTCCTGGGTTCAAGCGATTCCTCTGCCTCAACCTCACAAGTAGCTGGGACTACAGGCATGTGCCGCCATGCCCAGCTAATTTTTGTATCTTTAGTAGAGACAGGGTGTCCTCATATTCACCAGGCTGGTCATGAACCTCCTTACCTTGTGATCCGCTTGCCTCGGCTTCTCAAAGTGCTGGGATTATGGGGGTGAGCCACAGAGCCTGGCCAACAATATAGTTTTAATTTTGGTATTTACTGATAAATGCTTACTTGCTTCACACGGTTTCGAAAAGTAAACTCACTGTGATTTATAGGAAGGCAGTGAAGTTTGGCTCCCAACTTTTAATGATCCTCACTGTAGTAATAATTTTTGTGTTAGTGTGTTTGGCATTTTAGACAGTCATGGTTAAGGCTTTAATTTATATAGTTGGCTGATAATTCTAACTGCGTTTTACAACTCTGAAATTTGTTTCGGGACAGCTTCATAGGACAGTTATGTTTCAAATTATAGTGTCCCCCTTCCAGGATATATATTGGCACAAATTACATTGTACTATTAATAAGGAAGACACCAATTGGCCAGGCGTGGTGGCTCACGCTTGTAATCCCAGCACTTTGGGAGGCTGAGGCGGGCATATCACCAGAGGTTGGGAGTTTAAGACCAGCATGACCAACATGGCAAAACCCTGTCTCTACTAAAAATACAAAAATTAGCCAGATGGGGTAGCACATTCTGTAAACCCAGCTACTTAGGAGGTTGAGGAAGGAGAATCATTTGAACCCGGGAAGCAGAGGTTGCAGTGAGATTGCACCACTGCACTCCAGCCTGGGCAACAGAGTGAGACTCTGTCTCAAAAAAAAAAAAAAAAAGGAAAGACACCAATTAGTAGTAAGGTTGAAACCAGTCTGTAGCGCAGTATATGTAGTATTACTTCCTGTTTGATTTGAAGGAAAATAATTACAGTAGTTCCACTCCCATTTTCTTTCCCCCTCAATTGTGGAAACAAGGTCTGGCTTTGACTTTTACTTGCTCTTTAATCTCTTTTCTATTTAGAGACCAAATGTAAACTTTGTACAGTTCTAAGAATAAAACTCTGTATAAATATGATAAATCACCATGCTGCAAGGAAAATGTCTTTAAAAATAATAGTTTTGGTGGAAAATTTGGAGATGTAATCCTGTTCCTTGACATACCCCTGATAAGATAAAAATTCACTTTACTGAAAGACCCGGAGTCCAGCTGTAAATCCGTGTGTAGTGCCACCCATCTCTGACTGCTCAGTCATTGCTCATTTCAGGCCTGCCTGAAAGCATTCATGTGCTCAGCATTGTGAATGACTGAGTATTGTAGTAGCTGAAGACAAGCTAGTGGAATGAGCACAGTTATTTTTAATTAGTAGAGTTTTGATCATATGTTAAATAAGATAGTTTATGTCTAGAATGATACTCCTGGAATATTTGACTGAAACTTGCTTTGCACCTCTGAATTTTGAAAGCAAATCTTGAAAAACCTTTTTACTTTAAGAACTTTTAGTCTTGTAGAAAGAAATGGATACTAGGATAGTTTACAGATTTTAAAGTTAATCCTATAAAACTGTTATGTTACAGTATTTCCTGCATAAGCCAGCACAAAAAAATAAGTCTTTTGCTGTCTCTGACCTAGAGTGCTGCTTAATTTATTTATTGCAGAGAAGAGTGGCTTCAGGTTGCTCCTTTATGGGTTAGCCAGGTGCTTTATTTCCATTCCTCTTAAATAGATAAATTCTTCATAATGAGAAGTATGTGGCAAATATGTGGGTGGGGAGTTTCATTTTATAGCCTAAAAATTGTTGAAAATAAATGGACTCTAAATGATTGCCTATACCACAAGAACACTGCTTTAGATCATGAGAACACCAATGTTACCAAACTTTGTGCTGTATACAACATTTGAAATGTGGTAACATGTACCCTGACTGTCATATATGTAGTGTTCAATACTGAATCTCAGGTGGTTTTTACTTTGGGATAGATCAAGAGATAGGTTTTTATTAGTTTGTGTTGTGGGTATATTTCAGTTGTATATCAAGAATGACCTAAATGCTTTGTGCTGGCAGAATACTGGGGGAGTGAGTTAACTGATGAATGATCTCAATTCTAGTTTATCATGTCCAGAAAGGAGGTAAAACAGAAGCTCATATTACTTTCTGTGGATTCTAATTAGAAACATAAGATTAATATATACCTGATTTACCTAAATATTTTTTTTGATTTATCGAAATATTTTTTGCTTTTTTTTTTTTAATGTACATTTCCAAAGATTGAAAAGTTCATTTTTCTCCTTGGTTATCTTAGGAATTGTCACTCTTTTGGAATTGTCACTATCTTAGAGATTGTACAACAATTTCTGATAACTGAATATCACAAGTTAAACTTAATACGAGATTAGCTTACTTAATTCAGTATGTAATTTTAAAATTCAGGAGTATACCAGTAATGACTAATTCTTTTTGATAGCTTAACAAATATTAAATGCGTACATTTTGTTTGGGATCCCTATCCTCTAGAAACTTACAGTTTTCAACTCCTGTATGCTGTAATGATCGCCTTGTGAAATGTGTAACTCATTGTTCAAGAAACAAAGGATTTGCATTGTTTACTCTTAAAAATATGAGCAAACTTATGGTCATCCTGTAATAACAGAGCAGTCTTGTGTGCTCTTTGTTGGAGGAGGTGGCAGAGTCATTATCTAGAGCCTAGGGTTGCTGTTCGGCAGAGTTTCTGTATTTTTCCTTGTTAATATTTTTAAATGTTTGTTTGAATTAAATCTGGATACATTCAGTAAATGTTTTCTGCATATGTTTGGTATAAATATCTCAATAAGAGGGACATACTAAGAATTATAAAGTAATTGGGCTTAAATACTTAATTCTTTGAATATATTGACAAGGCAAATGGACACTATACTAGCTGTTACTGTTTACATTTAGGGTCCAAGAAGCTGCGAAATATGTAACAGTTTGGATTCCTAAAGCTGAATTTTACATTCGACAGATATTTGTTGGTTACCTTCTATGTACCAGTCACTGTTGTAGGTGCTGGAGATAGAGCAGTGAACACATCTCTGTACCGATAAGAGTGTTTTAATGGTGTGAGTAGAGAGCAGCAAATAAAATTCTGTCCATGATGATAAGTGCTAGAATCCCTAACATGCCTTCTCTGGGTCATATCCTCTCTCCCTCAAAGATTACATCTATCTTGTCTTCTAGGGTTCTCATTTTCAAGTTTTTCTTACAGTTAACCACCTAATTCTGCATTCTGAAAGCACTAGTTTTGACTGTCTCTGAACTTTGTATATAGAGAATCTTGTAGTGTAAATTCTGCTGTGTATGGCTTCTTTTGCTCAGCATTACGTTCATCAGGTGATCTATGTTGTGGATAACTGTAGCTCATTAGTTTTCATTCTGTTGTTATACTTCAGGGGATTCCGTTGTATGAGGACTTTACTATATTGGCTTTGGGAAAGAATGGTTTCAGTTAGACTTTTGCGGCTTTTTGGAGAAAAATATTGTATATGTTTGAGGGGCAAGAATTAGATATTCGTTATTAGACAGTCATTGGAGTACCAACAGCTGAGTAAAAGGTAGTAAGCTTCTTTTGGTGGTCCTGTGATTATCTTGAAAAATCAAGTTGGTCTTAGTTTTGAGGATATTTTTTGTCTTAAGATCTTAAATGTATCATACTAAGGTATGTTTTAGTAGTAAATATTAAAGTATGTTTTAGTAGTAAGATACCCACTTAACTGACTGATCAGACCACCAAAAGCCACAATCAGGAGAAATACATGAATTTGGCAAAAATGTGTCTGCCTTTCAAAATATAATTGTAGGAAATTTTTCCTGGTAATGTCATATAAAGGTACTAAGGAAGATTTATTTACTGATTTTTCTAACAGTGGTAAATACTGGAGTATTAATACTTACTGGAGTGTTAATATAGAAGTACACTATTTTGATAATGTATCACCTGTAAAAATCGAGTCAGTAGCTATGGCAGGTAGGTTAACATTTTAGTTATAAATGTGAGAAATATGTGTCATAACAAACAGTAGCTCCTAACATTGCATGCTGACTCTGTGACAGATACTGAGCTAAGTGTTTTATGTGCATGACCCCATTTAATCTTCACAATTCTGTTGGATACTGCGATTATCTCTGTTTTTACAGGTGAGGGAGCTGAGGTTAAATTTACTTGCCTTAAGTAATCATACATCTACTTATATGCTCTATAATTCCTACGTTACATCCTTACATGTTTGTGTGTTAAAGAGAGCATCAGGGAGAAGAGTATGGAATGGTGTTAGGTGAGTCTTAGAACAGACAAGCAGCATGAATCATGAAAGCTGTAAGAGAGGGCACTGGGCCATCAGAGCACAAGGCAGTTCCTCTAAAGGAAGCAGCTTTGGCTCTGCTCCAGCTGATTATTGTTTTGGAAGAAGACAGGCCAGATCTCCTAGTTTTTCAAAAGAGGTTGTAAATCTGGATTTTCATGTAAGTTACCCTGACTTAAGTCTTGCTAGTTGACTTAGTTTTTTTGTATCTTTTTATTGTGAAGTATATTACCATGTATACAAAAGTACATAAAGCAAATATACATTAATGAATTATTATGAAGTGAACACCCGTGTAAACACCATTCACCTGTCAGCAGGCCAGATCCTGCACAGAGAAGTCAAGTAAGCTAAGGACTGAAAAGATTATCATTGAGCAACTTTTAGGTTTTACTTACTACGTGAGTTTAGGCTCTGGAATCTGAATCCTGAGTGTGCCACTAAATGGCTATTCTCTCGTCTGTACACAAAATGCAAATGTGAAAATGCAAACAGGACCCATCTCAGGGTGGTTGTGGGCTCAGCACATACTATGTGTTAGCTGTGTCTTCTAAAAGCATTTTAAGGAAAGCTCATTTTAATATCAGAGAGGAGGCATATAGGAATTTTATTTGTGGACAAAGATTGGCCATAGATTATATAGGATGTTTATTCATTCATTTATTCATTTTGGACAGAGATCAGCCTGTACGTTAGTAGTCTTCAGCCCAGCAAGATGTTTTGTGATTTCAGAAGGAGGATTCATATATTCATTTATTTATTTATTTCTGGACAGAGATCAGCCTGTAGGTTAGTAGTTTTCAGCCCAGCAAGATGTTTTGTAGTTTCAGAGGAAGGTTTCTTGGGTTCCTGAGATACTTTTGGAAAAACTATTACAGTGGCATTAAGTAAGAGTCTTTAGCCTGATGGATTAGGCAATAAAGATGAAAGACTATTCCAAATCCAGAGTACTTGGCTCAGTTTGGGTATCTACCTAGTATGGTGAATGGTTGATTAGCAAATAGTTGTATTCAGCTTTGATCTGCTGAGGCCCTCAAGTCTTTCTACTTGTTTTTTATCTGTACTTTCAACCATTTACATTCTCCCTCCTGCTACCCATACCCAGTAATCCTCCCTCCCTCTGGATTCCTGTAATAGCCTCCTAAGTAGTGTCATACTCCCTCTTCCCCTTACAATCTGTTTTTCTAAAATAATCTTTTCAAAATCCAAGTTTGATTAGTTTCTCTTCCTCCCCCACGCCCACAACACATACATGGGAACACTCATCCTAAAATTCCTAGGCTCCTTAATTACCTTTAGAGGAAAAGATCAAATTCTTAATATAGTCAGTAAGCTCCTAGTGGATTATTTGGCCCCTGCCTACCCCTTTGGCCTCATCGTGTTTCTTTTTCCTCCTTGCTCCCTGTTCTGAAAATATGCTTTCCTCTTTTTAGTTCCTAGCAGGTGTACTTCCTGCCAGCTTTCTCTTTGAGTTCCTCATGGCACTTTTTCCTTCCTTCATAGTACTTGTTTAAACTTGTGATTATATATTTAGTCATGGAGGTTTTCGATCATCTGGTTCTCCTGCTAGGCTATAAGCTCCATGAGAACAAAGGTCATAGTAGTTGTGACCGGTTATTCGCACAGTTTAACACAGTGTAAACTAAGTTAGTTTGCTGTGTACTAATAGTTCAGCACATGGTAAACTCAAACATTATTTGAATGAATGAGAGATGCTCTTCCTGCGCTGGGCACTTGCACATGCTGTTTTTTCTACCCCAGAAAGCTTCCCACCTCCGTCTCTCATACACCTCATAGCTATCCCTCATTCTTTTCCTCAAAGACTTTGCCCAGAGCTAAGAAACTAGGTCAAAACTCTGTGCTTTGAACTCTGTGTATCCCTTTTCAGCACTTATGACAACCTGTACTTAGTTCTCTATTATTTGATTAATATCTGATACCCCTTCTAGACAAGAGTTGCCTTTTTAATTCACTTTCTGGTAATGTTAGACCACCTTAAATTCAGCTTAGAAAGCAGCAGAAGATACTAATCCATCTCCAGGACTAGTTGCATTTTTCTTACTATTCTGAAAGGGGGAAGCAGTTGCTGGAATAGCCAAGTCATGGAAATATTGCTTAACATCCTTGCATCATGATAGCAGCATTCTTGGTTTGGGTCTTTTTCCTAAAGCAGTATAATTAATTTCTAGTCTCCTCACGTTACCTTCTTTTATGTGGAAAAATTTCAAACCCATAGAAAAGTGGATGTGGGGGACTAGAATGAATTGCCATGTTACTGTCACCCAGTACAGTTATTAATTTATGGTGAATCTCATTTCATCTATACTTCATTCTTTGTGTCTTCCCTTCCCCATTATTTTGAAGCAAATGTCAGATGTCTTCTGTTAATACAGGTTGAACATCCCAAATGTGAAATGCTCCAAAATCCAAAACTTTTTGAGCACTGACCTAATGCTCAAAGAAGATTTTTGGCACATTTCAGATTTCAGATTTTTGGATTTTACATGTTCAACTGATATAATGCAAATATATTTTTAAAAACCTGAAATTGGAAACACAACGGTTCTAAGCATTTCATAGAAGAGATGGAATACTCAACTTGTATTCGAGTATATATCTCTAAAAGATGTCTTTTTTTAAAGGCCTGTAACTACGTTATCATTAGCACACTTCTAAAATAAACTCCAAATCAACTATTTAGTGTTTTCTAATTGTCTTAAATATTAACTGTCCTTGATAAGGTCTCTTATTGTGATTGTTTAACATTTCCTTTTGGCATATGAGGTTCCCCATTTTTCTTTCTCTTTCCCCCTCTTCCTTTGCAGCTTTATTGGTTGAGAAACAGGATTGTTTGTAGAACTTTTCACAGTATGGATTTTGGTGTTTGCTTCCCTGTGGTGATTACAGTGGTGGTTGGTCCACTGTATTTCCTGTAGATTGGTTAACTGGAGCTAGAGCAATTCTGTCCAATAGAAATACCACATGAGCCATCTGTATAATGTAGCCACGCTAAAAAGTTTTTTTAAGGTAAAGTTAATTTTAATATTGTATTTAACACATCTATCGAAAATATTACCGTTTTAGCATGAAATGATATCAAATTATAGGTGAGATATTTTAAATTATTTTCATATTTACTCTCTGAAGGCTGTTCCATGTATATTTTACATATCATATATGTATATTTTACATATAGCAATCATATATATCGCATATATCATATATATTTTGCATGTACCATATTGAGTAGCCCCATGTGGCTGGTGGGTACTGTACTGGATAGCACAGATCTAGAGCCTTGATCAGATTCAGATTTGATTTTTTGTTTGTGTTTTACAGTTCTACTTCATAAGTGGCATTCAGTCTCAGGGTTTTTTCTGTTGTTTTTGGATGATGTCAGCAGCCATTGATGACCATTGTCTAGATCCCTTAATTCACTAGGTGATACAAAATGGTGATAATTCAATTTTATTCCTTTTTCATTGGTTTGCTGGAATACTTCTAAGAAAAGAAACTTCCCTTCATCTACTATTTTGATTACCCAGTGGTACTGTTTGTATAGGAAAGGAAGAGTAAATATCTTGTTCTTTCCCTGTACGTACCAGTTTCTCAAAATAATGAGTTCTGCTAGCACTTACCATTTTTAAAAATCGCTATGAGCATATGGATGGATAGAAGCATATTTGATTTATTTTAATCCATTGCAGTCAAATTACTTACAGTTCTTACTGTCAAGATACTTTATACTGAATTTTTAAATAACAATACATTAAACAAATCACAGGTATACACAGATTGATGAATTTTCAAAGTGAATACAACTGTTTGCCCACAGTTCAGATCTAGGAAGAACATTTACTAGTGTCCCAGAAGCTTCCCCCACCTTCATCCCTTCCAGTTACCATGTATACAGAGGTTACCCTGTTCGACTTCTAACAGTGTATGTAGATCACTTTTGCTTTTTTTTTTTTTTTATGTTTTTGTTTTGAGATAGTCTCTCTCTGTCACCCAGGCTGGTAGAGTGCAGTGGTGCAATCTCTACCTCCTGGATTCAAGTGATTCTTGTGCCTCAACCTCCCAGGTAGCTGGGATTATAGGCATGTGCTCCCAGGCCGGCTAATTTGACAGGGTTTCACTATGTTGGCCAAGCTGGTCTTGTACCTCTGGCCTCAAATGATCCACCCACCTCAGCCTCCCAAAGTGCCATGATTACAGGTGTGAGCTACCATGCCTGCCCACTTCTGCCTGTTTTTTGTTTTGTAATTCAAATTTGATGTTTGCCAGCTTTCATGGATTATAACATTCATGTGTTCATTGTAGGATATATAAAAATTTAAAATACACAACTCTGAAAGCCTTTTTTTCTGAGTTCATAAATAAGATTTTTTTTCCAAAATTGGTATCATTCTGCATTTTTCTATACCATTATAACATTTTTCTTTAAACTTTTTATTTTAAACTATTGGATTTATAGAAATTTAAGCTCTTCTTCCTTCTTTAGTGTAGTTACATTCTCCATTTTTAGTATAGTTATATTCACTTGTTACTGTTTTTATTCTGTTTTTGATTCCTCCCCTTTCCCCCATGTCTTTTTGGTTTTAATAGTTTAGTTTTTTGATCTGTGAAGGATAACATCATGAAACAATACTGTGGTTCTAAGAAAGTGAGTTATACAAAAAGATATGCTCAGAGGAATGTCATTCTCTTAATTCCTGCTATACCATTCCCTCCCTCCTCCTTGCTACCTGAACAAACTGTGAGAGGTCTTTTATCTATCTTCAGCCTCGAGATGATGCTATACCTCAAAATAGTTTCATTTTTGATAACTGGAAAGCACTCTAGATTTTAAATTTCCAAGAATATTTGTAACTGTCCCTAATGAGATTGTGTCAATGTTTAATGTACACATAATGGTAACTTTCAAGCTGATGTTCTTTCACTCTTATTTTAGGATAGCTGCTAATATAGCAGCTTATCTGAGAACTTATGTTTTTAGCACACCTTCAGCTTTGATCAAAAAATTACAGTTTCACTATGTCTTTATCTCTGACTCTTTAATAAATTTCCTGACCAAATCCATCTCGTCATTTGTTTCCTAAATTGTTAGCCAAGGTGTGGGCACAATAATATATTTATAAATTTAACTGGTGTTGAATAGAGTGGGGTGTTGGATGCTAAATTTAAATTTACTTTTCTATAGTTGCTGCCTTCTTATTTTGATCATTATTTTCATTTTTATGCTTCATGAATTTTTATCTTGCATTCATGAAATTTGTTGAATCCCTGAATATTTTTAGGGACTCTCCTTCGTTTCATTTTAGAGTGATCTTTTTTGCCACCTCTTGGACATTTCTATTTTGGGAATTTAAATGACAGCCCTTCAGATCAGTCCAAATAGACATACTTTGCCTTACTTTCTAACACATAACACTCTTCTCTTTGTACTTCATTTGTGTCACAGTGATCACAATTTGAAATTATGTAATGAAGGACAGGGGTCATCTGTTTTATTCACTAAAGCTTATGTTGCACTTCTCCTTAAGTTCCTGGCTCAACCTCACCTTCGTAGGTGATGTTGCTTTCAATTTGGATGGAAAAAAAGCCAAAAAGACCAAAACAGAAACACTTTGGAGTTCAGAAGCAATCAGAAACAGTTCAGTGTAGCAGCTTTGCTCACAGAAGGAACTCAGAGAGATCCCAGAGTACTCCAACACATTTACTACTTGGTTTTCCTAATGAGGACCTCCATGTCATCAGGAAAGAGTGTTCCTTGCAGATTCATGGAAATTTTATTATTTTATGATGTCAGATAAATGAGGTATATTGATCTCAAATATTGAGGGATCTTAAGTTTTGGTGCATTCTCTGGACAATAAGTAGTGTTTTGTTTTAGCTCCATTGGTTTTCATCTATCCTCGTTATCTCCTCCTTCTCAAGCTCCTTTGGTCCTTCCTTTAAAAATACTGGTCATCCACAGGGTCACCTTAGTCCTTGGGTAATTAAATCTTTTCCTTTTGACTTCAATGATACTACCTTCTAGACCACTCAAGAGCCATTTTGAACTCTGGCCTCACTTTTAACTTTAACTTTCTAACTGGTTTCCCTTCCTCAAATCATTTTCCTATTACAGCCTTCAGAATGAATTCTGATTGTGTAATTTGATTGTTTAAATTTCTTTAATGTCTTCCATTTTAGTTTAAAGTCTTCGCATTACATTAGAAAGCCTGTTGTGATCTGGTAACTTTGCAGCTTCTCTTTTTTTTTTTTTTTATTTTTTTTTTATTTATTTATTTATTTATTTTTTTTTTTTAAGATGGGGTTTCACCATGATGTCCAGGCTGGTCTTGAACTCTTGACCTCAGGTGATCCACCCACCTCGGCCTCCCCAAAGTGCTAGGATTACAGGCATGAGCCACCACGCCCGGCCCGCAGCTTCTCTTTTACTCTCTCCCTGTTTCACAGTTGTACGACTTAGTCATATCAAAGCCAGTATCATGTGTAGCATCACACAATCTTGCTGACATGCTGTTTCTTCTGAAACATCTTTCTCACTTTTTTCCTGGACATCTTTTAAGCTTGAACTCAAAACGTTGCTTTCTCAGGGAATAGGTCTCTGATCTTCACAGCAGACACAGTCCTTTTGCATCTTCTGTAACAGCTCTTACTTATTTGGTGCAAAAGTCATTTATTTTGGTGCAAAAAGCTTTTTATCTTTTGATGCCATTTTAATGACAAAAACTGCAATTACTTTTGCAGCAACCTAAATACCATTTGTCTAGTGTTCTCAGCTGCTTCTTTGAGCCCCTAGGGAGGGAGAGGGATCTTTTTTTGGCCTCCCCCACACTTAACATGTCTGATACATGTTTGTTGAATGAATGAATCAGTGAATCAATGAGTGAATAATACATGGGTTGTTTTTGAAATTACAGCCATCAGTATAGTAAAATTTAACTGGCTGTGTATTTAGATAATGTTAAAGAGTTCTTCATTTGGAGTATACTTTCTATCTTCTCTTCCGGGTTTGTTCTTCTCCCAGTTACAGGCTCCTCCTGCCTTGTCAGTTCTTGTGCTCTCCTATCTTTCCCCATTCAGTAATCAGTCCTAAAGGACAGTGAAACTGCCTAGAACTGGCATCTGAAGTTTTGGCAGGAAGCCCTTCAGAGTTGGTGATCTGAGTCGTGTCTTTGCCAGCTGGAGCTTAGAACAAAGAAACTAAACAAACTCTTGGCATATTCTGAAATACAGCTTTTTGCTTCTTTAGAAATTGTGATTCTAGTCAGTTGATGCTGACTTAGAAATGTGCGCAGAACTCAGAATCCAGCAACCATGAATTGCAGTTACTTTTGATGCCTGCAGTGCTTCACTACTTATTGAATTTGTAGGCTGTTCATTGGAATTATAGTCTAACAGAATTTTGGAGCTAGAAAAGTCTTTTCATTTGAGATAATTTCATCCAATTCCCTAATTTTATAGGTGAGGAAAACTGAGATCACGTTTCTAGTTGAGATACATTGGGGCTCTTGTCTTCTTATGCCTGGTCTAGTTCGTTTCCTGTTTACCAACGTCTTTCTGAGTTACTAGGGAGTGGTGTAGTGCTAGAATCACGCTTAGAGGAATAATACTTTTTCCCCTTGTTCTCCTACAAGCCTAAATGAGCCTGAGACTGATAATTTACCAGAAGCTTTTTGTGCAAGTTATGCAATTATTCCTTCTGCATTTTTTTTTTTTTTTTAAGATGGAATTTTGCTTTGTCACCCAGGCTGGAGTGCAATGGTGCGATCTTGGTTCACTGCAACCTTGGTCTCCCAGGTTCAAGTGATTCTCCTGCCTCAGCCTCCCAAGTAGCTGGGATCACAGGCATGTGCCATCACGCTCGGCTAATTTTTGTATTCTTAGTAGAGACAGGGTTTCACCATGTTGAACAGACCAGTGTCAAATTCCGGACCTCTGGTGATCCACCCGCCTCAGCCTCCCAAATCCTTCTGCATTTTTTAAATGAGAAAAATTACAAGCAGGATTACAAAGTTTTAAAAATAATTTGATAAGTAGTAGGTGAATATGACTAAAAATGCAAAGGGCTTCCAGTAAAAAAGTGCCAAGGGCTCCCAGTGAAAAGTGAGACTCCTCCCACCTGGTTTCCATTTCTCCACCCCAGAAGCCGTGTGTTTCTTAGGTATTCTTTCAAAGGATCCTCCCCACTTCTCACTTTTCAAAAGAATCAAAATTCTCAGTCATTAGTGAACATTTTTTCTTTATGGAATGCTCATGAAAATAGTGGTTAATAAATTTACTGGTACTAAAAATGTTTTATATTAATTTTAGCTTTGATTTCTGAATGATTTACTAGAAGGATTTCTTCATTTTTCCCCAGCATTTTATTCTGATCACTTTCAAATACATAACAAAATTGAAAGACGTTTACCATGGATACCTGAATACCAGCCACTAAGATTCTACCATTATCATTTTACTCTGTTTGCATTATTACATATTTATGTGTTTGTTCATCTGTGAATTCCTGAGTTCATTCAGAACTCTTCATCAGGATTACCTGATTATGTAAACAATCACAGATAGAATTTACTGCTTTTGCCACAGAAGCAAATGAAAGGCTAGAGAATGGAGAGAGATGACATGTTCCATGATTTAAACTAGGAATATATGTATTTCTTTTTTTTTTATTTTTATTTTATAAGATAAGGAGTGGTAAAACCTAGTCACTCACTTACATTATGGATTAAGTTGGTTTAGTGGCTGGTCAAGAGTCTAACCACTTCTTTTGATGTTTCATTCTCAATTACTTTCTTCTATGTAGGTCTTCCTTCTGCTAAATCAAGCTATATTTGATATTTAACAGAGAAGTTTGTTGAGATATGTACTTTTCCAGTTCCTCCAAAGAAAAACTATTATGATTTTAATGTGGAATGGTGAGAGCAATTATGTTTTAGTATTTTAGTTTTCCCCCTTGCACAAAGTAAGTTTCTCTTCTTGTACTCCTCCTGGAGACTGTACATTAAGGCCTTAATGTATAGATTCCTTACTAACAGGAGAACAAACTTTTTAAAAATAAGAACAATAATCCTCTTAAGCATTATTTTTCTTAAAAACCAAGTGAAAGACAGATACAGATGCTTCTCAGCTCACTTAGAGCTGTGTCCTGATTAAACTCATCATAAGTTGAAAATATTTTAAGTCAAAAAGGCATTTAATACTCCCAACCTACCCAATATCATAAGCTAGCCTTGCCTGCCTTAATCATGCTCAGAACACTTAACATTAGTGTATAGTTGGGCAAAATTATCTTAACACAAAAGCTTATTTAACAATAAGGTGTTGAATATCTCATATAATTTTTTGAATGCTGTAGTGGAAGTGAAAAACAATGATTGTATGGGTACCATTGTAAAGTCAAAAATCAAGTTGGCCAATCGTAAGGCCAGGGACTGTCTGTATTTGAAATGTCAAATAGGAATGGGATTTGTTGAGTATGGTTTAAAATACATTGCCAGTTCTGATTGGGAATGGAGAAAAGAAAGCAGGAAGATAAAACACCTGATAGAAAAATGTCAGCTACAATCCCTTTACTTTGAAGATGATAAACAGTGTTAACATTTTGTTTATCCTTTCAACCTTTATTCCCTACTAATGTCTAAACAAAATTAGGATGAGAATGTGCATGCTGTTTTACAACCTGCTTTCTCCTGAATGTTAAATAAATTTTCCCATTTGATTAACATCCTCTTATAAAATGGAAGAGTGTGTGTTCATTAAGACCTTATTAGAGGATGATTAACTGTTTGATACCAAAGAGTGTTATCAAGGAGAGTAAGTGCATGTTATCACATCACTTGCGTTTTGGATTGATAGGAAAAGGATGAAAAAGGCAGTAAAGCAATGTCACTGGTTAATGAAATAGATCAAGAAAAGATGAGCTGAGAGCTGTGCAAGCAGTTCTCATTCTGAGTATCAGCTGAGATTGGACAAACTGGCAACTACTGCAGATACTTTTATTATGTATACTTTAGTGGGACTGTTGATGTTTAGCTGATTTTGTTGCTTCTCATTGATGGAAGAATTTTTTTTTAATGCATTATCCTAGTCAGTGTTTTAAAAACAAAACAAAACCTTTATTTCTAGTGGAGGTCTCATTAAAGGGAGGTTTTGTTGCACTTCATTGGAAGATTGAAACAAAATGCTGGTGAGGTTGGCAGTTCTTATCTATGGGGGTGAACAGAGAGATCCTTTCTCTCTCCTCTCTTATTCATCTGGCAGAAAAGTTAATCTAGTTGCTTTGAATTTAGGGAAGCAGGCTTTCTTTATAGGGACTTACTTTCTAAAATGGCAGTAATCTTCAATTAAAGTCGCTGTGGGAAAGGAGAAATGGGCCCGTGGCACCCTGATAGGCATATTCTCAGGATGCTTATAACAATAGTGTATGAGAAAACAGGCCTCACTTATGAAATAGGTGTTTATAGTAATGGGTGACTAGTGGCTTGAGAATGTCATGCTTAGCCTTCTCCCTTTCTACTCTACCTTTTGATAATGCTGAAGAATCTTTTTTAAATTTACTCGTAAATACATTTTAGGAGTCCCAATTTCATAAAATGGTAGCATTCAGAGAGACTGAAATATTTTAAGCCTCTAAAAATAACCCCCACATGAAAAATTATTTTGAATTATTTACTGCTAATTCCTTAGATAAGCTTGTCTAAACCGTGGTCCATGGGTTGCATGTGGCCCAACACAAATTCCTAAATTTTCTCAAAACATTATGAGGTGCTTTTTTTGCTTTTTTTTTTTTTTTAAGCTTATCGGCTTTCATTAGTGTTAGTGTATTTTATATGTGGCCCAAGACAATTCTTCTTTCATTGTGGTCCAGGGAAGTCAAAATATTGGACATCCCTGCCTTAGATAATGATTTATTTTCCTATCTAGTGAGAGGTTCATGACAGGCGGTAAAACTGAAGTACACTATAATTTGAGTAGGGACCTGTATTGGAGCTCGTATCACTTATTTTATGATGATTCTTTGGGGGAGTTTGGGAGCTTGTTCTTTTTTGTTTCATGTTGTGTGTGTCTACATGTGTGTTAATACATACACTAGAAAAGCTGTTCTTTCTGTTTGGGTTATAAATGAAGCTTGAGAAGGTAATTCTGCAGCAAAACTGAAACTAGGTAGAGCAGTCGTGTTTGTGACATTAAAGCAGCCATTTGCCAAAACTATCAGTGGTTTTATCTGTTTTCCTGTAACATGTATATTTATAATTACTGTGTTCAGAGGTATTTAACTTTCCCTTCCCTTATAAAACATAAGAGATGCTTTTAAATGTTTACATGCATTAGATATTTTAAGATAATACCACCCCAACTTTTATTCTTTTCTGTCTAGTGTTAAGTATAAAGTTGCAGAATTAGCTAGAATACTGATTTCAGCTTGCATGAAGTGAATATAGAGCAGCTGTCCAAATTAAGTTAAAAACAAAGGAAGTTCCTGTGTGTAGTTTCCTGTCTCTTAAAAGCAAACAGAAAACTTTCCATAATTATTAAGGTCCGTTCAGAGTATCTCTAATATTAACAGTGTGAATTCTGGTATTTCAGTGTGCTGAATTGTTAACTTGATGTTCTTGCTCACCTTATTAAGGACATTTTCTTAAAAGGTAAATGATTTGTTTTTCTTTTCCTTTATCAGAGCACAGCAATGGAGGAAACAGCTATATGGGAACAACATACAGTGACGCTTCACAGGGTAAGTTTGTGTTGCAGTAAATAATCTGTGTATAACTCAGGATACCGGCAGCTTTGAAAACAATAGAGGAAAGCCAGATGTCAGGAAGCCAGAGGAAGGGTGAAACTTTTTCTATATTCTTTTGTTTAAAATTAGAGTTAAAATAATTTTGTATTAAGGTCAAAAGTGAGCATGATTACTTTTTCATCTTTTGTATATTTGCTGTTTTTATTCCTGACTTAAAAAGTAAATGATCTGCTTTTCAAAATTTTGAGTGATCAGATAAAGGACTCTGTATGTTAGTATAAATTATGATAAACTGTTTCAACCTTTCTGAGTATATATGCATGCATTGTGGGAGTGAGGTTTAAAATTAAACCAGGTTGTATGCATAATAAAATCCTAAAAGATACTTAATTGATTTCAAACATGTTGACCCAAGCTGTTGCTTAAACAATTGCAGATGTGAGAAGAGGGATGAGTAGCAGTAAGAGATGAGTTCTTACTTGGTAGGAGTAAGAACTTTGTTGGAAGTGAGACTGCTGTCAGTTTGAATTCTAGTTCTACCTTTCTCTTGCTTTAGAAATGGGGAAGTGGGCTGGGCATGGTGACTCACGCCTGTAATCCCAGCACTTTGGGAGGCTGAGGCAAGCGGATCATGAGGTCAAGAGATCAAGACCTTCCTAGCCAACATGATGAAACCCTGTCTCTACTTAAAAAAACAGAACAAACAAACAAAAAAAACTGGGTGTGGTGGCGCGTGCCTGTAGTTCTGGCTGCTTGGGAGGCTGAGGCAGGAGCATTGCTTGAACCCAGGAGGCGGAGGTTGCAATGAGCCGAGCTCGTGCCACTGCACTTCAGCCTGACGTCTGGCGACAGAGCAAGACTGTCTCAAAAAAAAAAAAAGAAAGGGGAAGTGATTCAGTCACCTTTGAAAGCCTTGGTTTTCACATATTTAAAATGGAACAAATTGACAACAGTCATGCTTTACCAATTTGTAAAGTTAAATGCCTCTCAAAATTCTCTTTCCTCTCTTTCAAGAGAGCTGAATCTGCTGATTACTCACTTTCTTAGAGAATGTATGGAAAGAGAGAATATTTAAATATTCACCTTACACTTGATACTTACTATTTCTACCAGTTGTATCCATTATTAGGAAGATGGAAAGGGCAAAGAATCATGTTCCTGGGCTCTGCCTCTGATTATCTCATGAACGTTTGGATCTGCACATAATAGATAATGGGTAAATTAATTATTAAAAAAAATAGTGGATTTTCAGATAAGATACAGTCAACTTTTTAATGTCTCATTGAATGGTGAAGGAAATCATTAAATAATACCTTGACTTTCATAAACCTGCCATATGGCCTTTCCTTTGTTTGAAATGTATTGATAGGTAGCATATTTAAATCAGATACATATGATTAAACATATAAGATAACTTCTTATGACTGACTGGTGGTAATATCAGTGATTTGGTATTATTTTATCACATTACCTTTATTTTTATTCAGACTTTTATTGTTTTTATTGGTATAATTTACATGTCGTAGAATTTACCCTTAGTGTGCAGTTCTGAGTTTTGACAAGCATATACAATCATATAACCACAATTTTAAAAATACAAGGCAACTTTATCACACTAAAACTTTCCCTTACACCTATTTCTAATCAGCCCGGTTCCTCACCTCCACTTAACCAATAATATGGTTTCTTTTTGTACATTTTTGCCTTTTCTAGAATGTCATGTAAATGGACTCATACAACATGTACCCTTTTCTTAGACTTAGCCTAATGCATTTAGGATTTCTCCATGACGTTACTGATACCAGTAGTTGGTTTCTTCTTGTAGCATTTCATTGTATGAATGTATAATAGTGTATTCATTGTTCAGTTGTGGTATATTTGAGTTTTACAGTTTCCAGTGATTATGAACAAACTTGCCTTAGTGTACAGGTTTTTGTATGAACATAGCTTTTTATTTCTTTTGGGTTAGTACTTAGGAAAAGACTTGCTGTGGGTCCCATGGCAATTGTTTAAGTTTTAAAGAAATTCTCAAACTGTCTGTACCATCTAGTAACACCACTGGCAGGGTATAGGAGCTCCAGTTGTTCTATATCCTCATCAGTACTTGATATGGTTTGAGCATCCCAAATCTGAAATCTAAAATGCACCAAAATTCAAAACTTTTTGAGTGATAACGTCATGTTTAAAGGAAATGCTCATTGGAACATTTTGGATTTTGGATTTTTAGATTAAGGATGCCCAACTGATAAGTATAATGCAGACTTTCCCAAATCCAAAACATTGGGAATCTGAAACACTTCTGGTCCCAAGCATTTCAGGTAAAGGATTCTCAATCTGTATTGCCAGATTTAAAAAAAAAAAAAAAAAAAGCTGGGCTCAGTGGCTTAAGCCTGTAATCCAAACACTTTGGGAGGCCAAGGCTGGTGGATCACCTGAGGTTGGGAGTTTGAGCCAGCCTGGCTAACATGGCGAAACCCTGTCTCTACTAAAAATTTAAAAAATTAGCCCGGTCGGGTGGTGGGCACCTGTAATTCCAGCTACTTGGGAGGCGAGGCAGGAGAATTGCTTGAACCCAGGAGGTGGAGGTTGCAGTGAACCGGGATTGCGCCATTGCACTCCAGAACCTGGGCAACAGAGTAAGACTCTGTCTCAAAAAAAAAAAAAAAATTGCCACTGTAATAGATGCCTACTAGTATCACACTGTGGTTTTAGTTTGCTTATCTGTAAAGACTAATGATCTCTTGATGTGCTTATTTGTCGTCCATGTATCTTTGGTAAAATGCATTCAAATCCATTTTTAATTGAATTCTTTTTCTTATTATTGAGAAATTGTGGCAAAATATAACATAGACTTCAAGTATTCAAGTCTGTTGCCCATTTTTAAGCCCTACGTTGCTTGTTTTTTAGTTGTTAAGTTGCAGTAGTCTTTATATATTTTGGATATTAACCAGTTATTAAATATATGATTTACATATATTTTTTCCCATTCCATGGATTGCCTTTTTACTCTGTGATTACTCTTTTCGGTGCACAGAAGTTACTGAGTTTTGAGGGTTTTTTTTATATATTCAGGATACAGGTTCTTTATCAGGTATTATTTGGTAAATATTTTTTTCCCATTCTGTGGTTTGCCTTTTCTTTCTGTTAATGACAGTGTCTTTTGCAGTACATGCTTTAAGTTTTGATAAAGGCCTGGCTGGGTGCAGTGACTCACACTTGTAATCCCAGCACTTTGGGAGGCCGAGGCAGTCAGATCACTTGAGGCCAGGAATTTGAGACCAGCCAGACCATCATGGTGAAACCCTGTCTCTACTAAAAATACAGAAATTAACTGGGAGTGGTGGCATGCACCTGTAGTCCCAGCTACTCAGAGGCTGAGATAGGAGAATCGCTTGAGCCTCGGAGGCAGAGGTTGCAGTGACTTGAGATCGTGCCATTGCACTCCAGCCTGGGCAATAGAGTAAGACTCCATTTCAAAATGAAAGAAGAAAAATGTTTGATAAAGTTCAGTTTGTTGATAATTTCTGAATGCATTCAGTTTTGTATCTCAAATCTTTGCCAAGCTCAAAGTCAAAAAGAGTTTTTCCTGTTTTCTTTTAGAAGTTTTATTTCAGTTAAATTTTGTTCGTGCAATGAGATAGAGGCAGAGAGAATTTTTTTTGATACAGATGTTCAATATTTATTTTGAAGAAGCATTTTGTTGGAAAGATTATACTTTTACCATTTAATTGCCTTTTTCCCTTTGTCAAAAATCAATTGGCCATATATTTCTGGACTTTCTTGTCTGGTCTGTTGATCTATGTGTCTGTCTTTTTACCAGTTACTTCTGCATTGATTACTGTAGCTTTATATTAAATGTGGAAATCAGGTAGTGTAAATCCTCCAAATTTTTTAAAAATTATTTTGTCTATTCTAGCTCCTTTGCCTTTCTATATATTTTAGAATAATTTTGTCAACTTTTATTTCTCTCCCGACAAAGAAAACAAAACCTGCTGGGATTTTTATTGGGATTGCATTTGAATCTACAAATCAATTTGGGGAGAATTAACATCTTAACAATATTGAATATTTCAAACTGTGAATGTAGTGTTATCTTCCCGTTGTTTTATTTTTTAATGTATGTAATTTTTGGCAAATAGATCCTGCACACATTTTGTTAGGTTTATAGTTAAATATCTCATGTTTCTTGATGCTGTTGTAAATAGTGTTTTGTTTTTTTTTTTCAATTTTTTATTCCTTTTTACTATGTGGAAATATAGTTGTTGTTGTTGTTTTTTTTTTATAGCAACCTTACAATCTTAAAATTACTAGTTGTAGGAACTTTCTTGTGTAGATTCCTTGGTGTTGTCCTGTGTATAGGCAGTCATGTCATCTGTATATAGAGGCAGTTTTATTCCCTCCTTTCAAATGCTATTTCTTTTTCTTGCCTTATCACACTAGCTTGAACTTTCAGAATGTTGTTGATTAGGAATGGTGAGCAGATATACTTGCCTTACTGCTAATATTGGGTAAAAGCATTCTGTCTTTCACCATTAAGTGTTTTTTTGGTTGATGCCCTTTATCAGGTTAAGGAAGTTCCCCTTGTAGTTCTGTTTTGCCATTATTAGGTTGAGGAAGTTCCTTTTATCTTCGTTTTCTGAGAGGTTGTTGTTTTAATCATGAATGAATGGTGAATTTTGTCAGTGCTATTTTTTGCGCGTATGACTGGGATTATATGGGTTTTCTTCTTAATCTGTTGATATGGTGGATTTCTTGCTTTTTGTTGAACAGCCTTGCATTCCTGAGATAAATTCTACTTGATTGTTACATGTTATCCATTTTAGGTATTGCTGGATTGATTTGCTGATATTTTGTGAGGATACTTGTTTTATTGGTCAGTACTTTTTTTTTTTTATACATATTGTTTATATCTGGTTTTGGTATCACAGAAAAGCTGCTGCATCTCAAAACAAGGAGTTGGGAAGTGTTCCTTTTGTGGTTTCTGGTAGAGTTCATGTACAACTGATTTTATTTTTTTCTTAAATGTTTGTTAGAATTCACTAGTAGAGTCACCTGATGCTGGCGTTTTCTTTGTGAGGATTTTAATTACAAATTCAGTTTCTTTAATTTTATATAGGAATATATAGGTTATGTATTTCTTCCTTCTTAGGGTTTGTTTTGTTTTTGTGTTTTTGGTTTTTTTGTAGTTTGTATCTTTCTTTCTTTTCTTTTCTTTTCTTTTTTTTTTTGAGACAGAGTCTTGCTCTGTCACTCAGGCTGGAGTGGAGGGGCGTGATCACAGCTCCCTGCAACCTCTGGGGTTGAAGTGATTCTCCTGCCTCAGCAGGAGGGCAGCCCAGAAAATGTCATCAGAAGATACATAGAGATAAGAGAGGTATATAACTCACAATTGTTTGGTTGTTAAATATGCTAACTGTTGCACTAGAAAAACAGCTGGTTTGCCTCTGAGCCTTATCACAGAGACTATGACAGTTGAAGTCTTCACCAGCCATCCCTCTAGGAGTGGTTTTTTTTGGTTTTTGTTTTTTTGAAGGTTCAAAAAAAAAAATCTTCTGCGGGGCGCCTGGCTCACACCTGTAATCCTAGCACTTTGGGAGGCTGAGGTAGGCAGATCACGTGAGGTCAGGAGTTTGAGTCCATCCTGGGCAACATGGTGAAACCCCGTCTCTACTAAGAATACAAAAGTTAGCCAGGCATGGTGGCGCATACCTGTAATCCCAGCTATTCAGAAGGCTGAGGCAGGAGAATCGCTTTAACCTGGGAGGTGGAGGTTGCAGTGAGCCGAGACCATGCCACTGCACTCCAGCCTGGGCAACAAGAGCAAAACTCCATCTCAAAAAAAAAAAAAAAAAATCTCTTCGTTGCAAACAGTAATAAAATGTCTCCCATCATAGAAAGCCCAGGACCTGATGGCTTCACTGCTGAATTCTAGCAAACATTTGAAGAAGGACTATATCAGTCCTACTCAAACTATTCCAGAAAGTTTAGAGAATACTTCCAAAGTCACTCTACAAGGCCAGTGTTTCTGTGGTACCAAAATCAGACAAAGACACACACACACTCACTTCTCTCTCTCTCTCTCTCTCTCTCTGCCAATATCTTTGAATAGAGGTGCATAATCCTCAAACCAAATTCAACTACGTATTTAAAAGATCATTCATTGTAATCAAGTGGGATTCATCCCAGGGATGCAGTGATGGCTCAACATATTCTGTTGTGGTTTGTGTCTGTGCCCCTGCCCAAATCTCATGTTGAGTTGTAATCCCCAGTGTTGGAGCAGGGGCCTAGTGGGAGGTGATTGGATCATGGGAGTGGAGTTCTCATGAATGGTTTAGCACCATCTCCCCTTGATACTTTATAGTGAGTGAATTCTCGTCAGATCTGATTGTTTAAACCTCCCCCCCGTCCCCCACTGCCATGTGATGTGTTTGTTCCCTCTTTGCCTTCTGCCCTGATTATGCGTTTCCTGAGACCTCCCCAGAAGCCAAACAGATGCTGTCATGCTTGCTGTACAGTCTCAAAAATCGTGAGCCAGTGAAACCTTTTTTTTAAATAAATTACTCAGTCTCAAGTATTTCTTTATAGCAATGTGTGAACTACCTAATACATATTCAAATCTGCAAGTGCGATACATTGCATAAAAAAGAATGAAGGACAAAAACCGTATGTCCATTTCTATAGATGCCAAAAAAGCATTCAACCAAATTCAGCATCCCTTCATGATAAAAACTCAACTGGATGTAGAAGGAACATGCCTCAGCACAATAAAAGTCATAGACGGATCAACCCACAGCTAGTATCATGGGGGAAATCTGAAGGCCTCTCCTGTAAGATCTGGAAGAAGGCAAGGATGCCCACTTTCACCACCTTTCTTCAATGTGGTACTGGAAGTCCTAGCCAGAGCAATTAAACAGAAAAAGGAAAGAAAAGACATCCAAATTGGAAAGGAAAAAGTTGGATTATCCTTGTTTACAGACAGTAGGATCTTAAATTTAGAAAAAACTAAGGTCTCTACCAGAAAAGTGTTAGAACTGAGGTTTAGTTAAAATTGCAGGATACAAAATCAATATATAAAGATCAATGTTTCTGTATGCCAAGAGCAAACAATCTGGAAAATAAACCAAGAAAATAATCTTGTTTACAATAGTTGCAAATAAAATAAAATACCTAGGAATAAACTTAACCAAAGAAGTGAAAGATTCCTACAATGAAAACTAAAAAACACTGATGAAAGATATTAAAGAGGACACGAAAAAAATGGAAAGATACTCCATGGTCATGAATTCAGTATTGTTGGAAACAGTATTGTTAAAATGTCCACACTACCCAAAGGAATTTGCAAATTCAGTGCAACCGTTGTCAAAACACCAGTGACATTCTTCACAAAGGAATGTTTTGGGTTTGGAAAAACAATCCTGAAATTTCCGTGGAACCATAAAGACCCAGAGTAGCCAAAGCAATCCTAGGCAAAAAGAACAAAACTGAAGGAATCACATTGCATACATCATGTGACTTCAAATTATATGCCACAGCCATAGCATGGTGTTGGCATAAAAACAGACACATAGACCAATGGAGCAAAATAGCCCAGAAATAAATCCACACATTTACAGTCAACTCATTTTCACCAAAGTCACCAAGAACATTGGGGGAAAGGACAGTCTGCAATAAATGGTGCTGGGAAAACTGGTCATCCACATCCAGGAGAATGAAATTGGATCGCTGTCTCTTTCCATATACCAAAACAAATCAAAATGGATTAAACAATAGAAGTTATGAAACTACTAGAATAAAGCATTGGGAAACACTGAAGGTCATTGGTTTGGCCTAAGGTTTCTTGAGTTAGACCTCCAAAGTACAGGCAACCAAAGCAAAATGGACGGTGGGGATCATGTCAAGCTCAAAGCTGCTGCTCAACAGTCAACAAAATGAAAAAGCAACCCACAGAATGGGAGAAAATATTGGCAAACTACCATCTGACAAGGGATAATAACCAGAATATATAAGGAGCTAAAACAATAGGAAATAGAAATCCAATTTAAAAATGGGCAAAAGATCTTAAAGCACAGGAGCTGAATAGACATTTCTCAAAAGAAGGCATACGGGTAAATGGCCAACAGGTATATGAAAAAATGGTCAACATCACTAATCAGAGAAATACTAATTAAAACTATAATGAGATGTCATCTCACCCCAGTTAAAATGGCTTTTATCAAAAAGATAGGCAATATCAAATGCTAGTGAGGATGCAGAAAAAGAGAACTCTTACATGTTGTTGATAGGAATGTAAACTGGTACAGTCACTACGAAAAATAGTATGGAGGCTCCTCCAAAAACTAAAAATAGAACAACCATATGATCCAGTGATTCCACTGCTGAGTATTTGTCCAAAAGAAAGGAAATCAGCATGTCAAAGAGAGAACTTCACTCTCATGTTTATTGCAGCATTATTTGTGATAGCCAAGATACAGAATCAACATAAGTGTCCGTCAGTTGATGAAAGGATAAAGAAAGGTAAATATGCTCCATGGAATATTATTCAGCCATAAAAAAGAATGGAATCCTATCATTTGCAACAACATGAACGGGACTAGGAAACAAGTGAAATAAGCCAGGCACAGAAAGACAAATATCACATATTCTCATTCATGTGGGAACTGAAAAAAAAAAAAAAAATTGAACTCATGGAGGCAGAGTAGAATGATAGTTACCAGAGACTGGGAAGGGTAGTGGGGATATAAAAGACTTGGTTAATGGGTGCAAAAAATACAGTTAGAAGGAGTAAGATACAGTGTTTGGCAGCACAATAGGACGACTATTGCTAATTTATTATATATTTCAAAGTAACTAAAAGAGTGAAATTGGAATGTCCTAACAACAAAGAAATGGTAAATGTTTGAGGTTATGGATATCCCAGTTACCCTGATTTAATCATTACACATTATATACTTGTATCAAAATGTATCACATGTATCCTATAAATACATACAACTATTATTTAATAATTAAAAATAAAAACATTTTAAAAATCTTTGGACAAGGAAAAAGTCTTGCCAGCTGAAAGCGTTATGCCAAAGCATAACTTAATTGACTTCTTTCTCTGAGGCTACAGAACGGTATTTTCAATTGCCTCAGTCCTTTAGTGTTCTAAGATGATGCAGAATAAAATTTAGACTATCTAGAGCAGGGTCAGCCAAGTATTTATATAAACAGCCAGATAGTAAAGAAATATTTTAGGACTTGCAGACCATAAATCTCTGTCAAAACTACTGCGGTTGTATCATAGAAGCAACCATAGACAGCAGATAAAGAAATGAGTGTGGCTGAGTTCCAAATGTGGGCCACAGTGTGCCAACCACTGATTAGAGCAGTGGCTCTCCAGGTTTTCCTGTAAAGAGGGATCAACTGGGCAATCCCTACCCCACCAGAGATTCTGATTCAGTTTGGGCTGGGACCTATAATGTGTATTTTAAATAGGCTTCAGTTTGTAATGGAGGGCTATGGCCTCTGGCATCCCACTTCTAAGAAACAGAGGAATGAGAAAGCTTGTTCTCTCTGAGGCTAACAAGGGAGCTTTTCGCAATTGTAGTAAGTGAAGGGGATAATTTGAAACTATATTCTTTTGGCAGTAACCTAGAGTGTAGATATTCTCTATTGCCAAATAAGGACAAATCCACGTTCTTTGACATCTGACAGTCAATTTTATGAAAGCAGGAGGTAGTGTTATAAAAAAGCCATTTAAATGATGAAAATCTAACGTTTTCTGCTATTTACTGTCTGGAATAATACATAATATGCTTCATTCTTTCATTTCTGTTCCCAGAGGGTACCTCCTTCGTTTGCCTCCTCATGGATTCTGATCTCTCTGCTGGTCCTCAGTGACAGGTTGAATATGTACCTCAGATAGTTGTTTACCCCATCTCCTACTACATTATAACTTTCACAAGGGTTGGAAATCTTAGTCAATTTTCTATCCCCTTAATGCTTGGTACCTAGTTACGCCTAGTAAAATTTAATTCTGCAGGACACCAACCATATCGACAAAGTCAGTCTTGGGAGGTATACAACAGCACTGCCCAGTGCTGCCCAGTGCCCAGCAGTGTAGTATAAACCACCCATGTAAATTTAAGTTTTTTAGTCTTCCTATTGAAAACTGTAAAACAACGGTGAAACTAACCTTATATTAGGTCTTATTTAACTTAGTATGTACAAAATATTATTTCAACATGTGGTAAGTTTAAAAATTGATGAATTGAGTCTTACAAAATTGTTCATTTTTCAACATCAGTACTTTTAGGTGACACTAGCCATATTTGAAGTGCTTAATAGTCACATGTCTAATGCTTATCATGTTAGTGTAGGTGTATAGTTTCAGACGATAATTGCCTCCAGAGGGTCCTGTGTTCACTTCTCCTGCTACTGTAACACACCCACACCTTTTCAGCTTTCAGATACTCTCCTTTAGAAAATGAGTACATTTTTCTAACTCTTTGAGAAATGAAGTGGATTCCTCAGGAATTAGTTGCTTATTGTTACTTTGCTTTTTCATTTTCTAAAATAGAATTATGTAAATGATTAAATGAGTATTTGTATACTAAAGTATACAAAATATACTATTGAAAGCAAGGAAACTAGTCAGGAGATAATTTTTAGGGTGAGCTAGTGAGTGTTTGAACTAAGGAGGTGATTGCATAGAAGGTAAACTTGGGACAAGGGTGCCAAAGCAATGCACTGGAGGGAAGAACAGTCATTAACAGACAGCGCCAGGACAGCTAGTTAACCACATGCAAAATAATGAATTTGAACCCCTACCTCACAACATTTACAAAAATTAAGTTTAAATGAACCATAGGTGTAAGAATAAAAGCTTTAACTCTAAACCTCTTTGAAGAAAACACAGGGATAATTATTCATGACCTGGATGATGTTGAAAGTGTAAGCAACAAAAGGGAAAACAGATATATTGGACCCCCTCAAAATTAGAAACTTTTGTGCTTCAAAGGATACCGTCAAGAAAGTGAGAAGATACTCCACAGAATGGGAAAATATACTTGCAAATCATACATATGATAAGGGATTTGTTTCTAGAATATATAAGGAACTTTTATAACTGAACAATAAAAAAGACACATCAGTTGAAAAATAGCAAATGATTTGAATACATATTTCCTCAAAGAAGATGTATGAATGTGCAATAAATGCATGAAAAGATGTTCAATATCATTAGACTTCAAGGAAATGTATATTAAAAAGCATAGTGAAATACCCCTTCACACCCACTAGGACAGCTATCATCACAAAGACAATAAATGTTGACAAGGATGTGGATAAATTAAAACCTTTGTATATTACTGATGGGACCGTAAAATGGTGCAGCCGCTGATGAAAACAGTTTGAGAGTTCCTCATAAAATTATTATGTAAGCCAGCAATTCTACTCATAGGTATACCTCCAAGAGAAATGAAACCAAATGTGTACATAGTAGGTTATACATGAGTGTTCATGGCACCATTATTCATAATAGGTCTGGCTATTAGCTGATGAATAATACCAACAAATTATGATATATTCATAGGATGGAATATTTACCAATAAAAAGAAATGAAGTACTGATACATGCTACAACATTGATGAACCTTGAAAACATTATGCTAAGTGAAAATGCCAGTCATAAACTAGGAACATATATTGTATGATTCCATTTATATGAATTATTCAGTATAGGTGAATAGAGAGCTATATTAGTGGTTGCTGAGGCTGAGGGATTGAGAGATGATGGCGAAAGGGTTGGGAGTTTCTTTTTAGGGTGATGAAAATATTACAAAATTTCGATGGGGTCCAGTGTATCTATTTTCTTTTTTGTTGCTTATACTTTTGACATCATATTCAATAAACCATTGCCTAACCCAGGTCATGAAGATTTATTCTGGTGTTTTCTTCAAAGAGGTTTAGAGTTTAAGCTGTTAGACCTATGGTTCTTTAAACTTAATTTTGTAAATGTTGTGAGATAGGAGTCCAAATTCATTATTTTGCATGTGGTTAACCAGCTGTCCTGGCACCATCTGTAACCAGTGATGGTTACAACTGTGAACTTACTAAAAACCATTGAATCATACACTTTAAAGAGTGAATTTACGATATGTGAATTACATATCAATAAAGTGGTAAAAGGAATTTTACTTATCTGTCAAGCAGCTCCAAACTGCTCTCTGATAGATACAAGTATTTAAGCTGAAGCAAGCATGTAATCTAAGATACACTCCCTTTATCTGGTAGAAGGCTATTGTTTGCACTTACCGTGTTCATTACAAGTTTTTCAGATCCTTCATTATTATTGTCTGTGAATTAGGTGTTAATAACCAGGTGAAGTAAGCTGAGTCTCAGAAAGGTCTAGTAAAATGACCCTTAACAGCTAGAACTTGAACTCAGGTTTGGACTCAGCAGATAGTGCTCTTTCCATTTATATGTCAGGTTTAATTTACAATTTGTAAATGTGGCTGGCACAGTGGCTCACCCCTGTAATTCCAATGCTTTGGGAGGCCAAGGCGGGAGCATAATTCTAGGCCAGGAGTTCAAGACCAGGAGAGGCAACATAGTGAGACCCTGTTTACAGACACACGCACACATGCACTCTTAGCTAGGCATGGTGGTGTACACTTGTAGTCCCAGTTACTTCAGGAGGCTGAGGTGAGAGGATCTCTTGAACCCAGGATTTTGAGGTTACAGTGAGCTATGATCACACCACTGCACTGCAGCCTGGGCAACAGAGTGAGACCCTGTCTCTAAAAAATAAAAAGTTTATGGAACATCATTTCTGAAATTAAGAACTCAAGTAATTCACGTTAACTACACGAAGGGGTCTCTATACATGCAATAACGTGAATAAAATAAAGAGTAGGTAATTTGGCAAGGGAGGAGCCAAAATTTGTTTAGAACATCAGTGATGAGGCTAATTTTATAGGGAAAATGACAGTCTTAAAGAAGGACAATTGGAGGTATTCTATAAGAAGCTGAAAATAGGAAAATGGAACAGGAATGAGAAATGAAAACTGTAATTTGGGAATCGGAACTAAAAGAATGAGAGTAAGAATAAACAGGAGGACACACACAATTTGATTACTCAGGGAACACAAGTGTCAAAAAACCAAATCAGTCTGACAGTCATAGAAGATTGAACAATATTTTGAGAACTACCAAGTTGGTAGAAAATCTGCACGCTTGAGTCTTTTGACTTCTAATCTGTTTGGGCTTACCACTAACTAATTTTGAACAGGCCTTTAACATCTCTTGGGACCCCCATGGAATCAAAGTATATTAAAGTTGATAAAATTAAAATCTCTCTTACTCAGCTGAGGGAACTCAAACCTATGGAGGTCTTACATAAGGTCATGATTGGCAAGTAGTATAGAGACACACTGGACCCAGACCTTCTGACTTCATTTGTAAGAAGGGAGCTGGAACAGACAATTGCTAAGACTCCATCTGGTTTACATATTCTGTGATCTCAGTGGTTACTGTGAAAACAAATGGCTAGAACAGGTTCCACTGAATGTTGAAAGGTTAGATGGAAAAATAAGGGGGGGAAAAGTAAGACTAGAATTAGTGAGGAAAGTTATAAGTTAGCTGATTGTACAAGTTTGGTGTGGAAAAATGGGAGAATAAAATAAAAGGTAACAAGTGGAATCCTTAAGTAGGTAATTGGGCATATTCAATAGGAACAGAGAGGAATCTTTGGAGAAGAAATTCAGCAATTATTTCTGAAATGGAAACCATTTTCAGGAATTTTTTTTTTTTTTTAAGGAACCAAGAAGTACTTTAACCTATGGGTGGGCAGACCTTTTCTGTGAAAGGCTAGCTTGACTTTGTGCACCACAAGGTCCCTGTTGCAACTATTCAGTGCAAAAGCAGTCATAACTATAAAGGAATGGGCGTGGCTAGTGTCCAGTAAAACAGGACACATAACTGAAAACATTCCAGGACCCTGTTTCCAAGTTCTAACATAAATTCAGTTTCCTAGCCAGGCATAGACATGTAAACACAGAAGTTACTGCTACTCATGGCTGCTTAAGGTTTCAAAAGTTTGAAATATGGTAAGTCTTTGATGCTCTTTCTTCCATGACCAGAAGCTAAAATTTATCCTGTACATTTTTCATGTAAGCATATTTTTAAAATGAACTGTCTTGGTAGACCTGCACAATTTTTACGTTCAAGATGGATGAGAAAAAATGGCATTTTCTTTTCTTTTGAAAATCCCTTGGGAAGGTACCATGATAGTCTCTTAGTAAGTCTAATACAGAGAGCATATTATTGCCTCAGAGTAATCTACCTTTGTGAATTCTGATTACTGGAAAAAGTAAAAAATTATTTCTCTGTGTATTAAAATGATCTTTACCATATCTAGATCATATAGCTGTTAATCTCAGTATTATAAATAAGTACAATATATATGTAATGGTTATCACCAGTCCTATCCATGTGTCTCTTGTTGTTTTGATGGTCAGAATGTTACTCTTTATTAGATTCCTTAGGATGAGATCATAAAGACAATATTTCCTGTGTTCTTGCATGTTGACTGGGTTGTCTGTGTTCTTTGTAGTTGAAGGTCAGTTTTGTTGGATATAAAATCCTTGACTTGCTGTTTCTTTTTTTCTTAAAATTTAGTCACTTAAATATATTTTTGGTGTTAGTCCTCCTGAGTTGCTATTCTCAGATAACTCACATATTCATGATGATGTAAACTCTTTCAGTAAGTACTCTCAGTTTTTTCAAAAATAATATCAGGAAAGTGTTTTTTTTTCCATTTAAAAAAATTTTTTTTCTTCCCTTATTTGCTTCTTTAGGGACTCCTACTATTCATAGGTATCATGTCTCTTTTGCCTGTCTTCAGTGTTTGTAATGTTCTCTCAAATCCTTTTTATAAAATCTCTTGCATTCTTTTTTTTTAATGTTTATTTATTTATTTAAAAACTTTTAGGTTTAGGGGTACATGTGCAGGTTTGTTATGTAGGTAAACTTGTGTCATGGGGGTTTGATTTACAGATTATTTCATCACCTATTACTAAGCCTAGTACCGAATAGTTACTTTTTCTGCGTCTCTCCCCACCTGCCACCCTCCACCCTCTGGTAGTCGCCAGTGTATTCCCTCTTTGTCCATGTATTCTCATCGTTTAGCTCCCACTTATAAGTGAGAACATGCAGTGTTTGGTTTTCTGTTCCTTTGTTAGTTTGCTAAGGATGATGGCCTCCAGTTCCACCCATGTTCTTGCAAAGGACGTGATCTTGTTCTTTTTTATAGCTGCATGCTTGTACTACATTTTCTTCATCCAGTCTTCCATTGATGGGCATTTAGGTTGATTCTATGTCTTAGCTATTGTGAATAGTGCTGCAGTGAACATGTATGTGCATGTGTCTTTATGATAGACCGATTTCTGTTACTTTGGGTATATACCCAGTAATGGGATTGCCGGCTCGAATGGTAGTTCTCTTTTTAGCTCTTTGAGGAATTGCCATACTGTTTTCCCAACAGTGTATAAGCAGTCTCTTTTCGCTGCAGCCTTGCCAGCATCTGTTATTTTTTTGGCTTTTTAATATTAGCCATTCTGACAGGCGTGAGATGATATTGCATCTGGCTTTTTTTTTTTAGATGAAGTTTTGCTTTTGTTTCCCAGGCTGGAGTGCAGTGGTGCAGTCTTATCTCACTGCAGCCTTCACTTCCTGGGTTCAAACAATTCTGCCTCAGCCTCCCAAGTAGCTGAGATTTTTAGTAGAGACATAGTTTCACCGTATTAGTCAGGCTGGCCTCGAACTCCTGACCTCAGGTAATCCCCCCTGCCTCAGCCTCCCAAAGTGCTGGGATTACAGGCATGAGCCACGGTGCTCAGCTGCTCATTGTGGTTTTGATTTACATTTGTCCGATGATGACTGATGTTGAGCGTTTTTTCATAAGATTGTTGGTGACGTATGTTTTCTTTTGGAAGCGTGTACATGTCCTTTGCCCACTTTCTAATGAGGTTGTTTTTTTCTTGTAAAATTATGTATAGATACTGGGTATTAGACTTTTACATAGTTTGCAGATGTTTTCTCATTCTGTAGGTTGTTGGTTTACTCTTTTGATGGTTTCTTTTGCTGTGCAGAAGCTCTTTAGTTTAATTAGATTCCATTTGTCAATTTTTGCTTTTGTTGCAATTGGTTATGGCATCTTTGTCATGAAGTCTTTGCCAGTTCCTATGTCCAGAATGGTATTGCCTGGGTTATCTTCCAGGGTTTTTATAGTTTTGGGTTTTACATTGATGTCTTTAATCCATCTTGAGTTGATTTCTATGTATGGTATAAGGAAGGGTTCCAGTTTCAATCTTCTGCATGTGGCTCCCAGTTATACCAGTACCATTTATTGAATAAGGAGTCCTTTCCCCATTGCTTGTTTTTGTCAGCTTTGTTGAAGATCAGATGGTCATAGGTGTGGCCTTACTTCTGGGCTCCCTGTTATGTTCTGTTGATCTGTGTGTCTGTTTTTATTCTAGTACTATGCTGTTTGGTTACTGTAGTCCTGTAGTTTAGTTTGAAGTTGGGTAACGTAATACCTCCAGCTTTGTTCTTTTTGCTTAGGATTGTCTTGTCTATTCGAGCTCTTTTTAGGTTCCATATGAATTGCATTCCTGATTTGGCTCTTGGCTGTTGTTGGTGTATAATAATGCTAGTGGTTTTTGTATATTTATTTTGTATCCTGAAACTTTGTTGAAATTGTTTATCAGCTTAAAAAGCTTTTGCACTAAGACTGTGGGGCCTTCTAGATACAGAATCATGTCACCTGCAAACAGGGATGGTTTAACTTCCTCTCTTATTTGGATGCCTTTTCTTTCTTTCTCTTGCCAGGACTTGCTAGGACTTCCAATACTGTGTTGAATAGGAGTGATAAGAGAGGGCATCCTTGTCTTGAGCTGGTTCTCAAGGTGAATGCTTCCAGCTTTTGCCCATTCAGTATGATGTTGGCTGTGGGTTTGTCATATACAGCTCCTATTATTCTGAGATGTGTTCCTTCAATTTCAATGCCTAGTTTATTGAGAGTTCTTAACGTGAAGGGATGTGGAAGTTTACTGAAGGTCTTTTCTGCATTTATTGAGATAATCATGTGGTTTTTGTCTTTAGTTCTGTTTATGTAATGAATCACATTTAATGATTTGCATATGTTGAACCAACCTTCCATCCCAGGGATAAAGCCTACTTGATTGTGGTGGATTAGCATTTTGATATGCTGTTGAATTCAGCTGGCTAGTATTTTGTTGAGGATTTTTGCATCAATGTTTATCAAAGATATTTGCCTGAAGTTTTCTTTTTTTGTGGTGTTTTTGCCATGTTTTGGTATTAGGATAATGCTGGCCTCATGGAATGAGTTGGGGTGGTGTTCCTCTAAATTTTTGGAATAGTTTCAGCAGGAATTCTTCTAGCTCTTGTTTGTACATGGAGAATTCAGCTATTAATTCATTTGGTCCTGGGCTTTTTTAGTTGGTAGGCTATTTACTACTGATTCAGTTTTGGTACTTGTTACTGGTATGTTCAGGGATTCAGTTCTTCCTGGTTCAGTCTTGGGAGGGTGTATTTGTCTAGGAATTTATCCATTTCTTCTGGATTTTCTAGTTTGTGTGCATGGAGGTGTTCATAGTATTCTTTGATGGTTACTTCTATTGCAGTGGGGTCAGTGGCATTATCCCCTTTGTCCTGATTGTGTGTATTTGGATCTTCCATCTTCATTAGTCTAGCTAATAGTTTATCTTACTGATTTTTTTTTTTTTGAAAAATGCAATTCCTGGATTCGTTGGTCTTTTGAATGGCTTTTTGTGTCTGGCTCCTTCAGTTCAGCTCTGATTTTGGTTATTTCTTGTCTTCAGCTAGCTTTAGAGTTGGTTTGTTCTTGTTCCTATAGTACTTTTTGTTGTGATGTTAGGTTGTTAATGTTGTATGTAACCTTGTTAATGTTGTATGTATTGTTGATTTAATGTTAGGATGTTAGGTTGATTTTTTTCTTAAGATATTTTTTGGTCTTATATTCCTATCTAAAATGACTTTTTAAAATTTCAGATTTGGTCTTGAATTCTTTCACTTCATTTCTTTCTAATTCTTCCATGTCTTATATCTTCTCGTGCTAATAACAGTTTTAATCCCCCTCCCTTTAAGCATTCTTTCAGGCCTACTTTTATTGTCTGCAGGATGTTACTTTGCTTCTCAGTATCTATTATATAGTAATTTTCTGTAGAGCAGAGGTTCCCAACCCCCAGGCCATAGACCTGTACTGAGCCACACAGCCGGAGGTGAGCAGCAGGCAAGTAAGCAAAACTTCACCTGTATTTACAGCCACCCCCCCCATTGCTCGAATTACTGCTTGAGCGCTGCCTCCTGTAAGATCAGTGGTGGCATTAGATTCTCATAGGAGTGTGAATCCAGTTGTGAACCATGCATGCAATGGATCTAGGTTGCATACTCCTTAGGAAAATCTAATGCCTGATGATCTGTCACTGTCTCCCATCATCCCCAGATGGGACCATCCAGTTGCAGGTAAACTAGCTCAGGGCTCCCACTGATTCTATGATGTGGTGAATTGTGTGATTATTTCATCATGCATTACAATGTAATCATAATAGAAATAAAGTACACAATAAATGTAATGTGCTTGAATCTTCCTGAAACCATCCCCTCCACCCTGCTGGTCTGTGGAAAAAAAATTGTCTTCAAAGAAACCAGTCCCTGATGCCAAAAAGGTTGCAGACTGCTGCTGTAGAAGGTTTGATTCTGATTATTTTCTTTTTCTCATTTTTACCTGTAATTGGTGGTGGGTTTGTTGTTGTTTTTGCAGGGGCGTGGATTTTATTTGCTTGTTTGTTTTAGAATATGGCTTGGTTCTCATGCTAAGCAAGTCTCCATAGCCGGGTGTTTATCCCCTCCTGGTTGCATTTTGCACTTCAAGGGGGATACATTGGCCCCCCTGGTTTTGTTGTAAATGTTGCACTTGGATTCTTGGTTTGTTATGTAGTTGACCTGCCTGTTTTATTCAGGAAGAGTCATTCATGCCTACACTCACTGCTGCTAATTTTTCCAGAATTCTGTTTTTAGTGCTCTAATCAGTGCTAGTTTATAAAAAGAGTCTCTATAAAGGGAAATGAAATTAAAATTAAATTGAATAATCAATCATATACTTGTTGAGGTTCACTAACTTGGTGAACCACTTTGTGTCAGGCTTCTGCAGGGTTGCATTGAGCTGAAAGATGTAAACGAATATATTCAACTAGCAAGCCAGTCACTGCAGTGACTTGTTTTGTCAAAGAGAAAAGGTTTTACTCTCAAGACTGCCAAATGAGGAGATGGGAGAACACATTTCAAACCCATCTCTCCGCAGATGGGATTTTAAGGATGTTTTTGAAATAGAGTACCAAGGTTCTCCAAGGCATGGGGAAGGGAGATTGGGGGTAAGGAAAAGTGAGTTAGTTAGGATTGCATACATGTAGTCAAGTTATACAGCTCTTCATAGAATGCATGTTTGAAAAATGGCAGTATCTCCATGATTTGAGGAAGGAGGTTTTGGCCCTCTGACATCAAACTGTCACCTCTCTTCAGGCATTTATGTAGGTCCAGTTGAAGGTTTGGTGGTTTCAATCGGCTTGAAGTGGACAAGAGCTGCCTCCTGGTTCATGAAAATAACTTTAAGCAACTGTTACTGTAGTGACCCACATTTGGAAGTTATCTGTAAGGAAGTTCGTGGGAGTTTTTGCTGTGTGACTTGCTAGTGGGGATTTTAAGATAGATTTAACCAGAAGTAAGCAATGGAAAGCAAGGCAGGTTAAGTTTGGTGGTCTTAATCAGGTTAGCCTTCAATTTTAAGTATGTGACTCTCTCCCAAATAGGGCCTTGATAACCCAGGCTACTTGTAGTGCTGTGTTAAGTAGCGCAAGTGTATACATGTGCTCCAGCAGGTTATAGGATGGGCCACTTCTACCTGTGAAAGCCAAGGGTGGTTTTATGAATGAGATAACATGGAACTTGGGTTTTGAAAGATGAGCTGAAGTTTGCAAGATTGATGAGGTGATAAAGAAATCCGAGGCAGAGAGGAGATGTTAAAGCATACATTTGATAATGCATGATCTGCTTAAGCAGGAATCGGTATTTAAGCGGGTTTAGAGCAAAGTCTGGGGTGCTGGGTAGCAAGTTGGAGTTGTATTCAAAGGCATTGCATGCTAGGGAATTTGTACTTATGGGCAAGGTTCTATTGGAATAGGTCTGTGTTAGAGGGACAGCTCTACCAGTATCTGTAGTGCAGTGGAGGTGAGAAATCTTGAAAGAGCCAAATAAGACAATTGTTAAGGTAGAGGGAAGGGAAGGTGGGGGAAAAGTTGAACCCTTTGAAATTTTTGATGAACTGATCTTATATTTAGAAAACAATGAAAGCTGCAGCCCTCGTTCCTGGCTGCTCATTAGAATCACCTGGGAGCTACTTTTTTTAAGTCCGCCAACTCCTCTCCTCCATTTTTACTTAATTGGTATAGATTGAGGATCGTGCATCAGCAAGCAGTTTTGAAATTGTTCCCAAGTGATTCTCATCTGCAGCCTCGGTAAGAAATCACAGGCTTCCTTAAGTGAACTGTGGTAAGCACTGATGTAACAGGAATATGTGCCCTATGAGGTGCCTGAACTACACACTTACTTGCTTACAAGTAATTTTTTTAAATGTTTGCTTCCATCCCCTGCCTTGTTGATTGAAAGTTCCTAATGTTTTTGATATTTCTTTTTTATGTTTTTAATTTTTAAATAAAAGAAAAAAAAAGAATTACCAAAGAAGATGTAAGTCCGTACTGTAAAATTACGTAATTTTCCAAATTACTAAATTCAAAGATTACTCCCCACCTCTTTGAAAGAGGAAAAAAAAAGTATTTTCCAAAAGACTAAGGATAGTCCTTTACTAAGCCTGGGGTGTTTAGGATTTTTCCAGCATTTTGCAGTTACAAACAATCTACAATGAATAACCATGTGCGTTTGTTATTTTTGTATTGTGAGAGAGGTATGTGTATCTTCAAGGTACTTTCTAGAAGCTAGTTTGCCCTGTCAAAAGATAGTACATTTGTAGTTTTGTTAGGTTTTTGCCAAATTCCTCTGCTGAATAGTTGTAGCAATTTGTGTCCCCATCAGTAGTAGACAGCCTGTTTCCCTGTAGCCTCCCTTTTCTTAAATGTGTTATGCTTTACTTTTTCTGTTCTTGATGTTCTTTGGTTTTAATTTGCATTTTTTTTTTTTTTGCGGGTTTTAACATCTCATATCTTTTGTAAATTGTTTCCTTGTTTTTTGGGGTGTTTATTTTGTTTTATTTTTTTCTCCCTTCATGTTTAAGTAGTTCTTAATATCAAATTTTCAAAGTATGGTCTGTGGACTCCTGAAGGTCCCTGAAAACTTTTTTAGGTTCAAGGGCAAAACTGGTTTTGTAACAATATGAAAGTATTACTTGTCTTCTTCACTGTGTTGTTATTTGAGTGAAGGTTCAGAAACAATGGTGGTTAAAACTGTGGGCTTTGTAGCCCAAATCAAGGCAGCAGCACCAAACTTTATAGTAATAGTCATTGTCACACACTCATAGATTAAAAGAAAAATTTCAGTTTTATTTAAGAATGACTTGAAGCAGTAAGAATTATGTCTTATTACTTTCTATCCCTTGAGTACTACATACATTTTCAGTAGTCTAGGTATGCGGATGCGAAACGTGCCTAAAGTACTTCTGCCTTGTACTAAAGTGCTTGTGTGATTATTTGAATTGCAGCTGTTTTTTGAGTTGGGGATGGAAGGCAGAAATCACTTTGACTTGAAGGAACAATTGTTTACTTGAAGGAATGTATGGTTATCTAAACTTGAATGTTTGACAAACATATTTCTCCAAAATGAATGAATACCTTGCTGCTTCAAGGAGAACAATTCTTGATAGTATTTGTTGCTAACAATGAAAACTGATTTTTAAAACAAAAATTAAAATTTGAGAAGTTTTTATCTGCTTTTCAGTACTTAAAGACTTTTTTGATGAACTTCGTAGTAACACATGATTTTAAAATATACCGTGTGGTGAAATGTGGCATCATTTGGAAGATTTGCCTAACTCAAGGAACCAGTATTTTCCAAAAGACTAAGGCATACTATAATAAAATTATACACAGATAAAATACCCATTCAGAGTGTAAAATAGGCCAGTAGATATTCATGCAACAGTACGGACAGTTGATTGATATGGTTTCAAACTGTACTTTATTACTCTCCTTTAGGAAACTATCATTTATTAAGTTTTTGGCATAAAATCAAATGTGAATATTCGTAAATACCTAAAAAGTCTACTAAAATAACTTTTTTTTTTTTTTTGAGACAGAGTCTCACTCTGTCGCGCAGGCTGTAGTGCAATGGTGCGATCTTGGCTCACTGAAACCTCCGCCTCCCTGGTTCAAGCAATTCTCCTGCCTCAGCCTTCCAAGTAGCTGGGACTACAGGTGCACGCCACCATGCCTGGCTAATTTTTTGTAATTTTAGTAGAGACAGGGTTTTACCATGTTAGCAAGTATGGTATCAATCTCCTGACCTTGTGATCCCACTGCCTCGGCCTCCCAAAGTGCTGGGATTACAGGATTGAGCCATAGCGCCCAGCCAGTAACTTCTCTTTTTCAACCACTATACGTGTTTATGAAACGTTGGATTTTCTTTGTGTACTTTAACAAAAAGCAACATACAACAATAGGGTTTGTTACAGTGCATTTTCACCAACTTTTTTTTCTCTTCAGCAAAGTGAATGTCAGATTTTGTCAAAGGCTTTTTCAGGATCTTGGAGATAATATAATTTTTTTCTTTAGATTTATTAATAGGATGTATTATACCAGTGGATTTGCTAATACACTAAGTTTGCATTCCTAGAATAAATCTCTTTATCATGGAGTATTTATGTAATGTTGGCTTTTGTGTGCTTATTTTTATTTTGTATTTTGCACTGATACAAATAAATTATGTTGAGCTGTAATATTGGGGGATTGGTCATTATGGACAGTAATTATCAGGTTTCACTGTCAATATTATATTTCATAAAAATAATCTAGAAGCTTTCCTTTATATCAGTGTTCTGGAGCAATACATTGTGTTGAGGCTGTCTGGATATTGCATGTTTTGGCACAGTTCCCCTGTGAAATCATTTGTGCTCGGTGCCTTTTTGTGGGATAATTCCCTCGTAAATTTTTCTGCTTTTTCTCCGGAAATTGGCCGTTTTAAGCTTTTTATTTATAATAGAGTCAATTTTGGTAATCTATATTTCCTTAAGGAATTATGTTTCATTTAGGCTTTTAAATTTATTTGAGCTTTTTCTGTAGTCTTTTATGTTTTCTAATGCCATACTAATAGTTATTTGTCTCTAATAATTTATTTTTGAAGTTTTAGTTCTGCTTTTATTTTGAAATGTGAATATTGTCTTTGAATTATGATGAGCATACAGTTTTGTATACAGTAGTCCCCTCTTTGAGCCATGGGGCATATGTTCCCCCCAGTGGATGCCTGAGTTCACGGATAGTACCAAACCCAATGTTGCTGTTAATTGGAGCACATTTCTGTTCCTGTCTTCCACTCATAAGTTTAATGCCCCACTCACAGGTTTAATGCCTTTTCCATTTTAAATAGGCACTTACCATGTACTCTGGCCAAACCCTTGCAGTTTAAGGTGTGACAGCAAAACTAGCACGAATTTCTTTTTCCTCCTTCACAATTTCACTAATAGAAGATTACTTCTCCCTGTAGATCTTAGTAACCTCAGCATATGATTTTTTTTTTCTTTTTATTAAGTCGAGGACTTTTACCTTCTCAAAGGAAACTCTTTGGCATATTCGAATTGCCAGCATTACTACTAGTGCACTTTGGGGCCATGATTAAGTAAAATAAGGGTGACTTGAACACAAGCATTGTGCTACCTTTCCACAGTTGATCTCCTAACTGTGACACCTAGTGAATGACTATAACAAGCAGGACCCCCTATGGCATGGAGACACTGGACAAAGGGATGATTCACATGTTAGATGGGATGGAGCAGGATGGCAAAAGATGTCATCACGCTACTCATAATGGTGTGCAGTTTAAATCTTACAAATTGTTTATTTCTGGAGTTTTCCATTTAAAATTTTCAGACTGCAGTTGACCTCAGGTAACTGAAAGCTAAGAACATGAAACCGAGGATAAGGGAGGGCCACTGTAGTTTATCTGTTTTTGTTCGATTAAATTTTGGGAAGATACGTAAAGAGATTCAGATGGTTGCCATCGTGTTCAGTTACTCACATATCTCCCTGTTTGTTATTATTTTCTTTTTTCATATTAGCTTCTTTTTGTATTCACTTTATTGCCATATAATTCACATATAGTTCACAATTCCCTGAATATTGGTTTTTAGCATGTTCAGAGTTGTGTGTCCATCACCAGAGTCCATTTTAAAACATTTTCATTACTGTAAAAGAAAAAAACAACTCACACCAATTGACTTACCACTCCCCAATCCCTGTAGCCCTAGACAACGACCAATTGCGTTTTTGTCTCTATAGATTTGCCTTTCTGACCATTTTATGTAAATAGAATAGTAGAATATATTGACCTTTGTGAACTGTCTTCACCTTAGCATGATGTTTTCAAGGTTCATTCATGTTACACTATGTATCAGTACTTCATTTGTTTTTACGTACAATGTTTCATTGTATGGATATACCACCTTTTATCCATTCATCAGTTGATGGATACTTGAAGTAGTTGGTATTTATTCTTTTTTAAGAAGAGACTTTTTTTTCTTTTGCTACTTCTGTAGGCTTTGTGAGAGGAGGAAAGGTGATGTATGCACTATTCATGGTGAACATAGTGTCCTCTGTTGAAGACTGGAAAGCTGAGGGAGGAAGCTGTTGCCTTTGTCCTCAGGCAGTTTGAATTGTACAATTTTATACAAAAACATACATTTCTGGCTTAATGATTCTGTAGCCTTAAGAAAATGTATGATACCTCTTTAGACTACTACTCTAGGTACTCCATTTCCTTTCTAGAGAATAGTATAGATTTCTTTGAGATTAGGTAATTTTTTAATAACTTGAAAATATTTTGAATTTTTTTTATACTGGCCTGTCCTGAGTCTTTGTGGCAGAGATTCTAGACTCTTTCAGAAGTGTAGCTTATTGTAATTTAGTTTTTAAAAAAGGTAATTTTACAATGCTTGTTCAGTATGGCTAATGTACCCCTTCTGTTGTATAGTGTGCACAAGACGTTATATTACACAGAGATTTTTAGAAGCTTGCAGAAGTTGTTGAAAGTTGAAATAACAAATACTTGATTTTCAAAACAATTGGTATTTTATTATGTAAAATGACAAATGCTGGATAAGTCTGTCATCTCCTAAATCAGTTCCCCGTATGAATGATGATCACACTGAACACTGCCAGTCTCCTCAGGGCCTCTTCTGATAATCAAAAATAAAGTCAGGAGTTCAGCATTAATAATTTTTAAATGTCTTTGTTTTTTAAAGAACATGTATATAGTTGGCAATTTTAAATATTCTGTTATGTCCAGTAGTTATTAGTGCTTGCATTCTTGTACAAGAATAGTTCTAATAGGCAACCATGGAAGTAAGTGTTTATGGATCATAGATGTATTAAGATTGTAAGTTTTGTATTTTAACTTATCTAGATTGTAGAGTATGATATAACAAACAGTTATTTTTGTCCTTAATAGCAATATTTTACTGTGATTTTTACTTTAG
Source organism: Ateles fusciceps (assembly GCA_036589455.1). Classification (NCBI taxonomy): domain Eukaryota; kingdom Metazoa; phylum Chordata; class Mammalia; order Primates; family Atelidae; genus Ateles; species Ateles fusciceps. Next base: position 12,382,040 of record JAZHEH010001736.1, read on the forward strand.
GCTCCTGGATTTGGATTTGGAATTGCAATATCTGGTGGACGAGATAATCCTCATTTTCAGAGTGGGGAAACGTCAATAGTGATCTCAGATGTGCTGAAAGGAGGACCAGCTGAAGGACAGCTACAGTAAGAGCTGCTTATCGTGGGCACCTGTGCGACAAGCAGTGTTCCTGTCCTCATGCACTGGCCTACTATCTTAGTGATTTTGCCATATTCACACACCACCTGTGCCATGGTTCATATATTTTTCCTTAAATTAACATGTTTACTTTAAGCAGGAAACTTTGGCCAGGTATGGTGGCTCACTCCTGTAATCCTAGCACTTTGGGAGGCTGAGGCAGAAGGATCACTTGAGACCAGGAATTGAATACCAACCTGGGCAACATAGTGAGACCCCATCTCTACAGAAAAATGTAAAAATCAGCTGAGCCTGGTGGCATGTGCCTGCAGTCCCAACTACTTGGGAGGCTGGAGAATCCCTTGAGCTTAGGATTCTGAGGCTGGAGTGAGCCATGATTGCACCGCTGTACTCCAGCTCCAGCCTGGGTAACAGAGCAAGACCCTGTCTCCAAAGAAAATAAAAGGAAGCTTTATCTCTATCGTAAATGAAAAGCTAGTTTCACTCACTTTAAATAGAATGTGTAACTGTAAAAATAGTGAAAAAGAAAATTTGTAATTCCATTTTGGGTAGAATCTAGCTTTCAGAAGCCACTCTCCCCAAGTCTTGCACCCTTTTTGTGCCATATAAAGATTAGCAAGATAAAGAGAAATACAAAACATACTACCAAAATAATGACACTATAATTAGAAGAATTAAAAGAAAATTAAATTATGAAAAATTTATTTTTTAAAAGGGAGTAAGTTTTCCAGCTATATGACTTAGTATCATTTAATGCCCTGTAACTGTACTACCAAGAATCATTTCATGTATTGTGATATCTGTTCAGTCTTTTGGGGAAATACTTTGTTAATGACTTAAAAAAAATTAAAGGCCTGTTATTAGTTACTTGTTAAACATTCTGTGGAGAGATCTGAAAGTAAATCGATTGATATTATTTTATCGTTGATCTGAAGAGAAATTTTTAATTAGCTCACAATTAGAATACATTTTAGAAGTACCTATCTTGAAAATACCATCATAAACTTACCAAAATGTTTTTCTCTCACATACTGTTTTGTGTCCTTTTTTCCCTAGGGAAAATGACCGAGTTGCAATGGTTAACGGAGTTTCAATGGATAATGTTGAACATGCTTTTGCTGTTCAGCAACTAAGGAAAAGTGGGAAAAATGCAAAAATTGTAAGTATCTTTTCTCTTTAATTTAGTAAAGATACCCCAACTGTATTGTTGGTACATTTCTGATATTTGAATTTGTCCTTCCTATTTAAGAAAATGAAAATGGAAACAGTAGTTCCAAAGTTAGTTGTTTACACTTAAGAGTGTTTCTTGTAACGCTGGTGGTTTCTGACTGGTATGTGTATTTTCTCAAAGTTTAGATACCGGGATTTTTTTCAGTTTAGAAAGGAAAGGGGACCATTGAATTGTTACGCTCTTTCTGGCTTAATGTTTCCTCCTCTTTCCTCCTCTACAGTCACATGCTGCATGACAATGTTTTGGTCAACAACAGACCACATATTCGACAGTGGTTCCATAAGATTATAGTACTGTATTTACCGTGTTTAGATGCACACATACTTACCATTGTGTTGCAGTTGCCTATAGTATTCAGTACAGTAACATGCTGTACAGGCTTGTGACCTAGGAGCAGTAGCCTATCCTATGTAGCCTAGCTGTGTGTGTAGTAGGCTGTACCATCTGGATTTGGGAAGATACATTCTGCGATGTTTGCACAAAGACAGAATTGCCTAACAATTCACTTCTCATAATATATCCCCATTGTCAAGTGACGCATGACTTGGTGACTTGGATCTTGGTATGTAGTTAGTTTGAAATACATGGCCCTATTTTCTGGTATAAGATTAGTTTACTGGGCAAGTTTTGCATTGTCGCTTGAACACATGTTTGTTAGCATCTACTTTCCTTATTACTCTGATAGTTTAAGGAGAGAGAGATTGTTTTTCGTAGAGTTGTTCAGAGTACATTTAATGATACTTTTTTACTGTATAGATAGTCTTTATTTCATATTTCTCTGAGAAATCTACTTTTTATTAAGGGAAAAGAAATTCAATTAACTCTTGGTGACTGGCCTCAAATCACAGTTAAAACTTGGCAAATGTAGCACAGTAGATTTAATGTAAAAGTTTTACTTATTTTTTTTTGAGACACAGTCTCACTCTGTCACTCAGGCTGGAGTGCAGTGACACGATCTTGGCTCAGTGCAACCTCCGCCTCCTGGGTTCAAGCAATTCTTGGGCCTCACCTCCCAAGTAGCTGGGAACACAGACACATGCCACCACTCCCAGCTAGTTTTTGTATTTTTAGTAGTGATGGAGTTTTGCCATGTTGACCAGGCTGGTCTTGAACTCCTGACTTCAAGTGATCTGCCTGCCTTGGCCTCCCAAAGTGCGGGGATTACAGGCATTAGCTACTACACCCAGCCAAAAGTCTTACTTAAAATGATATTCACACTTTGAGGACCACAGGAGCCGCTTCATCTGCTTTGCACCTCCACGGGTTTGTTTGTTTGTTTTTGAGATAGAGTATCACTCTTGTTGCCCAGTCTGCAGTGCAGTGGCACGATCTTGGCTTACCGCAACCTCCGCCTCCCAGCTGCAAGTGATTCTCCTGCCTCAACCTCCCAGGTAGCCAGGATTACAGGCATGCGCCACCACGCTCAGCTAATTTAGTATTTTTAATAGAGACGGGGTTTCTCCATGTTGGTCAGGCTGGTCCCAGAACTCCCGACCTGAGGTAATCCACCCGTCTCAGTCTTCCAAAGTGCTGGGATTACAGGCCCCGCACCTCAGGTAAGCCACCATCCTCAGGTGGGGGCACGGCGCCCAGCCTCCTCTCCTGTTTTTATCCCATCCTGCCTCTGAAAGGACTGATAAAGGTAGCCTTGAAACCTCAGCTCAGGTGTAGAAAGCTGAAGTGGCTGGGTGATGTGCCCTGCTTTGTCCTTTGAGAACCTTTCTGCCTCCCAGCAGATGCTCAGAACCACAGCAGCCTAATGGAAAGGATAAGGGTGGGTGAAGGGAGGCCTGCTTTGAGTTTTGATGTCTGGGAGCAGTGGTAAAAGCTGGAAAGGGTATTCCCTGAGGACTGCACCCGTCACTTGCACTGTTGTTCTGCCCTGTGTAGGCTGCCTTGCTGTATGTATGGCTTATCTCCACATCATTGCTGGTGAGATGAGAGTTCTCTCATATTGCAGTAGGACCAGTGTTTGATTATGGCATTGTTCCAGAGAACAGACATCTTCTATTTTGTATGTTTTGACAATCTCATTGTAGTCCATAGTTTTACAACTGTAGTGTTACTTTAAAATTGTAACAGACTGCCTAGTGGATGACAATTTTTAAGCAGTTTTTATAACATGAGGTTGCACTGTTTACAGAAGCAAATTGCTGATTTTTTTGGTTTTAAAACAGCAAATTGCTAATAGTTTTGTTGGGTTTGATCAGTTGAATGAGCTTCAGTTTCTTGCTTTAGCTGCTAACCCTGAGCACCGTTATTATTCTGCAGAGTGTTCTTCGGGTGGCTCGCTGCACACTCCAAGGCCAGCACCTTAGGAAACTTGCTTTTTATCCCTTGTATCTGAGGTGTGGTGAGCTTCACCCATACTTCCAACTTTTTGAGCCCTCCATTCCCTTGTGATCTTGAGCTGTTTTGTTTTTCCATGCAACGTATTTGGCACACATAGCCTACATTGATAATATATCGGAGAAAGTTGTATTTCTATACTGAAAACTTTTCCACATGGAAATCATGTTAGGTCTAAAATCAATAATGTATTTGAAATAGCACATTCTTGGCCCAGCATGTAAGGAGAAGGATTTGGGTGCTGCTCAAAGCTCTATCAGTTGGAAAGGTGTTTTTGCTCTGTGGGTAGAGGTTGTAGGGGCTTTCGGCAGAAAGGTGTTTTAACTAAAAAAGCAGCAGTTGTTGATTTTTGCATTTTCGACAATTTCAGTCATGTCATTAATTTACATCGAAGCTTTCATTGCCTTAAGACTCTTAGAATAAAACCCCCATGTCTGAGAGTGTGGCCTTTGATTATAAGACACTTGTTTAAACCTCATCCCCAGACATAACCAGAGCCATTATATATGTGGTGTTTATATATGTGGTCATTATTTATGTGGTGTTTATTTTCCCCAATTGTGAACTACCAGATTCTCTTCCCTACTCTCTGTTCTACTGATCTCTCTCTTCTCTCCTGTGCCTCCTACATTACGGGGTGGTTTGTTGATGGGATTATCTTTTCATAAACTCAGAGCCCTTTGGGCATTACGCTCAGTACATGAGTTCTTTCCCACTGAATTAAAAAGTTAGAACTCCCTGGTGATAGAACTACCGTAAGTATGCTTAATTTTGTTTAGCAGTAGAGGAAAGGAATCAGGAAATAGTTATTGTTTAAAACACAATAAGCCTATATAATTTTATTAAAATTCTGAACATACTAGTAAAGCATTAGAAGTGGATAAAGAGACAAAAACACCTTCCTAGCAAAAACCTCTGTGAGCACTTCAGAACAGTTATGTGTTGCTTAATGACGGGGATAGGTCTTGAGAAATGCGTCATTACATGATTTCATCGTTGTGCGAACATCAGAGTGTACTTACACAAACCTGAATGGTATAGCCTACTACACTTAAGCTATGTGGTATAGTGGATTGCTCCTTGGCTATAAACCCCATATAGCATGTTACTGTACTGCATACTGTAGGCATTTGTAAAACAGTGGTATGTATGTCTAAACATGGAAAAAGTACAGTAAAAACACATAACAGATAAAAAAATTATATGCCTGTATAGGACACTTACTATGAGTGGAGCCTGCAGGATTAGAAGTTGCTCTGAGTGAGTCAGTAAGTGGTTAATGAATGTGAAGGCCAGGACAGTACCATACACTACTGTAGACTTTAGAAACACTGTACATTTAGGCTGCACTGAGTTTATTTTTAAGATTTTAATATTTTTAATGTATTTATATTAATTTTATAAATTTATTAAATTTATTTAAAAGTCTTTTCTTCATTAATTAACCTTAGCTTACTGAAACTTTTTTAACTTATAAACTTTTTAACTTCTTGACTCTTTTAGTAACACTTAAAACACAGTTGTACAGCTATACACAAATACTTTTTTCTATTTAAAAATTTTTGTTTTTGTTTTTGTTTTTTTAAGACACAGTTTCACTCTGTTGCCCAGGCTAGAGTGCGGTAGCATGATCTTGGCTCACTGTAACCTCCACCTCCCTGGCTCAAGTGATTCTTGTGCCTCAGCCTTGAGATTACAGGCGCCTGACCACGTCTGGCTAATTTTTGTAGTTTTAGTAGAAACGGTTTTGCCATGTTAGCCAGGCTGGTATCGAACTCCTGACCTCGAGTGATCTGCCTGCCTCGGCCTCCCAAAGTTCTGGGATTACAGGCATGAGCCACCACACCTGGCCTAAATTTTTCTATTTTTTGCTTTTTAAACTTTTTTAGTAAAAGGACACACGTACACATATTAGCCAAGGCCCATCCAGGGTCAGGATCATCAGAATCACTGTCTTCCACCTCCACAGCTTGTCCTAGTGGGAGGTCTTCAGGGGCAGTAACATGCTTGGAGCTGTCATTTCCTGTGACAGCAGTGCCTTCTTGTGGAACACCTCCTGAAGGACCTGCCTGAGGCTTTCTCAGTTAACTTTAAAAAAAAAAAAAAAAAAGTAGAGGAAACACATTCTGGAATAATGATAAAAAGTACAGCATAGCAAATATATAAACCAGTAACATGATCATTATCAAGTATTATATTCTGTACATAATTGTATCTGTTATACTTTTATTTCTTTGGCAGCATATTAGGTTTGTTTCGCCAGCATCTCCACAAACACATGAGTACTGCAGTGCACCCACAACATTATGACCCTGTGTGTCTCTAGGTGATAGGAGTTTTTCAGCTCCATTGTAGTATTATGGGGCGTCTGTAGTATTTGTTGTCCATTGTTTTACGTGGTGCGTGACTGTATGTATCCACATGGCCGTGCAGCATTTGACATGCACATGTATGTATCCAGCCCACTCATTCATTCCATGTCCAGTCTACAAGTATTTTTTTTTTAATTCAGCTGCAAAAATAATCATATTGCTACCTACTTCTTTAGTTAATTTTTAAGAATAATTTTCTAAGAGTGGTTTTTCAGAGTCAAAGGGCCTGAATGACTTTTGATATAAATATTGCCAGTTTGTCCTTCAGAAAATCAGTAGGCTGTTGAGAGTTCAGTTTTCAACACGTCTGAATCTTTGCTGAGCTGATAAACTAAACAGGTGTTTCAAATGAAACATTTTAAATTACAAGTGGATTTGAACCTCTCATGGTGTATTTACTCCCCGTTTGTTTTTCATCTACCTGTTCATGTCCCTTATGTTTATATGATGGTGATGATCATACTAGAGTGTTTTATGTAGTCAGATTATTAGCCTTTTGTCGTACATACCTCATGTGTTGTTTCCTCTTGCTTTTGTGAATGTAAGTTGTGTTTGTTATTTTTGTATCATTTTGTTACAACATTGAAGTTTTAATTTTTATTTTGTCATGTCTGTGAGACTTTCACTTTATTGGTTCTGCCTTGGTGTCGTGTTTCCAAAAGCTTTTAGTTGCAGAAGCCTCTCTTTTGTATTTTATTCCATTCTTACATGATGTCATTTTGTTTATTTTACGTTTGAGTCTTCAGTTAAGCTGAACTGTTTTGAAGTAGAAATTTTTTTCCCTAAACATTTTTATTTCAAATTTTTCAGTGTTAAAATGAAGCATACTTACATACCTACTAAATATTATTCATGTTTGTTTATAACTATATACTTGTAAGTAGAGAATCATAATAGGACTGGATACCTTTCAATAAGGTAAGCACCTACTAGATATAAGCATTGTATTATATGTACAGTTAAATGCATGGTAAGGAATGTCTCAAGGAACTGGAATCTTAGTGGACTGGATAGTTATACATACTGATAACCATATAATGCACATCATCTGAGGTTGATAGGTCAGGTACAGTAGAATCGCAAAGAGGTGGCACTCTCTTACAGGAATGATAGGGAAAGCCTTGAGTGCTCATCTGATAACTTTGTTTTTGTTTATTATTAAGGAGTAACTGAAGATTAAAATACTAATACCAGGTATTGCCTCCACTGTAATATGTTGCTTCCACTACAATATGTTAGAGGCGAGATGTAAAAGCAGGCAGCTAGCATTAGGAATGCTTCACAGAAAATGTTACCTGATAAGGACCTCAGCTGTGGTTGCCCCAAGATGGGAAGGGCAGCCTTTCTCTTTTGGTTCCTAACAGGGCATTGGCTGTCCTCCTTTTCACATGTGCTGGCCTCTGCTGCTTCTCGAGCAGCCCTTTGAAGAAGAGATTAGATGCTAACATGCAGGTGAATAGCAAGACAGAGAAATAGAAGATTAATTGAGAGCTTAGTAGGCAGAGGATAGATTTTAGGTAAATAAAAGATTGAAGTTGCGGTAACCTGGAGTATGGCAGTTGAAGAAAAAAGTCTTAAAGGTAGGCAGGGATAAGAATGAGAGTGCAAATACAAGGGTTTCATTTATCCAGGAAGAAGATCACCTTGGTCTTTGTGGCCAAAAGGAAGGAGGATCAAATAAATGAGATACTGAAAAAATTTAGGAGGGGAGTGGGGAGTAAAATGGCACTGATCTTCTTAAAGCAGGCTGAGTGACTTGGATCTTGAAGAATGGTTGTGGAATACTTGCATTAGCAAATTTAATTGAAAGGCAACCAGATGTAGATAACAAGATTGCTGAACAAGAGCAAGACTTCTGTAAAATGAATTTATAGAGGGCCTAATCAGCAAAGTGTGGAAGGGAAGGTAACACAGGACTGGAGTTTGTCATGGCAGATGATTTGAGGGGTGAGTAGAAAGTCATTTAAATATGGCAGTAGGAAGTCTTGTGCAAACTTGGGGTTGGGGGATGCAAGTGAAACCAGGATGGAACTAATGAATGGAGAATAAGAGAGGATGAAGGAATTGGAAATAAGATAATGAAAAGTTTCAGCAGATCAGGGTGTCCGAAGTAGAAGAGAAGGAGTGATACACAAGAAGATCTTGCAGTACTACAGTGAGGTCAAATGTATACTATTGTGGGAAGGCACAGTGTAGTCCACGGATTACAGGGCCACTTCATCAGCAGGTGTAATACATGTAGATCTTCAGCTTGCAGAGAATGAAGGAAATAAGCGGACAGACAGTACAGAGCCAGTTACCAGAGTCATTGAGCAAAGAATGCCAGAGGGAAAAATTTGCACCTAGATGGCAGGTACAAATTGGAGAGATCCAGAGACTGAAAGCAGTTTGTGTTGGTGAAGTACAGCTGAGTTCATTAGCTCCAACATTTTATTGAATGTTAGTGTGGCTGTAGAATAAACTTATCTCTTAGAGATCTGGGACAGTTGTGTGCCTTGATACTGATACATTCTAAAATTTTTTAAGGAATCAAGTTAGACTTGGAAGTTTGCTATAGTTTTGATAGCACCTAGAGTATATTTGATGGTATTAGAATACAGTGCTGTCCTTTTTATTCAAACCACCAGCAGTTGTTAGTTTCCCTCTAAGCTTGTGGTTATTACACCAGGAAGAGCTTTCCATATGAAGTAAATAAAGAGGTTTTTAGGCCCATTCTTTCTAATTTGTGCTTAACCAGATGTGTTTATCAGGAGAGCAGAAAACACAGCCTTTATGGAAATGTATTCCTTAGCAATTTGTTGTAGTTTTTTGTGTATTGTTTCTCGCTGGTTCATAATTAATATGGGACAAGAGACATGTAATGTTCCTTTCTGTTTGGAACTGAAAGTACCTATATGAAAATCAGTCAGCTTATTTTGTAACCTTTTTTACTTGCAGACAATTAGAAGGAAGAAGAAAGTTCAAATACCAGTAAGTCGTCCTGATCCTGAACCAGTATCTGATAATGAAGAAGATAGTTATGATGACGAAATACATGATCCAAGAAGTAGCCGGAGTGGTGTGGTTAACAGAAGGAGTGAGAAGATGTGGCCGAGGGAGAGAGAGTGCAAGTAGAGAGAGGAGCTTGTCTCCACGATCAGACAGGCGGTCAGTGGCTTCCAGCCAGCCTGCCAAACCTACCAAAGTCACCTTGGTGAAATCCCGGAAAAATGAAGGTATTCTCTGCCAACTCTTGGTGTTATTTTCTCATGAAAATTTAAAACAGTTTTAATGAGAAGTACAGTTGCTGTCACTTCATGTCTTTGCCTTGTTGTCATAGTGTTTGCGTTCTATTGCTGTAGGTCAGATCCTGTTATGGCAGGCTTCAGGGACTGTTCATTTTCTCTATTGGAACAGATAGGACTTCAAGTGAATTATCCAGTAGTTGGCTTTTGGATTTCTTCTTCTTGTGATGAGAACAGCCAAATACAAATTATGCTAACAAGAAATGTCACACCATCACCAAATTGAAATTCAGTGTTTTTCTTAACTGTTAGTAGTATAATCACGGAGAGAAGTCCTGGGACTTTGTTGTTGTTGTTGTTGTTGAGACAAGGTCTGGCTCTGTTACCCAGGCTGGAGTGCAGTGGCATGATCGCAGCTCACTGCAACCTCTGCCTCCTGGGCTCAAGCAGTCCTCCCACCTCAGCCTCCCTAGTAGCTGGGACTGCAAGTACACACCACCATGTCCAGCTAATTTTTAAATTTTGCGTAGAGACAGAGTTTTGCCATGTTGCCCAGGCTAGTCTTAAACTTAATCCACCTGAGCTCCTGCCTTGGCCTCCCACAGTGCTGGGATTACAGGTGGAAGCCACTGTAAGAAGCACCCTGCTGGGACTTCTTCCCCCTCACTCCAGACTGTTTTTTTAAATGGAGGAATTAAACGAAAAGAACCCCTTTATAGGCGTTTCTCCATAATGCAGGATTTCTTTGAAGTTTCTGAAACTGAAGCTCAGCTGTTTTCCCTCATACTTACTAAATTTGATAAAAATGGATCTGACTGTGACTTCCTCTTCCTTTTGGGCGTGCATGGCTGATTATTTTGATATAAAGGGCATTATAGTAGGAATATTATCAAGCCTTACTTTGATCTACCTTAACGCTTGGCATATCTCCTAGGTAGTACTCCCTACCCCCACTCGAGAGCAGACTTCTCAGTGAAGTTATCGACATTTGCTGTTTCTACTTCGTTTCACCCTTACTTCTCAACCCTCTCTGGTCTAGTATACTCCCCGTCTTACCCAAAAAATGTTCACACTAAATCTAATAGAAGTTTTTCAGTCTCTAGCTTGCTTGTCTTTTCAGTATCATCTCACATGGTTAACCACTCCTTACTTGTGAAAATAAAGTCCTCTTTTGGTAATACTGTATCTTTCTGGTATTTAACCCCCACCTTTCTTTCTGTATCTTTTGCAAACTCATTCTCCTCACCCTGCCCTTTATAACATTCTGTCATTTTCTCTCCTAGAATCTTTTTTTCCACTTAAATTTTTTTTCCTTTTCCTCATGTTGAATAACAGTTTCTTTAGGCAATCTCATCTGTTCCCCTGTTTCCAGTCACTGCTGGTGATGGCAGAACTTCTTCTCCAGCCCAAATCTGTACACTCTTATGTTTTAGCTGTTAGGCATACTCACTTAGATGTTCCTGTAGGTCCCTGAAACACAGCACATCTCAACTGAAACACATCTCTCTCTTAAAATTTTCCTTTGTGTTTCTCATGAAGTATTCTATTGAATGTGTTCCTATTTATCCAGGCCATTCCCAGATGACATGGTAGTTACCCTTGACATCTCTTTTTCCCCTTGTGTGGTGAATGTCCTCACTTCTGAGTACCACTCTTATCCATCCCACTGTTTCTCCACTGCCTCCACCCTTTTCCAAGCCACTGTCATCTCTTAACATAGACTCATTTGGTCTCATGGGTTGTCTCTTGGATCCCTTTAAGTTCATTCTGCAGATTTCTTCATAGATGAAGGATCCTGTGTGACACTTCTTACTCTTTAGCCCCTTTCTTCATTAATTCTCAGTTTCAGCTACCCTAGACTTCTGACTTCATTAAATCCGCCAGGTTTTTTTCTTCATAACTCGGTGCATTTGTTTTGAACTGTTCAACAAGCACTCACCCCATACATCCCCTCCCACACAATTCCTTCAGATTTAGTTTTAATCTTTCTTAAAGTTTTAGCTTTAGTATTTCTTCCTCAGGGAGGCCTTCTCTGATCCCCTAGTAGATGCAGAACCTTGTGTTTCTGCTCTCTGAACTCTTTGCATTTGCAGTTGCTGTGCTGTCATCCTTTTTTCCACTGACTCTGTAAACTTCCAGAGTGCGAGAACTATCTCATTTGCTGCTTTGTCCCTTACTCCTGGTACCTAGTTGATATATACCCCCAAGAAATATTTAGAATGAATGAATAAACTAATATACAAGGAATATTTTGGGTCATCTGTGTAATGATCATTTATATGTATTTAATCTTGAAGAAGTCTTAACCAATACTGCATCCTTCTGTGATTTAATGACCGTATGGTTGACTGCATTATTCCTTTCCCATATCTCCTAATAGGCCATTTTCTTTACCCTGATTCTATTTCTGCCTGTGAGTCCTCTTTGAATGTTTTTGTTTGTTTGTTTGTTTTTGAGACAGAGTCTTGCTCTGTCACCAGGCGCCAGGCTGGAGTGCAGTGGCGCAACCCCAGCTCACTGCAATCTCCGCCTCCTGGGATCAAGCAATTCTCCTGCCTCAACCTCCCGAGTAGCTGGGACTACAGGTGCACACCACCACGCCCAGCTAATTTTTGTGTTTTTTTAGTAGAGACGGGGTTTCACCATGTTGGCCAGGATGGTCTTGATCTCTTGACCTCGTGATCCGCCCACCTTGACCTCCCAAAGTGCTGGGATTATAGGCGTAAGCCACCGCACCCAGCCTGAATGTTTGTGTTAAGTTAAACTGTAACTCTGTTGTAATTTTTAGACACTTAGGTAGTAGGTCTGCTAATTTATTCCGTGTTAAAAACAATTTTCTGTTTTCCATCTTGGTTTTTAATTTTGTTTTTAATGCAGTAAGACTCTCCACAGAACCAGGGGCAATCCTTAGTGTATTGATAGATGTAGTCATTGGTCTTATTTTTCTTAAAAGATATTTTTCTGCAGCTGTTGGAAGAACCTGGGCAGTTCTCTGGACTCTGCTAGTAATTTCTTCAACTTTCACCGTATCATTACCCACAGACAGAATTGATGTCCTCACTCTTGGACACTTTGTTGGTTGTGTAAAGGAAAGGACTGGCATTACATGTCCTGCCCACATCAGCCTGACTGGTTGTAAGCCTTTGCACTCATACTTAGTATATGCTACTGTGTATGTCTCTCCAGTGTTAGAGGGGTGTAGGATCAGAAAATTTTTGGTCTTGGAGCTGTGAAAAATAGAAATAGTGTATGCATGATAGCAGCCATCAATAAAATAGTCTTTTCAAAGTTTTTCAAACCTCAAGCAGTTTACTCTTTAGAATTCTATTTGTAGCCAGGCATAGTGCGACACATGTTTGTTATTCCCAGCTACTCTGGAGCCGGAGGCAGGAGGGTGGTTTGACCCCAGGAATTCAGGTCTGGCACAGCAACATAGCGAGACCCTGTCTCTGAAAGGAAATTAGATTCCTTAAGCATTGTGAAGAGCTAGCGTGTCAGTGCTTGGTCAGAAAGAAACAATGTCTTCTTGGGGCTTTTCTCCTTTTCAGTAATGTGGGAGCATGGGGTATCCGTCCTTCATTTGAGCCATACATTTACACTTTGCTTTCACGGAGACATTGCAGACTTGCTAATCAGAGGGAATGTCTTATTTGCAGAGTGGCCAAGAAAATTTCTTTTTCTTGATTGTACTTAAAAACTCTATGCAGTGGTTATTAGTTTAGTTGTATACTTGTAAAATCTATTTAGGTGTCTTAGGATGTAACACTAAAAACATTTAATAATATTATTTCAGAATATGGTCTTCGATTGGGCGAGCCATATATTTGTTAAGGAAATTTCACAAGATAGCTTGGCAGCAAGAGATGGCAATATTCAAGAAGGTGATGTTGTACTGAAGGTATAGTTATATTCTTATATTTTAATGAACTGAAATAGAAAAGAAGTTCTAGAGTTACCATGTAGTTTGTGCTCTTGTTTGAAGCAGTTTTGCCAAAGAGAATTAAAAATCAGTGTTTGGGGGAGAGGGATATAAATTGCCTTTATGCATTATTGCATGTTAACACTGATACTTTAGGTTTCACAGGGTCATCCTAAGATAAATATCATTCACCAGTAGGTACTACTTTGTAGATAGGTGTGTCTGTTCTTACACATTAAGAAGTTTTGATAATTGCTTCCAGATATCTTTGAAATGTTTGTTTGTTTATAAGTAATAGAAAGTTTTGGGAAGGAGTTAGGGGATGCTAATTTGAGTTTTTCTGACAGCAACAGTGCAGTAAAGATTTTATCTCAGAAAGATGGAATACTCTGGTAGTTTAGAAAAGTATAAAGAGACTATTTTGGTTCTTACAGCAAGAAGTGGTTTGGATATTCCTGTTTATAGCAAACTAAGTTAACATTTGTATTTTACCATTTACTTTTAACCTGTAATTTATTTTCTGTTGCAGATAAATGGTACTGTAACAGAAAATATGTCATTGACAGATGCAAAGACATTGATAGAGAGGTCTAAAGGCAAATTAAAAATGGTAGTTCAGAGAGATGAACGAGCTACGCTGTTGAATGTCCCTGATCTTTCTGACAGCATCCACTCTGCTAATGCCTCCGAGAGAGACGGTGAGTGTGATTCTGTTTGAAGGTTCCCTCTAACTGACCTAGTTTCTTAAAATACTAGGGAGATTAGACATCTTTGAATGAAATGAGAATTTTCTACAAGCCAAATACCTTCAGAATCTAAGACTTATATATATATATATATATTTTTTTTCCCCCCCTGTAGACAGCTCACCACTATTGATTTGATCACTGGCTGATGAAATTAATGCTTAATTTTTCCATTTTATATGTAATTATACTTACTAGTTAATCTTCGTTATCACTGGAGTACCTTATACTTGACTGTAATTATTTTTGTGGCAAAATAAGTAGCAGTCTTTTGTTTATTTAACAGACATTTCAGAAATTCAGTCGCTAGCATCAGATCATTCTGGTCGATCACATGATAGGCCTCCCCCGCCGCAGCCGGTCACGATCTCCTGACCAGCGGTCAGAGCCTTCTGATCATTCCAGACACTCTCCACAGCAGGCGAGCAATGGCAGGTGAGAACACTCTTACCTTTTAAAATACAGAGATTTTGTTTGCTTGATACCAGTGTCTGAAGTTGCTTACAAATACAATTAAAAGATGGGTTTCTTTTTATTATTCAAGATTAAGTCTATCTTTCTCAATTTAGACATTTTTAAAATCTAAAATAACAGCAAACTTTTCCTTAAAGGGCCAGATAGTAAACACATGTCAGTCATGCAAGCCATATAGTCCTTGTCGCTGCTCAACTGCAAAAGCAACCATAAACGATATGTAAATGAAAGGGGCATGACTGTGTTCCCATAAAACTTTATTTACAAAAACAGTTGATCCACAGCTGCAGTTTGCCATACTATTGCATTAGAAGATGCTAGCAAGCTTTAGGAATCTACTACTTGGGAAAGTTAACTATAGACGTCCTTTAATAAACACATTAACCTGGACTTTTAAAAATACACTAGTGTTGGCTGGGCCTGGTGGCTCAGGCCTATAATCGCAGTAATTTGGGTGACCAAGGCAGGCAGATCACTTGAGGCCAGGAGATGAAGACCAGCCTGGCCAACATGGTAAAACCTTGTCTCTACTAAAAATACAAAAATTAGCCAGGTGTGTTGGTACACTCTTGTAATCCCAGCTACTCAGGAAGCTGAGACTTGAGAATTGCTTGAACTGGGGAAGTGGAGAATACAGTGAACTGAGATTGCATCACTGCACTCCAGCCTTGATGACAGAGCAGGACTCTTTCTCAAAAACAAAACAAAACACTAGTATTTATGCCAAAGGATCTGGTATAATCGTAGTATGTGACCTACCTGAGTTTGTCTTTCTTTAAAGTCACATGTACGTTTGAGAATTTGAAGAAAATTATGATCCTTCTCTCCAGAAAAATGCACGTGCGCACATAGACACAGCAATTTGCATACAATTTCTGGAAATTCCTAAGGCTCTGTAGGCCATCAGCTGACCCATGGTTAACTGTAGTCCCAGTGAAGATCACTTGAAACATGAGTCCAGAGCTGAAGAGACAGTTTAGAAGAAAAGGGAACCCTTACATGTTGTTGATGGGAATGTAAATTGATAGGGTCATTCTGGAAAACAATGTGGAGGTTCCTCAAAAAATTAAAACTGGAACTACCACATGATCTATCAGTTCCACTTCGGGTACATTTCCCAAAGGAAATGAAATCACTGTCTTAAAGAGAGATCTGCACTCCCATGTTTGTTGCAGCATTATTCACAGTAGCCAAGATGTGGAGTCAACCTAAATGTCCATCCGCAGATGAATGGGTAAAGAAAATGTGGCGTATGTGTTTACACACACAATGAAGTATGATTCAGCCTTTAAAAAGAAGGAAATCCTGCCATTTGGAACAACATGGATGACCCTGGAGGGGATTGTGCTAAGTGAAATAACCAGACACAGAAAGACAAACACTGCATGACCTCACTTACTGTGGAACCTAAGCAAGATGAACTCAGAGACACAGACAGTAGAATGCTGGGGTTGGGGGCAGGGAGGAATGGGGAGATGTTGGTTAAAGGGTACACAGTTTTAATTAAAAGGTAAATAAGTTCTGGAGACCTAATTTACAGTGTGGTAACTGGAGTTAATAATGTATACTTGAAATTTGCTAAGAGATATCTTAAGGTATTCTTTTGACACACATTAAGAAAGTATGTGAGGTATGGATATGTTAATTAACCTGGTTGGGGTCATCATTTGAATACGTATATCAAAGCAAATATAACTGTTGTATACCTTTAATAGATACTATCTTTGTTTGTCAATTAGACCTCAATAAAGCTGGAAAGAAAAAGTAAATTTGGGTCTAGATCTGAAGAGATTACTTAGGATTAGAGATGTTGAATTGAGACTTAACTTGCATAGAGGTGTTAGCTGAAGCCGTAGAAGTCAATAACATTGCTAAGAGAAACGATTTGGAAAGAAGGCCAAGAACTGGGAGGACTGGCTAACAGGGAGCATATTCTTCTAGGAAGGTGAAGAGGCAAGGGGGAAGTAAGAGGGGAGGAGTGCCTCGCCAGGAGAGAGCTTTTTTTAAAGTTTGTAAAAACCATAATGACACAGTAGTTAAAACTGTATATTCCAGAGAAAATTAGCATGGCCCCTGCACAAGGATGACACACAAATTCGTGAAGTGGTCCATATTTAAAAAAAATATATATATATATATATTCACAAAAGTGTTTGGCATTCTACTAAAATGGGAACTAGTAAGAGAAGAGGATAACTTGTAAGAGCTATGAATATGTTTGTTAATGTTGTATCCAGTGTAGTTTTAATATATTTGTGAAGCTGATTATTTGTAAGTTTCAAACTTGGATTTCTAAATTATAGGAACCCTTGTGTTTGTTTTAAGGATGTAATGATTTTTTAAAGGAATATTATGGCATGTTACATGTAACGTTGGCTAATCTTATAACTGTTGATGATTTTTAATTGCTGCCGTTCTTAAAATCTTCCTGACACAGCATAGATGTTATCAGGAAAAGGATTACTGCCGAAACACATGCATGCACAGTGTTATAACACCTTTGATGATTCATGGGAGCAGCTGAAATTTTAACATCCCTGACTCAGCTAGAAATCAGGCTTATCTCAAGTAATTTGGACATGATTTCTCCTTTTAAATAAAGCAATCTTAATCAAAATCTCAAATGTTTGGCCATTAGTTTGGATTGTAAACAAATTCTAAATCCTAGAAAATTCTTTTTGATACATACTTTGTTCATTTAGATTTTCTCAACATTTAGAATCTGTAGCCTTAACTTAAAAGTTGAGGGTTTCTTCCCCCTAAAATTACTATTTTTGTATTATATTGTGATGTTTTATTTCTCCTAGGAATCTTAAGTGTTTTCATTGGTAGCACCAGTAATATGGGAGCCTTTAAAAATATAGAGTTCTGGGGTTGCTTTCAGTCATCTGAGACTGAGGCAGTTTGACCCTTGAACAACCTGGGGGGTTAGTGGGACCAGCACCTCTCTCCCACCCACAACACACAGTCAGAAATCCACCTGTGATTTTTAACTTCCCAAAAGCTTAACTATTAACAGCCTATTGTTGACTGGAAGCTTACTGATAACATAAACAGTACAAAGTTTGTAGGTTAGATGTATTATATACTGTATGCTTTTAAAGTAAGCTAAAGAAAAGAAAGTTAATTTAAAAAATCATAAGAAAAAATACATTTACTGTTCATTAAGTGGAAGTAGACCATCATAAAGGTCTTCATGCTCGTTTTTCTTCATCCCTCATTTCCTTCATTCTTGTTTTCACATTTAGTCGTCTGAGGAAGAGGGAGGGGTTGGTCTTTCTGTGTCGTGGGTGGCAGAGATGGAAGAAAATTAGAGTATAAGTGGGCACACACAGTTCAATCCCATGCTTTTCAAGGATCAACTGTACTTATTTTTTTCTTTTGAGCTCCTGGTATTCTTCTCTTCTTTTCCAGCTGTGGAAACTACTGGTTAGAAAGAATAGTATATAAAATCAAATATAGTATTTCAAGTACAGAAGGAAAAACTCTTCAGGTTCTTTTCATATTT